>CM060257.1:38842672-40112672 GCA_030684275.1 Acipenser oxyrinchus oxyrinchus
CAACCATGTCGGGTTCCACCGTTGCGTCACCTGCCAGGCAAAATTGCCAGCGGCGATCCCCATGAGGACTGTGTGGCGTGCCTGGGGCCAGAACACGCCGCATCCGCGTTGGCGGATAGGGCTTTTGCCATCTTTGTGCTGGTTTCCAGACCGCACCCTCCGCCAAAGGCGAAGAAAGCAGTGGGTGGGCACTCTCCTTCCTCTGGATCGTCCCACACCATTTCTGCCCGCCGTCGTCTCTGGCGGCGCCGCCAGAGGCGGCTGCAGCTCTCCAGGAGCCCGTCCTCCCAGCTAACGGCTGGTCAGAGGTCCCCACCAGGCAGCTCGGGAGCGCAGCCCCTCCCTCGTAGGGTGCGCCCCGTCGGAGTCTAGGTCGCACTCCAGATCGCCTCGGCGGAGAGCACGCTCTCGTTCCCCTCGTCGGGACAGGCGATACAGAGACAGGTCGGGGTGGCGGAGCTAACCTCCAAAATGTCTCAGTTTATGGAGGTTATGATGGGGCAGCAGTCCATCCTCATGTCCCTAGCAAATGTGGTGCCTCCAGTCCCAGAACAACCGACTGGGCCCATTGCTAGTCAGCCAGTGGCCCCTCCACAACCTGCACCGGTCGTCGCTCTTCCAGTGCAGTCTCAAGGGGAGTGGGATATCGATGCACTGTCTAGAGGCATCTGACATCCTAGAGGGGACAGTACAGAGGCTGAGGTAGCCTCCCAGCACTCTGAGCAAGACACCGAGCTCCACGTGCTAGATACTGATGACCCAGCGTGGTCTGTGGTGGACAGAGCAACCCGCCACTTGGGCGTCGAGTGGCCTATGGCGGAACTACCTCGGCTCCTTGTTTGAGTCGCCTTCAGCCCAGCCCCATCAGTCCAGGATGCTTCCGGCATTCCCAGACTTTATTAAGGAGGTGCAGTCCACCTGGGGGCTCCGGCCTCTGCCCCTGCGACTTCTCGCAAGGCCTCGGCCTTTAACATGCAGGGGCGAATGAGGCTGGGTTGGCGTCCTTCCCACCTGTGGGCGCTGCGTTAGCCGCGTTGGTGAAGACGCCAACATTATCGGGGCTGACGAAAGATCCTGCATGCCCCAATAAGCAGTGCAGGACCACTGAGGTACACCTCAAAAGGGTGCGCTGCGGCCACAGAGGCGGTCAAGCTCTCTAATGTGGCCAGCTTGCTGACGGTCTACCAAGCGGCACTAATTAAAGACCTACCTGAGTGCCCTTGGCGGCCCTCAGAAGCGAGTTGGGGACCGTCAGTCAACTGCTGGTGAAGCTGGCCCAGCTCAGCGCGGGCTCAGGGCAGGAGCATCGCGTCTCTGGTGGTGGCCAGAAGGCAGCTCTGGCTCTGCAGGCGAGTGCAGGAACCTGATAAGGCCCGTTGCTGGATGCCCCAATTACACGGGACACACATTTGGTCCAGCGGTGGAGGAGATGCTGCAGCGCTCCGCCAAAGCGCGGGGCGTCGCAGCAAATGGCGAAAATGTGGCCAAAACCGCCGTTCCAGCCGAAGCGGCCTCAGGAACATCAGTGGCGCAGGACACCACCGCAGCACCAGCCACGGCCAGGGGTACTAAGACCTCTCCCTCAAGCACAGCAGCGCGGTCAACCTCCATTTTCAAGACCGCGGCGGAGGGTGGCGCCCTAGAGGTGGTGGCAGGCCACGCCCTCGGGGCTCTGGCCAGGCCCCTCGCGAGCGAGCCCAGCCTAAACAGCCCTGAGAACACCAGGCAGCTGTTAACCCGCCCCTACACTGTCTCCCAGCTCCAGTTCTGGCAACAATGCACCAACGACATCTGGGTGCACAAAACTATATCCACGGGTACACCCTTCAGTTCCAGTTAAAACCTCCCCTTCCGGGAGTGGTTGTAACTGCAGTGAAGGACTTCGGTTCAGTCCTCAGCTCTGAATGTGGAAATACAGGCATTGCTCAGCAAGCGTGCCATTCAACAAGTAGACCCTGCTCTGATCGACCAGGGTTCTATTCCAAATACTTCCTGGTGCCCAAGAAGGGCGGCGGGCTCCGTCCTATTTTAGATCTGCGAGTACTGAACAAATACCTGCGGGTGTTATCATTCAGGATGCTTACGCACAGGCACATCATTCAGTCAGTCCGACACGGCGACTGGTTCACCACCGTGGACCTGACAGATCGCGTACTTTCACGTTCCCATCTGCCGGGTCACAGGAAGTATCTGCGTTTAGCATTTCAGAGCAGGGTATACGAGTTTTGTGTCCTTCCATTCGGCCTGTCACTAGCTCCTCGAACCTTTTCGAAATGTATGGATGCCATTCTAGCTCCCTTGCGGGCTCAAGGTGTCCGACTGCTGAATTATCTGGACGACTGGCTGCGTCTGCGGCGCAGTCGAAGGAGCAGGTGGCACAGCACACAGTGATGGTTACAGACCATCTTCAGCGGCTAGGTCTGAAGATCAATTCAGAAAAGAGCAGCCTAGTGCCGAGCCAACAGACCGAATTCTTGGGTCTGCATCTGGACTCAGTGTCCATGGAAGCGACCCTGTCGACACAAAGAGTTGCCTCAATAGGCGGTGTCTCTCCCTATTCAGGTTGAGACAAACAGTCAGCATGGAGCTGTGTCAGCGCATGCTGGGGTTGATGGCTGCCGCCTCACAAGCCCTTCCTTTGGGCTTACTACACCAGAGACCTCTGCAGGCCTGGTTCAATGCCTTCGCGTTGCATCCGCGGAGAGACAAACACCGCAGGCTAAGGGTATCCCGAGCCTGCTGGGAAGCGCTACGCTGGTGGAAAGTTCCGTCAAACCTCCGCCAAGGCGTGCGCTTGGGTCCCATTTTCAGAAGGCAGGTCATCACGACCGGCGCTTCCAACCACGGTTGGGGAGCAGTCTGGAGCGGGACAGGGACCCGTGGAGTGTGGTCAGGACCCTGGAGGTCAGCCCACATCAATGCTCTGGAGCTCAGAGCGGTGGACCTCGCCCTCCGGCACTTCTTGCCAGTGCTTCTAGGCAAGCATGTGTTAGTGCGGTCAGACAACACCACAGTTGTGGCGTACATCAACCGCCAGGGCGGCTTGCGGTCCCCGGTCTTCACGGATGGTAGCACGGATGTTGCTATGGGCACAACCGCGTTTAACCTCTCTGCGTGCGGTTCACCTACCGGGCAGAGTCAATTACGCAGCAGATCTCCTATCCAGAGGAGGCCCTCTTGCCGGCGAATGGCGTCTCCACCCTCAAGTGGTAGGCGCATCTGGGAATGGTTCGGCACAGCCCAGGTAGATCTCTTTGCTTCGCAAGAGACCACGCACTGCCCCTATGGTTCTCAGTGAAGGATCTCGACAGCCCCTAGGAGTCGATGCACTGGCTCACGAATGGCCGCCAGGGCTCCTATATCGCGTTTCCACCGATTCCGATGCTCCCGCCTTCTTAGAAGGTCAGGGTAGAAACAGCGACAGTGATTCTAATCGCTCCTCGGTGGCCTCGGAGAATATGGTTCCCGAGCCTGGTGCAGTTGTTGCACGGTCGGCCGAGGAGCTCCCTCTGCGGCGGACCTGTTGTCCCAAGCCCAAGGAGGGCTATGGCACCCGAACCCCAAGCTCATGCAGCTATGGGCTTGGCCCTGAGCAGGGCGCCTGTCAGCCTTAGGGCTCTCGGCGGCGGTTATTTCGACCATTCAGAGTGCTAGAGCACCCTCTACTAGGTCGCAGTATGCGTACAAGTGGCAGTTGTTTCAAAGTTGGTGTCTGGCGGAAGGCCATGACCCAATATCCTGCCCTATGGCAGTGATATTACAGTTTCTACAGAAACTGTTAGATGAGGAAATCTCCCTCTACACTTAAAGTGTACTTAGCCGCCATATCGGCTTGCCATATGCGTATTGACGGTTTATCACCAGGTTGCCATTTTCTGGCATCGCAGTTCCTGAAGAGCGCAAGGCGTTTGCGGCCTCCAAGGACGACCAGTTTACCGTCATGGAGCCTTGGCGTGGTGCTGGAAGCCCTTACCAAGGCACCGTTCGAGCCTCTCCACAGCGTGGACATGAAGCTTCGTGTCTATAAAAACTGCGTTTTGCTATCAGTGGTATCAGCAAAGCGGCGTGGGCGAGTTACGCACTTTCAGTGCATTCATCATGTACTTTCGTTTAGCGGGAGGCGGTTCTAAGGTCTCCATGCGTCCAAATCCGACCTTTTACCCAAGGTCATATCCCGTTTCATATGAACCAACCAGTCGAGTTGATGGCGTTCCATCCTCCTCCTTTTTCTTCCCCAGAGGAAGAACGGTTACACATGCTCTGCCCGTGCGGGCATTGAGATGTTATATTGACCGTTACAGCGGCTGTGAGGCAAACTGAACAATTGTTCATATGCCATGGTTCTAGGACTTTGGGTCAGCCGTTGTCTAAACAACGCCTTTCCCACTGGATAGTGGATGCTATTAAATTAGCTTATGAATCTGCAGGCCTTCCGCCACCAGGGCAGTTGAAGGCGCATTCCACTAGGGGTATGGCGACATCCTGGGCCCTCTTTAGAGGGTGCGGTGTCTGACATTTGCGCTGCAGCCAGTTGGGCTACACCGCATACTTTCATGAGGTTTTACCGGTTGAGCGTACTGGATTCCTCTGCTCCACTGTTTGGAGCATCTGTACTACACTCTATGATGCCTCAAGATGCGGACGTATAGAGTGGTTGACAGCATGGTGTTGACTATTCCACCTTAGGACAGGTGTCATTGCGAGCATAGGCGGCTGAGGCGCAGCTCGCATATCGCGTAGATGTGTTGCCCTACGCGGTTCGCGTTATGGCGTAAGTCTGTCCTACTGCCGAGAATCCTCCCTCGCGACGGCTTGGGTACACTGTTCCCATCCTTGATGGTTATTTTCGACTTGAAAGGGAGCGATAGGTTGCGGATGCAACCCGGTTCCCTGAAGAAAATAACCATCAAGCAGCGTGGTCGCTCCAGAGGCCTTCACGGCCTGAAGAGCAAAGAGGGCGTGAGTCTCTGCGGCTGCGTATAGTAAGCTCCCAAGGGGCGGGCTTATGTGGCAGCTCGGCGCAGAGGCCTATCGGCAGCTTTGCTATAAAAGCTCAGCCAATCGCTACTGCCTGACGGCAATATCCCATCCTTGATGGTTATTTTCTCTTTCAGGGAACCGGGGTTGCATCCGCAACCTATCGTTTCTTCCCATTGAAATTGCATAAGACACGTGGTGCTTGAAAGCGTTCTCTTATTGGATTAAGCGCAGTAATTTGTTTAGTACAGGGAGACAGCGCCACCGACCCTGTATTGCACATGTGCGAGAGAGCGAGGATTGAGAACAGTGAGAGAACGTGAGAGAGAGCGAGAAATACAGACAGAGTGAGCTAGATGCAATTGGAATTTTGAACTAGACCATTTTAATTATCGCAGTTACACCAATTAGGAAATAATAATATATTTGGAGGAAGCCTTAGTAAGTAGGGAGGTAGGAGAGGGCACCTTATTTATTTATTTATTTTTAAATCAACAACTGAACTATTATAAATTTGAAATGATCATTTTTACAATTAAATTCTTAATAAAGCCAACTTTTGTTTGTATAAGTCAGTTAGTTTTCAATGTTGTCATAACATTTGTGCTTAATTGTTATGTTTATTGTTATTATTTATTATGAAATTACTACAATTCTACTGAGATGATAAATTATACAGTTGTATGCTTATTTCTGGACATTTATAGTTCAAATACATTTATAGCTGGGGGGATTCTCTTTTATTTCTTCTAATTACATTGGTGGTTAAATGCAGAACAAGGAAGCACTAGCTATGGTGTAGCTCATGTAATATTAATATATCATTTAATGATATTTAATTAACTATAATTCTCCAAAAAAGCTATTTAAAACAAACAAGCAAACATGCATTTTTTTATTAATACAGTAGATTATATTACATTATTATTTTGTTTATTACAGTAGATCACCAGCAGTGAAACAGTAAAGACAGGGAGACAGACCAGAGAGAGAGAGAGAGAGAGAGTCTGCCCTGCTGTGTGACGCCCTGTGATCAGAGAAAGGGAGGTAGAATAATACGTCTTCAGCTAACCACCCACCTAGGGAGCCTTTTCCACACTAACACCATCAACCTGTGAGCTGCTCTGTGACACCCTAATATACACAGGTAGGCTCCTCTGACACACACCAACACACATAAGAGTGCCATGCAGCTGGGTTCAGCCACAACTCAAACTCACTAATTCTCCACTCGTGCTCCCGCCTCCCCTGCCACAGACCTCACCAGCCGCCACTGCTACTTACCCACCTACCCACCTACCTGCCTTCACCAACATTAATGCTCACGATTACCCCTTTCTCACCCGTGATCACCCTAGTTATACACCTGTCATTTAATCATGTATTCAATTCATGGCTCCAGTCACATTCCCACGTGTTTTTACAGGGAGGATTCTAACTGCCTTCCCGTCACCACTATTCCACACACACACACACACACACATCCCCGTACTCACATGCCAATATACATGAACTCCTCCGTGATACATAACCCAAACTATACAAAATAAAGCACACATACACCCAGGGCCGGAGGTACCCCGTTACATAGGGTAGACAGGCACCTACAATTTACAGTTTTGAATGCAGATTGACTGTAATACACAATCATGTTAATGTACAATGTATCTATTTATTGTGTTTTAAAACAGTGTGTCAATTATATGCCTGTGGTTGTACTTTAAAGACAATATTGAAGTAAACAACATGTTTTGACAAATATAGTAATATATCTTTTTTTCCATTTTAAGCAGTACTGTATACCTCTGTGCCTATCACATTGACGAGCTACAGTATATTATTCATGTTCTGTTTCTAGCTAGATTTGTTTTTTGTACCCCATTTCTAAATTGGTTTTGCGTTTCTTTGATATAATGTTTATATAAAGAAAATCCAATTTTGCAGGAAAAAACATCAATCATTAGTGCACTTTATTTATGCCCAGATTCCCTCTGCAGAAGTGTTAGCCTATAGGTGTATTTCAGGGGACGAGATCCGGGGCTCCACGCTGCTTTCCCTGTAAATATTCGACGCCCCATTATTCAACCTCCGCTACGTCTGCATTATAAATATCGGCCCTCCACCAAACTTTTTAAAGCTGTGTTCAACAAAGGCATCAACATTTCCGTCTGCAGCAATCGCCTTGCCCTTATCTATTGCAAAGCTTTGTTTGCAGAATCTGTATTTTCAACCGCTGCAAACAACTATAAGCAGGCACCGCTCCCTGACTTTTCTTTAAAGATTTGTACATCAACAAGATTCTGAAAGCTATTTTCGTAAAGATATGTTCTCCTCCGTAGCAGTTCAGTGTTAAAGCAGCAGTACTCTCCCTCCCCATCTGGTCATTCGATAACAGAATCGCACAATTCCGTTACACTCTCGTCTAGACGCCATTGCAGCCTCTGCTCCCTGAACGCCCGCATCCGCTGTAGATTCCCGGTTTAGCAATTCACTGCTACTTACGTTCAGCAGCCGACAAACAAAAAAAATCATAATGGGTAAGTACATTAATTTTGTTTCAATTCCCAGTTCAACGTGGAAACCTCAGCTTTGTTCTTGTTCTAGTTTTGTGCTTGGTAATGTATTACGTGAAGCCTATTCGCATAACATCACCTTCAAAACAAACCATTGCAAAAAAAAAACAACAACCATAAACTCCAATGACACACTTACGCTGCAACTTTCCACTCGTGCTTGTAACCAGGAGGTTCCCTGTTCAAATCCCACCTCAGCCACTGACTTACTGTGTGACTGAGCAAGTCACTTAACCCCCTTGTGCTCCGTCTTTCGGGTGAGACATAGTTGTAAGTGACTCTGCAGCTGATGCATAGTTCACACACCCTAGTCTCTGTAAGTCGCCTTGGATAAAGGTGTCTGCTAAATAAACAAATAATAATAATAATAACTACTGGGAGTGTTATGTTGCCGTAGTAACCAGGCAGTTTCATGAGGCCCTGTGAGGTCTGTGCCTCAGTACTGCAATCTTCCAGCTTCCTGCCGCTGCGTTTTCACAACTGGAGAGAGTAAGTTCAACTCGCCGAATTCGTGACATTTAAATCAACTGCAGGCGCGGCTCGTGGACCTATGTTAACTTACTTATATACATGCTTAGCTGTCCTAAAATATGTATTCAATACATTTTTAAATTAATAATCAATATATAAAGAATATGCAAAATGTCTTCATAGATAGTCAGATAGACGACACTCAGCAAGCCATGCCTCACTTGCCTGTACTGATGAGCGGCCTGTGATTTCAACAGCCCCTTCTATCAGGCGTCACTCTCTCTCCTAACATCAGAAAATAAATAATTAAAGGTAAAGATATCAATGTTACACTCAAGTCACGAGACATTAACTTCCACACCGCCATCAAGAGCTGGAGCAATCCTTTATTCTACACCGTGGAGCTCTCGGTTAGATACGGGTGTACTATGTTCTACGAGTACCATAAAGCATTCTCTGCTAAAGCCGCCACCATCTTATCAGCAAATAACCATTTTGTCGATCGGTCTTACCCTGATCTTAGACCTCTTTTAACTGTGTTTTCAGCAGTTTGTGAGCCAACGCCTGCGGACTCTGCGCATCCTCAGCCCATACTACTTTCCTCTGTCCAAAATACAAGCCTCCGTCATTCTCTTTCTACACAGATTCGCTGCAATATTATTGAAAATCACCAGATTTCAGGTGTTGGCATGATACAGCATCATAAACATTCCAATCACGTGGACTATTGATCACAATAATCAAATCTATTCTACCCTGCAGCATTTTCTAAAGACAACAGTTTTAATTTATTCATAACGTCCAGATGGCAGTATAACACCACAAGTTCTATATTTTCTTTCACTGCATAAGTCATGTATTTTCAAATCAGGTTAATATTTAATTCGATGTGAGCTGCCAGTCAGGTATGGAAACCATGTCCTTCGATTTATCAGCGTTTCAGTTAAAACAGCCTCCAACCTCGCAATGGACAATACACTCACAGACTGCTCCTGACCAAATCAATAGGTTTTGCAGCGACCTCACAACGATGCATTCTACATCTCTCCTGAAAGCAGCCTCATCTTTGGCTCCATCTAAATTGCCTTAACAATTAAAGACCAACATCGACATCCTATCAAAATTCTGATTGGCAGACAATTGTGCAACAATCTCCTGCAATCCCAAGGAGGCACTTCATGCAGCTTAAATTTGCTCATATCTATCAATGAGTTTCTTTTCACTCACTTCAGCAGATTTCTGCACTCTACAGCAGGCCATTGCACATTACTGGCGGTAGTCCACCGCACTGTTACAGATCACCGCTTCAGCAGATCTCTGCTCTCAAAAAAGTAAGAAAGAATATTAAGATGTGAGCTAGTTTTAATTCGTCACTGGAACGGCCTATTATTCTATGAATTCCTGTTTTCAGCTCCTCATGATTTGAATCTCTTTACTGACGCTTCATTCTTAGGATTCAGGGGTTACCTAGGGATTGAATGGTTCTCTAGCGAATGTCCTCCTGAAATTCAGAATCTTCCCACCTCAAAGCTACTGGAACTGTATCCCATCATTGCAGCTGCTCACATCTGGGGCCACCGATGGTCAAGAAAATCTATCACATTCTTTAGTGACAATAAATCTACAGTCCATATCATCAATAAAGGAAGATCTTCCGCTCCCCTTATAATGCAGTTACTACGTCGCCTCATTTGGATTTCAGTGTCTTTTAATTTCTTCATTCAAGCCCATTACATTCCCAGTTCACATAATGCAGCTGATGCTCTTTCTCGCCTACAGATCACCAGATTTCAGCAGTTGGCATCTCCAGCACCTCTGCAAGTTCTGCAATACCAGCACGTAGTATTCCTGTGAGCTTTCCTGTCTTCAACCTTCTTCAATCTGCTAGAAATTACATGTCCGCTGCCCTAGCTCCATCAACAAGGTCATCCTACTCTACAGGCTGGTCTTCTTTCTCCTACATCTAAAAAAAACCAAAAAACAAAAAAAACATTCAGCCAGTTCCATTTAATCAGGACTGGATCTTAGCCTTTATCATCCACGCACAAGACATTCTACACCTGTCCGCTTCCACAATTGAATCTTACATCTCCAGAATTCAGCTCCATTACCTTCTCATGTCAGTGTCCTCTCCAATTCTTCTGGCCATTCCAGCAATCCGCCTGACGCTCTGTGGCATATCTAAGAGCTCCCCTCCTACTTCCCCATGTCGACTTCCTATATCTTCAGATATTCTACAGTCACTCATATCAATCTTGCGAAAAGGCTGTGTCAACCCCTTCGATCTCCTCATGGGAGTCATCTGCTTAACTGCTTTCTTTGGATTCCTCAGATGCTCCGAATATACAGTTCCATCCCTTTCCAGCTTCCCTTCTCATGACATCCCCTTAGTTCCAGATTCTCATTTCCTAATTATGCTCTGCATCTCTAAGACAGATCAACTTCGTCAGGGTCAATTTATACAGCTGTCGAAGATTAATTCTCCATTATGTCCCTACACCTCCATGTCTAGATACATCTGCAGCAAGAAGCCTTTCCTCATGACGGATTCACTGTTCACCAGCTCCTCCCGTGCAATAGTTACAAAACATTGGTTTTCAACTCACCTTGCCTCTCTCGTCTCCAAAGTAGGCCTTTCTCCTCAGTTCTACACTCCTCACCCCTTTAGAATTGGAGCACTCACCTCAGCAGCAAAAGCCAATATCAATCAGCATCTAATTAAGAGCCTAAGGTGCTGGTCCTCCTCAGCAGTAGTACCAGAGGTTTTCCCCCCTAATAGGGTGGGGTTTTTTTGCTCTCAACGGTGCGGCAGGTAAACAGCTCCGTGAAGTTTTCCCCCCTACAAACAGCACAAACGTGGAGTCATATATCATTTGTTTGTGCCGGTTTGTGCCGTTGAAACAAACGTTTGTGCTGCTATAGTTTTTAAGATATTAACGATTGTTTTTTTAGGGCAGTGACGTCACTCAGCCCCCCTACAATGCTGGAATTGAACCAAACTTGTCGCATTCGTCTGTGCCGGTTTGTATTGTTGAAACAAACGTTTTTGCTATTATTGTTTATGAGATATTAACAATATATTTTTAGGCGAGTGACCCTAACCCTAACCATTGCTGTCAGTGAGGTTTGAGTGAGTTAGCATTTTCTGTAATGAGCTCTAATTTGAAGCAGATGTAAGGATTTTTTTTGAGAAAAACTAAAAACTATTTGAAAGTTATAAATAACAAGAAAACTACTCAGAAGAATAATTTTAAACTGCTATTTCTTGCTAATTGTATGCTATACTGCATGTTTATTAATAAAAAATAATTACCAACCAGTACAGTATTCTAACCTCTGTGCTTCTTTTATTAAATCATGTTTTTGACAGAATAATAAAGCAGAACGGAAAGAAATGAAAAAGAAAGCAAATAATCCCAAATTATGATCTTCACACTTCATTTAGGTCTTTTCTGTCCCCTCTGACCTCTCCTCACTCTCTGTTAACACCTTTGAATTTCACGCTGTCCAACTAACCTCTCCCTGTCAACTCCTGTTGATTGTACTGTACCGTCCCCCTGGACCTCTCACTCACTTTCTCGATGAACTCGACTATCTCCTTTCCTCCCTCCCCTCTCTGTCTACCCCATCTGTCCTGTTAGCTGATTTCAATATCCATCTCTCCAACCCCACCCACTCTGCTGAATTCTGTCATCTCCTTCAACTTCTCTCTCTCTCCATCCCCTCCTACCCACAAAGCTGGCTGTCAAGTGGACCTCACCTTCTCCAGGGCCTGCTGCCCCTCCACCCTCTCTGTCACCCCTCTGGACCTCTCTGATCACATCTCTTTTTCTCTGTCTCTCCCCTCTCTCCCTACTCCACCTACCCCCACTGTCACCTCCTGCCGTAACCTCTGCACTCTCTCCCCCTCTGTCTTTGCCTCCACCGCTCTCTCTCACCTCCCTCCTATCTATTCCTTCTCCCAACTCTCTGTACAGTGCTACCTCCATCCTCTTCTCCTCCCTCACCTCCTCCCTTGACTCCCTCTGTCCCCTCACCTCCCGACCTGCCCGCCCCGCCCCAACCCTGGCTCTCCTCTGTGCTCTGCTCAGCAAGAACCAAACTGCACTCTGCTGAAAAGAAATTGAAGAGAACCAAACTTCCTGCTGCCCTAGACCTCTACTGCTCCCTCCTCTCCTCCTTCTCCTCTACTCTGTCCTCTGCTAAACGCTCCTATTTCCAATCTATTATCCAATCCTCCACTAACAACCCCCGGAAACTATTCTCTACCTTCTTCTCCCTCCTCAACCGTCCTCCTCCCTCCTCCTATCTCCTCTGACGACTTTGCTTCTTTCTTCTCCTCCACAACTACCGTCCTGTCTCCCTCTTACCCTTCCTCTCTAAAACCCTTGAGCGGGCAGTACACCGCCAGCTCTCTGCTTTCCTGTCTAACCAGTCTCTGCTCGACCCTCTCCAATCTGGTTTCCGCTCTGCTCACTCCCCTGAAACTGCTCTCCTGTCTGTCACTAACTCTCTAAACTCTGCCCCTGCTGCCTCTCTCTCCTCTATCCTAATTCTCCTTGATCTCTCTGCTGCCTATCCTGCTGAACCTGGGAATCTCTGGCACTGCTCTGGCCTGGTTCTCCTCCTACCTCTCCGACCACACCTACCAGGTAACCTGGTGCAGCCCAACCTCCACAACTCACCCTCTCTCATGATGCAATGTATAAAATTTGAGACATGTCCGCTTTCCTCTACATACAAACTTATTGATTGTCGATATCAATTTATCCCAATATACGACAGGAGGAGGGAGTGGAAGCATCGAACTGACAAAATTGATACGTGGGAGTACATTCATTTTTATTATGGATATAGGGGCTTGGATCGAGTTAGGCAGCTGCATCCATTTGTTTAAGTCCACCTCGACCTGTCTGAAAATCATACTAAAGTTAGCGAGTACAGTTGAGTGTAAAGATGGGTGAATTTCCACACCAAGATATTTAAAATGCTTAACTACCTGTATGTTTGGGGGACACTGCTGCTGTACCCTTGAGCAAGGTACTTTACCTAGATTGCTCCAGTAAAAACCCAACTGTATAAATGGGTAATTGTATGTAAAAAAATAATGTGATATCTGTATAATGTGAATTAATGTATAATGTGATATTTTGTAACAATTGTAAGTAGCCCTGGATAAGGGCGTCTGCTAAGAAATAACAGTCAAGTATCAGTCTTGGGTCCTCTCCTGTTCTCTCTCTACACCTGCTTCCTGGGATCCCTCATCGCATCATATGGTTTCTCATACCATTTGTATGCTGATGATGCTCAGATCTTCCTCTCCTCACCCCCCTCACCCCCCCCTCTGACCCCACCATCCCATCCCGTATCTCTACCGGTCTGTCTGCTATCTCCTCTTGGATGCACTCACATCACCTCAAACTCAACCTCTCTAAATCTGACCTCCTTTTCTTCCCCTCCTCTGATCTCTCTACCACGCTTTCTCCCTCCTCAGCAAGGAACCTCGGAGTGACCCTGAACCCCTGCCTCTCCTACTCCTAGCACATGTCCACTGCAGCATGCACCTGACCATTCTTCCTAAGCAACATATGAAGAATCCGACCCTTCCTCACCAACTCCATGCAACTCCTCGTCCAGGCCCTGGTACTCTCCCGCCTAGACTATTGCAACACCCTCCTGGCCGGCCTCCCTGCATCCACCACCCGTCTGCTCCAGCTCATCCAGAACTCCGCTGCTCGCCTAGTGTTCTCTCTGCCTCGCTTCTCTTACTCTACTCTAGTACTCCGCTCACTCCACTGGCTCCCGATCACCGCTTGGATCCAGTTCAAGACTCTTGTACTCGCCTCCCAATGCCTTGATCAGACTGCACCCAGCTACCTCCAGACCCTCATCTCTCCCTACACCCCCACCTGACCTCTCCGTTCCACCTGCACTAGAAGACTGGCTGTACCTCCTCTACGCTCCCCTGCCTCCAAAGCCCACTCCTTCTCCACCCTCGCCCTGCAGTTGTGGAACGACCTTCCTATGGATGTCGGGACTGCCCAGTCCCTGACCACCTTCCGGTGCACGTCTTCAGACAACACCTGTAAAACTCAACTCTTCCTTTCTGGACAATATAGCACTCTGCCTTTAATGCACTTTAATTTGCTCTTATCTGCTCCCTATTTTACTGTATTTAATCCTGCACTTAACCCAATCTGTAGTATTTTGTATTTCACCTGCACTCGTATCTAACCCTGATGTAACTACCAACACTGTTATCTGCTCTTGAACTGCCCTGATATCAAATCGTACTGTGTTTTGTATTTGCTCTTATTAGGACTGAAGTCATTGTATTTTGTATATTGCTCTTAATTGTACTGTAATTCTTGATATGTATTTTTTGTATACAACTGTAAGTTGCCCTGGGTAAGGGCATTTGCTAAGAAATAAATAATAATAATAATAGGTTGTTCTGGTCATTTTTCTTTTTCCAGCCACTTTAAACGGTACTCTGGTGGGGCAAAAACTGTAATAAATCAAATGATCTCAAGAAACTGTGCACCTTACAGTGTACCAGCTGTTTGTGAAATGCATGATTAAGCACATAACCTAGCTCCTGTGACCTTGATTTAATCTACAAAATGATTACTTTTTGCAGTGATCAAGTAGAACATTGTAGTGGAGCTAGAGGAGCTCTAGCATCCTATTGACTGAGGTCACCAAACTCCTATAAGCTTTTTATAACACATGAAATGAAAAATGACTCCCGAGAATGTGTTCCATGTTGCAGAAGGCTAAAGATTATATCAAGTGTTTAGAGCCATATAAAGTGAATGCCAACATAATAGATCCACTCACTCTACCCCTTTGTACTTTAACACTACTTCTCCGACTTGATGTTCTTGCTATTAACCTGTTGGAATTGCACATACTCTTTTTGTTTATATATACAGTGCCTATAGAAAGTCTACACCCCCTTTCAAAATGTTCACCTTTTGTTGCCTTATAGCCTTGAATTAAAATGCATTAAAATAGTTTTTTTTTCATTTATCTACACATCCTACCCCACAACTTCCAAGTGAAAAAAATATTCTAGGAATTTGTAGAAAATTAATTAAAAAATTAAAAAAATAGCTTGGTTGGATAAATGTCCACCCCCCTTGTAATAGCAATCCTAAATTAGCTCAGGTGTAACCAATCGCCTTCAAAATCACACACCAAGTTAAGTGGCCTCCACCTGTGTTAAATTGAAGTGATTCACATGATTTCAGGATAAATTCAGCAGTTCCTGTAGGTTCCCTCTGCTGTGTAGTGCATTTCAAAGCAAAGACTCAACCATGAGTACCAAGGCGCTTTCAAAAGAACTCCGGGACAAAGTTGTTGAAAGGCACAGATCAGGGGATGGTGTGGCAATGTGCCCCGCCCCTGTGTGCATTTCTGTGTTATATGTTGCGTTTGGTGTGTTAATGTTGGTGTATAGATATGGCTGCACAGGATATAAATGGGTGTGTGTAGCACAAGTTATTTAAAATGTATAATTGTATTTAGGCACGGGGATTGCACTTCACTTCACGTGCATTTAAAGTACTTTAATATATGAACACAGGGTTTTCACAGATTAGTTCACATGCTGGGATTCAAGTGAATAATTAATTGGTAATTGAATCCCAGCACAATTGTATATATAGATGCACATTTCATTCACTCGGGGTTGTGTGTTCGAGAGTGGAGAACGGGAGAGAAAATGGAAAGCATGAAATAACAAATGCTACTCGTGTAAGAGGGCTCGCACGATACTTGTTTGGTTCGTCCACGTTGTTTGTTTGTCTGTCTGTCTATTTACTTTGGCCAACACGCCGTTTTTGTTTGTGCAGTCAGTGTTCTCTGTTTTGTTCAACATTTTTATTTGCAATAAACCGGCGCAAGCAAGCGCCTTCATCATTTCACCGTCCTGTGTGTGTTTCCTTTCCTGGGTCTGACGTCATCACTCAGCCAGCCTTGTCACAGATGGGTATAAAAAAAATATCAAAAGTCTTGAATATCCCTTGGAGCACAGTTAAGACGATTATTAAGAAGTGGAAGGTGTATGGCACCACCAAGACCCTGCCTAGATCAGGCTGTCCCTCCAAACTGGATGACCAAGCAAGAAGGAGACTGATCAGAGAGGCTACCAAGATGCCAATGGCAACTTTGCAAGAGCTACAGGCTTTTATGGCCAAGACTGGTCAAAGTGTGCATGTGACAACAATATCCCAAGCACTCCACAAATCTGGCCTGTATGGTAGGGTGGCAAGAAGGAAGCCATTACTCAAGAAAGCCCACCTTGAATCCTGTTTGAAGTATGCAAAAAAACACTCAGGAGATTCTGTAGCCATGTGGCAAAAAGTTTTGTGGTCTGACGAAACTAAAATGGACCTTTTTGGCCTAAATGCAAAGCGTTATGTTTGGCACAAACCCAACACAGCGCATCACCCAACGAACACCATCCCTACTGTGAAGCGTGATGGCAGCATCATGTTATGGGGATGTTTCTCATCAGCAGGGACTGGGGCACTTGTCAGGATAGAAGAGAAAATGAATGTAACAAAGTACAGAGAAGTCCTTGAGGAAAACCTGCTGCCCTCTGCAAGAAAGCTGAAACTGGGACGGAATTTCACCTTTCAGCATGACAATGACCCAAAGCACACAGCCAAAGCTACACTGGAGTGGCTAAGGAACAAAAAGGTAAATGTCCTTGAGTGGCCCAGTCAGAGCCCCGACCTAAATCCAATCGAAAATTTGTGGCATGACTTGAAGATTGCTGTCCATCAACGCTCCCCAAGGAACTTGACAGAGCTTGAACAGTTTTGTAAAGAAGAATGGTCAAATATTGCCAAATCTAGGTGTGCAAAGTTGGTAGAGACCTATCCCAACAGACTCACAGATCTAATTGCTGCCAAAGGTGCTTCCACCAAGTATTAACTCAGGGGGGTGGAGATCTTTCAGTTTTGTATTTTTGTATTTTTAATATATAACTTTTTCCCCTTAACAGTGTGGGTACAGTGTGTAGATAAGTGGAAAAAATCCTCATTTAAATGCATGAAACTCTGAGGCACTGACACAACAAAATGTGAAAAAAGTTCAAGGGGGTGTAGACTTTCTATAGGCACTGTATATATATATATATATATATATATATATATATATATATATATATATATTGTGAAAGTTAAATGGCTTCCCGCAATTTATCTCAGTCTACTAAACGCCCACAGGTAGATTGGAATCGCTACATGACATGCAATTGGATACAAATGTCACCTGACCCTCCCCCGACTTTCATTGCACATTCTACAGTACTAGCACTGCCTTAGAGAATGAAACCTGAAATGCCAGACTGAGAAACCGATCATAGAATAGAATGTACTGTAAGTGGGTTTTCATTTGACGTATGTGTGTACGTCATGGTGTTGAAGTGGTTAAATACAGTTTACACGTTATTGTCTTATATTCAAGCATAACAGTTCCTCTGTTTGTTTATTGCAGTAAAACCTTTATATAAACTAAACATTTATATTCTTTAGTTTAATTGATATTGTAATCTCTAAAATACTTTTTGTTTAGATGGAGACAGAAACTGAACTAATTCTTAAACTGATTAAATTAAATGAACATTATCTTAAATGTGTCTTAACAATTTGTTTACAGCATTGCCAATGTCAAGCATCTGTTATAATAAACTTTGAATATGTTATTTCAACAGTTTATCTTTAAATGACTTTATAACATACATTTCCAATTCAGATACTTCAATAATTTTATTTTACTCCATTGATCTGTTATGAAGTCATTTCAGCTTTCAGTCGAAGGTCCAGTTATTTTCATCTAAATTCAGGCTACTGTTAAAATATTAGAATGTAATAGTTTTACAGTAACTGAACGAAGTTTGACCTCTTTGTTCATACAAAATCGAGTTGAAGCAGGTTTTAAGACGACCTACCCTTTTGCCAATTTTAGTGTTGATTAATATGAAACACTACCGTAAGCATTTTCTAATACTTATTATTTTAAACCAAATTTTAGCTTAACTCAGTAAACTGTCTTTATGCCCTCATCTCTTATTGCCAGGTTCTAATTTCTGTGATTATATAGAAAAATGTTTATTTTAATATAAACTCCTACCTTCTGTTATCCAAAAGGTATTTTATTGTTAATATTAACAAGATCGTTCATTATAGAGAGTATCTTGGCTTTTAAATTTCTGACCATCAAAAAATCCCTGCTTCATTGGCCAAAACCAATATGTCATCTCCAAAACTGCTTTTACTACAAGCAGATAAGGACGAGGTTACAGAATTTGTTATTTTCCTTCAATCGGTTCACTGTATATTTAAAGTTACAGTTTATACTATTTTGTCTTATTGTCTTGCTTGTTCAAATATAATATTCCAATAGCTGTATTATTTCAGTCTTTCTAGAATATTTACTTTTAATTCAGGGGCTCCTTTTAGATCAAGTCTTAATACTTATTCCAAATAAGATACATGACTGTTAATCCATTTAAACCATACATTTGTTTAACTCTTGAGAAATATAGCAGCTGTTCTAAGACAGGTTGTTGACTTAAATATTCTGTTTCCATTATTTTAGAATACTTACTTTTAAATTAAAGACTGTCTTTAAATCAAGCTTACTTCTTTTTTAAATAAGAGACTTGACTGTGGGTCTACTCGTGAACTAGTTGAAACTGTATACTGGTTTTCTAAGTCTCTTTAGTTTCCTTATTATAATACTTCTATTCTTTTACTACTTTAAAAACCTACTTCTAGTAAAACACACATTTTTTAAATTACATTATTCCTTTTTCGCTCAGCTCAGCAACTCTCCAGAAAGCTGGCTACCTTTTCTCATCAAACTGGAATGTGCTAACAAGGTTTGGCACTTGATTCAAAGAGTTGCTTTTATCTGATAAGAGCCTGTCAGGAGCAGGTCAGCTTGACCTCTTCCAGCAGGTTCCTTCATACAAGCTGCACACAAAAGCTACCTACAATATTTACTACTGGGTATACAGCTCTATCTAAAAAGAGTACATATAGTATTCATATTATTATTGACAAAGGGGATATCATATTATTTCAATCAATGCATGTTAGTTTAAATTCAACAGTGTCTGACTAAGTGACTACAGGCGGGGCAGGTTTTGGACCTGGTCAGTGGTGATTCACCTCGGCAGTTATCACCTCTGCACTTGTCACATCCACATATTAGAAAAAGATTGTTTTCAACTGCTCTGTTCAGAGTCAGCTCTGTATCATGAACAATAGTCCTGGCTCTGTAACTGTATCCATGATACATTTCATGTTGTTCACAGAGGGTAATTTTAGGAGGCACACCCTCCATCCAGAATACAGGGGTGGGCCAGAATTCACTATTTTTCATATCACTTGGTTTCCAACCTTTTTTGTTTTGCACATCATCAGTGGGTAGAGTCATTGTAACTGAGTCTGGGTCCATTAAAGAACCGCTCACCCTAGCAACTGAGACCTGCCATGCAAAGGGTTCTAATGATTTATAGGACAAAAGGGACACGCCAAGGCTACCTGTGACAAACCCAATGTATACAAAAGGTTTACCACACAATACTACTTACCACCACTACTACTACAAATACTATTGCCACACATACTCTATGTTATACCTTAGTATTTTATTGTCTTCAGTGTTGTTTTTTTTCTATGAGAAGAAAGCCATTTATATAGTTAAGTCAGACCAGTAACTCAAAACATTAATACTAGAAGAAAAGACTGCCGTAATACATGAACATAGTGGTGATTTTGCATGACTGAAGACTCTTTTTGACTTCTATCAATATTGTTGATCAGATAGTACAAATGAATGCTTAATTACTTGTGTGCAAGTAATTTTCTGGTACCAGTTTTATCAGGGTTGCTAAAGTCCTGAGGAAATTATATACAAAACTCACCAGCACACTGTCAGTATATGAGAGGCTAGGGGGAATAAACTTTAACAAAATCAATAAGAAATGAAATACGTTTTCCAAAGCTTTAAGCAGTACTACCTATTTTAATCAGTATAAGCCTGTACAAAAGGTTCATCCCATTACTGTGATCATTTATCGACTGTCTGTAACTCAGCATTGTTCACCTCTGCCTGTCACTAAAGCGCTCTTCTCTTCTAAGCTGAGGCACTGTAGTGGACATTTACAAGCAATCTGCAAGCATTACCTTCATCTTTCAAGGACCAATCTTTTCAAAGGGTATTTTACCCCTATTTTCTCCTCAGTTTGAAATTACCAATTTGAATGTCACTTCTCTGTAACCCCCCCAATCAATGGAAAATTTTTAGTTTAGACTATCGCCTCTATCACCCACCCAACCTAAGCAGCAGATGTTTTTAAGCTACTAAACCCTGGTGGACAGAGGTTGGCCTGGAAATCTTCGTCTGGCCTTGTCTAGAGCCTAACCTGTAGGGGCCCCTGTGACAAAGTCAAGAGAACCAGCCTTAGATTATTTTCTCTCCAAAGCCTGTGGCATCTCAAGCTAATGAAGAGCTCCCTGTGGGCCCCAAGCCAAGATCAGCAACTCTACACAACCAGGTTTTGAACCAGCAAGGTCGTGATTGGATGTGTGGTCCAGTGGTTAAAGAAAAGGGCTTGTAACCAGGAGGTCCCCGGTTCAAATCCCACCTCAGCTACTGACTCACTGTGTGACACTGAGCAAGTCACTTAACCTCCTTGTGCTCCGTCTTTCGGGTGAGACGTTGTTGTAAGTGACTCTGCAGCTGATGCATAGTTCACACACCCTAGTCTCCTGTAAGTCGCCTTGGATAAAGGCATCTGCTAAATTAATTAATTAATGACTCACCCAGCAATCCATGCGCCACTATCTTTACCAAGCGGTCAACACAGTAGATGGTTGGATGTACACAATCTGGTTTGTTCTTGCACTTGTGGATGTTACAGAAAATGCTTCTTGTAATACAGGTCTAAAGTTAAGAAAATACCAGCGATAGAAAATAGTTTAGAGCAGGGGTGGCCAGTCCACTCCAGGTTTAACAGGTAAAATTAGATAATGAACTACCTCAGGGTCTGCATGTTAGTTTAATTGGTTAATTTAGAACAGGGTTGGAACAGAGACAGACCACAGTGGTAACAGAACAAAAACCATCAGCAGAGCAAGCTCAGCCTGTGTAGACTCAATCCTGTCCACACTCTTCCTCCAATCCTGTCCCACACCCTCCCTCCAATCCTGTCCCACACTCTCCCTCCAATCCTGTCCCACACACTCCTTCCTATCCTGTCCCACACTCTCCCTCCACAGCACAGAAACAGATAGTAAAGTACTGTTCTGTACTTCATTAATATGCAAAAGCAAAACCCAAATCAGCAATGTACGTAAATTCAATTCAATCTTACATTTCTGTAAGTACAATATCATTAACTATGTATACATGTTTAGTAAGTACCAGTAGGTGTTATTTATTAGGCTTCCAAGCCAAAGGCTGGGAAGCCTATTGTTATTGCTGTTATTATTATTATTATTATTTTTCTTCCCAAACAACATCGCAGACTTATGAAAACGCATATGTAAGTAGATGCCTATGGCTGGACAACCAAACTGGTATCCCAAATGAAAAAGTCACATGGGCCGCCATCTTGGATCTCGTGGAAATTTTGGGAATTTTTCAAAACTCTTGCTGTTAAAAACAACTTAAGGTGGAACTATGACAATGGCAGCAGATAGTGCAGCAATGGCCTATAAAAAACATATGTTCATTCGAGGTCAAATAATCAACAATCTTCTTGTCTTAAACCGCAGAGTCAATCGACACCTAAATTGGCACGCATGTTCATGACCAGGTCCTTTCTACTGTTTGTAAAATCCATGCTTTTTCGTTAGAAAACATGGCCGCGGCGCTCAAATAACCGTTTCATGACGGCTCTATTTTCATACATTCATGCATAAATCCAAGGTGCAATACACTAGAGTCATGAAACTTTATATGGCCATAGAGGCTCAGGTGAAGTACTGGTGATATGAAAATGACACATTTTGGTCACATGGTTTGGCGGCCATATTGATAATTGTAAAAAAAACTTTTACAACCCATAACAAGAACACCATTGCACATATGCTCTTCAATGTCAACACAATTGTACAGACCATTGGAAAGTAATAACTGCTGAAGTTTGAAATCGATTGCTAAAACGGGGTGGCGGCCATATTGGAATTTACATTGAAATTTTAACGTCTAGGGTGTGCCGACAGGGTCATAGTTATAATGGAACACATATGGGAAGTCATATGTGCTCTATGAAAATATGTCATCGCTCGTGACCTCTGACCTCTCCTAAAGGTCAAACGTGATGCATGACATCATCAACATATGCAACTGGCTATAAAACTGCCTATAACTTCTTGTCGGCTACACCAAAACGCACAAAATCTGACACTGATATAGAGGACAATGGGATGTTGTGCCGTGGTTAATATGGTGGCCTTTGGTCACATGGTGTGGCAGCCATCATGATGGCTCTATTTTCATACATTCGTGCATAAATCCAAGGTGCAATACACTACAGTCATGAAACGTTATATCATCATAGAGAATCACGTGAAGTACTGGTCATATGAAAATGACACATTTTGGTCACATGGTTTGGCGGCCATATTGATAATTGTAAAAAAACTTTTGCAACCCATAACAAGAACACCATTGCACTTCTGCTCTTCAATGTCAACACAATTGCACAGACCATTGGAAAGTAATAACTGCTGAAAATTGAAACAGATTGCTCACACGGCGTGGCGGCCATATTGGAATTTACGTTGAAATTTTAACTCCTTACAGAATGCCGATAGGGTCAGAGTTATAATGGAACACGTATAGGAAGTCATATATGCTCTATGAAAAATGTCATCGCCCATGACCTCTGACCTCTCCTAAAGGTCAAACGTGATGCATGACATCATCAACATACGCAACTGGCTATAAAACTGCCTATAACTTCTTATTGGCTACACCAAAACGCACAAAATTTGACAAGGATGTAGAGGACACAATTAGCACAGTTGTGATGATAACGTTTCATCTTGAATAACCAATGCGCTTAAATTTCGATAGCACGATAAGTGCTTGGAAGCCTTTATAGTTGCTAGCAACTCTAGTTATTATTATTATGGCTTTATCATTATTCTGGTTGAACAGATACAATCAGGTATTACTATTATTTTTACATTATTATTACTCCTATTTGGTTGGGCTTTCTTGAAGGTATAATCTAAACTGGTAGCAAATAGGTTGGTAGGTACTTTAAAATGACTCTAATGAGATCCACAGCAAACATTTTAATAATACAAATCTAATGCTATTGATGAAAATAAATAAAAAAACATCTTGGTAACAAAATTAAACCTACTTTTATATACCCTAACAAAAGTTTTAGCCGAATAAAATGTTCCTCTTCTTGTTTATTTTTTCCAAATATGTAAAAAAAAAAATGAGGGGGTGGAGTCTAACGAGTATAGGGGTGTGCACAGCTACACCGGGGGCGACTACACTCAAGCCACCACTGTGCCGTGCAATAATTTGACTTCACCAGCTCTATACAAGAGCAACTCAAATTTTATGTTTTCCAGTTTCGCCCTGGTTTAACAGCACAGGTTATTTTATTGGGAAAGAACAATGCATGAACCACAAGAAAAGCAGAGGACAAGCAGTGGAGTTAAAGTTTTTATTTATAAGATAAAATATGTTTTTTGCATTCACCAGAGAATATATCAAATGTATCATTTTCCAGGGCTTCGTAAATACAGAAATTACAGACAGCGTCATTCACAAATCAGCATAACAGGTTGTAAAACACTGAAGGGAACCTAAGCAGAATAAAATAATCCAGATCTGGTTACATTGGTGAATTGGAGGTGTGGTTGAGGGCTCCATCAACAAAAGATATTCCAACTAAACACAGAACAAAACCTAGCGAGTCCTTAATCTCACCTCTAATGGCCTTAAGATATCGAGCTTCGGGCATGAATTCTATTGGCTAAATAATCCCATTATCACAGCTATCAATGAAACAAACTGGATTTTCAATTTACAGGCTAAAAAATCACATTGGAGCCACTCCAGTACCCCCACCCCCAACCCAGCTGTTCACACTCAGAGTAGGAGTAGCCTTCCCTCATATCTGTGTGTTCACAGAATGTGCAACACACACACTGAAACTAGTGCCTTGCTCTAGTTGGCATGGCATAAGTAAGAAATATTAAAAATGAATAAGTAAACTATAAAGAAAGGAAAGAATACTGAAGCTAATTTTAGAAAATAATGTACTATTCTTTATTTTTTTAAGTTTATATCATTCATACCACTCCTTCTCAACAATAATTTTGTACATTTTATTAATAATCATCTAATTTATTATGATTCGATATATGTCTGTTATCGTCTTCTGTATCTCCCACTCTCTGACTGAAGTGGAACAGTATAAGGGTTCTCCCCAGGAATTCTGTACAGCCGGACGGCAGAACATATAGCCGGGAGCACTTTTAACGGAAAAATAAACTTGCCTTAACTTAAATATATAATACGACAAAGAATTTGAATAATGTGTTGTCTTTCGTTGACTAGATCTGGTTGCGCTTTTTTGTGTTCTACATTTTCTTTTTCATTACTGTTTATTATGGTAAATTACCGTGCTTATTTTGTCACTCTACGATTTGACTGGGGAAGATAACGTAGGTTTATTGGAGTTCACAAAAAAAGGTAACCTTTGCACTCCCGTTTAGCTTAATTATTGAGCTTATTGCTTCATTTAAATTGTTTTCTCTATGTTTCTCTAAGTTTTCAGGGCATTTTGTTATTGCACGTCTGTTTTGAATGCAACTGTTCATTTCAACCTTTTTTTTTCCAAAACAGTACTCACACACGTTTGGTGCTTATCACAGCAAATTAAGTACAGTGGTTTCCATGGCAACATGAAAACCTACTGTATAATGAGCATTGATTATCCATTCATGATATATATATATACGATAAAACCATTTCGTATTTTGGGAATTCTAACATTATTTAGAAGAAAAAAAGTTGAAATAAGAGATTCTGTTCTCATCTTTTTACAACCGTATAACTGATACATTATTATTATTATTATTATTATTATTATTATTATTATTATTATTATTATTATTATTATTATTTATTTATTTCTTAGCAGGGCGACTTACAGACGTAAACAAATACATTTAAAGAACCACAGTGCACATTATGAGGTCTAAAGCATTTGAGATTAACTGAATATACTGAAAAAACCATGGACCATAAAATGTATTATCCCATTCATTTTCAGGTGTGGTAACTGGATGTGCTATGAAACAGAGCCAATTTATAGTGTCTGTGTTACATTAATTTAAAAAAATAAATACAAAGAATAACAATTAATTAAGCCACTACATGGGGGCTGACTGAATATGGGTTAGTCCTCATGGTTCTGCTGCTGCTTATGTGAGCTTCCAGGTCACACCCAATTCCCAAAAGTCTTTAACTACATTTCTAACGACTGGTACCATGGATCCATAAAAGGCTGTAGACCAAAATGATCTAAAATGCACTATACCGCTGCTAAAGATTTACAAGGATCAATATCTCCAGTAAAAATGTGTATGATACCTTAAGGGGCACACGCCTACCATTAAAAAAATGTATTGTAAAAAAAAAACAACAAAAAAAAGCACATTAAGAAATTAACATATTTTGACTACTTTTGTCAATATTATCCTCTAAAGAAAGAGCACACTATCAATCATATAAAAATACAAGTGTCTATTGCCATCATTTGACAATAATTTGGTAGCTAGAAATAACACCATTCTGGAATGGTGCCACAGTAATGACATTTATCTTGAGCGACAGCAATATTCTTATCAGCTTTTATAGAATTAGGCCTGAAATTCCTTATTCCGACAGACACAGAGGCCATTAAATGAGAGACAGTCACATCATATTACTGTAAGTAATGAATCCTGATGACCTTCTTATGGCCTAGACCTGTTCATTGTCTATAGCAGTTCTTCTCACATTGACCTGTTCCTATAGATACAGTAGTGTCTACACCGCTCTCATCCGTCTTTGAACAGGCCTGTGAGGATGACATGGGGTCTTGGAACAGGCCCAGCGTCCCCTCTCAGAATCTTGAACCTTTACCTTGGACATGTCCTAGAAAAGGTGATGTATAAAGATAATTTAAAAAAAAAAAAAAAAAAAAAAGAAAAACATTTTGGGACTCAACGGAATTCTGCAGTCTGGTTTAATGATGCCTTTCCTCTTTATTTTATTATTCTTGGCTGCTTTAGTGTCTCTTCATTGGAATCATTGGAATCATTGGAATGCAATTACTAAAAGAAACAAGACATCCTTCAGCATATTGTGCTGTAAGAAGTGAAAAGCTTTTGGAAGCCATGATACAGTGTTCATATTTGTTGGCATATCATAACAGGCCCAGCTTCCGGTCTCTGGGCAGCGTCATGGTAATACCATGATAACCATGGTACAACCGTGGTAGTACCATATTACCATGGTTCTACAATGGTAATGCTATGGTATTCAATTACAGATGGTATTGTTTTGTTATTTCTACGGTATTATCGTGATAGTACCATGAACTACCGTAAACGCAAAGGTATTGCTGTGGTGATGCTATGTTTCCCCCCCCTAAAAGTGAATAGAATAAAGTTGAGTAACTCTTGTATGAAATAATCATGTGAAAACATGTAGCAGTAAACACATCCATATATGACAGTATTTATCACAATACAGTATGGTAGTGAATGATGTTAGCTATTCTAAACTTGTGGTATATGATACACATTTGAAATTAGCTGAAATATTGTTTTGGTTTTTAAAATAGTAATATACACAATTACTAAACGACTCAGCACCGTCAGCCAATCAGCTTCCAGTTCTAGCGAGATCTAATAGACGGTAGATGCCTGCTGGAACGTCTCAGCAGCAACTGTGCTCTTAATTGTATTATTACTTGTACTGTGATTCTTGAAATGTATTTGTTTACGACTGTAAGTCGCCCTGGATAAGGGTGTCTGCTAAAAAATAAATAATAATAATAATAATAATAATAATAATAATAATAATAATAATAATAACAACTGTGAATCCAATTTAAAATCAATCCGCGCAAGTGCTGACTTTTTCTTTTTGACTTGCTGTATTTTTAAGCGTATTTCACATCTATTGAACAGTAAATACTAAACAAAGACACAAATGGTCCAAATTAATTTTACTATCCACCAAAATCAGCCAATCAATACTTTGCATAGACGAAAGCAACCAATCCTGTACCTGCAACTGCCGCGAGCCAATCATAAGACTGTCAGCTCGACTGGCGCATAGATACACCATCTTTCAACAACAAATCGAGACGCAGACAGTTCAGTAATGTTGCTCCATTGATAGATTCAGGAGAGAAAGGGCTAAAGGTAGAAACATGGCGAGTTAGGAGGTATTTTTTAGTGGTATTCAATGAGAGATTGTATTAGTAGTTCAGAATCCATCGTACTCGGACTGTTCAGTAATTGTTCCGTTCATTCCTCAGGCAATGTCCAGATTATAAATAGGGGTTTAAAACCCTAACACGTTAATAAAAAAATTTTTAAAAAATCAATTTACTAAATAAAAACGAATTGTTTTTCTCTTCATGTGTATGTCATACTTGTTTGGGACTATTTTCTTAGACCGTCTTTACGCAGCAGAAAGGTTCCCAACTTGAAGGTGTTTTTCTTAAAACCTATCACTGTCGCTTAAATACATCAATTTAAATAGTATGATCATCTTTGGCTAAATTAAGTAAATGTAAATGTTTTTGTTATGTTTAAAATATAGTAATTAACAGCGCCTGCAATAGTGCAACGTAGGAACGCCATTAAACTCGCCATATAAAATGTATCAGTACAGTTCTTCCTCTTACAACCTATGGGATTGTTACAGTGAGATGCAAACTTTTTTTTGTGTGGACTTATTGTTTTCAACAATTCAGATAATGAGTCAGCTAACAGTTTAATTTATACACTATTTTCAGTTTTCTTTTTTTATGGGGGGGGGGTTCTTTTACAATAAAAGTTAGTTATGTACAATATAAATCTTTATATATCATACAGCATGTGGTATATGCATCGAAAAGTACAAGTTTATTAACTAATAACTAAATGTAGAATTTCAGTGTATGCAAAACCATTTTTTCCCTATACCAGATGTAAAAATGTTGGTTAAATGTTCATACTGCTAATTAAAACAAGGTGTAAAAGGTTGTACTTAATTGTATTGCTCATTTCCCCCTTATAATGTACATTGTTATCCCTGAATAGACAATTGCCTCATATAAAAAATGTTGCATAAAAATATGCAAAATATTTTAGTGAGCAAGATATTTCACAAGTGTAGTGGTACCCATATTATGACCCATTTAAAGAGGAGTCGATTATCTTATCAGAGATACCAAGATATTTTGTAGGTAAAGGAAAAATGGGCAATAAAAAGACCCTCAGTAGTTAGAAATCAAGCTTTGGATTAGATCAATCTAGTCACAAGCGTACAAAGAGGAAGGAAGACCAACTTTCTCAAAGCTAACAAACTACAACAGCTACTGACTGTGCTAGGAACTGTAGTAAAGTGTTACTTAGCCTTAAATCCTTTTTAGAAAACACATCTGCAAATTTTTTAATAGAATGTTTTTTTTTTTAAAGGATGTATTGGCTGTGAAAATCAATTTTGTCAACATAATACATTTCCTCAATTAGCTATGAGCAAAAAAAAAAAAAAAATATGCACAAACTTCATTTTGTGAAACTCAATGGTCTGTGTCAACTTACATTTTGTTGACACTGCATTTCACAGCCCTGTTTAAGTATATAATTCACTGCTTAAACATTTAGACAGCAAAAAAAACAAAAACATTTTTTTAAATTCACAAACACGTAAAATATATCCAAGATTGAAACGGGAAGAATGTGTCAACTAAACAATTCTCAACAACTGACATTTTACAATATGGCAAAGCTTTTCAAGGACAAATTAATTGTCACGAATGCAGTCTCTTACAACATCCTGTTAGTAAGGACTCCTTGGCTTTTTGGGCGTCCTGCCCTCCACTACCATACATCATTGGGGCTGTTTGTTGATGGTGGTTCTAAAGCGCTTTTCCAAAATAATGGCATTCTTAGACTGTGTCCACTAGCTTTCTCTACCTGCTTACTTTTGTCACTGTTGTACAGACACGAAACAGGTCTGTGCATGGCCAACTGGACTGGGGTGGTGATAAAATCAGTATTTAGTTTGCTGTAGGATATTTGGTGGGTTATGGCAATATAAGGACTGTTGGTACAAGTTAGCATAAAAAAAACACCGGCATTTACTGTACATTACATAAACTACCCTTCAAGTATCAGGGCAGCTCGTCTCACAAAACTTTTTGAAGGATAGTAGTGTTTCAGAACATTTGAATTCATAATAAACCAATATGTTACATTTTTTACATATGTTTTTGTAAGCCATTGGGATTTGATAGCACTGTTTCAGAAACTGATGAAACACGCATTCATTAACTCTTCAGCAAGCTCAGGTTTCTATATATCATCACGACAGTTTTTCTCCTTGATTACATAAACATGTGTGCCTTTCCAAACCACAGAACTCAATGCTAGCTTTTGTAAATATCAGTATTTAGCTGAAACTTGTATTCCTGAATTATTTTTAGCTAAGGTAGGAACTATTAAGTAACAGTAAATTGTACAAAATTGTAGCATTCAAATATTAACTCTTTATTTATTTACATAATCTTCAGCAGCTCAAGTACATTCATGCCATTAGCTAAGGCGTATAGTTTTGGTTAATTCTAACATTGTTTATTCATTATAGTGTATACTTATGAATTACACACTGCACTTTCACTATTGCTGTGGAATGATTATAGTTTCCTTATAAAAACCCAGTGTGGCGAAATAGTGGATTGGTTCAGCATTCTGCCCCAATGAGCTGATTTACCCAGATTTTCATGGCTTATGACATCTTGACTGAGACCATCTCTCCCCCCCACCCCCATACCATCCAGTAGAGTAGAGCCATAGAAATGTGAAATTGAATGTGTAACAGCACATACCTTTAGCATGGCAGTTAAATGAACATTGCAAGCGTATGCTGAAGTGGACATTAATATAGTATTACATTTTGGCACAGTTAACCCCAAATACAGTAGCAGAGTTCATGTAAATTAATTAGACCGCCAGCCTTGGGAACAATGTAATGTCATGTGTCAGAGGTTTAGGACAAAAATATTTGTATGAGCTGTGGCCCCCTTGCAGGCCCTAGTTTGGGAACCACTGTATTTGTCAACTCTAGTGACAATCAAGAATGTACTATACGTATTATAGGTTTTTCAAAAAAAGTCATATTTCATTCTCATTAAGATCATTCAATAACGGAGCCTGCGGAAGGGTGGGTGTGCGGCTGTGGCCCCTGGCACTGAAAACGAAGGTTGGTGGGCCCCTCTCGAGTTCCCGAACACACATTTAGAAAAATACATCTCCACACACGTGCTTGAATACTGTTGCCGTCGTATGCTTAACTCTATAACTGGCATGGAACAATCTAATCGGCCGAAATGTTGCTTTGTCTTTACACACTGGCTTTAAATCGCTGTTACTCTCCTATTTAAAATAATGGATTGCTTTCAAAACTACACTACCCAGAAGTCCAGCGACAACGCATGTATGATACGTTTTTGTATCTTTATTTGGCCATTGGATAAGGAGAAATCAGGTGGTTTTGTGGGTGTTTCAGTTGACGTTGCGCTGTTGGGTCTGTCTCTTCTACAACGCTGCCTGTGTGCAAGGAGTGATTTAAAAAAGCAACTAGCTGTTTTGTGAGAGGTCTACTGTGTGGAACAATTTTGAGGTTGTATATACAGAAAAGTAAAAAAGTAAAAAAAAAAACACACCTAGTCAAACCCGTTTTAAAAAAAAAAAAAAAATGTAAATGTATTTATTTAGTTATCACAAATCTGTTACTTCAACGGCCTCAAAACAAGGAACGACAAGGTGAAACCTTACTTTAGTTTTATACATTTATCATTAACTCCTTAATACTACTAATTGCCCCTATATATATATATATATTTTTTTTTTAACTGCAGTACAGGAAATGAATAGGTTACAGGAACCAGCAGCAATTGTTCATCTACAGCATTGAAATACATGCATATCCCAAGTAAGTATAACGTCTGAAATATCTTCAACACAAGGGACCAGTAATAATGTTGCTACTGCAGTGTGTTTGAGGCCTGGTTGTCATTCCTTTTTAAGGAATAATTCATTATGTCCTTAGCAAGTTTCATCATAATTGGACAGAGCTCTCAAGATACATCTTTTACCCTTAGAAATTGTATATTAATGGAGTAGACTGGATTTAAAATGAAATGACTACCAATTTGAGAAAATATTGGTATTAAAAGAAATACTATTGTAACGTAACAAACGAGCAAGAGCGCCAATGTTTTGATACGATTAACACACTTAGTGCAGACGAGAGTTCACCTCATAGCACTGGAAGGATAGGCCTACTGGTTTCTACCGTATTAGTCACATATTTTATTTGAGATTGAAAATGAGTCCATGTTACACATAGTTGAACTTGAAAATCCCAAATTAGACTTCCCCTTTAAGAATGTTCATTAATTCACGAAAAGTAACTGCCAAATGAATTTGTCAACAATGTATTTGTCCAACTGGCTACATGTTTAGTAACTGACTTATTCAGGTTTCTATATTATAAACCTTGGGGTTTATGTAGCATCCCACCCCTCTTGTGGGCATTAAATTCTCATATCACACACACATTATTCTCCATTTTATTCCTAAAATAAAGGAATACAAAAAATTAACAGAAAAATCACTAGATCAAAACTGAATATAGTACATTATATTCTAGTAATTCTTTATATACATAGTTATGAGAAATCTATATAAGAAACAAAAAGTCATTTGTTCATACACCGATGCAAAACTATAGTTTGCAACATAACTGAAGATTACAAAAAGTTAGATAAGCAACAGATTTTGTTAAAGTACGAGAAACTGAAAATACTTTGATCATCACATCATCTCTTTGCTGTTCTTGTTCGTAATCTTCTTTTAATAATAAGATGATCGCTTTCTTTCTCGTCTTGATCCAGTCCAACCACCTGTTGAGAATTGCAATATTTAATGTATTGCAAGATCACGTTGCAAATCAGGGTCAAACACCAAGAAATTAGGATTATTAAATTTGGTAAATATATGCACTTTTTTATTGATATTTGCCATGGAGTGAGTGTTAATTAGAATAATTAAAGCAATAAATGGGCCATATTAAGTTAATTTGGTATTCTACAAGTTACAATGATCTCAACACCAAATGAAGGTTAATTTTAAATACTTACTGGATGTGAAGGAATGTCCAAGGGGGAAGATATTTCTGTTTTGTACAGCTTTCTTTTTGACTTCCTAGGTTTATATTCAGTTTCTTTGCAAACATCAGTTTCTGGAGATTTAGCCGTACTCCGTGATCCAATTAGTTTTTTAGCTTAAAAAAAAAAAAAAATGTGAATAGAACTATTTTGTTTCTTTAAAATGTGCATTAAGATGTTTAAAATTAAAGTGCACAAAATCTACTTGCAAGTTTTTTTTTTTGTTTAAAAAAAAAAAAAAAAAGTCAAATAGCCTGTTACATTTCAATCAAACATGTTTTTCAGTACTAGCAAACTTTTTGCATACAGAAATACCAAAATGAAAGACTGCATGATTTTTTTTTTTTTTAAGGCCAAAATCTGATTAAGTAATTAAAAAACTAGAGAAGGCAGTCTAAAGGTTCCACAAATTATGTTTGTAGCTTGCAGACAATATATGAATCTTTCACTTTGACAGAGCAACCTAAAGCTTATTATGGTTTACTAACCTTTACTGTGCAAAAGTGTAGGAGAGCTCTGAAAGAAATCTCCAATTTTCTGAAGAGCTCCATCTTTTTTGCTGACAGACCTTAAACTTGAGTAAGAGGTTTGTTTTCTTAAAGGGGATGGTCTTTTAGTTTGTGCAGCTGGTGATTCCTTTTATATAATATATATAAAAAAGAAAGAAATTAGTATAACTGAGGGAGATACTGGTGTTTAAATGATCAGATAATGAAAGACATAATGACAAATCAGCAGGAGCTTGTTCAGCTAGATAGCCCATCACCTAATCAAGAGATGTATTATGTGGATGAAACATGCATTGTAATAGAAACTAGAGCTCGGTCAAGCACTGGGGATTAGAGCCAAGGAGACCTGTAATGAGTTTGGAGATGCCAGGGAAGTCGTTGTTGAGCTAAGCAACCTTATGTTACTATCCTGCTTTGTAAATACAACATGCAAATTATTCAGATGCATGCCAAGTGAGCAAGATTTTTCCAACAGATCTCTATAGTGCAGGCCATTCAGTCAAACTAAGACAGTCATCATCTTTAAAAAATCTAATTTTAACCGATCTTAAAAAAAAAAAAAAAAAAAAAAAGAGAGAGAAGTGCTTTGTTTGTTTATCTATGTGGATCCACTGCAACAAATTAAAAACTATGGATGATCATTTGGCTAGTCCCAATAGCAAGATATTAGCTAGTATTCAATTTAGTACAGGACTATGGACCTAATTCGGATGGTTGTTGCAGCTGTCCTTGTACGTTTTACTGTGGATGTCCTCCGATCACATGACAAAGCCAAGTTCCTCTTTTACACCCAGATGTCAGCAAACTACCGGGCTCTGGAGAACAAAGACCAGCCCTGCAGGTGTCTGCATGACCTGACAAGATGCCTGGACAGTAGGGTCCGCTTTAGTGCGATGAGGAGAAACGGTCTCTAGCAGTTTTGCTTTTCTAACCCGTAGGAGCACCAGAGGCAAATGTAACGCTTCTCCCCAGAACCTCCATTAAAGATCGGCGACTTCACTCAGTCAATACACGAACCTGCACTCCCCTGACCGACAAACCCTGTGCTTTTACCAGGTAAGCCACTCTGGGACCCCACAACTTGAAAATATTAATCTGAACTCTTGAAGGACTTGAACCTCTTTCCCACTGTTGGCAGTTTTGATGGACTGTGAAGATGCAATTACTCTACTGTTAGTGTTTTTCTTGTTTTCACCCTCCACAGGGTCCTGAGAAGATGAGACACACTGAACTGCCATTGGAGCTTGATGAAGAGCAACAGCAATGAAGGTGACTGATTTACACCACTCAGTAATCATTATCAAAATTAGCAACAGTACATTTTTAGCCAAAGATGAAATGAAAACAAATTAAATAAGTAGTAATAGGAGGAAATTAAAAAGACAATGAGAAGTCATAATGTTAGTAAAACACATTGTTTTTGGAACAAATTTCTTCTATGGCGATTTTAAAATAAAACAAAGAACAAAGGATTTTATATCAAACGGGTGATGTGTTTCACAATTCACAGGTTTGTCTGTTTTAAAATGAGTACCCAACTCAAAGCATATTAAAAGGCAACATGCTTTTTTAAAAAAATCAAGCCACTGCATTGAGATTAAAAATAAATCCTCAAACAAACACTGAAGTTCTAACTTTTACAGCAAGTTATACCACCTACCTTAATATAAAAAAAATAGTGTATGTATTGTTTATAATAAAAATTGATTGTTGTCCTCTTTGCTGTACAGTAATGTACTGACAAAGTGAGATAGCTAGCCATGAAGTTGACAAAACACTAAAAAAATATGCACACACAGACTCTCCTCTCGACATACTACGGAACATGAGAAACAAACAAATGACAATGAAAATATGAAATGCTACTTTCTCCACAAAGAGAACAGACCAACTAGGGTTTGAATGTTGTAGTGTTTTATTTAATCCCCACACTACACAAAATATCAGCTACAATACTTAATCCTAGATTTATATTTTGATTAAAAAATCTTTTCTTCAACAGGGATGTTTAAATTTATGACCAAGTGTATTTGAAACAACCATGTTGTGCATGTTAAACACTCAAGGAAAGAACCCAAATGCTTCATACCTTCTGGACAGTTCAAGGTCATAATGCAAGGACTGTTCTAAGAATTACAATTTGCAGCTCCATAACAGTGCAATATATGAACATGGGGGGACATTTTAAATGACACTACTATAACATCAATTTTGAGAATTAATATTTGTACTTTAAATAAAAACCAAGTCAAGCACTTTTTCCACTGCCCTACCAGGACTGGCTTAGATGGGTTGTAAGGATGCACAGCTGGAATGTCTTAATGTGCACCCCAGTCTATGCACTGTAAAAAACTTTTAATGCATAAAACAAGCAATTAAATAAAACACCATAGATGAATCAAAAGTAAAACAAAAAACTAGCCAACTACGTGGATTGATGTGGGGGTGGAGAAGGAGGTCTAGGGATACCTGGGAGCTTAATACCTGAGAAACACTTGGAGATGTGGCTTTCAGTTTGGATTTGTTTTTCCAGCAGCCTGAAAGCATTGTCTTGAAAGGAAAAGTAAGAGGTTACTCAAAAGTAAGTTTGTGAATGTTTGTATTTAAAAAAAGAATGAATAAAAAGGAGTTCCAGCAATAAAAAGCTGCCAATTTTTTATTCATGGAAACAAGATGGTCAGTGAACCTGAAGTGTCTCACAGAAATGCCAGTCAACAGTAGCATGCAAGTTTTGCAGCAAGTTAGCATTATAAGCATGCAACAAATGTGTTTATCTTACCTTTTCCATTGCATTACTCTTCCTTTTTTTTGCCGTTCTGGTTATTTTGACAGTAACAGACGAATCCCCACCTTGTCTTGTAACAGTCATTTTATTAGGCCGAAGGGGTGTGAACTGTATGTCAAGCTCCGATTTTGGGAACCTGCTAGTTCTTCCATTTTCTGTGGAAACCTCAGAGGAGTCTAGTACAGATTGGTTAAGAACAACCTGCATGAAATAAAAAAAGGTGCAAGTTAGAAAATAGTAAATCAGTAGGATTACATTACTAAAATGAGTTGGTACTTTTAGGTCATACAGAAAACTTCAGTAGAATTATACAAATGAATGCTGCTTTTCTGCCTTTATTTCTATAGGATTATAATAAAGCATGTAAAATGTAAAACAAATTGAACATACTGCAGTAAAATATGTATGAAAAAAACATTTAAATAGTATGAAACTATCAATTAACTGCTCAGAACAGTTAATACTGTTAAGATGTTTTATTCAATTAGCCTTTGCCTCTTGATAAATGGAAACAAAAGTCTATCTACATATAACAAATTAAAAGGGAAAGTAAAGGTTTGAAAAATGTAGCAGTGAATATGCAGCAATTCCTTGAATACAAGTCGTAATCCTTAAATCATACTAATGCAAAAGTATAATCTCTATACTTTTTAATTTTAAATTAAACTCCTTTCTAATTTATCTAACTGAATGATGTTTCCTCAGATCATTTGATCTCACACTACACAGCAAAAGTGGCTTTTCTTTAGAAATCAACTACTTACTAAGCCATATAATTCAATTTCAGTTTACAAAAAAGTGGCTACGATGAAAAAAATAAAAATGTATTTCTCTGGAAGAGAGAGATTAGAACACTCTTCATTCACATGGAGGTACAAAAAGGTTTTTTTGATTATAAAAAAGTACCCACAAATAATCCACACTGAGTTACTTACAGCAGAAATTTAGAAGTGCTGGGACAAAACACAGGATTTTCATGTTCGGATAGTCGCTTAATTTAAATATTTGTTCTTTTTCAAAAAGTAATAATAGCCATTATATTGCACAGAACGCAGGCAGAGACAGCATAGCAGGGGCGCGTGGCCCCTGTGTGCGTGCCTTTATTTTACAGCAAGACGTTACACTATAACATGTTAAAGTAAAAAAAATATCCCAGGAATAAATACGTTGTTTCAGCCTTACTTTAGCCCAGTGAATTAACTACAAAACAAAGAATGCCAAATTGCATTTTAAAGTTAAACATTGTTTTGTTTATTCCCAAAATAAACAATACATAAAAGTTGACACAACACCGCATTTTATTTATTTTCTACTTTTTTCAAAGGGGGAAAAAAAAAGTTTTGGTTCTCGTTTATTTTACATTCCACATAAGACATCTGATTTTTGTATCCGAACACATGTCCAAATATATTCGTTCGAATATTCGGATATTTGTCCCAGCACTAAAATTTGGAGATACCAAGCATGTGTATCGAAGCACTCGTTCACACACTAATTTCCATAATGCAAAATAAATACCAGGCCTGTATTGGCATCTATGGTGATTATGCGCCATATTGACATATGGAGTGTGGACAATTGGGTAGCCTCTTTCCCAGAAAAGAATGCAGTATCAGGTATTTGCCATCATCTTATTTGCATTAGTCAGCCTAAAGTTTTTTTTCTGCATTATTTCAACACACTCGTTATCCCTTATTTATTATTATTTATTTCTTAGCAGACACCCTTATCCAGGGTGACTTACAATTATGACAAGATATCACATTGTTATTTACATACAATTACCCATTTATACAGTTGGGTTTTTACTGGAGCAATCTAAGTAAAGTACCTTGCTCAAGGGTACAGCACCACTACTCCACACTACTGCCCTGAGCAATTGAGCAATGTATAAATACCTTCTTGAACAGCAGTTCATTTATTTACCTCGTTTTCTTCTTCATGAAGGGTAATTGCTGAAGAGCTCCTTGGTAAGGCAGCAATCTTAGTCTTGGGCCCATCACAAACAGTCTTTATACTGCTTGTTAATTTGCTATGTTCATCTTGCAATTGCTGAACAAACTTAGTGTTGGCCATTTCTGTGCTCTTTGCTTCCAGCTATAGAAATAAACATTAAAACCAGAACCCATACCTTAATCAAATATTAGTACAATAGTTCTACAAAATACATTTAAAAAAACATGTTGGAATCCCAACACATTTAAATACTGTTGCTTGTACCTCCTTCTCCATGGAAGTATCTCCACTTGCTGTGACTGCAGCTTGGTGTTTATCCTTGGAATCTTTCATGTTAGAAACATACTTCTTTAGCTCAGCAATCTCGGCCTCTTTCCTTGCAAGTGTGAGTTGAAGTTCATCTTTATTGACCTGTTATTTAATTCACTAAAGTTATCACACCGATCAGAATACACATTCCATGAATCCTCCATATTTCTAAGTCTTGTAACACTGATCGTAGCAACAATTCCAATATTGCATATCTGCACAACCCCCTGGTAACCTTTCACATTTCAGCCCACGTATGCCCCTTTATATTGTATAAAGATAACCCTTCATGTCTTGTAATTACAGTACTATTACATTTCTTGAACTAGAAAACTAGATTCATATTTTTACAGCAAACAATTTAGATTAACACCCCCAGGGCCCAATTAGCATGAAGGTTTTTTAGACTAATGATATTTAAAAAAAAAAAAAAAAAAGAAATTTATCAATGGAAATTCCTCATGTTCAGTGAAATTGTCCTTACTTGTAGAATGATGCTTTAAAAAGGAAAACCAATACTGACCTCATGTGGCTGAGCACTTGCTACTTCTTGCAGCTTTTTCAGTTCCTGGTCTTTTTGCAGATTACTAGCAAAAAGATTTTTAAGTTGGACTTCAAGAGCTGCCACCAATTCATCCCTCTCCTGCCTCCACCTCTGCAGCTGATCTTCCTTTTCAGAGAGCTGTTTAGTTTGACTGTCCTGTAAACACATTTTCTTTGTTTAAATTGTGGATGATTGATCTCGGGTCTGGTGTGAAAAACTATAAACCCTCATCCGTAAACCCACACTAAACACATGGATTACAACTAGCTGGAAACTTTGAATAATGCGGATATTAACCACAGAGGGGATTAGAGTGAAAAAACAGACAGGCAGTTACTCATAAACAATTAGTTAGATAGGTACCTACCACTTCAGTCTGCAATTTGACATGCCGCTCTCGGTCTTCCATAAGTTTCTTCATGTCTTGGTTTCGTCGACCCTCTGCTTCCTTTGCTTGTCTAATTAACAACATTTTCTCATCCAGCCACTTTCTTCTGTCAGCTTGGTGCTTCTCTTCAGATTGCTGTCAAAACAAAAAATGGGAAAGCATTGTGACGAGATATGCATTGAAAATTCACTTGAATGTTTTCACTTGAACAAGATGGAGGACTTTCCCCTCCCCTTTAACCGCTTCACCACATCCACTGATTCGGCGTATATATAAATCCTCTATACGACAAGAGTATCCAATAATCAATTAAGTCAATTTATCATGCAACATGTTCCTTGTAACATTTCACTTCATTCATCACTCGATACAATAAAACAAGCAATTGTTTCAAACCCAAATCAAGTTACTAATAGATAAGCCACTGGTATTGCCAATGCAAGTCACTTGCCTTCAAGCTTTCTTGCAAGCTATTGGCTTGTATTCTTGCATTCTCAGATTCAGTGTTCCTGCATTCAGTTTTTAGGTTTTGATTGTTATCCTTCTCATGAAAGAAGCATTTCCGTTTCCAGTCTTCAAGTTCTACAAAAGGGGAAGAGAGATCTCTGTAGTTCTGAAAATAAAACACACATTTTAAAAATAAATACAATATAAAAAAAACTTACCTGCAGCTAAACATTCAGTCTCTTTAATTTTAGCTTCAAGAACTTTATCTTGCTCTTCCTGTGTCTCCTCTTGCTCAGTGAGTGCCAGTCGCATGTCTTCAATAATTTGTTCTTTTGCTTTCAGATCTGACAATCAAAAAGGAGGTTTACATGCATTTTATATTGAAAACTATATTAACCCAAAATATGAAGCCCTGTGAACAGAAATGGCACTTAATGTATTACCAAAAGGAGTCAAAACACACCAATTTATATTATAATGTTCAAACAAAGACTAACCATCAGTCACAAAGGCAGTCTAGCCTAAACAAAAACAGTGAAGTTTCTACCTTTGCAAGCTGCCTGATATAACTGCAGTATTTCCTCTGTCTTTGTGCTGTTGGACATCTCCTAAAACAGACAAAACATTTAAAATACAGCAACAAAAAAATAGTCAATCTAACCAAGCAGCAAATTAAGACTAACATACTTACGTTTTTTAATTGGAGGATTGTTCGGTCTCTGCCAGCAAGGTCCCTAGTTACTTGATTCCTAACCCTGTCAGACTCATTAAGCTTTAGTCTCAAGGATTTCTCATTTTCACGCATTGATGAAATCTAACGGGCCGAAAAAAAAAGGGGGGGGGAAAAAAAAAGTGTGCCACAAATCATTTACATTTAAAAACAAATTGGAGTAGACAACTGAGAATGCAAAAGGTTCAAATTGCAATTGTGGTGTTATTTACATTATCATCTATACACTGCGGTTTGAGGTTGAAGCTACTTCTGTATCTTTTCAGTGGATGGAGCTGAAAGTACTTTTTAAAAACACTCTTTTCTTATACCAACACAGTACTAGTATCATTTTAATAGCAACGCTGTATTTATCTTGCGTATTTAAATTGTGGTAAAACCTCAACGTTTCTAGAAATATATTAAGGGCAATTAATATATACCTCCCATTAACTTTGCACTATGCCACACTCGCTCTAACGTTGAGATAAAGAGCGAATTTTAAACATGACAATTAGAAGGTCTCAAACCTCCGCTGGTAAAAGTTGAGTTTGGGATGAGATTGCTGTAGCTCTTCTTCATATGCACGCTAATTGATAGATGATTTTTAGATTTAAGTAAACAAATTAGCCATTCCTTAAAATCAGTAAAAGTATAACATCATTTGTCAACACATACTAGGTAGAGATTAGTAATTGTTATGCACATGTCTGGTTTATCTATGTATTAGGGGCAACAGAATGAAATAATTCCAGTATATATATTTTTGTTGACAAAAAAAAAAAAAAAACACAAACAAACCTTTAGAAAATATGGACTCAATTATTTATTCAGAATTGGTTGTGTATTTTGACACGTATTTGACTCGCTTAGCAATGTGTGTTGAAATTGTACCAAACTGATGTTTCTTTCTTTTTTAATGAAAATTAATATTACAATTGGCCTAACGATCACGAAACACACACTCTCGTGTTACAGTCTACAAATAATTCCTTCTTTCTAAAACATTAGATAAAGCTCTGAACCGACTCTTATCCTGCTCCGTAAGCAAAAAGATCTGATTTTTAGCCAAATCTGAGCTCAGGATCCGCGCTGATCTGTCTAATACAACACAATACGTCACGGGCAGAATCGGAGCCTGAATCCAGGATCGGATCCCTTTAGTACAACCAGCCCCAGATATGCATTTATATTCTCTAAATTGTATTCCCTTTCCTACGCAAGGATGATGTTGTTGCCCCCTAGCCCACGTGCTAAAAAAACCCAACAAAAGCCGATGTTGGATAAAATAGCTATTTAGACACCACTGACCTCCTTTTGCACTTGTTGTATTTGTTTCTTGGCATCAGCCAGCTTCTCTCTTAAGTCTGAGGCATCCTCATCTTTCCTCTGTAGATCAAGGCTCAGACTCTTGATTTTTATGGCACTTTCAGCAATCTCATTCTTTAATCTAAAAAAAAAAATTAAATCAATCAATCATGTCAATGAAATCTTCAAACATTCAAAATTATAGTTTTCCATATAAAGTGATACCCAACCTACCCCAGGACATCTGAAAGTAGTGCCTTTTTTACTTACTTTAATAATTTCTTCTCCTGCTCCGCGAGAGCCTCATTGGCCAACTTGATGTCTACTTGACTTTGCTGAACTCCATCTTGCAGTTTGGTTTCTTGAAGACTGTATTGTGAGACTGCATCTTCAAGTTTGACTTGTGCTTCTTTTAAACTACTTTGCAAACAAGCCATCAAGGAGTCTTTCTCTGCAAGTTGTTCCTCCATCTTTGCTACTTTATCAGCATGGACCTTGGAGGTCTGTAGGAGGTCCTCCAGTTGCTTTATTGTTCCTTTTAGAGAAATTGTGTCCTTTTCAAGCTCAGAATTCCTTTGTTTCGTTTCATTGGCATCCAGCCTTTCAGACTCAAAATTCAGAATAGTTTCTTCTAATTTGGCTTTTAGCTGGTTCACAAGAGTCTCTTTTTCCTTCAGTTCATTACAGGTTACAGTTAATTCATTCAACTGTTGTCTCAGCTGCTCCTCTTGACCAGTAACCTGCAGCTTTAAGCTTTCGGCTTGTTGCTCCAGCTCTTGTATCTGCTGGCTCTTTTCAGAAGACACCTTTACTATCTGCTCACACTCTTTGCGCAGAGCTTCGATTGTGGCATGGAAATGGCTGCCGTCTCTCTTCGCTGCTGTGGTTCTGGTATTTTCTAGTTCCAGACCAAGGACTACCAGCTGGTTTTGTAATGCCTTTATCTTTGAGGATTTCTCCTGGGACTCCTGTTCAATTTTCACCAACAAATCCTTTGTGCTTTGTAAATCTGCAGCATTAGCCTTTGCCACCTCTTCCATGTTACAGAGCTTCTCATTTTTTTCCTGCAGCAATTGGATTTGTTCTGCCTTTTCCACTGCCTCTGTTCTGAGGAGTTCCATCTCTTTTCCAAACTGCTCTACTTTGTTGGTCTGCTTTTTGTTCGCATCTCTCTGTGCTTGCAGATCAGACATTAAAATTTCATAAGAAATAGCCTGCTGCTTATTATTGTCATTTACCTCACTAAAGTTCATTTTGGAGGAAGGCAGTTCATATTTTACTTTATTAATCTGCTCATATAGCCCCTGTTTTACATTTCTCTCAGTTTCGAGGAACCCTCTAACTGAAGCTAACTGCTGCTCCAGTGTATCTACTTTCTCCTTTAATTCCATCACCTCTGCCTCTTTTGTTGAGAGGTCCTTTGTTAAGCCTTCAATTCTGTGCTCCTGTCGGGTTACAGTGGAGCAAAGACATTCCCCTTTAACTGGTCCTAAAAACAATTTTAAAAAGTGAAATTACAGTGGTCAAAATCAAACAAGAAAATCCAAAAACTACCATAATCAAGTTATGGTTATATAAATAAAACAACAAATACACGGAAAGTTAAGCTTAGGGGATTTGCACTATAATTTTAGTCATACCAGAAATATTTTTGTTTTCTTCAAACAATTAAAATAAGAGGAATTGGGATTTCATGAGTTTAAAAACTAGACAGACAAGTGTCTACGGGGACAGCGCAAGCAGATGTGAAAAAGCAACAAGCTCAAAACATTAAAATAGTGATTGATCTATTTTTACAGGCAATTTGTCAGCAATTAACTAACCAGTACACAACCTCTTATGCAAAGAAGCATTAGACTACTATGACATTAAGACTAGCCATAGTAAAACACATCAGTTAAATAGACAGAAGTTGTATAACAAACCAAAAATGAACAGTGTATTCGATCAAGGACAAAATGTTTCTGTTCATAAACTGTTCTTTCAGAAATGTAATACAACAAATTTGTTTTATTTTACTCATACACTGCACAGGCATTACAGCACTGACAGGGCAGTTTATTAACAGAAATCATATTTGGTTATAAAAATATGAATGCAGAAGAGAAGCATTGAAATACCTGCAACAAGCTCTCTAAATTTTACTTTAATATAGGACTAAATGGGAATATGTATTGGCTGTTATTTACTGAATTTTTTTTAGCTATATGTCCTTCAAGATGAGGCTGTAAGAGTTTAATTGTATAACTTTCTTCAATATTTTATACCATGGCCTGGGTTTGTACAGTACAGGATCTTTTTGAAGGTGCGGTTAGTTTGATATTTCTGAAATGGCTCAGTAATTATTGTTATATACACCCATGGTGGGTGGGACAACTTTTGCCCAGTTTATTTAAAAAAAAATATATACTCTGCAATTACCATCTCTTAGGCTATAGTACTGAGCAGTAACTGTCTCCTCATGAAGTCTGTAGTGTTAACTAACAGCACATTTTAAGATGACCTGCATGGCTTTTAGGCAACTCCTTTTAAAAGCAAACATACACCAGCAAGCAAATGGAAAGACATTTTATTTACTCTTAATCACAAATTTTGCCAACCACATATAAATCATGTTTAACAATATTACATACAAAGACAAAACATTTAAAAAGCAACACACACACGTATAAATGGGCAGAAAGGGGGAAGGGGGAGGTCGAAGGTTAATACTTTGATTATCTAACCACTGATAACCTTTTCTTCAACCGAAGGATTTTGCGCCCTGTGATGGTTGTCTTCTTTTGCCCTGGTCTAAGCTCCACATATGAGGCAGAATTTATACCTTTCTTTAGAGGTGGCTGTCCCACAGGGTCCTGTTGATCACAAACTCGCTTTCTGCTACCAGTCTGAATTAGTTGGTCCTTTTCCATCTGTGCACCATTTTCACTCATGCATGTACATTTCATTTTGAAGTTCAAGATTTCTCCTTTAATGGTTTGTACAGTTTTCTCCTAAACCCAAAATAAGACATTCAAAATGAAAATCTTCCTGTACACAATAATTGGAATTGAACAAGCTAAAAGTAATCTTGATTGAATACATTTATCAATGGCTTTTCTTATCAGAGCATTTAAGTAAAAATGGCAAATCGACAAACTGCCATCAAATTACATTTCCCTGTTGAGATTTACTACCTTGTTGAAAATGGTTACACTTAATTTATGTATTTATTTAAATCAAGTGCCAGTCAATCTCCAGGATCTCAGGATATATTACCAACTTGATTTAAAATAACTAAATAAATAAAAACATCCGCTGAAGAAAACAAATCAAATACTGTATCGGTAACCACCTTTTAATGCCATTAATTTGAGCCAGTTTCATGACGTCTTATCAATTCAATAGCATTTTTGAAACAATACAAATTATAGCACCTAATGAATATGTTGGGAGAATAGTCAAATGCCAATTGATTTGGAAGACAATTTTAAATACGTTACGCAATTTGATCATAGTGGGACTTACAGAGCTTACAGCAGACTCCTCCCAGCGGTCCAACACATCTTGTAGATTACTTATGACTTCATCTTTCTCATGACACATCTCTGTAAGACGCTGTAATTTCTCATTTTGTGCTTCAATTTTCTTTAAAAAAAAAAAAAAAAAAAAAAAAATTGTAACTTTAATATTAGGCAAGTTTCAAACTGTTTTCAGTAAACTCTGCCTTTATATTAAGGAAGGTTAACAAAAGCTCACCTTTTTTGCTTCTTTCAGATGGTCATTGGGCGCTTGTATTTGATTGCAAATTAAGGCTTCTATTTCTGTAATTAAACACATCTAAAAATTAGACAAAATGTTAAGCATTGTTCACGCAATAGCATGTAATGTTGCAGGACCATATTCAATTTATGGACTAAATCCATGCATATAAATTTAAATATTCCAAACACCAATATTATACATTAATAGTTTATATACTGTAATTGAGCATATAATGTATTATGCAACTTGCCTTTTGCTTTCATCCATAGCTCTTTCTGTGTTTCAGCTAGTTTTTCAGAAACTGTGGCAAGCTGGGTTTGAAGAGTGGCAATATCTTGTGTTTCAGGCAAGGTTACAAGACATGTTTGTGCTGCTTCTGCTTGTTTTTTTATATCAGCAAGGTCATCTTGCATGGACCCCATCATCCCCTCCAGAACACTCTCATCCTCCTCCTGTAGTATAGAAATACTATTGGAGTTCAACAGTATATACAGTATATATATACCAGTTTGACAGTTTCTACAGAAGTTGCTACTTATGTTATACATACAAATGTATTTAACACTGTTTAAAAAGGACTTGCAAGGCCAATTACATTTGATTCACAATGATTCGGTTCTATTTCGGGACCACCACGTTGTTTGGCCACCAGAGTCTTTAAAATGTGAAGTCGCTCTTCACCTCTCTTCTCAATGATCTCTCTTTCTTTCTCGAGACGTTCACTTGGTAGAGAGGGAAAAAAAACAACAATTACGGAAAAAAATACAATATGCTAACAATAAAAGTACTGTGAAATGACTTGTATATAAATCTTTATAAAAAAAAAAAAAAAAACACACACCACCACCACCCCACAAGAGAACATTTCACCACAGCACTGAAAGGCTTCATCCCTGGATTCCCAAAAAAGATTAACACACTATGCAAAAAACATTCTACTACTTAAAAGCAGGGGTGGTCCAAGTTGGCCCTTTCCACACCTGGGGCGGGTTACACCAACTGTATTTACATCTGACTAAGCTACATCCAACTTAAAACAAGGACATAAAATGTACACCTGTTGCACCACACGGACGCAAGTGTCTGTTACACCTGGGCTTACTTCATATGCCTTATAAAAAGGGGATGACACGTCTCGTCGTACTCTGAAACCAGTACCAGCAGGCAATGAATTGTGAACGGGTGTTGAGGGACAGGAATAATCCCTTGGATATGTTCAATGACAGAACTGTTTGAAAGATTTTGTTGTCATTGCCGAGAACTAGTATTTCAGTTGATTAACTTTCTGACAATTTGCAATACGTGCCAAATATAAAACGGTACACTCTCACTCTTCAGAGCAATAACTATGCAGCAGCTTGCACCCGATCCATATTACCTTCAGATTATATCCAAATACACCATCGAAAACACATATATACATATATATACCATCGAAAACAGTGAATAAAACGTTAGTGTGAACAGACGAATTTATTTTTAGTGTGACACTGGTTCAGTCACATTTTCCTTTTGTCAAGTCTCCACAAATATTTTCTTGTTATTTAGTTATTTTACACTATTTTTAGTTAGTTACCATTAACAAATATGATTCTTTCTTGCCTAGCTTAGGAAACAATTAACACCTTATTAGTCAGTTGTTCTGCTTAGCATATTTGTCAAAGTTCTAAATGTCTGCAAACTTTGGCTTCTTTCTTTTAACAGTTTGTACATGCATTTTAACCTACAAATTTAAAGTTTGCGTGTGCTGAGCTACCGGAAGTTGTTTCACGAGTGCCTAGAAACAGGTTAGAAGCTGTGTGCAATCTCTTATTTTATATGGGAACTCAAGCGGGGATTTGCCAATATTAGCTGAAAAGGCAAAAGCATTTCAAACAGAATACATTTACAGCATGCACCTTGTTCACATGAACGCACATTCCTTAAACCCGACTATTAACATCAGATATAGTTAAGCCAGGCTAAATTGTTGGTTGGTGCACAGGTATAATTAAAATATTTAAGTCAGACGTAATAACGTCCGTCTTAAGGTGCAACCCACCCCAGGTCTTTGTTCCAACCCTGTTGTAAATTGTTTAATTGAACTAATTAAACTTCCATCCAGACCCTGAAGTAGTCAATTCATTTAACCTGTTAAACCTCGACTTAAGTACATTTTACTACCTGAAATCACATTCCCTTTGTTCGAACAGCTGCATGAATTCCTGGGATACCTCTTCTCGAATCCTGCTCTCCATAATTAGTTTGTCTGTTTTTTCTTGTACTAACTTGTTCTGCAGTTCTGTTATTTGAGCCAGCATTTTCTGTAAGATTAAAAAAAGTAAGATATTGCTGTTTAACAGTCATTTAAAGAGCAATTCTATTTCTGTTTTTGTCAACGTTAACTAAAGTTCCAAATCTGGCAATGCATAATTTGAGAAATTTAAAAGGATATTAGGATATTTTATTAATTCCCTCACCTAATTTATAAACATTTGTGAACAGTTAATAAACTAGACATACCTCGTATGATTCCTTGTCAACTGTAATTTCGTCATCACCTTCACCCTCATTGTGAATGGTCTCTTCCATGTTTTCCTCTTCAGAACTTCCCTCCTCATTCTGAATAGTCTCTTCCATATTTTCCTCTTCAGAACTTTCCTCCTCATCGGCACCATCACTGGTTTCTGGCACGTCTTGCAAACTCATATCCCAGTTAACAAAGGAGCTTTTTCTTGACCTCCAGTATTTCTTTCTGTCTGCATTATTAATAAGAAAAGACACTTCCCTAGCTGATTTTTTGGGAATAAATGGAAGAGGTTTTGCTGTATTGAGAACCACCACCTACAAGAAAATAAGTCAGAACTTGAATATGATGTTAGGTTGCACAAAACAGGCAGTAACTTACCAAATTTAAAAGGTTCTACCTTTAAGTTATCATTTCAATAAAACCATATCAAGGTGTATCAAATGCAAATCTTTTGAAAAGATTGGCACACATTGGCAATTAAACTCAAAACAGAGACTCCACCTAGTGAAGAATGTCCAATCTGTAAAAGACCAATTAGTGATCAGACATAACGACAGGATTTAAACAATCAACCTCCATACAATGGTTTTCTATTTATCAAAATATGTAACAGCAAGTTTATTTGAAGATTAAACAAACTTAACTTCCAAAAGCACTGTTTAATGAAGCTTGGTGTAACAAAACAATTGCTGTTGTTAAAATAGTTATTACTGGTCCCCCTTCTCTGTTGAAATTGTTGGTTCTTTGTATGCGTTACTCTTGAGATTGGAATATGCAGTCATTTCCAAGTAAAGGTTGATGCTACTTCCCACTACAATAAACCCTTCTTGTGCAGTAGTTCAGTTTTTCCTCTAATCGCCTAGCTGCAGTCAGGTCATGTAATCTACCATAGCATTGCATTTTGAATAACTGGCACTTTGAAAAGACTGGTTTGTGATGATAAACTAAATCAGCTCCATCAGAGCCAGTTTTAGAAAACAAAGAATGGGTCAGATTTGTGATGCAAGTATTGATCTTAAGTGATTGAAAGCTTATCCGGTGAAAGGAGGTTGTACCAAGCATCTGCTGGGACTGCACAAAATCATTCTGGTTGCCACAACTGAGGAATTGCATGATTGGTACCATATATATTTAAGAAGTTAAATGTGCCTCACCTTCTGAGCAACTGCTGAGAACTTTAACACATTAAGGGTCTCATCAAACATGGAGGCACACTGGTTAATGTTCACAATCATACAAGCTTTTCCTCTGCCACAGAAGAAATCTTTAAAGTACTGTGTCAGCTTGCTCTCTCTAAATGGCACATGTTGTTGCAGCCTACAAGATAAAAAGATTATGTATTAGTAATATTATGAACTATGTTTTATATTCAAGTAGTGTTTATGCACTTACTATGGTGAACAAGAACACTTTACATTGAACTCAAAATAAGCCAATAGGATTTGTGGTTTGAAAGTTAAAAAAAGGTTCCTGTATAGTACTATGTCACCCTCTTGTGGTCTACAGTTTACATTGCAAGTATACATTTAAAGATTAGAGGCATGTGGATGCACAAAAGGAGTCAAGCATATCTAACAGCAAGTTTACTTACAAAGCTGGATAGGAACAGGCTAAAATTAACATTTATGTGAATTGTAGGAAAGTTGTTGAATAAAGTATTAGTCCAAAAGCTTAACATTTATGAGATACCAGCAAGCAAAAACTTCCTAAAGTAGGTCTTGAACAGTATTAAAAACAAACTTACTTTGACTGCTGGTTGTGTCTCAAAGCATTGATACATTTTCCAAGAGTCATCAATGAGGTATTGATGTTTCCAGCTTCTTTTAAGCGATCTCCCTTATTCTGAGTCTTGGCACATCTCTCTGATCCAGCAAGATCACACAACGAGAACCTTAGAAATAAAAATAAAATGTGCATTTAAATCGGTTAAAGCACTACAGCCCCTTTAAAAAAAAAAAATCAGAACATTAGACACTATGTCCAATGTTAAATAAACAAAGTTAAACAAATTTGCAATTTAAAAATTTAAAATTGCCTGATTGACCATCACAACAAAACCCTGAATGTGCATTTACCCTGACCATTTCTGTACATGAAATCACCCTCTTCCCTTCTGGACGCAGTAAACTACAAGTAATGCCTTCTTATCAGGGATCTATTGCATGAGGCGTCTCTACTACAGTCTATGTAGTTTCAGCCTTGCTGATAGTCCTATTTGTTTAGATTCAGGATTTTTTCCGATAGGAATGTGAACATGAATGCTACTAAAGCATACGACTTGCAGCAGCAAGATATATATATATATATATATATATATATATATATATATATATATATATATATATATATATATATATATATATATAATAAATCAGCACAAAGTTTAAGACTACAGTGAAGTTACATCGAATACTTACTCGCTGACTTTTAGCACACGGGGTACTCCAATGTCTTCAATCTGTAAAATCCGAATGCTGAAAATACTATGACTGTGGGAAAAAAAAAAAAAAAAAAATTAATTACAAAATTGTCTTTGTGAACCAAATTAAAAGTAAAGGACACAATTTTACCTCCTGCTTGAAAGGTTGTTGAGCTTGGTGCAGGAAATCGTTTGATGTTTCTTCCCAAGCTTCAGAATTGTATATGCTTCTTCCGGGCTAGACACCTGAACCCACTTCAGATCTAAGAAAGACATCCAACAAACCAATATATTTCAGGGAATTAGCCAAACTAGCTACAGTACAGATTTTGCCAGCCTTTATTTTCATCTGCATAGTTTAAAATATGTTATATATAAAAAAATAAAACACTGCATTAAGGTTTCAATTTTGTTAAACATTGCACCAAGTTTGTAGTAGCAAAAGGATTAAAATAAAATGTTCTTCTAAATATTGCCTAGAGAAGTGAAGTTACCTTTTACAAAGGTGTTGCCTTTGACATCCTGTGCAAGTCGAAGTGTATTTCTCTTCAGTGCGCAGTTTGACACCGGGTCAAGTAAATCAAAAATGTTCTCATTATAAATTTCACAGAAAGACACCCAGAGTGAAAATTTTATATTAGTGCCAACATTTAAACTAAACCGTTCTGAAGAATCAAGCTGTTCTTCAAAGTCTCCAAGAACATCAATGGAGGAACCTGTTGACAGAAGTTTATAGCACAAACTTTAAAATGAACTGAAACTGTTTTGTGAATTAATGCAATTTAATGATGCAGAACGCCAATCTAGCTCTTAAAGTTCAGTATACAAACATTTGGGTCTACTGTGATCTAAAGAGAGGCAGGATTTGAAGGGAGTGATACTTTTGCTAGATTCACTTTCAAATAGTTATACTATGCTGTACATTTAAAATGCCCAAAAATTCTAAGACAGCTGATCTTAAAGTACTTTAACATCTATTCTGAGTACTGTTGATCTACACAATAGGTCCACTTATTCAAAGGGAACACTTTGATTACCTTCTGATCTGTCTGATCTGGATGAAAACTTGTTGCTTGAATTTAGATGGTTTTGTGAATCCACCTATAAAATAAAATGAAGACTTTTGTAAAGAAAGGGAAATGACACAGTTGTTTGGTACAAGTTTGTATTCTCTGAGAAAGGCAATTTTGTAAAATATTCCATATTAGATGACCAAGTAAAACATTTCTTCTGCATATTAGACTGCTAGCAAACACATTAGTTATTCTCCAGTTTCCCAAAGCAGTTAGTCAGAGGAAACTAAAAGGCCTTCTTTTTTGCAAACGTCCCCACAAAAAAAAAGTCAAATGTAGCTGAAGAGCTAGTGCTTTACCTCTTTCATTAAGCTTAAGAATAGCATTTTTATTGGCAATTTCTTCCGACTGCTGTTCTTTGGTAAGTCGTATGTGTTCTCTACACCTTTGTGGTTTCAGATCCATATTCTCATACAGTTTGTAATCAATGCTTTTAAACAGCATATTCAAAGACCTTGGAAGAATCCCAATGTCATTTTCAGGGCCTAGTATATATATACACATGTTAAAAAAAAAAAAAAAGCAGATAATAAAAATTACAAGTCCACAAATATTAACATTTACTGTTACAATATACATGTAGTTCTTTTCTGTCTTGGAACAAAAAAATAAATTAACCAAGTTACACAAACCTATTGTAATTAAATGGTAATACATTGAAACTTGGATTCATTGTGACCTATTTTCAAGCAAACCCCACCAAAAGGTGACCGTTTACTGTACTTAAATACATTTATTTTAAAGTTGTAATTTCTCATAATCATGTCCCGTAAGTTAGGCATCATAGGCATAATTGTTAATAGTGATGGTCTCCCTTTTTTTCAGACGTGATGTTTTTAAGCAGCATGTAACGAATTCAAATAATTTTGATGCGTGGTCGCCCGATTTAACAAACATCAAATTGCCATTATATACAAAAACGGCCTATGATGCCTGACTTACAGGACATCTTGCATTTGATCTAAAACAGATACGCCATTAAAGTAAAATAAATGTTATATTTTTAAATTATATAAAGATGATGCTTCACACCCAAAAAAGTGAAGGTTTTCCCAGCATTGGACACGCCATATGTAAAAACCAGAGAATTCGCCCCATCAAGAAAGTCTTTAACCATAGATTTGACAGTGCCATTAAAGATCTCCTCCTGTGTGGTTTCAGGACCATAAACCTACAAGACAGAAACAGAGTAAATGTATGAAACATAACCAGGTTTTTTTCAAAATAAGCCGGCGACAGGTGCAATCCACCACCCAATACCATATTTGTGTCGGCTGAAAAAATATTAAGATTATTTTTCCTAGTTAGATGATGAGCTAATAATATCTCTTCAGCCAAAGATGCAAGCACGGTAAATTTAAGACGTTCCCATAATAAAAAATGAAAAAAAAATGTAGCACAAGTTTCCCATATTACAACTGTACACAATTAAAGGTGCAATCACCAACTCCACCCATTTTCAGCCAGTCTTGTATTGCAGGGGCCTTGATGCTCCAAAATTCAATTTTTCTTGTTAACCTTTACCTTGCTGCAAGTAGTGCTGAAATAAAACTTCTTCATTGCACTAATGGAGTACTTTTTCAGACATAAGCAGACCACTACTAGTCTAGCACATGCTTAAACCATCCAAAATTGCGCCAAAATGCACAATTTTAATCCCTTTCAAAAATGGGGTCCACCCCCTCCTACACTCTTCCCCCATCGGCCCTACGCGCCACAATGAGATCGGTGACGCCTATTACCTTGTAAGTGCCACATACCTTAAAATTAATTGAAAACCCTGCATAACAAAGAAAGTATCTCAACTAACATGACACCAGCATGGGCAGCTGGTTTTACAACTACATAGTCTCCCCATCAGAGATATTTTCTGTAACACAATCAGAATACTTTTACTTTACTCACATGTGAAAAATGAAAGCGTTGAGCCATCTGCGGGAGGGATTTATCACTGAGTCTACATGTTAAGGAGTGTCTTGGAGCTTTTAGGATCACACTGTTCGAGTTCTCAGTTTCAACACATTCCTACAAATTAAGGGCAAAAATTATATATATATTATATATATATATATATTAAAATAGGTATTAAACCATTGCATTACCAGTTGTATGGAATCATGGCTGATATTTTCTGAGTTTCAATTAAATTGCTATTAATCATTTACCTGTGATTCATCCTTATCTATTTCAGATTGCCTAAAAGGCCTTATGCGAAGGTAAACTTGCAGATGTTCCTTTTCCTGTAAACTATCCTGAAAAAAAAAAAAAATCTTAATTTCATCCCTGGGTAGAAGAGGAAAAAAATGATCAACAGCAATGCAGTGAACTATTATAAACATAAAATTAGGCTAATTCAAGTTATAAAAACGAAAGGTTTCACCTCAACCACTGTGTCGTTTCCTTGTGTTGAGCGGGTGACAGCATAACGGATTTGCGATAATAACTAAACAAATTCAATTAAGTTTTTTTGTTTTTTGTTTTTTGTTTTTGTTTTAAAAATCAGGGGTTGACGATTTTTTTTTTTCAGGTACTTTTCACTTTTCTTTATGTACAACTCCAAAATTATTCCACAGAATAGAACTCACAAAACAGCTAGTTGCTCTTTTTAAACAGAGACAGACAGTGCATCAGCGTAACGCCCACAAAACAACCTGTTTTCTCGTTAACCGATGATCCAAATAAACATACAAAAACGTTTTATACAAGCGTCATCGCTGGGCTTCTCGGTAGTGTAATTTTCAAAGCAATCAATTATTTTGGTGCAGTTGCAAAGCAGAATTCCATTGCCAAAATGCCAATTCCGTTCCCAATGCCTAATTCCGTGATTCTGTAATCGTGGAAAATCAGTAGCCCTACAAAACCCATAAATTAAACTAAAAGCGAAGACCTCCCCTATTTGTAAACTGCAGGTGTATCTAAATCTCTGTGTGTGTGTGTGTGTGTGTGTGTGTGTGTGTGTGTGTGTGTGTGTGTGTGTGTGTGTGTGTGTGTGTGTGTGTGTGTGTGTGTGTGTGAGAACAAAATGTATTTGATATAAGTATCTGCCGCCGCTGCACTTTCAAATGGAGGAGGGCTGGGCGATAGAGTCGCTGAGCTACGGTGGGTCTGAAAAGACACAAGCTCTGTGGACGGGGATTGATTGGTCAGATTAAACATGATCCCTGCCTGGGTAGCTGATCGAGTTGATCGAGTCAATCGTCCTGGAGGCCCACCAGTCTGCCATTTACCGCGGAGCGTTTACAAATCGTCAGAAAAAAGGCACCCCACAGTTTGAAAACCTCTGATCTAAACGCTAGAAAACAATATTAGGTTCACTGGAATCAATCTTAGTGTTTGACATTTTAAAAAAAGAACAGAATAGTACAATACATGTCACCAGCACAGAATGGATTTCACAAACAGTTTAGTATCAAACACATGTATGTAAACCTGACAAGCAGTATGCCACATTACTTATTTAGGTTACCTGTGACAACACAGAAGTTGAAGACACAGAAGAAAATTCTTCAAAAAGATCTTTTCTCAAGTCCTCCACACTCATGGGTTCTGTTCGGTCAGGCTTTCCATTTAGACATGTCTCCATCCTGTGGAAATTGAAATGTAGGCAATGCAAGTCAATAGGCATGTCCTGGAGCTCATGGACTAACATGTCATCTTCTCAAGTTATAATGAACACTTTTTTTGTTTGCGAGAGGAGGAGTACCATACAAGTTTGCTATCCTTGCATGACACATTTTTAAAACTCAATATTTTTTAATTATTTGCAATTTAATTTTTATCTTTACCAATACAATTGCACACTTTACATGTCCTTTTACAGGTTTCAATATCCCTTAAATGCATGTACGATCTCTATGTTTAATGTGAACTAAAATGTCAGCCAAATATGCATCCTTTCTAAAAGCTACAATCAGTGCTTTCGGAAATATTTTTTCTGAATTATGACAAATACATTAGTGCTTCTAAACAATTTTTTAAATGTTGGGAAATAATTTAGAATATGTAATTATTAATGGTACTCTCTTAACCCTCTTCCCTTTTCTTATAATCAAGTAGTTCATGCCTATTGAGTTTGTCAACTTTTCTCAATTGTCTCAATTTGTTCTAATGATTTTTTGTCTAGTTTATTCAATAAGATTCCCTCCCATTTACCCATATATGTGCTTGCATAATGGACACCTAATTTTGAGCCTATTGCTGTGCCATCATTCTGTTTGTAACTTCTATTTCCAAATGTAAAATAACCATTTTCTAAAACTATCTTGATCATATTTAATATTTCTTCCGTAGGTATCATGTTCTTATCTGCCTGTTTGCCAGTGCCTCTCTACATGCTTCTAAAGTTTCATGCCTGGAAACACTGGGGTACAGGGATTTTACAGCCATGCTAAATAAAACGGTATTCTCTGGAAGTTTAACCTTTATATTAATCCTTTTCAGAAAATGTGTTGAATCTTTAACATAGCTAGGTAAGCTTTCAACATGTGGCTGTAGCTGCCTTTCAGCTATTTCCACAATAACATATGTTGGGTTATCAATTCAATTGTGCCAATCATTCACATTGGATGTCTTTCTTTGTGTATTTTTGGGTTCTCTCTAACCAAACCTTTACTTGGATTTTGCAGAAGCATGTCATTTTTTTATTCTTTTGATACAAACCCATTTTTACATAATCTACAGAAATTCACACTTCTTTTATTATGCCATTATTATTAGTTTTTACTTCACAAGTATTTATATTTTGCAAGTCAGTACTTATTGCTTTAATATTATCATATTTGTTCATTACTACCATCCCAGAACTTTATCTGCTGGTCTTATAATGATACTATCATCCTTTAGTAATTCTTTCAGCACTGCTTGTTTATTCATAGTTAAATTTAGTTTACCTTTACTTCTTAGGCCTGTTACTATTTCATTAACTACATGTCTAACCATTTGTTTCTTCCCTCTGGAGGAGTCCAATGCTGCTTTCTTTTCATTTTTATTCCATGTTCACACACATATTCTAATGGTGTGTGTGTTTCATCATAAAAGTATTCCACTAGCCTCATTCATTTAATTTTGTTATTAACATAAATGATACGTATCTCTTCGCCAGAACAAACTTGAGCTCCATGCATAGTAATGCTTTCTCTTCATGTCCCTTAGTGTGAATATATATATATATATATATACACTACCGTTCAAAAGTTTGGGGTCACTTAGAAATTTCCTTGTTTTCGAAAGAAAAGCAAATTTTTTGTCCATTAAAATAACATCAAATTGATCAGAAATACAGTGTAGACATTGTTAATGTTGTAAATGACTATTGTAGCTGGAAACGGCTGATTTGTAATGGAATATCTATATAGGCGTACAGAGGCCCGTTATCAGCAACCATCAGTCCTGTGTTCCAATGGCACGTTGTGTTTGCTAATCCAAGTTTATCATTTTAAAAGGCTAATTGATCATTAGAAAACCCTTTGCTAATCCAAGTTGATCATTTTAAAAGGCTAATTGATCATTAGAAAACCCTTTTGCAATTATGTTAGCACAGCTGAAAACTGTTGTGCTGATTAAAGAAGCAATAAAACTGGCCTTCTTTAGACTAGTTGAGTATCTGGAGCATCAGCAGTTGTGGGTTCGATTACAGGCTCAAAATGGCCAGAAACAAAGAACTTTCTTCTGAAACTCGTCAGTCTATTCTTGTTCTGAGAAATGAAGGCTATTCCATGCGAAATTGCCAAGAAACTGAAGATCTTGTACAACGCTGTGTACTACTCCCTTCACAGAACAGCAAAACTGGCTCTAACCAGAATAGAAAGAGGAGTGGGAGGCCCCGTGCACAACTGAGCAAGAGGACAAATACATTAGAGTGTCTAGTTTGAGAAACAGACGCCTCACAGGTCCTCAACTGGCAGCTTCATTAAATAGTACCCAAAAACACCAGTCTCAACGTCAACAGTGAAGAGGCGACTCGGGATGCTGGCCTTCTAGGCAGAGTTGCAAAGAAAAGCCATATCTCAGACTGGCCAATAAAAACAAAAGATTAAGATGGGCAAAAGAACACATACACTGGACAGAGGAAGATTGGAAAAAAGTGTTATGGACAGACGAATCTAAGTTTGAGGTGTTCGGATCACAAAGAAGAACATTCGTGAGACGCAGACCAAATGAAAAGATGCTGGAGGAGTGCTTGACGCCATCTGTCAAGCATGGTGGAGGGAATGTGATGGTCTGGGGGTGCTTTGGTGGTGGTAAAGTGGGAAATTTGTACAGGGTAAAAGGGATCTTGAAGAAGGAAGGCTATCACTCCATTTTGCAACGCCATGCCATACCCTGTGGACGGCGCTTGATTGGAGCCAATTTCCTCCTACAACAGAACAATGACCCAAAGCACAGCTCCAAACTATGCAAGAACTATTTAGGGAAGAAGCAGTCAGCTGGTATTCTGTCTATAATGGAGTGGCCAGCACAGTCACCGGATCTCAACCCTATTGAGCTGTTGTGGGAGCAGCTTGACCGTATGGTACGTAAGAAGTGCCCATCAAGCCAATCCAACTTGTGGGAGGCGCTTCAGGAAGCATGGGGTGCAATCTTTTCAGATTACCTCAACAAATTGACAACTAGAATGCCAAAGGTCTACAAAGCTGTAATTGCTGCAAATGGAGGATTCTTTGACGAAAGCAAAGTTTGAAGGACACAATTATTATTTCAATTAAAAATCATTATTTCTAACCTTGTCAATGACTATATTTCCTATTCATTTTGCTATATTTCCTATTCAAACTCATTTCATGTATGTTTTCATGGAAAACAAGGAAATTTCTAAGTGACCCCAAACTTTTGAACGGTAGTGTGTATATATATATATATATATATATATATATATATATATATATATATACACACACACACACACACACTCACTGATCTTTTATATATACAAAATAAATAATAATGTTTGTACATCTTGTTTACACATTGTTTATAGTGCAAATGAGGCACTAGAGAAGTCCCCAGCTATAATCATTGAGGTGCAGCAGTTTAGCGTGAGAAAGAAACATACAACAGCAAGGGAAGAACCACACTATATCAGCCTTGGTGCCAAGAAGTGATTTAGATGGGTAGAGATCAGACTGCATTAGGTTAATTTAAAAAAAAAAAAAAAAAAAAAAACACAACAACACACACACCACCACCACACTCTGGAGAGATGCTGGAATTCAAAGACTATTACACACATCAGTTCTTCGCAGAAACTCTGCACCCATGACACAGTGTAACGAGCCAGCAGTAGCACTGAAGAATTCTTCCGTGACTGACTTTTGGAAATCTGTTTTAAAGCAACATTAGTCGTCCATACAGACAGTAAATATCCCCCAAAATCAGCCTGTGTAAATAATAATAAACAGCCAGAAGCGACATCACTGCATCAACTTCTTATCTAGGGCTTGCACATTTCAATTGTAAATTTACATTATGCATGAATATTAGCTGACAGTACTACAATACCAGGTACAGCACAACCGGTCTGTCAGTGTCACACGATTCAGTCAGGGGTGCATAAAAACAGTAAATGAAGCCCACACAATTCATTAGTCGAAATCCACATTACTAATTTACACATACATTTCCACACTGCAGAAATAACCATGCCTGTTGTTGTTTCAACGTGTTAGTAAACAAGCGCCATATTTATTACAGGACTAAGATTAAAAACACATTAAGCATGTACTCTTATACATCTGTAGTATGTATCGATTTGCATTTACATATGAAAATTATACCATCTATATTTTATAACTGTCAGGAGCGCTATATTACGCGTTTATTTTTTTTAATTTTAATAATACACAAATAAACCACAACTAGTCTTCTGTCTGATTTGGAATCGTAATGCAAGTTCCTATACGGGCAGCCCAAGGCTTTCAAGTTTAAGACAGTGTTTGCGGAAACATTTATTTATAGTCTATACCAAAGATACTGCTTTCGTCTAAGATTGATAAGGTGTGTTATTGCAGACATTAAAGTAATACAAATATAAGAAAACTTACATGACTGATGAAGACAGTGGCACTAGTTTACCTACGTATTATCCACTTCCAAACTGCCGCGATTGAATTTAAATCCAACCAATCGCTATACCGTAACAACGCACGGAATCATGGGAGAATACAGACAGGCGACAAATACGCCTTTTAATGCCAACATAAACATATGTCTATTGTAAGTATGTAATACTGTTGAATAATAACTGATTTAATTACAAAAAAATTAAACATTACGAAATATAGTTCAAGAAATGAAAACCGTCACCGTTCGTGGTGTATTGTGGGAATTGTAGTTAGATAAGGAAAACAAATCAGACAGTTTTTAATTTTTTATTATAATCAGGAATACAATTTTGAAAATTCTTGACATGAAATGTATGGGCACAACTAATCCTGGGCTCTAATGTGCAGTATTTCTTCGGTATGTGTTCAGCGGTGTCAGTGAACTAGGTGGTTAAATCTGGACTACATTCCCCAGTATACCTTGAATTGATTGTGAGGCTAACTTATCGCCCTCTCAACTTGTCCTGTCGCAGTGATCCAGCATGGCTCTGTTCGGAGATTTAAACATTGTCAATACAACAGATAAGAGAAAGCTTAAGAATGTTATCGAAACAGCTGCTCATCGTGAGTATTCTTCGTAATAATAATAATAACTAGCACTGTTTGTTTTTTGCTTAACTGTTTTACTTCTTATATATAAGTACTGGTAACTGTGATCCTGGTTAGAATGCTGCAAGTAAGTCGTAGTCTATGTTGCTATTGGAATTATATACAAGTAGATCGCCCTTCCCCCGTTTCGCATGTTTTTACATACTTGAGTTCTTTCTACTGCCTGCAGGAATACAATGAATAACGTATGTTGCTGTAGCACAGGAAGAACAGCTTGAGCACGCCTGTTCAGTTTAGTACTACTACAGTCAGGTCGAAGGCATGTTCTAGAGGAGAATTGTACAATGCATTAAGAGAATGCAAATAAACAAAAGAAAGACACGTGTTTGAGTGAGTGTTCGTAAAGGGTAAACTCAGGAAAAGTGAATGCAACTATTATGGACGATTCTATTTCTTTTTTTTCCAGTTGGATATTCAACAGTTGCTATTAACCATGTGGTTAACCTCCAAGAAAAGAAACAGGTAACACGTCTTTGTATGTCGATTTTATAAACTGTACTAATACAGTACAAACCTATATACTTTATTATATGCTGTACATAAATAAGTGTAAGGTTTGCCCCACCGACAATCAGCTATGACCATTCCCCAATTAGGTAATTGAGTGCTAATTAGAGAATTGTATAAAAGGGAGGAGAAATCCTGGGGGGTGGCAACAGCAGCAGCAGCTTAGTAGTGAAGGTGAATTCCAGTCCTACGTTTGTTTTGTTTGAATCTTATTTTGGCCCTGGTGCCTGTTTTATTTCTTCCTGTGTGTTTTTGTGTCTTAAATAAACATGCACAACAGCGTTTGAACTGCAGCTTCTGTTGCTGAGTCTCTAATTACTGCTGGTAACATCTTGGGCCACAGTGCTAGCCTGTCACATATGCCCATAGAACAATTCTGAAAAAAACAAATGTGCATAACATTACCCTCCCGTGTGTGTGTGTGTTAAAGAATAAAACAAAGTGTTGTTACTTAAAAGCACATTTAGCGTTAATGTAAAAAAGTAATATGTTGATGAACACGTGCTGGTCAAATATCCTAAAATGAAATTTTGGTTTTACAGGAAATTGGCAAACCTACTTGTGTGGCAGAGCTTTTCACCTCTCCTCCCACTGTACAGGTATTACATTTTCAAACTAAGTTATTACATATTTACTTGTATTCACTATAATTAAACCTCAAAGTCTTATACCAACAAACACATATTTGTTGTTTTTTTTAAGTTTGATATTTAAGACTTTAGTCTGCATTTGTATTAAGATATTACAGTTAAGCAGTGCCATTCACATTTAAAACAATAAGTAAAGAAAATAGTGACCATATATTTAACAGGGTGCCCTATATTTCACAGTTATAATGCTTGCCAATATAAATATTCCTGCTAAAACTACATACATTATTTTTGCAGGGGAAATCAAAGCCAATTAAAATAATCACCAGACTGACTGTGGTGGTTTCTGAAGCATCACATTGCAATGAATTAGTAAGTAAGAGTTTTGACTTGTAACAGATAACTGTATTTGCATTAGTAAAACATCTTTAATGTTCTATTTCCTTTTTTTTCCCCCTCCAGAGAACAACGTCCCCCCGCACCAGGTTATATGACCTTGTGGCTGTGCATCCCAAAACAGAGAAGCTATTTCATGTTAGTATGTTTGCTTCTAGGAATTACCTTTTAAACACAACATGTGCTTGAATAATGCTTTATTTGCTGTGTAGTTACCCATCTGCCTGCCAAGTGCATTTGATTTGCGTTTTAATACCAAATAGAATTGCCTGCAACATAATTTTACTGAATCAATTTATATAGCTTATAGTCCTTTTAAGATGTAGATGAACACTTATCCTGTGCTTTTTTATTTTTCAACAGACCGCTTGTATGACATTAGATGTGGACATAATTGAAATTATTATGACAGAAAAGCAACAGTTTCATTTCAAACGACCCCCGGTGAATGTGGTAAGTATTTGCATAGTAACAAAATACGTAAATAATCATTGCTAACACTTGTGTCAACAATGACATAATGTTAAGGGGTTGTACTAAACAATGTGATGGCAAAAACACTTGCAGTCCTGTAATGATGAACGGCACATTTTCTACATTCACCAGGTGTCTTGTTTGTTTTTGTCCAACCTCTAATACGTTTTTTGTGCAATTCAGTACATAAGCATCCAATTTGTTTTAAATGCTTTCTTCAATTCTCAAACTATGCCCATTTAATAAGAATTAAGTTGATAAAACAAGCTTTAACAGTAAAAAGAATAAACAGATTAGTGTGTGCATGCCATCAATTGTATTTTTAATTATGTAAATAAAGGTTATTTTTTGTGTTTTAACCTGTATCATGTTTTACTGATTATGTTTTCACTTTATATTTATTATTTTAAGACCTGTTTTGTTGTTTTCCAGGCAATTGACAGAGGAATTGTCTTTGAACTTGTTTATAGTCCTGCCATTAAAGACTCTACAATGAGAAGATATACTATTTCAAATTCACTCAGTCTGATGAATATAGGTAAAGGGAAGGTATGTTATTTCATTTTTTTTTTTAAAGCACAATTTTTGTAAATGTCCATGTCCATTTTTTCTTCCCACTTGAAAAATTCAGAATATTCAAGTATTTATTTCTATAGTATAGTAGCAGTTATAAATTAATCTTAAATAAGTGTTAAATGCTCTTGCATGGTTGCCTTAGACTAGACGGAGACATCTGCTTGCAATTCATGTGTGAAAATATATGAATATTACCAGGAACATAATACCATTTGTTTGTTTTTTACAGAATATTATTATATCAAGTGGAGCAGAAAAGGTAAGTGTGGTCTGCATCGAGATGTCCATTTAAGCAACTTTAGGATGGACCCAGTTTGAGATTGTTTATGATATACAGTTACAGTTTTGTTTTTATTTAGACTACCAAATTATGCAACAGTAACCATTTGTAATGTGTTTGCAATATATCTTCTATCCTACACTGTTATATACTGTACTATGTACACACACCCTAAATATATCATCTATATATCTCCCACATATGAAGTTGATCTAGAAGAATTCTATGTAATACACTGATCTGTGACCTATTTGTATGTTCACAGCCTTTAGAATTAAGAGGACCTTATGACATCGCTAACCTGTATCCTTGCAGTGTTTATTTATTTATTTATTTCAAAAGACGTGTGTTTTATAAAACTTGGTGTAGACAGTTCCTAAATGAGCAATAACCTTGGTTTGAGTAAAACATTAGAAGGATTCTTGCACATAGATTGGTCATACATTTTATTAAAGTTTTTTTTTTTTTTTTTTTACAAAAAGGTACCATTGGTTGTTGTACTGACCATGAGGTTTGAAATCATTCCAGTTGGTTCTTTTTTCAAATACTGAAATTATTTTTTATTTGATATATATATTTTGTCTGTATTAATGTACTTCGTTCTACTTGCTTGCCATACACATGTAATCCTGGCTAATTGACCCCAGGTCTGCTTTAAAGTGCTGTACATATGTAAGTTGTATTGCTATTTGATTTGCTAAAGTTTAAGTTTATAAATTGTATTGGTGATCCTTAATGAAGTTTGCAGAGGGTTACTGTTTGGCTTGTCGGAAGGGGATGCCAAAGCAGCAATCTCAACCAACTGCAGAAAAGCTCTTCTGCATGGAGGTAAACACTTTTCTCTGATAAGCCATTTATAATTCAAATATTGAACTGTAAAATAACAAGGGAGCAATGCATTAGTTTGTTTGCATGCATTTACTGTATTGCTCTATACATAGAAACAAGGAAGACGGCACAGGGTGTGGTGCACACCATGAAGAAAACTGAAGTCCCTGAAGATAAGGAAGAGGCCCCAGCCTCAAAAAGGGCAAGAACTGATGATCCTTAAGTAAAAATTGATGTCCCATCAAAGTTTGGGTTGTGTTTGAAAAATTGGCTTTCTAAGCATATTGATTTTTATTATTATTATTATTATTATTATTATTATTATTATATTTTTTTTTTTTTTTTTTCTTCATATTACTGTTATAAAATCTTATTTGTTTTTATATCTCCCAGTCTCTGGTTGCAGTGCATGTCCTGTCCTAATGCTGTGCAATTGATTCAGCATGTAGCAGACGCACAGTAGAGTTATTTATCGGTTGTGTACAGACACACGCACTGAAACTAGAAACTTCAGTGGGCAAGAATGATCTGAATTCGAATATACATATGCTGTACATATTAAAAATCAGTATTCATAAACATTTTTTTTGTAACCAAACTTTCCTGTGATTTTTTTTTTTTTTTTTTTTTTTTGGGGAAGTGCTGGTGTGTGTTGCTGTGTAAAAGAATAGAATAGAATAGAATAATTGTAGAAATTGCAATGCATTTTTATTGTACATACAGTAGCTAAAAGAATAATATTTGCAAAATGTACATATATACTTTACATTAAGAAGTATTACAAGAACAATTTTACAGTAAGTTCATTACAATCCAAGGCCTCAGGTACTGACTGTATGGCCTCATAAACTTGTTTGATCTTTTTCCCCCAACAGCTACTCAGTCCTTCACTACATTCTCTGTCAGTTTAAATTCAACAGTCTCTTGTATAATGTGGATCTAACACTAACTAATTACATCACATTTCACAGGCCTCTGTACACTGGTCATCCAAGTAGTACTTATATATTATTAGTGTGCTGCAATAAGACATTGCTAAAAAATGCTACTAATACTGCTGAAGAGAATTATGTTTACTAAAATACTGAAAATAGTTTATTGCATCATCAGTTCTACATGTAACAGAATTAGATGTGCTGCTTAAATTTCCTCAACTTTAAAAGGGGTATTGGATGTACTTTTGTCAGATCACACTAACCCAATAGGCATTTTCTTCAAATAATATCTTAGTATTTCTTTCGAAGATACTTCTTATCAACTTTCTTGTAGTTTACTCGATCACCTCTGCTAATTCCTTTGATTGCTACCAGCCAAATCAGTTAATTAAAATATATCCTGCTTTCAACATAATGAACAACTAATCATTAAAAATAAAAATATTTGCTGGTCTTGCTGTTAAATAAATTATTAAATAATGAAATAAATAACAAATATTACAGTTTAAGCTTCAGAAGCAAAGATCAATAAATAAGTTAACACGTTTCAGCATAGCATGTTTGCTGAATGCAAGTTCATGACATGCTTTCTTCACAAAGTTGTACAACAACTGTAGTTAACTGTTGGTTGGCATTGTTACGTCTTCAAGGTGCTTTAATTTGGGGGCTTGCCTGGCTCTTCCACAAAGCTACTCAAGATGTTTTTTGCTCCACTCTGCCACTGAAGTACACTCTCCATTGGGGACTTCCCATCCTGTACAATAAAACAAGTATTTGTAAAAATATGCAATATCTTATAAGGTTCTTGCTGTTTGTGGATGTGCATATTACCACTATGTGGCACCCCTTTTTAAATGGAGCACTACTATTAACTCCAGGGACTAAAGTTTGCCAAATAAAATGACTACATTATAAGATATTTATTGCAATCAAGAATCTGCATGCAAAATGCAACACCCTGCCACACTACATACTATTCACTTGTATGTAAGAGATGTATTTCACTTAATTCATGCGACCATTAATACATGTTTTTTATTGTATTGATTCTGGGCTTTGAAGTATGCTCATTTAAACATGAGTCTTGCATGCTTGTGATTGCCCAAATGAATGACTTGGACTGATGGTGTTTGTGACGAGACAAAATCAAGCATTTTAACAGAAGAAATTAAGAAGACGATTGAGTTGAAAAATCCTGCTTGGAAAATGATGATCATTAAGAACAAAACAATCACATGTTTTATACTTACAGAATTCTTCGTGGTCACGTTTGCTCCATACATAAGCAAAAGCCTGATGACTTTGAAACGGTTCAACCTCACAGCATCATGCAAGGAAGTGTCTCCTTCCTGAAAGCAAACAGAAATCATTCTGAATTATTTTCCCTGTGTGCAGCCAACAGTCAATTGTATGTATGTCAACATGTTGTATCTCACAAGCAACAGATGTAAGGATTAGGGATATCTTCATAATAGCTGTTTGCTGTTTTATTACTTCTTCCTATTTGCAAGGTTGGAAGTGCATTATACCACTAGGTGGCACACTATTCCCTACTGGCTTTTTTAAAAATTACAGCACTGTAAACTCAGGCAGGCATGGAAATGTGTCTAATGTTGATAGTGGTGAATTGCGCTGTATATTGGATATGATGTCCTTACCAGGTCTTTTGCATTGATATCTGCTCCACAAGCAATGAGATGTTCAGCACATTCATAATGTCCAGTCCTGACAGCCACATGTAAAGGAGTACTACGCAACTGTTGGGATAAAAAAAAAAAAATACACAACTATATATATATATATATATATATATATATATTAGATCAAGCAGCAGATCTGAAGACAGAACTCTGATAGAACAGCAGCCAGGCATCATACCTTGTCTCTTGCATTGAAATTTCCCCCTTTGTTCAATAACAGCTCCAAAACAGGAAGGGATCCACCACGACACACCCAGTGGACAGCAGTGGAATGAAGCTATCAACAAATAGAATAGACAAGTCAGTCGATCTCAAGAATACATTATACAAGTACTATATTAAAAGTTCTACAATTAAAGGGCTATCATTTTAACAGAATGGAGATGCTAAACTCATTAAAAGGACTGTGCCTATTCAGAATGCAGAACCTTTATTATTTAAAAAAAAAAACACAGTAGTTTACCATGGTAAGATAGCCCTTTTCCCAATCTCATGTACCGTAATTTCACTAGGCTTTACTATATATTGATTTTATCACAGTATACAACGGAATTTTTATAAGGGTGGTACAATTTATACTGAGTCTTTAAAAGGCAATAGAAATCTACAAATACTCCAGATGATAAAAAACGGAAACATACCTTATCTTTGTTTTCAATCAAAGCCCCAGCTTCGAGTAATTTATTCACAATTTCCATATGACCTCCTGAGCATGCTCTGTGCAGCGCTGTCCTTTGAAACTACAAGGAGGAAATTGTCTTAGTAATGTAAAGTAGGTATTAATGTTTTATTGCTAAAAATAGTAACTATGCATAATGCATACAGTTTTGTTTTGAAAGCTTACCTGATCACAAGCATTGGGATCACCACCATCTGCAAGGTACTTCTCAATCACAGGTAATTTATTCTCCACTGCAGCTTTCAAGAATGTGGTGACATCCACTACCTCGGGCTGAAAAATGACAAGCAGACATACATTTTAGTTTACATCTACAGTTAGTTTTATATCTGTGAATCTACGCTTGATTTTATACCTGTGAATTTCTTAGTATGTGTGTTAGTGTGTAATTATATATTGTTCATGTTTAGACCATTATTTGCCATGCTTGCTAACGATTCCTGTTTTTGAAGGATCCAGATTTTTTTTTAAGTGAGGTAGGGAAGCATTGAGATCAGAGCACAATGCTTCACCACAGTGCAACATTATTCAGTTTTAAACAAATGATCATTTATTTACCCTAGCCTAGAAGATGAATTGTGGTGATAGACATCCTTCCTTTTATCATGTTAACAATAACTAATTAATATGACACATGATGCATTGCACATTAATTCATATTTACCCTTCCCCAACATTGATTCATCAACACCTTTTCTAAAATGAAACTTACTATAACGTCTGGCTCTGGTTCCTTTTTTGCAGCTGGTACTCTCTTCACTCTCTTCCTCTTCTTCAGATTCACAATGCTTTGAAGATCATCCAGAGTATCAAGCTTAGACTTCGGTTCGACTTTTCTAACCTACAAGGAGAGAATTATTACTCGATTTTTAAGAATGAATTTTTCAAGTTTCAGTATTCTTTAAAAAAATCTTTCGTTTTCCTATGAGCTGCTGCTTTGTAGTTACTTCACAACCGCTGGCATACAGATGTATACAGTAAACGACAGTTCCACATGACAGAAAAAAATATATATGCTTGTTTACCATTGCTTCTTTCTGGTTGTTCTCATTTTGAAAGTTCAGTTTTAAAGGCAGGTCCTCGTTGTGTGATTTCAGATCATCATGCTTCTCTTTGGTAACTGCATATTCATATTCTCCTCCTCTGAACTTCTCCTGTTCTCCATTCTCTTTGTCCTCACACTTTTTGCCACTAACCTACAACAGGAATCAGAAATCAGTTAATCTGTATCCTTCAGACATACACAGTCTGAAATGCAGACTTTTTCAAGTTCTTCAGTCAGAACATTTATATCACTAGCCTATAGCTCCTCAGATAGGATTATGATGAGGATTTCTACCTCACATAATAATCAAATTACACACCAATAGCTCTACGTTTTTCACAGGTTGCCAAACATGTTTATTTAGCAACTAAGCAGTTATGAGATCCTTGATATCTCTTTTATTATTTTTGAGGGTCCAAAGACCCTATAATAAATCATTACACTCCACTGTAATCTGTCACATTCAAAGCATTTTTTTCATGTTGATTTATACAGTTTAAAATGTAAAGGTTTTCCCAGCTGGGCTAACGGTATAGAACAATGAGATGCTGACTGTGTTGAGCAGGGATAGCAACTTTGGCCCTGGAGGGCCATTTCATTCTATATTTAATAGAAACAATTAAAATGATTAAGTACCCTAGGACATTTAGGGACATAGTTGGAGCAAAGACAGGGACTGTAATGGTCAATTTTGCCTAATCTGGTGTAGAGGGAGAAAGCAAACTATACTATGTGCAGAATAGTGTAAAAAAAAAAACATTTCCTTTTAAAGATGAATTTTTAAAGATTAAAAATAATACTGCATGTATGAATTCCTTTTATGTACGCCAGGGTATTGACATCTTCAGTAGAGGATTGGGTGTATCAGGCTCAGCTAGAAATCCACTGTCTGACCTTTGCCAACCAGTTTGACCTCTGTATTTTATAGTGATTGTAAAATTAGGTAGACACTGGACTTTTCAACTGTGAAATCAGTGTTGCATCCCTGTGGAGTAGTCCGGGGGACGGACGGACTTAAATAATATGAAACCCCTGTCAAAAAGATGTTATATACAGGTTAAAAAAAAAAGAATGACTATAGATAGAAGTAAATAAAGCGAGATTAGAGAAGAAAATGCAAAACCCTTGAGCTCTGACATCTAAACAGTGCTAGGTTAGAGAAGAAAAAAAGTAACCTATTTCATATTTTAAACATCTAAACCTTAAAAATCCAACCTTGTCAGAAAATATATGATTATGTAATCATTCTGCTGAGCCTAATTGTTAAATTAAAGCAAGATGGATTACTACTACCATCATCAAACATATTATTATACAAAAATTGTGGTATGTTCCTTAAAAAGGTTTCCCATAGTAAAATCATAGCACAATGTGATAAGGCATAGTAAAAACATAATGAAGTATAGGTAAGCACTGTAAAGCCCATAGAGGAATGGTAAACCGTGGTAGGCTGTAGTAAATGTATAGTATAATAACCATTGGAAAACTGCAAAATGACTGCAAAAACACCATGGTAAACTTTTATAAGGGATATTCAGAATATGAATCCTAATAACTTTGTCACAAACTGTACAGTGTAACTATGTAAACATGCTTTGTCCACTCCAGTGAGCATAAACAAAAGAACCATACATTAATACCAAAACTATTATATTCTTAATGTACAAAAGTATATCCCCCAATACTGGTTGTAGGGTTGCTAATATTAACGAGGAACAGTACGATAATAAAATCAGTCTTAGACCTACCAGCTCTTCCACTCTTAACATCACCATGTTTGCAAAGGTCTGTAGTACTCCTTAGTTAGTGCTGAACTCCCCAGGTGGCAATTTCAAATCTACTGAGACCCATCAGGTCATGGTGGCTTATATATACAGAGGACTCCTACAGAATTAGGTCATGTTCCAACCCGGGAAGGACCACCCCCAATTACCGACATAGGTGTCCTGTCATTCTTGGCATGCTGTCAGGCACTATCTGATGTCACATAAAAATGGGATGAAACGAGACCACAAACGGGCCTTCTGGCTTGTATGAATCAAGGTGAAACTGGAGACTTGGTGCCAATAGTCGTGACTACACAGTCCAGCAATGCCGACCCTCCTACCTCATGCTTACCAGAACAGCTGCCCGTCAACTTTTGCACATGGACCACATGACTGTTCAGAGGGAAGCAGGAAGAGGTACATGAACGATGAGTAAAGTATGAGAGAAACTTGCAGCATCAGTTACGCTATTAATAATAGAGTACTCTGGTGGACATCTGCTTCTGTCAGTGATCTATTTATAAGGAGCATCTTTCCAACTCTTGCTGACTGTATTCTATATTAGTGTGTTTGTTTATTTCTTTTAATGGCTTTCTGTCTTCACCTTGTTTCCATCAGTACCGAGAGCAATAATTTATTTTTAATAATGTCTGTGATTAGTCAGATGCGTTGCTACACAGAACGTGTATGAATAGCATGAGCTGCTACTGACATATCTTTGCTGTCATATCGGCATATAAAAACTAGTATTACATCATTAGGAGTTATTCATAGAACCCTTTTCATATAAAAGTAAAGATGCCCACGATGTGGAGCTCAATATTGATGCCTAATAGGGTATAGTATAGTTACTGGTGATGTGCAGGGCTGAGGCCCTCCATGTGTAAGTTGTGTATTTTGTTTGTTTTTCTTTTTGTTTAAAAAATAAATAAATAAATAAAAAATATGTACTACATGTGGCAGGGGTGGAGTTGTAATCCACTCCCCAATAAAGCAGGTGCGGAATTTAGCCAGGTGTTGATTGAGTTATTGATGATCAATTAACCGTGGCCACTTGCTATAAAAGAGGATCTGGAAAGCCAGTTCCTTTGTCCTCTAGAAGCGGCGTGGGTGAGCCAGGGTGAGCCAGGGTGAGCCAGGGTGAGCCAGGGTGAGCGAACCAAGTACGTGACCACTGTGTATGGATCCAGGGTTATAAGTGCTACACTTAGAACAGCAATTGGTTTAGGGTTTTTTAAATCCCATGCAGCTTAATTGAGGGTGTGTCAGGGAGAAGGTTCCTGTAGTGGGACCTCCCTTTTAATGGGAGCAGCGCTGAGTCAACGGTGTGGCAATCTTATTTTTTAGCTGCTTTTTACTCATTGTTTTGTTTTTGAATTTTTGTATTTCTTTTGCTTACACTTGTATGTGTGTGTCCTCCTGCCCTATGTATTACTATTGATGGTACCCTAGTGGTGGCTACCTGCAACACATTGTGAACAAACCCAGGCGCCTGTGTGGCATTTTGACTACAACCCTCTGTCTCTCCCTCAGTCTCTCACAGTGGATTCCCACACCCCTATTACAGATGAATTTGATTAGCAGTCTATGTCCATGCCCCACTGTTCATAACACAGACAACCTCTATATTGGCAACATTGAGTTGTAGACGCCATGGTGAAAGAACCACATTAATTGATATTACTCCTTTCACCCCCTGGGGTGAGAATGTTATTTTACCCAGGTGGATTGTGAGCTTTAGAACCAGAAATCCAAAGAACCTTTTGCAAGGTTGCAGTAGTTGACCCCTCACATATTGACACGCAGGCACTGTGCTTGCCTCTATTGCATCTGGTTGTATTGTATTATTTGGTTAGACACATTACTTGGACTAGTACTGAATGCCAATGTGTATAGTTTCGATATTATGTTTCATAATGTTAACATGGATTCTGTACAAAAACCTTGATCAGAATAATCCATGTAGTTTCAGATTATTGGACTTTGCACTTGACTATGTTATTTATGTAACTATAGGCAGGTCAATCATTCAACCATTTTAGTGGAATTCCAGACTTGTTAAACATTTTTAAAATAGGTTGTTTTTAGTTCATAAGATATTTAACAACAGTTGCTATATCATTATTTGTTTATTTAGCAGACGCCTTTATCCAAGGCGACTTACAGAGACTAGGGTGTGTGAGCTATGTATCAGCTGCAGAGTCACTTACAATTACGTCTCACCCAAAAGACAGAGCACAAGGAGGTTAAATGACTTGCTCAGGGTCACACAATGAGTGAGTGGCTGAGGTAGGATTTGAACCAGGGACCTCCTGGTTACAAGCCCTTTTCTTTAAACACTGGACCACACTGCCTCCTATCATATATTAACACATAGCTCTACGATAATGACCAACTATGTGACTGATACTATTGTTTGAATTCAGGCTGCTTCATAAATAGCTTCAGAAACACATTATAAATCATTAGAGATTCCACAATGGAATAACTGCAGAGACATACATAACAACTCATAGTAGTTTTTATGGCCACACCAGTAAACAACTTTTTTTTTTGACTTTTTATTCGGCAACTTCGCGTACACCTATTTATAATACATTTGACACTTATTTTCAAAGATAGTTTTAAATGTTAAACTATATTTGGATTTCGAAGATGTCTGACACAAGCCACATGCATGGGATCTTTAATTTTTCACTTTTTTTTTTTCTTGCTTTTTTAATCAAATGGCAGTTGTAATGAGTACTTTTGAGGTGGCAAGTCAGAGCATTCTTGAGTCATCACATTATATACTGTGAGCTTTATTCTAGAATTCTAGAATTATTGATTTGTAAGACCGGAATTATGAGGCATGTCAGCATGTTGGATTACATTATGTCCACTGGAGGCAAGGTCTTCTGAAGCTCAAGGTCTTTTTAAAGGGTAACTGCCTGTCCAGTGGAATTTCAAGTTTAAGTTGGGAGTCTGTACTGTATAATAATATACTGACTTTAAGATGCATCCCTGCATTTTTTTCTAGCTTGTCACATTGTATTTAATGCTAAAATGGCCTCTACAGGAGGTTTTGTGTAGTATTTTATTTATTGTAAAATTGAGTTGTACCATGTTAATCACTATACAATTGTGTGATTCTGTACAGGTAATATGTTTCCTGATGCAAGTCCAGTTGCAGTATTTGTAATTTTAAGCTTTGGGATGGGGTAGGGGTGATCTTAGACCCTCATCAGTCGCAAAAGGTGTGAAAAATAACAGTAGGCTCCAATTGTTTCCAAGCTGTGTACAAACTGATTGGCGTGTGCATTGAAACTGGGCGAAGTAAATGTGAGACAGAGTAACAGTATTAATTCAGCAATTGTTTGTAGGCTATTACTGTAGATATAGTTCAAGTGCACATGGCTATCTGTGTAGCAGACACTGCAGCTGTCCATCAGTGGAGCCACGAGTCTGAGCTGTTAACCAGAGAACCAAAAAAAAGCTATGTCACTTGAAGTTTGATGGTGCAGTGACCTGAAAAGCAGCTGCTCCTCCTGTAATCTATATACACAGAGAATGCATGTGCCGCTCATTTAAAACCATTCACCGCTCCAGCTGCACGGCATCAGTAACAAGCATCCTATCATTAAAATACATGGGCAGATCAGTATATCAGCTTTTGTGTCTCCAGGGAGCACTGGTGAGTTCTCCAGATTAGCAAATTTACATTACATGTGTTATCTGTATACATCAATCACAGGTCTTAGCTCTCTCATCACCAGATGCTCACTTTCAGCATTGTAATTGGACACCTTGTGGCACATGCTTTAATCTATTAATGCATACTGCCGATATGTGACATTAGAGGGCATAAAAAACAACCTTTAGATATGGGTGACCAAGTATGTCGCTAATAATTTGTGACAAGCCCTTTAGAAACTTGTATCCAAAATGAGTGGTAACATAAACAAATGAAGCTCCTTTGACAGCATGGTAGTTAATGTCTCTCTCAGGAGACATATATTTACATGTTAGAGGGTAAGTTGAGCTCTGATATCTCCTGGGGCAATTCAGAATCACAGACCCACCCCTCAAGATTGAAGTGTGGTGGATTCCAAGATCAATGGACTCAAAAATATAGATCTGTATATACTGTCTCATTTCTAAATTTCTCTAATGGAATTTAATTTTATATTTTTTTAATGGCTAGTTGAATAAACCCTCTAATCTTGGATTGTTTTTATAAATCCACGACTAGTGTGAATCTGGGTCTGTTAAGCCAGCTGTAAGATATTATATACTGTAACTGTACATACATCACAGGCAACTGTATATATTGAAATTAATTAATGAATGTATATATTTTTATCTAGCGTGCCCAATAATTATTTTATTTAGAGTGTCCAATTATTGAATCCTCCAACCCGACAGACAAACCAATCGTCTCCAGGCCCCTGGAGCTCAAAGGTCAGGCCTGCAGGTAAGAAGACGCAATCCACAGGTGAGCAGGGGCCCTATAAAATCACTAGCAAAGATCAGCGATGCCAAGTCTAGAGGAAAATGGCAAGTCTAAAGGAAAATGGCAAAAACTATAAGGGTTGAGCACAGTAAGGCTTAGGTTCAAATGTTCTACTGTCTCATTTAAGACCAATGAGGTGGCCTGATAACAAAAAAAACCTGTACTCTATACAAAATAGACTATGTACATTTTTTTTTTCTTCAGCTCCTAGCTGTACCTTATAATCATGTAAATAGGCACATACCAAAATGCAGACCCTATTTTGGTTTCACATACAGTATAAGCCCATGTGCCTGTCTCCGAGTGCACCACAACAGCTGAAGATGAGTGTAAATGCAAGGCGTGGGGGCTGGAATGTTTTACAATGTGCACCGATTCACACCAGCATGGTAAGCCTTGTAATTGGATTCCATATAGATTTTCACTTTTTGCTTTCTTATCAGCTCTTTTCAAAAAGAGTCCCCCATTCAAGCCCAAGCTCATCTCACGTATAAGCACATTCCTATGGAACTTCTTGTGTATGAACTTTAGGATCTGTTTTCTTCAGCCTTTTCACACAGTTCTATTGAAATCTTTCTAATTAGGAGGTTTTCAGAAACACCTCCTATAGGGACTGGGACTAGCATTTCCCATGCTAATACACATAGGATAGCCTGAATTCACTAAGGAAGATACCTGCGAGTGGCTAACTGATAGATACTGTAAGAGGAAAGCATGAAAAGTGTTTGTTGTTAACATAGTGTTCAGTGAGTTACATTTCTCTCAAGGAAAGAGACAAAGAACCAGCGGTCTGCCTATATCTATTTTACTGAATGTCAAACAACCTGCACTTCCTCTACTTTCTTATGCAATTTATGACTGCACTGATTGCACTGGTATGGGGGAGTAGCTGAATAATGTTAAGTTAACATAGTGAATCACATACCGCTTTGGAGTTTTCCATATACTTACGGAAAAACTGAAAAAAAATGGAAAAATGTGACTTCAAAATCTAACATGAAATACTGTAATACTATTATGGCTCTTGGTAATCTTTTGCAATATAATTTTATAGATTCTTTGATTACATGATGTTAAATTATGTTTATATAGTTTCTTTTTTTCTTTTTTTTTTAATTTTGATTCTGTCTCAATCCTAAAATTCTAGGTGATGCAAAATGTTTGGCCATAGCTGTATAACTACTTTACAATTCTGTACAGGCTTTATATGCTAAATGACTGTTTGAATGCTCCTTTCTAAATACATGTTTGTCATTTTACTGTCTAACACACTTTTCACGTGCTCATGCTATCTAGTCATTGCTCTTCACCACGATTAAGCACGATTTTTATCTTTTTACCAACTGTCCTGTGCTTACCATACATTTATTTGTTTTATACTATGAATTTGCTGTTGTTTACCATAGTAAGGGTGCTCACAATTCCTATTGATTCTGTTACGCAGTATTCATTTTATTGCATGACTAATCTGTTACGAAAGAGTATCAAAACAATTATTATAACACAGTAAGTGTTACCATTAAGCAGCTATTTTTTGCTGTTACATAAGTAATAGTTATATTGTTACAGAAACCTGAAATTGTTTGAAAGCTATCCCAGCAATTATCATAATAACTGAAAGCCCCCCAAAAACAAACAAACAAATAAACAAACACTGTCATTTCTTCAGACTTCAGAGCATAAAACCATCTGGTTCTATCTTGGATTACAGAACTGCTCACTGACATATGCCATAGCAAGCTGAAGTAAACTTACCATGATACAATCAATTCCACCTTCTTCATCAATTACCAGGTCCATTTCAAAAAATAATATAAGATTAGGCAGCCAAGTCAGTCACTAAAAGATAAATAAAAAATAAAATAATAGGTCCAACTGGGGTCTCCGTGCAGGTTAACATTCCAGTGCTGTTCTGAGTGCCGATATTTAGAGAAACTTGTTAATCTGAGGAAAGGTGTGCAGATAAAGCGAGAATCTCTAATGAGACAGATATGGGATGTCAAGGAGGCTCAGGTAAAGTGCTTTATGACTGTATTCTGACTCTATTGAAAAAGCATGGTTAATTTAATACAGGTTCTGCTTTAAAGTGTATCTGCAGGGTTAACAGACCATTATGCCGTTAGCAATATCTGCAGAAAAAGAGCCAAATAAAAGAACAGATTCATTGCATGCATTTCCAATACTTAGTTTTTTTTTATTATTATGAACAAGAGGGGAACATTGTGTAATGTATGTGCCCCTACTTACCGCACAAAAAAACAGAAACAGTTTTGTCCCTTTTCAATAATAATATATCCTATTGTCTTTAAGAATATAAAATTAAAATTAAATTCTAGGAATCTATAACACATCCATGCTGATATGATAATTTATAGACCTACTTACGCTCTTGTTGTCAATTTGCTGTTAGAATTGATATCTGTTCCGGGGTTGGGGGTTATATACCAAAGTGCTTCAGGCAGTAACGGTAGATGTACTGCTGGACAAAACACAACTCGAGTTTAATTTCCCTGAGAAATATTCTTCAAAGAGATTAATACCACTTTAGGGGTCATATTTCAAGTCCTGGTGTCAAGTTCATCCTGCTCCTCCCTGGTTTATAGTGCAAGTGTAAGGACATTTTTCTTTACAAGTGACACTGGAATTTGTCTGAACAGTCAGATGTTAACACTTGGCACTGTCACTGAGCAATAACTAAACTGAGAAATACACTGTACATTAAACAGCTAGATCAGGGTCAAGTGATATTCACAAAAGTGTGGGCTACATTTTTTAATATTTTACCCTGGATTAGTTCTACCTTTCTGCATGCTACGTACGGAGGACAGGGTGCGAGGCAGCATTTATGGTAGATGCAGAACTGTTTTTTCAACGTTATATAGACATCTACTATTTATTTTGAAAAAAAAATTGTTCAGAATGCAGTGCTTTTCTAACACTTTAATCTATAAGATTTCGTTTTTTTTCTACAGAAATGGCAGGTCTTATTAATGTGACAATCTGATCTTCAACCAGCTGTCACAGCATAATTATATCTTCCTTCCAGCTGTTTTTTCAGTTGCATGTGACTGCCTAAACACTTGCAGGCATTAAAAATGGGCAGATGTACCGCATCACAGTATGTAGAAATCTGTTACTGTTGGTTCAATGTGTTTTAATTAAGGTCCAGAAACAAGCACCAAATATAAATCCTCATTTAAGATCTATTAAATACCAGTGCATTTCCATTCCCTATTGCAGTCTCAAAGATGCAGTTTTGACAGCAAACTTCTACAGCTAAATTGTATTTCCGTACTATTAAAGCACACATGGTACTTAAGCTATTATTGTGTCTTGATCATAAAAAAAATCAGCTGGCCCAGATGGATTGGAGCCATATTTTTGAATGGTGACAGCACAGATTATTGCTCATCCTTTAGCCAATTTATTTAATCTCTCTCTTATTTCAGTTCCATCAATTTGGAAAGCTGCATATGTTGTCCCTATTTTTAAAGGTGACCATTCAAACCTAAACAACTACAGCCCTATATCTGTACTTCCAGTTATTGCCAAAGTATCTGAGAGTTTAGTAAATGAACAACTACAGAGTTTATTAGAACAGAAGAATATCCTAGCAGATCATCAGTCTGTATTTTGTTCGATATATGGTACACAAACTGTAGTCCTTGAGGTGATTAGTGATACAGTGCTTGCTTTGGATACCAGTAAATTTGATGCTTTATTACTGGATTTATCTAAAGACTTAGATTCTGCAGAATTTTTTGTTTTGTTTTGTTTCGGATTTAGTGAGAGGGCTGTGGATTGGTTCAAGGATTACCTAAAATATCTGATGGGATTATTTCGACCTTTGAGCCTCTATGTAAGGGGTTAACTCTGGATCTTTCAGCCTCTATGTAAGGTGTTAACTCAGGGTCTTTGAGCCTCTATGTAAGGGGTTAACTCAGGGCCTTTGAGCCTCTATGTAGGGGTTAACTCAGGGTCTTTGAGCCTCTATGTAAGGGGTTAACTCAGGGTCTTTGAGCCTCTATGTAAGGTGTTAACTCAGGGTCTTTGAGCCTCTATGTAAGGGGTTAACTCAGGGTCTTTGAGCCTCTATGTAAGGGGTTAACTCAGGGTATTTGAGCCTCTATGTAAGAAGGGGGCACCTCAGGGTTCAGTACTTGGACCAATCCTCTTTATCTTATGTAAATGACCTCGGATCTGATATTAGTAATACTAATATACATTTATATGCGGATGATACCATTATATATATATGGCAGGATGCTCCATACAGGCAGTACAGAGGGATTTGCAGACTGCATATTATATTGTACAGCACAGACTTCAAGACAGACTATTACTTAATGTATCCAAAACAAAAACAATGCTGTTCTGTTCTAATGGGAGGAAGATTAGACATTTGACTTGGGTTTGTTACATTCCATGAAGAGTTGCTAGAGAAAGTTTCTTTTTTATAAATATTTAGGTAGATGGATTGAGTAGCATCTTACTTTTAATTGCCATATTGATAAATTGGTTTTGAAATTAGGACCTAAATTATTAGGTTTTCTTTTTAGGAACAAGAAGACCTTTTTCCTTATTTAGCAGGTTAAAGGTTATTGACTGCTACTATTCTCCTTGTTTTATTATCAAGATTATATTTAGCCTTACCAGTTGCTTGTGAGCAGTCTATATAATATATATATATATATATATATATATATATATATATATATATATATATATATATATATATATATATATATATATATAAAAATTAGATGTAGTGTATAATTCATGTTTGCAGATTTGTTTTAGAGTGTTCCTCTTTGACACATCATTGTCACATGTACATAAAACTAGGCTGACTCTTACTTATGAACTGGAGGCTATTTCATTGGTGTTATTTTGTGTTTAAGGGTTTTAAAGGCTTGGTACAGTACCTCCTTATTTGATGGCTCTGGTAGAAATGATTAGCATTGCCTATAGTTTATGCTCTCAGGATTTTGTTAATTTGGCTGTTCTAAGGGTTCGAACATGCATGGAAGAACAATCTTTTGCATGTCAATTCACAAAGATGTGAAATTGTTTCCATCATAGTTTGCCTATCCTTCAGTCCATATTAACAAATAGAGTGGTTAGGGCTCTGAACTCTTGACCGAAGAGTCATGGGTTCAATCCCAGGTGGGGGACACTGCTGCTGTACCCTTGATCAAGGTACTTCACCTAGATTGCTCCAGTAAAAACCCAACTGTATAAATGGGTAATTGTATGTAAAGATAATGTGATGTCTTGTAACATGTGTGAGTCACCCTGTATAGGGGTGTCTGCTAAGAAATAGATAATATGTCTTATTTATTCTATTCTCGGATCTCTGTATAAGTTTGAACCACACATGTCTTTTTATTGTTTTCCAGGACCCTCTTGTGAATGAGGCCTCAGTCCCAATGGGTAAATCTCCTGGGTAAATAAAAAATAATAATAAATTAAATAAAATGAATAGAAAGCCATACCTTCTGGTAGAGTTGCACTTCCTTGGTCATTTCACCATGGTGAGTGAAACAACACGTTCTTTCTTGTCATTAACCATCCAGCTGCTTCTCCTATTAACTGACATGCTTCAGCCAGTTACATACTTTACATGAGGAGGCTATGTATGAAAAGGACTTGGGTGTAGTAGTGGATGAATCTCTTAAGCCAACTAGACAGTGCGGAGAAGCTATCTAAAAAAGGCAAATAGAATGTCAGGTTACATAGCTAAGACAGTTGAATTCAAATCTAGAGATTATTATATTAGAATCATACAATGCACGACCACACTTAGAATATTGTGTACAGTTCTGGCCCCCATATCATAAGAAAGACATTGAGTCATTGGAGAGAGAACAGAGGAGAGCAACACAATTAATTCCAGGATTGAAGGGTATGTCATATGAAGATCTGAATCTGTATAGCCAGAGGCGACTTAATAGAGGTATTTAAAATTGTCAAGGCAAAGTAACTGCTTAGAATTATTTTTCACAGGTCACAGAAAACAGGACCAGTGGCGACGGTGGAAGCTGAAGAAGGGCATATTCAGATCCGAGAGGAGAAGGAGCTTTTTCACAGAAATGGTGGTGAACCATTGGAACAGGCTGCCAGACAGAATTGTTGAAGCAGAGACTATCGGGTCAGAACAATACTGTATAACCCTCTCAATGACCATAATAATACCTTTAACCACCTCACACGCACCTTCATAATCCCCCCACAAAATTACCCAAAATATTAGGCAATTGTGTTGTTTAAAATAAAATAAAAACATGTTAAAAATTGAGATATTTTCTTTCTTTCTTTGTGAGTTTTGTCTGGTTTGCTGGGTATAGGCAAAAAGAGTGTGAGTCAAAGGCATCATTATACATTGATATTATGGAGCATTATCGTATACACATAATTAAAGAATGCAACTACTGCCATCCCATCATATCAAACTTTTGGGGGGGAAAGCGTCATCAATCAGTGGCACTGTGCATCTGACAACACAATACCTGGAACAATGAACAGCAAACAAAAAGGGATCATTGCGATCGCCCTGCTCTACTGGAGAAAGAAAAACAATGTAAGATCGCTGTGGGTCCTTGACATAATCAAGAAAAGAAAAAGGTACGGTGAATATCATCGGCTGATACAGGAGCTCCAGTTTGATGAAGGCAGATTTCAAACCTACTTAATGTTGTATTATACAACTCTGGAAAATCTGAGATGAGAACCACCAGATTTTCCTCCATTAATTTATTTTTTATTTTTTTGTATTTCTTCCTCGCAAAGGAGCCTCCTACTTTCCCCTGATTGGCTGCTGATTGTTTACGTCACGCTCTGCGGTGCCACTTGAGTGCCACTTCCCTCTGCCGCTGCGTGTGACCGCCTTCATTGAAAACAATTGCTTTTGCCGCGCTGCATCCGGTGTGAATGCCCCTGTAGCTAGCCACCTGGAGGAAGGACGGTCCATTTAGCCATGGATTCCCAGAGGTTTAATTAATTTGGTTAGGGTTTTTTTGTTTTTCCTCTCCTGAGTGCTAAGTGAGCAAGCATAGGTTGGCCAAGTGGCCTTTTCTCGTTCTAGAATTTCTTATTTTCTTATGTTCTTTGACAGAAGACACCACTGAGGTGAAAGGACTTAGGAAGTGAAGCAGTGACAGACTTCAGGAGAGTAAGGATGTCGTGTCAAGGCTGCGATCAGGGGAAACATGTGTCCAACCCAATATTAGGTACTATCTTAATGAAATGGCCAGACCGTGTACATTCATGTCTTTTTAGCTCACCTAGCAAAAGATTTATCTTGGTAATCACTTCATTTGGGCATTTCTAATGACATGCTATTCTGTACATACTTTAGTAACAGGTAATTGTGATCTATTGTTTCGTCATACAGATAACTCTAATGTTAGTTTTTACAGCAATTGTGAGTATATTTACATTACTGAATTCTTACAATACACATGAGAACTTTACTGTAAAATGGGTTATAATTTTGTTGAAATACTTCAAAATTTATCTTTCATCAGGATGAGGTTTGTTTTTCTCGGAAAGAAGATTTCCATTACGTAAGAGTAGGTGTGAAAACTTCATGCTGAGATTGGACTCAGCTCTCGCCAAGATAAGCACCAACTAAGACATAGCTTCTTTTACTGTAAACTAATGTGATCCATCTGTGTTTCCTTCCATCTGATGATGTAGATATCCTTTTGCCTGGTGTTGATGGCTGAAGTGTAATGCTGGCTCCAGGGATCAGCCTATTTTGCCTCCCTGGGACATCAGCACACACAATGGCTGCAATGGTGGCTCCAGGGATCAACCACAGTGCAGCCTCCCTAGCGCATCAGCATGACAACCTGGACTGAGCTGAGCAGGGTACTTCTCTGGGATCTTCAAGAGGGCACCTTCCATCCTTGGTGTTTCATCGACTAGCCCACGACACCTTAAGAGGGCTCGACAGTGATTTTGGCATCCCAGCATCACCCTCCTCCATCCCCCCACTCAGCTAAGCCCAGCTTACTTACCTTCCTTTACATCGACGTTGCTTTCTTTCTACTGTACTTGCGGTCCCCAACCAGAATCTTTTCATCTCAACCAGAGCCAGTTGCTGCTCCTCTCTGCTGCTTCAGATAAGTTCTTCACTGTGCGTCACAACTCTTGACCACTGAATCCAGTGTCTCTAAGCAATCTCTCCATCCTCGCTGTTCCACTTCAGCAGCTAGTTGAGCATACCAAAGTTTCTTCCTTTCATACGCCTTATCCACAGCATCCTCCCATGGCACTGTTAACTCTACCAGGTGAACAAGGCGGGTTAATCCAGACCACAAGACAATATCAGATCGAAGGTTAGTGGTGGCAATCTCAGGTGGGAAAATAAGTGAGTATATTAACGCTACGTAATTCTTATAATACACATGAGAACTTTACTGTAAAATGGGTTATAATTTTGTTGAAATATTTCAAAATTTATCTTTCATTGGGATGAGATTTGTTTTTCTTGGAAAGAAGTAAACATAGCAGTCATTGTGACTGACAGCTCTCATATTTGCCAGTGAAATAGTTTTCTTTTGTCCGTATTGAAATGACTTACTGGCCTTATCTGAAGCAGAGGCCTGGCACCACAAGTATGAGAATAATGTACAGCATTTTAATGAGGGAGAAAAGCATTATTCTGCTTCTTAAGCTCTGTCATTGCCTTCAATGATAAGCTTGCAGGATTTCTTTGACAAAAGAAAAAGAAAGATGGTCAAGTAGGAAAAGGGCAGCCGTGAATGAAAACTTTCATTGATTTAATGCCAAGATTCAAAATCCATTTTCTTTACACTAGCAATAGTGGGCATAGTTTTCCACTTAAAAACGGAATTACCTATTTTATTTAATTAGGCCTTATTTATATCACACATTCTATAATTACACCTACTCTTAATAACCTTTTTTATATTGCATATAACATGAAGGTGACTCTTAGCCATTAGTACTATACCACCACCACCCCACTTTGTTTTGATATTTTGTGTCCTTTAATTCTGGATATGCAGCTCTTTCAAATACAATGTCATTGATTAAATTAAATATTGCCCTTTTTTCCTGGTATGGCAGCTAATCCGTTTACATTCACTCCAAGTTTGGTACTTCCTGGAATTTCAGTTTTCTATATGCTCATATCTTTATTTTGCTTGCAGCTTAGGTTTCCATTGACTTTCAGAACAACCCAATTAAAAAAAAAAAAACTAAACAAAAAAAACACAATTTGTGTTTAAAGGACACAAACTATATTGCTTTTCATGCTTTAAACCAAAAAGTGTGACTTTACCATATTTACAGTATCAATTAGCTCTTTGATCATTTAACACATTGCGCTTTAACACATTTCGCTTCTATAGTGTATAACATGTTCAATTACCGGAACAGTATACTTGGTTGTTTTTTTGGTACACAGATGGTTTCTTGAGCAGTTGTTATGAGCAGGTTTGACAGTACTTCTAATCAAAACAGATTTGTAACCATATGTTGAAAACTTCTTAAAGACCTTTTTTTTAGTTTAGTTTTTGGAATTTAGTGGCTTTCTTAAAAGCCAATCTTACTTTTAGCTTTTTTTTTTTGATGAATGACCACCAAGGTAAGCATCTGTGTAGTAAAGTGCTGTATGAATTATAAATGATCAGTAATAGTGGAGAAAGATAGTTGTCACAGAGCACCGGTGGCTACAATTGATGTGCAGCACAATCTCAAAACTTCCAACATGGAGCTCAGGAGACAGGCCTTTGAAAGGGTGACAGCAACCATACTATTCTGAGACATACACACAGAAATAGTTTGGTTAAAACAAATTACATTTCTCAGACACTTTTTAGCTGAAATAACATTCACATTTTAATTTCCTGTTTCCTGTTTTACTTGATATAACAGTGACATAATATATTATTTTGCTCAATATTGACTACTATTATAATACAGATTTGAGTTAAGTTATTAAGAAGAGTTGCTTTCGGATACATACTATTATTATTATACATCTCAGATATTGAATTTTAAATGCCACATCTCGCATACTTATTTTTAAGTAGCCTGAAGCCCAAATCTACCTGGCTATTTTTAAGCTATACTATGGAAACCACGTTGAAGCTTATAAAAATGAATATATTTATGGCTGCTTTCACAGACCCTTATTAGCACTAATCTTAGACAACCTTACCTATGATGACATGGGTTAGTCTATGATTAGTGCTATATAGAGTGTGAAACTGTCCGTCTGACATTGTCATTAGGTTGTTACAGATATTGGAAATCTAATCACAAACATCTTTAGTATTTAAAAAAAAGAAAGAAAAAAAAGATTCATTCTGAACGGTTAGCCAAGCAGCACCTAATAAACTTCTCATTATTATACGAAGAAATATCAGAAATGGAATGTGATGCTTAGCCTATTATTTTTTCCCATTAATTAGCTCTGGATTATTTCTTAATAAATGAGGTCTGCGTAAATGGCAGTATAAGCACAACAGAGAATGATATTCAAAAGTGTCCTATAGTGTAAACTATAGCCAATGCTAGTCATTTCTACCAGAGAGCTAAAATAGTTCACTTGAACTGTTCGGAACATTTCAAAACTAATAATTACATAAAGTATTAAAGGGTTACTTCATGAAAAAAAACCCCAAATCAAAACATAATCTTACCTGTTGCAGACTTTTATGCGCAATGTAGGTAATTTACTAAATATCCCTGAATAGATAATAATTCCTTCTTCAAAAGGTTATCTGTTTACTACCAATGCAAAATTACCGGTTTGACATTTGTTTTTTCTCTCCTTTTACCCACCAAAAAAAGGTTGCTGCAATGGTAAGTCTTCCAGTATCTACTCCCTCCTCCCAGAATCTATGCCACCAGTGTTATGTCTTGAAGGTTGTAGTAACTGAATAGAACCTACCCCACAGTAGAGAAAATGTATTCATAAATGTATTTAACATTTTGTTAAAATGTGTTGCAGTATATATTTAAAAAATACCTAAAATATATTTTAAATATACTGTAAAATATATTTAAAAATTAGTGGGGAAAATGTACTTAATATATGTAAATATATTAAAAATAAAACTGAAGGCAGTATATCTAACAATTTACAGGGCATGTTTGATATATCCACATACATACATGTACAGTACATATAGATATATAGATAAAATATAGAGTAATTCTAATGTGGGCACTGAACCCCAATAATGTTGTATTTAAACTTGTGGAAAACTTCTAACAATATTTAATCCCCCAATTAACCAATTAATTAACAGAAGCTGAGCAGAAAATGTAAAATTTATGTAACTGCAAATTAATAAATAAATAAATAAATAAAATATATCATGAAAATAAAGTCCAGTTGCATTTTATTTATGGAATTTCAAAACACACTATTATATTATTATGCCATCTCACAGTAATTCATACAACAATATCAATTTAGCAAAGGTTTCATGTTTGACATGTGTTATTGTTTAATGATATTTCCTCCTTATAGGTGGGGTATATTCTGGGAGGAGGGAGTAGATACTGGAAGACATCAGAATCTACCTCGGGGTATATTCCAGAAACTACCCTGGGGTAGAGTCTGGCAGGCCCCAGAATGTATAATCTCATGGGGGTATAATATGGGAGTTTACACCGGTATTCTACATTTGTGCAGGGTCTTGCTTATAAGAATCTTTTACCTATTTTTGAAGAGGGGACAGTTATCTATGCATGCATACGAAAACCTTTAGCAATTAAGGGATCTAAGTAGGATTAATGGGCAAAAAAAACTGGCAAAAATTGATAATGAATCAAAATTATTGCGGCAGTGCGAGAGCCCTGTTTGTAAATAAAGTGTGGTGTTCTGTGGTGAGTTTTGGTGGTGGTTGGCAGGTGCCATATTCCATGTACTTATTTTATCTATCTATCTATCTATCTATCTATCTATCTATCTATCTATCTATCTATCTATCTATCTATCTATCTATCTATCTATCTATATATATATATATATATATATATATATATATATATATATATATATATATATATATATATATATATATATATGCTCTGTGCACACTCTTAAACTCAGGGGAGACGTTTAAGGAGGACACAGAGATGTTTTGGACTCCTGTAAGTGGATTGTTTGTGCACTGGCTTACAACATATCTAGACGACTTTTAAGTAATCCAGAAAATCACTCAGGCCCATTCAGGTTTGAAGTTTTAACAAATCAGAGCAGTATTTGTACTCCTTCGGTTTATTAAATGCTTAAAAATGGATTGAGCGGTTACAGACCACGTCAGATCCCAGCTAATAGGCAATCTGGGGAATCCAGTGCCTTTATAGGTTTAACAGCATTAACATTTCAATACAATTATTATTATCACAAGTTTCGCCCTTAGGCCAAACATGCAAACGCCGAAGTGCCCAACGCTAAATCTTAAAGCATCCAATATGTCACTCTCTAAAGCTAAAATATAATTCCTAACCCCATAGCAATGCTTCAACATAAGTGAGATATACATTCCCAATATATAGAAGTGTAGTGTAGAAAATAATATAAAGACGAGAGGCTGTCTTCGAAGGCAGAGGCTTCTGAATACTACCAAACAGCAACCAGCTTTTTCAGAGATCTTCAGAGAATAGGCCAAACAGCTTGTGCTAGCAAGTTGAATGATGTCTGACTGTAGTTTTGCCTTAACTTTTATCTCAATCCAGACGGTTGTCATGCTGATGAGCTGGGTAGACCGCACTGTGGTCGATCCCCGGAGCCAGCATTGCAGCCGTTGTGTGTGCTAATGCGCTGGGGAGGCAAAATAAGCTGATCCCTGGAGCCAGCATTACACTTCAACCATCAACACCAGGCAGAAGGATATCTACATCATCAGATGGAAGGAAACGCAAATGGATGGAGATGCAGATGGATCACATTAGTTTATTGTAAAGCTACATCTTAGTTGGTGCTTATCTTGGCGAGAGCTGAATTCAAATCAGCATGAAGTTTTAACATCTACGCTCATGTAATGGAAATCATAGAACTTTTCTTCTGCTTTGTGCGTCAGAAGACTTAATTAAATCTAAACATTTTGGCACTCTTATCTTTAAGTGAATAAAACATTTAAAAAGTCCTGGTAACGCCTTTAAAATTAGTTGTATATGATCTCATGTCCTCTACCTTCTTCAAACTAAGAACATATTACTCATACCACAGAGTCCTTATTACTTATTAAAATACAGGTATATATATATATATATATATATATATATATATATATATATATATATATATATATATATATATATATATATATATATATATATATATATATATATATATATATAGAGAGAGAGAGAGAGAGAGAGAGAGAGAGAGAGAGAGAGAGACTTTGTCCCTCCGGAACTGCGAGGCAGCTGCATAACGGAAACAGAATACACTGGACTAAATGGCACGACAGTTTATTCGCAGGGCTAGGTGGAAGTCGGCCATCTAGAAAGGGGGCAAAGCTACGGTATACAAACTCAATGACCCGGATGGGAAACGGCGTGGCATCTGCGGTTTGGAGGAGCGGATGCGCTCATTGACCAAGGGGTCATGGGTGGTGTTATAAAAAGGGGACGTAGTGATGTGATCTGTTCCTTTGTGAATGGTTATGTTAAAATGACCAGAAGGAGAACCTGTGCTGTGAAACGTGAGTGTTTTGTTTGTTTTTGTTTGTCGTTAATAATGCTGTTTGTAATACGATGTGAAACTAACACGATCCAGAGCTGACACCAAAGGCCAGCACTAAATGCAGATCAACAAACACTGCACTTTTGTTGTCACCACGAGCACTAGAGCACTTTCTGTGGACTGGTGTTTGTGTTTGTGTATGTGTTACGAGTGGGTGAACTAAAAACTGGACTGTTATTATTTCGGGGCAAACCCGCAGATTTTAAATAAACGTTATTGTTTACTCCAGAATCCCATCAATAATCCGACAAATAACATTAACTCACCACATCGATACAAACATTTCCACATTATTCATCATTGAATAAAACCCAAACTTAACTCTGCTTAACGCCAACCAATTAAAAACAGCACATACATCCTGGATAACACAGTCTTCCAATTTATTCTTTCTGCTCATCAGAACAGCTAACTTAACTTGGCCAACCAAGAAATGTGCTAATTGACATTTATTTTTTTATTCTTTATGATTTTAACCCCAAAGATAATAGTTACATTAGAAAAAACCAAGCCGATCTTTTCAGAAAAAAACACTTTAACCTTATAAAGAGTGGACTCAGCCTGAGGCAGTATAAATAACAGTGAAACCCTCTTTCCCGTTGTTGACAAAAAGCCGGTCAGTCACTTTGGGATTTAGAATACTAACAAAAGAGTTTACCCCCAAAGCTGTGTGGAGTACTCTCCACTGCAGGTCCCCCAAACGTTTAGGGAGAAAGGGCTTATATAGGGCCTTCCAGTTGGGCCTAACTGTTTCCTCCACTCTCAAATACTCCCTCCAGGGTGTATCTGGGAGCCCCTGTAGCTGCGGCGAATGATACATCACAATAGACATATTGTCTTTCTAAGGACAGAAAGACTCCCCCCAGGCTGTCACTGGACAGCAGCATTCCTGGCCTGCTGCCCTTCTCAGTCAGGGAAGAGGAAACAACCAAATTAACAAAGGAAGAGTCAACCTGTGTGGTGCACTGCTCTATTCCAGCCAGACACCTCAAACTTTCCTCAGGTATATTTTTATATATTTCCTTCAAGAAATATCCTACCACCCTCACTGACCTCACCACCAGCACCCATGCTAGAGGCACTGGAGTTCTCCAGCAACATTTCCACCAGTCAATAAGATCCCTGACTTTAGTAACCCTGGCAGTGAGCAATACCGATGTAAAACTCTCTGTCATTAAAAGTTTCAAACCCAACACCTTATTAAAAATCAAGGGTTCCTCTAAATACCAATACTAATTAAAATACTCTCCGTGCTCCACTTTAACCATTTTCAATACCTTAAAAATACTCTTATAAAAAGCAGGCAAACATGACAGATCCAAGTGCTCACTATTCAGTAAAAGCAAATGTTTATCATATTGCAACTTATTAACCTTACTAAAAAAGCCAATGCTAAACATATCCAGTGTGCTGGCTGATCAGAGTTCAGTATCCTCTGCCAAGACTGCAGCCGAAAAACGGCAGATACAGCACCCCCTGCCATACCCAATGTAGCCCATCCCAAAAAAACAGTACTCAAACCTCAACCCCTCCCCTATTCCAGCTTAATCCAGCTGGTATTACAGTTGGGCTTAACATTCCCCCAGACTCCTATTAATAAGGCCTATCTCTTTGTCCAATTTATCTTTGCAGAAGACACTCATTGAAAAGCTTATTGGCAATCGACAGTTATATCCACATCTTGAGTATTCATAGATCACCGCTTGTATCCAGTTTAAGACTCTTGTACTCGCCTACAGATGCCTTGACCAGACTGCACCCCCCCAACCTCTCCGCTCCACCTGCACTAGAAGACGGCTGTACCTCCTCTACACTCCCCTGCCTCCAGAACCCGCTCCTTCTCCACCCTCGCCTAACAGTGGTGGAATGACCTTCCTATGGATGTCAGGACTGTCCAGTCCCTGACCACCTTCTAGCGCCTCCTCAAGACACACTCTTCAACACCTGTAAAACTCAACTCTTCCCTTCTGGACAATATAGCACTCTGCCTTTAATGCACTTAACTTGCACTTATCTGCTCCCTATTTTACTGTATTTAATCTTGCACTTAATCCAATTTGTAGTATTTTGTATTTCACTTGCACTCGTATCTAACCCTGACGTAACTATTAACACTGTTATCTGCTCTTGAATTGCCCAGATATCAAATCATACTGTGTTTTGTATTTGCTCTTATTAGGACTGAAGTCACTGTATTTTGTATCTTGCTCTTAATTGTACTGTAATTCTTGATATGTATTTTATTTTGTATACAACTGTAAGTCACCCTGGGTAAGGGCGTCTGCTAAGGAATAAATAATAATAAAATAATAATATATCATCTGCATAAGCAGAGACCTTGACAGACAGAGAGAAGGACGATCAGGTATTACAATCCCAGTAAATACAACTCTCAACCTTTATAACAGGGGCTCAATAGATAAGGAATACAACAATCCAGAGAGAGACAGCCCTGACAGATACCCCTCTCTACATAGAACGGAGAACTTAAAATCCTATTGATTTTTATCACACTAAAAATGTTGCAACAAATTAAGCAAAAATAAGAAATAAAAACCTGGCCCACACAAAAAGCCTTTAAAACCTCCACTAAATATTTATGGTCAACCCGATTAAAAGCCTTCACCTGATCTAGAGAAAACACCCCTGCCTTAAATTTAAACAATTTTGCAGCATCCAGAACATCTCTAATTAAAAATATATAATATATAAATATATTATCAAAAACTGACCTGCCTGGATGCAAAAAGATTAATCTAAACCTACCAATTTTTACATTACTTTGTTTAAACGGCTTGCGAGGGCCTTGGCAAGGATCTTGTACTCAGTGCATAGCAGGCTGCCAGGCCACCAGTTCTTTTTATATGTTAAGTCCCGGGTCTTTGGCAACAGGGTTAGCACAGCGCGGTGCAGATGTGCAAGTGCACAGCACTGTGCAAATCTTGACCCAACACAGTCCAGAACTGAGGGTAAAATTCCATAGAGAGCCCATCGATTCCAGTGGTTTTCCCTTTATTTAATTCCTGCAAAGCATTAAACAGTTAAACTGAAGTCGGTGCTTTATCCAGCGTTGCTGCCCCCACTCCTCGAGGGAAGGCAACCCCTGCAAGAACTTATGTGTCTCTGAATCACTCCCAGGGTCTGCTGTGTCTCTGAATCACTCCCAGGGTCTGCTGTGTCTCTGAATCACTCCCAGGGGCTGCTGTGTCTCTGAATCACTCACAGGGGCTGCTGGGTCTCTGAATCACTCCCAGGGTCTGCTGTGTCTGAATCACTCACAGGGGCTGCTGTGTCTCTGAATCACTCCCAGGGGCTGCTGTGTCTCTGAATCACTCCCAGGGTCTGCTGTGTCTGAATCACTCACAGGGTCTGCTGTGTCTCTGAATTACTCCCAGGGTCTGCTGTGTCTCTGAATCACTGACAGGGGCTGCTGTGTCTCTGAATCACTCACAGGGGCTGCTGTGTCTCTGAATCACTCCCAGGGTCTGCTGTGTCTGAATCACTCACAGGGGCTGCTGTGTCTCTGAATCGCTCACAGGGGCTGCTGTGTCTCTGAATCACTCCCAGGGGCTGCTGTGTCTCTGAATCACTCACAGGGGCTGCTGTGTCTCTGAATCACTCCCAGGGGCTGCTGTGTCTCTGAATCACTCACAGGGGCTGCTGTGTCTCTGAATCACTCCCAGGGTCTGCTGTGTCTGAATCACTCACAGGGGCTGCTGTGTCTCTGAATCGCTCACAGGGGCTGCTGTGCCTCTGAATCACTCCCAGGGGGTGCTGTGTCTCTGAATCACTCCCAGGGTCTGCTGTGTCTCTGAATCACTCCCAGGGGCTGCTGTGTCTCTGAATCACTCACAGGGGCTGCTGTGTCTCTGAATCACTCACAGGGGGTGCTGTGTCTCTGAATCACTCCCAGGGGGTGCTGTGTCTCTGAATCACTCACAGGGGCTGCTGTGTCTCTGAATCACTCCCAGGGGCTGCTGTGTCTCTGAATCACTCCCAGGGGGTGCTGTGTCTCTGAATCACTCCCAGGGTCTGCTGTGTCTCTGAATCGCTCCCAGGGGCTGCTGTGTCTCTGAATCACTCCCAGGGGCTGCTGTGTCTCTGAATCACTCACAGGGGCTGCTGTGTCTGAATCACTCACAGGGGCTGCTGTGTCTCTGAATCGCTCACAGGGGCTGCTGTGTCTCTGAGTCGCTCCCAGGGGGTGCTGTGTCTCTGAATCACTCCCAGGGTCTGCTGTGTCTCTGAATCACTCCCAGGGGGTGCTGTGTCTCTGAATCACTCACAGGGGCTGCTGTGTCTCTGAATCACTCCCAGGGAGTGCTGTGCCTCTGAATCACTCCCAGGGTCTGCTGCAAACAGATTCTTATAAAAAGACACAGCTTAACCCCTGAGCACCCCAGGTTCTATCAGTTCCACACCATCCAGTGTACGCAAATTGTAAATAGTTTTTTGCTGTGCTCCCTTCTTCTCACAAAGCGGTGGGCCGGGTTGAAATAAACAATAATTGGGCTTACTAAATTGGGGAGAAAAAAAAAGAAAATTCCAATGGAATAATCGGACCTGACCCATGTCCATGTGTGTACTGCTTTTCTTTAGGATTGCAATTCCTCCACATATCAACCAGACCAAATTTACTGAGAGTTGCATACAATTCCCTCGCTGACTCTACATGATGCCTGTCAATTTCACATTGAACAGTACAATTCCAATCCCCCCCAAAACCAACACTATTTCCAAATCATTTTTTTAAACCCCCTTTTAAAATATGAATAAAATAAACCTTTTCTTTCCCTTTCGTGGGCAAGTAAACATTCACGAAGCAGAAACAAATCCCCACTTTAGGCATGCACCATTAATAACCTTCCTGCTATTACTTCCTTTACACTGAAAGAATCTGGTTTAAAAGAGTCAGAAAATAAAATTGCCACCCCTGCTGTAATATTCGTTTCATGACTTAAAAGTAAATCCCCTTTCCGCTTTTTCTTCCACTCAGTTTCAATCCCTGAGTCAGTATGAGTCTCTTGTAAAAAAATCACCCCATACCTCCTCTGACTCAAAAACTGAAAAACACTCGCCCTTTTAACCACATCCCGACACCCATTGACATTTAAACATCCTAGCTTGATTTTTTGCATTGGAAAAGAAAGTGAGGAAATGGGCGTGAATAAACTAATCAAAAGCACACATACATTTATGTAATTCTCTCTCATATACCTCAACATTCATATTTCTTTTTTACTTTACTACGCAAAGTCTGTATCAATCAGGAAAATCAAACTCAGCCGCTGAAACCTTTTGTAATATAGTCTGACCTATTTTAATGAACCAAAGAGCTCTGCTCTATCTGCTCTATCTCCACAGCGGGACTCGGCTGAAAGCTTCCACCATCGTTCCCCTCCCCAGAGGACAACAAACTCTTTTTAACTGTTAAATAATCCACTGAACCCTTTTGCACGCTCTTTTTCCTTTTTGGTACCTTAAAAACATCCTCCTCTTCCTTATGACTATAACTCTCCATTAATTCAGAACCGACTAAACCCTGCCTTGTGCTCCTCTGGCATCAGAGCAAGAACAGTCGAATTGCCTCCTATCTCTACCGAGATTGCTGTTTCAATAACCTCAGCATCACCCCCACCAGAGGTACCGGCAGCCCCAGCATTTACCTCCACACCAACAGTGCTAGCAGCTCCAGCACTTACCTCCACACCAGTGGCACTAGCAGCCTCCGCTCTCCCCATCCCTCTCCAGAGGTGGAGGGTACAGCACCGTCCTGCTGAGATTCAGAATCAGTACCCAGAACTTTGCTAACTCCTCCCCGGGGACAAAACATTCGAGTGTGCCTTATCACCGCAGTTGAAACATTTCATTGTCTCAGATGTTGACCGAAATTTTAATGCAATATTTAAATCCTCAGAACTATTCAGAATCACATATAATTGCCATTTGAAAGACATGACATGCTTCAACTGCGGTGATTTACAACCAAGCGGAATCCTCATAATCTGGGATACTACACCCACCCGAGCTAACTCGGCTTCTAGTAAATCGTTCTTAATAAAAGGCACATTCGAAAGAACCACCTTCAATGCAAGAGTCGCTAAAGGCAAAACATTTACTAAGGTATTGTTAATAGATAACCCCTGTACAACCACCTCATTAACCAAGTCCTCCTTAATTAAAAACACAACAATCCCTTTATTCAGTTGAGAGGCTGATTTTATATTATCACATCCAAGTTTTTCTATTTCCAAAACACTCAACAGATACAACCTCCTGTGTTACAATTCTTAGCCCATGCCTTCTTGCCAAGTTTTCAAAATTACATTTTGAGTTGGAAATGCCTAACAGTTTAAACAACCCTTCCCCGCCCAACCACTAAGTAATTTCTCCAAATTATTATTTTTTTTATAGTAAAAAACCACACCCACTCCCAGCATGCAAAGAGAGAGAGAGAGAGAGAGAGAGAGAGAGAGAGAGAGAGAGAGAGAGAGAGAGATTTTTATTTAAACCTCACCGTGATAGTGAAAGACTTGGGTGAGGGATTTCTTTCATTTTGTTTAACCTTTTTATTTTGGCTTGGTGAGATGTGGTTTTGTTGTTACTTTTTGATTTAAAAAAATAAACTTGCAACTCTTCTGTTCTGAGTCCCCTTTCTGTCTCTTGACTACCATAGACACCCGGCCAATTATATTTATTTTAAATTTTCTTGCTACCTGTCATTTCATTTAACAGAACTGAACAAACCCTTTCCAAGGTAAATGCCTTCCTCTGACTGATTTTAAAGCAAGGCCACCTGCTTACCATTACCAAATTATACAAAAAAACATGCTTCTCCATTCTGAATAGAGACAGTTCTTTGGCCATGCAATGCAACTACTCCGTTTATTGTTGACTGAAAGCTGCTTCCTCTGATATGTAGATTTTCTGAGGTGTTTGAAGAAGAAATCTAATCAATATGAATTCATAAACACCTACAAGTCTGGTGGAGATGCTAAATTAATTTTACCATTTTGAACAAACATGCAGAGTGCTCTGAGAATCTGTTGTTGCTTCCTAGCAAGAAAATGTTGGTTTCTAAAAATATCTGTTGGGAGATATATTTTACTACTAAAAAAAAAGACATTTTTAATAAGACTACAGTCACATGTGGATGGGTTTTGTGGTGTCTACAAACACCCAAATGGATTATTGCCCACATCATAACCCATAGCCATAACAATGAGATTTACAGATTTGCTTAAACAAGCATGAAGACTTGACTGTCATTAACATTTGTAGAATTTGATTCCATAGGGCATGATTAAGGCATGTGAACTGAAGGGACTATAAGCTTGATGTTCTTGGTCCATAAACAGGCTTGATTGCTCCATTTGCCAGGTTACCGAGATTTTATAAGAGAACCATATTCTTATAAATCAATTCAATGGAACAACTGCCTTTCATTTTGTTGATTCAAGAAATGTTCAAATAACAAAAGCGCTTTGGACTGCAAGCATTGATACAGTTCTTGTAATTTTTCATAACATACTTTTTTTAGAATACAGTGCTTAATCCAAAATGTGTGTATATTTTTACAAAAACAATTTCATTAGTTCATAAAGAAAAATGTACATTTTCAATTTAACAATTATTTCTGAAGGGCAGACAGAATGGCATAAGCCATTTATAGAATGATACCACAAACACAGGCATAACATTTTGATGTTTCTGATATGCCCATGATATTACAATGGTAAGCAATATATACTGGTAGTCTAACAGAGTACCACGTTACAATATCAATACCAGTGCCCTCCCATATCAAGGGAACTGCAATGTTTGTTCAATATACGTTGGGCTGCCAGTGCAGGTAAAGCTGTGGTCTGCTAATGGTGGTACTAAAATCTGAGTAAAATGTTTTCTTTTTCAATGCCATTGACAGAGAACCAGGAAATAGAATGATATTAAAATAGTATCTCCATGGTACTCGTCATGCTTTTCTGCAAGAGGAATAATGTGGTATTTTTATGCATAAAATGACTTCAAGGACTGTCACAACCAAACTCATTACATTAATGATGTGAATTGAAACCAGTGCCCCCAGAAGAATTAGCCCATTAGAGCTCATTAGTACAGCAGTGTAAAGTATTGCAAGTCACAGAACTATAAACAACCTTTTGAGGATGAAACCAATTAAGCATCAGAGCCTTCTCTGTCATTTTTCACTGCTGTGCAACATGATAATGACTACCATTCGATCCAATGATCTAAGTAAGACACGTCAAATCCAGTAAACACTGACACTGCACTGTCCCTGAAAACATGAATTAATGTCATAACAATTAGCTTCCCTGTAATCATGGAACATATGGGCTCATTCTATTTTTTCTTCACACTGTATTTACGTATGTGAAGAAAAGTCATAGGGTATATTAAACATTGAGGGAAAACAGTTTTGAGGTCAGCATAGAGGTTTTTCAGTATTCCTATGATCTCTTAAATCTGTTCATTAGCTTCTGTCCTTCTCTTCCATTTTTCATTTAAGGTTCCGATCCACTGAACTGACTAGAACTTGTTGTTGCTTATCGCTTTCCTTCTGTTGCATTTTCTCATACTCTGAAGACGAATATAACAGGGCACACACAAACATAGGGTCCTCATAATCTAAGACTACTTAATTCTCAAGAGTTGTATAAAAATCTACAATTCCAAAAAGACATCTATGCTAAATGTTTGGAGCAGATTTGTGAAAATTCAAGCCAGTTATTGTGTTTACCATTTCTCACAGACAGACGGAAACGATCAGCTCAAAAAGGGACCCTAATATTGTTAAACATGGAAGTCCAGGACTAATGTGTTGCCAACTTAAAAGTCTGCAATGTTAAGTTAGTAATGAATGTTTGTGCAATTTGTACGCTTTATACTCACTCAAGCTCATTCCAAAGTGACTCTGGGTTGACCTGTGTTTACTTCAATGCCTTCTAATGTATTATTAATGTAATAAAGAAACAGCAAGGGTAAAATGTTATAGCCAATCAAGCTAAGATACTGAATAAACAAGATAACAAAAACAGGAATAGTATTTGGAGCAATAGACAGCACACATACCATGCCGCTAGATTCTATGGGGTAATTCAGAGACGCAGTCTTGAATCAGAAGTATACGGCAGATTGTACAGCTCACCATTTTTTCAATTATCTTTATAGCTATCTTTTCAAGTGGCTATTGCGGTACAGCTACAGCACTTTAACAGGTGTACAACCAGGTGGACCTTGTGTATTGGGTAGTGTTGTGTGATGCATTGCTGTTACAAAATCTCACCCTTACCTGTTTAGAACCTGCTACATTTATTGCTGCTGAGCTTTAATTGCAATTCATATAGTTATGTACAGTGCATGGTAAAACTCTGTGAAAACCATTTGTATACAAAGATTGTTAAATAAAATATTTCTTTACACTACTTTAATAAAACATTAAAGAGACAGTTGTAGTAATGCACAGCATCAATAAAAATACACATTGTTTATATGAAATAAAATATAGATTTTTTGCAAGTAATAAATCTGACATTTGATCAGTATTTGTATCCATAGGAATCCATACCTTGCCAATGTCCTTAAAGCAAGAACGAATTTGCATATTCGACCAGTGATGCACTAAAAAAAAATAAAAAAAAATGGATATGACCCTAGGACCCCCCTGTGCCTGAAGACAGAGTGAAAAAAGCACCTATGGATAGACCACCGGAAGAAGCTCCTGGATTTTGTCTGTCAGACTCCAGAAGCACAGCTGGTGGACAAGCAACGCCAGAGTCCTGTGGATACCGAGGGAGCAATGGGAGGCGGAGCAGTCCAGGCTGGTCTGGGAGGGTGCACCAAAGTGCTTCTCGTGCCTAGAGTACGGACATGAGGAGGCACAATGCCCATTGCATGAGTGGGAAATGAAACAGGACTGGGGGAGCCTGAAATGCCGGATGGGCTGGAAGAGCCAGATAGAGAAGCATAAGCCACACGTGACCATGAGCAGCCAACGGAGCCACTGCTGAGGGAAGTAAAGAAGGAGCAGCCACTTCAAAAGCCTGATGTTTTCTGTGGGGGAGACGTGCACACTGCAAGTGATCATCAGTAGCCACAGGAGGTGCTGTTGAGGAAGTTAAAGGTGGCCCTGCAGCAACACAGACAGACCCATGATGAGGGGAAGGAGTTGCTAAAAGCTCAACAGGAGGAGCACCAGAAGCTCATGAACCAAGTGCAAGAGGTAAAGAAAAGCATGGAGGTTCTCAACCAGGAGAAGGCAACTGCCCTTGACCAGGCAAAGCAGTGGAAGAACAAGCTGTCAGATTGGGAAAAGAAGGCAGAAACCAGATTCTGTTACAGACTCTGGAAAGGGAGACTTTGAGAGTTTGAAGCAGGAGCCTGAACTCAAACAAGAGGGCTTGAAGAAGTTGAAAGTAGAAGTTCTGAAGAGTTAAGAAGAGTAACTCAAGGTAGTAGAGAATTGTGATGCTGACATGCAGAATTTGTTAAACAGAAATAAGTGCAAAACTTTCACAGGACCAAGTAGAAGGAATTGGAAGAGACAGTTACGAAACTGGAAAAGAAAATCTAAAGCATGGTGCGGGAGTCGCAGTTTATCCGAGAGAGTAAGAAGAACCAGATCACAGAGCAGAACAACAGTGCTGTTTTTTTAAAAGCCAAGTGGGAGGAAAATTTGTACCATGTTGTGACTAAAATGGAACAGGAGAAAAAAATATTGAAGACACGAACTCGCACCTGTCCAAGCTGGAGGCTGAATATTCAGCCCAGTTTAAGGCTATGAGCCAGATCGTCCGAGAGCTGGAGGCCTGAGTGCAACAACTGACGGTGGCAACTGAAAATGGCAACTTACAGCATCAGAAACTGACCCAGGAGAAAATAGTCCCCGAGCATCACAAAGCAATCAGCATTACAGAACTGTACGAGGCCAAGATAAAGTACAATGCCCTCTAGAAAAAGAAGGAAGTGCTTGAAAATAAGTACACCAACAGAGTGAAGCAGCTTACTCAAGAGAAAGAGGAGGTGCTGAGCAAGCAGAAAGAGGAGATAAGGCTGCTTCAAGAGCAGCTGGCATCCCAGCATGACGACAGAGTAGACTGCCACAAGCAAAGAATAAAGGATCTCAAGAATCTGAACAAAATCAGTAAAAAAAAAAACATGAAGCCATTGATGTGGAAAAATAACTTTTAATGCAGATGCACTGAGTTGTCTGAGGAGCTAGGTGTGAAAGAAAGAATCAGAAGAGCTGCCTTCCCAAGAGTCAGAAGGAGCAGCTGCCGTCTCCAGATACAGTGGGGGAGGTGCCATAGCCATTTTCAGATAGAGAAGGAGCCACTGCTGTTGTCTTGAGAGCTGGAGGAACCAGTGTCCATGCGTCAGGAGCTGTCAGTGCTGCTACTGCCAGCGTGTCCTGAGTTGCTGCCAGCACTGCCACTACCAGGACTATCCTCAGGAGTGGAGCCCCAAAAAGGGACAAAGGGGACATTGGGTTTAGGGGGTAGGCCGAGGGTTAAAAGGGCACCTCCTTATAGAAACCCAGTAGAAAGTATGGAGCTAATGTTAGGGTCAGCTGGCATCAGAGGTCTAGTCTTTGATCGGGCCGGCTGAGCAGAGAGAGAGAGATGTAAGTGCAAATTACAACTTTGGAATCTGTAAAGTGTTTTTCTTGTTTTGTTTTTTTTCAGGAAAATGGCTTAGTTGTCCTGTTGGTTGAAAAACATTGAAAATTATTACTGGATTTTAGAGCAGCTTGGAAAGGTTGTGTATTCTTGTTGGTGTTTTGATTCACTTTGTATCTTTAACCATTAACCTGTCTGCCTGCCACACTGCATCAGATGTATTTACTGGACATGTAAGAATAGAACAAATGTGGTATTTTTTACATCCACTAGGGGCAGACAGTTGCAGGGGTACAGGTTTATTTAAACAGACACTTTATTTGTTTATTTAGCAGACACCTTTATCCAAGGCGACTTACAGAGACTAGGGTGTGTGAACTATGCATCAGTTGCAGAGTCACTTACAATTACGTCTCACCCGAAAGACAGAGCACAAGGAGGTTAAGTGACTTGCTCAGGGTCACACAATGAGTCAGTGACTGAGGTGAGATTTGAACCGGGTACCTTCTGGTTACAAGCCCTTTTCTTTAACCACTGGACCACACAGCCTCCTAGGTTAATGGTTACACTTGGATGTACTTTGGGGTCAAAGCATGCCTCTAGCTGCAAAGCATGCCAGCCTTTAAGAGAAGCAACTAGTAGGTTAATGACAAGAATAAAGGTGTTGAAGGGTTGTGGAGAATGTCCCTAAGATCAAGGAAGTGCGTGACATAGCACACAAACACAGCTTTCCTTAACCTATGGAACCAGTTATATTAAAAAAAAAAAAAAAAAAAAAAGTTTGGTATCACATGCTTCTTTGAAAACTGTACATGTGTACAATATCTACATGGTGAATGGATTTATACTATAATGCCTTTAACTATAGATAATTCTGAATGCTGTTTTGATCCCAATTAAAAATATGTATCTTGCATAAAAGAATGGCAATTGTTGCTATGTTTCAGTTCTAACTTTTGAGGTTAACTTGACACTAAAAAATAAATTCAATGTGTTACTGGTGAATAGATCATATCTACACCAAATAACAAACCATGTTACCTGCGACTTAAAGACTGAAGCAAAATTGATTTTAAACAGAATGTTCCATATTGTCAAATCAAGGATGTGGTTCCTTCTCTAATATTGGCAGTGTTGGACATTTGCCTCAAGACCCTGTTCTCTTTTGCTTTCCGTGCTCTTTAAGCCTGATATCTGCTATTAGCTGCTGTTTTGCTGCTACTATTGCACATATTTTGTTACTATCACGTATTATGCACTTTCCACTGTATTTAATGTATTATACATTGTTTTTTTGTTTGTTTTTACTGTATATCATGTATTATGCATTTCTCTGTATTTAAAGTATTATGGATTTTCTTGTTGTTACTGCATCTTGTAAAGCACTTTGTGATGGGGTCCACTATGAAAGGCGCTATATAAAATAAAGATTGATTGATTGATTGATACACAGGGTTCAAGTATATAAGTATAAAAAAAGAATTAACATTCATGCTGCTTTCTTTTTTTTCTTTTTGCCATATTGCATACCTCCACAGAAGAATTGTCCCAAGAGAAAACTCTCCAGTTAGTGCAGCTGGAAAATAATGTAGCCAGACAACATATTTGCTGTTCCTCTAATGCCAATTGTGCTGATACTGCATTTGCTAAAACCAGGTTAACTCAACCATATTGTTGACAAAAGCACATCTATTACATTAGGAACTTATTATTATAATATGGGATAGGAATGCTGTTGTAAGAATCTAATATTACAATAATATTCTTGGTGCATTAGCTATACATCTTTATTATCATCTTTATTATTGGAGCAGTATTTTCAGAAACTTTGTGGCACAGTTCACTAGCTTTCATATCTGGACATTTAAATCTGGAAATAAAATATAATATTGGTAATGCCCCCCATCTCATGATGCTAAAATAATAGTTTTTAAAGTACAAGGGGCTGAAGTAGGCGCTAATGGTGCAGCCCTATGGTCTGAGGCTTCCATTCAAATGACAAGTGTTGTATTTTACAGGCACTTGTTTTCAAAATAGTATTTCCTACGTGGGAACTTTTAATTACAATTTAAGAAAATACTAGATTCCAAACATTTTTTTTTTCTTTTTACAGTACTGTGAAATATATACAAGACAGGAATATATTTAAAATGTAATTTGTGTATGCATATAGAACGTCGAAATAAATGCAGTAATAGTGTTGGGACCTTTAAGAACAGTTGTATGTATTTAGATCGGACTCATAAGACATGAGACATCAAAAACTGCCACTCGTGCAGTCGCAACAACATCGAATAATGAAATGAATCATATTATTTCTAGACATGTAGGCTATACAACCCGCAACACATCAAATGGTCATATTATTAATTTACATATTACGTGCATATGCGTTGTGATTTTAGATGACCTATCACTCATTTGTGTAGAATAAATACAATTTCCGATCTATTTCTCTGCTCACAATTCAGTAGTAGTTAGTAATTGAAGGCTGCGCCCTAGTTTGTGTCCAATCAGAGGGTATATGCTGTGGAATGAATAAGGCAGCAATGCGTAAACAAGCTCCGGGAAAGTCCTCCGCCCCTTTTCTATCAGTCTCGCTCAGTGAAGCTAGTTCCGTGTTCTACTACTTTATTATTACACCATTCACTCTCATAACCCACCGTGAGATTTATACAATAGTGGATTTACATCAGATCCTCATGACCATGGCCTCTTGAAAATAAAGTAAAAAGGTAAGGGATGCGGTGTACTGAAAAAAAAAAAAAAAAGAAAGAAAATCAAGAGAAACATGCGACGCTATTGCGTATCATTTTCAAGGTAGTGAAGTTTTTGGGGTGGGATGGGATGTGATCATGTGTCAGGATATATTTATTTATTATATCAAGTTGCTTCGACCTTGTTTTGTGGATATAGCGTGGCAGAGAAAGCTGCTGCTACGTGTGTTTACAAAAAGTGCTACTTTGAAATCGATTTTGGATAACCTTCACTTTGGACGACTAGGTAACTAATATCAACGAGGCGTTTAGAGTCCAGTCACCCTTTTTTAAGTAAGCTGACGCAAATTGTGACGTTTGTGGCTTCCTGGTGATGAAGGATAGATAACACAGCGTGTTCACTGTTACAACTGTAAAAAGCAAGCAAGCTTTGGATTTCTTTGCTGCGTACTGAAGATTTTTCTAGCAATCTTACTAGCTGTACTCAGATGCGACGTTCTCTATTACAGAGCATCTGTTTCTGTAAATATAACCATTATGTATGTTATTTTACACAATTCTAAATTGAATTACTGTTGAAAAAAAAAATACCTACACATACTTAAATTGTTGTTAGCAGTTTCCTAATGAAAAATATCAAGCGGCGGTGGGTAGCTACTGACAACTGTAATGTTTTTTTGTACTGGCACCAACACCTGTGCTTAGATATGTAGAATGACGTAGGACATTTATAGTAACCTACAGAAACTACTTGCTTTAGGACAGTGACGCTCAGTCGAGAGTCGAAATTTAAATTGTTTGTATTTGTGTTTGTTTGGAATCTGCATATTATTTGCAAAACCAACAGTTTAACACCATGAAACATATGTCTGCCAGGCACGTACTGTAACCAAAACTTTTATAACTTAGTTTTGGTATAAAAGTGGCAACTGCATATTCTTACCTGTCCAATGGTTTTCACAATATGGGAAATGTATTTTACATTTGTCGAATCGTTTTGTATATTTCTCAAGACAAGAAGACTTGGTTTCTATAAGCAAATCTCTCATTACAGGTTCATGGAGGGAGAATATACGTTCGCTACAAGACATTTTAAGTAAAATAAATGAATGTGAACTCCACTAACCCCACACTAGTTAAAGATGAACTTATCATATGGTCAACATATTGTTACTCCAGGACAGTCTATGTCCATGGATATTAAATTACATATTACATGTATGGTGAAACACATAGCTGCCCAACGTTTCAATATGTTGTACATATCTTTCTCAAGGGATCACGTGTTTGAAAAATTAAAAAAATATATATATATATATATATATATATATATATATATATATATATATATATATATATATATATATGTATATGTATGTATGTATATGTGTGTTTGTGCATGCTCTTTAGTGCTGACTCCCCCTTTCTTGGAGTCAATGACATTATTAAAATGCGCTTTCTCAATTACTTGCGGGTGAGAACCACATTTGTGTGAGCCTAATTTTCCTTCCTGCACACTGTGATTGTAGCTTATTATGATTAGGGGCATAGAAAAAAGGCAAACCGTCACATTAATATACTCAAGCTTCAAAAGGAGTTCTTGGTAGGCAGGTTACTGTTGTAAGATGATCATACTACAGGTGGTCTTCAGTTTGACTGTGTCTCTATGCTAATTTAGAGATGGTTCTATGCCAATATTTGAGTCAATAAATGGCTTTTGTTTTATTATTGTTATGCTCTTCTAATTTATTTTTCACAATATGTTTTCCTAACATACTTCAGCAGATGTACAACACTAGAACCCTTTCTGCAGCACCCCTGTGTTAGTAGACTTCTCCATCTGCAGTGTCTTCTATCCCTTTTGTTCAGGCTTTAAAGGGATTAATTCTATTTAACTTAAACATGTAAGCCCATACAGTTGTACATGTTCAACAATACTGTAACCTTACACTTACAAGATCATGTCAAGAGTATTTCCTGTGAAGTGCAAGACAAAAATGCTTTTTGGGGGAAAAATAAAGGGTATCCACTATTTTGCCTTTGTTTATGTTTTCATTTTGCATTTTAGAGCTGCACAATAGCTTTCAAACAGTCAGTACATTCTGCAGAAGGAAGTAGCATGAACAAGCCACGTTAGGTTTACAGAATGGAAGCTTCATTGAGATTGGAAGCTTGTGTGATTGCAGTTAAACAGATAGAAACAACATATAGTGCACAGAAAGTATACAGGCAACTCAGATTCATATTTTGGTATACTGGGATACTGTAGCTTTAACTTTTAAAGCATCCCAATGGTATTGAATAACAAGTCCTGTACTTTTGTGGCTTCCCACCCACATTTTGAAATAGATTGCTTTTGTAATGTAAACCTTCCAACTTGCAGGTGCAGAAGTTCAGCAGAACCAGGGGAAGGTTACAATGAAGCACCCTTGAGCTTCCATTCGGGAGAATGTATTTTTCACAAGGTGAAGATTTGCTTGAAATGAGACCGATGCGGGGAGCATCCCAGCTGTGCATTGTAGCACAGCAGCTCCTGTGAGCACCGACCTGCCCCATCACCTCTCCTCCCGTCTCCACGGTCCTGCCAGCCTCGCCTGTCCTAGAAATGGCTGCTCAGAGGAAGCACCTGGTCAGAGATTTTAACCACTACATCACCTGCTATGTTTGTAAAGGATACTTAATCAAGCCCACCACAGTGACCGAGTGCCTCCACACTTGTAAGTATTGAAACAATGGCAGTACTGTAAGCCCTGAAAGCACACATCAAAGACACAGGTTCTGAATTAAACCATTGATGGGGTTAATTGTAATAAGTCAAGAATGATGTATAGGGTTCAAAGTAGAGTAGGACCCATCCATGCACCATTCATTGTTTCATGTTTTTAGGTTGTAGGGGATATAAGTATCAATTGACTATGTATATGCTAAAATCAGCCAACTTTACTTAAATAGAAAACACTTCACTGCACTGTGGACCATATAAAAACCCCCAAAATGTTAGAGATAGCAATAAAGTGTTGCACTATTATTCCTGTCTAATTACAGAAAAAACATTTTCAGTGGTTTTTAGTCCAGTGTGTAAGTACATTTCCAGAGAGGCAACTTGTCAGTTTTGGGCTAGGCCTATGGTTTTCTTCTTTTTTTTTTGGCTGACTTTCCCTGGAGCTTGGTCACCTACATCATTAAGCTGTGAGCTTCATGCTGTGGAGCACTGGAGTAATGATGGAATCTTTCTGATTTCCCTGTTGGTAAAAAAATAAATAAAAACAAAGCAAAGCTTAGATTTTACTGGGCCTATATTATCAGCTTGTGAATTGGACCTTTTGCTGGCATTTGCGACTAATTTTTGTAGCATGTTAGGGCTGGCATAATAAATGAATGCTGTGGAAGAAGTTAATTTGCAGCAGATGTTTGTAGTCAATCAAGCTGGTCAGAACCCACATTTTCTTAATATTGTATATCAGGTTGAACACAGTAACATACATATTGTTATTTTGGGTTGCCATGGCAACATAACTCACTTCTGTCAAAAGAAATAAAAAACATTCTGTTCCCCTTTTCTTGGAGAATTTCATATATTTGTGACCAGGGTCATTTGATTAAGCTGACCAGAGAATGCAATTTCTAGCCCAAAATAAAGAAATGCCAGCGGAGGAACAACAGTGCACACCTACCTTGAAGACAATAGGGCACACGCTGTTAGGCAATGTGAAACGTACCTGCTAAGCACTGCTGAGGGAAGTATGATTGAGTGATTGTAGTTCAACTGGAATACCAGAAATGCTAACAATACTGTGGGAAGGTAGAGGAAGCACATACAAACCAGGGAAGTAAGTGGTCCAAATGAAACTAGTCCTGTACATTTTCATCCCATTCAGATGAATGCTGTAGAATTCTCTCCAGGTTACTTTCCTTTTTTATCTTCCATTTGTTGGAAGCGGTTAAATCGGCTAACAGTCCATAACCTGGCCATACCATTGCACTGCCCAATAAGGAATAAAGAACAGTAACTCTCAGCTGAGTGAGTAGTCTTCTTTGGAGTCTTTCCCAATCGCCACTCCTAATCTCTATCCATTTAAAAAATGCACAGTAGCAGGAACTACAGTAATGTGGTGAAATAATTGAGAATAATTATATGTATTAAATATGACAATTGTCAACGCCGCTGACAAAGTATTAGTCAAAATCTGTCCAGAAAAAGAAACAAGGGTTTTTGCTCACCTGGTGCTGTAAAACTTCTGCTGAAAATGACTGGGATTTTCTGTAGTAAATTAAAACCAGAAATGTTTTATACAAAGATTCAAGTGCAGTACTTTGAAATACCTTTTAAAGCTGCTGTATGCTGTACTGTGTGTCGCTACAAATATGTATTTATTCACGTACAACTGAGTCAAGTTTGACTACAGTTTTTAAAAAAAACATTTGGAGAGGGTTTATTTTGAGTTATGTGCATTATGGTTAAAACCCTACAGTTGATTCTAAAGTTTGAGGACTTAATTTACAGATGTACAGTATAGTTTTTTCCTAGTCTTTCCTCCTTATATCCCATTTATGAATAGCTGAGGTCCATTGACACTAAGTGAACTACGTGGCCTGTTTGAAACTGCAGGGAATAATTTAAGACTACTGTGATTGTGTATCTGTTTGCATGATGTTTGTAACCAAATATTTTGATGGCATTGCACTAAAGATAAGGTTAAAGAACAATTCCGTTAGCTATGTAGGTTTTAAATTTTAAATATCACTGTAGGAAAATGCCAAACTAAAAAACCACTGGGCCTGAGCTCTCCTAGCAGAGAATTCCACACACTGGGAGAGCCAGGAAATGGAAATTGGAAGATGCTTAGTCAACACTGAATGCAGGGTGCAATTTGTTAAGAAATACAGTGCCTATAGTAAGTATTCACCCCCCTTGGACGTTTTCACAGTTTGTTGTGTTACAGCCTGAAATCTTGATGCATTTAAATGGGATTTTCTTTCCTTTGATTTACACAACCTACTCAACACTTTCCATGTGTGAAACAGTGGTGGTGGTGGTGGTGGTGGTGGTGGTGGGGTTGGGGGGTGACAAAACAAATCAATTAAAAATAAAAACCTGAAAAGTCTTCATTAGATAAGTATTCACCCCCTTTGCTATGACACTCCTAAATAAGCTCAGGTGCAACCAATTGCCTTCAGAATTCACACAATAAGTTAAATGGAGTCCATCTGTGTGCAATAAAAATGGTTCACATGATTTCAGATTAAATACACCTGTCTCTGTAAGGTCCCACAGTTGGGTAGTGCATTCAAAGCAAAGATACTACCATGAAGACCAAGGAGCTTTCAAAACAACTCCGGGATAAAGTTGAGGAAAGGTGAGTGGAGGGGTATAAAAAGATTTCAAAGGCATTGAATATCCCTTGGAGCACAGTCAAGTTGATCAATGGAAGGTATATACGGCATCACCCAGAATCTGCTTAGAGCAGGCCGTCCTCCCAAACTGATCAGCCGGGTAAGAAGGGCATTGGTCAGAGAAGCCAGCAAGAGGCCAATGACAACTCTGAAAGACCTACAGCGTTCCATGGCTGAGATGGAAGAAACTGTCCACGTGTCAACAATAGCTCAGTTACTCCACAAATCTGGCCTATATGGAAGAAGGAAGCCATTTCTGAAAAAAGCCAATGTAAAATCCTGCTTGGAATTGGCAAAAAGGCTTGTGGGAGACTCTGAAAAGATGTGGCAAAAGATTCTGTGGTCCGATAAAACAAAAATTGAACTATTTGGCCTAAATGCAAAAGGTTATGTCTGGTGCAAACCCAACACAGTACATCACCCAGGTAACACCATCCCTACTGTGAAGCATGGTGGTGGCAGCATCATGCTATGGGGATGCTTTTCATCGGCAGGCACTGGGAAGCTTGTCAGGGTAGAGGGCAAAATGGATTGAGCTAAATACAGGCAAATCCTTGAGGAAAACCTGCTTCAGTCTGCAAAAGACCTAAGATTGGGATGGAGATTCACCTTTCAGCAGGACAATGACCCCAAGCACACAGCCAAAGCAACACTGGAGTGGCTTAAAAACAAGAAAGTGAATGTGCTAGAGATTGCTGTCCACCAATGATCCCCATCCAAGAAGAATGGGCTAATATTGCACGATCCAGATGTGCAAACCTGATAGAGACTTACCCCAAAAGACTCACAGCTGTAATTGCTGCCAAAGGTGGTTCTACCAAGTATTGACTCAGGGGGGTGAATACTTATCTAACCAAGACATTTCAGTTTTTTTGTTTTTCATTAACTGTTGTTTCACAATAAAAATTCTCTTGCCTCTTCAAAGTGTTGAGTAGGTTGTGTAAATCAAAGGAAAAAAATCCCATTTAAATGCATCAGGATTTCAGGTTGTAACACAACAAACTGTGAAAATGTCCAAGGGGGTGAATACTTACTATAGGCACTGTGTATGGTATAAAAAGTACATATGTGTTTGAAGCATATAAATGATTAAAACAAAGTTACATTGTTGAGAACCATAATGTAGTCCTAAATTTCTTCTTTGCCAGTCCTCAGCTGTCAACTTTGAAACACTACCCATAATGCACGGTGTGAATGGAAGTGCACACAATAATAAAGAGGAGATTTTGAAACCTTGCCAAACCTAATTAAGGCTGTCAGGTTTTTGAGACAGGAACACTACTTGCCAGTGCCTAAAGCTTTCCCCTTGTAGAAGAGGGATCTGTTCTACCCAATGTTCTGGTTTCTCAACAGAGTTATGTGGTAGTTAGATGAAGCCTTTTGTTTGACACACCATCTGGGACCACTTCTTTAAATATGGTCTCTGTTAGAAAAGCGAGCAACTAAAGGAGAAGCTGTGTAGTATGATTTCTGTACATTAGTATAATTCAACTTCAGACTTGTACAATACTTTATGTGAGTCACAAATTCTCCTTTTTTTTCTTTGTACCTCTCCCTTATATTTTTATCATGTTTGCAATCATTCAGAATAGTTTGAAGTTGGTCTCATGATATTGTGAACATTACCTGCTTCATAGTATAGTATAGAAGTCAAGTCAAGTTGAAAGGTCACAATATCACATGACTTGACAAAACAGGCCTACAATCAAGATAAAAGCCAGTTAATGATATATATCTTTGAAATTCAATGTGTGGAATAACTTTTTGTATAAATCTCTGTAAAATGTTGTCAACCGGTAGTGGTTTCCAAACTAAAGCTTTCAAAAGCTTAGCCAATCAGTTTTCAGTGAGTACATTGAATAAAACATTAACAGATTGAATACAGTAAGGTCTTGTAACAGATGTCCAGACAAAGTTTTATCAAACTCAGTCAAGCACAGGTATTGTCTTCATTCAGCCATCCACTACATCAATGTTGCAGAGCAATACATTTTAATTGCCTCAGTTGGGTGAGTCCAAAACCTTGTGTAATTTCTACAAAAACAGTGTGTGATAGTGATAGTTTGTGCATGGAGGCAGGGAGGGCATTCAAAAATGAATTGTAGATACATTTATTACTATAAACTTGTAATAAATATATTTTAAAAAGGTCTGGTCCTGTAACAAGGACTCTGAAGTTCGTTTTATTTTCACTTTTGATTTTCAAGCAGGGACCCCCAAGAGAATTAGCAGCAGTCATTTACATAAGAAAGTAGAACCTCACGCTACAAACATCCCAGAGGCACATTGAAGCAGCTAAAGGATGCACAGTCTAAAGATTTTGGCACAGAAGCACCTTCCCCCTTTGTCTCCCTAATCATGTCTTTAATAAAATAAAATGCTAAATAGGGAAGCTGAGAATGCAGGCAGTGCTAAGACAGGAAACAAGTAAGGTCAAGCAGCCCCGATCCTCATTAAGCCTTTTTTTGCATCACCTGACAAAACAATTCACATCATCTCTTGGGCATTATCACTCGGCCCCCTCCTCTTTATACGCATGGGGGCATGTGTGTGACATTGCTGTGGAGGATGGTGTGCTACATGTAACTCTTGAAGGTAAATGATCACAGACTTCCTGGAATGAGGTGCTGATGTCACCCTGCCCACACTGCTTCACGTAGCATCACAATCCAAATAAACTTGAGCTGTCATTACACTTCACAAGCTGCATTGGGGGACGGCTATCCAGCAAACTCATTTATTCAGGGATATCAAGGTATTTTTTCTAAAACGAGAGATAAACTGCTAATGTAACACTGTGTATTACATTTGTTTTATTTTTTTAAAGGAAAAACCAATGTTATCCCATCACAGAGGTAAAGGCTTTGAGAATATGACCCTTAGTAGATTATGTCTTTGAGTTTAGTTTAAATGGCAGATTTAGTAGTAATAGTACACTCAGCTAAAGCATGTAGTGGTACATGTGGCACCCTAACTGGGTTTTTCCCTCAATCCCGTGGGGTACAGAGTTAATTATGGCAAAGTCAAAGCATGAAAATGTACTGTAACTTTGTCTTTGTTTCTGTGTTGTTTAACTTACTATAGATTGACAAGGAGTAAAACAGAGGGAGGAATGCCACTTCCCTGGGCTCTTATAATTAGACCTAAAAAAAGGATCTCATTAATAAAGTCTTTAAGGGCGATGGGCAGTGTCGTGTTGTGGAATAACTTGCATGTGTGTGTTGGGGTATGAAATGAGTGTTTGTGAGTGTGTCGTGCATCTTAGTGGTGGTAGCGAGTCCTACATTTTCATCTTAAGGTAATTTACAAATTAGCATGTCACATTTCTGTAGGGAAGACTGTAATCAGTAGATGCTCTTCATAATGGTGAATGAATAAAACGATTGCAAATTGTAACACAGCGATCCTGAAAACATTGAAAACATCTACCCACTTGCTAGACCTATGAGCATATTGGCGTATTTGCAGGTTTAGGCAAAAACCCTTCTACTACAGTGTGTTTCTAGCTGATTGTGTTTGTTCTGTTCAAGAATACCACAGTCTTCCACTTTCATAAAAGATTTGGATCCAAAATAAGCTAAATGTCTTATACATGTAAATTCCTGATATACAGTACTGTGCAAAAGTTTTAGGCAGGTGTGAAAAAATGCTGTAAAGTAAGAATGCTTTCAAAAATAGAAATATTAATAGTTTATATTTATCAATTAACAAAATGCAAAGTGAGTGAACAGAAGAAAAATCTAAATCAAATCCATATTTGGTGTGACAACCCTTTGCCTTCAAAACAGCATCAATTCTTCTAGGTACACTTGCACAAAGTCAGGGATTTTGTAGGCATATAGTCAGGTGTATGATTAAACAATTGGATACCAAACAGGTGCTAATGATCATCAATTCAATATGTAGGTTGAAACACAATCATTAACTGAAACAGAAACAGCTGTGTAGGAGGAATAAAACTGGGTGAGGAACAGCCAAACTCAGCTAACAAGGTGAGGTTGCTGAAGACAGTTTACTGTCAAAAGTCATACACCATGGCAAGACTGAGCACAGCAACAAGACACAAGGTAGTTATACTGCATCAGCAAGGTCTCTCCCAGGCAGAAATTTCAAGGCAGACAGGGGTTTCCAGATGTGCTGCCCAAGCTCTTTGAAGAAGCACAAAGCGGGCAACGTTGAGGACCGTGAGCGCAGTGGTCGGCCAAGGAAACTTACTGCAGCAGATGAAAGACACATCATGCTTACTTCCCTTCACAATCGGAAGATGTCCAGCACTGCCATCAGCTCAGAATTGGCAGAAAACAGTGGGACCCTGGTACACCCATCTACTGTCCGGAGAAGTCTGGTCAGAAATGGCCTTCATGGAAGACTTGCGGCCAAAAGCCATACCTCCGGCGTGGAAACAAGGCCAAGCGACTCAACTATGCACGAAAACACAGGAACTGGGGTGCAGAAAAATGGCAGCAGGTGCTCTGGACTGATGAGTCAAAATTTGAAATATTTGGCTGTAGCAGAAGGCAGTTTGTTCGCCGAAGGGCTGGAGAGCGTGCACGAATGAGTGTCTGCAGGCAACAGTGAAGCATGGTGGAGGTTCCTTGCAAGTTTGGGGCTGCATTTCTGCAAATGGAGTTGGGGATTTGGTCAAAATTAATGGTCTCCTCAATGCTGAGAAGTACAGGCAGATGCTTATCCATCATGCAATACCATCAGGGAGGCATCTGATTGGCCCCAAATTTATTCTGCAGCATGACAACGACCCCAAACATACAGCGAAAGTCATTAAGAACTATCTTCAGCGTAAAGAAGAACAAGGAGTCCTGGAAGTGATGGTATGGCCCCACAGAGCCCTGATCTCAACATCATCGAAGTCTGTCTGGGATTACATGAAGAGAGAGAAGCAACTGAGGCTGCCTAAATCCACAGAAGAACTGTGGTTAGTTCTCCAAGATGTTTGGGCCAACCTACCTGCCGAGTTCCTTCAAAAACTGTGTGCAAGTGTACCTAGAAGAATTGATGCTTGATGCTGTTTTGAAGGCAAAGGGTGGTCACACCAAATATGGATTTGATTTAGATTTTTCTTCTGTTCACTCACTTTGCATTTAGTTAATTGATAAATATAATCTATTAACATGTCTATTTTTGAAAGCATTCTTACTTTACAGCATTTTTTCACACCTGCCTAAAACTTTTGCACAGTACTGTATATATATATATATATATATATATATATATATATATATATATATATATATATTATTCAAAAAGTCATAAGTGAATGAGGGCTAAAGGGAACAGGAACATGAAATAAATAACATAACTGGTCACCTGGTGGTCTTTGATTGCTGTTTCTGTGGTTGTCTGATTGTGGTCTGTGTAGTTTTATATTATGTGTGGTCTGTGTAGTTTTATATTATCCACAACTTTAAAAAATCAATAAAGTACACTGGTGAGGCACAAGCTGAAACACCTGTCTCTGAGTCAGTTTAATCAACCTGTATACCACTGGATAAGCCACAGCTGGATATTAATGAAACATTTTACAGAACTGGGGAATTGCATCAACCACTGGTTATCCCAGCAGGGTATAAGATGATCACCCCTTAGGGTGACAATATATTAGGTTTATTCCAAGTTACAGCATCCCAAGAGAAAGTGTTTCAGAATTATGTTTCCACAAGCCAAATAGAAAAAAAAAACTTGTTATTCAAAATGTTAGCAGTTTTAAACAATTTTATGAACTTTTTTTATTCCAGTTTGCAAACGCTGCATCGTCCAACACTTTGATGACAGCAATGTCTGTCCCAAATGCGGCATCCAAGTTCATGAAACAAATCCATTAGAAATGCTAAGGTAAGAGATGGAAATGTATTGCGAAAAAGACATGTAAAGCTAATGGAATGTACAAGAATCAACTGCACCAAAGGTAGATGCCTATGCTCACCAAAAACAGAAAGCTAAATATTGGCATGAGTTTTATAGGCGTGCCATAAAATGTATATAAAACTTTCTTTTATATTCTTTTACATTTTTCACTCCAGAAGTGAAGCCCACTGCATGAATTTGCTGCTTCACAGACATTGTACACCCAAGTTGAATGCCAGATTGCAGATTCAGCACAGCTCTAATCTGACAAGGAAGATTGAGATTGAAAGGCACTCTGTCTGGAATGTATTTTCTAGACATATAATGGCATTCTAAATTGAACCCTCCATGAACAAAAAAAAAGTGCCTGACTTAAAATTTGGACCCTGAGTCACATTGCCTGCATAATTGCCTTCAGAAAAAGGGCTAACATGCATTTTTTTCTCTCTCAAAAAATACATTTGATATGTTTTTATAGGGAGGGATACATTTCTGTTTCAGCCTTTCTTTGTCTGTATACTACAGTGATAGGTCATGCATTACCTGGTAAACACTGTAAGTGATTCCCAGGGGTTCAATTGGAAATCAGCCCAATGTTCATTTGGCTCATAACTTCTATTAATTTTTTGTAATTGTTTAAGCCCAGATAATTGAAAAAGTTATGAGAAACTAATTTGAGTACAGAAAAATTCAAAATAGTTTCATAATGCATGAGTAATGTTTTGGAAGTTTTTGGGACCCTTGTTTGCTGATGCTGTCTGTACATTAAACAGCATTACCTCATACATGACTGCATGTGCAGGTTTGCACACAGCTGCTTTTCAGTTCCTCAAAGGGCTTACTGAAGTAGTATGTGACTCTCAACACACAGTTGAGGAACATTATGAAATGAGAGTCAGTTGACCAAGCCAAAGGGATTGGGACATTGCACACATGTTGCTCTCAAGTTTAATTTTTTTGTGTGTTTTTTTGTTACTACCATAAACATATCATATATGCCTGTTTGATTAATATAGCACCAAATACAGTAAGCTTTATGCACATGTTTGCATATATGGACTTGCACGTCTGTCCTGTGGGGGGTGTCTGCTGACCAAGAGATCATCTGAGCATTAAGAACAATTTGCAAAGAGGCAGATTTTAATATCTGAACATGTTTCCCTGGTTTGTAATCATTTGTACAGTGAATTTGATCTTTACCATGGCAAGCCACCAGGCAGCAGCTGGCCTGCGTGCCTCAGTCAGCTCTTCTCCAAAGCATGTCTAGGTTACCCAGTTCTGCAGGGCGCTCAGTGCAACATAGAATTACACAGGTGCAATAGCTATAGAAGAACTGTAAATCTGCAGAAATTCAATAACCCAGATTGCAGATTTTGTGTTTTGTGTTAGATGATGGAATAATGGAATGCTGAGGACTAAACAATAGTTAAAAGATATACTCCCAACTAAGTACAGCAATTTGCTGGTCACTGTTTGGTCAGAACTATGGACTCATGTAAAACAATATGACACAGAGTATTTTCACTTTTTGTGTTCACATTTTATAGTGTTTGCCAACATTCTGATTGGTTCTTATTGCAATTACTGAAATACTGTCTTTCATTCACTTTTTGACAGTCTGTCTTAAAGTGCTTTTAATCACATGTAGTAAGCCAATCAACTTAGTGTCTGTATAGTTGTAAGAAGAGGTAATACCATCTAGAACAGCTACTGTGTATTGACAGCAATAAAGTACACTATTTACTGTAGATGTTCACTAGATGGCTCTGGCTCTTACAATTCCAAAGGTACTTTGTTGATCTAGGCCGTATTGTGTCTCTGGTGAAAGATGATCTGTCTTACTAGAACTCAAGAGTGGGTCCTTAACTCAGGTTAAAGCACCTTAACAAAGATTATATCAAAGTGAACACAGTATTTGAGTAAATGCAATAAGAATTATTATAAAAGGGATTACTGCTAACATCATCAAAGCTACTTAATCTTTCATATATAACATACTCTGGACTTTACCCAGTGCCTTTTTTTTTGCAGATAGCCTGAACATTCGGTATCCTGTGCTTGCTTCTTTTTTATTATTTTGACAGAATGCAGTACCTATACCACAGTCTGTTTTCAGGCATCCCACACATACTTTATTCTTGTCATTAGACAGGAACTTGTCAGTTTCAGAATGACTTTTCGCTAACAAACATCTATGATCTATATTTGGCTTATTGTAATCGCCTACACCATTTTCACAGAACCCTCTTAACCGTTGTGTTTTCTTTTACTTGGAAAGGCTGGACAACACCTTGGAAGAGATCATATTTAAACTTGTGCCTGGACTCAGAGAAAGTAAGTTTGCTAAATTGCTTTGTGTGTGTTTCTGTGATAGAATCAGATATGTGAGTTAAACCACTTAATACTAAACATTTTTCTAAGAGGGCTAATATTGTAGATTTCAAGAAGATCCATGATTGTCTTTATACAAACTTGTTGAATTTAATGCTCATTAAATGTGGAGAGACCATGGCACTAGCTTAACTCGCAGTGCCAACAGGTGGGAGATGCCAGTCTTTTGATCTTGGGGGAAACAAATGTTATGAAAATGAACAGTATCCCTTTCAGGTGCTGTAAATATTTACACACAACCAAAAATGCAAGGAGTTACCAAAATGAGGAATAAAATGTAAACAGTAGTCCTTGGAACATGATATTAAGACTTTCTAATATTTCTAATATCTGTTTCTTAATTATAAATGCAAATTCACACTTCAGATCCTGCCTTCACTTGTACTAAATACCATGTACCAGGCCCAATACCCATGTACAAATTTTGCAGAAAATATGAAACACTTGAGTGAATATCCTCAGTATATATATACATCATTATCAATCTGCAACTAAATAAAATGAAGCATTTCAGATTCAAAGTACAACTGTCTTCCACTGTATTTGTTTCAAATACAGTAGAACTATGATAGCACACTACAAAAAGGAAAGAGGATCATTCAGTCTTTTCTTTATCAATGTATTACATAAAAATAGCAAAAACACAGTGCAATGCAATCTATAGCTGTGTAACATGATTCCATACAATCTTCATACCAACAGTAATACCTCTAATAAAGGTTTATAGTAAAGTGTAATAAAGCACAGTGAAAGCATGGAAAATGATAATAAGCATTGTGAAGCCCAGAGAGGTATGGCACAGCATATTAAAAAACATGGCAAACCATGGTAAATGCAGTGTGTATACATAGGAAAAGCACGAGAAAACTGCAAAATACAGTGCAAATCTACTGTTTTAAAGTTGTATAAGGGACAGTTCTGTCTTCTTTAGATTTTTGGCAACTGGTACTAGGTCATCACATGAGAGTTTGATTAGTCTGAGCTGCGCTGTTAACTTCCAAACATGTATCGTTTACAGTGCAGTGTGCCATTGCAATTTAGCAAATTAGCTGCATACCGGTACCATGTACCTGCTGAAACAAAAAAGTAGGCCTCTGTCTGACCCAAACCCAACCTTCTAATATGAAATTGCAAGCCAACCCAAACCTGTCCGCTCCTGTTGGGTTCTGGCCTTGAATATCTATGTAAAAGATATAAAATGCTAACATTAGTTCCCTCAGCTCATTACGTTTAATTCTTAAGGATCTTAAAGCAGACATTGTTGTTTCTTTTTCCTCACAAAATTAACAAATGTGCTGGCCCCAGAGGAGAGTGACAAGTGACCTACATTAAGGACTCCGTGTCAGTAGCAGTGTAGGAAGCTTAAAGTATTTGGGAATAGCTTCTGTAGATCCTTCTGACACATGGTGTACAAAGTGCTATGATTTATTAAAAGGATGGATTTAGACTTCAGTTCATTTTAATCTGAAAAGAGCTGGCTGTGTTGAAAAGGCAGGATAGGTAATTCTGAGATGATATGTTTATTGATTATATTTTTCTATCTAACTGACATTGATCATCTTCTTACTGAACGATACTTGTGCCATTTATTTAGATTCAGGTTGTTTCAGTTGTGAAGAGAAAGCACAAGACACTCTCTAGTAATGTGTAAGATCAGTTGTGCTAAAAATAGAAAGTGGCTAACGCTCACTGAAAGAAAAAAAACCTGATATGTTGTGAATATCTACAGAGCACTCGGTGGGGGGGTAGGTGGTTGGCAGTTTATAAATCATTGTTTTTGTAGGTTCAGGTTCCATGCACTGACAGTTAAAATTAGAGCTATGATAGGAATTTGGTACTGCCCTTTGGAGGCATGTAATCACATTGTAATAACATTGTAATTATCAGTGTTTTAATTGTTCTGGAGCGGTGCATGACCATTGGATACAAATACATCTGCCCTGTTATACAGCACATAGCCAATGAATCATGTGATTCTGGTGTGTGCTGCTTATTTTACATATTTATAAGTTACATTTCACAAATGATGTTTGCACATACTAAAACTGTGTTAAAGGAACAGTATTAATGTTTTTGTTTAAATATTCTTCTTCTTCGTATTATTATTATTATTATTATTATTATTATTATTATTATTATTATTATTATTATTATTATTATTATTATTATTATTGTGTTTTGTTTCTTGGCTAGAGGAGCAACAACAGGAAATAGAATTCTGGAGGAAGACCAAATCAAGAGAAAATGGAGGAGGTAAATATGAATGGCACCCATATCTTGTATAGTCCCATTCAGTCCCATTCAAATAACAAAGACCACCCCCCATCCCCTTTCACAGAATACAACCAAATTAAGCAGACTAGCACAATAACACAGTCAAGGACAGGACAGCGCAGCTGTTTCATCCAGGTTACCTATACTATTGTGAATTTGGGATATCATTCTGGTAATATCTTGAATGACCTCAAATTGTTTCCCTTTGTAGTCTCATGTACGTCATTGCACAGGTAATTAACATTTCTTCACACACTACTGCTATATGAAAGACTTGGGTGGCTACCATTAGATCTGGTGCATAAATATACATTGTTTTCTTCTCAACATATAGGACTGCGGCTGATATGGAAAATAGATATTGTCAATGATTTCCAACTGGGGATGCATTTACCCGGTGAGGGGGATAAGATGGAGTTGCACATGCATTTAGCATCTGCTTATCTTATCGTAATAGTATCATCATCTTTGGGGGTTTCCACGCTGTCATTGAAAACAACTTTTACCCCAAATTATAGAGGGTGTCAGAATCTGGGGATATATAAAAGAATCTGTCCATCCGTCATACCTTGCCAGCAGTTCCTTACACAAACATGTTAGTTGACCAGAAAGATGCTGTGACAGCTGCAACATGAGCAGAACACTGAACATGATACGGCACTATGGCCTTCTCTAAGTTAGTAGATCCTGAAGGTACTTTTATCAATTTGTTGTGCTTGCTAGCTAGGCTTCTTAGTACTGTCAGTTAGCTCCTGTACATCAACCAAACAAAATGTACCACCTACATTGTACTATTTAATACCTATCTTGCAGTACCAAGTGCTGTCCCTGGCAAAGTAACTAAAGAGGTAACAACCGGCAGTGCTCAAAGGAGATAGATCTCTACTGTGCAGAGGATGGGTTAAAAAAAATCTGAGTGCAAAGGATTGCATTCGTCTGTTGCACTGAAAAGAAAAGAATGCTTAAAAAATGCAATTGCTTGCTATGCAGATGGGAGAAGATATTTTGAACGCCTAGTCTTTTATAAGCGATCTAAAGGTGTATTGCCTCGTGCAGTTTTAAAAACAGAAGAAGGTTATTACCCTATTAAACAGCATTGGAAATGGCAGTATTATAGTTGTTTTCTGTAAAATGGTATCAAAAACACCATGTGGAAAAAAGGTATTCATGACATCCATATCTGCCTTCTGCAGGTAGTGGTAGGAAGGGTTCCAGCTGTTTATGTGCCTGCAATTGAAACTACCTTTAGGCAAGGGGAACACACTGGACAACCAAGAAGCCTTTTCTTTTTTAAGGTTTAAAAGTCCCGGAAAGGGACAAATGGCTCAAAGAGAATTTGTTGAGAAAAGCAGTTTGACTAAAAAGAAATGTAGGCGATCCAGTAGGCGGTGATGAATCACAACAATATAGATTAGACGAAGGGTAGAAGAAGATTCCATATCTCTGGCACCAGCTAGACAGAACTGAACTGGTAATTTTAAAAAGCGTTCATCTGCACTCTAGTCCTTCCTTAGAAATTTAAAGTTCTACAGTATTATGTCAATAAAACAGTTCCTCTTTGCTACAAGATGATCAGGTGCATGGTTCAAAACATCTCTGAGAGAGAAGGTTAACATTGTTTTATAAAATTGTGAAGATAAAGAGTACAGTTTGCTTTGTTTTAACAGTTTCATTCTTTCAGACTGAGATAGGTCCATAGACAGAACAAGATAGGGAGATAAACTTTACACAGAACTGAAGAGATGCATATAGGGACTAAAAAGGTAAGAGGTGAGTTAGACAAGATAAATGCCTTTTTGGTGATATTCAGCCTCCAGTCTTACTAAGCGAGACTCATGTTAATTTACAATGTTTGATCATTAATAAGCTTTAATTTTTGTTTGTCAGAGTATTCATTTGGCAGGGAGTGTCTGGAGCTTGGTGCATTGTGATGACAGTAGTTAATTGTTATCAGATAATTGCACAGCTAATATGGAGAAAAAAAATGACTAGTGCAGGCAGTCATTGTGGTTAAACTAGGCAGGGTTGCTTAATTATTCAGACTTGTCAGCTGAGGAGAGATCATAGTTTGGGGGTTTCTAAATGATATTAGTGGTAAACTATACAGAGACATTTACACTTGGTTTGTTAAAGCTGAAGAGCTAAACCAGTTCATAGACAGTTTTTAAAAGGTGGTTTATTTTCTTACACGTAGGCTACTGCTTATTATTTACTTTTTAACACTACACACATAGACTATTGACTGCCATCTATTGCATTTGGTGAAAAATAAAGCACATTCATTTCCATAAATATGCTTTTTTTTACAGTCAGAGATGGGGGTTGTCTGTCCTAAAGGAATATCTTATTTCCATATTAAAAGTTATTTGACACAGTGAAATGACACTTCAATACAAACACAAACATTTCTCACTTACTCACTAATTATATACTACATGAGATTTTCAATAGTTTCTGAGGTGTCAGACCTTCTAACAAGACACTGGCATTGATTCATAATACAACACAGTTACTTCCATTTTAAAAGTTTACCATAGTAATAAAGTATAGTGAAAGCATGGTAAAACAAAATACAAGGCTTTTAATATGCTAATGCATTTTTACACTTTTGCTATTGCAGTGGTGTGTTACTGTAACTATGTAACTTTATGCAAGGATTCTCTGGATCCCCTTTTTCTAAATATGTTTTTCTACACACACTGTAACAAATATAAGCAAGCACACAGTTTTTAAGGTGCAGGCAAATGGAATAGGCACATTAAAGTGTGTTTACTTCACCATTGGCACCCTTGGTAGTACTATCTTGAATGAGTTTGCAGCTTTCTTAACATCTTGATTGTTTACCACAGATGACAGTCCAAGAGCCAAGAGAGCCCGAATGGACGATGAAGATGAGGAAGATGGAGACCACGATCACCACAGAAGTGACCCCCAGATAGCTATCTGCCTTGACTGCTTAAGAAACAGCAGTCAGTCGGCAGAAAACATAGTGAAGGTTAGCTGAACTACAGCATATAAGAGTACACTATTTGCGTGGAGTCAGCAGGATTGCAAGTGTATGTCTAGACTTTAATGTTAATGGGAGAAATAAACATTATAAACTTTACCAAGCATTCTGAGGGAGACATTGTAAATTCAACATCTATATACACGAGTTAGGGTTTGAATAAGATCAGGGTTAGGATTTTGTATGGTTTACTGAGGATTGTTTTAGGAATTATTTCCAGTATTCTTTTATGTTTTTGAACCATAATGGAAATATTCTTTTTTTTAATTCCTGTCTTGTCTAACAGTCTGAGTTTCTACCCAACCTTGAGAAAACGATCTTGTTTCAATTCCCGCTCCAGGGCTTAATGAAGAAATTTATACGCTGCTCAACTCGAGTGACAGTTGGAACAATAAAGAAGTTTCTTAGTCTGAAGTTAAAGCTTCCAACTTCTTATGAGGTAAGCTATGTCCTGTAAACCTCATGTGTGCCACATGCATCTTGCATACGATCACCAAAGTTTACTTACCTTTCGTGATGTCTGTGCTGTGAATAAAGTTTTGTTTGGGAGTAAATCCATTTCTGCTTCCACTTTGATTGGCATACACATCTACAGTACTGTAGCAACCATAACAACACATTCTGATGCATCTTGGGATCTTTTTTATATATGTTTTGTTTTGCATTGTTCTATGATTCCTTATGGTATACTTGTGAGTTGCTTTCTTGTATTGACAACAGATTCATTGCTCACCACTTTAGAAACACATATTTTGTTAACAATATTTTGTTACCTGTGGCAGTGTTATCTGTAACTATAATGTCATGTCTTCTTTTGGTCACAGCTGGATGTACTATGCAACGGTGAGATCATGGGGAAAGATCATACTATGGAATTTATCTATATGACAAGATGGAGACTTCGGGGTGAAAGTGTAAGTACTGATTCATTTCTCTGCGTATTCCATTGCATTACTCTTTGTCTTTCCTGAAGAAAATCTGTCTAGTAGTTACACTGCCAGAGTAAGGGTTTGCCATTAGTTGGATCAAACCTCTTAATTTGTTGTTGATAAATTGGCCCTTCTATTTATAATTCATAGTGATGTAATGCCAAACATTTGATTGATTGTCTGTACACATATAAGAGAATGTCAAGTTATTATCATAACCCTGGTTCCCTGAAATAGAAATGTAACCATTACCTCACGGGTATTAATCCTTTGATACTGTCTAACCTGAATAGATATTCCAAAGCTGCACGCAGTGCCAGTGATACAGCTGTGCCCACCCCCGAGGGTATAAAAAGACTGCTGACACTGATATCATCATCATTTTTCATTCAAGACTTGCTGCAATAATGAACACAGCAACCTTGACGGTTAATGGTTACATTTCGATTTCAAGGAGCGAGGATTATGATAATAACCTAACGTTCCCTATCAAGTACGAAATGTAACCATTACCTCATGGGTATGAATACCAAAGCTGTCGCAAGGCAATATTGCAGACCAACAGGAATGCTACAATCAATCAATCAATCAATCAATCAATCTTTATTTTATATAGCGCCTTTCATAGTGGACCACCATCACAAAGTGCTTTACAAGATGCAGTAACAACAAGAAAATCCATAATACATTAAATACAGAGAAATGTATAATACATGATATACAGTAAAAAAAAAATGCATAAAACAATACAGTGAAAAATGCATAGTACATTAAGTACAGTGGAAAGTGCATAATACATGATAATAACATAATACATGAAATAGTAGTAGCAGCAATGCAGCAGCTAATAGCAGATATCAGGCTTAAAGAGCATGGAAAGCAAGAGAGAACAAGTGGGTCTTGAGAGTTGATTTAAAGCGAGTGACGGTGGGAGCATCACGCACCAAAGCTGGGAGAGAGTTCCAGAGAGTCGGAGCCATGAAGCTAAACAACGAACATTGTTGACCACCTTGCGCGTTACCATGAGGAACCCCAGTCCAAGTAGCTAGGGCTAAAAAATGGAGGGAGAACTCACACTATGTTTATGCTGTAAGGGTTGAGCTCAAGGCCGCCCTTAACACTCTTGTTCCAAAATCAGGGTTTTGTGGATGCACGACATTCAGTCGATAGAACCTAGTAAGGTATGGTAGTAGCCCACACCACTGCATTGTAAATGTCATTGAGAGATGCACCCTGGAATAAAACCCACAAATTTGCCATAGGAATGAGCATTTCTGGAGCGGGCAAGTTGGCCAGCTCATAGGCATTCTTGAATGTGTCTGTGATCCATTTGGACAGCCTCTGCCTAGGCAGGGCTTGATCATGGAACTGCAGCTCCCTGTCAGACTGAAAGGAGGTGGAAGAAGCCTCCAAATCCGGACTGGTTGACATGGAATGCCGAGATAGCAGGATTAGTATGAAGAGCAACCTTTGCCCTGGCTTGTGCAAAAATTAAACAGGCTTACGCAATTGAAAATGCTTGCATCTCACCCACCCGCTTAGCAGATGTGATTGCAAGCAAGGAAGCCGCTTAAAAAGATAAATATTTCAGCTCAGCTGAATGCAAGGGCTCAGAGGGAGGCTTCATAAGTGCTTCAAGCACCACGTTAAGCCTCCAGCGAGGGACAACATCTCCAGACACAGTGGGAGCATGACGAGCGGTAGGAAGACATACAGCAGCTGCGTCGGCCACTGGTGTTCCAAGGCATCTATCGCCAGTGGGTCCCCGTCTCCTGTTATGTAGAACCAGCGGGGTCAATGGGTCGATTCCTGGGAGGTAAGTCTATCACTGCTCTCCTGGACCATTGCCAAATGAGGCTCACCACCTCTGGGTGAAACCTCCATTCTGAGGCACTGGGAACTTCCCTTGAGAAGAGGTCCACTGCTTAGCTTATCACTCCAGGCAGGTGTACTGCTCGCAGGGAGAGGAGGTGATCGTGCGCCCAGAGCAACAACTTGTGGGCTACTAGATGGAGACTGAGGAACCTGAGGCTGCTCTGGTGGTTGACGTAACCACCACTTTTGTGTTGTCTGCACGCACAAGCATGTGCTTCCTGCGAACCCTCTGCAACAATGCTACAAGGCTAGTTAAACTGCCTGCAGTTCCAAACCATTATGTGGAGTGCAATTCTACAGCCTAGGCTGGACGTGTTTGTGGTGATGGCCTCCCTTGTTGGTGACACTGCCCAAAGCTGCTGCCCTCAAGCCTAAAAGTTCTGGAAGGTCATTACCATGAGTGCTCGTTGAGCTGAATCACTGTAGCAGGCGGATTCTCTGCACTCTGCCATCTGACAACAGTGGACAGCATGGACTCGGAGTCCAAGCACACTCCTAGAGGAGGCTGTCTGAGAAGGTGTGAGCTGGCTCTTTGCAGATTCACCGTAAGCCCGAACCGTAGAAAGTACCGTAGGCTGATGAACAGTTACATGTGAGCATATGTCTGAGCTGGAGACTGGGCAAAACGAACCAGTCATCCAATAATACTCAATACTCAGATACCTTTGAGTCTCAATGGGGCTAGCATAGCTTCCCTGCACCTCGCAAAAGACATGGGGAGCTAGAGAGAGTCCAAACAGCAAAACTTGAACTCGTACACTGTTCCCTAAAAGCAAACTGCAGGTACTTGAGTGTGACGGTTTTTATGGGGATATGAAAATAGGTATCTTTGAGGTCCACCTTGGAGAACCAATTGCCTGGCCTGAATGACTGACTGCAACTAGCTGTTGCATCATCACATTTGAACCTCCTTCGGCTCAGAACATTGTTGACCTGCCTGAGGTCGAGGATTGGTCTGAGGCCACCATCCTGCTTGGACATGGAGTAGAACCCGTCCTCCAATTGGAGGGGGTGTACCATATGAACGGCCTGTTTTTGCAGCAGAGCGGCTACCTCCTGAGACACCACAGCGGCATGAGGTGAGGGGTTGAGGGCAGCCACCTCTCTATGAGAGTGATGGGAAGAACGGCTGAACAGGTGAGGGATGCAGAGCTCTATAGAGCTGCAGGAGAAACATTTATCCAACGTACGCTTGGAGAATGCATACAAAACTTGCAGAAATGCGGTTTACCAGTGCCTCCTTCGCGTGCTGCTGCCTCAGGCAGGAAGAGCATCTGCTTGTCCACAGGCAGGCTGGCCTTGCATATGTCACAGGGATAAACCCAGTCATTATGCAAATAGCAAGCAATGTACCATAAGAATGTACAGTTGCTGCCTCAGCTTGCTAAAAAAACAGCAACTGGACCATCAACAAAGCCTGCTTGGTACTAGACAGGCAGTGCGACTCGAACTCAAGCCAGATTCGCTGTTCTTAAGTACCTGTCTAAGCACTAGTACAGAACTGTACACACACAGTATGGTGGAAATGGTACGGTACGGTGCACACGGTGCACGTGCAAACAGTACGGTACGGTGCACAGCGCCGTACACTACCATTACGGAAACCTTGTTCACTAAGAGCAGTGGTAGATCAGTGACCTACAGTTACCGAAGAAGCAAAATACAGGGATGCCCAACTGTATAGCGTCTGGCTTAACGCAACACAGCCCTAAGACTGGAGGAAGCCTGCTAATACTGACAGCCTTCGCAATGGTGCTGAAACCAGTGTGGCAACGAGACACTACAGAAAAAACTGCAGGCAGTCAGACCCGAAGCAGAGCTGAGCCCAGCAACCGCTAGTGAATCGGCAAAGGTAACCCCACTCATTGTACAAAGTACCGGCATGAACATGAGCAGGTCTGAGTTACCCCAGTTACCTACAGTTACCCCAGGAGCGATATAGGGATGCCCACCTATAACGCTCTTGGCTGACCAATAGTTCGAAAACCAAGGTAAGCCTACTGTTAGCTAACAGTCTTCACACTCATTCTGCAAGCAGATCTTAATGTGGCAACGAGACACTGAGAAAAACTGCAAGCAGCCTGACCCAGCGCATCTCGGCCTAACGCAGGAGAGCTGAGCCCAGCAGCCGCGTCAGTGTTTCTGTGGGAAATATTTTTGTCTCGCACAATACAGTAAACAAACAATTACCGTTATTTTAATATAGTTTTTATAACAAAAACCACATTTTTTATTTTTACGCTCCGACCAAAGCTCGCAGCTTAGAGAGAGCACAAGTAGCCGACTTAAGGTGTTCGATCCCAGGGAAGGGACAGCTGAGCTGCCGGCTTCACGCAGAGCACAAGGCCGTTGCGGGACTTACAAAAAACTACAGCTGACTGCACAATATTTGAAAGAATTTATCTAAAACACGTTATGAATCGCATTAATAGTGTGATACACAAGCAAAAAGATTGAAGATCTCTCTCGTCAGGTCGGTGAAAGGAAAAATGATGATGATGATATCAGTGTCAGCAGTCTTTTTATAGTCTCGGGGGTGGGTGCGACTGCGTCACTGGCACTGTGTGCAGCTTTGGAATATCTATTCAGGTTTGATGGGCAGCAGTGTGGAGTAGTGGTTAGGGCTCGGGACTCTTGACCGGAGGGTCGTGGGTTCAAACCCAGATGGGGGACACTGCTGCTGTACCCTTGAGCAAGGTACTTTACCTAGATTGCTCCAGTAAAAACCCACCTGTTTAAATGGGTTATTGTATTGAATTGTATGATATCTTGTAAGTCGCCCTGGATAAGGGCGTCTGCTAAGAAATAAATAATAATAATAATAATAGACGGTATCAGAGGATTAATACCCATGAGGTAATGGTTACATTTTGTACTTGATAAGGAACTAAACAAGGGTTAAAGTCTTTATTTTTATTCAGATATACAAATTACAACACGGTTCTTCCTGGTATCTAATCTCCTCCTTGACCATCTGAGTAAAATTGAGCTACAACAAGAAAGTAATTTTGTAACAAAAAGCACCAGCAACTTTGACTTCTATAGCACTGGCTTTGAAATGTCTTAACATTTCAAATGGAAGTATGAAATACAGTGCTTTCCAGTATCATTCAGCTGACCTGTGTTGATCTGCTACTTGCTGTAGCCCAGAAGGAGGACCTGTCCTAACCTCAAAGTTGGCCTGGAGGTGCAGGGCCTGGTAATTGGATTTAAGAACTGAGACGCTAAAGATCTCGGTTTCCGGAGCCAACTTAGCCCCTGGCATGCTTTCAGCCCTGGTCACAGCACCTCCACCTACCTGTGCTTTTGCTCATTCAACTGTGAAATTGTGTGCCATTCGGAAACCAGAGAAAATTGTATGAGCTGTCTGGCTATTCTCTTGCAAATTTTTTAGGAAATCTGTGAGGAATTGGGTTGACAGGGCAAGGTTTCAGAGCTGACTAGGATTAAGTCCCATTAGACCTAAAAAAAAAAAAAAAAAAATGAATGTCTGTGGAATGTGGAAAATGGGATCCAAACCCAGATGAAACACTGTTAATCCACACTAAATGGATGCCTCATCGATATGGCATTATATTAAGTTAGACAGTGTAGAAAAACCCACAAGTAACTCTGTAATACATTTGAATGCAGCCTTTTGTAAAATATGGGAAAGTACAGGGGTTGGAAATGAAAACCAAATGGCTGTCGCCAACATTAGATTAATTGGTTATGCAAAATGCAGCATTGATACTTATTCTGTAATGCAGGGCTGGTCTTAGGTCCCTTGGCTTGGGGTTTAGCCTCACATGCTGTGGCTTATCTAGCCAATGTAGAGTGCTCAGTTTTGGTACTGGCACAAAACAAGCTGTAGGGAACTCAGTCATGCACACAGAAAAATACACAAAGTCTGTGTATAACTTTAAAAAGAGAGTGAGGTATCTGTTCATTAAAGAACACTCGGCCGCTTTTTAATAGATAACACAAAGTATGATTACTAACGTGGTGCCAGTAATTCTTTTTTGCTGTTGTTGTTTACCCCTGAAGCAAAGTACACTCAGAATACCCGTCGTTCATTTCTTGGAATGCTTTTCACCTTCATTCATCACCTTTGGCCCAGTAACATCCTTCAACTCAACCCAGCGTCTATCCATACTGGGAGGAATTCTGACACAAGCAGGATTGATTGACTGTTAAAAAGATCTAGTCTCACTGTCGGCAGTTGGGTCATGGAATGTGTCAGCGCAGTAATCAAATGCTCTGTAGCCCATAGTGGAGCAGCTGGGGAATCTTCAAGTGATTGCTGGTATTCTTTTACTCAGACTGGTTGAATGTGTGAAGTCACCATTCTGAGGCGCTTGGCTGGCAGAGTTCCAGGTTAATACTGCCTTACTTGCAGTATGCAGTTTACTTTGTATTCTTAAAGGAAAAAGAAAGGCCTATTTTGTTGGAAGAATGTGGTGTTGGCACCAAGTGTGAATTCAAGGAGCTGTTAACATTTGTGCCTTTCAAAAAAAATTGAATAGGAAAATATGAGCAAAGAATAAATTGTAATAAAATGCAGCATACAAAACTATACATGACATTAAAAAATACTCATTGAGCAATACAAAACAGCAATCCATCATAATGATTTAGTCCAGTTAGTAAAGACTGGATAATAAGGATACAACTTATTGTAAATGGGAGGGGGAAATGTATTAATACAAAAAAAAGTGAAGTTGCATTTTGACTTGAGAAGCACCTGTGGAGAGAATCAAAAGTCAAATTAATATATTCATTTTATAAGCCAGGACCTGTTCACATAACTGTTTGACTTCACGGCTGTGCTGTTGGAGGAAACAGTATGAGACCAATTATTTAGCCACCTGACTTTGGCACTGAATGCATCCCTGATAGGTCAGTTTAAAAGTCCTCTGTACAGAACTATGTACCTGTACCATTCATGTGAGCCACTACTATTGTCAGTTGTGACAAGCCAAACAAATGCCTGGCTCTCGAGTAACATTACAGAAGTTCACCCAACATCAGGAAATGGCATCAAAGGGGTCACATTTCAACCTCAGATCAGCAAGGAATCCACCAAAGGTCATTTCGTACAGCTATTTGCTTTTGTGTAGTTGTTTATTACAACATGTAAGAAAAAGCGTCTCTTTAAGGGGCACTTCAATGTTTTTTTTGTAAATTTGGCATCTCTTTTGTTGTAATCTCCAGCTATTCTCAGAAGCCATTTCTGATTAATATTGTTACATTCTTTCTGTGAAAGTTAATAATGGAACTCATCCAGTAAGACTGCCTTTTTGCAGGGACATTTATTTTATACTTGTTTTTCCCCTCTATATTTACATTTTTTTTTCAAAGTCTGTTTTATGCATAAAACTAAGTTTGATATTCATGAAACTCTTCTAGGCTTTTGTTATAGAAACCAATAACGGCCAAGAACTGTTTTTTCATAAAAATAGGCTTTGAAAAAACACCCTTTAAAACCAGTGATCTAAAGGTTTGTGTCAACAATATTGAAATTTGGTGTGATTCTTGTATTCACTTTTTATCATTGGTATTGTCCAATAAAAAAGTAGTTAAAATTGTTGCTGTCGCGTGGGTGTTTTTTTTTAAATTTATATTACATTGTTTGTATTCTTTAAATAAACCATAAATATAAAAAGTCAGTACAAAGTACAAATTATCAATGCATTGTTATTGAATGACGTATTACAGTTGGGCTGCACTTTATGGATAGCAATGTTATTTTATTGAGACAAACTAATGTGTGTGTGTGTGTGTGTGTGTGTGTGTGTGTGTTTTTCCCCTCCCCCATCAGTCTTACCCAATGGTACTACAGTATCGGCCGCGGATTGACTTTGGTTAGACCAGAGGGAAACAGATTGAACCTGCACTAAAGTAAACCCATCGACAGACTGCACAATGAATGGATGTGCCTGGATCAGGGACACAGATGCTTCTGTTTCTTTGCCGCATGCAGATAGATGTCTATGCTGTTAGATTTTGGTTTCTTTAAGTCAGTTTTATGTTTTAATTTGACAACAAATTAATGTGTGCCAATCTTGCTCCTTCAACGTCCTACCTAGAATAATTGTAGCATTTGGCATGGGTTTTTTGTAGTCCAGAAATAAATGTAACAACAGAACTGTTTCACTGCTTTTAATTTGAATACAACAAGCTTATCTGTTGCACTGCAATGACACAGTGTACAGATTTGTGAAAGTAATGATTCAGTTTGCTGTTGAATGAGTATGTTGGACCCACTGGAGTAAAATCCAAATTGAACTGATACCTTCAGGTTGTTCAACAGAATGCTTTCTGGCTTGGATAAGTTATAAGGTATCAATATATTGGTCAAAATACATTGGTTATGAAAATAGCAAGTGAATTTAACTCATTGAGAGGTGTTTATGGGAAGTCTTGAGATATGTAATAGTTAAAGCAGGCTACTAATCTGTATTTTACAACCCCAAAAGTTTATAAATGTGTTTTTGGTTAGAAGTAGATATTTTGTTAAGTCAAGTATGTAAATGAAGTCTTGTAAACAATCTAAAAAACATGCTTAAAACTGTTTCAGAATATATGTTGGTGGTGGTGATGATTAGAGAAGAACTATTTCGAATTTTGAATACCAAGCAGATGATCTGAAGATTCCTAATAAGTTAATTTCATCCACCCAACACATTTTTGATTATTGTAGACAGATTATATAAGCCCTATTTTTAAGGGTCATGGCCACTTTTAGTTATTAATGTCAGAATGTCAGACAGTTGTATGTATTCATAGAGTAATTGGTTGTATTTTCCATTGTAAATGTCATACTGCAAGAGATTTGTACATCTTTTGTCATTCCTTCCTTTAATTCCCTATGCATTCTTAACTGTAGTCACTGTGTATAGAGTGGCGGCAATTAAAATATAATTTACAAATGCCTTGGATAAACCATATAGTAATGCACACTGATTAGGCATAAGAAGTCAATAATGGCTTCAACTGTGAGTTGGACCACATACTGTAGCTTATTCAAATGGAAACAGGTGTCCAAAGTTAAAGGATTCTAAAGGTTTCGCACAACTTATATAGGGCTAGTGGATCACATGACATGTCATATGACCACATACATTTTCATACATTGTAGGGGGTTTTGAATTTTACTTTTTAATATGGGTTTTGAATTCTATACATTTTCGGACAAACAGCTAGATGGCAAGAGGTTGAAACAAGCCAGAGAGAGAACACAATTGAACTTATATAGAAATGAAATGTAGCTCTATGAGATGAATAGTCTTTTACAGAGTTTATTCTGGCTACTTACAAGAGATCATATTCTGATCACAGCCAGCTGAACAGAAGAACAGAGTCACAGGGGGCAAGGGCTTATCGGCTACAGGACAATCTGATTCACAGTTGCTGACATTTCTGAACCTGTTGCAGTGGGATCTCTAATGCTGTACCATTTGTGTACTGTACATACAGTATTCAATCCACAGCTTTTTAGATTCAGCACAAGACTCAAATGGAGTACTGTGAGAGCACACCCATTGTTGCATTACTGAGGCTCAGTGATTAGGGAGACATTTTCAAAAGCATTTCCAAAACTCAAATTATTATCTGGCAAGAAAATATGAGCAGAAAGAGAAAGTATTCATAGAAGATTTCAATTATTTTCCATGGCCTGACTAAAATGTTATTACCCAGGCCTGTTTTCGTGCCAATTTTATGAACTGGTAATGGCTTTATTTGGCAGTGCTCATTAAAATATTGATGGCTTTTAGAATTGAATAGATACTGTACAAATACTATATATATATATATATATATATATATATATATATATATATATATATATATATATATATATATATATATATACTCAAAAGAATATAATTAAATAAAAAAATGTGTTAAATTAGATAAACAGTTCTATTGTTCCCTTGCGTAACATTTAGTTGTGCTGTTAATTTCATATATGCTTTACAACTGTTGCTATTCATTTTTAGTTAAAAGCTATCAAATTTTGCTGTCTGTCATTTTGAAAACTCAAGAAAAAAGCCTTTCATCTCTGTACTGATTAAAATGGAAGTCTATTTTTATTTATTTTTCTAGCTTCTGCATGTTTGTAACTAAAGTCTAAACGATACATTTTGACCAGTGAGGCTTGCATCTAAGACTGCCTTGTTACAAATGTACTAAATTTACTGTAGTGCCATGCCATACTGCTAGAATATGGGTATAATACATACAGTGATAAAACAATAATGTTTGCTGTATTAAGGAGCTTTCTGGTGGCCCACAAAAGTCTGATATCTTGTATAGCTGCCTGCTTTATGTACACATCTCTAGCAGTGAAGTGGGCAAATTGTGGTGGGCTTTTATTAACAGCATCCTTATTTATAAGTATGCTTATTACCAACAACTTGTGAAGAGCTTCTTTTAAAAAAAACAACAAAAAAAAAACTACTCTGTTTGTAATCACTTTGTGTTTTTATCCATCTTCAAAAATGTTTTGTAAAAAATATTTAAAAAGTTAAAAATAAATAAAAGCATACAAACTAATAGTGGTTTAACTGTTAGTTAATACATTGTTTAGACTGAATAACCTTTGACATGTTCTTGTGCTAACCTGCTATGAAGAATATTCTGTATTTTTGTAAGAAGCACTTGTAGATATTTTATCTTTAAAAGGAAATGTATGTTGTATGTTTTCCAAACAAAAAAAAATGCTGCTTAGAATAATCTATTTTATTTTTCAATGTAAATGTGCCTGAAATGCATTCCTATAGAGTTTAGCAATCTGTGTGTGTATGTGTGTGTGTCTGTGTGTGTGTGTGTATATATATATATATATATATACAGTATATATATATGCGCAAAAGAGTTCTATTTGTGATGGAAATTTCCTGACATTATTAAAATATAATAATTCACACTGTGTGACTGGAGGCATTTTACTATTATACATACACATGCAAATAATCTCATTGCTATAAGACAGTAGTTAGGAAAATATCATTTCCATGGTTGACTCCATGGGCCATATTATACAACTTTACATAGACTACTGTAGATTGCGATTGCTTACATATTTTTTTAACCTGCTGAGCTCAACCCCATCCCCCTCATTGTTATATAGTGTTATTAATGTTTGGTGTCACTGTATAGTGGGGTTCTCATACATTAAATAGCAAATAGATTGAATGGCTTTACATTGAGCATTCGCAAGCAAGGTTAATGAAGTTCATTCAAACTGTGATGATCAGTAAGGAATGCTGTGCATAATTCAGCAGTGTTTAATGTTTTGCCCTGGATGCCTCCCAAGTAAATATTTGCCGGGTGATGCTGCTGTTTGCTCAGCTCCATGAACAACAGCCAGGGTGACTGGAATTCTCCAGGGAAAATCTCACATGTTGCTACAGCACCGACCACCGTCCCATCAACGAAAATGAAAGATTATTGTCGAATCTGATCTGTCGTATCCATTCTAGTTGAACAATGAAAGCCTAATACTTCCAGACTCCAATGTGCTATTTTGCTTACAGGAAAACCAATACACTTTACCGGTGTTGTAAACCTTCAGTCTATTTGGATGCTTTTAATTTTCTTTGTAATTTATTTTTATGTGCAATAAAAAGATCAAATGAAGAGACTTGTCTTTGTTGGCTTACGAGGATCAGTAGAACTGAACTGAATTTGGGGGAAATTACCTAACAGAATAATATGAATGGCTCCTTGAAATATTTAAACCTCTTTATCCATATTTATTTATCCAGCTTAACAATCACATTAATTAATTTGGTGTTGAAAGAGAAACATACAATATGATGATGCAAATCAAAATAATGCAGACTCATCTTAATACATCTCCATATTCAATATACTGATTACTGGATGTAATGTAATAAAGTAGTCTTAACAATAACAGTTCATCAATGCAATGTACTTTGATGATTATTTTTTGGTCCTTAGCCCCATACCTCAATCATGATTGCTCTTTATAAAATAGGAGATCAAATAAGGGCAGAGAGCATTTTACACAGCCAGCTCAATATGCTGAAACACATTAACCACACTTGGCTGGATGCTATGAAAGAGTTGCCCTTAGGGTTCTACAATGTCACCCTGGACTAAGGATAAGTGAATTTAATTATGAGGTACAAATGTGTTCTTTTGGCAATCTCAGATAACATTTACATAAAACATAACCCAATTTTGTGAATCACAACCAAACGACTGGTAATATTATAATTATTTATTTCTTAGCAGATGCCCTTATCCAGGGCAACTTACAATTGTTACAAGATATCACATTATTTTTTAAACATTATTTTTACATACAATTACCCATTTATACAGTTGGGGTTTTTACTGGAGCAAACTAGGTAAAGTACCTTGCTCAAGGGTACAGCAGCAGTGTCCCCCACCTGGGATTGAACCCACGACCCTCCGGTCAAGAGTCCAGAGCCCTAACCACTACTCCACACTGCTGCCCCACAACTTAATAACAAAGTAATGCAAGTTTCATCATGTTTGGTGACACTAGTATGATGTGTGCAAGTAAATTATTTGAAAAATATGACTCATTTTATTCTTTGCCTTGCTTCCAAAATTCAGCTTCCTTTAAACCTTTAGCACTATTGCATGCATTCAAACACAACAAAACTGCAAAATAGTTAACAGAAATACAACACACAACTGAAATGAAAATAACCTTTGAAACACATTAGCCCCACAATGGTGGTTCTGTACTGTAAGGGACAATGATAGAAAAAAAGGTTTTCTATTGCAGTAGCTTTGTACCATATCTGGGCTGTGCTCAAGTATCCAAACACTACTCTATCTACACACTACCTTTCCAGTTTGCTAGCTAGCCTACAGTTAGCCCAAACAAAGAAAAGCAGTAATATCAGCCCTAATGCACAGCACAATAGTTCCAAATCCATTATGTGGCATTGTTGGTAATGCTGTTGTCAGCTTTTTTGTTCTTACGTAGTTTCTTCAGGGTAATAACACCAGTATTATAATGAGGGTGACATTCTTTAGCCATACAGATTTTTACCTTAATCACTTAATTCACTCGCTGCCTGAACACGAATCAGTTAGAAAATAAAGCTGCATGTAGGGTTGGAAACAATTAACATGACCACTTAGGCAGCAAACTTTTGCTGGCAGTTTGCAATAAGCACTGTAATCAAGTGGCACAAATGCGCGATGTCTTTAGCTGAAACTTATACAATCTGTACCTCGAGAAGATACTGTAAACTACACCCAAAAAGACACCATTTCACAGACTTATTTTATGTTGATACCCTTTCTGCTGTTCTTCCAAAAAAAACTGCTTCCCAAAACAGATACTAATTCATTTAAAAAATAGCTGAAGAGCTGGTCAAAACAAAAAACTAAAACTTTTAGGGTTTGCAAGATGAAGTTTGGAGTACAGTTATTACATAGTTATTCCAATCAGTTGCCAGTGCTAATCTCAAGAGGAACCTTGAAACCCTTGCAAATACTTTAAAACGTGTCACCTGATTTAAATTACTGATATAAGACTCCCCAGAACCGAAAATGTGTGCAGATAAACAGCTGAAACCTCAGTAATTCAAGAAAAAGTGAGTACAGCATAACTTTTTTTTACTGTTCTTCAGTTTTTATTCTCACCATTTATCCATTCTGCGTGTTTGTTTATGCCTAGACAGCATTGGGATGAGCAGTGGACATAGCACTATTTAACAAAGCATGGTTACTGAAGTAAAAAGTGTTTGTTTTTAAAATGTTCTTTTTTTTATCTAAATAACACAGCATTTTAGTTTATTAGTCATAAAAAAACATTCTTTAAATAACTCATGAGTTGAAGCTTTGTGAATTAGGACTTGATGCCTTCCATCATTGTGTCTTTTTTCTATATTATACAGTATTAAAGGGATTGCCTGGGAGTTCATACCAATGCCTTGTAACATCTTTAACATGTCTATAAGTAGGCTAATAATTAGGTAATTGATTGGTAGTTACAGGAACAGACACGTTTTCATAAAAAGCTCACAATAATATCCCTAACTAAATTATCTTAAATGTCAACATAACAGCTCTAAAATAAGTAATGTAATGGTTTATTACAAAGGGAGAATGGTACCAAAATGCAAAACCAATGGTAGAATGGTTATCACAAAGTAAAATATTCATTTTTATCATGCCAATGGTTTTGCAAACCAACACACAAACCAATACATCCATTGCAATACCATAGTATCGTATCAGTACTACTGTGGAATTGTTGTTACCATACTAGGTTACTTGACCAATTATAGCACAAGTGCATTATGTCATGGCTCTTGGTATTTTAACATCCTAATTAGGTGAAGTCATTTGAACAGGATTGGCCTTGAGCTTCAATATTCCCTATCTTCATACATTCTTCACATCCACATGTGTAGTACTTGCTGTAAGTTCCCTCTCTTATAAAATGCCCAAATACTGTCCCAGTCATAGATTATAAGGTAAAAAGGCAAAATAAATGTGTACAGTGTGAATGTCAAGCTGCTAACTGTATTGCTGTTTTGGGTAGATGGACGGAAATCCACCTAGTTAGAGCAGCAGTCATTGTTCCTATTACCTGTGCCACACTTCTGTTGAAGCACAGCAAGGTTCCTGCACAGCCAGTCTCTGACACTTTTTTCATTTTATTATCAAGCCACCCTGCTGCTCCAGTTTGCAGTTTCAATATAACCGACTAGCCTGTGCCACCTGGCAGAATTTATGGATGGATGTACTTTTATGTATGTATTAGTTTCTCTTGGCAATTTGTTGAATATGTTGTTTTCCAGTCTGGCAGTTTGTATAATAAAAAGAAAGAACTGGCATGCATTCCGTCTTTGATAGACACATCTTGGGAAATATTGGCATAAACACATGTGTTTATTCCTCTCTGTGATCTTGCAATGTGTTAGTTTGGTCACTCTCTTTAGCACCTCACTGGCCAGCCCTGTATTATCATGTCACATTTCCAACATACTGATTCTAACTCTAGCACAATTGCAATGAATATTGTAGCAGACTTTATTCAAGAGTACAACCACTTGCATATGCCCCAATTTTCATTCTGCATATGTTTTCATAGCTACAGAACAGAGCAGGTTTGAGTCCCAGTTATTGTCTCATAAAATAATGGATCACACTGAACCCCAACAGATCTTGCTTGAGAGGTAAGTAATGTTAATTGAGCTTCCAGAGTCATTATACAGTGAAACTAAGTACAGCTGGTCTTTAGATCACCTGTACTGAGGCAGCTCAGTGTGGCATGTCTGCCACCAGCTTGATTAGGGATCTAACTTTATGTGCATTTTAAGCTGTCCAGAAGCTTCTTAATCCTTCATGCGGTTTTAATTAGTATTCAAATGAATATCCTCAAGTTATGACCTAAGACAGACGTCAAATTCCACTGTGGATAAAATATCCAGTCCTACTGCTTTCACTTCAGATGGAGAATGTGAATGTGGCTGGATCGATTGTCAAAGCTGCTGTGAGGTTAAACAAGATATTCTGTGATATTATGCTATGTGTTGGTTTTCTGACCTGTGTGACAGTGTACCAAAAACGTGATTTATCATTTCTTAACAGGTGGCACATTAAGTATCCCTAACTACATTGTAATTAAGTGTAATAACCCATTAACTACACACACTGTTGTGTTGATAAATACAACAACATGCTTAATTACAAAATGAACATTGTTGGCAGTTGTTTGCTCCTTTTGTATGTAAACTGTATGGTTGTGTGTTAACAATGTCATTACAAATGTAACTATGCACCGTAATTACATTGTAGTTAGAAACTCTTAATGTATTGTCTCTCAGTATTGACAACAGGCAAGTGAAAGATAAGTCAAGCAGCAGTGCCTCACAATATGTACCATGGCTATTGTACTTCATAATTCTGCACTGTACCATGATTTATCCTGATGTCAGAAACCTCCCTAACATACATCTACGGCCAAAAGTTTTGCATCACCCTATAGAATTAACTAATTTTGCTTCATAAAGTTGAATTGAACCTGCTGAATAATGTTAAGTTAACATATTGTATTACACACCACTTTGTAGTTTTCCATATACTTAATTAAAAACTGATAAAAAATTGAAATCTAACATGAAATACTGGACTACTATTATGGCTTCTGGTAGACTTTTGCAATATCATTTTGTAGTATCTTTGATTACATGACAAGAATTTGGATATTTAAAAGGAACACAAATCTATAGATCTGTACTGGTCAACAACAGAGTTTTGAATGATGAAGTTTTTTTTTTCTCTAAATTTGTGCTTAATATCCTAAAAACAGGTGTTCTTAGTTATTACAGACTTCCTTTAGAATCCTCTATTGGTTAGTATTTGAGTGTGCTCTCCATATGCTTATTTTGCTTAATGGGACGTGCTCTTTTCAATACAAGGAAAATATATATTTTTCTTTTAGGTTGCTGTCCCCTTAAGTTTTTATTGTATTGTTTGCTTTATGTATCCTGAACATTTTTGGAAATGTGACTTGTATACATAATGAACTCTTCCTCCTTTACAAAATCTGATTCCAAGGCCTTTCAAGATAACTGTACCTCCAGGGTAATTTGTTTCAGGTCAACAAAACAAATCGCTCTCTCTTTAGGCACACACTCGAGATGTGACACAGCTACAGTATCTCGCTTGGGAAGGCAGGGGTCTGTAACTGCTCCTCATATTTTCTTGATGATTTCACTGCTGATTAAACCACAGAGGATAAGGTTTCTAAGATGCTAAAACTGTTTAGAGGTTGAAATACTTTTAACTCGCTTTGGCAGGAGGGAACCAAAAAGAATGTAAGAACTAACGATCTGTGCTGTAGCAATGCGTTTCTGTCACCAGCTGACTACTGGCTATGGTTAAAATGGATTCGCCTGAGACCATGATGTCATCCAGAATCCGCTTTAGCTGACACTTGCACAGCCGAAATAACTGTTTATGATGTAGATATTCTGGTAATCACAGATACCCCTCGCTGTAATAATAACATGATTTTATTCATAACAACTAACTTACATATTTAATGTGCCAATGTGGAGTGTTTATAAGGAACATAGGTGCCATTAAATCAAAGGCTACAGAGCTGCGATAGCTTAAAGGGTACCTTTTTATTTTATTGTGTTCCCACGTGTTTTGCAACAACTGTTTACGTAAGGTGTGTGTATTGTTTTCATTTTTTTAACATTTTGACCACTTTTTTAAACTTTTAAATTGCATTCTCTGCCTCAAGATGGCTTCCCATGTACCCACATGGACCTCTCAGAACTACATTTCCCATCATCTTCCTGCTCACTGGTAAATCCATCTCAGTTACATATGTGAGTAGGAGGATGATGAGAAATGTAGTTCTGAGAGGTCCATGTGGGTACATGGGAAGCCATACACACACCTTACGTAAACAGTTGTAGCAACACATGGGAACATGTAACACAGTAAAATAAAAAGGTCTTTACGTACCCTTTAATTTGGATATAGTTAGGCGCCACCATTTTGATTTGTACCCTGTACATGTTGTAACGTATCTGCTGAGGACAGATTTGGTATCTCCTGACCTGACCTGAATAATTGCATGAGGTCTCTACTTTCATTTAATTTAAGGTTTGATGGTGGCCTATTGCAGTGTGTCTGTTCTTTCTTTCTTTCTTTCTGGAAAAAAAAATCTGGCTTTTCTTGCTCAAACACAACTGACACTGTTTTATACCTGCATCCTTAATTTGTTTGTTGCCACAAACACTTGCCAGTCTAGAGTTATACCAGCTTTAAATCAAAACATTGTAGTACGTTAGTTACTACCTATGCTGTAACCACTGAGATTTAAGCATAAAAATACTGTATATTTATTCATTTTGATGTAGGATAAACAGAAAGTGCAACAATAATCATTAATTTATGAGTAAAAAGCACTGAGGGATGGCTGGCTTATGTCGTCACTCATTTGTTTTTTCCATTTCCCATATAGAACCCTATGTAGGGTGCATAACTATGAAGTTGCTATATTGTGAAGTGCTTGCTTTTTACAAACATTTGTTAGGTCTCAGAAATTATTTTATTCATTTGGTACAACACAAAATGAACATATGCATTCAACAGCCAACAAATCTGTATGCATTGCTCCAAGCACATGACAACACAGGGTAATGTACCTTGGCTTAGCAATATTCTGAATAGACTAGTCATAGGGTAGATATTAACAGATACGTAGTATGTTTGCATATGAAAAGTATTGCCCAACAACCTATAGTTCACATACATTATATGGTTTTGGTACAAATGCGGCAGTATAATCATTACCCAAAGATGTGTAGGCTGTTATATAGGGCAGCAGTGTGGAGTAGTGGTCAGGGCTCTCGACTCTTGACCGGAGGGTTGTGGATTCAATCCCAGGTGGGGGACACTGCTGTACCCTTGAGCAAGGTACTTTACCTAGATTGCTCCAGTAAAAACCCAACTGTATAAATGGGAATTGTATGTAAAAAAAATAATGTGATATCTTGTAACAATTGTAAGTCGCCCTGGGTAAGGGCGTCAGCTAAGAAATAAATAATAATAATAATAATAATAATAATTATCTTGATAACACTCGTATTTATATTCCTGATATACTATATTGTATTGTGCAAGACTAGCTTTCCAGTCCACCAGATAATACATGGATGGATTGGTTGCCAACAACAACAATTCCAAATCTATATTTAATGTTTACCAGAATAGTTTTCTTTATAAGTTTCATAGCTCTTGTTTGTACCATGACCTTTACAAGATTCTACTCTAGCCCTATCAATGGGTTTTGGTAACATTTTTGTGGCTGCTAATTGTAGTCAAAACAGTAACAAACTATTCCTATGGGCAGACTCATGTTGTCTGTAGTTCAGAACTGAAACACAAATAACTTACACAGCTGTTATACTGTTAATTACTACAAACAGATCATTAAACACTTAGAACATAAGAAAGTTTATAAACAAGAGGAGGCCATTCAGCCCATCTTGCTTGTTTGGTTGTTACTAGCTTATTGATTCCAGAATCTCATCAAGCAGCTTCTTGAAGGAATCCAGGGTGTCAGCTTCAACAACATTACTGGGGAGTTGGTTCCAGACCCTCACAGTTCCCTTCAATTTCAGTATCTCCCATATGAAATTTATAATGCACATTTTTATTGCCTGCATGCAATACTTTACACTTTTCTCTATTAAATGTCATTTGCCATGTGTCTGTCCAGTTCTGAATGCTGTCTAGATCATTTTGAATGACCTGTCTAATTACAGTGTGGTACAGTAGGTGTTGCTACATTGAATAAACGTGTGTCCTGAAATCAACATAAACACGGTAAAGGCTTTAGTGATGTCATTATTTTGCTTGTTTCCTATAATCTCCTTTTCCAAAACTGTCATAGCTCTTTGAGCATCATCAGCACCAAGAGAGCCAGCCAGTCTGTGCTTTAATATATCACTACAATCTAGGCGCGCTTGCTGCAGAGGCAGGATTGCATGGTATGGCTTTATTTGTATTCACAAATGGCCCGTCTGTCATCATATTGTCTGTTACTAGTTAGAAGCACTTGTTTGCAAAGGGAAATATCTTTTTTACATGTAGATGTTATAAATGAATAATTTTGTACAAAGTTAGAAATACAGTACTTAGCTTTCACCTTCGATCACTTTTTAGAGGGATTATGTAGATAAAGGTTCACCAGTGTAGAAGACCAAAGGTCTGTCTTTATGAAGTCTTTATAATGTTGATAGGTTGGTACTCATCCAATCTTAATAATTTAATTTAAATCTTCTTTACTAAAGTAATCTTATGAAATTAAAGGGGTACTTTACATTATGTGTTTTACCTTTAAAGTATATTCCCCAAGAATAATTTTAATACCATTTCTGTTCTAGTTGATCATGGTTACCATATAACTTATTGGCAATGTTATGTCTCATTTTTTTGGTCCAACCCCTGTATATTTTCAATAATGTATTTTGTTATTCCGCTAAGAAACTAGATCTAGTAGAAGCTGTACATTTGCAACTTGCAAACTAACCAACTTAACTGATTCTTTGTCAAGCATTGTAAGTGCTGCTTCTAAGCTCTACTGACAGCTGTCAGAGGTTTAAAGCTCCCAAATCTTTCACACAATATTTTTTATACACCCCTATTCCTGGCATTTCTCAATATAAACACAATCACAAACCATTTTATTTCTGTAAATTAGCCAGAGACCCACTTTGCAGCTACTTCAGCTGTTACTTGAGCAACACAGCCAACAATAAGAGTCGTTTGTACTTGACCTCTGGACCCCATCACTTTAGTCAAGTTTGGTCTGTCTAGGAGTTTTTGGAAAACAGTCCTCCTTGTATGACAAAACTTGCTATGTGGTCACCACAACAATGCTCTTTGACTAGAACATACATTGTACTGTAATTATCTCCTGTTACATTTTAATTTTCATTGCAAACTATTTATATCTGATATTTTATAAAATATGTTTCATTACCAGACCTGGAGTAACATTGAATCATTTTTCAATTTGCAATCCCCATTTTCCCAATTCATTATTTTGATAGCCATCATTTTTTATAAATGTCTTTAAAATATGTAACTGTTATCTATTCTAAACATACAATAATGCATATAGAAATGTGTTATGAAGGATTTTACAGTAACCATAATTAATAATATTAGGCTGTAGCAATACAGTGTTATAAGAACTGTGCAACTCAGGAATTTATAAGAAACCTTATAATTAACAAAACATTAAGCTTTACAGTCCTAATTATTATTAAGATGATACTGTAATAAATTCCATCAGAGTCTTTGATAATACATTTACAGATGGATCCTTAAACTAAAGTGCAACACAATGCTAAGATATTTTATTTTCACATGTATATGTAATCTTGCTATGAAACATGTTTGTTTTAGATATGAGACCGTTTGCATCACAAAATAATTTCAATATCAATCTCAATCTACCGAATAACTGTTCTCAAGTAGACTACACATATGTAAAATCCAAGCCAGGAACAGCTCACTGACTTTAAATCAGTTACAAAAGGGTCCATTTTATTCACCATGTCTTTCTAAAAAAGGTAATAACGTTCTAGACAGCTGTATTGCTGCTTTTGAAACATGAAAATATGTACTGTATGTGATAAAAGTAGCTCTCTAGGTCAGCAAAAACATCTCCACAACAAGGTCAACAAGATGTTTATGACAGCTCAGCAGGCAGTGTCCCACAAAGACCTTCACGATGCAAGGCTTTCATGCTATCAAGTGTCACCGGCTGCTCACGGTTGGTATTGTATCATATACGTGGCACGTGTAGCATTTAACTCAACCCGGAAAGGAGCAGCAACCCTTACCCATTTGAATTGTCACTAAGAAAAAAGTACCATTAATTTTGGCAACGTTAGCTTTAAATCGCCAAAATCAATGGCTGCTTATTGTGCTGTATACTATCCATACAACAATTGTCGTATCCATATCAAACCCTTAACCAGGCTTTACTTCTTATTAGCATAAAGACATTTTCCCGAGTCCCATTCAGTGGATTTTTTGGTCTTCAAGACTTATCTTTAACTCTAACAAAGTCTATAATTCCTGTCACAACCCTTACTTGTGTGTTACAGGAACTAGGCCTAAATGAGTCTTACACTGGGGTTTTATGTTGTATATAAAACTATATGCTACTGTTTGTAACTGTGGAACAAAAATACAACTTACTGTGTTGTAGCTAGAAAATTAGACTGAGTGAAAATCTGCAAGAAAACAATATGGCACTTAACAGGCGGTTGCTATGCAAGTGTTTTAAAAGCTGTGGTTTTATACTTTACCTTATTTTAAAGTGTATAGGTAAATGTTTCTGTTCTGGCCATCAAAACAAAGTTAAAAAAAAAACCGACCTCATTAACTTTGATATTATTGACCACTGGATTATGCTGAAGCATCTCGAAAATCTGGTGAATGTAAGGGGGATGGCTCTTGATTGGTTCTGTTCATATTTATCAGATCGTTATCAATACGTGTCCTATGCTGGTCATAATTCTACAAATACTCGCTTTGTTCATGGAGTCCCACAGGGTTCTGTCCTTGGTCCTCTTCTTTTTAACATTTATATGCTGCCACTGGGTTATATTATTCGAAAGCATGGGGTTCAGTTCCATTCTTATGCAGATGATACACAGATCTATTTAAAAATAAATTTGAACACTGATACAGTCCTATCTGCTTGTTTGGCAGATATTCAAACCTGGATGTCAAATAATTTTTTTAAATTGAATGCTAGTAAAACTGAACTCCTTTACCTGGTTTTTCATGCTCTTTTGGTGATTGCCTTGTAGATGCCTATTTGTTAGTCCACAGCTTAGGTGTTCAACTTGACTCAAAGCTTTTATTTGAAGAACATACCACTTCTGTGGTAAAGACAGGGTTTTATTACTTAAAGAAAATTACCAGAGTGTGTCGTTTTCTGCCCCCTAGGGATGCTGAGATCCTCGTTCATGCATTTGTTACATCTCATTTGGATTATTGCAATGCTCTTTTTGTTAATCTTCCTGCTCGCTCTTTGCATCGATTGCAGATGGTGCAAAATGCAGCAGCAAGGGTTCTTACCAAGCGGACAGAACACATTACTCTGGTCCTTAAGCATTTGCATTGGCTTCCTATCCAGTCCCATGTTTCCTTTAACATATTGCTGTTGACCTACAAGGCTTTATACGGTCAGGGTCCTAGTTATATACTGGACCTTCTTAGCCCTTACATCCCATGGGAGGCAGCTTAGATCAACTCTGGACTATTAAAATGCATGGTTCAAAAATGTGTTACGCTTGGAGGGTGTAGTTCTAGCTGTGTTGCTCCTTTTCTTTGGAACTCACTACCAACCTTTATTAAAGAATCCACAACAGTAGCCACATTTTAAAAATCCCTCAAGATGCACTTATTTTCCACTGCTTTTTCTTAAACTCTTTCTTTACTGCAGTCTGCAATGTTTATATATATATATATATATATATATATATATATATATATATATTGTACTTTATGATTGATTTTATTTTGATATTTATCTATGTTATTGCATTTAATTTATTTATGTATTTATATATATTTTTTTAATTGTTGTTGATTGTTTTGTACAGTGCCTTGAGACACCTTGATGTGAAAGGCGCTATAATAAATTCAAGTTATTATTATTATTATTATTATTATTATTATTAAGTATTCCATCCTTATTATAAAAGATGGTAAATGTTATTTTAGTAGCATGACATCCTCTAAGAATGTTGAACAACAGGATTCTTCAAAGAATCTGTAAGGCTAAAAATACCCTGTATTTTGTAGGGCACAGCTTTTTTTTAAAACTTTATTTAAAGTGTGAACACCATAAATGTATAACATGTAGTATAAATCCTCTGTGTCTAAATTGAGGTCAGTGACTAATGCATCAGTATTTCTACAGCATGATCACAATGTTGGGGTGGTTCTTCCCTCCTATTGCAGGATCCTCTAATTCAAAGTCTAAAGAGCTGTGCCAAGTTTAGCGTAACTAAAAAGAGCAGTGAAATGGGTTGAGTAACGAGAGATGGTTATTATTATTATTATTATTTATTTCTTAGCAGACGCCCTTATCCAGGGCGACTTACAATCGTAAGCAAATACATTTATAGTGCTGCTGGGTCTCGATGTCTATCAAACGAGGGAAAACAAAAGTAAATCAGGCTCTACCTATAGCCTGTGGGTAAGAATGAAATAACTTCCCACAATTAAACTTCAGAGCCCTTCAAGCTAACTAGGGGATTTTAAAAACGGTAAAAAAGCCAGCGGAAATCCTTTCAAGATCTCTGCCTGTGTTGTTGCACGTGTCAGATGCTGGAAAATGATCTTCTGATTGGTTGCTAACCTCTGACAAAGCAGTCAATTGAAATCTTATACCAGTATACACAGTGTGCTATCCTGCTTGTACCCCATAATAATGAAACCAGCATAAACTTGTAAATTTCAGTTTTCATGTTTAATATGTGGACACCTTTAGACTCAAGGCAGCATTGCAATCCTAATGATTTTGCTGTGTCCTGTGATAACTTTAGCATTTTCAGTAGCTCTAGTATAATGTATTACATTAGGTTTTGCATACGTTCGTGGTTTTCAGGTTCAAACATAAATGGAGAAAATATTCCATTATTGCAACCAATGTCATTTGAGCCTTATAACTATGAGCCTTATAACCTCTTAGAAGGTGCAATACAAAACAGCAGCTTTTACCCTCATCAGTACAGAAACAGTCACAACTAGTGTCAGAAATATGGATTCTCTCCAAATGAAATGACTTTAAACATTTAGAGCTTAGAGATGCAAAAATGTCTGACAAGTGGTACAAGTGGTTTTCAGCATTTCGTTTAATATTTTGAAATGTTTTGAAGGTTATTGTAAAGTAGGTAGTGACATCACAACTTTTTTTAATGACATACAGGTTCTGCTTTCTTTCAGAACTTGTTATTTAATACATGGTATGTCTAGTAAATATGTCAGGTATTATTGCAGTCCTGTATTTTAATGGTGTACAATCTGAGTTTTGAGTACAGAGGATTTATTGTACTATAAAGACCACCTGACACAGATACAGGTTTTGCATCAGGAGCAGGTGCATCTCTTTAAATAGCTGGTGACAGGAACTGACAGGGGGAGGGAACGTACTGTTTCTTTAAAGACTGTCATGGGCAGCTGTTATATTACGTGTAACAAGATTTCATCATGCTGCTTGAATTAAATGGACAGGCTGCTTGCTGTTTTAAATGTGTTTTTGTTATACATTGGGGAAAAAAAGTCCACTGCTCTTTATGATGCAAACTAAATATAATTTTTACATTTCTTTATGCAAAAAAAAACAAAAAAACAACACCTGTTATTTAAATTACCAGTGCTACATTGGAATGTAGTGTGTATACAGTAACCTGTACACAAAAAAAACCTTGTTTACCTGTTTATTAAATATAAAGCCAACTGTAAAATAGAAATCTTGAGGTTCTATAGGAAAAACAAATGCTGTGTTATACAAAAATCCATTCCCATGTAATTACCTTTTTGAGTATTTCTAGTCAGTTAATTGTTTTTAGATTAGTCTCCATTTAACCTTTCTATTACTGGAGTGAAAATGCAAGGCTAATGTTTAATCTGTATTCTTGAATTGATAAATGTTTATGGGTATTAAATTATTGAGTTATACATATTGTACCAGAATATGGGGCAGTTTATATAAATAAGTTATAATGTAAGCAGTGGTGCACAAGTTGGTGATGTCACAAAGGAGCAGCTGAGACAGCTGAACTTGCAGGTCTCTGAGTAGCTGTCACTGCATAACCAATGATCTCTAATAGAAAACAAGCAAACTAACAACACAGTGTTGTTTGTTAGTTCTCAGAATTTAAAGAAAGGCTTGTAAATGTGAAAATAAATTACATTGACGGTCCAGTTTTTACAAGTGTGGACCATTTTTAATATCAGACTAGATAATGATTCTAGATAAACATCTGAATTGTATATAAATGAAATACCAGTATTATCATACCATACCTAGAAAATCGGATCACTGTACAAAAACAGGTTCCATTTATCACAATTTGCCAGACACAATTTCTTCACAGTTTTTTTTTTTTTTTTTTTTTTTAATGTACTGTTTTTATTATGGATATTTGGTAACAGAAGTACTTATTTATATGATTTATAATAAAGTGTGCAGGTTTGTATTGATCTTATGATACCCACCATTGTTTATTATATCTGGGTTGGATTCATATTGTATGTCATCCAGATAAGAAATGGATTTATACATGCTATCTCCCCAAGTACTAAACACGTTAGAGGGTAATAAGACTTCAAGTACCTAATATATCCCGTTGATAAATGACTTATTTTATTCATAACTTCAAGCACTTATTGATACATTTAGAGGTAAGACTTCAAGTAGATAATTGCTTTAGCTAATGTTTTTTCATGCCCCTGCGCTATTGTTTTTATCTGCAATAGAGCATGGCATGCTGCTAGTGACTCTTGCAGCATTAAGTAGCACAGCCAGTTGATAGACAAGAACTCACCCTGCATTCTAAACTGGAACCTTGTCGTATTACTTTCACTGACTTACAGGCAGTCAGGGGCTGGTATTGGGTCGATAGGCACACCATTTATATATCTCCCACATAACCTACAAATAGAAAAAAAAGGAAAACAATGAAACGGTATTGCTATGGAATTCTCATTGTATCTATAATATTAACAGAATTCTCTGAATACATTTTGCACTTTGAGGTATTTACAAAGTACATGCAGGTTATAGCGCGTATCTACAGTATCTGCTGAAACAGTAGTAGGGATGACATTTCATTGTATAAATGACTGTATATATATATATATATATATATATATATATATATAGTAACGTAGCCGGCACTCACGGACGTTCGTTTGCCCCTTTAAAAGCAGACCCAGGACACAAGAAATGGAATTTAAGCGCTGACGCGCTACTTTTAATACACAAAATAAACACCTAACTACACAGAGCGCTAACTACACAGGTAAGTCCCTGACTAACTCGCAGGACGGCTAAGCCGTTTACCTGTCACACAAACACACCAAAAACCCACACAGGTTTGACACCGCACTTTCAGTACGACTGCTCGGAGACAGAGCACACTATCTACCTCCTTCTACTCAGCAGCACCGTACAGACAGGCTGCACGTCTTAAATACCCTACGCCTGTCATTAATTTACAATAGTTACCAGGTGCGGGTGATAATTAAACAATATACAATTAACAAAACAATAAAACAATTAAACAAAATGTGCATACGCACATGTTTTCTGCAGGGAGGATATTAACCCCTTCCCTGCTGTGTTACATATATATATATATATATATATATATATATATATATATATATATATATATATATATATATATATATATATATATATATATATATATTACCAGAGCAAGAACTAGTTGCTGGCAGTGGTAGTAAATTCAGCACTACCTGAAGCAAAATACCTAGACAAAAATATAATACAAACAAAAACATCTAGCGCAAAACAGGCTAAAAACATCTTGCGCAAAACATCCTAATAATAAAGGAAACTAAGATAGGCTGCGACTAGAAGTCTTTTAGGATTCTATTTTGTTTGGTTTCTTTTAGTATTTCAAAACTTAGCAATATTGAGTATTGTAGTGATGGAAATATGAATCAGCTGTAGAAATCTAATCAAACTATGGAGTTTTATATCTATATATATATATATATATATATATATATATATATATATATATATATATATATATATATATATATATACTTTGTAAGAATGTTGCTATCTAATTAAGTATTTGTAAATGATATACAAGATAGAGGTCACTTGGGGGTATATCCACACAAGCTGCATCTTAGCTATCCGACACACAGTGCAAACAATGGGGAACACAACAACGCAATTAAATAAACTGAATGAATAAGCTGAGGCATCATTTCTGACAGTTTAGGTACTGTACATCCAACTGACAACAAATTGTGTCTGCTTTTGCTATTACTAAACCAGAAAAATCTAAAATCTACGCTTTCGCAATGAGTTTAATTCTGCCCTGAGTTATAATATCAGTATGCCTACTCAGAGTGTTACTTTTAGCTGAGTAATTTTTTAGATAAACTGAATACAGCTCAGCAGATCAAAGTGTCCTCTTATAAACATGGTCTGCTGGTCGTGTGAAGGTTATTTCCATTGTAGTTTCTTTCTAGTTGCTGCTTGACCTGCAACTCAAAGCTGCTTCCACAGCCTTGGTACAATGCCAAGTCCTGTTCACAGCCACAGCTTGAATCTGAAGTTGGGTGACAGCCACAAAGCTTTTTAGTGGTAGCCTCTGCCTCTTCTCTGGTGTATCCTTCAGACTGACCTCATTTATCTTGTTGACAGTTCTGAGGTGTTTTGTCACCTACACAGCTGACCAAAATGAGCACATATCAGGTAGCTTTAAAAAAAAACCACAATGGAGGACTGTGATAAAGCACTGCTATGGAGAAAGTAAGACAGACTTGCATAACCTTTAGCGACAGCCATATAAAACACAACCATGCCAACTACAATATTTCAGATATTACAAAAGATTTCTTTCTTTTGGAGACCATGCCTCCTATTCTCCCTCCCAGGCCTTATTCGTCCCCAAACTTCATTTCAGATTCCAGCTCTCAGAAGTAGCTTTCTTTACCCACAATCCCTTTAGAAAACCTTGTATACTCCTTGTTCCAAACTAGATAGGATGGTCAATGCTTTATTTTATTTTTTTTTTTACTCTGCATGGAGAAAACACCAATTCGAATTCTAAGAAACCACTTTAATTAAAATGATCTAGTAAACTATTCAGTTAGTGCATGAATGTAAAGAAACAAATTATGATTAAGTGAAATGGCTCCTTTCAGAATATCGCCCATAAAAATCATTACTTACAACTGTCACTAAAAATATAAGTCCAGTATCACTGTTCTGTATCCAGTGCCAACCATGCCCCCCTCTTCCCAGTGGTCTACTGCTGCTACCTGCCAAGTGTTACTGCTCTTTGGCGCACAGCCCTGGCATCTCTGTGCACTGGTCCAGTAAGGACATGGATGGGTAATGTTTTATGGCCATGTGTGTGCTATTTGAATGAAATGGACAAGCAGCAGTAACAGTGCCAAATTAAACTTTCCTATGTTTCTCCAGGACTTTTTCCAAGATAATTATTTTACAGTATTTTTCAATCATAATTGCTTTTCCATTTCTGTAATGAGTGGGACAAATTAGAAAAAAAATCCAACATTTTAAACCATCATTGTGTGTTGGAGAATAGTGATGTAAGAGAGATTAACGATAAAGATAAGGGTTTTAGCTCATCGATTGAAAAAAAAAAATTGGACAATACACTATTCTCCCTATTCCCTTTTGATGGCTGTAGTGGAAAAGCCAGTCATATTGGCTTCAGAACAGACCCTGAATCAAAACTTTAAATGGTAAACTAGCCACTGAGTCTGTTCTAAGACTTAGAAAAACAGTGTTAAGGGATACTCTGTAGGCGTTTTTTGGAAAGAGTTCAATTTTTTTTTTCTGCTTGGGAAACTGGAAAACTGTTTGTACTGTGAGTCTCTTCCTGTAAATGTACCCTTGCATGCTGTTTTTTAAAATGATTTAAATGCAAAAAAATAAAAAAAAATAAAAAATCTTTTTTTTTGCTCTCTTTAATGAAATTAGAGTCAGTTTTACTGTGCGACAACAGTATTTAAGGTGATGCAATTAGCAATTAGCCTTGAGCATTATTTTAAACAGTATAGAGTACAGCAATGTTTCCTGGAAGTCAGTAAGCATAGCAAGCAAGGATCTAAACAGAAACAGTGGAGAATCACACTGAACACACATAACAGGGTAAGACATTGCAAATTTAAGAAATTGTTAATGATATAAAGTATCCCATTAAGGTTAACACTCCGAGCTTACTGTTTCTAATGGTACAAGAGTATCACATTGGCTCACAGTTTAGTTATCTAACACTATTGACATATTAACCCTGAGTAGCTAAGAAGTGCTGACAGGGTAATAGAAGGACAGGGCAGCAGATTGAACTTTACTCTTTATTAAGCATCAAGCTGTTGAAATCAGTTCTAAATAGTTTGTCGCTCTGTCATTGCTGGGACCTGCAGCCTTGTTCTATCTATAGCGCCTCGGTATCTCAGATAACCGGGCGGGGGTCTGTAAAGTGGATGTTGTGATTATATATGGGGGTTGTCGTGCATATTCATAAACCTGTTCCCATAAACCTGTTTAACGATGTGAAATGAAACTAACTGGTAAAAATGTGAAAACAATCACAATTATGTTGAAAAAGATATTGCAGGAATACAAACAATTAAGCGGGAAACTGGGAAAAGCAATGCCTTGGTTTTAAACCCTACAGGCTGTTCAGTACCACTTTAAACCAGTTGCTTTCCTAAGAATGTCATAGCAAGTAGAAAATGTAAATACAGATTGAAGGTATGAATGTACTGTTACTAGTAAATTACAATAAATACAGACACTTAATTAAAGTTGAACTCCCTTGTAAATGTATTGCTTTAAATTCACAGGGCGTGAGCTGGGGTGAAGGAAAAGGCAGAAGCAGCAGAAGGAGCAGTTAGTAGGATAGAAAGATGGTCGCTGACTGAGGGCGGCATTGCCGACACATCCCAGGGGCTGAGGGCCCAGCATACCGGAGACAGGATAGAAAAGTGGTCGCTGACTGAGGGCGGCGACCCAGGATTCCAAAAAAATGAAGTTTAACATAGCTCTAGCTTGTACTTTCCATCTCTTCACACCAATTTAAATCAATTATTAATACTATTAGGGTTAAGCTTCTAAACACGCACTTACTATCGTACTTACAATCAAGGGGCATTCAGCGTATTTCATAAGGTACTGTATATATTTGCAAAAATAATTATTCCACTCTGATCGTAAACTTTTGAATATCTATATGGGGTTCAGATCGGCAGGAAGAATGGAGGTTAAACCAGCCATGCATTGTCTCCTCGAATGACATTGAAATGCAACGAAATCTTGTATTTTGGACCTTGGTGACCTTGTTTACATGGTAAGCAAAACCATTCATTTTCATCAGAATATTAAAATCCGTTTTCATATTTAGAGTACAGTAAGCAGGCAGATTCATGTTTCTGCTTTCCATGCAGACACTTTTTCAGAAGTTCTAAAGACCCCGCTTTCACTGAAAATGGAGTGAAGGACTGGAAAAATCTAAAGAAAATACTTCAGAAACATTCATAATCTGGCACCACAAAGTGTTCTGAAAGGTGGCATTTGTTCAAACAGTGGAAGAAGTATGTTCTGACTGTAGCGTCAGTTATCAAATCTCACAAAACTGTGGTGCTTGAAAACAGAATATTTTGCTACAAGTTCTGTAAAATCAGATTCGAATCAAGCTATTTGTATAGATAACAGCAATTCGAATAAATTTAAAAATTGTGAAGAGGATGTTCCAGGCAAGGGAATGGGGGGCTCAGGCGGGAAGAATTGACGTTAAACCAGCCAAGCACTTTCTCCTCCAATGACATTCATGGGGTTTCCATCCCATTTACACTTGAAATGGCGATGCGTGTGCACGTGTGGGAGAATTACTCGGGTAAATCAGGTTTGTGGCCGAGAGGGATTGGGTAAATCTCATTTACTCATGTAAATGACGAAACACACGGGAAAACCACAGCCAGTTTCGCATGGAAACCCGCATTTCACATGTAAATGTTAATGAGCGTGTTTATCCTTAACTATACCTTTCCCATTCATTTGCATGACGTTGGGTGAAAAGCCCGGTTTACTCGAGTAAAATAAACTGAACAAATGGAAACCCAAAAAAGCATTTTACACAAGACATTTTTCTCATGCAAATGTCTCGAGTTAAAAAAAAAAAGAAATTCGCATGGAAACCCCATGATTGAAATGCAACTAAATCCTGTATCTATACTAGTGTTGATTTTGATATCCCAGCTGCCCTAACGGTCTACCATTCACACATTTTGAGAGACTAAACCCTCCCACACATATCCTAAAATGTCGGAAGCGATTGGTCAAACACAGCGTTCCCAAGCACCGAGCTACTACCGCACATGCCACGGTACAACAGAGACAGCATACAGTAATCAATAGCGATCGATCAGTTCTGAAAATAACTATTGAAAGTAAGATAAAGTTTGCTAAAAACAGGTCCTTAGATCCCTTAAATGTTGTAACCATCAAAAGTTGCGCCAATCAAAGCACTATAAAAAATATAATACAGACCTTTTTGTTTGCTTGTTTGATTTCCGCATCCGACATTGAATAACACAGAGAAATCGTATACAGGGCAGTTTACACGTCAATCATGCACTTTTTAAATGACGTGACCGATACACCATTCACATATTTTGAGAGCTTAAACCCTTCTACACACTCTGTAAAAAAATTCAAATGATCGGATGCTCACAGCCGGCGCTACAATGAGATTTATTTGAGGACGTACACTGTAAGCCCCCTAGCACTTTATGAGGACATTTTCACTGAAGGGGTTAAAACTTGGAAATGAAAACAATGTGGTGGTGGATAGCCAATGTTTAATTAACACATTTTACAAACTATGACACATTAAAACAGGAATCCAAAGATACGTATTTGTAGTTATAAGTACATAATATATGAGGGAACAGCTGCTCAATACTTGTCATTTTTTCACCAACCCCTTCCACTCGAAACTCTTTCCACCCACAAAAAATGCACTGTGTGCCACTCAGAAGAATAATATTGAAAGGTGAGCATGTCAATGCTTATGGGCTTACTGTAATAACTGTGTCTTGGAAACAGGTATATGAGCTGTCTTCTGGGAAAAGTCTAAAGGCTAGAAATTCAGCCCAAGCCGGAAGCCTGGCTGCTTCTTAATGTGGAGCAACCTGGCAGACAGTCCATTATTCTGGGAAGCTAGTTGTGCTTCAGTACATTCAGGCAAAATGACATGAATCCAGTTAAAGTCAGGCTTAAAGGTTATAAAAGCAATGCATATTCCTTGTTCAGTATTCCAGTCAATAACATTTACAGCCTTCATTTTAAACACTGTTACATTTTTACTTCATAATTGCCTTTGCCTTTTTCAGTTGGTTCTTTTATAAGGGGAAATACTGACATTTACAGTATGTCAAAAATCCTCTATAACCACTGGCTCAGGCTTGATGTATAGTGGGAAGGCTTCTGTTCAGATCCTACTAGTTTATTGAAATTCCTCAGTGATTGGTCTCACATTGGAACTGGCCATTCTCATTAGCTCAGTCTTTCTGAGTTGTGCTTTGTATCAACTATTTTAAGCATACAATCATGACATATTCAGTAAAGCTTTCTTCAAATAATACTTTCCACAATTACATTTGACAGCAGATGTATTATAATTAGCAAAGAACATCATACAACTGAAATATAACTGGATATATGCACAGTATTTAATACAACTTTAGAGATATACCATATTGTGTCCGTCTATTGATCATCTGCATTTGGAACTGTAAGAGAGAACAATGGTAAGTAGCTTGAAATATGAAACTAAAAGTGTCTGATGTAGAACAACAGATTGCCTGTGCCATATGAGATGGGGTTGTTTACAACTGGGAGTCTTTCGTGTGCCCCTGAACCAGATCTACAATAAACAAATGTAGCTGCTATGCTGAGACGTTAATAGGTGCTCAACTGCCAAAATGGGTTTACAGGATGCCAAATTGAAAGACAGTAGGAAACAAGTGCTCCAGATACCAAAAAAAAAAAAAAAAAAAAAAACCATTCACTGTCTTACCCGCTATTAACTCACTTTCACAAACAGTCAGGACTGATGTGTTTCCCATTGTGAACTGATGCGCAACAGGGAAATGTAGCTTTTAAATATTATATCATGCAGGGAAGGCTCTGCATATAAAATAATTAGGCTTGTGAGGGACAGTTACACAAGTCTCCTGTAATAACCAAATAATGATTAGAAATATAAATACATTTTATTATTTTATTCTGCATGTTTCCCAATAAAGAGTAACTTTGTGCCGGTATAACAAATTCTCCAGTTGTAATAATTACTAATTATTTTTCCCTGCTTAGAACCACTTTGTACACTGTTACACTAGAGTGTAAGAATGCATTAGTTAAAGAGGCTTTAAAATACAAAATTATTTTTAATTTCTGTGTTAAGGTGCTTTGACTATGAGTTCAGGGGCAGCTCTTTAGTTCCCATTGCCTGCCACAGACAAATGTACAGTAATGTAGGTTAGATGAATGCAAGTGTCTGTCTATTAGTAAGCAAGCACCAGTACCAAAATTAAAAGAAAATTGTTTCGAAAGTGGTGCTGGCTCTTACTTCTATAAAGGCAGCTAATCTAGCCTAGGTTACATGGGTAATTCCAATGTAACTAACATTGATTTCCTACTGATTTCAAATGAAATTCCTATTGAATTCAAAAGTCACAAGCATGAATTCATGACATACTTTTCATGACTTCATAACATTTCCCTTAATACACATGAAATAATCACGAACAGACACTTATTTTTAAGTGTTACCATTACATGTATCAGTGGCAGACAAATAGAACTGAAGAGAAGCTCCTGAACTTAGGTGGAAGTTACTCAACTCAGATTTATCAAAAATAAAAATAAATAAATAAATATTTGGGCAATTAGAAACATTTGTAATAATTGCAAACATCATGAAAAGTTTAGGAGGAGTAAGATGAAATATATTTCAAAAATCAAAGAACATTTGCATGTGTGCAGTGCACTCAAGTATTTTACTACGATTTAACAGGTAATTCTCATGAAAACAATAAATGAGCAAATGCTTCTTTTTCGCATTATGGAATTGAGAAAATTCTAAGCAACTTAAAAAGAAACATTGCTTTGGTTTTGTAACAGTTAAGAGTGATTTATGTAGCTTTCATGAGAGCTTTATTTAAATTGTACTTTTCTAATCAGTTTTTAGATAAGAATGAGTGTTTAAAATGTACTAAATAAATTCAAACACCATAGGACAGATACATTTATCTCATGAAGCTTTGAATTTAGCCTTTTGAAATAACATCAGCAGTAAAGCATAAATTATCAAAGCAGAATGGCTACCAGCAATCATATGTCTTTCTATCTGTAAACATTTCAAATTGTAACAGTGAAAAATATCCCTGACCTCAGTATAAACCCACTATCCCATGTATTGGTTCTTCTATTCACTGAATACATACTTATGTTCAGACCTGTTCCCAGTGGGAGTGAATATTGTATTGTTTGTGTGTGCGTGCGTGCGTGCGTGTGTGTGTGTGTATAAATTAACACATTTAAAAATACTGTATTAGTTCAATTTGGCGCCGCAGCGTTTATTTTAAATTGATCAAAATGTGAATGTGGCCCTTAAACGAAGGCGGCGATTATATGAGGGAGGCCTTTATTAATAATACTATGATTTACAAACGCTGCAATATTTTATTACATGATTAAAGGCATTTTAGAAGCGGCGCCGTGAGAGGCTCCATCTGCAGCACCATACTCTTGTGTGCTTGCAATGCATACAGTACATTTACTGACAGTTAACGAGAGCCTATTAGGTGGGAGTTGGGAGGTCAGGGGAGTACTGTACCAGCGAATCATCAGTATGTATTTGTTGCTATGGGGCGGGACAAGAAGAGGAGAGAGAACGGTAGTTGAGTGTGATGCAGTTGTTTTTCATAACGAAAAATATTACCTCTGAATATCGATTTGATTTCTGTTAAAACCAAAATATATACTTGGTTGTTATTTTTTTCTCACTGTAATTTACCTGCTTGTTTGTAATTTATCTGTAAGAGAAACCGAAACGAAATCTTCTCATAGATAGTATATATATACTGTATATATAAACTACAGGACTGAGTAAAATTCCAATTGAATAAAACAACAAAACAACTAAACCTCCTACAAGAAGATATCTTCAGCCAGCGTTCAGATAGCGCTTACAGTGACCAGCAAAGCTCTAAGTTCCTCTGAGTTTAAGTTTTTCGCATCCAAGCTGAGGATGAGGTAAACAGACGGCCCTTGTTTTATCCTCTGCTGTGTTGGAAATGAACTCTGCTGGAAAAAAAGGGGACTGTTGTTCTGTAAGTAGTTCATCTTGGGTTGTCTTTCGGGACTGTTTATAATAAAATTTGCTTACTAAGGTGGGTGTACATTAGCTTGTATTACATGCTGGACTGAGGTTGCAGTCTCTTCGGGGGTGTCATGTACATAGGCAGAGTTGCGCGTTTCTTTATTTTTTGAACAGTGGGGTAGAAAAAAAATACCTTTACTGAGAGCAGCGTTTATTACACTATTAAAAAGCTGATATCCGAGTGAGGCGTTAATTCGAGGGTGGCGTTAATTTGAAGTAGTACGGTAATTTGATCGCAGAGTACATTCCAAGCACCACCTGTTGGTTATTGCCATGTATTTTTGTCATCTTGAGATACTCATCAGATGACAAAACTTACCAGGATCCTTTCTGTTTTTTTCCCCCATCCAAATTCATATTTGTTACAACTGTTAGCGTAGCTTAAAGATGATTGCCCTTATAAATGTATATTAATCTTGGGTACAAAAGCCAGTTAACTTTTTTAATGCTCTTTTGTGATGTAAATAAAGATGGGAGGGGAAAAAAAACATATTTACTGCCCATCAATCTCTCCTCCGACTTTGATTTTCCTTTGGAATGCAGTTGTTTAAAATGTTTGCTTATTTAGAAGTATGCAGACAAAGAAGGAACACCAAAAAACTAAAACTAAAGGTAAATGTGGTAATGAAAAAAAAAAGTAAATTTGAGCAATGTGATAATACAATTGTGACTCACTGTAAGAAATACAGCTTTGTGTGACAAAAGTAAGAAATCTATTGCTTTATTCCCACCATTCCCTCTCATTCTTTTACTGATCATGTTTTCCCTATATTTAAATTTGGTTCACCCTGAACACTCCCTAGATGCTCAGGCATCCACATTTGTGGTCACCTTAGGCCTCCCAGACTGCAATTTTGACTACAGGCCGAATGCATTTTCAATTTTACAGACAACTTAGAATCTCAACAGCAGGACAGTGAGGATCATTTGGAATGACAAATATTATTGAGGGCACAAAATACCCAGCAGACCTGTGAAAACACCCAACAAGCAGTTGTATTAATTACTTCCTTTTCAATTAACCAACTTTGTGTTCAATACCTGTTGCTGTCAGAAAATGTGTAACTACTGTAACAACAAAATGGAAGAGCATGATTCTAATCAAGCTCTGCTGAATAACATTGTATTTCCTGCAGGATGACTCAAAAAGAAAACCATCACAAAGTGATAATCCAATGCAATAAGTAAACCTGGTTGTAAATTTCCAAGAAACCATCTACAGCTAGGCTTAATTTAATGTTGACAGCATGAGCAATTTCACAGTGGATCATATCCTGAGTTGGAAGGTGCCATTACCATCTGAGACATCTGCTGAGCTGGAGCCTTTGCCTACAGACTAATGCTTCCGTTACTGTCAGGAATCTATCTGCGACTTACTGGATTCCCTGAAGAGACCTGATATGGTAAAAGCAAACGTTCACAATGCACCCAGTACCCTGTCAAGCCTGTCCTCGAAGTAATCAATCATCATGTCAGGATTCGGAACATGAAGTCACATGCAACAGAAACACTGTGAATCATGCTTATTGTCACTCAGATATGTACTTGTGACATCATCATTATTTTTAACTGCGTGTCAGGTGGTGAAATGTATTTATGTATTTAGACACAAGCTCGAGACACCAGACCCAGCATTGGGTAACTTTTTGCTGGGGTTATTATATAGCCCATCATTAACCCACTAACCTCTGTGGATAGGTTTTAATACCATAAATGGCCGTTACCTTTTCAATGCTAACTTCACGAAAGCCATCAGTATGGGGTGTAACTCTTTGCTGCAATATATTAATTGAATGATGCATTACTAAGGTTGGACAAGTACAAAACTAAAAAAAAAACACCTGCATTTTGTAACACACACTTTTTGTATAGTTGGGCTGTCCTTTACAGCATATATAGCTACAACTGTTACATAAACAGTTGTTTTTTTTAAACTCCCTTTACATTTTTTGTTTTTCTTTTTCTCTAATATTGAAGGGTTTTTTAAATAATAATTTGTATCTACCATCTTGCTTGCAGGCCTGTGAGGTTTTTCCATTACCTCTTGTTCCTGACTCTTGAGAGATCATGACCTTTAAAAACGGTTGACTCCATCTGCTGCAGGGTAAAGCACAGCATCAGGTTGAGTCAGTAGAACAGAGCTGAGAGTTATTGCAAACATAAAAGTTAAGGGAGGGGTAAAACAATGAAATGGCCTTTGCAGCTATTGGTCTTTTAAAACAACTTGCTTCCTAGCCATGTAGACATCTATTTTGCAGTATATAAAAGGTCCAGGTTGGAAGTCAGTTGCAGTGATTAGACAGCAGATATGACAGGCTGATAAGTAGGCTTATGGAGGTATACAATTACTATGGATGTTTCACAGGGGAGCCGCCTATCTATGTGAAATTCTGTAGAACAGACTTTATTATCCACCTCAAACTTCCATTGAAGTAATTACTGAGGAATGATATTATCACTGTAGACCAATTTAAACCCCTTGGAGACTTGTTAGGCCAAAACAGTATAGTCCTGGCTGCCAATGATGGCTCTACACTCTATAGCATTGCTGGTAATCCTTTGTATGTTGATGTTTTATTTTTGAAATCATATTACCCCATTTTTTTTTTTTTTAAATTTAGTGGTCGCCAATTATTTTTATTGTTTTCTCCACAGTTTAGTAATGTCCAATTATTTTTTTTAGGCTCAGCCCACCGCTACCACCCCTGCGCTGACTCGGGAGCGGCGAAGACGAGCATGAAGTCCTCCGAAGCGTGTGCCGTCAGCCGACCGCTTTTTTACACACTGCAGACTCACCATGCAGCCACCCAGAGCTACATGGTTCGGAGGACAACGCAGTCCTGGGCAGCTTACAGGCAAGCCCGCAGGTGCCCGGCCAGACTACAGGGGTCACTGGTGCACAGTGAGCCGATCACCATGCAGCCACCCAGAGCTACATGGTTCGGAGGACAACGCAGTCCTGGGCAGCTTACAGGCAAGCCCGCAGGTGCCCGGCCAGACTACAGGGGTCACTGGTGCACAGTGAGCTGAGGACACCCTGGCCAACCTAGCCCTCCCTCCCCCTGGGCGGTGCTCAGCCAATTGAGCGCCGCCCCCTGGAAGCTCCCGTCCTCGGTCGGCAAAGGAATAGCCTGGACTAAAACTTGCGACGTCCAGACTATAGGGCACATCCTGATATTACCCCTTTTTACTATCCAAAGTTAGTACACAGAACATATTGCAATTGTATTAAAAAAAAATTATTAAAAGGTGTGTGTGAAATGTTTATATAAACATGAATAATATTTAAAATTGAAGTAATATTTTATGGAAATCTTAGAAGGGGGTATGTGACAGAAATAGAATGATTCTTGGTGGTAAAGCTCCCTCCCAACCGGTGAGGGAGCTAAGTACAGGGAACAGAGTACCCTGGACCGGATGGCCTGACAATTCATTCCCAGGTTTAAAAGGAAGTCGGTCATCTAGAAAGGGGGCGGAGCTCCGGTGCACTAACTCATCAACCTGGAATGGAAACGATATGGCAGCCGCGGATTGGAGGAGTGGCTGCAATCGTTTACCAAGGGGTCATGAGTGACGGTACAAATAGGGGACGGAGCAAGGTGATCTGTTCCTTTGTTTATGGTTAAGGAAACGACCCAGAAGGTCCTGTGTTAAAAATATTGTACATGAGTGTTTTGTTTGTTTTGTCTACTCTCTAATTGTTACTAGTTGTTATTAGTAGAGATCACCAGACCTGGATTACACCATTAATCCTTTCCTGTCTTGTCTCCTGATTAAGCACTGCATCACGTCTGCACCTATACACTGTTAACCACTTTGCCACAGGGTATTATAGATTATTACCATTTTCATGGTTTACCAAGTCCAGTTGACACCTATACAGTTTACTGTAGGGTCTAGGACCTTTGCTGAAACCAGACACTTGTGTTTTTTATTTTATTTTTAACCATAGTTAGGGTGCTTCTACTCATGTGCTGGCCAATATCGCCATCTGTTGGCAGTTTATTGAAATTAATTGCATTGAAAAGTTAATAGTTTGAGTCAAAGAGGGAACATATAGTAAGTCCTACAATGATGTAAGATGTGCGCAAAGTAATTTGCAAGTGCAAAACCCCCATAATGTGGTCGTAGAATCGTGTTTAGCAGCCATAAAGTCAGATTTTAGTGGCCGCTAAAAATGTGGCGTTTGTAAAGAATGCTGTTCACCTGGCGTTCTACACCCGCTATCAGATTTGCACTTTGCCATCATTAATCCATTAAAATTATATTGAAATGCATTCAAATGAAGAAAAGAGCATGGAATTGGGCGAGATCTGGATACTAAGCGGGCGCAAACATTATAATGTGATGTAAGGATTTTGCCTTGAACTTTGGCAATTGCTGACCCTCCAAAAACGTTACACCTTTTCTTACAAGGTGCAAACCATTGTAGAAGTGAGTAACTAAGAGCTGTATAAAAGCACACACCTGCAGAGACCTGTCATTGGCTTCAGGATGGCTGCTATGTTACACTACCTGATGCGGCAACACATGGCTCTTGTTGAGGAGAGGCAGGAACACGTTTGGAGAAGGGCAAGACGAAGACCCTGCATATTCAATCCCAGGGTCACTTTGTTTGGGATGGCGGAGGATGTGGTGCTAAAGCGTTATCATTTATTTATTTATTAGCAGATGCCCTTATCCAGGGTGACTTACAATTGTTACAAAATATCACAGTATAAACTATTACATTTCAGAATATCACATTAGAGATAAAAACAGTTAAAGTACAATAAAATAAGTAGCAAAACATCAACTTCAAATAAGAGTCAAAAATAGAGAATACAGTAAATAATTACATGTAAGAGCGGGTTCAATGAAGAGCAGTTAACTTATATTAAAACTATTTGCTTATACGAGTAAAGTCCAGCATGAGCACGTAAGTACGATGAATGGATGAGAATGATTTCAAATACAAAAAACGTGAATATGGATACCTATAAGAGTAAACTCAAATACAAGATACAGGAAGCAGTTTTTAATTAAGAGCAGTAGTAGAATGTAGTAGAATGTGGCAAGGTATGGAGCAGTTCAGTGCAAGTACAAGCTGATGCAGGTACTGGTACAACTGGGTGCCATATAGTCCAGTATAGTAGAAAGTTTTGAGGTTTACAGATGCTGTCTGAACATGTGTGTCTTGAGGAGGAGCCGGAAGGTGGTCAGCGACTGAAAAGAATTGTGGGAAATGTCGTTTTAAGACCTTGAAATATACCTTTGCTTCTTTGCCTGATCCCACATTTCCCACAATTCTTTTCAACGTCCTGTCCCTGCCTATTGGCTAAGCGTCGCAGAGCAAGCAGGGGCGGCACATTCAAATTTCAAACTACACAGACAGACACGGAGCATTTTGCTTATTTGTTTTTAAGTTACTAATACTGTTTTGTTTTTAGCAGTATGTTTATTTTCATCGGCAGACGCGCTCTGGATTCAAGTACAGTGCTGACATGTCATTTCCTAAAATTATATTAAGCGAGGTTTCGGGTAAATATATAAAGAAAAAAGGGAGTGTATATTTTAGCACTAGTACAACAAGACCATGTACGGAATTAAAATGAATGGACTATATAATAGTTTTTTTTGGTAAAAATTTAATTGGTTTAAAAGCAAACAAGATTATCCATAAACTAATGTTAACAGAAAATAAATATAAAAAGGGAATTTCGACAAAAGCTGCCGGGAAGCACTGTCGTTGCTGTTTGGTTGTTTCTACGTGCTTTGAAAAGGGAGTCTCGTCTTCTAGAATATCACTTACAATGTGCGCCATCAAAAATAAAAATAGTTTCTAAAAATGATTTCATCAAGCTAAAACACCACAAAAACAATTGTCATGTGACACTCTATATTGGCTTGCTAGCTTGGAATTGGCCGCGGGGGTGCAGCACTGAGCGCTGGTTTAACATGTTACAGGTGTTATACACCAGCGCCAGTAGGCACTGAGCGCTTTTCACCTCCAGCGACAGTGTGTCACTGACGCTGGCATGCATATCGGGTGAGTAGCTTCAAGTTCTAACATTTTGTTTTTACATTTAATGGCTATCTTACCTGAGTTGTTGCCCTTGTTTTGATGTAGTCTTCCTTTCTAGTTTAAATGTTTCTGAACCTCCTCGAGGATTCTTTCTCTGAGTAGATTGGTTCCCTTTTTATTTAAGCGCAGTCCGTCCCGCCTATATAGATAGTTCTTGTTGTAGAATGTGGTCCAATTTTCAAGGAAGTTGAAGCATTCCTGTGTGCACCACAATTTCAGCCATGCATTTAGATTATTTATTTCCAGCCGTCCGTATGGTACTGCCAGCAGTATCCCAGAAAATACGACAGTTCTGGTCTTTTAATTTCCTTCCTAGCTCTCTGAATTTGTTTTGCAGAGATCTTGGTCTGTCTCTTCCAATGTTGTTTGTACCAACGTGAATGAAAAGGAGGCTGTGTGGTCCAGTGGTTAAAGAAAAGGGCTTGTGTGACCCTGAGGAAGTCACTTAACCTCCTTGTGCTCCGTCTTTCAGGTGAGACGTAGTTGTAAGTGACTCTGCAGCTGATGCATAGTTCACACACCCTAGTCTCTGTAAGTCACCTTGGATAAAGGCGTCTGCTAAATAAACAAAATAATAATAATAATAATAGGTCGTCCTAGGAGCCTGTCTATGTTCTCAGTGATGTGCGTGACAAAGGCTCCCAGAAGACAGCACACTGTTGTTGTAAGGGGTTTCCAGACTGCACAGTGAACTTGCTGCGTTTCTCAATATGGAGTCCTCCACAATCATCTCCCACGCTGCCGCTGTTTGGACTCTAGGTTCTAGAGAAAGGACCATACAATGATTTTAACTGCATGCTGTGTGAATAACTTTAAAATAAGGAACAGCATTGTTCAAGATGTTCTTGCATACATCTACTCTTTTCTAGGAGTAGACATAGAGGCAGTTTATCTATTTTTAATTAATCAAAAACACTGAATCTGAAAACAGAATCCGTTGAATGTGCTAGAGACTGCCTTCTCTCAGAAGAGTGAAATAGTCTGGACTGGGTGTGACAGCCCTGCTCAGGCTGGTGCAACAGCACAGGACTAAAGGTTCAATTAAAAACAGCAACACAGGCAAGCAAAATACGGAACATATCCTGTTCTATATTACCTGGAAACAGAACGTTGCATTTTACTATCAAATAAGGAACAGTTAAATATGCAACAGGTGTCAACCCTATAGAACACTTAAAGAGTAAGTTGTGGGGTTCAGAAACAGATAGCGTTATACTACAACTACTACAGTGCTGCTAGTACAATTGTTGAAATAACTTCTCTGTAATTTTTATTTTCATTATTAACATCTGACTTTTTACACTTATAACTTTAAACTCTGTTTCAAAGCTCTTTTCAAAATGGCTGCTCTAGTGCACTGATGATAGTCTAAGGATTATTGCCCACAATGTCAAACAGATAACACAGCAATAACAATCCATGATGTGGTACAGAACAGAAAAGCCAGAGAACTTGTTATGTTTTTGTTTTTTTTAATCACTCTTCCTGCAGTGATTTAGAGGACAGATTTCAAACCCTGGTGCACTAGAATGTCCAGTTTGAAAATAGCTTTGAAACAGAGTTTAAACTTATAAGTGTAAAAAGTTGTCAGGATGTTAACAATGAAAAGAAAAATTACAGGTACGTTATTTAAACAGTTGTAGCAACACATGGGGATGTATAACGCTATATTTTTCAGAACCCTGATACTTAATCTTAAAGTCCTTGACTATGCTACATTAATGTATGTATTAAAAGTGTTGTACCCCTTGCATTTTTTAATAAATCACTCACTGATAGTGTGTAATGGCAGGCTGTTATCATATGAATTCACAGGTAAAAAACATTATAGCAGCAGTGTGGAGTAGTGGTTAGGGCTCTGGACTCTTGATTGGAGGGTTGTGGGTTCAATCCCAGGTGGGGGACATTGCTGTTGTACACTTGAGCAAGGTACTGTACCTAGATTGCTCCAGTAAAAAAACCAACTGTATAAATGGGTAATTGTATGTAAAAAAAAATAAAAATAAATAATGTGATAGGTGTATAATGTGATATCTTCTAACAATTGTAAGTCGCCCTGGATAAGGGTGTCTGCTAAGAAATAAATAATAATTATCTGCCTCCAGGCTCCATCAAAACCTCTTAGCACTACAAGCAGTAATTGTGCCTTTTAACACACACAGTTGTTAGTGCCCTGGCTAAAATTAAAGTACAGCAGTGAAACAGGAGGTTAAACAAACTATTGTTAATAGATACAAATTAATCACATATTTTGTGTAAAACTGAACATAATGATGGGCCTAGGACTTTAAGTCAATTTTAGGAATCATGTGTATTAAAAAAAATGATTATTAAACACAGTGGCTCTCCTTAAAGGCTGGTGTAGCTCCCCTCAGCTATAGCCTGTGTAATACAAATTATAAATCAACACATATTCATCACTTTTATCTGCAAAAGCCATATGTGGTGTGTGCCATTAATACACACTGGGGAAGATTCACAGAGCCATTTCCTTCAAAGTGTCCTGAGCACCCACTGAAGTTGCAAAACTTGAAATAAACAACTGGGAATGTTCTAGTTAAAGGGTGATTTTCTACTTGTAAAAATAGTGCTATGACACTTGAGTAAAAAGGCTTTTCTTTTTGAAGTCCTCTTTGTGAATGCTGTGAAGCATTTTTGTGTTGAACTTATATTCAACTGGTATTGAAATTAATGTAGCTTACAGATGACAAAATTATTAACATTTTTCTTGGCCCTGTGCCTTTCCCAATCTCAACCACAAAGCACATCATTTGTGGCTGCAGGTTTTAAGCCAGGCAGATATGAGGTCTACAGCGGATGGGTGTAGTGTCTGGTATGTTGGGGCTTGAACAGAGTTCTTTATTATGCCAAAGACTTGTTAGTAAAAAAATAAATAAAAAGTCATTTATATAACATTGAAAAACATATGTATTGTTCACTCATTAGCTTGTGTAGAACTACTGGTATACATGTACACCTGCTCTTATTATAATGTACGCATGTCACACTTCACACAGCTGTGCATATATCTGGAGAACAGCTTACCCAATTGTCATAAAACTTAGGTTAAGTTACTGAGAGCTTCAGATTCAGGTATATAGAGATGTCTGTCTGTCTGTTCATCAGTCTGTCTGTTACACATTTTTACATGTATCTGGAGAATCGCTTATCAAATTGTGATTAAACATTTTTAAAGACATTGAGGAAGATTCTTGTGTATTTGTTACAAAGATGTATTTAAGAGAAAAAGTGGTTTAGTTTTTTTAATAGTAATAATAATAATAAAACAATTAAAAATGGCTAGTTGATTCTAGTGTTTGGAAACCCCTTAGTAGGGTCGCCTTGTGGGATTGTTTACAAGAGTGTAGGCTATGCTATCTAGTATTGAAGTCAGTTGAAAGTAAGCTTTTTACGTACATTTGTTACTTTACAGTAATTTGGTGTGCGTGTGGGAATCTGTTTACTGCAATCTTTGTAGAGGGTCTGCTACTGTATGACTGTATTCGTTTCAAGTACTATTATATACACCACGTTGTTGCTAATGCGGTAATAATAATTAAAAAAAAAAAAAAAAAACTTCCGGAAAGAGCTGTGGTAATTCGTGCTGTCTGTCTGGACAGTTCATAATATTGTGCTGTCATGTGATGTATTTATTTATTTGTTTATTGTCTTCACAGTGAAGTAAAAAAGTAGAGAACACGAGCAAATTGATTTGTCTTTTCAAAAATGAGCCCGCCCTAAATAAGTGGTTGCCGCCGGGCCTGTTTCTGTGAATGTTCGGTTCTCTTCTCATGAACAAAGACATGAAAGCAACGGCAACTACAAAGCAAACAGCTGCAAACGTAATGCATGTACCAAAGAAGTCCAGTGTACTCTAATAATAAATCTCATCCTCACTGGTGGCGCAACGATGTCTACAGATATTCACGAAACACTGGTAGGCAAAGTGGTTAAAATTCACTCCACAGAAACAACCCAGTTACCCTATGCGCAAAAACATCTTGCCATATGCAAGATCGTTTCTCTGAACCTCCTTTAAACAACATGGCGCCACGGTTTGCAGCTGTAGGGGGATAGAGACTAGAAAAACACATTTAAAGCAGAGTAATAGTTTCTTTATTATTATATTTTTTTATTTCTTTACTTTTTTCAGGCTGCAACAAGAGATAACAGGGCATTCTGCACATTTTTCTGCAAGCAGAATGTGTACCGCGGCAATGCAGTCGAATCTTTAGAGTTACCAGACTTGCGATGACAGGTTGCGTGTCACCTGTTATGACGAGGAAGTTATTCTGATGATAGAGCTGTCTGAAGTGACTCCAAGGGAAACAACAACTTGATGTCTAGAGAGGAAAAAAACTCCAGATACAACAAATGCTATGGAGAACAAAATGTGCATTACCATTAGGCATAGTTTCAAATAACGCATGTCCTCGGGGACACATAAAACGAGATATCTAATTTATTATTGAGAAATAAGTTCCAAAATGAATGAAGACAATTTTTCTTCCCATCCTCAAGAAGAGAAAGAAAGAGAAAAACTTCCTCCAATATTGACGACTTCTGCATCTGGGGTAAATGAAAACAAAACGTATTTCTGTATTGTGTTTTTTTCCTACTAGTTTAAGTAACTTAACAATGTATTCAATGTAAGTTATGTTTGTGTAATATTTGGGAGGCTACAGATTACAACCCATGTTAATTTATGAGGAATTAAAAAAGAAGAATCATAGAGCTGTTTGTTTGCCGATTAGCAAATTGTAGTTAATTAATTTCATAATATTACACTTTACTATTTATAAACAATTATTTTATTTATTTATTTATTTATTTATTTAAAAGGTGGTTAACATGGGGGAAATGTTACTGTATCATGTCGTTGTCTGAAGTTGTTTTGAACTGTGAAGAATGTCACTGCCAATGCCATGCGTGCATTCAGTATGCTTTTCAAATTCTGAACTGAAAGCGGACACTTGGAAACATTTTATTGAACCACCAGATCTTTTCTTTAGATCTATTGTTTTTCACGTTCACCATTGTCAGAAAGCCCCTTTTCCACCAGCCCCATTTTGTCCTACAGCAGTTTATCACATCACACAAAAAACTGCCACTGCTTCAGCTGAGAAAATCATTTTGAATTGGGCAAGTTCTGTGCGCTCACACCCACGTGCACGCTTAAAAAAAACGGATGTATCACTGGCAGGAGTGTCTGAACCAGGTGGATCTGAAAACAGACTGCCCCCGAGGTATGGGGTTAAATAAAAACAAACACAATAGGGATGTCTAACTTTTTTGTATTTAAAAGCCTTTTTAAGGTTTCTACAAACCAATAATGGTTCAATATTTACAGCATTCTTCTTTGACAGATGTTGAAACAATTTTAGCCCAGACAGCAACCTGTTTACTGCATATGAACCATTTTGTGTACCTAGCTGCAATGTCCAGGTTTCTTGCATATTTACCAATACCGTCTGGATTATGCAATTCGGATTCTCAAAGGTTTTCACAGAAGCCTGCAAAGATAATTGTTGGCAATTCACCTGCAAACATATGTCTTTTCTTCGGAGCCTCCCCTTTGGTTGCCTTGGTTTCTAAGGGCATAAAAACATGTTTAAAAACAAATTGCATTATCAATTACTTAGTGTTTTTTTTTTTTTTTTGCTTTCATGTTGTTCCTATTGATTTTGTTTCAAGTACATGTTATGTGAAAAATATAAGGTGGTAGATACCTCCAGTTTCTCAGCTTCCTTGTACATGGGTTGGTCACCATTATTCGATAGACCTGCTGAAGTAACTAGTTTACCGTTTCAGTGTATTGTGTTAAAAAAAACATACCCTTGAACTGGACTGATTCACTGATCTGTTGTGCTGAGTGAAGCTTTTTTTCTCAAACCTCTTTAGAGGTAGCAATGTTGAAAGAGTTAAAAAAAAAAAAAAACATGGTTTATGCCTTTTGTGAACTAATTATCTTTGTTTTGTACGTTAATTTACCATCTAATTAAAATGAAAACCCAAGGATAAAAACATCACTAATTTCCAGTGGAGCTTGCTGTTATTTTTAAACAAATCCTTTGCTTATAGTACAGTAATAACAGTTATCAGCTGCTAATCATTCAGCTATAAATATTAACACTCTAAATATTTATTTTATTAGCTTGTAAAATATTACCTCATCTCCCGCCCCGGATTCAGCAGTATTTGTAATGACACAAGGCTACTGACTGAAGTAACTGAGTATGTTTAAAGCTACAAAGTAAGATGGTTCCGGACAGGACAGTCCTGTGCTCAGTCAATTTTCTTTGAGTGGTTGTTAATTCCTGATATGTTTTGGGGTAAGCTGGGAGTAGATTAGCAGCCCCCATACAGAACATTATTTTTCTTTAAATAACGTCTGAGAGTGCTCTAACTTTTAGTTTCCACATGTGCTTGTTTATTCTACTATCTTGCTGCAGTTTGTCATTTTGGAGATATCTCTCTGAATGTATTTTTAAAAAGTGTAAGTGTCAGCTACTTTTTTCAGAGAATAGAGGTAAGCTGTTATGTTTAAGGAAATTGCTAGTTTTGGCAAGCATTTGACCTTTTACAACACCAATGAAAAAGAGAGCAGTAATGCTGATTTGAGCCAACAGAAAGGAAGTGGTGTAATCCAGAGCATAACACACACAAAACCCAGTAATTCAGAACATTGACAAACCAAGGAGACAGTGTGGTGCAGTACAGGTACAGAGCAGTGTAGAAAATTGGAGCTGAAACGTATGGTTTGTAATGAACTGAATATGCTTTTTCTGACAAGAACGGATCCTTAATATTGTCAATCAACCCATTGCAGCAAACAGAAGTGTTACACACAGATAAAGTAAAGAATGTGGGAAAATACAGTTTTAATGTGATGTGCAAGAACACATCTCTTAAAAATGACATATGTATTGCTGTGAATTTCACAGTAATCCTTGGGTGCTGGGTAACCTGTACCTTGAAGTGGCAGTTTAAGTGTCCTTACTATATAATTGTCAAAATGATGCTTTGTAACCTCTATTCTCTATCGTTGTTTCTGTTTAAAATAGCAGGTAATTTAAACTATATATATATATATATATATATATATATATATATATATATATATATATATATATATATATATATATATATATATATATATATATATATATATATATATATATATATATATATATATATATATATATATATATATATATATATATATATATATATATATATATATATATATATATATATATATATATATATATATATATATATATATATATATATATATATATATATATATATATATATATATATATATATATACACACAGTATGTATTTGTACTAGATCGCATTAGATTACCATAACTGTTCAAAGTTAAGGAGTCCTTTTATCTTATAGAGCATTTTCCATTTTCCACTCTGCTTGGATTCTGAGTGGCTAAGACATCTCTCAGGTTCATGAAATAATAAAAAAATAAAGCCTTTTCTATTCATGTCAGCTGTTAAGCATATGCTTACTGTAACTTTCCTTTTCAGCTTCTTCTTGTCAAGATGTCAAAGGCTGCTGTCTAAAACATGGCACTCAGATTACAGTCTACAGTGGTTCAGAAAGCCTTTTCTGGACAATCACCGAAAAAAAATTACATTGTTTTCGTGGAACGCGCACCACGGCAATATCGGAAAGCCTTCAGTTCTTTATTTGGGATTCTTGTAATTGGCCAATGTCATATATCCTAGTAACCTGTTACTCACACTTTTAAGCCCTTTGGGCTGACATATCTTAGCCTTCATATATATTGTACTGTATTGTACATTCTGACGCTTAAAAGACTGTGCTATACTAGGTTGAAGGCTTACAGCAAAATATAGTAAATGTGTGGTCAAGTATAGACAAGCATGGAGTTACTTGGTCAAGCAAGTAATGTGCATATGCTGTGGTAAACTTACTTGTATCACTATAAAATCATTGGCTATAGTAGTTGAATTATATTAATAACTGAGTCTGGGACACCCCAAATTAAGTACCACTATAGCTTTAAACCCTGTGACAGTGCTTCTCAATCTGTGGTCCACTGACCACTGGTGGTCCGCCGGCTCCCTTCAGGTGGTCCATGGAAAGGTTACATAGTTTATAGATCCCATTGCAAACCCAAAATTTCAGACCTTAAAAACTCAGCTAAGAAGCAGGAAAAAAGTGCATTCATGGAGAATATCTCCAAGTTAAAAAAAGGTCTAAACTCTCTGTCATGTATAGTTTTGGAGTGTCTAAAATGTATTTGTTACTAGGGAGTTTTTGTGTATTGCGCTCACGTGCACTCAACACAGCAGCTTGTAGAGTAAAACACGACAGGGCATGTGTTGTGTGCATTAACATACGGCTGTAGTTTGCTGAGTGCCTTCAACCAACAAAGTGGATACAAAACGGATACAATTAAAACACATTTTTTTATATATTCTTCAAAAAAGTAGTCCCCCAAACAAGGTTCTATTTGTTGTAAAGATTAAACTGGAGGTGTTCAACGTTTCCATTTATTGTAATTAATTAAAATGAATGAAGCCTCTGTGATGGTCTCAATCACTCCGTAAACAGAGCTGACATAACCCGCAATGTTTGTCTTGTTAATGACCAAGCATTTAAAAATGCCAATCATTATTATTATTATTATTTGTTTATTTAGCAGACGCCTTTATCCAAGGCAACTTACAGAGACTAGGGTGTGTGAACTATGCATCAGCTGCAGAGTCACTTACAATTACATCTCACCCGAAAGACGGAGCACAAGGAGGTTAAGTGATTTGCTCAGTGTCACACAATGAGTCAGTGGCTGAGGTGGGATTTGAACCGGGGACCTCCTGGTTACAAGACAAAGTTCACTATCCACACATTACATAAATACATTATAACACATTTTTTTAATATATTTTTTCATGAGTGAGGATCAAATGTTAGCATTGCATTTTTAAATACTTGGACTAAAAGACTATCATTGCAGTTCATGTCCCCACTGTTTAGCGATTGAGACCAGCACAGAGGCTAACATAATTGACTAGCCAACTCTTGACCAGCCGAATTACGCACTGAAGCATAGAAACCATTTTTTTTTTCCTCTCGGTAAATTCGTGTTATGAAAAGAATCGGTCTTAAAACTAGTTTCAAATAACTTTGCTCACATAAACAGGCCCACTCATTGCATTAAAACAAAGAAAGTTTATTCTTAATATTATAGAATCACTGCCCTATGGCATTGTTGATCAAACATTACTAAAGTGAATCAGAGATCTTCCAATGTGTACCTTACCGCCATGGAAGCTTTCTGCATCATTACTGTGCTGTATAACAGCTATCACAACAAAACAATGACATAGCTGTTTACTGTAGCTACACTGGGTGTACTAATATAGAATGTGTATATTTACTTCATTCACATGACATGTTTCTGATGTAGGTGCGTATTAGAAGAACAATATTAAATATCTAATAACCTGAAATGTAAACTTTAGTAGGATGATCTTTATTGACAATATACTGCTGATGGTTTTTAACACAGGCTCTCTCAGGCAAAAATTGCTGAGCAAATACATTAGAAACAAAATTGTAATTCATATTTGTGTACCCAGAGAAGACTGAAGTAGCCGGATACTTTTGTTTATGACTAATACGTCATTCACACTGTGGAACAATGATAGAAGCTTAAACTGGTTTTATTGTTGTGGACCCCAGTGACCTGGTGATTGTATTTGTTAAGAAAGAGCCTGGGGAAGAGCTCTTGAGGTTAATGACTTCTGTGTGTAGAAAAAAGTAGCATAAATATAAACTATTTAATATACAGTTTAAGTAGTATTTTTCACTCATGAAAAAAAGCTATCCAAATGTACAAGGTGCATTAACAGTAAAATTTAACTAGGTGCAATGCTAACATTTAATCCTCACATAATATACACTGCATGACCAGAGTTGAACAGTTTTTTTTTTTTGTATTTTTTTAATTAAAAGCCAACCTCAATATCCTGCAATATCTGATGTGTGTGATCAAAGAATGTTTGTTCAAAGGGGTTTTTAGGTGATCTTTTTTGTGTTGGATAAAGCTATTCCCTACTGCATTTACAAAAACAATAAAATGTGCATGTTTGAAACAAAATGTTTTATCTTTGCTTGCACAGCAGGGTACAGACAGAGCGACAAAAAGCCACTTCACCTTCAGTAGTTTCATCTCAACCATCAACCAGAAGAAAGAAGCAGCTAGCAGGCGGAATCTGACAGCACAGCTTGTCAAACAAAATGACAAAAGAAAATATACCTTATTGTTTTACATTCATTGGACGGGTGCTGATTCTTATTCCGACGAAACCAGGGTCAACTACTGATTCTTTGTATACAGTGTGTTTGTTAATCTTATTGTGAGCACTACAGTTTGTGCTGGATTGGCAACACTGGAAACTGAAGTCTGTTTAACATAAAACCTATAACAAACATTTCAGCTGATGTCTTTAGCATAATTAAGCTGGAGGTCACCCCCTTCTGGAGCGTGAAAGAGCCGTTCAGTCTCCATGCCTCAACCAGTGTCCATCATTTTAGATTCCCATGGTCCTCATTGCTACAGTAGTTGTGCCAGATTGTCTGGTTGTTTTGTGAGGAGGCTGTAACAAGCTCTTTATGTGTGTTTCTTTACCTTAAAGGCTTCTGTTGGGAAAGACTTCTCTTTTGAGACACATGTAAGCAAAGTAGTGAGCTTGCCACTTGCCACGAGGGCCCGAGAAACTGGATTATTTTCTTACCGATTCAACACTTGTTGTTTGTGCCACTTAAAACATTTCTTCCTAATTGATACTTGTTCGATAATGAGATTTAATGAATTCTTAATTTGGTAATTGGATTTGCTTTTTGCTCTTTTGTTACACTTAGTTCAAACAGTTACAATGTTTGTCTCTCATATTGTGAGAACGTTGTCATGAATTCCTCGGAGTACTATGTTTTAGATGAAGAACATGAAAGTGACATTAGAAAAATAAAAATGCAAAAAACAAAGGAATGTGAACCAGGAACAGAGAGTAAAGTTATTGATCGTTTTGCCAAACCTAAAATAGATGAAGACCTAAATATCATTGCCAGTGATTGGTTTTCAAGAAGTACTCAAGCAAAATGGAAGTTGGCTGTAAGCTTGTTTAAACAACGGGTGAACGAAAGAAATGCAAAAGCTTGGTTTAAATCTAACGTCCGTGTAATTGATGGAGATTTACTAAGAGATAATGAAACTGCTGTTCTTGAACTTGTCCAGAAGATATTATTTGTTATTTATTAGTTTATTTTGCAGACACCTTTATCCAAGGCGACTTACAGAGACTAGGGGGTGTGAACTATGCATTATCTGCAGAGTCACTTACAACTAAAAATGGTATTCACTTTTCTGTTGAATTTATCTGACTGTGAATTTGCAGCACAAACTGTGGATTCATTAATCAACAGTATATCTGCCCCGCACTCCACTTCTCTTCAAAGTCACACAGCCACTTTTAGTTAGAAGATTCATAGATTTCATCAATAAAAAGATCACAGGGTGACATCACAGAAATGTTTTAAACATTGAAAAATAGCCTGCCCACACTTGTACAAAAGCCACTAGTATACAGAATTATATCAAACAGTAAAAAAAAAAAAAGTAAATGCTCAGCTTTTAAAAAAAAGACTTGCATTACTTCCCTTTCAAGAACTTCAAAGCAAGACTTTTTAGCAACTTATTTGAATTTCACCATTCAGCTTCTTTGAATTCATTAGGCTCCCTTTGTACACCAAAGTGTTTTGCTTTTCCCTGCAGACAAAAGGAAACACCTATCATGAACATACTTTAATAAAACTGGCATAAGGCTGTTTGGGTCACAGGCTTCATTCCTTTTCAAAGGACCCCTCGGATCTTTAGTATTTACTAATTTTAAAACCCCCAGTGCGTTATGCATTACTAGTATCAACTTGTATAGTACTGAGAGGTCACTGGGGTTCTTTCAAGATAGTCTTAATTATTCTGCAATATTTGCTAAGTGTATTTAAAGTATTGTTTTCTGAAGGGTTTTAATCAGGTGGTTTAGTTTATGTTGGACGCAGATGTTCCAGACTGCATTGAAGAGCTGGAGTTTCCATGGCAACATATGTATGTCATTCTTATAGGAACTGTAATTTGAAAAGCATGTCATATGTTTGTATTTGTTTATGCATGCCATACATTTGTATGGCAAAATACAAACACTGCTTTATTATTAAATATAATCTGGCATCCCTAACAAAGAATATATATTTTATAAATATATTTAAAAAAATATACATATGATGCTTATTGTAAACTTCTGGTGATATAGCAGATTATTTTTCACGTTGTGCTTTTTGTTTTATTTTTATCTTATGCCAGTGAGAGAGCTGCCTCCCATCTGTCCTGGTGTCCGACAAAAACAACGCCTCTCCATCGAGACTCTCCTCCCAGAGATGAAGGCTCCTCTCCCCCCAGAGATGAAGGCTCCTCTCCCCCAGAGATGAAGGCTTCTCTCCCCCAGAGATGAAGGCTCCTCTCCCCCAGAGATGAAGGCTCCTCTCCCCCAGAGATAAAGGCTCCTCTCCCCCAGAGATAAAGGCTCCTCTCCCCCAGAGATGAAGGCTCCTCTCCCCCAGAGATGAAGGCTCCTCTCCCCCCAGAGATGAAGGCTCCTATCCCCCCAGAGCCTGTCATTCCAATCCGCACAAAGACAGCCAAAGAGTTTCAGTAAGCCCAGCTATGCTCAATACCTCTTTCACTAATAAGGTATCGCAGGTTTTGTATCATTGTACAACTTAGAGTCTTGAAGCAATAACTCTTATCATAAGTGTCCGTTTACAGTATACAGTATTATTACCATAGATTTTGTAATCTCTGACATGGTGTGCTGTTTATTTTACTGCCTCTCACATTATTTGACAAGTACGATCTTGATACTGTGGTCACTGCTGGACTCTGTGCACTGAAGCGCAATCTCCGAACACAAACAGTTATGCCCAGGCTTTGAAACATACTACCCAAAGACATAAGAAATACTAACTTACTTTTGTTTACGTTTTTAGCTCAAAACCTATTTATTCATACCTGTGACTAACAGTGTTGAGATTGTGTGTGCAGAGCTTCTTTTGCATGAAAGTTGGTATATAAGTCTGAACTGGGTTAGTTGTAATATTAACTTCTTAGACAACATCATTTTTTTTAACTTAGGTCCTAACATCAGTCACTGATAAAAACAAGTTTCCCAACACTTACTGCTATCTAACACTTTCTACCATCTGCATGTCACATTTTGTTCAGGAGAATTCCCTGAAGAGTTTTAAATGTAGTCATAATGGCGTAATTGCTGAACAGACAGGAAGTAGCATTTTTGTTATTTTTTTATATATACTAAACAGACAATATAAAAAAAAAACACTGCTATTTGGTTTGGGGGCACTAGATTCACTGTAGTTGTGTAACAAAAAATCCTTTGAAGTAATTTGCTTCTGTGAATAGTGATGATGATGATGTCACCACAACAGATGTGACAGACTTAAGTACTATAATTGTAAACTAAAAACAAGGCTTGTTTTATAAGCTATAATAATCTAAATATTCAATTCAATATATTCTGTGTTCCAGGGAGGATATGGAAAAAGCAAAGGCATCAGGGGACTGGACATCTGTGCATGATTTCTTCCTCACTACATTCGACTCTTTACTGGAATTGAACGCAGCTTTTAAGGTATGGAGAATCAGAAGTTACAGTAGGTGTTTTCAGCATCCAATTGATTTTTTTGTTTTCTAGTCTTTATTGTGGTCTTCTACTTGATTGAATAGTTGCATTTGATCAGCTGATAATTTACAAATAATTACACATTTGAGCTACTCTGAGCTTTCGTGGGTTAGATATGATATGTACTATATTCCATTTAAAACCAATGTCAGGCATATTTAAAGCCAACTTGCTTTAAAATCTAAACAAAGCCATATAAGCAGCTAAATCTAGAGGTTGAATAGCTGCCCACAGAATATGACCTAATGACTGGCAATGATTTACTGTTAATTCCACAGTCTGCTCCAATTTTAAAAAAATCAAATAGGATTTATCGGTCGAAAGTAAGCCTAGAGAAAATAGCTTTTATCATTCATCACCACATGTATTAAAAATAAAGAAAAATGTGTTTTTCTTTCAGAAAGATCAAATGCTCCATTTAACACCATTGAAGATTCAGGGATTAATACCAAATATCAAAATGCTGTTTATGATTCCTTACTCAGTACCGTAAGTAAAGAAAAAAATCAACATATGCCATATTGTGGAAGGGTGGTGGGTAATTCACTGACACACGGGAGACACAGATGATTTTGACAGCACCGCACAGGTGACCAGTTTTATTTAGTGGGGCAGTTCCACTTTTGGCCCGCAGAGGGCGCTGTTGTCTGTGGTCTGCCTATCACCAATGATAGACAGAGCCATAGAGATACCAGGGGGTGGTACCGTTCTAAAGTACAGGCGCACTCGCAGGTGCTCAAACCAAAAATAAGCAAAAGGAGAAAAGAACAAGGAAAATAAAACACAGTAATCAAAAACTACAAATAAAAGGTGCTGCACTCGGCAGCTTCACCCCGACCGTCGCTACCCGCACGGTCCGGGTCTCCGTCCTACCCTCGCCGCTCCCTCAGACTCCTAAAACAAATACTGATGGGGTCTGCCCACGGTTTCCCCGCTAACCCTGTTCCCTTTCTTTTCTCTTTTATTTCTTTTGGGGTTTTCCTCCCAGGCCGTGTCTCGGACCGGGACCACAGCGTCCGCACGTCTTTTTCTTCTTAAAGGGGCAGACCTGAGGGAACAGCAGAATGTTATTTTATAGGGCTAGCAATCCCCCCAAGACCCACCTCTCAGCCATTCAGAGAGAAGGAAAGCCCGCACACCCACTCTCCCACCTCTCCGTGTCACTGCCATGACTGACAGGCGAATATTGACGGGCTGCTGCCCTCTTCCTGCAGCACTTCGAACACATCAGAAGAGTCAGTACAGGTCTCCCCCTGTTACACATATATTTCATGCAAACTTACTGCAATGTACTATATTTGTATGTAGAGAGTGATATTGTATTGCTTCATTATTGCTGTATGGATTGTATTTTTAATTATAATGTATTAATGAGGTTTTCTCTTTACAGGAAGGTTTTTAAAATTGCTAACCAAAGTAAATGGGGAAGTATTTCCATGTGTATTTAAATAAATGTGTAATGGAACAGGGAAACAGTCATATGTATTTAAATAGTATATTTTATGAAGCTATACCAAACAATGTAATTAACACTACATGCAAAGGTGAAATTCCATAGAGGAATACAATTATTTTATAAAATAACATAAAACTAGCAAGAAAATAAATTCATTTAGCCACCTGCAACTAATCACTTTCTTGGTTTTATTCCTTTCAGAAATGTTGCCCTTACATTGCTGTCCTTTTGAAATATGAATCTCTTTGTTTAAAATGATGTATACATTTATTTATTTATTTCATTTGTAGCCACCGGACACACAAAAAGCAGTGTTGAAGGGCATCATTAACAGTTTGTTAAGAGAATGGAAAGGGTATGTGTTAAACCTTTTGAATCTGTACCTGCTGTTGTTAAGTTAGTGCTCTGGTATAAAATAGAAAATAGTAAAGATTCAGCAACAATAACAGCACCAACCATTTTCTTATATTCAACCACACTGTACAGGAAAGGGAACCGAATACGTCCTGCTCATGCTTAAGCCTTTCAAAATATAGCATTATGTTGTGTGCGATAAATAAATTAGACAGGCATTCTGTATTCTGTTTTTAAGCTATAAGATATTGAAATACAATTGTCTTGATGTTTTCTGTGCATGTATCCCCTTACAGGCACTGTTTGTACAATATATCTAAGACCCAGCATGTAATAAAAAGCAAAAGCTTGACACTTAGGCTTTTGTGGTTTACTGAGACTAAAATAGCTAATAAGTAATGTCTGAGGGGCATGACTCAGCCCTGACAGTCCTTTAATGAGTAACTTTCCCTGTTTCCAGTCTGTCAGAGCAGACAGGAGGGAAGTCAAAAAAGGAATAGCTGTGACAGAAGCTAGGTGCTATAATGGGTAAATTCAGTTGATTTTATGCCACTAGAAACATGGGTTCAAATCTGGCAACAAGTTATATTACAGTAGCTGGGGAGAGCTCTGCATAATCACAGAGCAAAAGTGCCATTTAATTTAACTCAATTATAAACCCTCTTTTTATTGTTTTTCTTTTCAAATGCATGTTGTCACTTTAAAAGATCAAGGGTTGTCAATGACCTTCATATTTTATTTAAATGTATTTGTTTTGGAAAGTGTAAAGAATTCCTTACTTATTAACCACCATATTGAGGATTTAAAAGGCCTATACAGCTTGCCACAAGGTTGGAGGAATGATGTCAGACCCTGGTTTGATAATATAAACAGTAATACTGCCAGTCTTTAACTCTATACATGCAGAATCCCACTGGTGTCCTTCCCCCTGTATTACAAGCATTGTAACAGACACGGTGAATCCAGTTAAACCATGCCCACTGCACGGAATAAAATGGGGATCAAAGAAAACTACAAAGCTAAGCTTTCATTAGGGGAGGTCCACATTGATTTTAGGTCATCGTTTGTTGTCTAATTTTACCACAATGTATTTTTTTCAGGGCTCGGACTAAAGATGACCTTAGAGCTTACTTTACACTTGTACAAGTAATGAGAAATAGTTTAAAAATAAAATGTTATGTGGAGATAGTACCTGAGGTACGTTGGCGGTGGCTGGTAAAATGGATGCCAGTTGGCTGACTGCCTCTTACTTTAAAGTCATGTCAGCCAGAAAACTGTGCTTTTCAAATCACAGCTTTAATGCTAAGTAGTTAACATTGGAATGTTATTTCTGTGTACCGTTGCTAAAAAGAGATACATTCTACTTCTATGAGCCTCTAATAACCAGAAGACACATCTTGTGTCGGACAGCTCCAATGTGAGCAAAATATATTTCATATTAAAAAAATACTAGATTTATTTATTATTAGTATTATTGTTGTTGTTGTTGTGTACCTTTGGTGGTAATACATACATTCTATTTTTACAAAACATCCGAAGATATTAAAATTAAAACAGCATACTGATGTTTTTTTAATCCCTGGAGAATGATGACAGCAGTGGAATTTTTGTAGCAATTGTTAACTAGCCAAGCTCTGCTGATTATTTTCTGTGTCAGCTTGGTACCTCAGTTCTTCTGTATTAGGTTAAATCAATTCATCAAGTGCCTAGTATGGAATTATAGGCTGACCCTGTTAGCATAGCGCTACGCATATCTGCATACACAAGGCATTTAAAGTTCACAAAGCATAAATCTGTATCTAATATGTGATAACTTTCAGCAGTAGTCATATGATTATATAAACTAAAGTAAATATAGACTAATGTAAAGCCTTAATTTAAGGAAATTATGTATGTGAGTTTCTTGTGGAAAAACTTCCAGGGTTGTTATTAGAAGTGACAATAATTTAGTAGAACAGTATTTTGTCCGAGCATAGTGATTTATTATAGTCCTATCCAAAAGGTTCAGAGGTTTATCATCCCACCTGGTGGTTTCAATGTTATTGTCTCAGACACAAATGCAGCACTGTAACAACAAATGACAGGTTTCATCAACTTCAAAAGCAGGAAATAGTGTAATAAAAGGACATGTGTAGTTTTGGTTGCTTTACAACAAAAATAATTAATACTTTCCATATAACATGTTGTGAATTACACACAGTCATTAACAGTAAACAACAGGTAATCATTATGTGAAAAAAGAGCTTTACCATATACAGTATATAGAGGGCATTTTCCAAGAAATGAAACAAATACAAATTGTATAAGTGAAATAAAATGCTTGAGACAAGCAGTTTTAAATACATCTGTATGTCTGGACTGTGCTTGACATTGCTTCACGTTTCACTTGTGACTGTCCAGACTGAGTTATTTAACTAAACGCTGTGCATTCACTTTGTAGAATCCTCAGTACACAAGCACGCCACAGTATGTCATCTTCGCACACTTGCTGAGAGAAATAGCTACCTTGGCTGAAGCTGACCACCATTTCTTAGTTCACTGGTTTACAAAGTAAGTTGTTTTTACACTGTTCGCATCTCCAGTACTACAGTAATGTCTGTATCATACTCATTGTCAAACTAAACTAATAGCTCTATTCAAAAAAACTTCAAAGGACTGCTTGTTTAAGAATGTTTTTTGAAGAGTGTTTATGAACATCCTACGTTGAAGTGCTTCAAAATTAAAACAATCCTCTCTGAAACCCTCTTTTGAATAGGACCCAATGTTTGTAGTACACAAAACACCTTTCACCTTTAACAGAGAGGGCTTATTGGTTTATTGTCCATTTTTCAATGCACTGTTTAACTTAAAAACAAACCTCAAAAAAAACATTCCTTAAGTTTTGTGAATAGGGCCCTATCATCTCATGATATGAACCAGTTCACAAAAATTGTCAGTGACTTTTTAAAGCCCAATTCAGTTCATTCAGTCAAGTTTGCAGTTCATGAAACCTCTTTCAGTTGTTTTACAGAGGGTCTGAAGTGTATTCTCATTTTATTCAAAGCACTGCTTAACGTAAGAGAATAAAAAACCTAAACTTAAATGCGCTTGACAATGGCTGGGTTTACATGCACGTGAAAATCGACTCTGCAGTCATGACTGTGTGACGTTGTCACGCGAATACATCATGAAACAGCAAAAGGACGTCCTTTTGGCAGCGCAACTTTAAGGGCAGGGACAATCGCTTTCTCACGATAAAAATAGCTGTAAAAACCCATGTAAACCAGAGCAGGAATCGTGCTTGTGGCTCACGAGATTTCAGCAGTCAAGATCCAGTTCTTCTGACTTTATCTCACATAATCTCCAGCAGAAAGGCCGTACAAAACATAAACATACACATTGTATTGTGTATTGGAAAGGTATCCAGACAAACAAGTAGCTAATGCGCGGTGTAATTTAGAATGTGCGGAACAACACAAATTCATTTCTCTTGTTAAATGTTTGTGTCTTCATGGCAGCGCATGAAGCTCCCCTCACGATATTTAGAGTCGTTCTTTTCCTACGTAGTAAGCAGGCATGGACATTTAAATATCCCCTCCCCTAAATGACTATGAATTGAGTAATCTGCATTGGTACGACCGATTTTTTTTCCTAAATCAGAACTGCATAGCAACACATTTCCTGAAAAGTACGCCAAACACGTTGTGAGGAAAACTGTCAAGACTTGTGCATGTAAACACCGCCAACGTTAATTAAAATATACCAGTATTCCCATACTTTTTAGTAATATATGTAACATTTTTTTTTTTTTTAGAATAGGTTGATCTAAATGTAAAAATTACATTTAAAATGATGTATTTGATTATGTGAACATAGAAAAAACTGTATGGCTTTTACATCAGCTTTAGTAAACTGCCTGTTTGTATTGAACTTTTGCATTTGGTTTCTTTTTTTTCTCATTCCTGCTAGCTAAGCACCAGGAAATTGATGTTTTATTCATTCCTCAACATTCTGAGATGTTTCTTTTGTGCACAGTAATGGTTTGTTTCCACTGGTGCTCAAAATATCTTTTGTATATAAAAAAAGAAAGGAGAACGTTTATAATACAGTATATCTTGCCTGTTTGCCAGATGGACTGAGTAATTGCATTGTTGACTGCTTTGTTTCCTAGGCTTTCTCAGAGGAGGTTCAAACAGCTGGTTGACAGATTGCTTCAGTTCATATCCCTGCGACTCTTTCCAGCAAAATCTGAGGAGCTTCCACCAATGGGGAAATGCGCCTGGTGGAATCCTTCAGCAACCAAAGTCCTTGCTTTACTCAGTGAGTGTTTACCATATTAATATTTTGAAATGAATGTTTTTTATTGCATTTTCAATTTAGAAAGTAACCACGTTCATTTACAGATGTCTTTTACATTTAGCTGTAAGTAACATTTAGGGCCATATTTATAAAGTATTTAGTCATTTACAGTCCCAAGTGTTTGCACACTTGGGAGAGCTATGTTTCACCTATCAGCTCTGACAAATGTGGAACTCTTTTATTGCAGCATCCCTTTTTTGTTAAATTTAAAAAAAAACAACATCAGCATGTTCTTTTCAGAAAGAAATGGTAGTAAGTTATCACATTGATAAATGCTTTGTGAATATGGCCCTTAACATTGTGACTGCCGTGCAAAAAAAAACATTTGTGTGCCTGCTGTCCTCAGTAAAAATGGCACTTTAACACCCTTCTGTATATCAGTATTGGGAAGAGGACTGGAAATGTGAATGGCTTACAGCTGATCAATACGATGACGGGTAACTCACCATACATTTCCTTACTAAACATTATCAATCAGATGCATTTCTTCTGTATCGTACAGAATACAGAATATTATGCTGAGATTCTGAAAGAAAGGTGATATAATTAATCACACAGATAAAATTTAAAATTCAGAAAGCAGATATCCACCAATGATTTGAATTGACAATTCTTAATTGTGTTTAACAGAGCCATGCACATAAAGGAATGTAATATATATTTTGGCCCATGGCCTTGTCCATTGGAGCTCTATAGCTGCCCCATGTGCTGGATGAACTGTGATGCAATGATCATTGATTGATGACAACTATAGTCAGCTGGCAGGATAAGTGGCACTCTGGCTGAACTTTAATCAATGACCATTGATTGATAACAGTTATAGCCAGCAGGCTGGACAAGTGGCACTCTGGGCCACCTTCCTCCTGGACAAGACACACTGCAAGGTGGAGGCAGGGGTGGATGAGGACCAAACAAAGAAGGAGGCATAGGCGAAAGGCTATTTATAGAAACAGTTTGATTACGTATGAATAGAGGGAGGATCCTCCTTTCAGAAACACAACATAGGTACCAATGGATTTTATTACAAACCACTCTGCCAGAAGTGCATAGAGTAACACAGATTACATAAAAAAATATTTGTGTGTAATGAAATCAGCAAATTAACAGTTTTTTATTTGTTTTTATTAAGAATCCCCAAAACACTAAATCTGGATAACGAGCACACCTCAATTGTCAATGTTTTTTTTTTTTTGCAGATGCAGCCAATAGCATTTCAAATCCTCCAATTATCCTTTTCACGGATTTCTATAACTTAGCACTGGATCACATTGACATCATGGAAGAGTGTAACACCTGGCATTCCTATGGGAATTCACACAGGTAAGGGAGCGAGAGCAGGTGTATCACAGACTCTCTCATCCTAAAAAGAAAAGATGAATTTACATGACAATAATGACAGGAAGTTGTTGTTTTGCATTAAGTTTTGTGAGTTTATTATTTGTTTGTGCTTTTAAGTAATTACAAAACTGCAGTCCTTCCCCAGTCGGTAATGTACACTCTGTCAATAAACAACTTTCCTTACTGTTTTACTTAATACTAGGGATGGGACTATGCATTCATTTTAGTAATTTATCATCAGTAGTCCGTCGCGTATCAGACTGCTCTAGTGCCACAGTAAGGGCGGATATTATAAAAAGGAAGGAGTTTGGCAATTGCCTCCAAATAGCTTTTCTAATTGGTGCAACAGAAAGATTGACACTGGGGCTGGTTTTATTCTCGGTCGGTGCCTGTAGTAGGCGTGGTATGGTATTAATTCCACGGCAGGGTTATAACATTCATGACACGTTTTTTTTCTGAGTTTGTTCTATATTTATTATTATTATTATTATTATTATTATTATTATTATTATTATTATTATTATTATTATTTATTTCTTAGCAGACGCCCTTATCCAGGGCGACTTACAATTGTTACAAGCTATCACATTGTTTTTACATACAATTACCCATTTATACAGTTAAAGTACCTTGCTCAAGGGTACAGCAGCAGTGTCCCCCACCTGAGATTGAACCCACGACCCTCCGGTGAAGAGTCCAGAGCCCTAACCACTACTCCACACTGCTGCCCACCTACTCCACACTGCTGCCCACAAAGACACGTTTGGAAGTATTTTGAGGAACTGGACGAGAAAACCATGGTATGTAAATAATTATGCCAGTTAGTTAGTTAGCTGGAAACAGACCATTTTCAGTAGTTAATTACAACTTCAAAACCAAAGAGAAACAAGCAGCTTGTGTTCCATCAGGTTTATTAAATTGTATTATGGGATTCTCTTCCTACTGCATGTGCATTAGCTCTGGGGTTCATGCTGCTTTCACCTGATGTTTTTCATTGTGGAAACATTGTTGGCTTTAAAAAACTGTATTACAGTGACATCGAGTGGTGTTAAGGTAAAGTTACAGTGACATCGAGTGGTGTTAAGGTAAAGTGAGGTCTGAGGGTTTTTTTTTACATTGATAGCTTTCATCTTCACCAAACAATCTGTAAAGGATTATCAGGTGAATACTTCAGAAGTCATACATTTTAAGAAATTCAGAGAGGGAGGGATTCTAAAGTGAGCTCATTACAACTGTACAAAAGGATCCATTTTCACTAGTACTTGTAAGTGCTTACATCCCATTACCATCGCCATACCTAGCTTGCATTGGCTTTTACATTCTACAGTTTGGAGTAAAAAGTTTTGACTACCATTGTGTCACTCTACCCATTTTAAAGAAGCCCAAAGAGAAGGATGCACAGATACACTTAAATGTAAAGAAACACATTAAAAATAAAACAAGAAAATAAACTTGTTAACACTCACAGTATATGGTTCTAAATTTGGACACAGATAATTTTCCTTCTTATCAGCTCCACCCTGAGTGTAAAATGTGAACTGTCACATTTTACACAGAACACTCCCAATCTGGTATCTGTAAGATACCACTATCTCTATGATAAGTTGAAACAACAATGTAATTAATCATAATTCAAACAAACTCTATTGACTCTGTTGTTCATTTGTCCATATCCTCGTGAGATATAAGAAGTACTGTCTCGGTGATGGGTCTGGCAAAGAATTTCACCGTCCCTTGTCTTACCACTTTGACCTCGACCTTACGGACCTTCCCAGCTCTGCTGGGAATTGTTTTGACAATGAGTCCCATTGGCCACTCGTTCCATACGACTTGTTTGTCTCTCAGTAAGACAAGGTCGTCTACTTGGATATCCAGTCTGTTAGACTGCCATTTGTGACGACTCTGAAGCGCCTCCAGCGGTCCCAGAACATGTTGGCAAGGCTTTGCACCTGTCTCCATTGACGTCTCCATAGAGGTCTTTCGCATCGAACTCCCCAGGTCGCGCTGAAGGAGTGCCAACCTTCTGAGTCAGAAGCATAGCAGGAGTCAAGATGAGTGGCAACTCGGAGTCTGTAGACACAGGAACAAGAGGTCTCACATTAACGATAGCTGAAACCTCGGCCATGAGAGTTGTCAGGACTTCATGGGAGAGTCGAGAGGTGCCAATATATGATATCATGGAGTCCAGGATACGGCGAGTGACCCCAAACATTCGTTCCCAGGCTCCACCCATATGTGAAGAGTGAGGGGGGTTGAACACCCACGTGCAGCCTTGGTCACAGAGGTATTTCTCAAACACTGGTGCCATCGACGACGGTAGTGTCTATCTTTAGTTCTGAAATTAGTTCCACAAACAGTTGTTTGGCAGGTCCTTCGGAGGGCATTTATGAAGCTTGAAGTGTCCATAGACTCAACGATTTCAATGTGTATGAATACTCATGCATGTGAACAGCACGGCCCACCATTTGTTGTTTGTGTGCCCTCCTCTTGTCCGACGCGAGGTGACCATCCATGGTCTGAAGACGTCGAATCCTACATAGGTAAAGGGGGGCTAAGTCCTTCAAGTCATTTGCGTGGTTGTCTGAAGGGAACACGTTCATTACCTTTGCACTGTTGGAGACTATTTTGTGGAGCTTCAGGTTAGTGACAGCTAACATTTCCTGTGTTCTTTTGAGCAGATCAATGGCCTCTGCGTCCGTAGGCATTGATTTAAGTCCATCGTCTACGTAGAAGTCTCTTTCTATGAACTTTTTGGTTTCTTTACCATACTCCCTTTCTCCTTCCTGTGCTGTCTTTCTGAGTCCATAGGTGGCCACTGCGGGAGACGGGCTATTACCGAAGACGTGTACCCTCATACTGTACTCCACAATCTCATCATCTATGTCATTGTCACGGTACCACAGGAATCTTAAGTAATTTCTATTGTCTTCCTGAACGACAAAACAGTGGAACATCTGCTGGATGTCGGCTGTTATAGTGACAGGTTCCTTTCTGAAACGGATTAGCACTTCAAGAAGGCTATTGTTTAGGTCTGGTCTGGTGAGAAGAACAAGGCTCAAGATATAAAGAGGAGAATCAAGTCGCCTTTACTCCTTTCTTGTTCTTTTCAAGCTTCGCATTCAGCGCATCTCGTTCAAATCCTTCAAAGAATGAGAAACCAGTCGAGCAATACAGTAGCACAAGAACACCTACCTCCGTACACAAGACAGAAGTGTCTTCTAGAATGTCCGCGCCTTCTACCCATGCAACCAACACAATTAGGGGACCCAGACAGAGAATGTTCATAGCGGCAGCAGCGGCTTTCAGCTCCTCGGCAGCTGTCATCTGTTCTTCTTCAATACGGGCTTTTTCTAGCTTCATGACTACCTCTTTTCTTGTTGTTACTGCATCTTGTAAAGCGCTTTGTGATGATGGTCCACTGTGAAAGGTGCTATATAAAATAAAGATTGATTGATTGATTGAGAGTAGGATGCACGCAGCTTCTGCTTCAGCGCGCCCTGGTAGCAACTGCACTAGTTGTCGATGTGTTCGATCGCACTGATTTTGTGGATTTCGGAGTATACCTGGATGAGCCGGAGCAGTGAGATCCAGTTTCCAGTAAGCGATCAACTCTCAGCCTCTGTTATTGTTCGTACAAGGTTGTCGCATTCCTGGTCAATTACTTTCTGAAGGTCTCATTTCTGCAGGCTTTCCTCTACGTTGGTACTCGTCAAGTAAGTGAAATATTTTCCTGACAGCAGTTGATATCGTCCATAGCTAGATCTCAATTGGTTTATAGCCTGCTGGATTGGCTGTTCAGCATTTGCAGCGTTCGTAATGTTAAACATATCATCTTCAGTCTTAGCTATCTTTTCACTGTTCTGTCCTCATCGCACGTGACACTGTACAACTATACAGAGAGCTAAACACCTTTCTAACAATTAACACGAAGACAGGATGAACTTCTGAACTCTGATGTGTTTATTGAAAATGTAACAATTTGTATGGTAAAGAGAAATACATTATTCCTTAATTCTTGAATACCTGAGTATGCAGATTTAAACATACACAAACAATGCATAGTCAGTGTACCTTTCTCAACTAGGTCTCAAAAATTTACTAAATTACATCCGACATCCTAAAACTAGCATTTACTTGTACACAATGTTTCGCTAGAATCTTATATAATCATAGCGCATATTACAATACACCGAGATTAACCAAATATAATAAACAACTGATCTTATCTACAGCGAGGGTTGGAGAGGCCACTCTCATTGCTGTTTGTAATGCAAGGCCACAGTACTAGCACGCATTCACAATAAATATCTACAATACTGCTGTAATATATAAGCTTACAGTGTTAATAATTACCTCTATGCAGTCTACAGTAATCACATTAATCGTACTTACAGATATTGCATTCCAGGGCTACAACGTGAGCAGATAGAAACTGAATGATTTAAGAATGTAACTGTGAGTTCCTTCTTATTACAGCAATAGAGGATCGACTATTGAACTCTCCCCTTTGACAGTCACATGACTGCCCAGCTCCTAGTCAAAAGCTGTAGAAACAGATATGATTTATGCTGATCCCTCAAATGACCCCAAGAGGGCGATACAACATCAGAAAAGAAATGAATCGCTGTGGACACAGAACAATAATATTAAGCCTTAGGCTTATTTGACTATTTGTAAATAGTGTTGTTCTAAATTGAAATGGATACAATTTATGATGTATGCCTGCACCATGTAATGAGGTATTTATGTTCAAAACACTTCAGAGTTACTTGCTGTGAAACCATGATGTTTGGCTTTCTAGTGAAGTGCAATGTAATGAGATAGCTCAGTGTTGCTGAATCTCAAACTCAGGCAATTTAAGATTTTTTTTTTTTTAAATATGTTTATCACCTAGTTTTAGCTAATGACTTTATCGTATTGTTTTCAGGTTCTCTTTCTGCCAGTTCCCTTTTATCCTTTCAACGTGGGGTCACATTTTGATCTTGTACAACTTGTTGGTCTTGAATGCTTAAACAAAGATTTGAATAGAACAATGTACTATTGCCATTTTTACAGAACTGTAATTTCGCCTGGCAGCAAAAAGATTAACTCTTTTATGCATGGTGACCTCATATGGGAACAGATTTAAAAAAAAAAAAAAAAAAAACTCTTCTAGTCCTCATTATGGGGATGCTATTTTTTCCCCATATAAAGCAATGGAAAAAAAAATCCATTGAAAAATATATTTTATCTGTCCAAAACTGCTTTTTTCCCCAGGTATTTTTAATATTTCATGCATGAAAGGGCTAAGAATTACAAATGCTTTGAGCTGGTGGTAATGAGCTGAACAGTATATATAATATGCATGTCCTACAGGTTCTGCTACAGTAAGCGGCTCATTAAGAGTAAAGAATTGGAACCCAGGTACTATGAGGTAAAAAAAAGTCTTAGATTGCTGCTGCGTACACTATTAAATGAATAAACAACATAAGCATGCTATTAAGACATTTTCACTCTATTTTAACAAAGCCTTGTGGACAAAGTGTCTCGCAGACAGAGACCGGACATGACCCTGCTGTTCCTCAACATTAAAGTAAGAAGGATGCATCTTGTTAGTGACTCTCTGGATGAGGTAACTTCTGGTTTTGAACAGTGGCCCTGAATATCAAAGCTTTTCCGACCGTTGGGGAGGGCTTTTGTGGCAGGGTTTTCATTTTCCGACTGTTTTTCATGTTCCGAGAAAACATCAAAAAATGGCCAAGAAGGATGAGAATAGTCGCAAAACCCCAATTCTGACAGTGTGAGGAATGTTATACAAATTAAGTGGGTACCTAATTAACATACCTCCCGTGCAACAATCTGTCTAAAATGGTATCACCTGTTTAAAAGAGTCCTAATGGAGATGGGACCCTATTTCAAAGAGGCTCTGTGCTAAAAAAAAAAAAAAAGAAAGTGGGGGGGTCTGATGATGTAGGTGCTGTGACTTTGACTGGTGATGAAGCCCAGTGTGCTGCCAGAGATTGCTGTGGTTTTAGAGGATGAAAGGGATAATTTAGCTACATACCCCATGGGTTTGGACCTTACTGAAGAGCAAGTGCTACAAAGATATCGAATGCATAAGGCTATGATATTGTATATATGTGACAAACTTAAGGAGGGTTTAGGTCATGCATTGCCAGTAACACAAACAGCCTTGAAATTCTTTGCCACCGGTTATTTATATGATATCCTATCATACACTCAAGTGTTCTTCATTTTCACAAAGTGCAAACAGGTTCATGAAACTATCATTTAATTAATACAGAACATACATTTAAAAAATAACATTAAAATGATCTCAATAACTTTAGTTTTTTTCTTCCTTTCTCTTTGTCCTTATGTACTTGCTTTATATATTCTATTGTATCTTCTCTTCTTCCTCCATATCTCCTGAAACGCCTGTTTTGTTTTTCTCTGCCTTTACTACCTTTTATCCCACCTGTCCATTGACTGAAATCCTGAAATTATGTGAAAGCTGTCATTTGCATCATTAACATACAGGTTTCTCATTTAAACCCTGAATAGTTATTCCACCACCTTTATGTAGGTTGCACTCATTCCACCTGTCGGAAAACAGCAGAAAAGTGTTTCATTTTATGATGGAAACAACGTTCGGGATAAGAGGCAGGTTAAAACAGATGGAGACAGCGAATGTGGTCTCACATCATACAGCAGGGGAGCCACACTGATGCTGTTATAGTAAACAGAACAGCTATCTCACTGATGCTATTACAATTCTGCATTGTCCATTTGCAGTTGACAAGAAAGAGAGCAGATCTAAAGAAGAAACTGAAGGTCACCTTTGTTGGGGAAGCAGGATTAGACATGGGCGGCCTGACGAAGGAGTGGTTTCTACTCCTGATTCGACAGATTTTTCACACTGACTACGGTGAGGCATCTGAGTAAATAGTTATTAACACATGATTTAAACAAGAACACATTTAGCTCCACTGCCATTCAGATCAATTGAATTGATCCATATAGTACATTATTGGAACAAAATACATTGGACTGACAGCTGGAACACCAGATTCATTGCACTGCAGTCTCCAGTAATATAAGCACAAAGAACACACGAATAAAACTTCATAATAGAGAAACATTAATGAATGAGTATACCTACTTTTCTCTTTGGTATCTTTTTCAACAGCCATTTCTGTGTTTATTATTATTTAAGTTTAAGTTTGTTTCTCACTGTAGAAATAAATGTTTGTTTCATAATTTGTCACTTTGCAGGTATGTTTGCATATCAGATGGATTCACATTGCCATTGGTTTAGTAGCTTGAAATGTGACAACTACTTTGAATTTCGATTGGTTGGAACTGTATCCTTTTTAATACAAAATCAGTGGCTTGATGTTGTTGAACTTGAAAAAAGAGAGAAGCTGACCATTGTTTTCATTGGCTGGCTGAAGTTATGTGGGTGGGTCTTAGATGACAAGAACTCTATGGCCGCTTCCACAAAATGCAGCTTTTGGTATAAAGTAAATTCTCTTTCTCTTGTATATTCTATTATAAAAGCACAGTGTTACAAGCATTGTCAGACTCACACACTTAGTCATTTTGTAAATCTGTTATTCAGGCATGTTTGCCAACTCTTGAAAATAATAATAATAATAATAATAATAACATTTGTTAAATCTTTGTTATAATGATGGCAGAGAATGGCAGACAGAACTGCGACAGTGTGAAGCAATGCACATTCACTCTCTAAAATTCTTCAGGGGAACAGATATACACCACGCCAAAGGCAAAGATGATTTGAACAGGAGTCAAATAAGGCAAGTCAGCGCAAATTAAGCTTGGCAACAGGGAGAAATGTGGAACAGTTTTGACTACACTTTCCAGTACACTGCCAGTCCTACAGAGTACATAAACAGGGCTTGACACAACTAAATAGACCATGACTAACAAAAGCAGCGATTTAATGAAGGGAGCCTGTATGAATTTGCAATTCTACAATTTGTAATATTTCATAAACTATTTATAACCCTAAAGGCTAAGCCTCTCCAAAACCATATACAAAAGGATTATTGAACTACGAACTTGATTTAATTAATCAAAATAAGCTTTAAAAAAGTCCTTAGCAAAACATTTCTTAAAACAGCCTCTACATTTTGTAAACAGGGCACATTGACATCATACTCAGTACACAACTGTGTTCTGTGGTTTTCTCAGTCAAGTACGGCTGTGTGTAAGAAAAACGAACCCTTTTCATGACAGTTATTTAAGGAAGCTGCTTTCAATTTGTGCAATTTGTATATGGTCTGTACATACTGTAGATGCAGGCCATGGTGATGTAATTTTTCATGATTTTTTACCTCTCATTTTAAAGCCATGGCAGGGTATGTTACTGACATACTGTATACACTGTGGTGAGTGATGAGACAGCAATGCACCATTTTGGGCAGGATGTCAATGAGTGTCCTTCAATGCCCCATAGTAATTGCTTTACAAGTCACTGCAGTTTATTTCACCCTCCAGTCAAATCACGAGAGCCACTTAAAAAATAAATCTGACAATCTGTCTATTAGGTGTCACATAATATCAAAGACACACTGCTGTTAACGACTTAGCAAATTCCGACAGATTTTTAAAAAATGATTATTGATTATTGGTAAGTCTTTCTTTTTATACTTGCTCTTGTTGTCCCCACTGATGCACCATCACAGTACACCACTGTTTTAAAAAAGGGCTCTAATAAACAGTTGAAGTAGCTGCACACCTGAAGCATTAACCTATTAGATTACGAATTCTTCCATATGGAACTGCATGTCGGTCACAGCGGCTGTTTGCATTTACAGAGGGGCCACATCAGGAGGGGAAGAATGTAAGTAGTTGTGTAACCAAGCATAATAACTCTACACCTGCTGTGTGCAAGATGCCTTTTCATTTTTATAATCCAGATCAAGCCTAATAAGAAATAAGATTAATACTGTCACCATGGCAGTGTTTGTTAAACAAAATACATTGCTTTGTGTAACCTAATCTAAAGCAAAGGTTTGTATACAGTAGGGAACATCAGAGTTATTTCAGCTTTTCTTATTGTTTAAGATTCACTTGGTATAATTTTCGGTTTTAGTCATCACGTCCAGGTAACCTTTTAAAAATAAGTTTAAGGCGCCCTTATTGCATCAATAGAGTTCTCAGAATCATGTCCAAACACTAAGTACATCAGGCACACCAGAGTATAACCATTAACCTGTCCCCTTCAACATTCTGCCCCTAGTGGATGTAAGAAATACCACATTTGCTTGACTCGGGTTGTCTTAGTTCTAAAGTAAATGTGGTATGTCTTGCTTTTAAAAGTTCCCCAGGATGTTATGAGTGAAACAGAAAAGGATACAGTGTGAATCTAAACAACAATACATTAGTTAAAATAAATTAGATATTTTCCTTACTATACCAAGTTGCCCATTAATATGTAGATACATCCCACAAACTTTATTTATAAAATACCCTGGACAAACCAAGCACATTCTTTGGCTGAGCCTCGTCCACATCTGTTGGTTAATAATGCTGAGAATGCAATATGATGTGCGTTTGCAATGTGAAGGCAACAACATTGCACAATGAGGCTACCCCCATGCAGCACTGCAGCTCAAATCTGCTAGACACAGGAAGGGAGATTTTATCTTACTCTTATATTTGTTTTCGTATGAGAAATGTAACCTCTGTTTATTTTACCAGGATGATGAGTTGTGTATAAGAAGTAGGGTTGCCAGTTGTTGATTGCTTAACAATGAACTGCATGGTGCTGAAGTTTCTCTTATAAAAGTACCACAGTACATCTCCTCAGTAATTGTTTTGCATTCGTGTGCTGCTTTCATGTTCTTACCATGATTCCACATGTTCTTACTACACTCTGCTCTGCTTATTTACCATGGTATACCACATTTAACATTAATAGGGTTATGCCAATCTTCGCATTGCACTGTACTTAACTAACTGTAGCTGATGGGCCTGGCTGTGTATAATAGCATCACTCTGGACATTCGGTTTCCACCTTGCTGCTATAAGAAGCTGTTGAGTCCTCCCATAGTTCCATGTGACCAGAGCACTCCTGTGGAGATCGCTGCTGTCAGCCTGGATGACTTGCAGCTAGTCATGCCTGTAAGTACAGAAACAAAATCTCAAGCCTTTCACCACACACTCTGTATACCAACCTTTGCCCATCATATCGGACATCTTTGTCAATGCAGGAGTCAACCAATCACAATGCAACGTTAGCCTTTAGACGTATGATACTCTTTACTGTATTTGTTTCAATGCTTTTTTCTGAAAGTTAACAGATATTAAACACCATATGTTATACTGACATTCCATTAGAATAATTGTATTTCAAAATGCAGTCACTTCTAGTAAAATGTGTCTTTTACATACATCTTCACACATTTAATATAAATCTAATTTGTTGCTTAGTCATTTAAAGCAGTATCATATTGAACCACCAGGGGTCTCCCTGGTTTACCCTTTTTCTTGGCAGGCATACTGTATTTTAGTGAAAAGAAATCAGATTGTGGTGGGGCAGCGGATGTTGGCAAAGCTGCCTACTCATGGGCACTATTAACTTGCAGTTATTATTTTGGCATCCGTATTTGCAACTGTACAAGAAAATTGTGAAATGTTGCTTATATTTTGACACCAACATCGTCATACAGAGCTATTACTGTAGTTGAGATAGTACTTCAGGTAATACCATGCTATAAAGTTACATTCAAAGCCATTACGTTATCTGTAGAAATTATGAGTGCGTCATAAATCAATTATTTTCAGATGGCAATTATGCTGAGTCTTATAGTATGGTCTGCAGTATCCCAATAAAACACTCATGTTCAGAAAATCAATTTCTGTGCAAAGTTATTTCTTTAGTAAATGCTGTTTCAGCAGGTGTCCAAGGCTGAGAAGTAGGTTATCAAACTTGAAATCTAGAATCAGGCTTAAAACGGTTTATAAACCACATGCCCATTCATAAGAATGATGAGAACTCATATTTTAGTAGAACATCTCTTCATACAGTAGTTAAATACTGTGCATTCTGTACAGAGCAGATATGAGAACTCAAGCTATTTCTGTCAGGGAAATATTCTAGCTGAATATCAAAGTATCTCAATGACTGAAAGGGAGAATTTACAGACAGATATTTCAAGTGTAGAAAAAATATATTGCTAGTCTTTAAGTTAACTCACACGTTAATTAAGGGAGTTCCATTATTACCTCATAGCAAGCTACAGCAATGCCATTATTGAGTAATAACATAATGGCTGACCTCCATAGAAAATAATGGGATAGCAGTTCAGTTGTTGTAAAATGTATGTAAATATGGAATTTGTGCCCACACCACAGTGCCCATTTCAGCACTGTAGTCCTTTTCCTAAAAAGCCCCCTGAACTGCTCTTTAAGTTCCACCTGTTGTGTTTTTGAATCTACAGGAACTGGCACACGGGCTTAATGAACTCTTAGCTTATGAAGGCAATGTGGAAGAAGACTTTTATTCAACTTTTCAGGTGAGAAAAAAATAACATTTTATTGAACTACACGCATAACTATCTGAGACTTTAATTTTTACAAAATGTAAATAAAAATAACAGACATGCTGTAGGCAGTCGTTGTTCCCATCTTCGTGACTCTATCACAAATGTTCAACAACTATTTAATATGAAAAAAGAAAGTTTTTAAATGTAAACAGGTGTTCTGTTGAATTAAAGTGTATGTAATGTGGGACATACTGAATAATGATACAACAGTGTTGTTGGAAGTCTACCTTCTGTACTTATGTCCATTAATTCATTCTTCATCACTGATTCTCATGTTCCACCAACCATTTAAAAAAAAAACTGTTGAACAGACCAGTGCCACACAGTGTTAATTGTCATATTTATGAAAAAGGAGTTAGGACATCATTTTCACGTGGCTGCACCCTGTGTTAGCCTGTATTCCATATTTAGCACTATGGTTCACAGACAGAATGCTGTCACAGTTTTGAACTATTCAGGGGCTCCTATAGCTGTGCCTAACTTGATCTTGACTTATCTCAAAGTCACAAAGCAACCCCTACAATTCTGTCCTCATTTCAGGTTTTCCAGGAGGAATTTGGAATCCTAAAATCTTATAACCTCAAACCAGGTGGTGACAGAATCCCACAGACAGAATACCAGAATCCCTGGTACAAATGCAGCCAGTCAGCTTGGCAAAGAGCTGCTTCAATGCTCTTATCATGGATATACTTCTTATGTAGAATAGTTCCTTTAGAATACCAGTTTGTTTGGTTGTGTGGTTGTTTTTCTCTTGTAGTTTCACTTCAATTAAATATTCAGTCAGAACTACAGATAGAGTAGTATCCTTGGTCTTGAACCAATGGGTGTTTATGCAGGACAAATAGGGAACAGATTGACACACTTTTATATAATATAAATAAAACTGTTTGGTTTTTTTGATTTTTATTTATTTATAACTTTTATAGTATAATAATGCTTCCAAGTCAAAAGAGGAGTTAAGTTTCTGAACTTAAAAGATGTTTTAATAAATGTTATTTAAAAACTAGTAATTCTCTGTACAAGAATTGTTATGGTCTCATCTTTCTTTGCAGAATATGTTCAACTCTATGTAGACTTCCTTCTCAACAAATCCATGTACAAACAGTTTGCAGCTTTCTATTATGGATTCCATAGTGTCTGTGGTAAGCATCATTTAAATATCTGAAAAAGAAAAGCATCGTCAGCATTTTAAACAGAAAGCAACAGGGATATTATATCATTAATCCAGTTTTTCTCATCAAAATGGGTGACACATTAAACCAGCATCCTGTGTGTTCTCTTTGTTGACTTAAACAATCCCATTGCACTTTTCAAAGACGTGCTCTCCTAACTAGCTGCTGTACATCTCAACAAAAGCTAACAATTCTGCTTCATCTTTTGAACACTCACAGTTATAACAAAAATCCTTAAATATCCCTTAATCCTGTTCAGTAAATCTGAATAGTTTTTCAAAGTATAGTGATGTTACAAAATGCACATACTGTATAGTTATCTAGTTCAGGTAAGTAAGACATACATATAAATAAGAATATATAAAGCACTGATCAATGACTTGATTGCATTCAATTAATGTTGTTGGCCAATGGAAGGCAGAAAGGAGAGCGTGATTTTATGTCAGCAGTCAAATACTGTAAATCACATTCCAGATCCCCAATATAACCATGCACACTCACAACACTGATCTGATAATCAAATTCAATTAAAATAAAATTGAAATTGCTGCAAATATATATATTAAATTGTGTGCTAAGGCCACTAAGGGTTAATTGCTCTGTTAAAATTACAGATTAGATTACAGGAAGTTCAAGATAGTTAAGGCAAATAGTCAGTAGAGAGACTATCTAAAGTATGTATGAAAAGTAAACAGTGAGGCTGAAGAAACGTTTCTGTGCTGTACGTTTGGAAGCTCTGTGACTATGAGCACTGAAGAGCTGTTTCTCTGTGTAAACCTAACTTCAGTACAGGTTTGTATGCTTACTGCAGCTTGTTTTTGGCCCTGTTTCATCTAAACATCTAGGTTGGAGACCTGAATTTGTTTAAAACTCCTAGGAATAGTACTCTTCATTCCAAGGAAATACTTAGGCAGAACCCCTCCTGAATTTTAAGCAGCCTTCACAAAAATATTTCAGTGTGCATATCGATCTAAATTGGATTTGCCAGATATTACTGTTTTTTGTTTTGTTTTGTTTTTGTCTGCATTTAATAGCATTTTTTCTACCTCGCTCAATAATGATAATTCTGCTTCCTCAGTCACTTGTTAGTTCTCAGTCATTCTTTAGCCGTAACAAATCATGGTCTGTTGCCATGCTTTTTGTCCATGTAAACAGATCATGGCAAAAAAAAAACAACCTTTATGGATCGGGTCTCTGATGCAGTCTCGGATCGTTAACACATACTGATTTCAAGTTACAGTAGTGTTTTGTTCTGTTTTAAATATATCTACATTTTATTGCAGATTTGTTTTTTACATATGCATTTAAAAAGAAAACATTTCATGCTTTAATTTGTACTGTTGCTTCTGTTGCTGCAATATGAAGCTTGCTTCATATTGCAGTTACTCTCAGTGTCAAATGCCATTTTTATATGGTCATTAATGGGTTTCAGAAGACTTAACTGGGTTAATCAATGACTTAGGCATTCTGTATAATGGCTCGCTTCAGATCTTGTCTCTCTTTCAAAATTCATTTAAATGATTGGAAACTCAGGAAAATATCAAAAAGGACTAAAGATATATGGACATTAAGAAGTTTGTAAAAGATGTTTGCATGTCCAAACCAAAAGAATTTCGGATGGTTAAACCATAAGTCAGCAGCTGTTGAACTGTTTGTTCAGTCTTTACAGGGTTTTGGCAGACAACAGTAACAGAGGGGAGCTGAGTCTCTGAAATAGCAGCACATCTTTAATGAAGTTGAACTGCTTCACATGGGCTGGGATTTTTAAGGCCCAAGTCACGTGCTTTAGAAGGATAAACTCTGGGTAAATGGGATGCTACTTTGACAGGCTGTAACTATTCTGCTGGGGATAAATGTACTAACAGGGATTACATTCCCAGTAAATATGTATTTAAGGCTTGAGAAATTGTGTCTTCTGAAGATAAAATACTGTAAGAGTTACTTTAGATACAGAATCTGGTATTTCAGGAAATAAGCATTGCTCATTAAGAACCACAGCTTAATGTTTGTTTCTTGTTTGTTTTGTTTATGGGGAACGGAGGAAGAGTCCACATTGTAATTGCATGCCACTTATATTTTTAAGCTGAGTGATTTTGAGAGAATCTCTTAATAGCAACCTACAGCTACTAGTGTCTAAATTGTATTATAGCATTTGTTTGATGAGGGATAAACAAATACAACCTGGTAATTGAAGATTATCTATCTGGCCTAAACTTAGCAGACAACACAACAAAAAAATGGCAGACAAACCCACCCTTTACTGATTGATCTTTCTGCACTGCAATTCAGTAATAGCACCACAGCAGTTAAATAATATTTAGTAGTATCACACAATGACAAACCATTGCAGTACCATTGTTTACTGTATTGGAAGCACTACAACGGTACACTGTGTAAGGTATAACTCCGTAAGGAAAAAGGTGACAACACAGAGGTACATTTCTTAAAGGTATAGATAACTCAAGATCGGTAAAATGTTACCAAAGTAAAAGTGGACATTAGGGGAATTTACAGATTTTCCCAATAAAGGCAAAATGCAGGTTACATGGGTTATGGGAAACACATCTCTACCAAGCCATTTTCATTATTGTTCCAAAACCAATGTGTTTTCATTGCTGACAATTGTCCCTTAACTGCTTGATAGTGTTCATTTTGTACAAAAGCATTGTCATTTTCCTCACAGCTTCTCCAGCCAGAGGAGGTTGAGATCCTGGTGTGTGGCTGTCCTGAACTTGACATGCATGCTTTACAGAAAGTAACCCAGTATGAAGGATACACCAAGACAGACCCAACCATCCGGTAAGCATGCTTTCATCAGTATTCATGGAGGGGCCCAAAACCCTTTTTACAGTCAGCAGAACTAAACCAGCCAGTAAACCCACAAAAAGAATGGGTAATAATCAAGACCCCCTCTTTTAAGCAGCCACAAATGTTTAATTCAGGTTGAACTTTATACTGTATGTAGTACTTTATATAAGGGAACTAGGTAGCACATTGGGTTAAAGAGATTGTAATATGAGGTGGGAAAACAGTAATAACCAATAAAAAAAGCAGGTGTTAAGACAAGTACTGTATTACTTCGAATTAACACCACTCTCGAATTAACGCTGCTCTCAATAAAGAAACGTAAAGGTATTTTTTCTACCCTGCTCAAAAATAAATAAAGAAAGAAACGCGCAACTGCAACCTCAATCCAGCATGTAATACAAGCTAATGTACACCCACCTTAGTAAGCAAATGTTATTTTATAGTACAGTCCCGACAGGTAACCCAAGATGAACTACTTACAGCACAGCAGTCCTTCACGTTCCTTTTTTTCCAGCAGAGTTCATTGCCAACACAGCAGGGGATAAAACAAGGGCTGTCTGTTTACCTCATCCTCAGCTTGGATGGTGAAAACTTAAACTCAGAGGAACTTAGAACTTTGCCTGTCACTCTAAGCGCTATCTGAAAGCTGGCTGAAGATATCTTCTTGTAGGGGGTTTAGTTGTTTTGTTTTTTATTCAATTGGAATTTTACTCAGTCCTGTACAATTATATAAAAAATAAACTTGCTTACTATCTATGAGAAGATTTAGTTTTGGTTTCTCTTACAGAGAAATTACAAACAAGCAGGTAAATTACAGTGAGAAAAAAAAAACGGAGTAGGATATATTTTAGTTTTAATAGAAATCAAACCAATATTCAGCGGTAATATTTTTCGCTAAGAAAAACAACTGCGTCACACTCAACTACCATTCTCTCTCCTCTTCTTGTCCCGCCCCATAGCAACCAATACACACTCCTGATTCGCTGGTACTGTACTCCCCTGACCTCCCAACTCCTGCCGAATAGGCTCTCGTTAACTGTCAGTAAATGTACCGCATTCAAGCCCCAAAAGCACACAAGAGTATAGTGCTGCAGATCGGAGCCTCTCATGGCGCCGTTTCTAAAATGCCTTAAATCATTTAATAAAATATTGCAGCGTTTGTAAAGCATAGTATTATTAATAAAGGCCGCCCTCGTTTAAGGGCTGCAGGCATTTTGATCAATTTAAAATAAACGCTGCAGCGCTAAATTGAAATGTCTGCTAACTAAAATTAGCAGCGATATGTTGCACACACTTTTGTTTGAATAGGGTTTCCCTCCCTTGCATGAGAGATTGTTATTCAGGTGGAATTCCTGACATGTATTATGTGATGGAAAGACTGAGTGCCAGAAGAAAGCTAATTTGATTTCCATACTGTAACCACGACTGTACAAATTACTGTTTTTTTCAGGTGAAGCAGTTTCAAAAGTCATGTCAGATTTTCACCCCAGACTTCCTGTAATCATTGAGAAACTGTCCCATGTCCCTCCAAAAACACCTTTTGTCACTAAACATCAATACATCAATTAGAATCCAGCCTATCCCAGCTGCCCATGGTGGCACTACACCCTACAGTATTGACAGTGTTATGGCAGGTGATTCTATTTGTTATATATGGCTAGTCATTTCCAGTTAGATAGTCATTCTAAAGATTTAAGATAGAGGAAAACTAATATATACATTTTTTCATTTTCTTTCAGATATTTCTGGGATGTGGTTTTAGGATTCCCTCTAGAACTCCAGAAGAAGTTGTTACATTTTACCACAGGAAGTGACAGGGTACCAGTTGGGGGAATGGAAGACCTGAACTTTAAAATTGCAAAGCATGAAGTCTCAACTGATTGGTATGTTGTTTTATACAATAGGCCCCTCACGATCATTTTAAAAACTCCTACAGAAGCATACAGACATCAATATGTAAAGCGTACAAACATGTAGGAAATGTAATCTGGGGACTGGGTCTGCATACTGTACATGAGTTGAGTGTATTTTTGTAAATGTAATCCTTTAATACAGTTACCGCCACTTAATTGGGATACTGATAATCGGGATTGCTGCTTAAATGGGATTTAAGTCTGGGTGACGGTTCTTCCCAATGCTATTTATGTTGTTTATTTGGGACGTCACTTCGTTTAATTGGGATACAGTATTTTAAAACGATGAACGGAGATCGCTTTTCAGAGCAAGACCGGTCGTGTAGCACAGTGCAGTGAGTATGTGATTACGCTGTGACTTGCGTAAATTGCGTAAAGCACGTTGAAGTCGGCTGTGGTTTCTCAGGCTGCTCTTGCAAAAAAGTTGCTGTGTCAATATCTCAGATGCGATTAATTTTGTTTAGGAATAAAATAAAGCATTGACTCGTATTTTAAATGATGTATTTAACATTTAATCATAATGTGATGAGATTTCATTATTTTTCTTTTCATTAAAAATCTAAAAAGTGTGTCTAAGGTCGTTTCAACTGCCTCTCGTTTAACTGGGACAGCCGCTTATTCTGGATATTTTTCCTTTTCCTCTTTTTTTAATGTTTTACCCGATTGACCATCCATTACTACCAATACGGAATAATAAAATATTCATTAATATTCAATTAGACTGCTAAACAGACATTATAAAAGGTACATTCATATTACTGCAATGCCTTATACAGACTTGGGTCATATACAGCCTTTATCTTAGGCCTTATCGTATTGAGGTTGTGAGTCTTTGCCAACGTCTATTCCATTAAGTTGGACCAAAAGTTTAAATTACATTACATAAAAAAATGCTTTATCAAATTTGTTATTTTCTCTCATTAATGTTCATCTGGTGTGTAATATTTAAACCGCAATAAAGCACATATTTGCTTGGTTCCCAGTTGTTGACAAAGTACTCTATTTAGAAACGACTAGATAGCTTGTATTTGATTAGCTGCTGATTGTATAAATATATAATAGAATCACTCATTACTGTGGGGAATCTTTAAAGGTAAAAAGAAAATTTGTGGTTTATAACTTGTTATAAAATGCCTTACCAGTACATAATCTATCAAGCATCTATAACTTGCTTTTACATGACATCATGAGTTGAGATTCCAGGGGAGTTAAGGGGTTTGGGACACTACATAGCTGCAATTTCCACAGCAAATGAATCTGTATCTCAGGGGCTGCCCATCTACACCAGAGTGCTACTGTACATATTGCAGGTGTCTCCTCTAGTCTCGTCAAAGCCTTATATGCTGGCTTTTTGTTATGGCAGTGTGGAGTAGTGTTTAGGGCTCTGGACTCTTGACCGGAGGGTCGTGGGTTCAATCCCCGGTGGGGGACACTGCTGTTGTAACCTTGAGCAAGGTACTTTACCTAGATTGCTCCAATAAAAACCCAAATGTATAAATGGGTAATTGTATGTGAAATAATGTATAAGGAGATATCTTGTAACAATTGTAAGTCGCCCTGGATAAGGGCATCTGCTAAGAAATAAATAATGATAATAATAATTGTGATGGATTTAAACTGTAATGCATAAACTCTCGTTCTTTCTACTTTTTTGCAGGTTGCCAATATCCCACACCTGTTTCAACCAGCTTTGCCTGCCTCTGTACAAGAGCAAGAAAGAACTTAAGCAAAAGTTAACTATTGCCATTTCAAATGCAGAAGGGTTTGGTATGGAGTAGAGGCACAAAATGAAATATTAAACTGTAGACTGATTTACTTTGTTTTTACTGGGTCACCCACTTGTATTGTAAATTTATAACTGTTTGTGAATATAGGGCTGTAATGAAAACATCACAAAGGTGACCAAAACAAGGCTTTTGATCAAGGAAACTGTTTACAAAGGCAGGTTATAATGGCAGCCTCCTCTCAGGATTAGTGGTAAGATTGTGTTGTATATTTTCTGTTTTAATAAGGGGTTATAGTATGGCTTTAGCAGATATCAAACATTAAGCAATGCAAGTCATTTTTGGGTAATAATGACAACAGGAAAAGTTGTGTGAAAAAGTTGTTATAGCAGAAGACTAGCATGGGCAGGAGGCCAATTGATTCACTTTACATTTTGCATTTCTTGCATTATCCAGATGTAATATCAGGTCCTTCAACCAACCAAATAGCAAAAAAACAGTTCAAATAGTTCAATGTGGCTTTTAGCTAAAATGGTTTTAGTACTGGATACATTATAGCTTGTTTGGCCTTGTTATTTGTATTCTGCTGTCTTCTCTGATGGATATACTGATAGATAGATTGAATTAAACCACACAGCTTTGCTTTGTAGTGAAATAGCATGAAGTTATAATAACTGTGAAATACATTTTTGTATATACAAAGGCACAAATTGCCAAGCAAATAAGATATTCTTCTCATTACAGCCCTACTGTAAGCTTTTTAAAATGTTTGTAAAAAAAATCTGAAAATGTTTTTGGGGTTATTGTTATTTTTCACAAGACATTATTGGTAATGCTCCATATGGGGTATATTGTTGAAGAGGGTCTTTTTTAATGATTTAATAGAGGCAGATTTAACTCTCTCTGCTGGTGTTTTACTCGGGGGTGATTTATTGAACCACTTATTAACACTCAATAAAAATTTAATTCAATAAATATACAGTGGAATGAGTTCCATGAAAGATCAGGTTTATAAATTGTAATGCAACTGTATGGATCTGCTGTTTAGATCATTTAAAAAGACCCCAATAACTTAAAAGCTTACTCCTACAAGTGAAGTGTATCTGTATCGCAGAGATAGAGGTTTGAGAATTTGGCTCTTTGTAAAAGTTGCTATCAAATACTTGCCTTAAAATGAAGCTGTCTTGGGGGAATCAAACAAAACTCCAAATATGGAAAAAAAAATAGAAAAAGCGTGATGTCAGTAACCTTTTATGTACATCTGTCCTAAGTTTGAAGTAGCACAGCAATGGTGTAAACATACTTGTGGACTTTACCATTTGTTGAATCAGATGAGAGAATCTTGGTCAAAGTAGCTTATGTTTGATTCGTTGCTACAGTAGCTTGGCTGTCAGCTTGGCAGACTTTTGTACTGTAGTAACCTTTTACTTTGAACTTTAGAACCATACCAATACTAATCCAGATTCTACTGAAATGCAAAAGGTACTGGACGTAGCCGTAGTATGACAGATTTCTGCAGTTGTTTTTATAGTTTGTGTGAATACAGTAGATCTCTTACTAGGAATTTCAGACCCTCTAGCTCAAGCAATTTCCAGTCTTCAAACCCTATTTTCTTCTCTAGGTGTCCCTCTTTCAGAAGATAAAACCATTGGTCTAGTTTCCCGACTCGAGTTGGAATCACTTTAGATACAGTTAAATTCGAAGCCAGCCTTCCTTCTGATAAAATAGCCCGCATCTGCCATCTCATCAATAAATTTCAAGCGGCAAAATCAGTCTCAAAGCACAACCTTCTGTCTACTGGGCCATTTCAACTACGCAATTCATATTATTCCCCAAGGCAGGTCTTTCATTTCTCGCCTTCTCGCCCTTTCCTCAACAGCAAAAAACCTGGATTCCCATGTAAAAATCTCTCCAGAAGCCAGAAAAGACATCAAAATGTGGTCTACCCTCCTGCAACACTGGAACGGTCTCTTGCTATTTTACAATGACTTCATTTCTGCCCCTCACGATTTATGTCTGTATACCGATGCTTCTTCCCTAGGATTCATAGGTGTCCAAGGCAATGAATGGTTTTACGACAGCTGGCCTCATGAAATTCAAAATCTCTCCCCGCATCTCCTGGTCTAGGAAATCAATTTTATTTTTCAGCGAATTTTTCTACTGTGCATATACATCATCAATAAAGGTAGATCCTCCTCCCCCTCATCATGCAACTACTCCGTCGTCTCATATGGATTTCAGTGTCTTACAACTTCATAGTTCAAGCTCGTCATCTCCCAGGTATTGTCAATAATGTAGCTGATGCTTTATCTCGTTTACAGATCACCAAGTTTCGCAGTATGGTTCCTTTAGCAACTCCAATCCCTCTGCAGGTTCCCCAGTTCCATCATCTCGTATTCAATTAAAGGCATCACTCTCCAACCTACTCTCATCTGCAAGAGAATACATGTCATCAGCCCTCTCTCCATCTACCAGGTCCACCTACGCTACAGGTTGGTTGTAATTCTCTTCATTCTGCGCCCAGAACCGAATATCCTGTAACTCATTCAATGAAAATTGGATTGTAGCATTCATCTACACGAGGCACTCTTCATCTTTCAACAGAATCCATAAAATCCTACATCTCAGGTATCCAGTTTCATTATCGCAGCTTGGCCACCCCTTGCCGACAATTCTTTTCTGTCCCAGCAGTGTGCCTCACACTCAGAGGAATTTCCAAGAGCCTTCCCCGTCATCTCCATCCAGACTATCCATATCTACAGACATCCTTTCCCAATTAATTTCAATTTTGCACTCAGGATGTTTCAGCCTATTTGACGACCTGGTGATGGAAGCTATGTGCCTGTCAGCTTTCTTCGGATTTCTAAGAAGTGCAGAATTCACAGAACCATCACTATCCAGTTTCCCAGCCATAGGCATTCATTCTTGTGACCTTTCAATAATTCCTGATAATCATGTCATTCTGTTCCTTTGCTCATCCAAGACTGACTAGCTTCGTCAAGGACAATTTATTCAATTATCCAAGATAAACTCCCATCTCTGCTTTTATGCTTCCTTGTCCAGGTACCTATCTGTCAAAAAAAAAGCCTTTAGTCCCTTAGATCCCCTGTTTATTGATTGTACCCATAATGTCATTACAAGACATTGGTTCGCAACTCACCTTTCTTCTCTTATCTCCAGATTAAGTCTGTCTCCCCAGTTCTATACCCTGCACTCATTCAGGATCCGCGCAGCCTCATGAGCAGCAAAAGCCAATGTTAGTTATCACCTTATAAAAACTATGGGTCGCTGGTCATCAGCAGCAGGCCACTCCTACATTCGTTCTCTTCCTACAGACATCTCAGCAGCTCACCAATCAATTGCCAGTATGCCTGGAGTGGGGGCACCCTTCCCACCAGAGGTTTCCTCCTAACAGAGGGTTTTTTCTTTTAAATACGAAAAACCAAATACTAACAAACTCTATCTTTCATATACCCCTGCGGGCGCACTCCAGTGCCTGGCCTTGGAGGACTTGCCTCACCTCTTTGAGGGCAGCTCCTAGAGACAGGGATCCTCTTTCCTTCCTTCTTTCCAGGTTATGAACCTTTCTGTCCTCTGGGGGTGTGGCCCGGTCCGCGAGGCAGCGCCTCAAGGATTCTCTGCACAGTCAGAAGATTTCAATGTTTTCAGGGGGTCCCGGAGGCCCATGGGGCCGATCTCTGCAGTACGAGGTTCTTGCTGTATAAAGTCCGGACCCCGTCTCCGCAGGCCACTAAAAGTTCAAAACAAGCACTCCTGGCCCGCAGGCCATCATCATTCTGTCGAGGCTAAGCCTCTAAATCAGGGGTGTCAAATTCCAGTCTTCGAGGGCCACAGGGTCTTCTGGTTTTCATTCCAACTTAAGCTCTCAATTAACATAATTGATCTAATTATTTGTTCAATTTGACATTTTATATTTTTCAAGGTCTTTTACAGTTGATGGTTTTAAAAATGCACTTGATTCAAGGTACACTACCTATGAAACATTTTGAGGCCTGAAGAGAAGTGTTAAATGTGTCCAGTTAATCAAATAATTAGACCAATTAAGTAATTGAGAGCTCGGGTTGAGCGAAAGCCAGAAGACACTGCGGCCCTCCAGGAACACCCCTGCTCTAAATACTAACCCATATTCTTCACGAAGCCCTGCTCCCACCCGTGAAACAAATGTTGATTTTGAAATGGGTTATATAAATACCATATTGAGAACACATTGTTTGCTGTCTTGTCAAAGTATTTAGTGTGTAAGCTTGTTTTGTATATTTTGGTATTCAAGTCTAATTTAGCTGTAAATATGTATTGCCATGTTCTTGTGTGAGCAACATGAAATAGGATCATGAAACAGAAGACATTTTGTTTTACTATTTTGTCATACTACTGCACAAAAACTGCCATAAAGCTACCTACTGATAGTAAACCCCTGGGGTGGCCTTGAACCATAACTACCAGTAAAGGTACCTGGCCTGATTTACTGGACATTTTGTAATGCATCTGCAACTAATTAAGATGAAACAGCAATTTAAATTTGCTTACTGGGTCAGACTTGAGATCTGCTGATAACAGGCTGTCTTGGGCACCACAAGAGTTACTCTGTTCACCTCAAGAAAGCGACAGCAAGCTTTTTGTTAAGAAACTGCTACTGTGTTTGTTGATATTTTTGTGTTTAAATAAAACACTTCAAATTGAATGTGGTGATTTATTGAGATAATTTAAAGACTATACTATATTTTAGATAGCTGGGATCTTGTGAATGGGGTATTGAGATAAAGAGAGAAAGAATCGATGCTGTAAATCTCCCTTCCGATCAGAAAGGACACTGGGTAAGGTTGGTAGTACACTTCCCCATAGACGGGTCGACTCGATGGTGGGCGGAAACTGGAAGTCGGCCATCTTGGGGAAAGTGCGTAACTGTAAGTACTCCAAACAACTCCACTGCGATCAGATACGGGTAAGGCAGCGTTTGGGTAAACCATGGCAACGGGCTGATTGCAGGGAGGAGATTGGTGGTACAAAGGGGATGCAGTTGCGTGAGTACAGCCCCCTTGCGCTGAAAACGTAACTGACGGCTGGAGATGTGTTTGTTGTTTTATTACGTGTTTGTTTTGTTATTGCAGAGGAGGATTAAGAGCCAGGGGCTGCAGCCACGGAGCCAGTCCACACCACACTGAGCACTTCCCTCACCGCACAACACCAGCACGCACCATGGACCCGAATTTGAAGAGCACACGTTCATGCACGGGACGTAGGATTACAGTTGTTTATTGTTGTTTTGTTTTTGAGCTTGAACGCTCGCCGTGTACCCCTCAATACCATCGCTGGTAGAGGGGTGGCCCTTTTGTTATTATTTAATAAAAACACAGACATTTTTGGAAGAACTACTGTCTGGACATTGTCTTTGTTACCACACCACTCACACTCATTCACAGGTATGAGTTTCTATCTTGTACAAGCAAATATACTCTACTGTATACAATAGCTCTACTTGTAATAATGACACCACTCTGTCAGTTCCTTTAAAAAGATTTACCACATATTTTGAATCAGAATGTGTTATATTTATTTAGAAAATTACATAAATACTAACACATTCTGGTTGAAAGTTTTTACAAAAAAAAAATAAAAAAAAGTTTCATGCCTAAACTAGACTCTCTTGCTGAAAAAAAAAAAAAAGTTGGATCTGTACGTTTTGGTTTGTTTGGTTTTAAAAGTGTGCAATAACTGCACACTATCTCAGACTTGATTTTGCAAACGTGTATTTATCCATGTCTTTCCTGCCAGAGATATTTCATCCTGAACTTGGCACCACTGCTGTTTGTCAGTTATAAATAAATGAGCAGATGAAACTTCTGCTCTGTTATACAGCATGCTAATACTGGCATCTGCATTGGATGTGGTAGTTTGGAAATCTAGTACAGTAATGTAGCAAACCCATTGCAACTTATTCTCTGGAAAACAATACTGCATTGGAACTATTACTCGTAACTAAAATGTCATCCATATATTAACTTACATTTTATTGTGGCAGAAACAGGTTTCACATATTCAATCAAAATGGAGGGCATAATAGCCATTTTTAGCCCTACTTTTTATGATGTTTGTAACTATTCTAAATGGTTATTTTGCTCCAATATTAAGATTTTGTTTTCTCAATCTTATAAGTTACAATCTTGCTTTATTCTATGCCATGGTGCAGGTGCCGTCAGATCAAAAGGAAAAAAAAAAGATTAATGGTGAACTGATGAATTCTGGAAGGGATAGGGGTACAAAATGCTGACATTTTGGTGAGTCAGCATTTATAATTATGGTATCAGGAGAATGGTGTCTTGTTCGGTTGTCTCAGAATCCATTCTTGGTTTGCTTAACTGTCTCTTTGTCCATGAAACACAGCATTTGACTTAAATCGAAATCTTACAATGTCATCCCTAGTCCTTAAATACATTAAATGATTTAATTAAACAAGCCAGCATCTTTTTGTAGTGTCTAAATGCCTCAGGAGCACATTGAAGGGGCACACAAGGACAACAGCCTATTTCCCTTTCCTGCTGTTAATCAACCATAATCAATATTGAAACACAAGCTACTGAAATATGTATTCTATCTCTGCTGGTGTCCTTAAGTTTTTATAATAGTGTGTAAGCTAAAATACTGTCAACACATGTGGCTCTGATCATAGAGAAGTAAAAAAAAAAAAGACTAAACTCCAAAAAGAGCGAAATCTGCACAGTGCACAAACCGAATTCTTTATCACAAGGATCCAGTATTTAATAAGATTATTCTGTGAAATGATTCCTGTTGATTTGACCAAACTGACAAAATGTTCACTATCCAAGAGCATAAAACTGATGAATAATGCGTGTCTTGGATCAGGCCTTTATGTTTGCTCACTTTTCTTGCCAGCCTGTAAATCTCCAAGCCAGGTATTATGAAACACATGATGTATCTCAGCAACCTGCAAGTCCCTACTATTTCAGAACGATTGCAATTCTGGCATTAGGTCAAGAGAGGAGATGGTTGCACTTTTTATACAATAAATGCATATATTTTGATGTAGAATTGTGTATGTAAAACACTGAAACTTTGAAACTTTTTCAGATTGGGTTCATTATAAACACTGAAACTTTTTCAGATTGGGTTCATTATAAACAGTCTCAGTTCAGTTCCTTTGGTTTAAAATAATGAATCAGTTTCAAAGAGAGATAGCACAATATCAGAGAATTTGATTTGTATGCAGATTGGTTCTAGGACATCTGGGTTTGCCATTGGGAGTTGCTAGGATCCAAAGAGTGTGGGGCAAATAATTCAGTGTTACATTTTAAGGGTTTGGAGTTATGACTTAGCTATTTGCTTTTTAAATGTAAACATCAGGCAGTGACTAAAAACAAATCATGCAAGTAGTTAATGCATTCTTAATATCTAAAAGTAAGGAAGGAAAATAACTAAATAGGAAACAAAAGCTCCAATCCCGTCCCATGCAGTAATGGAGTTTAACTCCTATCTCATTCTACTGTATTAAATAACATGTCCAATCCCAACCTCATTCTTTCAAACATTGCTTCTAGAATGGGTCAGCCCAGATACAACCAAAGAGATTTACAACAGCCAGGTTGCTCTGCACTACAATAAACTATCAAAAACAAAATCAGTTCTACAGCACGGTGAATGGACATGTGTTGTATGAGTCAGTGAATTGAGTAGCACAGGATTTTTTTTTTCACAAATGTAATAAAAGGATATAATTAGACAGGCTTCATTGTTTTAAGTTTTCTCCAGAGAAAAAAAATAACTGTAGTTTCTAAGCTATTCTTAGACATTCTTCACTACCCGACAGAGCAAGTTAACAGTCAACTAATAATAATAGTCACAGTGGAAAGGTCTTTAAAGCACATTCTCCTGCTGCCTTTGTCAGAAATGCAATGCTTGTGGAAAGGCCATGGCCTAAATATATTGATAGATGTGATACAAGATTAGTGACTAAGCACCGACAGTCTGCAATTTCTATATTAAGATATGGAGGAATCTTTGGCTGGTGTATGATACTCTGACATTGCTGGCATTTGATATCAACGTTATAAAATGGGCTAACACATGAAGGTCACTGTTTCTAAAGCGTGAGCTACCTTTCCAATGGAATGGCATCTACAGGTAGACTTGTGTTAATGTATAATACAAGTATTGGTAAAGTTTTCTCAAAATCCATAATCCAATGAAAGATGAGTTCTGGTGGTCTTTCCTTTTCTCCTGTTGTCGCTCACCCTGTTCCACTCTGAATGCAAGTTTCATTATTCAGCTGTGAATTCTTTTGATGTCACAGTAGATTGCTTTCAATGCAAGAACTCCATCTCCCAACAGCTTTGTGTCTCTGTGTCTCTGTGGCAAAGTGGTTTGCAATGCGCAGGTGTAGTGATGATGCCGTGCAGAAGAATAATGACCCAACACAGTTCCATGGTGAAAGAAAACTTTTATTTGTCCTTTAAATAATAAGACTGGCAATACACACCAATGTGTAATGCCCAGTCAAAACCCACTGGGTTTAGTCCCGAAATAATATTAATAATAACACACACTTTATACACCCACATGATCACAAGTTCAATATTGAGTGCTCCTAGTGCAAGTGGTGAATTGACACAATAATGGTGACAGCAGTAGTGCAGTGTAGTCCGGGGTTTTGATGCTGGCTTTGTAGCGACAGCTCCCGGATAGTTTAGCCGTCTAACAATGACAAACACAATAGTTAATAGACAGGTAAACAACACAAAACACTCATGGTACCAGTGAATAAAAAATAGCTAATTTTCAGTTGTTTTCAACAATTTTCCCCCAAGATCATGTGGATGACTGGGACAGAAATATAATGAGTTCTGGTTGTAAATCTCCCTCTTGACCTGTGAGGGCACTAAGTAACGAAAGGGAAAGGCTTTGGACAGGTTGGCCTGACAGTTCATTCCCTGGGTCGGGACGTCAGTCAGCCTGGAAAAAGGCAAGACTCTGGTGCAGGAACGTATTGACCTGGAAGGTAAACGAGGTAGCAGCTGCAGGCAATAGAGTCAGCTGCAATCGTTTACCAAGGGGTCATGCATAATCGAATAAAAGGGGACAGAGAATTGTAAATCTTTTCCTTCGCTTGGGTTTCAGAGATACAAGGAGACTGGAAGGACCGGGAGATATCCCCAAAATAAAATAGAGAGTTCATGAGTGTTTTGTTGGTATTTTCTGTTTAGTAACTGTCTGCATTTTTTTTGTTAAATAGCACTAGACGGCTAAACACAAATCCAGAGCTGTCGCCAGGGGCCAGCACAAAGCCGGATCACCACAGCACTTGTTTTTCACCAATAGCACGTAATATATTGTACTTCACCACAAGCACTGAGAGCACTCACTTTGGACGTGTATTGCCAGCTCATTATTGTTTTCTGGTTGGTCATCAGACAATTGGATTTATAATCATTAAAACCCTCATTTCACCCGTATTTTGTTGTCTGTTTGTTATTGGAATTACTGCATCCGCACTGCACCTGATATACACCTGCTACTAATCTGCCACTTTGTTGAGTGAATAAATAAAATTACCAATGCAAATGTATTAAATATATGTAGATATTACCAGGGCTCTGCAAACTTTGATTAGAGCTTCCAGGCAGTCCTGTTCCTTGGTGATATTATACATGTTGCTGTTGAACTAATTCAGCATTTGTGGAGTTGGCTGAAAGCTCCTGCAGTCCTGTCCCCTCCACTCCAAGCAGTATTTAACCTGTAGCAGGCTTTCCAAAGTTTAGCAATGAAGCTGATTTCTTAGTTTTGTTTTCATCATTGTAACAGTGCTGAAAGTTCATTCCGCTGTTGCATTTGATATTGGTAGTGTCAACATGCTGAGAGCAAGCTGAGCCACATGGCTCATAGACCTCAAACCAGAAGGATGACTCATTAGCTGTGTTTCCCAGGTCTTGTTGGTTAAATTGGACCATTGCTTTTCAGTTTCTCCTATGTCTTGACAAACCACCTGAAATTCCTCAGCAATAGTCGTGATGGGTCTCTTGAGCTGGGATAATCCCTCTTTTGGGTGCAGCATGTCCAGTTTCTCCAATATGCTTATATTGGCTGGTAGTTGATCCCTTAATTGATGTGCCATCTGCACCAGCATACCCTTGCACTTCTCCTTCAGTGAGTCTACAGCCATTTTGTCTTTAAGTGATAGTATAGCATAAGATCATGAAAAAGCTTGGTGGGGCTCCCTGTCTCCAACTGAAATAATTGGTTCATTCTGTTCAGCTCACCAAGGGTATTTTTAAGAAAGATGAGATATAGTTTATTGCATGGGTCTGTCATCATTTCACTAAGGAGACTTCCTGTATAGCACCTTTATGAGTCCTTTGACATGCCAAAATGTAACCTGAGAGCATACCATTGATCCAGCACCCTGGAAATGCTTTCTCCTCTACTGAGCCACCTGGTTGCTGCTGGTCGACTCATCCTTCTGGGGGCAACACCTTCAAGATTGTTATACAATTCCTTGTATACGTTTATTCGCTTGTGAGAACCAATTATAGATCTCATGTACAAGAAAATCCAAATGCCTTGGCAATACTTCAGAGGCTTTGCTTACAACTAAGTTTAATGAATGGCAGATACACTTCACCAGTACTAAATGAGGGACCTTTTCCTTTAGCGAGGTGAACACTGAATGGTTGCAGATCCAGGCCATCTTCTTCCAGTGCAGTACATAGAGCATGTGCAAGAGATTCTGCATCTGTCTCAATGACTGGAATTAATTTAAAGAAGGATGACACAATCTTCTTTTCTGAAGAACTAGGGTGTCTAATCACAACAGAAAGTGTGTTATATCGTGAACGTGAATGTTATATCGGTGCCTTCGTCAATGATAAGTGAATAAAAACTGTTACCAATATCTGCCAGCAGTTCTTTGTGTAACTCAGGACCCAAAATGTTAACAATCAAAGCGGTATACTTGGTGCGATGAAGTGCAAGTGTCTTCAGAACACAAGATTGGGGGATCTAAAGATGGAAGTAGGTCTGATAAATGGTCAATTGTTCTAATCAAACAGTGTTCTGTTATGTAACACGTTCATTTTAATTCTGCTTCTTTGCATGCTCTAGGAATGTAAAATATTGATTAATTGGCTGAAGTTCACCTGTTGCTTTTTCATTCCGGGCATTTAAAAGATGCTTCTGAGACTTTGAATGCATGATAAGATCTTTCTTGTGAACTTGCAGAGTGCAGAGTCACACAGCACAGTAAGCCACAGTATCACTGCCTCGCACCGGCCGTATCCACCCTGAATATAAATAAGTCAACAAAGAAAGTATGAAACTGTAATATACTACAGCTAATATTACATATATATATATATATATATATATATATATATATATATATATATATATATATATATATATATATATATATATATATATATATATATATATATATATATATATATATATATAAATATCTGTATTCAAACTTATAAGTAGCTAATGGAAGATGTGTTTCATTCACTCAGAGCTTAATTTACAGGCTGCTATTTGCTGTTTTTTCTACACTAATTTCAGTTACAGTTCATAAGCAAATCCTTAGCAAATCCACTTTCTTGTATGATTTTTACTGGTTCTACTGGTTTTACTGGTTTTCCCCATACTTTTCTCCTCTCATTTATAAAACAAATAATATCTGTTAAACCATTCGACTGGGTTTTTGCTGCATAACAACTGAATTGTTTTCATTTGTCCAAGACTTACATTTTCATGTATATGCAGAACCATATTCACGGACGGATTACAATGGTTAAATGGTAAGCCCACGTACATTACACCAATTTTACTATCAACACATCTCTTAATTGTAATTTAGTTTCACAAACTTCCAAGCTATATGGAAGCTGATGCAGTGTTTTGAGATCAATATATACGATACTAGAACATTTTCAGTTGGTTTCACAGACCCCAATTAGCATTAGTCTTGGACTAATTTATCCAAAAATAGCATTAGTTAGTACAAGATTAGTGATAATCACGGTCTGTGAACCTGGCCTTTTAATTTTGGTTATGTGAAATATTTTTACCCAATCCAAACTAGCTAAATAGTGCACAATCAATGTGCATTATTTAGGTTGCGTGATTAAGGTATTAGACTTAATAAAATTAATAAAATAATATAATTAGTTAAGCAGTGATATCATTTGGAAAGCATTTCATTGGCTTTAAAAAGAACTTAATGAAGTTAGTTTGGTGTGTCACTATCCAAAGCCAGCTGAACAGAGTGTCTCCTCACATTATTTATGCATTTGCTGTTGTTTTCATGAGTCAGAAATACATTCTTTCCTTTGTACACACCTCAGATTTTTTTTTTTTCTCATACATATAACAATCCTTTTAAAATACCAGCGATGCAGGCGTGTGAGGGAACAAAATACCACAGATACAAATTTGTAATTCATCTGTCAAATCCATTTAATTTAAACCAACTTTCATCATTTCAACCAGAGGCAGGTGTTCGTGTTGGTATGTCTCTGTTCTGTGGATCCAAATAAAAGCTAAGTTAGTGTAGTTACATGCAACAGGAATATGACAATCAGTCCATTGTGATCCATTGCCAGATTTAGGATTGAGCAGGAAACTGCAGAATTGGGGCGTGGAATATTGAAAATATGAATTGAAAATGCAGTACATGTGCAGGATGGCTGTCCCATAGACATGAGGTGACCAGATGGTTCCGAGTTCACCAGGACAGTTTGGGATAGTTCAGGCTTTTCAACTCGCAACCCAATGCATTCTGGTATGTTTTACCAGTCTCAGGTACCATTCTTACCTTTAAGAGAAGCAGGACTACGCTTACCAGAATGCATTGGGTTGTGAGTTGAAAAGCCTGAATTATCCCAAACTCTCCCACCGAACACTGAGCCATCTGGTCACCTTACATAGACAATGCATGCTAGATAATGCAGGACTTGTATTCCTGTTTGGTAAATATTTGTTTGAAGCACTACTTGTTAAGCTCAAAGCTAGTGCTGTCTCTTTTTATCAAAGTTCAGAGCAAGTGCAAGTGAAATGGTCATTCTAGAATTCACTGCGTAATAGAATGTAGCCCTAAATAATTGCGTGCCTGTTAAATGTATGAATGAATGTATAATATGTATCTTCTTATTATCTTGGCTGCGCATAACAAATATTGAATAGAATTAATAGACTTGAACAAAACATGAAGTGAGAAAGTCACAAAATAAAACATCTCAATTTAAAAAATCTGGACCACCTACTTAAATTTCCTTTGAGCTGAATGCAATATAGCACAGGGTTCAATTCCCAGAACTCTATTGTACCTTGTTCCTCGGAATATGTCAGCTTTTTGATGTGACATCTCATTGGAATTTAGAACGCTGAGTTGTCCTGTACTTGTGACATATTGCCCCCAAGTGCAAAGAGGCTGGGGTTGACTGTCATAAGTACTTATGTTTCTAAAAGACAACATATGCAATTTTATACAATCTCGACACACTAGATATTCATAATTTAGTTCACAAGAGACCCAGGCTGAAGTAGATAACAGTCCAGCAATCACATAATAATAATATTACAGCACGCTCTATTTATAGCATGAAAACATGCACGTGAGGTAATATCAGAAGAACTCCAAGGCACAGAATATCATTTTTATATAGTTATTTTGTTTTTGCTGCTGCAGGATTTAGTCATTATTTTATATGTAAAGTGTACACATGTGTAACATGTAATAAAGATTGAAAGTCCCTAGATTACACTTGTGCTGTCTTTCTCCCTCTCTCTTTTACATTTTACATTCAAAACTATTTCAAGATGTTATGATGAGCAATTTGAACAGTTGACGTCTCTCAATAACATTTGCTTTCTCACAGTTATTAGTTTTTTTGATATGTATGAATAATATTTCCAAATGTATATGCAATTGAATATACAGTACATCAATCCATCATCACAACATATATGACAGTGCATTATTTTAAGTTCCAATAACAACAATGCATATGGAACTCATATATATATATATATATATATATATATATATATATATATATATATATATATATATATATATATATATATATATATATATAAATTAATGATACATTCAGCCAAAGCCCCTGTGATTCAGCAACCTCCGTCATTGCTATGGAACCTCTCCTTGGTCACTGGCATTCTCTTTCTAAAAGTTAAAGAACGGGCGTGACCTTGAAGTAGAGGTTCCCATAGCAACAATCAAGGTTGGTCATGATAATGCTAGTGACAATGAGCCATACTTAGCATGTTGTAGATTTGCTCTCACATCCTTTATATTCTCCATGACACACCACCCTCATTAAAAACAATGTTAGGGCTGAGTACTATCATATCATATGAACACAATATCGACAGACTGTCTTTATTATGCTTATTTTAGCCAGTGAATCCTGTCCCCCTTTTTAGAGAAAAAAAATTGAATGCCAACTGGCTGTTTCCTTGAGTTTTTCCTGTAGTTAAAAACAACCCCTTGGTCAAACAAGCAAGCTATTTACTCAATAGACTGCAGTGTTCTACATAATAGCTCTGTTCATAATAATCCCATTTTATCAATCTAACTGTCAAAACATGGTTTACAGTAGTGCTGACTAAGGCCCCCTTCTTCTGTTGAAGAGCATTTGTTTCTTGAATGTTATATTTCAGTTTGGCATAAGCTAATATTTCAAGGACAACGCAATAGCTGAAAAGTTGCAACTGCTTCTTGTGTTGTAGTTCAAACTCACACCACTGGACCAATCAGACCATGTGACCTACTAAAAAACACTTTCAACTATGTGCCTTTTTATAATTAATGTAAAAGGTGAAGAACTAAAGGATTATTAGGACAATTTTGAAACATTTGCAAGCTCTGCTATAAAAATATTAATACTTCTCGTTCCAAAAAACACTCCCAGAGAAAGATTCCATGTCAAGCTTGAATTTCCTGTTTGGACAAACTAGATGCCAGAGGTTTTTGGTGATTTTTTAAGCAGGGGCGTAGCTAGGAATAGATTTTTACTGAAGCAAAAATCAAATTTTTGTCTAAAAAAAATAAATAAAACCCCTGCATATCCTGTTCATGAAGCCTGGAGAAAATGAATGCAAACTGCAAAGCAATATAAGTGGCTCTTTTTACCCAGTGACCCACCTTTTTCCTAACTTTTTTTAACATATTTTTTTTAAACAAAAACAACACATACTTAAAATTACCCTATTCACACTGTTAGAAATATGTGATATTGAAAGGACAAGAAGAATAGAACTTAGGATGGGTTTATACCTTCATTGATGCTACAACTGATGCTACAACTGGAATTGGTAAGACTGGTGCTGCTACTACTGGAACTGGTAAGACTGGTGCTGATACTGCTGGGACTGATGCTGACATTGCTGGGACTAGTGCTGCTACTGCTGGGACTGGTAAGACTGGTGCTGCCACTGCTGGAACTGGTAATACTGGTGCTGATACTGCTGGGACTAGTGCTGCTACTGCTGGGACTGGTAAGACTGGTGCTGCCACTGCTGGAACTGGTAAGACCGGTGCTGACACTGCTGGGACTGGTAAGACTGGTGCTGCCACTGCTGGAACTGGTAAGACTGGTGCTGACACTGCTGGAACTGGTAAGACTGGTGCTGACACTGCTGGGACTAGTGCTGCCACTGCTGGAACTGGTAATACTGGTGCTGATACTGCTGGGACTGGTGCTGACACTGCTGGGACTAGTGCTGCTACTGCTGGGACTGGTAAGACTGGTGCTGATACTGCTGGAACTGGTAAGACTGGTGCTGACACTGCTGGAACTGGTAAGACTGGTGCTGACACTGCTGGGACTGGTAAGACTGGTGCTGACACTGCTGGAACTGGTAAGACTGGTGCTGACACTGCTGGGACTAGTGCTGCTACTGCTGGGACTGGTAAGACTGGTGCTGCCACTGCTGGAACTGGTAAGACCGGTGCTAATACTGCTGGGACTGGTAAGACTGGTTCTGATACTGGTGGGACTGGTAAGAATGGTGCTGACACTGCTGGGACTGGTAAGATATGGTGCTGATACTGCTGGGACTGGCAAGACTGGTACTTCTACTGCTGGGACTGGTAAGACTGGTGCTGATACCTCTGGGACTGGTAAGACTGGTGCTGACACTGCTGGGACTGGTGCTGCTACTGCTGGGACTGGTAAGACTGGTGCTGACACTGCTGGAACTGGTAAGACTGGTGCTGCTACTGCTGGGACTGGTAAGACTGGTGCTGACACTGCTGGGCTGGTAAGACTGGTGCTGACACTGCTGGGACTGGTAAGACTGGTGCTGACACTGCTGGGACTGGTAAGACTGGTGCTGATACTGCTGGGACTGGTGAGACTGGTGCAGACATTGCTGGGACTGGTAAGATTGCTGATACTAATGCTAATACTGATCAGTGCTGACACTATATGACGCGACGATTAAAAACACGGATTTAGAAGGCTTTAAATAGAGTTTGCCAATCGTCCTACGGCCTGATCTATCGAAACACTTCATCCTGGGACATGTCCCTGTGGACACATAGCAGGGCAAGGCCATTCAATCTATTTTCACCCATACTGCTGCGAGACCAAGCAAACATATGGAAAGGATGCACTCAGTTAAACTCTCGTCATGAACAGGGACCCGAATCAGTTTGTTGCGGAAAACACGGATTGTCCATATGCTGTCGGAGAATTTTTGTTTTACACGTGGGGTGGGGCAAAAACATGCAGGTTTTTTTTTGTGTTTTTTTGATTAAAAAAAACAATACACTTATCATATGTAATCATCAACGCAGACAATGTTGCTTTAAATGTATGTAAATATACTTTTGGTGTACAGAGGTCAAGGTTGAACGAGGCGCCGCGCTGTCACATTCATGCTGGAACGTAGCTGCAGTTTACTTCAGTATACAGCGCGTTATTACCACTGAACAAGCTGTTTAAAGATGCCGAAAATGATTTAAAAATATAATAAAATCACCGCTATTAAAACAATAGTTCTTTGGATTTTTTTCTCTAACGAAAACATTAAGAAAATAACTTTTTAACTTTTTTTTGTTAACTGCTGTTGCCAAACAGTGAATTTATAAATAGAATTTCCTCCAATTCTTCTATCCCATGGCATCAAATACAATACCTGAAAAGTACTACAGCTATGAATCGTTATATCGGGGGACGGGGAAGGCGTTGCCATTGCGCAAGAAAAACACTGATTTATGAAAACGTATTACAGCTAAACATCACATTGCACAGGACTGTCAGCAGAAAAAACAATATAATATAAGAAACTAGCTGAAGTACCCGGTGTTGTCCAGGGAAATCCAATATTTCAATATTTCATGCATGACAAATTGGGGAACGGTAGCCTTATGGTTTCCTATAAGTTATCGATCTTGGGTGTTGCGCAATGCGCTCAGACCCCTTTCCCTTTTTTTAACTTTTTTTTGTTTGTTTGTTTTCGCATTTTTAAATTTTTTAACATTTTTGTTCTTTTTATTTATTTTTTTGGTTTTGTGGGATTCTTTAATTTGAGATACATGGTTACTGTAGTGATCCAGCAATGGAGTTACTAAATAAAGTTCCCCGGGGGTCAAAATTTTGGATCCAAACATAGCCCTCGACCTTCCCCTGGATGAAAGAGGAGGCCATGAAAAGTTTGGTTGCACTGGCTCCTGCGGGGTCCGAATGCATAAAGGAACAGACAGACAGACAAACTTGGCTTCTTCTGAAAGAAATGTGTTACAGATTGGTTTCTTCGTTTCATCTTTGAGTATGTACAGTACCTAACCATCCACTAAATAATATATGGGACTACCCACTGCTCCAGGGGCTGGTTGTACTAACGAGAACAAAAAATGGGATCGTATCCGAATTCACCGATCCGAGTCAGATCATAACAGATCCAATTCTGGAGCCACACGCGGCGTAACTAGGGAAACTGACCAATGAGAACAGGCCGCCTCGGCTGCCTCAATGTACGCTATGCCTCTGAAAAGGCCCTAACCGTTTTCAAACATAAAACTCAAAAGCAAATGTTCTTTTTGTATCAAAACATTATTAGTGAAATGATAAAAAACTGAAAAGTAAGTGAGGCCGCTTTTATAGCTAGGGAGGAGGTTTATAAAAATATTTTTCAATATCCATGATCACATGTGCGCACACACTGATAAAGCAGATTAAGTAACTGGAGCAAGCTGGCAATGACACAGCATTGCTGCATTTCAGCTTTTCAAAAAAATGGACAAAAACAGATGGTGGCACAGTCCTGCCTAATGGAGTGCCAGGCCTTTGGCTTTGAGATTCAAGTGTTTATGTTTTGGTTCTTACTGTTGTAAAGGTCTACTTACTAATTACAGAATCAAAGCTCACTGTTAGTTCAGGAGCTCAAATGCGAAGGGCCAAAACCTCTTGACATTAAACATGTGACTGAGGTTGAGGTATCAGGTTTAGATCATGAAATATGAAGCATCCCTTACATGATTGAAAATGATACTGTTATACCTCTACTTGTCACAGCACTTGACACATTAATGAAACGATCGAATGATCGTGTCTTGTCAGTTTTGAAATTAACAGACCTGACCATTACTTTTGGTAGCAAACTTTGCATTGCTGTTTTAAAAAAAGTGTTAATGAAATATGTAATAAGTCATTGGGATCTATTCAAATCAAAACAGCAGCCTTCATTTCAATTAATAAAATATTAACCTTCCTGAATCTTTTGTGTGTATGTATACAGACATAAATAAACTGCTGGATATTTAATTTTCATAACCTTTATGACCATTATTAATTATTTAAACCATGACGGTATTTAGATCAACCACTGTGTAGATCAGTTGAATAGACCCCGTTAACAAAAAAGAGACATATAGGCTTGTCATTGCCATTAGGTTACAGACCATGCTGGGTAACCAGGACAGATTGATTTACCATGACAAGCTTGCAAGTATTTATATAGAGGAGGGATTTGTAATTATTCCTCAATTACCATCCCTAATTCTTCAAGGGTGAACATCTGCAGCCATCTGTTCTCGAGAACAGCCCACAGTCTCTGATAAGTAATTGGTGCAGACAGTCTTGTATATGGAAACACCGGCCAACTGAACAACTTTATCAAAGTCTATTGTCACTGACTTGTAACAGGGAGATGGAGCTTTCAACGCCATGACAGTGCCATTATATATAGTAAGAGTGACAGACAGTTTCTTGTTTAAACCTGATTTTTTGGTCTAGATTGTGAAAATCCGTTCGGTAGTTTTAAAGTTACAGAATAGCATAAAAAATTGTTTTTACCAATTATTCAGACAATTTTTGGCGCTGAAATAACTGAAAAACGGCTGCGAGTTTAAATACCTCCTTTGGTAGGCTGGTAGAACTCGATCAAGTAATTACCGAGATATTTGGGCTTTTCTTCGCACATGCGTGGTTAGTTTTTCATAACTATGAAAATAAGCCTGCGCACTTCGGTCAAATGTTAGAACGTTCGGTCGCCCATTGATTCTCTTGTTAAGTTAGGTCTGAGCGAGCCAAGCTGTGGAGTGATCCAGAGTGTAGAACTGCAGGCCGGAGACCAAATATGCAATACCTCTCTTTTACAAAGCAAGGGCTGCATTACAAAAACAAAATAATAACAAACTACAAACCTGTAATAAAAATAATAATCTTATCATTTGTTTATCCTAGTGTAAGCAGAAATATAAAGCTGAACAACGTATGGCAGCAACACGTGTTTATGGTAATAGATGAACCGCATTTATTATGTTTTGTTTGTATAATTTAAGAGAATCGGTAACTTATTTCTGTAATACTGCATAAGCCTTGTTGCTTTTACAAGGGAGACTTAGTCTAAAAAGTAAAGTTTATTACTGAATTTATTTCGGGTTAAATAAAACCAATTTAATTGATTAACGATGCATCGGAGTCCTTAATAAATGCCAACGCTTACACAAGCTACCTATATAAACTTACACAAAATCTCAGACTCAGCGTCGGTTGTACAGCTAATTAAAAATTCAGTGTTGCGTGAAAAAGACTTGCAAAACAAAAATCTACTGTAAACATTAATCTCTTCAGTTAAAAATCAACAAAACAAACCCGATGATTGACACTATTTTATGTTCTTTCAATGATCTCATTACTATGCCACACATACATCAAATTTATTTTCCAGCATATTAGACATGAGTATGGCTTCTGTCAACAAAATAAATAAAAATAGCTCAGAAACGGTTTAAAACAAAGGTTACTGTTAGAAAAGTTTGTATACTTGACACAAGAAATACACTGTCTCACTTCACATGTGTTCATATTCAAATTGTTCTGATTACCTTTTACAATTCACATGTCAATGGTTTTAGTCACAAAGAACAGTGATCTTTCTTAACTTCTAAAGCAGTGGTTCACAACCCTGGTCATGGGGGCCCCTTGTGTCTGCTGGTTTTTGTTCCAACTGAGCTCTCAGTTACGTAAATGAACACTCAATTAAACTAACAATTTGGTTGATCACATTTTTAAACTATTCTTCGGTTTATAAGAAGTTGGAGATTTCAAGTTCTATTCAATTTCATACATAACTTGAAATCTCCATCTCTTTCAAATCATTCAGCAGCTTTGATCAGGCACTGTTTAATTCAGTGTTCAATAAATAAATTGAATTGGGGAAAAAAGTAACAGCAGACACATGGGGGTCCCCAGGACCAGGATTGAGAACCACTCATCTGAAGCATATTAGACTGTTTAAGAGAACTTTTGAATCCTCAGCAACCCACTGACCTGCCCAGTGGTGGTGACTACCTATGTTGTCTGAAGTGAACCCACCTACTGTACCAGTTAAGCAGTGTGTGCTGGAAAGCCTTGTCAGAACATGGGTGAAGTAAGAGCTCAGTGGCGGTCTTACCTGACAATTTCCCGTCTTTTTTTCGGCTTTGTCAGCTTTGTCACTTAAAACGTAGTTTTTTGTTTTTAATATATTACAGAGTGCATGTCACAGATGCCCTTGACATACCAAATTAATGTTATGAGGGACATTTTATGATCACAAACATGTGCGGTACTATACAAACAACATTTGCAAAGGATTAATACATTCCCAATTTAAAGAAAGAAAAAGCCCTCGCTTAGAGTTAATATCTGGTACATTCTTCCCAAGTAGTAATTAATGATGGGCTTTTTCTTGTAAACAGTTGCCTGCTAAATGCATCAAGAGCATTTTTAAATGAGTATTCACCCTATCACTTGCCAAGCAATATCTGTCATTCCACATTCATCAACAGCTCCAAGGTCATTCCACTCCCTGCAAACTGTCTGAGCAACCTGGTCACATTCAATAAGCTTACACTGCTCACTGTTGCAGCAATGTTTGCCTGTGCATGGAGACTTTCTCTAAATATTGTGTACAAATAAAGCAAACCAAAAGTGGAGCTTCATCTTTTCTTATTGGAAGAAGGCTGAGCTTCTTTAGTGAAGATTAGTTAAGATTAGTTAGGATAATTCTGATAGTCCTACCCATACCAAGTTGTCCCTTAAGTCCCAGTTGAAAACTAGCAAACTAAAAGGCAGCTCTGACCAGGATAGACACGTTCTGAACATATACATTCCAACAAAGTGGAGTGGGGTTTTTTTATTAATCAAACTGTACCGTTATTTTTTTCTTTTTTTTTAACACAGGCATGTCATAGTTTGATTGTATTTGCTGTAGTGTAACGTATACTGGAAAATGAGAGTTTGAGTTGTTTTATCAGGTTTAGCCTTCTGTCAAAACAGAGTTTTCAAGCTCTTGTATATAGTAGTTCAGTATTCAGTAATACTGTAATATACGGTAAATTAAGTTACAGTAGGCAAATGTTTCAACAAAGTGTACTTTTAAATGTTGACATTAAAATGAAGACATTATATTTGAGTATTTTAACTCACAATAAAGTTAATTAAAAAAATACATATTTGGAAGCATATCAGCTGCACTGTATGACCTTCAGAATTAACGATACTAAGCAGAGTAACCTGGAAAAGGCCATTGTTTACTGGTACAGTTACAGCTTTGATTTTGACTGAAAGCCCTATCACACTTCCTTGTTCCCTGGAAGAGATTGGATGGCTGCCAGTCACTCTCTAAAGTGTAATTGTCTAGCTTGGAATGGGGGCTAAAAAGGGAAACCTTTTATATTACATTTGACTTTATCATGCTGGCTATATTAATATTTCCCTGCAGTGAAATTGAAGGGATTAAAGGAAAGTGTTTTAAATATAAACCATTTTCTGTTTAATCTAAATAGTGCCCATTCAGCTGTCAATTTCCAGGCCCTAGGCAATTACTCAATTCCGGTAATGTAGATATTTATTAAAAATAGTTGCAGTTCCGTACCGGGAATGAATTTGGGCTAAAAGCAAATGGCAGTTTTAAATAAAGTAGACCATTTTCAACTCGCTATATTATAGAATCCCCTTAAAAGGCAAGTTTTCAAAGGATAGTTCAACTTTCATATTAATATTTTTTATAGTTTTAATCCTTTTTTTTAATAATATTTTCTTATTCTGGGATTATGGTACTCTATGGAACCTCCACTCAAAAATAATCACAATACAAGGAACTTGTATTGTGATACCTTAGGCATATACCTTGTATACCTTAGGCAGCATCAATTACGTGAGCGCATCTACTGTCAATAATGTTTGCATCACTGTAACAGCAAAAGCAGGCAAGTGCAAAGATGGCAGCAGCGACAATGGATGTGATCAATTTTATTTTGAAAATAAAAAACCTCAAACCATCTTGACTTGCATCTATACATATTTTACAGGATTTTGTATTTGTTGGCTAGCTCTTTGAGACCCAGAGTTCTTGACGACTCTGGCTGTGCTGTTATGCTTCTGTCTCGGCCCCTGTGGTTCTTGTTTATAAAAGCAATAATGTACATGTCCAGTACTGTGAGTTAACAGATGCTGACAAACTGTTTTCTCCAAGATACGTGACGCATTCTGTGTCTTCAAAACCAATTTGATGGATTTACCACCAAGGTTCTTACTGTTGCGTAAACAAACTTGGGTTTTGGTTCATTTGTTGGCCAGGGTACAGTAATTACTTTTTGCAGCTAAAAACTTTCTTTCACATAACTATCTTAATTCCCACAAACTATTTATACAAACCAGAAAACGTATACTCTTTAGTTTCTATTTATCTAGGAGTGAGAAAAAACAAAAACAAACAAACAAAAAAAAACGTTTAGTATATCAGTATATTAGTATAGCACCGTATGGGTCACGATTTTTATTAATCTGCATTCTCAATGTCTTTGCTGCATTGTGTTTTCTCAAATTTAGAAATCTTTTATTAAAGGTCTGCAAGGAGATATAAAGCAAGATGACACTATGCTGCTGAAACCCCTGTGACTGAATTATTAAAGGCACTCATTTATGACAAACACATGCACAAAAGGGTTGCATTAAATAATTTAAAAGGTGACGAAAGCATGGAAAATGTATTTAGGCCAAGTGGAAGCAAGCATTATGAAGCACATGGCAATGGTTAAAACTATAGGGCTGACCCCAAAACCGATCTTATTACTTAGATTAATTAGGAATAATGCATAAACCCAAATGTTTTCAGATTCAGGAAAGCATAAACAAAGCATGCCTCAGTCACCTAATTCACTCATGCTTGCCGTCTCAATTTCTGAACCTACTGTAGCAACCCTGATTACACAAAGCCTATTTATATAAATCCTGCAAACCTAGGAAAAGCAAATTGATTTCTGCTGCTCAGTGTGCATCTATCTATCTATCTATCTATCTATCTATCTATCTATCTATCTATCTATCTATCTATCTATCTATCTATCTGCATAACTAAGATGTTCCCTATAGTTTGTCAGTGAGTTCACTGATCCTGTCGTGAAGAAATTAAGCTAGCAAATGGTTTTTGATTCAAAACACTTTATGTACAAGAAAGGTATACCTCCAATACAATCATATAAGCACGAGATTTAAACTGACTTTGGACAAGGCCTCAGTACAGCTCAGTGCATATGTTTGTATTAGAAAGCACAGATATCCATGGAGTCAATTCGAAAGAGATGAAAAGACTGACAAAACTTTACAATGTTTGGCATTTATACCTTTGTAAACAATTGTTTAATCCACTCCCATTTGTCTTATTATTTTTTTTTTTGTTGGCCTTTATCCAAGGCGACTTACAGAGTCTAGGGTGTGTGAACTATGCATCAGCTGCAGAGTCACTTACAATTACGTCTCACCTGAAAGACAGAGCACAAGGAGATTAAGTGACTTGCTCAGGGTTACACAGTGAGTCAGTGGCTAAGCTGGGATTTGAACTGGGGACCGCCTGGTTACAAGCCCTTTTCTTTAACCACTGGACCACACAGCCTCCTCCTCCTCCTCCCCCCATCTCACACTATCTCTGCTAATATCCTGCCTTTTGGTGTTTAGCTCCGACACACATCTGACTCAGTTGTGTTAGGCTATGCCAAACTGCACATAGCTGGTTTGGAAACAATATTTACAAGGGCAGAGCCCTGCTCTGCCACAGAGCCTTTTATTGCTCAATTCTCAAACATATTTCAAACAAACTATGCCAGTATATTTTAGGTATTCACAAATCTTCAGAACGTAAAACTTCAGAACTGTTTAATGTTGGAAGAAAATAATAATACATTATATGACATTTTGTTTTTCAAAATGTTAATCATCTAATTAGGCTTTCACATCTGATTCACACTTTCATTTCTGTCCAAACTGGTAGAAAGTTTGTAAGTACAGCTCCCGATGGAATCCCAAGAGAAGATCAACGCTTAGTGTGGAGGATGCGAATCTATGCTCCCCTGAGTGTATGACACCCTGCATACATCAAGCCTTTACCACCCCCAAATCCTTCATTTCAAGCAACCCTGGAGGATAACTGGGATATGGCTGCCTTTTGGGTAAGGAATGGTCAAAATTGATTATAACTGTGTGTTAGGAAGGGAAAATCCACTCGGGTTGGTTTACCTTACTTGACCACATCAACCCCAACTGGACAGGTACCAAACAAGACCAAGGTTCAACAGGCAGGAAACATACATTGCTTTGGTTTGCTTAGTGAATTTACAACCATGTTGATTATAAACAAATAATACAATATTTAAGTTTGTTTTTTCCCCCTGAGGATTTTACATAATTCATTTAGTATTTTTCCAGATGTTACATTGACCGGTACAGTATGTATCATAAATTCCTCAGAGAGGTTTGTATGTTCTCACAAGAACGAGCACTAACTCTAATGCTTGATTGAAATGTTTGGTCCAGAAATGTATTCTGACAAGCTGTCAACTGTACAACCATAATGGAACAGAAAAGAATCTGAAACAAAAATGGGATCTGTTTTATGCTATTAAAATATGAAGTGCGACTTCTATATCCATGTGACTCATTTACTCTACAGACATATATACTTTAATGCTGATATGGTGGGCAATGTTATCTTTATAAGAAGCTGTGTCTTGTTGTTGAAATGGACTAAACATCTTGTTAATTTCTAAACTTGAAAAAGAACAGGCTAACCATTGGCTTTAAAGGTATACTTTATATTATGTACATTTTTCTAATATTAAGTCTTTGTTTAATATCCTATTATGTGTGTTCTGTGTGATTTTCTATTGTTCCTGCATCAATCATTGTTTGCCATGCTTACTTACTATTACTATTGGTGTCACATTGCATACTGAAACCTGTGCAACACTGATATGCTTCCCCACCGATCAGCCCCGTGGAGTCTTTTCAAAAGCAATTTATTCTGTAATAATGAGTTAGGATGGCAAATAATGATCTAAGCAAAAACAACAATATCAAGTAATAATTTAATATTAAACAGGTAAGAAATTAAATATGAGAAAAAATATATAATATAAAGGATCCATTTATGGTAAATCAGAATTTGAAGCATAGTGAAAAGAAAGTTGCGTCTGGGTCAGAGTAAACCTACGAGAAATGTGGGTCTCACTTTTGACTTGTGCGTCAACGAGTTACCTGCTCAAAATTCCGGCCTGACTCACAAGCTGCCAGTAACTCGAGTCACAGTCTTCAGTGTCAACAGAAAGGATATCCTGGGTATAACCACAGGGAAAAAAAAAGATGATGCAAGTATATTTAGCAACAACTGAGCAGAATGTCAAACAAATAGGTGTTTATTTATTTGAGTAAGGAAAGCACATGCTTGTCTCCAATATCCACAGTGTATATGAACTGGGGAATAAAACTTTACTATGACAAAATGGAACATTTTTTAATTATTTAAATGCATTGAAAGAATGGTCCATGTCTGTAATTTATTTCTAAACCAACTTAGGTTTCGCCTGAAAAAACTAAAATGTAATAGTAATTGTTAAAACTGTAGTTTTATAAATTCCCTTTATCCAGTACCTTGTTAAAAGAAAACAAGAACTTTATTAAGGTACTGTAAGTCACATTGTTTTATTTCTTCCTCATAAAAAAAATTACACTGTAATGTTTACAAACATTCTGACAGTTTCCTGATTGTACAAGGGGGAATGTGATGACTGTTTTGCAAGAAAATAAAGAAAATAAAGACACTACATCAGACTAAATACTCAATGAATGATTAATCCCAGGGTGCACAACATCAGTCATTGAGCATCTATCAGGCATGCCTCAAGAACAAATGAACACCTCACATCAAATCGAAGGGGCATCCTGGCCCCATGTTGACAGTGCCATGGCATGAAGTTTAATTGATTTGTCTAACACCCAAATAGCCAAACCCATTATCAGTACCCAAATGAGGTTATCATTAAATGTGTATCCATATTCATTCACTTCCTTTTAGAAGTTGTGACTGCAGAAATCTACCCCACAAATTGTTTTGTTTTTAGCTGTTGTTTTTTTTCTGCAAACACAAGGCTCTTCTTTTGGCTGAAGGCACCAGTATATTAATGCCTGTGAATCATCCAACCATATAGACATTTCTCGTGTTGTCCTTTGTCAGTGTCTGGCACCAATGCCACTTTCCTACACGTCTAGTCATTTCTGGGTTGAAATTCCTTCTAATCCGGACAGTGTATAATCTCATAGGAGGTCAACAAGCTGTACACTCAAGCAGCAAGATATTGGCTCGTGGGCTTCTTTTTTTGTATCAAGACAGTTGCCAATACAAATTTCCACTCTACCTTTTTATTACAATTGGCTGATTTCCTTTAACTTCTAAGAGTACAGTAGTAATGAAGCTAAATGTTCCAGGCAGATTCTTTTATACAGTAAATCTTTTTTGGCTGGCTTTCAGTTATACACATGTTGTGCTTAATTCAAAACTATAAAAGTGGATCAATTACACTGCCAGAGCAATAGGTCATCTATATAAAGCTCTAAATAAAAATCTAATATACGTATGATCTACTCTTGTCAATACCCAGAGGGCTTTTGGTCAAAATTTGGAAGGAGCTGTGACAAAAAGGAATCAGACTTACTCATGTAATATACACGGTTTAATTTACTGTACATTGAGCCAAAATGAGTGATGTGGGGGGGGGGGGGGTTACTACAATACAAGAACGGGGGGCAACAGTTGATCCAGTGATACTGATACTGCACAAAAAAGGTCAGATGTATTCTCAGAGTTCAGACTTAATGGTTCTAGCATCATGCTCTACTAAATCAAAAATTCAAAAGCAATGCCTCTATTAGGCAGCAGATTCTGAAAGTATGCTGTATAATTCGTTTCTGTCTTCAAATTCCTTTTTCGTTTTTTTCTGCAATAGTTGGCATCACAGCAATAAAAATCTTTCAGAACAAGTCTTGCTGCCTTCATTTTTTTATTCATTAACTCACATAAACAGTTACCAGTAAGAGTCTTAATGCATTTTCTTCCATTTTGCATATTTTAAGCATTGCAAGTTATAAGCATAGCCATTGTAAAATGTCTTAAGGAATACAATTCTGGCATTTGCTGCTGATGGCACACATTTTCTGCCTGCTATCAGCCTCTTTCTATATAAAGGAAGTGGTGTGACATTCATCCTTCCTATCCCCTGTCATCTGAGCTCTTTGTTGCCAAGTGAATAAGCCCTCATAAAAGTTTACCATGGAATGAATCTGGCTCATATTGAGGAATGTTCTCTCCCAGTTTAAAATATTGTACACCCTGTCCAGGGTATAAATTGGGCTATGTAGCACGAGTGTTGGTAAAATGTATATATGTATTTAGGCACGGGGATTGCACAATGACTTCACGTGCAGATAAAATGTGTATTAGGATGTGGGCACAGTTTGTTTTGTCTAGTTGTTTTGTTTAAACTTTTTATTTTGTTAATACACAGCTACAGCAGCAATACATTCACATTCACTCACAGTGCTGTGTGTGTGTTTCTTCTCTGCTTGAGCCAGCTTGCCAAATATGTTTTGCAGACACCAATTAGCATTAATCTAGCACTGCACTTACCTACATAAACATACAAGATTTGAGGGTCTGTGAAACCAGCCATGAGTGCTTTAGGGCCTAGCCAGAGGAGGAATTGGTTTAATTTAATAATTAAAGATATTGGTCAGAATAAAGTCCTGGACTGGAAGTACCAAAGATGCCTAGCCCTGATTTCTTTGAAGCCATAAAGCATCAAAAGCAAAATTATTATTGGTGCTCGCTATCAGTACAGACCCGCAAAATATGAATACTTTATCCATTGGTAGTACCGTTTTATTTTAAAATAAAACAGACCACACAAGTCAGTAAAAGCACTGTCAATGATCATGTATTATAAAAAGGAGCTGGACTATTCCAGGTCTTGGAAGGTCATCATATTAGTAATGCCTTCTCTTGGATTAGCAAGAGCATAACTGAGATCCAGGACTTGGTCCATTCTGAATTCAAATTTTGTGAGTCAAGGCTTACATTCCCACAGGTGAAACCTCAAGATAAATTTTTTATTATTATTATTATTATTATTTATTTCTTAGCAGATTTGAATATTGACTATAAAATAATTTACAAACTGTGTGGCAGCAAAACTTTTGGAGGTTAAATTGATTTCCTCTGCACCTGTTAACTTTTCTCTTTATGCCTTGTCACTTCTCTTTCACTTCAAATCACTAGTGTGCTGCACAGTACCACAGTCTAAGAGCGCATAACTACAAATCTTAGAAACCAAGGTTATGGAAGCTAAAGCTGTAATTTTCACTGTTTGAATAGGGGCAATGAGATACTGTAGTTAGGAAATATACTTATTGTGTAAATTCAACTTGAACTAGCAGCACTAAAGAAGCAAGGGTGGGTACACTAAAAGCAAACCAGTTTATCATGCCAAGTACCTTGATGGCCTATTTAAAGATATATGATATAATCCATTGGCCTACATTTGTCTTACTTTTTTTGTAGTCTCCACCAGCTAACCACACTTTCATGAGTAAAAGAACAGAACTTGAACCCTCAGACAGATAAGGTTTTGTCTTGATATATTCAGCTGCCAAGTGCTTAAAATATTCTCCATACCAGACAGGAGATAGTGTGAGGAAAGTGCAAGCCATATTGGAGTGAATGTTCAGCAGTGTCATTGGTCTGGCTTATATAGCTTTATCAAGCTTCTAAAAAAAACTTTTGATGTGTGTGAGTAAAGCACGTCCCGCCTTAGTGAATGTCATTGCTGCATTACTATATCTTGACACTAAATGACTGCCAGGTAAAATGGTGAAATGAAATGAAGGGTGTAACCACTGAGCAGCGCAACCAAACCAACTATTCTTCCTTTGTTCCAAAATGGTTACTATGACGTAAAAATGTCTATACTCTATAGAATGCGCTGTCTTGCAGAAAGCATTCAGTTGTCTAAATGATCTACAAACTGAGCAAATTATCAGGTCCTTTTGCCTCAGCATTCTACTGTGTTGAGTGCTTGATAGTTTCAAAAACAAAAATGGTCCTTTGTTGACATATTATCTTACTAGCTGAAAAAATAAATGCTCAATTTTGTATCATGCCTGAAAATGACAAGCAACAATAATACCTCCCAGGCTTGTTTGTGTCAACACTTCTTCATTTCTGAAGTCACACTTTCTGTTTGTTAGGAGTGGCTCAAGGCTGTAAACTGCTTGTTTGCAAAGTGTGAAGCCGTAGCTCTTAAAGGGAAAGTCTCTTATATAGTTGGCCTTACATACATCCTATGTAATTCATAATAGATTTTCGCGTTTAAGGGGGATTTTAAAGTTCTTTAATACAGTTCTACACAATACTGCGCTGAATTCAGCCTTAGTTCTAGTCACTCTGCCAATACTGTATCTGTGCATGCTGGCTGGATTGAATGGAAAGAAAAGGTGGATGCAAACTGCAAACCAAGCGGTTTAAAGACGAACAAATCACCATTCAACTAAAAAGCGAACTCTGTAATGGAAAAGTAAGTAGGGGTCCTATGCTGATGTCAGTATTATTAACTGATCAGCCACCAGGAGGAGATCCATTACAATACAATGTCTTCTAGTTGTGTGTAAACTACCCATGGCGTCCTGTGTCACCTTTTCAAAGATTTATTTCTATACAAGTGCTGGTGGCCTAATTTTTAAGAGAGCATTTTGATCGATTTTTCTTTAAAAACCCATCAGGGTAAAATGTTTCTTCTTGTATCCCTGCGTGTAGATATTTAAAAATAAATAAATAAATTGTAAAGTAAGTGTTGTGTTGACCTGCACGACATTTTGAGCCTGCCTGCCAGACTGTGTGATGAGAGTTGAGAAGATGATTTAGTAGAGATGTTTCTAGTGCAGTAGAGCATTGCAATGACACAGCACATGAGCTGGAAGAGATTCACTTGCAAGAAGCAGAAAACCATGCCTGGCTCCTTCACAAACCATTAGGTAATCTAGATGGTGTTTGATCTAAGAACCAAGTACTTTGCAAACACTCAGTAGTACACATTACTTTTGGTCAATTCATTTTTATTAGATAATCATGTGCTGTATATGTCAAGTTAATACAGGGTCTATTCTATAAAAAATACACCTGGGATGGTCCTATTTAGTGATTAAAATGTATCTAGATCAATTTCATAGATCCCAATAATTTCTTTATGAATGATATGTGAAGCTGCTGTTCTGGCTGGGGCACTCTCAAAGTGCCTTTTGCTGTTAAACATATATAGCATATATTGTGTTATGGGACCACAAAAATAACAGCGTACAGTATACATGTATTTGTTTTCTATTTCTGAGTTATAGGCTTGTAAAAGTTGAATAGCACTGGCTATAGCCAGGCACTGTGCCAGTAGGCTCCATGAGAGCATCCCCTACGAGCTCTGTTGGAGCACCTCAGTCCCGAACTGAACACCCCATGCCATTCTTAACTGTAGCTGCTTTGTCCATATTTATTTATGTATTCTGTTTAAATAATGTTGTTTTAAATAATTTGTTAGCAGTCCAAACACAAACACATTTTACAGAACTAAAAAAACTAAAAAGAAGAAGAAAAAAAAACAGGCCACAACATTTTACGCCTGAAAGATCGCACAAAATTCAGACTGAAATCTACATAAAGGTCAAAGCTGTATATCAAGTGTGAAATTTATTTTTGCAATATAAAGAATGTATAATGACAGGCTCCCGAGTGGCGCATCCGGTAAAGGTGCTCCGCGTGGAGTGCAGGATATTCCATTGCCGACCAGGGACGGAGCTCCCAGGGGCGCACAATTGGCAGGGAGGGGTGGGGGTGAGGAGTGGTTTGGCCAGGGTGTCCTCGGCTCACCGCGCACCAGCAACCCCTGTGGTGTGGTCAGGCACCTGTGGGCTTGCCTGTAAGCTGCCTAGAGCTGCGTTGTCCTCCAAAGCTGTAGCTCTGAGGTGGCTGCATGGTGAGCCTGCAGTGTGTAAAGAAGTGGGAGACTGACAGCACATTCTTTGGAGGACAGTGTGTGTTCATCTTCGCCCCTCATGAGTCAGCGCAGGGGTGGTAGCAGTGAGCTGAGCCTAAAAATAATTGGACATTCTAAATTGGGAGAAAAAAATAATAATTGGTAAAAAAAAAAAAATGTATAATGACACAGTGCAGTTTGGGAATTTTAATAAGTATGTATCCGGCCAAAATGCCATGTTTAATTAGAGCCCATTTCATAGCACAACAGATAATTAATTTTAATTGTAATAAACAAAATGAAAAAGCATGTCAGTTATATTCGAATAACTAATGGGTGAATGCTATTCAATATAGTGCGACAGCTGTGACCTTGGTTTAAGAGTGTGGGAAAGGGCACCTACTGTAAGTAGTTCACTGGTCAAGCCTTTAAAAAAAAAAAAAAAACTTGCTCCAAGTGATTTGTTGCTGGGTACAGGCAACGTTTGAATAGCTGGAAATGTTTGGAACTTTCTAAACTATTTCCGGATTGAACAGGAATTGGTGACCTACGAAGGGTTTGTTTTCCATTGGTTGCTTTAGAAAGTTCTGGGTCTGCCAGATAACTTCACGATGCATTAGTTCCTAAAAGGATAGACAGGCAGATGGGTTGAGAATGGTCTCTTTATGCAAATTAGAATGTATTGTCCAAACAGACTGTGTTGGCCACTACATTGGGTATATATGCCCTGTTAGCCATCAAAAAATATCTTGAAGTTTCACTCATAAATGATGCTGTAAAACCATTTAAAAGTGTCAGTATCTACAACTCTTGAACAGTGGTGTAGGATAAAAATAAATGTTTGACAGGATCATGTCTGACGTCTCCTGAATCACAGCTGTCTTGTAACACACAAGTTTCACGTGCAACAGTGGTGGAATCGATCATATTACTGTCCATGCCTCAGCTCTGTGATTGAGAGCAGAAGCGTAAGAGTGCTGTCAGTCCATTCCTTTTCAAATATACATTTGACTTATTTGTCCTCTGGGGCAGAGATAGATTCATTTTAAATGGCAAGTTATTAAATAATAAATCTCTTTACTGCTCGTATTACCATATCCAAATATATATATATATATATATATATATATATATATATATATATATATATTATATATATACACACACACACACACACACACACACACACACACATACAGGTAATCCAATTGTGATGAACTATATTATTACAACTACAACCCAACACCAATATGCATCTTGTAGAAACCCCTAAATTAACACTATTGATGCTTAAATTCAGCCAAAATTCCTAATTCCTACCAAAAATATTTTTTAAGAAAATATAAACATAACCTCTTTACATTGGAACCGTTTCTAACAGCACTAAGAGCAACACGTAGCAACTTGCAAACCCCTCTATTTTATGTTTTTGCTTTTAACAAAGCCTGTTATAAGATTACTGTGTGTTCTAGTGAGACCCTGCTGGCCCCAGCCATCAAAGAAGGTTTGCAAAGTTCTCAAATGTGCAGTTTTGAAATATTGGATATAGAAATAATTTTAAAACATGATAGCTGGTACTTAAAGATATTTACTATGTTAAAGATATTTCTGTTTGCAAACCATTGCTTTTATGCTGTCTTGCACATCCTGGGTCATTTCATCTAGAGGGTAAAACTGTCCCTACCCCTTATCTGGCTTCTTTCTTGTCAATAACCAATCAGTTGCTTCCCTATTGACTGATGTGCTTTCAGAAGACTCTGCTTGGGTGAAATGACCAAAATAAATAAATAAATGAAATACATGTTTGCTGTAACTTTTGTTTATTTACCATTTCAGATCTAGCTGATGAAGAGCAAAATTTGTAAGATGTATGGAATTAATTTGTTAGCTGCAATTACTTTAAAAAGAGAATATGAGGTCAGTGGGCATTAATTACATTTGGGGTTATGTATGCATATTTATTACAGGCTTTCAAATACAACATATGAGCTCAGAGCTTGAAGTCATACACATAAATTCATACCAGTTAGTTTGCCTTCAGATTTTATAAACATTTATTTTTAGCTGCTGCACTGATCACCACCTCATTAGGGCCTTGACACTTTTGCCCAGTTGTTATTTACCATAATTATTATGTTGTCTGCATTTAATGCAATGAGCTGCTTTATTGGATTTTCATTGTAATGGAATTTAAATTGTTTGACACCAAATAAATGTACGTCACTCTTTTCAGGACTGGCTATTGCTGCAAGACACAGTTAAAAATGTAAGAAATGACAAATACATATCTGCTAGGACGGGATAATGCTAGGTCAAATTGACTGACTGCTTTCTGCCTATAAATAGCATCCAACTAATTGGATTTTCCTCTAAAGCAGTGAAAAGCAATCCAGGCCGAAACTACCATCTGATTTCAAAACCTTTCCTTTTTCAGTTGTCACTAGAATAGCCTCCAGCAGGATACAATGGTAAAGTTGGAACACATTTTTGTAATTCCCAAAAACGGGTTCATGCATACCCATATCAGTACATTAAACTCTCATGGTAGTATGAGTATTGGATCCTAAATAAACCCCAACATCTACCATAGTATACTGTATCTGGATGATTTTCAGAATATTCTGTGACCTTCTGCAGGAAAACACACCCTTCCTTATTACTGTTTACACCATTGTTATTCTGGGTATTAAAAAATCCCTCTACGATCAATGTTCATGCTTTAAAGCTGCAAAATCAACAAAAACATATCCCAGATACAAAGCAGGAAATTTCACTTGAAAATGTGTTCTGTAAACTTTCTGTTGTGTTTGGTAGAGTTCTCAGAGAGCACTACAGCAATAGCTGTGCAAGATGTGAGGGGCTTTGGCACTTCAGCACTTTGTATTGTATAAATGTTCTATATACAAATCACATATTTAGAAAGATATGTTACAGAATCTGACAAATTGAATGCTGTTAGCTTGTTAGTTTGCAATAGTGCTGGGATGAACAGTTTTTTTTCATATTCAAATTCTCTTTCAAAATGTTAACAAACATTTTTATATTTTTTTTAAAATTTCGTATTAGCTGGAAAACAAAAGTATGATTTCTACCAAATTACAGTAAGAAAATAAAACTGGTACTCTATCGAATGATCTATTAATGAAAGGAGAGAAATAGCTTTACTGTGGACGCAGAATGTGTGTGTTTTTTAGACCTTATTTATGTATTGGTTTCCTGTGCATGGTATCTCTTTGATAGAATCGTTTATAAATTCTGTTATAGGAACATGGTCATGGTCATTAACCCTAACATGGTCATATCTAGTTTGAAACAACAGAATCTAGGATGATTGAATGTGTTAAACTTGTGCACACAAATATTTAAGTCATGAGTTTAAGTGAATCAAATCCAGTGTGATGCTCATGAAACTGTTCTAGACTGCTGTCGGTTTCTTTAAATAACTCAGCCCTTTTGCAATATAAAAATGTATTTCTGAAAGGAACACATTACAGAAAACAATTCTTTCATACAGCGACATTTCTTTACAGTAGAAAAATATTTGTGTGTGAGGAGATTTGTGCTTCACCAATTAACATTCTGCTTCACATTGCACTTCTAAAAAAGTAGTTCAGACCGTGTATATCACTCAGAATACAATGAGACTGACATATCCCCCCATTAACACTGGCCTGCATTTCTTAACACAAAATGAAAAAAAAAAAAATGACAAAAACTTTGCATCCACTATCACAGAGCCCCACTCTCGAACTCATAACAACCTCTCACACTTATAACCCCGCATTCCTTTTTCACTCAAAGGGAACATAAATATCCTGTACCATCGTACTTAAAACATAGTTTAGGATTAATAAAAGCATTACAGCGAATACAATAGAACAAAACATAGCAGCAAGTATTGTGTAGTGAATAAACTGATGAGCAATCTAAACCTTCAAATAGTGATTTTAAAATGCAGGCATACATTTATGTGCAAGCAGGAAGACACAACATATTTAATTATTTCAACTTTTTCTTGAAAGTATTTCATTATTTTAAGGTACCACGAAATGAACAACCTTCAATATGAAGGATTTTACAGATGTACCTATGTTCTCTTGATTCACATTCAAATTAGTAAAGGCTTATGTTCAAACAGTGCAAACTGTTCACCACTGAATAATAAAAAAAAAAAAAAACACATTCAGGTGGTTTACATCAAATATAATACTAGAAAATGCAGTGACAGTCACGTCACTGCTGTGATCAGAATAAATATTGTTTTAACTAATCAGTATAATTACAGCTCAGTCAAAAACCTTAATTATGTTGGGAAATCACATAAATATGAAACATTTTGGCATCTGATGACAGCAAAAGGCACTTTTTCTTAATGTCTTCTATTAGGTGCTGAATTTTATGAACAAAAATGCAGTGAATTGGAAAAGTTCATGCAGCCATTAAAACTGTAACTGTATTTTTTTTTCCCTAAAGATAAAGTATGAGCCTCCACCTTTCAATCATTGTAACAGTGCTTGTTATGATTGTATGCACTTAAAGACTATCATAAACTCAGAGGCATACTAAAGTGCTTTTTACAGATTTAGAAATAGACTATGCAAGTTTCTCTAGAACAATCACAAAGGTATCTATTAAACACATAGTATGTGTTATCACACTCTTACTCATAGTTTATACACTCTTAGATGTTTACTACACCCTGTTCCATTTAAAGGAGATGACTTTGTCTGTTTTTATCTTAATTAGTTGTTTTGAGCATGTTGGTAATGCTTGTTGTGATGTTTGAGACCTGGTTATTTGTAGTTTTTACAAGCTTTACTAAGGGTAGTCCAAAAATGTTTTTAAGGAAATGTTGGGGGTACTATAATCGTTGTTAGAGTCAATTTCATAACACGCCCCTCCCACCCTGTTCCCAAACACACATACAACAGCTATGTTGGCCTCTCTCTGGTGCAGATAACTTTGACGATTTTTGAGTTTTATTGATCCAAGTTACATTTAACCATTTAGGGTTTTATTTCCTGCAGAAGCATTGCAAAAGCTTTTGAGATAACAGCTAGTGTTCATGCTTTTAAAGATGTTGCAGGGGTTCACCAATAGGGGGCTGTGTTCTCAAACCTGCCCCAACTTTGCCATTCAGGAAACAGTCCGTTGGATGTCCTTGGACTACCAAACTGATCAAACTCCACTTCTTGAATTTTACTGTGATTTTTATAGGATGGACTTTCATTCTGGGTGGATGGTGGAGCCTGAATACCATCAGATTTCCATTCAGTGTGGACCAGTCTATAGTTCTGTCCATCATTATTGTCCCAGTATGTCTGGTCTTTGCTTTTGAAACAAACACAGAACTCAATGCGCTCGTGAGGAGGCACAAAATTAGGCAGGTTAATGACGAAAGAGAAGGTGTCTGTTTCAGAGCAACCATAAACATTGTTCATAAAGGTACATTCAACATCTGTGCAGTTTTTCCAAGTGTCAAAGGTTATCCGGATATGGACAGATTTCTCAAAGCTTACGTTCCTCACTTTTACAGTCCCAGCAAGTGATCTTTCCTGCAGGGAACAGTTTTCCAGGCTGACAAAGTTCTTTTTTAGCCGATTCCTGAATTCCAAGTAATCTGCAGCAGGCTGGGAAAAATCCAGAACCAAGTTCTTTTCTTCATTTAGTTTCAAACCAGCCGTTGCATCTTCTAAATCAGCCAGATCAAACTGCAGGTCAGACATCGGATTCTCTTCAAACTCAGAGAAGATGTGAATAGCAGTAAGTGACAGACCCTTTGAATCTGCAAACACCACTCGTTTCTTTGACTTGGGTTTGTGGCTTCTCCATTCTGGGCTTTTTGCCTCCGATTCATTTTTTAAATTGATACAAGGTCTCATTGGTTTCAATCTGTTCACAAGGTTTCTCCCTCTGCAATCTTCATACGAGCTAAGGAAACTCCTCAGTGGAGGTGAATGAGAAAGACAGAGCCTCACTGCTACATCAACGGGCATAATGGAGTTTGGCAATGGATTCAAGATGTGCAGGACTCTGAAACAGAAATATATACTATGAATCACTGTAAAGTAAAGTAAACAACTGTTGATTCTGTAAATCTCATAAACAGCCGGTAAATAATCTGTAAAATACTACACATTTTTTGTTTTTAAATTTAGATAAATATCCAGATACTCTTTGATTGGCAATTGGCAATTTTGAGTGCAAAGAGTCATTTTCAAAGTGGAATGTAATCATTTGAATGGAATAAAGCTACTAAGAAACTAAAACTTGCTTCAAAACAGGGTCCTATATGGGCTGTATAATATAACCCTTTACACTAGTTATAGGAGCTAGAATAAGCAAGGATGCAAATGAACAACATGTGTTTTTGTCATTTACCCAAGGTGTGTAAATACAGAAAAAATGCATTTGTTTTATCCAATGATTAGCAAAACACAACAAATAAAATCCACACTAATGTCTGTGCAAATGTTCTAATATTTGCTCAGAATTAATATTAAACATGTTCTTATTTTATAGCTGTATTAAGTTACAAAAAGGTTTTAATTAAAAATGCATGAGTTTGTTTTTTTAAGGAAGATAAAGCAACTTATTTATCATACTTATTGTATTAGAAATATATTTTCGAATATCCTTTTAACATACTTTGTCTGGCTTGCAATCTGTAAACTGTGTATATAGTGCCTTTAACAAGAGTTTATATCTGTATACAGTAGTTATATTTTTCAGATTAAACAGCTAGCATCTGGTGAGTACACCAAACGTGTTGAGTCTATGAGTTACCCAGATTTCCTTGCAGAGTAAAGGAGTATGTTCATGTTCCCCAATAAGTGGTTGCAAACTGATGCAATTGACACAGTTCCAATGTGCATCCAAATGTTCAATCAAAATACGCAAATTGCTTTCAAAAGAACAAGAAATGTTGATATGCATTCATGGCTACTTCTCAGTTCAATAGCATAACCATACATGGACAAAACCAGTCAAATTAGGAAATTTGGGCAATCTGACACACAACTACTGTAGATTAAATATCTCAAGTTCTTCGAAACTTATGTGTTAGAGACATTTAGCTTCTCTGATGTGTTGCATTTAAATTATACAGCAATCAGCTTTATGAAATAAATTGTCTTCGTGATTTCTGAGTGAGCAATATATTTTCTATTTTTTGCGCATCCTGGCCAGGCCGGTTACTCTTATTAACAGCACATTTTTTCACCTCTTAAAACTAACACTAAGAAATGCGGAGTACACCGACAGCAAAGAACAGCCAACAGTATGCTAATTAACACATTTACAAGTGCTGTAAATTATACAAATATAACTTGCACAGAATACTCGTAAGAAAGTATCGTTTTGAAAACAACATTCCATTAGAATGTAGTTTATTCAATTCCTGATGTTAACTTTATGCAGTATACAGTTCGGAGTAAAAAGTACCAGCACTTATTCTTTTTTTTTATTTTCTTACCTGGTGCAATTCATCGGAAGAGATATTAGGAGCCTAACCCCCAAAGCAGGAAGATATTGTTATTAATGGTTTGTGTTTTCCTTATTGCCGCCTTTATATTAAAAATAATAATAAAAGCAAACGTGGGGTTTATTATGGCTTGACACACCCCCTCTTCTGTCTGCAGCTGCGGCTCTGCTTCAACTGGTACCTTACACAGCTCTTCCAAGCAGATATCAAACACTAAAGCATATCGCGTCACGTGGAACACAGCAAGCCAATCACAGAGCAGATGACCAACAATTTGATCATTCAACAAGCAGCGACACTTCACAGGCCGTGACGCAATAAAGTTGCGTTATCATTTTTTAAACTGGGAGTGTTTTTAATCCGGCATTGGGAGGGGATGCGGATAGTAACGACCTGTTCACAGAATGACCTCTACTGGATACAATTCAGTAAAGCACAGATACAAAAAAGAAAACTGCGTAGCTAATATAAAACTGGTTTTAAAAATACGGCAACACTGTAGCGTACTCTGATACAACAATCCCCTTGTGCTACTTTCATTATAACTAAAACGATTTTGAGGAAGATGCTTTAGTCACTGAATCCTTTAAGATGTTTAATTTAGCAAAAGGCACATAGTAAAATCCTATGTGTGTTTAATAAGCTATTGCAAACTATTCTCCATGTCCTATCCTGTGTTTGGTATGACTTGAGTTCAAAAGGTCTTGACCATATTGTAAAACTGACACAGGAAGAGTAATTGGGTTGACAATAGCTGACTAAACAGTTAACAGACTCATGTTAAGCATGTACAGTATTTAGTTACATAATGCAATTACTCTCTGTTGTTACACAGAATACACTTCCAGTGTAATAACTTGTTAGAGTACAATGTCTTTTCTTGCCTTGAAATTGTAATCCTTCCAAAATGTGAACTAATTTGCAGTTGTCAAGAAAAAACACTGGGGATCAAAGGGATGCAATTGCCTAAATATTTTAAAAACAAAACCTCTTTGTAAAATAGGTGGTAGGCTAGGCTTGTTGATGAAAGCAAGATTTATTTTATTTTTCAGTCATATTTTATACAATTCAAATCAATGTGCCATTTGTAGCACACACTGGGTAGCTGGGCCTCTTAAATTGTTATCAGTCCACAGCAGTTCCCTTTAAACCAAACGACTTAAAATGTCAAAGTACCCCTATGCTAAATGTAGACACCTGCCTTTTCACTACGTCAGATTTTTTTAAAGGCAAATTACACTCAGAATGAATGACACCTTAAAAGGAGAAAACAATAGCACACTTTTGATTTAGTCTCTGTACTAGTGATGATGGACAAGATGTGTTGCTAGTTTCCATGAATAGTTCAAATGGAAGTGCAGGGAAGGGACAACAAGAAGATGTTAAAAGTTATGTCAGCTTCAAAAACCCCAGAGCACATTACCAAGAAATATGAGCAATATGGCGAATATAGAAAATGATAATGGCTTAGCTTGGTCTCACTGATTAATCACCCTGGTTCACTCAATTTTTTTAAACACTATAAAATATTCTTACCTGCAAACCAGTGCTACATTCTCATTGTAGGGCCTAAGTAAAGAAAATATGACACTGTGTAGAAGGGATAGCTTGAGGCTTCTAAATCTCACACATGGTCCACCCTACTTCGATTTAATTTCACTTTCACGCTGTACTATTTAGACTAAGGGCTCTACCACAAAGTCTGTTTTTAGAAATACAATAAAAGTTGGATATTTATTGAAACTGTGCTTTACTCTTACTGATACCACCAATAGTCCAGAACATTTATAGGGATATCAAACTTGATTCTTCTCATAAAACACTTTGAAAAACAAAAACAAAAACATTCTTTAAATAACTCATGAGTTGAAGCTCTGTGAACAGATCCCTGTGTAACAGCTGTGCAATCAACTACCAGGTCGTAAACATGTTCTAATCTGCATCTTTCAACCATGGCACTCTGCCATAATAAACAACAGACCTGGGAGATTGCTCTATAAATACATGTTATGCTACATATAATAGTAGATATGATTTTAATCTCAGCACTCCCACCTCCCCTCTTCCTTTTGCAAATGGACCTAGATTTGTAATAGACAGTATCAAACGTCATTACCTTCACCTTAGCTTTCCACCAAAAAAGGCATACAAGCCTTTTGTCATTAACTGCACAATGCAGTAGTTGAACCGCCTGCAATTAGCGTAAGTGGTCGTGTGCACATTAATAATAAATTGGAACATGGAACTATTTTAATTCTTAATGATTAATTTCTCTGATGAAATACCAGGTCTTGCCTCGGTCAAATTAATATGAAGTACAAGCATGCATGTTTTGTTTGTTTTTTTAAATCTAATTTTCTTGTGAAGTCGACATCTCCTGTAAGGAGAGAACATGGATTTGTTCGGCACAAGACTAATTTATATTCATCATGCTTTAATTGTGAATGTATGGTGATGCGTGACAGCATGACGTTGACCTTATTGTTTGCAATTAATTATTAACATGCTTCAATGTGTGCACCTATAGAAATGCATTTTAATCCCTTATTACCAGCACATAGATTTTTTTAAAATTCTTAATAATTAACCATATTGTTTTCCTAGAACTGAACTCTTGATATTGACCTAATTGAATAAAAGTGAATAACCTATTTTATATGGTGTTACCATAAGTTGGAACAAAGAAAGACCAGCCAAGCATATGTGATATGTGTCTAATTTTTACTAGAAAACTGCTAGCCTCATCTTTCTTAGTTTATTTGAATGCTCTGGCCTAGTGTCTCTTGGTTCAAGTTATGTTTAACCACCCAAGTGTCAATTTTCTAATTATCATTATTTGCTATGTCATCTTAAGTGACTAAATGCAAGCAGTTATTGTTCTGTTTTATACAATCACAAATACATTCCAATAGTTATTGCTCATAAATTGAAACCATGAATACATTTTAAGCAGTTGAAACTTATCTGCTGAGAAGAGTAGCTTAGCCATGCCAGATTTGTACAAACAAAGCTTGTACAGTACATGCTGTAGAAATATATTTGATTACATATAGAAATATGAAAAAGAAAAACTTGTATTTGAAATGGCATTGGAAATCTGGCTTTTTAAAATATGTTTTTGTTATCATAGTATGACCACAGTTCAGATGAAAGAAGTCTGGGTATTTGAGGGGAACAAATCTAGCTCCAGAAATAGTTCTCTCCCAGTAGTGATGGGCAGATTCTCTGATTAGACAATGAAATAACAGAGTGCAGCTGTTATATTCAAACATAGTACAGTATTTCTTTTTGAGAAGTTGAGTTCTAGTTTAAAGTAGTGACTTGATTAACGGTCATAATTACCTACTTTTGACCGATTACAACTGTGAAATAAAAACAGAGCATTCAAATATGTTCTATAAAATCCTTTTTTTAAATCCTCAAAATGCAGATCTGTTAGTCTTGACCAGTGCAGCCCCATTGTTAGTTAGATTATAGTGTTTACAGTAGCTGTAAAATATTAAGTGAGGGATTATCTATTTTATATATGTTGCTTAAAAACTATTTGAATTGAACTAAAACGCGTTGTGAATGATTTATCGAAGGTCCTTTAGGTTGCCTTCTTTGGTTACTTTGCAAAAAATATTTCAAGCACTTTTTTCTAGGCACATAGTCATTTGCATACTGAACTGAAACGTAGTGCAGCGCATTTGGGAAATCTTCGTGGAAAACCAGGTCGATCTCTTTGCCATGGCAGAGACAACCCATTGCCGCCTGCTTTCCTCCCTAAGGTGATTACAGCTTTTCACTTGAATCAGTCAGTGGAACTAGAGGCTTTCCATCCTCCTCCCTTTGCGGGGGAGTTGGATAGGAGATTAAATTCCCTCTGCCCAGTTCAGGCATTGAGATGCTATGTGGACAGAACACTCTTCGTTTGTCATGGCGAACGGACCAGAGGTCAAGCCCTCTCTAAGCAGCGACTGTCCCATTGGATTGTGGACCCGGCTTCGACCGCATATAATAATGCTGGCCTACCCCCACCTGGGAGGGTGGCCGCGCACTCTACCAGAGGTGTGGCTACGTCATGGGCCCTCTTCAGTGGTGCCTCATTGACTGATATATGTACTGCGGCTAGCTGGACTACCCCACATACATTCACCAGGTTCTACCACTTAATGTCATAGATCCCTCTATGACTTTAATAGGCACTAGGGTCCTTGAGTTTGCACGCTCACACCACCAACAATAGATTGCGGTAGCGAGATGTCCCTCGTATGCTGTCCGCTCATTCTCCCTCGCGACGGCTTTGGTATACTTTCCCAAAAGTATCATTGGCGGTCATCTTTGAATTGAAAGGGAACGATAGGTTACGGCTGTAACCCTGGTTCCCTGAAAGAGAAGATGACCGCCAACCTTGTGAGGTCGCATCACTCGCATTTGCGGGTTCAATGCAAAAGAGACCTACGTCTCTGCGCAGTGACTATTTATTACCTCGGTGAGGCGGGATCGAGGACGTCACTCCACGGAGGGACCAATCGGCAGCTTTGATATAACATGCTCAGCGAATACCTGACAAGCAGGCTATCCCAAAAGTATCATTGGTGGTCATCTTCTCTTTCAGGGAACCAGGGTTACATACATCATTTTGCTGAGACATAAGTAACTAGGAGAAATTGCATGGGAGTATAGTTATACACATTTAAGCATAGTACTTAGTAGTACTTTACAATAAAGACGTTTTGACAGTTGTTTGGAAAGCTAGTTGCAAGTGTATTCCGAGTAGCTGTAACCACCTGAATTCACAAGCCCACGATGCAGATTATCAAACATTTTTAGTAATACTTTTAAATAGAAACTTAGTAAATACTTAGTATGATACTTTACAAACACATTTATATCCGTGTATGATTAGCATTATGCAAAGTTCTAGGGAAGACGGAGAAAAAAGTGGGGTTATCGCAACATCAGGAAATACTGCAAACAAAATATTAATTTCCCGCTGCCATCTTTGGACCATGGTAACTTACGCATTCCCATGTGACATTTATAGCAGCTTTAGGAAAGGACTTGAACAAGCTAATTAACATTTTCACGAGAAACTCATGTTTACATGTGTAAGTAGGCATGATTTCACAAGCTTTTCCTGGAATCTCACAAGAAATGGAGACTTTCACAGTAAAATACTGAGACCATGTTTTGGGACACTTTCACAAGCTTTCCCTGCCAAGTTTCACGTGTATTGTCGATTTACGTGAAGTAATCACACATGTAAACTGGCCTGTGGTCAATACCTTTTAGAATTTTGAATGCTTGAATTAGATCACCACGTAGTCATCTTTGTTCAAGACTGAATAGATTCTATTCTTTTAGCCTGTCTGCATATGACATGCCTTTTAAACCTGGAATAATTCTGGTCGCTCTTCTTTGCACTCTTTCTAGAGCAGCAATATCCTTTTTGTAGCGAGGTGACCAGAACTGAACACAATATTCTAGATGAGATCTTAATAATGCATTGTAAAGTTTTAACATTACTTCCCTTGATTTAAATTCAACACTTTTCACAATATATCCAAGCATCTTGTTGGCCTTTTTTATAGCTTCCCCAATAATGATCCTGATGTGTATTGATTCCATTCACTGTGATGCCAATTCCAATATGCTACATTCTATAAGTGACCGTTGTAGCAGCTTTTGTCTACCCTTGCATACCTGTAGCTATTATAGAACCACTATATTGTAATTGGAGATAAATTGCTAAACAAAAAAAAAATATATATATATATATATATATATATATATATATATATATTGTTCATCAAACTAATTAAAACTGTGAAACAAACTGTCTTGCACGTTCCTAGCTGTAAATATATGACACAGCAAACATTTACAGGTTTCAATGGAATCTGTTGCAATATCAGTTACAAAAAACAAGAACCAAACTTTGTTCATAGACTGAAAATGATTGTGGTGTCAATTAAAGGACATACTGTATACAGTAACAACAGATGCCGTTTACCTATATTTTTATAATGGTTGCAATCATTCCAAATGGTACTGAATTCTGTTGCTCTAATATATTTTTGTATATCTTATTTTATCAGTTTTAAAATAACTTACTGCCATCTTGCTTGCTGGTCATGAAAAAATCATGTGATTCTGTGACCTTTCAACTATGTAGACTCTGACAGTTTCTTCAGTGGTGATGTTCAAGTCACACAGATTCTTATAGATCAGGGCAATTCTGTGCAGCCAAGCATTCTTCATGGCCAGCTGCATGACATCACAAAACAGCTCAAGCTTTACCTGTTGCTAAGTGACCACCAACCCAAATACTGCCACCTTGACAGCAGAGGATGATGAATAAAGATATTTTATTACATTTTCTTTGCTTCACATTCTTCATAATTAAAATACAAATACAATGTTGTCTACATAAGTACCAAAGGTATTTCATGTAGATGTATAAATGTATAAAAAATGTTTTTCAGTTACAAATAAATAAATGGGTAACATGACATGAAAACATAAAGTCTCTCTTGTGCTATATCTCTGAATTGCTATTCCATAGCTGTTGTTTATAACTTGCTCTGACTGTTGTCAAGATGTGAATTCATTTTCTATTGCACTGAAATTGTATTGACATGCTGCTGGTTCAAAGAAATCTAATTTCCTGAGCATTCAAACATTTCAGGGTTGGGGTTGCGACTTTGTTGACTTTGTGTAATCTTCAACATTTTCCCATCAACACTTATCAGATGTTTATTTTATGTATTTGAATTATTCATTTTATGCACAAATATATAACTTTTAAACTCCCTAATAGGATATTAAGTAATACTTGCTCAATGTCTATATTTAGTATTTACCAGTACTATTCCAAGATTTTATATATTTGTGTTATTATAAATCTGTGCAGTTTTATTTTAAGTAACACATCTCAGATATGGGAAGTTTAAGCTCCTGCTTCATTGTACTTCCTCTATTGAAGACCAGCCTCACTTTCATGGTGTAGCAAAACGAGGCTGGGATCTTGGGGGTTAGCTAAAGCATAAGAAAGGATAAGGTATTAGAAAACTCCATAAAAACATCAACGCACACACAAAGAAGGGGAACAAGGGGAGCAATTTTAATGTTGCTAACATCTGAGTTTTCCACCGTTAAGAATATCCCTGTTTTTTATGTTTAATCATTAATTAAATTATGGCATTGGCTACTTTCTTTATTTAACAATTCAAATTGTTCATTGACAGAATAGTTTAATAGTTGCCAATTTTTACCTTCCCATATTGATGCACTGTTTGTAAACTGACTTTTGTATCGATAAGCTTTCTTAGGTTTACTCAAGGTTAGATTAGAAAAAGTAGGACACAAACTTTAAGAACCCTGTGAACTCTGTTGGAATCTGGCACCAGTGCTATACAGGAAGGAATGTGTGTGCCTCCTTACCAAAGTGACAAGAATACACTGAGCCTAAAATAACTGCCACTTCTCTTGGGATACAATGGAAGTACATACTCTGTAGCATGCCCTTTATAATCATGTGCACAGCTTCTGATATGGATACAGTGACATTTAAAACTTTGACACCTGGTGGTTGTTTTCACATATCAGTACTTTGTTCCAGTATATTTGATGTTAAAGCTACAGGAATACAGGCTGGAGATGTGGAGGGCATTTTTATTACACAGCATCTACAGGAACCAAAGTGTAATGTTGCAATCACAAAGGGCTAAAGATGAATCCCATAGTGAAATTCAGGCAGCTGCATTTTAATTATCCTAGTTATTTCTACCTGTAGAGATGGATGTGTTATAAAAGTAGGTTTGTGTGAACAAAATGTCATAACAAAATAACACATTCAGTTAACAACTTTCACTCAGTGGCGTAACTTTAGTTTCAAAAGTGTGTGTGTGGTGGTGGGGGGGGGGGTTAAGTTTCTGTAGCTGATGCATGCATAAACATTATTCTATCTGAAATAATGAAAAAGTAACATCCCCCTATGTAAATTATGCCTATGCTTTCACTACAGTATTCTGTTTAAAATAAATAAAAATGACTCCAAAGATGGAAGGTGCCCACTTGAAGACCCCAGAGATGTGCCCTACTCAGCTCAATCCAGACGGTTGTCATGCTGATGCGCTGGGGAGACCGCACTGTGGTTCTTCCCCAGAGCCAGCATCGCAGCCGTTGTGTGTGTTGATGCGCTAGGGAGACAAAATAAGCCGATCCCTAGAGCCAGCATTATACTTCAGCCATCAACACCAGGCAGAAGGATATCTACATCAGATTGAAAGAAACGCAAATGGATGGAGATGCAGATGGATCACATTAGTTTACTGTAAAGTTACGTCTTAGTTGGTGCTTATCTTGGCGAGAGCCAAGTTCAAATCAGCATGAAGTTTTAACATCTACTCTCATATAATGGAAATCATGAAGATCTGGATACGTCCAGTGACTGCTGTGAATAGTGCAGCTGGCAACAAGGGAAAGACCTTGTGACAGCCTGGAGAGACAGCTGACAGGAGGAAAGAGACCCTATTGGGGCTGGCAAGGGTTAGCTACCCTTGTCGGCACTATCCAGCTCTGTGTTTTCAAAAGTAAACAGGATGCTGGAGACACTCGCCAAAGGCTTCTAAGAAATTAACCACTTCAACTCCAGATGTAAAAATGAAACCCCTTCCCAGGTACCAGATTTTGAAAATAATAATAATAATAAATATTTTCAAACCTGTAATTGCTATAAAAATGTTAACATATGATGAATAAAACACAAATAAAATGACCTAACCCTTTATGTTCCTGTGTACTACATACCGATGTTCAATAGAGATAAAAACATGTTTTCTTTTTTTTTGGTTTTGTTTTTGAACAATGAAAACAAAAACGCTGCTAATAACGCGAATAACAAATAAATCAGTAAACAATAATTATCACAAAAAAAAAAAATCAAAACATCAAAACGCATGCCATTATGGACTTGCTCTGTGCCATTTGTCCTGTGGAAATTGATGAAGGTGGCATGGGAAAAACAGGTTATACCAAGAGCATGGCGCCGAGCAGGTGGAGTCTTTATACCAAAAGAAAAAGATTCTACAAGCATCAGTCAGTTTTGCCCTATTTCCCTATTAAACACAGAAGGCAAGATTTTCTTCAGAATTACTGCTTAGAGATTGTCAACTTACCTATTAAAGAACTGCTTCATTGACACTTCAGTACAAAAAGTGGGCATTCCAGGTTTCCCATGATGCTTAGAACACATCAGCGTGATCTGATAACAAATTCAATCAGCTAAAAAGGAGAGGAAGGAGCTCCATGTGATATTCCTGGATTTGGCTAATGCACATGGTTCAGTGCCACATGAACATCTTTGGGCAGCATTTGATTTTTTCAGTGTACCGATAACAATAACAAATTTAGTGAAAGCCTACTTTGCCTCAGCAGAGTGGGACTTTATGGTAAAGGAATACTGTAGCTACCAGTCTCTGCTCTAACCGAGGAGTTTAAGTGTGCCAAGGTCTGACTGGAAATGACATTAGTAGATTCACGCAACAAATGCATAAGGGAGGCAGCACCTGTGTTGAAAACTGGAAGAAAAAGTGGGCGGCGAAGAAAGCTGTGGAAGATGCAAAGGCTGCCCTTCAAATCGGGATATTATGGGGCAAGTTCAGCATGAAAAAGGGGTTCTTGGTCTCAGTTCAGCTCCTCCTACATGGCACAAGGCAACCCCAGCTCAAGGGAGGAAGCTGGTAGTCAACGAGGTGCAAAAGCAGGAGAGGATGAGGTGTGTAAAGGTCATTTCCCAGGCCAAGCAGGGAGAATGGATGAGATGGGAGACTGTGGAACAATGCAAGATCGGCTGGCAAGACCTATGGACAATGGAACAGAGCAGGATCAGTTTTCTCATGAGATCAACATTTGATGATGTTCTCCCATCTTCACAGAACCTAAACCTCTGGGTGGGTGAGGATCTCTCATGTCCTTTGTGTTCATTACCTGCAACATTAAGGCACATTTTGACAGGATGTAAGCTGGGTCTTAGTAAAGGACGGTTTGCTTGGCACCATAACCAGGTGCTGCGATATTTGTGGAAGACAAGCGTAACATGACCAATAAGTTACCACCAGTTCCATCAAAGCATTACACACAAAAGACGATATTCCTCCATCCAGGAGAGCAACCACCAAGAAAGTGTTAAAACCAAGCCTCGCCCAGGACAACTGGAAGCTGCTAGAGACTGGAAAATGCTGGCAGATGTTGGTCAATGGCTTATTTTTCCACTTGAGATTACCACCACTAACCTTTGACCAGACATTGTCTTGTGGTCTGGATCAGCACGCCTTGTTCATCTGCTAGAGTTAGCTCAACTAGCTGTTGAGGCCGAACAGCGAGGATGGAGAGTCCGGGTTTACCCAGTGGAGGTGGGTTGCCAAGGATTTGTGGCACACTCTACAACCCGGTTTCTCAGAGATGTCAGGTTCAGTGGTCAAGAGTTGCATCGCACAGTGAAGAACTCATCTGAAGCAGCAGAAAGGAGCAACTGGATGTGGTTGATATGGAAAGATTCTGGCTGGGGATCTCAAGCACAGTAGAAAGAAAGCAACTCTGATGTATGGGTAAGTAAGCTGGGCTGAGTTGAGTGGGGGACGGAGGGGGGTGATGCTGGGACGCCAGAATCACCGTCGAGCCCTCGAGGTGTTGAGGGCTAAATCGACGAAACAGAGGATGGATGCCCATTTTAAGACCCCAGAGATATACCCTACTTAGCACAATCCAGATGGTTGTCATGCTGATGCGCTGGAGAGATCGCACTGTGGTTGATCCCTGGAGCCAGCATTGCAGCCATTGTGTGTGCTGGTGCGCTAGGGAGGCAAAATAAGCTGATCCCTGAAGCCAGCATTGCACTTCAGCCATCAACACCTGACAGAAGGATATCTACATCATCATATGGAAGGAAGCGCAAATGGATGGAGACACCTATGGATCACATTAGTTTACTGTAAAGCTATGTCTTAGTTGGTGCTTATCTTGGCGAGAGCCGAGTTCAAATCAGCATGAAGTTTTAACATCTACTCTCATGTAATGGAAATCATAATGACATTAACCAAGCATTAAACAAACACAGGAATGAGTCTCTGTAGCACAGGAAGTGTTGTTTCATATTTCTTTTTATTACCCTAAATCTTAGCCTCAAGCCAAAACCAAAGACTAATTAATATGTTACAGGGAAACATTACAGATAATTACCGCATTGATTACTCAAGAAATAAAATTGTATTTATTATGTAATTTAAAGTGTGCTTTAAACTGTAATTGTGGTTGTTGAATATGACTAATTTCATGTACAACTATGCCAAAAGTTTTGCATCACCTAAAATTTTAGGATGAAATAATTAAACTGATAGGAATATAATTTAGATCTTATGTAACATCATGTAAATCAAAGAAACTACACAATGATATTGCAAGTGTCTACCGGAAGCCATAATACTAGTATTTTTTTTATTTATTTTTATTTATTTCTTAGCCGACATCCTTATCCAGGGCGACTTACAATTGTTACAAGATATCACATTATTTTTACATACAATTACCCATTTATACAGTTGGGTTTTTACTGGAGCAATCTAGGTAAAGTACCTTGCTCAAGGGTACAACAGCAGTGTCCCCACCTGGGACTGAACCCACGACCCTCTGGTCAAGAGTCCAGCGCCCTAACCACTACTCCACACTGCTGCCCCCATACAGTATTTCATGTTAGATTTTTAAATTTCACATTTTTGGCAGTTTTTTGTTCAGTATATGGAAAACTACAAAGCGGTATAATTCTAAATATGTTAACGTAACATTATTCAGCAGGTTTCCTTTGACTTTTTGTTTAAAAAAAAAAAAAGGCATTGATTCTATAGGGTGATGCAAATTTTTATATAGATTACACACACCCCTACCTGCAGACCTTGTTGATCAGTTTGTTTGTTTAAATTCTACAGTCAATTTAATACGGACACCATTTCCATGATTTTCCACATTATACAAAAATCACTGTTCCTTTACTTTTCATGATGTTTGTTATTCTTAGTTCAGAAGCTGCTCCTGTTTTATATTTGCCTATCATAGCTATATATACAGTGCCCTCCATAAGTATTGGGACAGTGAAGTCAAAATTGCTATTTTTGCTGTACACTCGAGCAATATGAAAATAAGAGTAAAAAATGGATGAGGCAAAAGTACAGAATGTCACCTTTTATTTCTAGTGATTTCAAGACATACATGTTTTACCAACCAAGAATAACAGCACTTTTAGAGTTCCAACCCCCCATTGTATGTGAGCATAAGTATTGGGACAATTCAACTTAAAGCAAATATAAGAAGTATAAAAGCTAGTATTTAGTCGCAAATCCCTTGCATGCAATAACAGCAGTGAGTCTGCGACCCATTGACATCACCAAACTCTTGGTATCGTCCTTTGAGATGCTTTGGCAAGCCTTTACTGCAGCCATTTTCAGCTGTTGCTCGTTTTGGGGAGTTTCTGACTTCAGTCTCCTCTTCAGCAAGTGAAATGCATGTTCAATCAGATTTAAAATCAGGAGATTGACTTGGCCAGTCTAAAACTTTTTCACTTTTTTCCCCCCCATTGCTGAACTTGGTTGTGTTGGCAGTGTGTTTTGGGTCATTGTCCTGTTGCATTGTGAAACGCCACCCAATGAGTCTGGTGGCATCTTCTTGTACATTGGTAGCCAAGATGCTTCTGTACATTTCTGAAGTCATTCTGCTGCTGCCATCATTCATTACATCATCATTAAAGAACTTTTGTGAGTAATATATATATATATATATATATATATATATATATATATATATATATATATATATATATATATATATATATATATATATATATATATATATATATACTGTACTGTGGGCTAGTACAAGCACCAGCACTATTAAGTGCGCAGTCGTGTAGTGTCTTTTTTTTGTTACAAATCATATAACAAAAACATGACAAATATCATGAGAATGAAATGATGGTAAAATCTTTAGAAATGGTCATCTGTTTGAAACCGGAAGCAGGAAATGAATTGTCTGAACAGAAAAAAAAATTCTTCTTCTACATAGACTGTCATTACTTTTTCACAGCAGTAGACAGCATGGGGATGGAAGAACTGTGCGGGTTACCATGACATCGTTATTGAAGAAGAAAACAGCTATGGAACCTGGAGGAGACCAATACAGAGTCAAGCCTCTTTAGCTCTGCAGAGACAATCTGAAGATCAGGGGTAATTGACATAGCAGACATGGATGCCTTACATACTGCAATTAACTTCAGTTTTTAACAATGTGCTGCTGGATAGGAGGAACTTGGGCCTATTTTGAAATAAGTGCATTTTCATGATATAAAATGTGCAATAAACTACACAAAACAGTATGTAATGTTTCCTTCCTGTAACAAATTTCCTCTCAAACATTTGCCTTTGCACTTGCTTTAAAATATGCCCTCAGAGTAGAGTTACAAACTTGACTTCAGGGCCAACCAAGTGAGTACGATGTAGTCCTGGAGTGTAGTAGTCAGCACACTTAATGTTCAGTCTGTAGTCTTCTTTGACTGTCATGTGCAAAGAGTTGCCAGTTAGTGGTGTTTAATTAGCTTTCACAAAAGCACCTTCCATAAACAAATAAGTCAATCATAACACAGCGAAGTCAGAGCATTGTAGCGAATGTAGATGTAGCCTAATGTATTTTCTCATTTAAACCAGCAAAATTGTTTGGGCTGGATTGAAGCTGTTAATAAGGTTTACTGTGTTTTAAAGGACTGTATATCACAGTAATACAATATAGATGCATGCTATCCGTTTATTTTACAACTTTTTTTATTAAAAAAAGCATGGAATTGTTTTTGTTATGCTTGTTTATTGTGTCGGTTTACAGGAATCTAAATTAATCTGTGGTTTAAATAAAAGCCAAGGACAGCTTCAGATAAATCTATAGGTTTAGACTTGCCAATGCTATGCACGATATTTAAGAAGAATTTTCCAGTGGTGTCGCATTTAAAGGTCAGAATGTATGGCAATACTTACACCATCGTGAAGTGTCCGATAAAGTATGTCTAATCTCCAAATTATTTATCTTAAAATAAAAATCAATTACTATAGATATTCATTTATTAAAAAAAAAAAATCATACAAATTATTATACATGTACAGTATTGCTTTGCTGAAACCCCTTGCCATAGGATTTTCTTCCAAGGGCCTCTAGCGCCCTCTTGTGTTTTCAAAGTAGAACTTTGAGGTTCGCAGCCCCCTACTAAAAATACAAACCCTTTTCTTATCACTTCTAAAGGGTTTAAATCAAAAGGTGCCGACAGCATAACACATATCTACTCGGTTTGCTCCCAGTGTGTGTGTGGTCCACTGATTCCTCAGAAAATTACTTTTTTGCCAAACAATTATTTCTCTCTCTCCCGAACGGTGGCATAGTGACCATGGGCATAGTGACCATGGCCACTAGAGGTTATGGAATTGCGGCACCCAAACATCATGTCAAAAAAGAATTACATTTGGGAAGTCAGCATGGCCATGCAAACTACAGCCAGATATATGTTTTTGTTTTTCCTAGAGACTTAACTCATGTCCCAAGAGCAGAATACAGTATTTATTTTCACACAAAATAAAGTGTGACTTTTTATTATTGTTTTTATTTGTAATTAATATCTCCCACCGTTTGTATTTTACTGTTGTTATCCCTAAAGGTAAATCCCATTTACTGGACCCTGCTGTGTGCACTGCCCCTATCCAGCATTGTTTACAAGCGCCTTGCAGTTTCGGATCACGTGACGTGGAAAAGAAAGCATCCATCACACACCGACTAGGAAGGACTGCGGCTCTGGAAGAGGGGTTCAACTTTTCACTGAGGAAGTTTAATAATCAAAATCAGTCAACATTATTTTAAGAACAGATAACAACATCACACTCTGAGATAGATTTGTGGACTGTGCAGATCGGATTTTATTTTATTTTAAAGAATCGGGGATTCTTTGTAGAATGTTTGATGAAATGGAAGACTGATCGTTTTTGATTTATCAGATTGATTTCCATTTCTTCGACTCAGTTAGTGAATTTGCAACAGAGACACACTGTTGCCCAGTTCTTGCTGTGGTTTGCACGCAGTGACTTTTGGGGCTATGATTTCCAGAGATCGGTGAGTTATATTGCATCGTTTGGCTTCGGCCCTGGGCGTCTGCAGACTCGGACTCTGGATCTCGGTTTGTCTAGAAGAAATCAAAGCGCTCTGACGATGTCGGCCCGTCGCTGTGCAGGAGCCTCGGGTTCGGGTGTTGGCTCGGCTCTACTAGGGGTAGAGACAACTATGGGCGGCGAACCGACCAGAGAGCTCTTCGAGGCCTGCAGAAACGGGGACGTGGAGCGAGTCAAGAAGCTAATAAACCCAGAGAACGTGAACAGCAGGGACACGGCTGGCAGGAAATCTACACCGCTGCACTTTGCTGCAGGTAAAATAACGCAGGCCTCACGGGTGTGTAGAACGGGTGGAGGTCCACCACCCAAACACTAGCGACCAAAAACAATGTTTTAAATGAAACGAATTGCTGACATGCCTAAACCACACGTAAAATGTTTAACGGCACATATACGAGATATTACGTAGAAAAGTAGACTTGTGCATTACGATAAAATCGAATACATTTTTTCTCGGATATTGCAGGAATAGTGTTAAATGTACAGTATGTGGTGAAAATGCCAATGACAATTCTAAAACCATTTCTGGTCTTGCAAAAATAGCATACCATGTGTATGCTTGTGTTTCTCAATTGAGTTCATTGCATGTATATGTTAAAACACAACTTTCTCTAATAATGGCTGCTGATGACAGTAGCTTTATGTGCACTGCACTGGGATTGACTCGCAGTGTGAGTTATTAATAGTACATTGCAGCGCATGGCCCTGCCATGTATTAAACTAAATCATAGGGCGTGCAGATTTCATCCAGGCCTATAATCTACTGCTTTCAGTTGCAACCGGGGCTGTCTGCCCTGTTGGATATTAAACAGTATGTGCAAAACATTCAAGTCTAGGTCTCAAAGCTTTACCACCAGTTGCGATTTATTTTAGTTCACTTGATCTCAGTGATGTATCTACAGATAGTGGACAAAAAAAATGGAAACACCAATGTAAAGTCACTTAATAGGGCGTTGGGCCACTATGGTATCCCGCTCTGTGGAGTTCTCGGCGGACCGTTTTTGATGAAACTGGCTGCTCGCGCCCTAAATTGAAATTTGCAGTCAATTAATCTGCAGTTACTCGCCTGTTTTGCCTTGCACTTCGAATTAATGCACGGATATCACGATCCTGGAGTATGCGCTTCCGCCCACTGTTGCCCTTTGCTGATGATGATGATGTCTTTCCCGCGGAGTTATATGCCAACATCACCTTAGACACCGCAAGTTGCGCTGTCTTGGTGACTGAAGCTCCTGCCAAACGTGCCCCAACAATCACCCCTCTTTCAAAGTCACTGAAGTCCTCTTGCAGCCATGCTAACCATAATTATAGGCAACCAGGCCTGTCCAGCATTTTTATATGACCCTAAGCATGCTGGGATGTTATTTATTTAATTAATGCATGAGCCACACCTGTGTGGAAGCCCTTGCTTTCAATATACTTGGTGTCCCTCATTTACCCAGGTGTTTCCATTTTTTGTCCACTACCTGTAGGTTAAGCAAGTGTTGGAGCAGCTAACAGCCACTTTTGTGTGCTTTTGCTGTAGAAATACTGTTCATTTAATTGAAGTACAAAAATTACCAAGACTTGTTTAGTATGTGTTTGTAATGTTATCTTGTCTGTCTGGTTCACCTGATTTCATTGCTTGGTCATTTTTTCTCCCCCCCAACGCATCTGTTCAAACTGGTAAAATAAATAAATAAATAACATCTGCGAATCCCTTCTTCAGTTTGTTTTAACACTATGAATGTGTATTTGGAGTGTTAACATGAGTTAATTTGCTCACCAGAACATATAGTAGATGAACTTGGCAGACCATACCATCCTACAGTAGTGAAAACTGGTGCAGCAATTATCAGGTTTATATTTAAATGACACATTTGCATGGAAGAGTCAGTTGCACCCTCCATTTCTTATTTTGTAGGTAACGGATTGTGTAGCTGTGAAAAACCCTTATGTTCCCTCCGTGCTTATAAATATATTGACTAGAATTTCAAAGAAAACAAAAAAGCCTCATTAATTATATATTGGTCATTTTTGGATGTTCCATTAGAGTTGAGTATTAAAATAGCAAATGTTTAATAATGTCTTAAGTTTCTGGTGCCTGTTTACTGCATGTCACACTGTTTCAGGATTTGGTCGGAAGGACGTGGTTGATTATCTCCTTCAGAATGGTGCTAATGTCCACGCTCGTGATGATGGAGGCCTGATTTCTCTTCACAATGCCTGTTCCTTTGGTCACGCTGAAGTTGTCAATCTCCTGTTGCGGCACGGGGCCGACCCCAATTCAAGAGACAATTGGAACTACACACCCCTCCATGAGGCTGCCATCAAGGGCAAGATTGATGTGTGCATAGGTAAAGTAAGATCTTAATAACTAACGTCTTGTTTACGTCTGCGACTGAGGTTGATTTGAAAGCGATTTGAAATAAATCCAGTTTGATTCCATCGGCAGAAGGGCAAATTTGATTCAGCACAGTCACTGATGCAGAGTACAAATCTACATACTGTATTATGTCTTAATTTAACATAATCATTTTGTCATAGTTCAACCTCTTAATTGTGTATATATAGTGCACAATACATTTCTAATGTTAATGTATGAGTGTAGGAGTGCTTCAGAATCCTATATTTCATGGAATGTTTTTATTTCCTATAGTCCTTCTGCAGCATGGGGCTGATCCAACAATCCGCAATACAGATGGAAAGACTTCCTTTGACCTGGCAGAGCCATCTGCTAAATCAGTCTTGACTGGTAGGTGCAATCTAGGCGGTCTAGGTGTTAAAAAAAAAAAGTATAATGCAAAAATAAAGACAATAGAAAAGCTACATTGTTGAAATATGTCTGTTTGACTTTTTCACCTTGAGAGTGTTTTTTGTTTGTTTGTTTTTAAGTAAAAATTAAAAATATTATCACTGCTTTTACAATCTTTAGTGATTCTTGGTCACTTTAAAAGACACAGTCTTGTTAAAAAATAAATGAATGAATGAATAGATAAATATATAAATAAATGGCATAGCAGTAATGAACTTCTAGTTGGTATTGTAGAAAGAAGGAGCCGGTTGCAGACCATGTCAAGAAGACAAGCCTTGTGAATTTCAAACAAATGGTCAGGAATGTCATTAAAGCATGGGTCACTGATCCTGAAGAACTATCTAGAACAATATATCATACTGATTTAGTGGCAGCATGTCTTTATAGAAGGGAGGAATGTTGCCTGGGCAACATAGTTAGAACCTCTGCTCATTATCAACATAGGGGATAAAGGATTTTTTAAAAATTCCTACCTCTCATCTGAAGGACACAGTGGAACAACTGAATTTGCAAACCATATCGTCACTTTCTTTGAATTTTGGTTTCCAAGGCAACAGAACTACAAATCCAGCCAAGTCGAAGGTTGTGCTGCACATAACATTTTTACACAAGATGTATTTGTTTATCTACAGGTGAATACAAGAAAGATGAGTTACTTGAAAGTGCAAGGTAAGTCACTGTTTTGAAATATTTATGTTAATTTTCAGCTCAGTGTTTATTCAAAATTGTAAAAATATGAGAGTAGGTGGGGCCATGATAGTTGAAAGGTCATATTGTCACATGATTTGAATGGAATGAGGAGGTATGCTCTGTCCAGACACCTAAGGATTCTCCAGATGAGCCCAAAGCAATTTGAAAACCAGGGAAAGGCAGAGAGAAATGATAACCCAATATTGAAGCAATAGAACCCCAAATTGTTCAGAATTATTGCAAACCCCATAAATAGTAAGATAAGTTTTTTTTAAAAAGCAATTGCAATTATATTTGAATTTATTTAATTTTTGTATGTATTTACCCATGCTGACCTAAGTGTGTAAAAGTATTGTCCAGAGGGCTATTCAATTTTTCATAACAGAATTGGGAAATGTGGCTCTATGTTAATTTTAAATGTAGTTTACTGTATCTAGAGTTCAGCATGTTAATGCTAAACCCTTGTGCACCTATCTATGTTCAATAATATTGGATGTAATATGCATTTTTTCTTGTAGAAGTGGAAATGAAGAAAAAATGATGGCTCTTCTTACACCATTAAATGTGAATTGCCATGCTAGTGATGGAAGAAAGGTATTATTTTTTTCTTGTTGTCATAAGAGGTTTGGCCCAAGGCTCCTATTTGCATGTTATCTCCACACTGTGACACGCATATTCTTTTTTCCTATATCGTAGTCTTGCTCCTTGAATTTGTATCCACACAGTCTGACCAGCTGTGCTAGCATGGTGCATTATGGTATTGACTGCATATTTGGTCTTTTTGTTTCTTTTCTTGTTGATGCATTAAGATAGTGAATTGATAGAATTTTACAATCATTTGTTTTAATTAAATGTATTGCTCTGTTAAAGAAGCTATAGATATCAAGAAGTCCTTTATCTATATACATAGATTGATTTTCAAAACAAGCACGTCACTTATTTTACTGTGTTTCAGTCGACGCCGTTACATCTGGCTGCAGGATACAACAGGGTTAAAATTGTACAGCTGTTACTGCAACACGGAGCTGATGTGCAAGCCAAGGATAAAGGGTAAGAACTTTTCTTTATTATTTCTTTATTTAGCAGACGTCTTTATCCAAGGCGACTTACAGAGACTAGGGTGTGTGAACTATGCATCAGCTGCAGAGTCACTTACAATTACGTCTCACCCGAAAGACGGAGCACAAGGAGGTTAAGTGACTTGCTCAGGGTCACACAATGAGTCAGTGGCTGAGGTGGGATTTGAACCGGGTACCTCCTGGTTACAAGCCCTTTTCTTTAACCACTGGACCACACAACTTTTCGCTCAAGTATTTCCTGGCTTGGAGATACTGCATACTCTGTACTGAATTTGTGGTGTTGTATTGCAGGGATTTAGTGCCTCTTCACAATGCCTGTTCGTATGGACATTACGAAGTGACTGAACTGTTAGTAAAGGTCTGTATAACTGAAAATTACTTTTTTTCCCCAATGGTATTATCAGTTCTGGTTGAAGCAGATATTCAAATCCGCACAATCAAATCCTTCTCTGATTCATTCTGCTTACAGATTTCTACAAAGTTTGGAAACATAACATTGTGTTCTTGAAGCAATCATAGGTCTGGAAAAAAATATTTTGATAAAATGCAACTTCATTTTTCTAGAAATGAAGATTAAACATTTATAAAAGCTTAGGGTGAAAATGAGTGTTATTTGGAGTCAGTGCTGTGTGATTTATTTGTAGATCCATAAAGTTAGCCCAGCAGGTGTCACTGTTTGATAATAGTAGGTGTTCAGTTAAGCTTCTGTTCAGTTAAGATAATTCGATTTCAGGATATTGGCTAGTGTAAGTCAGTGTTTATAATGTTGGTCTTTCCTGTTAATGTCTTTTCAGCATGGTGCTTGTGTAAATGCAGTTGATCTTTGGCAGTTCACATCACTGCACGAGGCAGCCTCCAAGAACAGGGTAGAAGTGTGCTCCCTGTTGCTAAGTTATGGTGCTGACCCAACTCTCTTAAACTGCCACAACAAGAGTGCCCTTGATTTGGCACCTACACCCCAGTTAAAGGAACGCTTGGCATGTAAGTACATTAAAAAAAAAAAAAAAATGATATCAAGTAGAATATTCAGCATTTTCTTTTGTAAGTCAGATGTACCCTCCATTTATGAAACAATCAATAGTGGGGCCAGGACTTTTAATTCTAGCCTATTAAATGAATAAACAGTAAGGAGAGTACTGTAAGACCAACTAACTTTGAGAGCTGCAAATCAAAAGCATACAGCCCAATTAGGCTTTGTTTTACTAACCTTAGCTTAACCCGTTATTCCCAATAAATGTAAAAATCAAATACAACCTTTTATATCCACCATATGCATACTGGTTTTAATTCGGTTCCTAAAACAGTATACTGTGAAATGGAAGCCCACTGTCTATATGAGAGATTTACAATGTAAACAGCATTGAGTGCACTGTATTTTAATATTTTTATATTATGTCATAATTATGACCTCATTATTGTATTGGTATACTGAATGGTTAATATTATATTACTGAACCCAAAGGGAAAGCAGAATTTTAATGTGACTAAAATGCTGAATCTTGAATTCATGTTTTGTTATTTTTCCTAGATGAGTTCAAAGGTCACACGTTATTGCAGGCTTCAAGGGAAACGGATATTGCACGTATCAAGAAGCACCTTACCTTGGATATAGTGAATTTCAAACACCCTCAGACGCACGAAACAGCACTGGTAAGAACCAATATTTTAGTCCATAATCTTTTATTTTTAAGTAAATATAACTTCATAAAAGCAATTTTATGGATACAAATTTAGAGTGAGTATTTACTGGAAAAGCCCCATAATCTTTCAGTTTTCCATGATTTAACTACACATTTACCATAGTTTAACATAGCTCTGGGATTTATTATCATATCAGTATGCGTTATTCCACTTTACTTTGCTGTTACTATGGGAGGCTTTTATAAGGGAGTATTATAGTTTTTTTCTCAGATTAGTCTTCATTTCTTTGTGTAAAAATTCAATAAAGTCGGCTCTGCTGTGTGTTGGCTTGACTTATTTAGCATGAAATGTTTTTCTCTTTTCATGACAGCACTGTGCAGCCACTTCTCACTATCCCAAGAGAAAGCAGGTGTGTGAGTTACTGCTGAGGAAAGGAGCTAATGTGAATGAGAAGACAAAAGAGTGAGTGCAGTTCAACGGAAATTGCAGTTTTGAAAATAATGGACTTCTGTTTCTAATCCATCAACCTTTATGAAAGAGCTATGTGTTTATCTAAGCATTTTGATGATGTGTTTTTTTAATATTTTTAGTTTCTTAACACCACTTCATATGGCATCTGAAAAATCTCATAATGATGTTGTCGAGGTACTTGTAAAGCATGAAGCAAAAGTAAGTACAGTGCTTTATTTATTACATTTTGGCCAGGAGGGGTAGTAGCAGTGCAAAATTAGTATTTTATAAAAATAAATCAACACAGCAATATTCCTTAACTTAGTACAAGTGAACATATTGCACCTAATGTTGGAGGACTAGACTGGTGCTACAGATCATTTAAATACATACCTGGCTGGCATAAAAGCAGATCTTTCACTTTTGCAAATATTGTAAACTGAGCTCTAACAATTACCTTTAGCATCTTATTGATTGTGCCAAATTCACAAAAGTAAAGTCTTAACAACCAACTTTAAACATTGACAAAACAATGCAAGCACAGATTTGCACGCTCATAGTTTGGTCACTATTATTTTGGCAGGTCAATGCCTTGGATCACCTTGGACAGACTGCTCTGCATAGGGCCGCCCACTGTGGCCATCTCCAGACCATCCGCTTGCTACTCAGTTCAGGCTGTGATCCCTTAATAGTGTCCCTGCAAGGCTTTTCAGCTTCCCAAATGGGCAATGAAAATGTGCAGCAAGTACTGCAAGGTAGGTGGGCAAAATAATTACTAATCCCTGCTGGGAATGAATTTCTATGGAACCGTGTTATCCAATTGTTATTAACCCAGGTCCAACATTACAATTTTCCCTTTCCGGGTCCGACATCATCAAAAATACGTAAAAAACAGGTCTCTAGTCGTTTTTTTTCTCCGGAAAAAGCCGAGAAAACCATTCAATGGCAGAGTGACTGGTAGGAGCTGAGAGAAGCCAAAAAAAAAAAGGGGGCGGATCTGAGCAATACACATAGCCCCGGTACCACATAAGGGCGTCTGCTAATAAATAAATAATAATAATATTGAGGAGTTTGGTGATAAAACGAGTGATCAGGAGATGATTTATCGGTTTGCACGACTATGAAGAGGTATGTGAAAAATACAACGAACAAGGGGTGGGGCGGGGCTGGAGATGCAGGACTGAGTGTCCTGTTGATATGCAGTGCCTTTTAAACCTGTTTTACAGTGGAAAAAATACTTTTAAACAGTGCATCTAAAATAAACTGCGCGTGTGAAAATAAATTGGACATGACGCGTCTGAGACACGCTGAATACGTGGACAGCAAAGGGTTAAACAAGGTTGGGACATTCTTTAGCTTAACTTCACCTTATCATTGACTTCAAAATCTACAGTCCCACTTTAAATTCGAAAGTAGCCTTCTACCGTCAGGACTTCAGGATATGATTTTGAATTCTTATTCTTCTTTTTCTTCACTGCAGACCTGTATACAGGTATTGGGGACCACTTAAATCTGCAGGTCATTCTAATAGGCAAAGATATAGTGTTATATTGTCTTTCTACTGAAGACACTGAAACTATTTAGTTAGATATCCTAGCCTAGTCCCCTTAGGATATTAAAAACTTAAGAAAATAGTCGGCATTCAAAAGGTACTTTTTTTTTTTCTTCTAACAGAAGGAGTGCTAATTGGAAACTCTGACAGCGATCGGCAGTTGCTTGAAGCTGCAAAATCCGGAGATTCAGAAGTTGTTAAGGTAATGATTTTATTCGCTGGGCAGGCTCTGTATTTAACACCTACAACCACTGGGCAGATCTTCTTATGACATACCTCCTTTTGCAACATGACATTTAGCTACATGCAAAAAGTAGATAATAGATTAAGAACCAAAAGGCATAGACCTATGTAAAATGTTATATTTTTGACATGTCGTGCCATTGCACTCTCACTGCGATGAAAACCTTTAAGCTCCATTGAACAGTCAGCTGCAAGATTTTAGTTTTGCTCCTATAATCTGTGTGTACACTTGATCTGTGACCAAACCTACTTTTCCTTCCAATTTAGTTTCCATCTTATGTATTCATGTGTTAAGTCCCAAATTGGGTTTTTTGTTTTTCTGCCACCATGTGGGGATCGTATGCTTTAAAAAAGGCCATTATATCCCTATGGGGAGAGCTGTTATTTTCGCATCTTATGTCAGCAGAGGCTGTGAGATTGATGGCATTTATTATCTCTCTCTCGATTTAGGACGATCCCAGTTTGGGGATACTGATTGAATTATGTGCATATTTAGAGTTGAACTCTTGCACGACCAGTTTTTTTCCTGTAGGATTTTGGGAAGTGAAGCAAGTCACTTCTCACATAAAGCAAGGACTCTTTAGGGGCTACATTTACATGTACACAAACTGAAAACGTGTGGGGCATGTCAACATACAATACAAGTGCATAGTTAACCGGGGAAGTGACAGCTAACAGGGCATCTTTGTTCTTCCAGAAACTTTGCACCCTCCAGAATGTTAACTGCAGAGACATCGAGGGACGGCTTTCCACACCTCTCCACTTCGCTGCGGGCTACAACAGAGTTGCCGTGGTAGAGTACTTACTGCAGCACGGTGCAGATGTGCACGCAAAAGATAAGGGGTAAGGACATGTTTCTTGCAAGTACCTGGAAATCGTCATACATTATTGCAAGACAGTTTTTGTTTGACATACTAAGACTGATAGTTTTAAATATATTACCGCCAACAGGCATACAGTAATCCTACTAATAAGTAACTACTTGAGTCACTTGAGAGGCTGTTATATGCAAGATTGACTGAATATAATTCCCTTTTTAAACTATCTGGTAAAAATAAGTCTGAGTAAGACTGCTTTGCGTGGTTGTTTTAAAACAGCTTTGACTGTAAAATTCTAACATTTTAGCATGGGGAAAATATTATGTCATTTCATATTTTTTTGTTCACCGTCCTTTGCAGTGGTCTGGTTCCGTTGCACAATGCATGCTCCTATGGGCACTATGAAGTAGCAGAGCTGCTGGTGACACACGGGGCTGTAGTGAACGTGGCTGATTTGTGGAGGTTCACCCCTCTGCATGAGGCTGCAGCTAAAGGAAAATACGAGATCTGCAAGCTGTTGCTTCAGGTATTTCTTTTTTTGGTAATCCAGAGTGAACATTTCATCCTATATTGGGATCTCGCAGAATAGAAATCACTCACTACATATTCATTCAATGAAAGAAAAATAATGTGACATTGTGCATTTAAATTGGTGACTGAAGAGACTTGACTTGATCAAGAAAGAAAAGGATATTCCCATAACTCTGTTTACCTTCCATTGCTGTAATTGTAGGCTGCGTAGATCAAAACACATCTGCTGTCAATCTGGATCCTAAATTAATGTCTACAATAATGAGCCTGGGCCTTCCCTTAGGCCATAATTATTGTCGACATCTGTATTTGGTTTTATTCAGATGCAAATTTACCTCATGGGTACTTTAATAGCCAACTGTTTTGGCTACTCTGATTAACTGCTGTAAGATAAATACAGTGATGTGCTGCTGTTGCTTGATTACTTTGCTTCTATTCACAGCATGGGGCTGACCCCATCAAAAAGAACAGAGACGGGCACACGCCCCTGGACTTGGTGAAGGATGGGGATACGGACATCCAGGACCTTCTTAGAGGTGATGCCGCATTATTGGACGCTGCGAAGAAGGGCTGTTTAGCCAGGGTTAAGAAGCTCTGTAGCCCTGAAAATGTCAATTGCAGAGATACGCAAGGCAGGCATTCAACACCACTGCATTTGGCAGGTCAGTGCTCTGAAAAGTCACTGTCTTTATCGGATCCATTTTTTGCAAATGGCTTAGAATAGAGTTGTGTTTTTATACAAAACCCTAGGATTAGATTTTAATTATGACGCTGCTACACTTCTAGTGGGTTTAAAAAAAGAAATAACAAACATTTATTTGGATCATTTAACGGTAGTACTGCATAAAATAAAAAATGGTTGATTTGTTTTGTTATTTTTTAAAAGTCACTATAAGAATAGTGGCACCGCAACTGTAAATACATTTTTTTTTTTTTTATACTAGTTCCCGATGTTCCAGCTTTTTGCTTTTGTTTGAAATGCTTTTAATGGAAGGGTACTACTGTTTTTGTATAGCATTCATTAAGTGTTACAGATAATTCAATTAATAGTTAAGTTAGAAAGTGCGCACAACCCATTATAGCAGAGATGCACAATTGTGGTCCTCAAGGTCTGGAGCCCTCCTGGCCTTTGATCCACCTGCACCTTAAATTACTTAATCTTGCTTGTGTACCCCAGTACGATTCATTGGCACGGTCAGTATATATAATTCACTGAATAATACTGATAGAATAATGCACAGCAGTCGAGTAAGTCCTTCTCACTTATCTGCCACTTGCTCTGTTCTCCGTTTACTAGCTGGGTATAACAATCTAGAGGTGGCTGAATACCTGCTGCAGCACGGAGCTGAAGTCAACTCCCAGGACAAGGGAGGCCTCATCCCATTGCATAACGCAGCTTCTTATGGGGTGAGTAGAAAGCTTTCTAAATCAGACCTGGCATGAAAGCCTTTTGTGAGACATGACTGTAATTGCTTTTGAGTTATGTCAGGCATGTTGGGCAAAATATATTAAAGTGCAGAATTTCAGTGTGGCCCAGAGGGAAGCGAATGTTATCTGCCATTCTCAAATTGTGTATTGTAGTGACATTTTAAAAAGTCTGTCGTGCTTTTGCTAATTAGTATGTTCTAATTCCGCATGGCTATACAGGGAAAACCTGTTTATTAGGACCAGTTGACCTTGGTATCCTACCCAACTTATTTACACATTTTATTAATCTTTTGACATGCATTAAATAATAATAATAAAAAAGGTGTCCATGCAGTCACATGGTTTATGATATGAAACAACCTTATTAAAAAATGTTTAATGCATGGCCTGATATAGTTCTTATAATTCTGCTGTTAGTTCAAAATCTTAGACATAATACAATATGATATTCTATATTTAATTAAGTAATTTAACCCTTTCTCCCTTCATTTATTTTTATGGCAAACCTGTCAAAAGGCCAGCATTGTTATTTCTGACCGCTGTACTGAGCTGACAGTTTTAGACCACATACACACACTTGTATGTTTGTAAAAGTTCCAAATCAGTGCTTACAAAGTCAATGCTGAACCACTTTCTCCCTTCAGTGTCCGTTATAATAAAGCATAACTGTAGTACCAAGGAGGGGAAGGGTTAAGTTACTAAAAAAGGGAAATTAAGGGTAGAGAAAGCACAAGCGATTGCATACATGTGTTTCATTTGCAGCATGTGGATGTGGCAGCTTTGCTGATCAAGTACAACGCATGTGTGAATGCCACAGATACATGGGCCTTCACCCCCCTACACGAGGCAGCCCAGAAAGGCAAGACCCAGCTGTGTGCCCTCCTGTTAGCACACGGGGCCGATGCGTCTCTGACAAACCAGGAGGGGCACTCACCGCTGGACCTTGTGACGGTATTAGTGACGTCTCAGTGCTGTCATACCGAGCTCGGCACAATGCTTCAGGGAAATACAGGATTAATAATTAACGTCACCCAAGCATTGCCAAAAAATATAGTGTGTTGGTAAATTACATTTTACATTTCTTCTACTTGTATCTTCTACTTGATTCTGTTTCTCAAAGCCAGTAAACAAACGAAGATTCACAGCCTGGGCCAAAGTATCAAAAATAAAGTGAAGTGAAGGAATTGGCAGCAAATTTTGATCCCATGAGGCTTAAGAATCCGTAGCAATATTAGATAGGAAAATCAAGCATTTCTTTAGCTGATGTAGCATTCTAATGCTACAACCTTTACTTTAGAAAGCACTTTAAAAAGGCAGAACATTTAGGAGTTTGACTGAGTTGTTTCATTTCTTTAGCAGATAGTTAGGTGGTGTTTCACACCTTACTGTAAACCTTTTAAAAAGTTCAAATGACAATACAGAAAACAAATCTTTTGACAGTCATGATTGTCTTGGCTGCTTGGCTCCATACAACCCATTGGCTATGTCATTCTTTGGAAACTCAGACTACATACTGCTCCAGTAGTTAATACAGATAACATGTGTTTTTAGTTACTGTACTTCAGTAGCCTTCATTGTTATGTTTTTTTTTTTCCTTCCTTCATATCTTGTCTTCAGACTGACGATGCCAGAGCTTTGCTAACAGCAGCCATGCCTCCTTCAGCCCTGCCGTCCTGCTACAAGCCCCAGGTTATCAGTGTGGCTGCAACATCAGCCGCGCCCGTCTCTGCCCTCTCCTCTATCCCATCCAGCCCTGCCAGCCTGTCTGCAGCCAGCAGCCTGGATAACCTGTCCGTGGGCTTCCCCGAGCTACCTATCCTGATAGGGGGCAGTGGGGCCGAGGGCGCTGTGAGGTCAGACAAGAAGGAACAGGGTAAGGAGATCATGGAACAGCACCTTACTGGTTTTACCCTACAGGCTGTCACTCACACCACCTTTAATAAACCCAGTAGTGTACAATTGATTTATGATACCAGTAAGTAAACAGTATGTGCATAAAAAGGTCTCCAGTAGGTTTAATATGTGCACAAAAACATACACTGGTGCACCACAGTTTATTTTCACCTCCCATTTTATATTACAATAATGTGTTATTTTTCTAACCCAACTTTCAAAACTGTTCAACCAGAATGCATTAAAAAGTAGCTTGTCTTCAGTTTTATTATACCACCTTAGGCCACAAATAGAGCCTTAGAAAGTTATAAACTCTCCATGCTTTACAGGTGTGATTGATTCATATTTTACTATTTTAAACTTGGATATAGTTTGGATTTATGACAACTGTAACCTGCATTTGTTTTCAGTGGACCATATATTCTATTTTATAGTACATAGTTTGTTTTTATAAGGCATTGACTATGTCAGTCTTAATCTAAATATTTTTCATTTCCAGTTCTTGGGATAGACATGAACATCAAACAATTTTTGAAGAACCTTGCCTTTGAGCATCTGTTAGAAATCTTTGAAAGAGAGCAGGTAAACACAATGCTGTATATCTTGATTTCATTTTAAAGCCCACACTTGGGAAATATGAACTGGCAGATCATGGGCTGATGTGTGGACAATATGATTGCTAATCACTTGACACAAAGTCGCTAAGGTGTAGGTTTTAGACTTCAGTCTAGTAATAAATCATTATAAAACGCTTTGAATTGGTTCTGATGTAAATAGAGTTGCTGATTACATTTTTAAGCAGCAGTTGAGCAGAGATTAATTTTATGAGAGCACTTGTAAAGAATTCTGCATTTCAATAGCCTGGTCTTGTAATTTGCTAAGATGGTCTGTAGTCCTTATCTCATCCCCATTAGAAAAATGTGAATAATTAATGTGTTCTCCATTCAAATTGAAATTAAGTTTTGGGCTTTTTAGTTGAGTAGGTACTACAGTATAACATTTTCAACTCTTAAGCCCAAATGCATTTACCACAGAAGAATGTATTGGTTACATGTGGAAATTATGGGTTTTTATATAGATGCTACACACGTAACACAGTAATCTTATTTATTAATGTGATGTGTTTGTATTGATGTGAATATTAAGAGATGATATGCTTCTGTATATTAAACAATGATGAAAGCTTGGTTAAGAAATATATCTTGGATTTGTAGATCACTCTGGATGTATTGGTTGAAATGGGCCACCAAGAATTGAAAGAAATTGGAATCAATGCTTACGGACATCGGCATAAAATTATCAAAGGAGTCGAAAGGCTAATAGCTGTACAACAAGGTACATTTTAGTCACAAATGCCGGCTCTAATACTTAAAGGCCGAAAAGGTTTTCTCTAAAAGCTTGTGGAATAGGTCTTAAATATGAGTAAAAAAATATTCAGAATAATTAATATGTTAATATTGTTTTTCTGTTATAATTTGTAGTAGACCCAGTTGATATTTAAGTTACTGGACATTACTGATTTAAAAATAAAAATAAACAGCAAACAAAATGTAAAATCTATTAATATAAATGATACACTGTATAGCATGTTCCAGCTGATAACTCTGTCTAGACATACAATAAAATATAAATGGATTATTTTTAAATACTTGTTCTAGGTCTGAACCCATATCTAACGCTGAACACTGCAAACAGTGGGACAATCCTTATAGACCTTGCACCTGATGACAAAGAGTTCCAGTCTGTGGAAGAGGAGGTGGGTCATTGAGAATTCAGATTTCAGTGCAATTTAAACCAAGGTCATAGTAAACTGAAGTGTTAAAAATCTGTTTCGGTATGGCAGACGTAACAAGTCCTACTGTGCATTTATGGTCGGGTGAGAAGAGATCGAGCCTACGTAAAACATTCATTTCAAATATTTGCAGCATTTTACTTGTCATTCCCAAATATGTATGCATTCATTAATATTTGAATACATTTTATTTATTTTTTTTATGTAAGCTTTTTATTCCTAGATCCCCTAGAATTGAAGCTATGTAAAGGAATCAGTTATGCTAACACACAATGAAGTTGGTTGTCTTGCATAACGTAAACCAGAAGTTTGTTCTTTCAACAGTTGCAGAGCACAATCCGAGAACACAGAGACGGGGGCCATGCGGGGGGAGTTTTCAACAGATACAACATCATAAAGGTAAATGGAATAATCCCTGAGGATTCTTATATTGCCTCTGAAATCCCCAAGACTTTTACAATCTTTTCTTATAAGAAATGGATCACGAGAAGTGCTACCTTGAAACTTGATTAATGTTCTGTAAGCTCCTGCTTTAAACACTGGAAATGTGAAAGAAGTAAAAACCTCACCTGCTTTCTGTAATTCCAGATACAAAAAGTTTGCAATAAAAAGCTATGGGAGAGGTATACTCACCGCAGGAAGGAAGTTTCTGAGGAAAGTCCTATCCATTCTAATGAAAGAATGCTGTTCCATGGTAAGTGCAAGATCTGGACTATAATATGTTAATGTGTTCCAGTTAGTGTCAAAGCTTGCCCTTTGACAATAAATGCATATGGTGACACCAGCTTGTGTCACAGACCTTGAATAGCACAAATATTGAACTACCCTACCTAAGTTAACATTAGTTAGTCATAAGAAATATAAACTAATGCCAAAACATACAACTGTGCGTTGCCACAGACACTCTTGGGTCTGTTGTATATATCATTAGCACAGATTTAATAATGTTTTTTTTTTGCCTGCAGGCTCTCCATTCGTGAATGCAATTATCCATAAGGGTTTTGATGAAAGGCATGCATATATTGGAGGGATGTTTGGAGCTGGAATATATTTTGCAGAAAACTCCTCCAAAAGCAATCAGTATGTGTATGGAATTGGGGGAGGCACTGGGTGCCCAGTACACAAGGATAGGTCTTGCTATATTTGCCAGAGGTAAGTAGTACTTTCCCTGAGGGCTTAGTAAATCCACCACTTGACTTTCAAACACATCATATCTCAAATGTACAGACTCCATTTTTGATGTTATATAAACTCCTTAGGCATCATTTGTCAGTGTTGTGTAACTTTGATTTCCATATGATGATCAAATTTAGATACTGGCTTTGTTTGTTACAAAGTTTTATTCTAGGATTCCCTGGGTCATGTTTGATAATACATATAGGCTACCAAAACGTTTTCTATAAATCAGTACGTTTTGCATCGTATGATGCAGCTAGGAGAGGTTTGTCAAGAAGTTTTCAAAACTAATAATATTTTGATTACTGTATATTCAAATTAAGAACATTGTTCAACCTGTTGTGCTCCCTTTTCAGGCATTTGCTGTTCTGTCGTGTAACCCTGGGAAAGTCATTCCTGCAGTTCAGCGCAATGAAAATGGCTCACTCCCCACCAGGGCACCACTCAGTTACTGGCAGGCCCAGTGTCAATGGACTGGCTTTGGCGGAATATGTTATTTACAGAGGAGAGCAGGTACGTGTTATTTTGATCTTGTCATATTGAAATCGTGTCTAAATGTGTCTATACATATATGATACCGAGTTCAGACTTCATATTGGATAGTTTTAGTGTAACCTTGAGGGGTATCAAAATGGTACTGCTAGGGCCCAGTTAATTGTGTGTTATGTTTTACTTTTTTAGGCTTATCCAGAATATATAATAGCATATCAAATTCTAAAGCCAGAGCCAGCACCTGAAGGTTAAAGAAAGAGAAAGACTACAAGGATCTCTACGTGGCAACGGAACTGATCCAAACCATTCTTATTTTAGTTTTTACAAATGACAGGAATGCAAGCCTGGTTGAAGACTTAAGAATGTATAACAAGCATAAACAGCTAACACCTTGCATGAGAAATCTTTATACAATGTATAAAATAACTTTTTCTTCTCAAATGCTTGTTTTGAGTTTCAGCACTTTTACTACCTGACACCATTCCTTTAACAAAAAAAAACTAAACAAAAAGTGTATTCATTTTCCTGGATTAAAGAGGATTTGCCCAGGGACAGTTTGAACCTTTGGTATGAGTGAACTGTACAGTTTCTGTGGTGTCCCAGTAATGATCATGGAGCTCACTTGATTCCAGTACCCAGTCATGCACCAGCACAGCATAACAGTGTACTATTGTTTGTTTGTTTGTAAAATGGTTGTAAATAAGAGTTTTCTACTAGCATGGTCATTTATTTACACTGCTTGTTTTTTTTTTAATAAAATTTTTCTGTCTCAGAAGTAACCAACTTACAAAAAGCTTTTCAAGGTAAAGTTATCTTCATTTGCTCGAAATAAGGTAGATTTGATTTCATACCTACATACACAACCAGTACTAAACTATTTCAGCCTTTCTGCCTGTTGGACTGACCTCACTATAGTGTGCATATTATGTTTACCTTTTTCAGCCATAGCTTTGACAACTGTTTAACTGAGAGCATAAACCCCAAATGACTCTTATCACCCACCATAGTTAATATAAAAAAGACTTCTAATGCAATTGGTTCAAATGACATTTTAACTTTTTTTTATTTATTTATTTTTTTTACTGTCCTTTTTATGACTATTGCAATAGATCTGTTTTAGGGCTCAAATAATGTTGATTGATATTTTCTTGTCACCTGAGTAAGATGTGTCTATTCGTTTTCATATTACCTGCTCAGACCCCGGTTGCTGGAATTTGCCACCTCTCTGCTTCCCTATTCTGGTAACTAACACACAAGACTTCCCTATTCCAGTAGCTGGAGTAAGAAGATATCAGTAAAACTTAGTTATCTGGAAAACGGCAGTTGGACCGACTTAATTGCAAACATCAAAAAAAGGCAAAAGAACAAAAAAAAGCTGTAAAATGAGCTTGAAAGGTAATTGCTATTTAACGTTGTAAGGCGTGGAAACTGCTTAGCAATGGGACTCATTTCTGCGATTTATTCATCCTGTGGACAACTAGTACAACTTCTACTTTTTCAAGAACATGACACTTTTCACACAAATCCTTCCCCGTAATAGGACTGCAAAACAGCAGTACTTCAAAAACAGTGCGGATATATTGGTAGTGAGCCTGCATAGCTAAAAAGCTGACGTCTTTGAGAAATAAGCAGAATCGGTTTGTACCCCAGGGTTTTTTCAAATTCAGAATCAAAAATTGACACTTCATTTTTACTGATATTCAATTAGGAAAGAGATTTTTGACAGTATGCATTGCGTTCTTACTCTGTGCGGGAGAGAAACGAAACTACTTTAAATTGACCTGAGTGTGGAGGGGGATATGTACATACTATGCTGCCTGGCAGATGAGAATGCATTATGTAAGGTGTTTGCATGACACAGTATTAAAAAATATATGGTACCATAGAATCATTTATGAACTGGTGGTTTGCATGTTTTTACTGGTTGTCAATTTTGTGGTATTGGAAACAACAGTATTTATGTGGTTAGAAGTTTTATAATCATTTCACAAGCCGCTGTGTGAGAGGAAAATGTGTAACACATTCAATAACAATAAAATCATTGTATCACTAGTGGTTTTGTTTTATTACTTCTGTGATCATTTGTGTAAGGTTTGAACCTTAAACTCTGGATGTGAAACACCCGTGTCACTTGATATAGCTTGACCACATCATGTTTAACTGGGTTTAGATTGCCTAAACAAAGTATCCGAATCTGGGGATGTAAGGAAGTGCCTGGCTGTTGCATGTTCATAGGTTGATTATTCTATTTCTGCTCTTTTGTTAGAAGTCTTCCAATTTTGTGTAGTACAGTGTACTAGTATGAATACTACTAAACTGCATAAGCAGAAAGAAAAAAGAAAAAAAAAACAGTTGTATTATTATAAAGCCATTTAGAAAGTATGTGTGTGTGTGTTTGTAGGAGACTAGGTTTCAGGCCACTGCATGGTGCACCAGTGGAGACTATGCCAAATCAGCCAATCAAAAGCCCACTATTAAAATGGGAGAAAATAATTACTGAATAAAGAATAAAAAGATTAACAAATTCTGACATTATTTCTCAGTTTGTGTTATTTTAGCGTATATCTGAAATGATACAAATAATGCTGACAGTTCTCTCATTTACAAATTGCAGTGGGGGAGGGGGTTTACTGAGTAATTTATTTTAAATTAGTATCTTTAGCACAAGGTGACGCATTCAATAAGATTTGCTTGTGCGTTTGTCAGGCAAATCAGCGCATTTTTGGCAGTGACACGATAAAAAAATAATAAAAAATACTAATACTGTTTTTTTTGATTGGTTTATATTTGGGGAACCCCCCGATACAGTCCATATATGAATAGTATTCATCACATGATTTGAATCCATGTATAACATGATTCAAAAGTATTCCCTAAAATAGTCAGGGAGCAGACTACTTGTTCGTAGAAAACAAATTCATGATTTCAAAAGTACAGTTTAATAACATAATACACATTAAAACAACTCGCACCAGGAAATTAAGTTTCTACCACTTTATTTATCAGTAGTCGAACATAAAATAAATAAGGTCAATTTATTTCACATTTTATATTTACAGAGAGAGAGAGAGAGATTAGTGCTAAAACGTTTCTTGCTCTTATGTTCTTAGCTTGTTTTTTGTTTTTGTTTTTTGTTTTGTTTTTTGGCCAGGATTTTATTAAACAAAATTGTATTTTTTTAATAGGCCGTTTTTTTTGTTTGTTTTTTTTTTGGTCATTTTTTTTAATTGAAATTAATGGGTAGAAACTTTTGTCGCATACATTTTCTTATTTGCCTAAATTTTACAGAGCTTAAAAGTTGGATGGAAAAAGGCCTTATAACTTTGTATTTTCACGCATCTTCCAGTAGGTGGGGCTATTGGAATTCATTATTTGTCTGCTTCTTGGACCATTACTGTTATGGCCAAAAGTTTAACCTCACCCTATATCATTAACACATTTTGCTTCATAAAGTCGAATGAAACCTGCTGAATAATGTTACGTTAACATATTGAATTGCATACCGCTTTGTAGTTTTCAATATACTTAACAAAAAACTGCCAGAAATTGAATAATGTACATTTTGAAATCTACCATGAACTACTGTAGAACTAGTATGGCTCCCTGTAGATTTTTGCAATATAATTTTGTAGTTTATTTGATTACATGATTGTTAAATACAACAAAATAAAATAAATACAATTAAATGATGTTCATATAGTTTATTTATTTATTTATTTTAATGGTCTCAAGCCTAAAAATCTAGGTGATGTAAAACTTTTGGCCATAGCTGTACTATTAGTTATGAAAACAAATACAGTAGTTGTAACTTCCACATTTTGGTTTTGTTTTACATATGCATGTAATATAAATGGTAGTACACAAGTGGAGAAATGGTCCGTGCTTTTTCTAGACCCTCAGGTTGTAGCTTATCAGAAAGAAAGCACTTGTGTAATACGGTATCATATGTTTGTTAGTGATCAAATCAGGTTTGTGTTAACTATAAAATGAATAGGGATTTCAATTATTTGTAAACTCAAAAATCACAATGCATGTTTGTATTAACTTTTTGTCCTGTGTATAGTAATGTATAGCCATGGAGATGCGACGTCTGAGGTCACGCACTTTAGGGGCTACGCCAAGACGCGACACAGACTCGGAGCCAGCTCAGAGTTTTAAGTGTAAACGCACTATTACTAAATTGAATGCTCAACAATTGTTTTGTAAAGGTTGGATAACAAAAATAAATGTCAAGATGTATTTACAAAAGTATTTCACTGAATTTAATACGTGGGTGATTCTGAATAAAGAAGTTCTGATGTTTCTAGTTGGTGGTGATACTCACTCAAGTATTTCACAGTTGTGAGAAGGTTTTTTGAGTCTAAAACTTCCTGAATATTTGTTTGTGTTAAGTTCAGGTCAAAAGACTGTTTATGTGGTTTAAACCTACGCTTGTAAACTGGAGTACCCATTGCTCAGTTGTAGTAGTGAACACAGAAACTTGTTTCAGATTGAGTACGCAAACCGAAGACACACTCTTGATGTCTGTCCTGCTGGTTGGTGTGGTCTGGTGTAGGATACATTTATGACCCCAATTTCTCCAGTTCGAGAAGTTAAGATAGCTCTGATCGCAAAGGACTTTTGGGTGAGGACTGAAATGCCTGAAAAGATCTTTTGAAATGGAAACTTTTATGTTAATTGACCATTTTTTGGAGGGACCAGAGAGCTGCTTCTTGGATTTGTTGAGGTAAATTTGCTGAGGTGGCATTGAGTTGTGCTTTGTCTGGAGATAATGTGAGGTAATAAGCTAAGTAGATGAGCGCTGCGAGTCCTACAGTGATTGATCAAGTTGCCATTTCAAATAATACACCTTGAGAGGGACACCAAAGCTGTGACATAATAGGTACAACAAGAGCTGAATGAACAAAAGGAAGCCCTATACAGTACACTGCGGAATTAGTTGCCATTTAAAGTGCTAATTTAAATGCAGCTAAAATGACAAGAACTATCATTCTGAGATGTTATGTACATTTAAAAGATAATATCTAGAGAGCACTAATCTGCAGGATACAATGTGATAGCAATTATTCAAATCAAAGAATTATCTGCCTTCTACTAATTAGGATGAATTTGAAATCAGTGGCTTAGTTGGCTGATGGAAACACCCGAGGGGACCACCAGTTCAAAACATTCTAGTTCCCCCCCCCCCTTTGTAACAGAATGTGGGAAGCTGCTCTAAAGTCTGTAAAAACAAAACCTTTTATTAGATTTTTTTTTTCTTTTTTCTATCTGCCAGCAGTGTGATCCAGGAGGCTTCCCATTGCATGAAAGAAACTGCCCAATGGTATCTGGCAGAGCTGCTAAACAGAGGGTTAGATTTATGAGCAGTGAACGATGGCCAAATTAACATCCTACAGATTCTTCATGGGATTAAATCTTCTGAAACGTGCAGCAATTTGCATATGATGCTTAACCCTTTCCAGACTGGAGCTATTTTCACAGCCCATGAAACTCCTATTGTCTCCAGGGCTGCTCATTTATAGTGTAGGAGCTTTTCCTCTCTGACCTTCAGTAAGCCGTTGCTGTCCATCTGTCTTCTAGCACATTGTGTTCTATGATAAAAAGTAGCACTTTGTCTAAGGCAACTTTATCCAAACTAACCATTGTTACCAGACAGCAATTATAATTTGCTTAGAAGTTCTTGCTTTTAAATTAAATCTATTAAGGAAGGAAAACAGACAAACATGTTCAATGCCTTGCTTAAATATGCAAGGCATTGGAGGCAGTGTGGTCCAGTGGTTAAAGAAAAGGGCTTATAACCAGGAGGTCCCCAGTTCAAATCCCACCTTAGCCACTGACTCATTGTGTGACCCTGAGCAAGTCACTTAACCTCCTTGTGCTCCGTCTTTCGGGTGAGACGTAGTTGTAAGTGACTCTGCAGCTGATGCATCGTTCACACACCCTAGTCTCTGTAAGTCGCCTTGGATAAAGGTGTCTGCTAAATAAACTAATAATAATAAATATAACTGGAGCATGCAGTCATATCCTAGGTTGTTCATCTATAAGTACTCAATCTTAAGATATACATTGATAAAAAGGTTATAAGCTTGGACACATGTTTAAACCTGAAATCTTTGCTACCTTTATGTTATATTATTGGTGCATGGCTACAGCAATAATGTATGTGTATTTTTCCTGCAGTCTTAATCAAGCTGTTCAATCTCATCCAAGCTTTACAAGTAAGTGTTTAAGGGTTTCATAATTACTATACAAAGGGTGAAAATTATTTTGAAGAGAGCCAACTGTTGCTAAATTATCAAACCCTGCCTTAATCAAGCCGCCCCCCTGCTCCAATACGTTTTTTTTGGTGATTTGTGCTACAGTAAATATTTTTAATAAAATGTGCTCCATATCTAATCACACCCATATTTGTACTCGTGTTTACCTGCTTTATATTTTGTAAAACGGAAATTCTGCCACATCCCTCTCATCCATGGCAAGACTCATAGCAGCATTTAGATTTATGTTAGTCATGCAAGATCTATAGTATTCTTCAGGTATTTCAACACAGAAAAGCCTCTTTCACATAAAAACAAATTAAACGTGTCTACTAGCGTTATATGAGGTACCCTGGCACTAAAATCTAACGCCAAATTTGCACCCCTATTATTATTTATGAATTTGTATATTTAAACAGTGTAAATAATGTTTTTATTTCTTAATTGTATGAAGACTTTTTGATTATCAACTCTACTCTTCCCTAAACCCAGATGCTGAATTTTAAACTACTTTCTAGGTCCCCTTTGGAGTCCGTGGAACTACTTAGTATGTATATATATATATATATATATATATATATATATATATATATATATATATATATATATATATATATATATATATATGTGTTTTGTTTATTGTTGCATATGCAAATCTTAGAGTGGGAGTGTTGCAGTTCATGTTACAGTAATTTCACCATCTGTAAATTTCACATTGCCGAATTAAAACATGACAGCACAATGTGGACAGCTGGCAGACAGGGAGTGTTTTTAATTTGGATACCTTTCAGCTCTAAGCCTCCAGCACAAAAAAAGCTGTTTTTACCTTGCTGCCTACCACTGAGCCCTTTTACAAATGTGTATCTTGTGAGCCATAATGTAAAAAATGTGTTGTCTAAACACAACTATATATATATATATCGAGATCCGCTTATCCCACTTTGTTACTGACAGCGGGTAGGAGACTCTTTTTTTCACAGCGTGGTGTGTGTATGGAATGGGTTGCCAGGCCATGCTGTTGTGCTGGACTCACTGGGATCCTTTAAGATCTGGCTTGACAAAGCTTTGGGATCAGTCAGCTATCAACAACCAGATCAGCATTGATGGGCCTAATAAGAACATAAGAACGTCTACAAACGAGAGGAGACTATTTGGCCCATCTTGCTCTTTTGGTTGTTAGTAACTTATTGATCCCAGAATCTCATCAAGCAGCTTCTTGAAGGATCCCAGGGCATCAGCTTCAACAACATTACAGGGGAGTTGGTTCCAGACCCTCACAATTCTCTGTGTAAAAAAGTGCCTCCTATTTTCTGCTCTGAATACCCCTTTATCTAATCTCCATTTGTGACCCCTGGTCCTTGTTTCTTTTTTCAGGTCGAAAAAGCCCCTTGGGTCGACATTGTCAATCCCTTTTAGAATTTTGAATGCTTGAATCAGATCACCATGTAGTCTTCTTTGTTCAAGATAGATTAATTTCTTTAAGCCTGTCTGCATATGACATGCCTTTTAAACCTGGAATAATTCTGGTCGCTCTTCTTTGCACTTTTTCTAGAAGGAAATATCCTGTTTATAGCGAGGTGACCAGAACTGAACACAATATTCTAGATGAGGTCTTACTAATGCATTGTAAAGTTTTAACATTACTTCCCTTGATTTAAATTCAACACTTTTCACAATATATCTGAGCATCTTGTTGGCCTTTTTTTATAGCTTCCCCACATTGTCTAGATGAAGACATTTCTGAGTCAACATAAACTCCTAGGTCTTTTTCATGGATTCCTTCTTCAATTTCAATATCTCCCATATAATATTTGTAATGCACATGTTTATTGCCTGCATGCAGTACCTTACACTTTTCTCTATTAAATGTCATTTGCCATGTGTCTGCCCAGTTCTGAATGCTGTCTAGATCATTTTGAATGACCTTTGCTGCTGCAACAGTGTTTGCCACTCCTCCTATTTTTGTGTCGTCTGCAAATTTAACAAGTTTGCTTACTATACCAGAAGCTAAATCATTAATGTAGATTAGGAATAGCAGAGGACCTAATACTGATCCCTGTGGTACTCCACTGGTTACCTCGCTCCATTTTGAGGTTTCTCCTCTTTTGAGTACTTTCTGTTTTCTACATGTTAACCACTAAGCCATGTGCATGCATTTCCTTGAATCCCTACTGCGTTCAGTTTGAGAATTAATCTTTTATCTGGACTTTGTCAAAAGCTTTCTGGAAATCTGAAGAAAGCTTTCCAGAATGGCCTCCTCTCAATTGTAAATTCTCTTCTTTTGGTAGAGGATGTCACACCTACATTTGCACATGTACACACAAAGTATTTACTTTTCTTCCACGATACTGATGAGTCAAATTTTGTATTAATAGGTGAGGTGGTGATGTTGGTGTTAACTTCATTTTTGAAACCGATCAGTAAACATGTTCTGTTTCTACTTTTTTATGTTTTTTTTGTTTTGTTTTGTTCTAGGTTTTGTATGTAAGCTTCTTATCTCTTATATTCTGAAGCTCACAAGGAGGAACCTTGGGAAGGCTCTAGTTTTGGTGTTACAATGCTCTATTATACAGTTTCTAACACAGATATTGTAAGCCCCAGTGTATTCTAGAGTTTAACTGGGAGGAGCTTTTTTGTAAGCATGCAGTATAGCAGACATGGGTTCTCATTAATCCCAGAGGTAATATTTACATTTTCAATATGCTTTCAGTATACACAGTGCTCTGTTTTTTTCCCTTTATCAGTGGTATGAACAGCACAGATTGCTATGGCTGTAAAATATGTAAAGCATAAACAAGGTTAATAACTGAGGCTTTCTGGTGTAGAGGGGGTAAATAATTCTGCGAGAATAATGTTCAAAAGCATTTCCTTGCCCCATGTGGGGCTCCTTTATCAACTTGCCATTTGTTTGATACAGCTCTGGGAACCTGCCATCATTTTTTCTTTATCCCTGATACTATAGTAGTGAAAACTGGTTTGGGAAATTTTAGCATTACCCTGTTAACAAGTTATACTTTTCAGGTAAACCCCACAAAAATAATTCCTGAGGAACAAGAAATTAATTTCTCAGTCCATCACTGCAGGGTACTGTATATGCAAGCATAGCCTATTGGGCTGCTTTAGGTGCATAGCATTTTACTCATTGAATTAGTTTTCTCCTTTGAAATACAACAAGCTGGTGTTAAGACAAACCTAGTCATAAAATTGTGCAGTGGTGCTTCTTGGTGGCAGTCACCAAAAAGTAATGTACTAATAATGATACAAATATCTAAATTCATATTTTACTGTATGAACATGGACAATAAAGCAAAAAGATGTACTGTAGTATATGATACAATGTTTAAAATGCAATGTCTACTTTCTATAAAGGTCCTGCTCCATTGCTCTGTATTTCTGCTTGTCGTTGGTAACCCCCCTGAAACCTTTAGATTCATTTTGGATTTTGTTTTTTTTATTTATTTTGGGCATTAGGCATTGAATGAACATTCTCCTGAAAATATGCAAATTTACTGGGTACCTGTATGATAACTTTATTTTCGGTTGGAGATGACTGTATCAGCTGTGGTGCTTTTTTAGATAAATGAACTGATTTCAGAGGTTAAAAACAAAGTTTTCAAAGTTCTTTCTTGGGGGAACAATCTTAGCAGTGGTGTGGATGGGTGGGTACAGAAAAAATAATCAATGTTGATGCCATATTATCTTGAATGGTTGAGTAGCTATTCAAGTAAGGAAACAAGCAAAGAAACATTGTCAACATGGCCCAAGAATTCACTGTTATTTTCCCCCCACAAGGAATAATATTTCACTCATGCTGCTTCTACCAGGTAAGCCACTTGGGGACCCACCTTGAATTATTTTTAATTACGTTATATAACTAATTATGTTATATATTCATATAATTATTATTATTATTAATATTGAGTAATTGAGTATTGTGAAAAGACAAAAGCGTTTTCCTGTTTCACATTAAACAAGCGCCTCGTGTCTTAGTCTGTACTGGTTACTGATACAAGTGTTACTGCTATCGGTTGAGGCCGGTAGTCTCCCCTTTACTGGTGCCCCACTATGGGTGGCATGACATCATGGCCTAGATTCAATACGCTCCCCGACTGGCTTAAATATCTGCTGATTATGTCAAAGAATAGCACCAAAGAGCTTGTTCACGCTATGTGGTCCCAGGCAGCACTGCAATACAGGCTGCTTTGAAGAGGCACAGAAAAGGAGGGCCTTTTAAAGGCCTGCTTGCCTTTTTCTTGCAAACTAGAGAGAGGGTGATGAATTGTTAAGGGACCATTTCATGCCAAGGTGCTAGCTAGTCTGGCCGAGCCAGGACGAGTGGAATCTCTAAGATCTGTTAACCCACCACTGATTCATAGGGGTGTCCCTGCTCTCAGGACACAAGCATGCATATAAATCTCTTACTGTTTGTCAGTCAGCAGACAGAGACAAATGATTAGCTCTGAATCCTGCATCTTGTCTGTTAAAGTGAGCAGGAATACTCAACTGTGTAGCCTTCATTGGTATTCGTTTAGTGTTCCTGGAAATGATAATGATAAATCTGTTGCCGAATTAAATAAAAGACTTGCTCTGAATAGAAGCAGGTCTGTTTAGCAGGTTCAGCTGTTAATTTGGAAATCTTTAAAATAGTTGCAGACTAATCATCATGATAATGATGATTACCTCATGGTCAGACAGTGAAATGCCAAAGTGAAACTGTAAGTATATTCACCTGACAGATGTAAATATAAGAAGTTAAACAAAGCAACAAAAACATTAAGGAGGATTTTAGATATAAAAATGCCACAGCAACTAAACTTAATATTCTGGGCTTGCCCACCCTTCCAACATCCCCTGCCCCCCCAACCCCCCCCCACCACTCTTCTTGAAATCCGAAAACCCATCAATGGTAGTAGTTAGACTGTTGTTTTGTTATGGTTTTATTTAAAGCCTAGAAAATAGGCTAGTTAACTACAACTAAAATGTATTTGATACATCACAAAAAAATGACAGGAAGAGAATAATTTGTATTACATTTGACCTACTCTCTCCATACACACACATACACACACAGTATAAGTACTATTTGGCAAATATAAAACTCATGAAACAGTATTTTCTATTGTATACTGTAAATTGCCTGCCTTCTTTTCTCATTTAGATGCTGAATCTGCCAACAAAGTCCCTTAATTATGTTGTATGTCAGTCTGAACAGCAAGTTAGTGTCTATACCATTGAATAATTCACTATGCCTGTCAGTCTGTCACTTTTATTCAAGGTAAATTTTGAGAAAAAATGTGCTGAATACTGTATATTTTTGTTAGAAAGCAATTACTGCACAGAAGGCTCAAATAGTTGTGAAAGTCGATGCAATCAACAAGCCTTTCCCAAAGTATTAATTATATTTACTTTTTAGATTATAAACATATTCTCATTATCGTTTCCTGTTATAATTGAATGATTTCTAGATAGCAGGTGTTAAAAAGACATCATGTATGCATTTCTTCTTTTTATTTGCTAGACTGCTTAGTTGCTTAGCTTTCTATAAGCTATTATCCTCGACAGCTTTGCCGCAGTTTTATATGGTATGTCATATTATGAATCAAAACATGTTGCGAGGGTCTAGAAAGGTTCTTATTAGCACAGAATATTTGCCAGTTTCCTTTTTAAAGGTGTTGCCCCAAAAGCAAGGCTCTTTATTTTCAGTTTTGACAGATTTTTACAGACAAATTATTTATACTAAACCCAAAATCATTTAACAGTTTTTCAATGGAAGTTTGGCCAGTGAAAATACTATTTTATACTGCTAATATCTTTAAATTAGGCAGATATTTGTTATTGGTTTGAATGCAATGCAAGGCTGTGTACTATATCAGGAGACAGACACGATGTCATTCCTGACCCTTTCCCACCTCATACAGCTGTCAGCATCCATAGAGAAAAGAAGTAACTAAGCTGCTTTTCAAGTTCAAGAAATTGGATCAAAAAATGGAAAAACCATATCCAACATGGAAAAATAATGAATTATTTGCACCAATTTTTAATAAGCGATGCTAAATCCCTGTGAAATATGTACAATAAAACCAAATCCACAAGACCTTACTAATGAGATTTTAAAAAAGTACTTTTTATGAGAAAATGAGAACTGTAAACAAACTGAATTTTAAACAAGGCCTCTGATAACACAGCGAGACAGCTATATGGAAGAATACATTAAACAGACACAGAAGGATTCTAGTTTGCATCTTTATTATGCTAGTGGGGCTCAACAGTTGTGGGGGGAGGGGTGGGAGTGGAATGGAGAGGAGGAGCCTGACGTGCAAAATCACACCACAAATATCAGGCGATTCTCTCTATTCAGAGAAAAACTCAAGTGGGCAGGTTCAGATTCCTTTCGGGCCCCCCACACTCAAAGAAATACATGCATCATCAAACAACCGAATCATGCAAATTCAAACAGAGAGAAAACACAGACTATAAAGGAAATATTTATATTTAGAAACATTTTTCTGAAACCTTTTTTAGTTAGACAGGTATCAGCCCTGTTCTGATTTAGACTGGATAATGATAACTTGACTTGCAGACAATATAAAATTATATGATATATTCTGGAGATTAATCGTAGTAAAAGCATTTTTGACATTTGGTGTTGCTCTGTAGCTTCTTTGCTTGACAACATACTGTAATCTTTAACCATTCTAAATTGTCCACAAAAAAAGCTTTCTGAAGATTTTTGCTATTAATGACTGTTATTTTAAAGATTTTTCACTTGGAGCAGACTCCAGGAAGCAAAGTGTTATGGAAGTCACCAAACATATGAATTTACTTCCAATTTATTCCAATTCTGCAGTGCTTACAATTTGCAAAATACCAATAACACTATTTAAAGAGAATGCTTAAACTTATTGTTTGATGGTTTCCACTGTGATACTAATACATTATTTTATGGCCTATTTTCCAATCCTTTTATGAAAACAAAAAAGCAATCAATCAGTTGCTCTATTGTTGCACATCCTGCTTTGTTTGTGTCCTTGGAAACAATTATTTTAAAATGAATTTAACACCTATTTATATGAAACATTAACCCTGTGTTTTCATACCAGCATACAAAAGTCAACAGTTTTGTTTTTTTATTTTTCATATTAATCTTTGGAAACATCCTTCTATTGTGTTGTGATTTCTAAATGCAGTCTTCAGAATTGCTTTTTTAATGACATTAATAATACATTTAGCTTATGTGAATATGTTGTGATTAGAAAACGATTCAGTACCATCAGCCAATCAGCTTCCAGCTCTAGCGGGCTTCCATCAGACAGATGCCTCAAAATCAATCCACACAAATACCCGCTTTTTCATGAAAGCTCAGTTCACATCTGTTGGACAGCAAATACTAAACAATGACACAATTGGCACAAATGTATTTTATTATCCACCAAAACCAGCCAATCCTTTGCGATCAATACTAAATATGTCTTAAAGTAAATAAAACTTGAGATTAACTTAGTTCATTTTCAAAAATTGTATTTGTTTTTTGTCTTGATAAAGCACCACCTTTAAATTTCAAATACTCTTTTGAGAAAATATCCTGTTATTGTTTCACTGCTGTATTGATTAACCTCCTACAATTTTAATCAGGCTGTCACATGAATATTCATTTTATAAATGAATATTCACAACTCAAATGTCAGTTTAAATTCCCATTGACATTTGAATACTAATTGTCATTTGGCTTAGCAGCAGTGTTCTTGAGATCATTTGTGTCAATCATTACACTTTTATATGCAGGTTAAACATTTTTTTTAATTCCTCTAATTTGCAAGTGGAATTGTTTTTTTGACAATTACCAAAACAAAACATTTTATTTGGTTGTATTCAGTTCAACTTTCCTTTATGCTTGATTAGAAATTTGACTAATAGAATAATGAAAGCAATAGTGTAAGATTTTTAAATATGGTATACAGACAGAAAAGTACTTTTCAGCATCCCAATGAGAGGGGCCTCCTTGTTTTAGTAATCCAGCTGTCATCGGCACTATTTCAACCACTCCTATCTCATAAACCATTTCAGCTTGCACATTTTTTGTGTATGCTAAATGTGCTCCGATTCTCTCAGTCAAATTAAATTACCAGTTTTGCCAAGGTCCTAACTGTTTAGCTGTAAAAAGCTCTTTTTAGATAAGTATAAGTTTATGCAATAAATGTGTAGAACACAATTTATTATGATTTTATTAACACGTTGTCTTAAAAAACATGTTAATTAATGAGACCACAAACCTGTCCATATGATTGACTAATCATTTGAATACTCACATGAGTCACAGTCTGATTGTCTAACAACCACTGTAGGCTCTATTGAGAAGTCAATAAAGACTATTCAGTGACATAGTTGGTAGATGAACACTTATCCTGGCAACTACACATTTTGAACAGGATTACTATTTCCCTTAATAAACACATCAAATCGAATTCATATACTGCACTCTGTAGAGTGCAAACTGCACTTCTATGAGGTTGAACATGTTTATATTTTAAGGCTCTATGTGATTAGGGATCTGGATAACTCCAACAGTTGTCCCATTATGTGTTGAGGAAGAATAAGTGGCGTGCATCTTAACAACTTGTCAAAGAATAATTCTTCTCAGCAAGTTGAATAAAAAACAAACATTAATGTCTGCCCATCTCCTTGACTCCCAGCAGCCCCGCTAGCCACATACAGATCATTTATAAATTATATAAAACACTGAGACCCGCCATTGCCTTAGAACATGGAAATAATGTTTTGCATCACCCTATAGAATTACCTAATTTTGCTTCATAAAGTCAAATGAAACCTGGTGAATAATGTTACGTTAACACAGTGATGCAAAACTTTCAGCCATGGCTGTACACTACTGAGTTCAGGTGGCTGCACAAGAAGTAATTGAAGGGTGTCAAGTTTGGTGAACAGTGCATCAGCTTTGCAGTTGGCAGTGAGACTTTAGTTGACAGACAAACCATAAGTGTGATTACCTGAAGGACAGAAGAAAAAGAACAATGAAGGTCAATGCAGATGTGTGCCCTAAAATGGTGAGGTATAGAAGGACTCTTTTCAGAAGGCCACTGGCAGGATAGAAATCTGAAGGCTGTTGAAGTTTCTGTTGGACAAGTTAAATGGTCTGATCTAGAGTGAAGACTGCTGGCGCCTCCCCTATGATCTTTCTTGTACAGTTTTTCCTCAACTTGTCAAAACTTCATGTGCCCATTGCAAGATATAGTTGTGTGCCTTCCAGGAAAGTAGAAAAGATGAGTTAGGTGAGGTCACTCGAATAGTTCAAATGTTTCAATAATGAGACAATTCCGCATGCCTTTTTTGTATCACATTTTCTGGCAGTAAACTGTCATCTCGGTTTTCAGGCATTGGACTGGGAAATAGAGGAACTGTCAAATATTGAAAATGCAATACAAAATGACTGATAACTTTAGATATTTTTACCCATCATTTCTAAAAAGATGGTTAGTTGGCATTCAGCTTGACAATATATTTTCTTCTGAAGCCCTAAAATCAATGGTGAGATAAATTTATTTATTTGAAAATATGAATATCATTAGTTCCAATTGTTGCTGGTCAAACCAGGAAAGACTCAATCATTTGCAAAATAATGAATGAAACTAATTATTTAAGAAAATAAGAGCATAAGAAACTTTACAAATGTGTCCTCTGGTCCTGGTTTCTGTATTGCGCTTAAAGCATTGGTTTGGGTTAACTATGTCCACTCCTAAAGTGTGTTTACTCCTACCAACCAATGCTTTAAAATAATTCTAACCGTGTTGACCATTTACAGTTGTTTTTTTTTTACATGTTCCTATTTTCCTTTTTTTACTGCTTGACCCCATATCGCTCATGTGTTATAAACAGGTCTGCCATTGCCTACAGCTGGAGGAGGTTTTATTTGTTTTTATTTAGCAGATGCCTTTATCCAAGGCAACTTACAGAGACTATCGTGTGTGAACTATGCATCAGCTGCAGAGTCACTTACAATTACGTCTCACCCAAAAGACGGAGCACAAGGAGGTTAAATGACTTGCACAGGGTCACACAATGAGTCAGTGGCTGAGGTGGGATTTGAACCGGAGACCTCCTGGTGCCAAGCCCTTTTCTTTAACCACTGGACCACACAGCCTCCTGGTTATAAGCAGGAAACAAATAGATACTGAACAGGGAAACGCATACTGTTTTCCAGGAAGTTGTTTTATTTTGCAATTCATTATGAGTCATACTTGCATACTTGCATAATTAAGACATTTCATTCCAGTCAGACCTCATGTGGACATACTGTATGGCATGCCTTGAACCTTTGTTTATCTGCTCTCAATTATTTTTCCTAGAAACAGACTCTATCCTGACATCCACATGGCTTAGTCTGATAATTTTTTTTATAAAAGGCATTCTTGAGAAGACATGTTCTCCAGAATTTCCCATGACCCTATTCATTTTCTACAATGTCCCTTCTTTTCCTCTATTTTTTAGTATTATTTTCTTTATACAAATCCTTCTTGTTAGAGTAAATGTGCTTCAGGGAACATTAGCATCACAATAGACAATGTAAATTCCACTGATTACAAACAGGGGGCAATGGACAAAAACAATCTAAATGGATGTGTACAGATATTTGGGATTAGGGCTGTTTTCTTAGGCTCAGACTGATGTTTATTTCAAACTGATTCTGGAACTATTACTTGACTTTTCTTAATTTAACTCTGATTCAAATGAAAAATGTGGCTGTGTCAAAGAAAACATCAAAAAACTTTGTGACAAAATTGTGACAACAAAAAAAAACAGTCAACAAATCCACAGTAATTAATCACTTCTTTTTTTTCTAACAGAAAGTCAATGTTTGCTGTAGCATATGTTTCTTTCTGATGGAAGTGCATAATACAGTAGGTTATGGAATTATTAGTTTAGCTGCAATTTGTTTGCTACAAATACTTTGTAAACAGGACCTCAAGTCTCAAAATATTGATTATATTGGAAACAATTCCTTCATCTGGGCTTTGCTTAAATTTGCAAATGCACCAAACCAAAAATCAAAATGGACTCAGGTTTGCTTGTATTGTCCTGCTGTGGGACAAAACAAATGGGGTGAGAAAATCACTGCAAGTCTGGTCAATTCAATTGAGAATGCAACTAAGAATGTAAGATATGGATTCCATTATCTGTGGTACAGTATACATTGTTCACTCATAGAGTATGTTCCTGATTTCAACACTATTGCCAGCCTCCTCTTACCATACCAGATTGGGACTACAGCCAGGCCTTTTCATGGCCTTTCTAATGGAAGACCAAGTGAATAGGTAAACATGGGCCACCCATCACAATATTTAATTGGATTATATGTATGTACTAGGATAGGTAACTTCCCTAAACCATAGCTGAGGGTGATAAGTTTCTTAAAGTTGAGAAGGAGGCAAAAGTTGTCCCGGCCAGGCCAAATCTTTGCTTCAGCCATGTAGCACCAATTAAATATCTATCAAGGAGAACAGTAGTTCATTTTTTCATGTAATCTATTAATCCTGCTGTGAAATGGCCTGTCAGGATCAGAATTAAAAGCATCTGTGATCAAAAGCGTTGTCAAGGATATGTTTTCTCCAGTTTATAGCTAATAGTTTAAATGTCTTTTTTATTTTGTATTTACATCCTTGAGACAATCTATATATTTTTCTATCTTACATACAAAAGCTTACAGAAAACCTTTTGTTGATGTATTTTTAAATGTCAGCTTTATGGGTCGATTGCAGTGTACCAGTGACTTAGTCCACATCAAGTGGACTAAAAAGCGGTCCAGCAAATCCTGCAGATCTGTACTAAGTTAGTCCTGATTGCAGCGTACCAATCAGCTTATCCTGAAAATTGGTTTAGCTGACCTGAACAAGTGGAACAAGTTAGACCAATAATGAGGACTAACCCATAATAAGCCATTACAAATACAAATGGAAATTCACAATTTGAAGTGTAAAGACAAACTCTGACATTTACGTGTACAGGGTCATTACTAGCATTTCATTAAAAAAAATTAAAAAAAAATACATTGAAGATATTGAACCGGCAAAAAAGTCAGAAATATGAAAGGTATGAAAAAAGCAAATAAATACTGTGTATTAATGATAAAATGATAAAAGCGTTTTTATTACATTAGGCGTGATTCTGGCAAACACATTTAAGTAAAAGTACACCTATATTCATAATATAATTGTAGCCTCCTACATGTCTTTTTATGCACATTCTGCACACAGATCATACTTGCATTTTAACTTGCCAGTAGCCTATTGCTGCTTGACACTGAACGTTAAGTACTAAATGTGTTGTTTATATTTAATACACATTACACTGACATTTCAGTTTAAATTGAACACATCAAGCATGCATGCTTTTTATTATTTAAATGCACAGTATCTTATTGTGCGGCACTTTATTAAATTTTTTACAATATTTTAATGAAAACAACGAAACCAATCTCTTCAGAACACTTTGTTCCTCAACCATAATAAATTAGACAAAAAGGAAAAGGGTGCCACATTGCTATAATAGTTTATTTAACCTACCGTATACATTCGCTGTCTACCTAAGAAAATGAAGAATTGCTTAATATAGTGTATCAACAATATTTTAAGATACATTATATCATTACATAGTGCAAGTGTCAATTTTATTAAGAATAGTCCTGTGAGTGAACCTTACTGAACCAAATGCTTCAAAGGGTTCACTTTTCACTTCACTAGTTTTTAGACATCATTTCAGAGAATACTGGCGCTGTCTTCATGTTAAAATGTGCTGTACAAATGTAGGACGAGCAAGCATACTTAGTTAGTCTTATACTTTGTAGTAGGGAAGACTGGGGTTGGTTGTCACAGTGCTCATAACTATGAAACTAGATGGCACAGGCAGGTGATACTAACACTGAAATGTGTGTTCTATTGTCTGGAACTCAACCCTCTGTAATTTGAGGTCAATTCCATCTAACATGAAGGTTAGCACATATTTCATGTTTTTTCATACCCAAAGTAAAAAAAATGTATACCTGTTATTTATGTTAGTAGTATTGGAGTTTGTTTGAACTGATGGCCATGTTAAATAGAACCTGATACTAATGTAAAAACAAAACCAGTAGGTTCTCCCAGTAGTACTGAGAGAATTACATTATCATGTAAGTTTGGTTGGGGCAGGTTGTCACATCATTTTTGGGGTTGGATGTCACATGTAAATCCTATAGGAAGAAGTCTTATATTTTTTCTTTCTGCTTTTTTTTACATCAACATATGGGATATGCCACCATATAATGCTTATTTAAATTATTTACTGTTCGTCCTCCGGTTCTGTGGAGGCTGTGGTATTATTTTGTAGCATGGGTCAACATTTCAAATATATATAGGTCTATATTTTTTATGTTCACATAAAAAGTAAAAATACAACTTTTTCTGTCATAGTACACAATAGAAACTTTGTTATTTAAAAAAAACAAAAAATGTTGCATTATTTTCTACTGTAAAAGCAAGAATATACTTTGTAACAACCAACCCCAGTATGGGGCAGGTTGTCACAGGTGACCGGCGCATTTTCAACCGTCTAAATATCATATTTGGAATAAAGTTGTGCTGAAATAAAAATCATCAATTTGTACATGAAGAGTTATTCTTCAATATAACGAGGAACAGAACCTCACAGAATGTCACCAGATTGAGGAAAATAATAAAGAGTAAAAAGTGTGACAACCAGCCCCGGTCTCCTCTACTTAGCCCTCCTGAACAGGATCATCTCACATCAGATTTGGTTTGCTGGAATCAGGATCTTGTTTAGTCCGATTTATCGGATGATCCACCTGTGATGATCATCTTCTGGTACGCTGCAATCGGGATTAGCGGGTGTTCTAACTTTAGTCCAATCAAGTGGACTAAACCTGCTTAATCTGCTAGTTAGAAGCATCAAGTGGACTAACTATGGTACGCTGCAATCAACCCTATATGGTTTTTTTAAGCATTAAATAAAAGACACCCCATTTTGGATATGCAGTATACATGTACCTCACTCCTTTAAACTTAGACAAATAAGTAAATGAGATGCAAACAACTCATCATTTAATGGTTCAGTAAATGGATCATTTGTAAAGATATGTTCATCTAATTTACCCTTTTTATTAGCTATTGTTGAATAAACAGGGCTATTTAGTCTCCCATAAATCAGTATTCCTATTTGTATTGTTAAACATAACTACTTTCTTTTGATAATGTTGACAGAAAATTATTGATCAAACATACATGTAGTGCATTTAATATGAAAATAGGGACAGTTCCCATGACGATAAAGCAACAGCATATTTTTTTTTTTACTTTAGCCAGTTTTATATAAAGCTGCCTCACTATCTTCCAGCCTCAGGCAATGTGTATAGGGGAGTGGCTGGGGGGTATTACCTGGAAAATGGCTGTGCCGGGAACATAAGATTGAGAGAGAATTGTTCCATAGATTGATTTTTGAATTCCCCTCTATTATCCAAGGAAGGAGCTTTACTTTGCTGAATTCAATTTACCCAACTAGCATCCCTATGGAACACTGCATTCCCCTTTGTATAGAAAACTGTGACAGTGATACAACCTGCAATTGCCAAGTGGCAAACAGTCAAGGTTTCCAAATGAATCCCAATTCCTTTTAATACACAGTGTCCTTGTATTTCAAAGCATTTGAGGGTATTGCTAGATTTTACTATACAATGAATAGCTTGTTAAAAGATACACTCAGTTATACAAACTTGGGATTTGCTGATGGCAAAATAAATGCACTGACTGGATAAGATAAGTCCACACTAGTAAATGTCATAGTCTGAACATAGACCAGACAGGGTGCTTGCTTAGGACACTGACCTTCATCTTGGACTCGGTTGGAATCTGGCCATGGAACAAAGTGAATATGTCTTCCACCATAGATGTGAATACAAAATTAGAGCTATCAGTATCAAGCTGTTCTTTAGATACATATAAAATGCACCTTATTAGTAGCCCATCAAGTATAGACACTGCTGCTTAGTAGTGCCACATCACATATCCTGAAGTTAGCACAAATCCCAGGAAGAGAGAATGTGGCAGCAGCAATGGTCAACCTGTAGCATTGGATTTGAAATATCTGCACATCCCAAATTAAAGTATTAAAAATAAAGCCTTACCAATCTTTTGACTCTCAGTAAATGACAAACGATCCAAACTTGGGTTTGGCTCAAATGTAAATGCAACATGAATACACTGACGACTTGTTTAAACATTTGCCAAAGACTTTAGTGTAAATAACTGTTGTTGAGGATGTTGGTTTTCATGTCTATGGTATGCTAGTTAGTTTTATTGGGTAGAGAACTTAGACAATATCTTACAATTACTGTCTTCTATCTCTATTCATATAAACCACGACAGTGTGTTGGTAATGAGAAAGTGAGGTTGGGACTGCATTCTTCTCATGCGTTGTTGCCACCCAGACCTTAGATACCCGAGGATGTGGATACAAAGCTCAATGAGCATGAAAATCAAAGGACCAGATTGAAAAAAAAATGCAGAAGCCATCCACAACAATCTTGTAAGAGCCTTTGAAAGACGTGCTGCACTAGTAGGCGGCACTGGGACATACAGAGACTCAATGGTGTGATTGCTGGGGCCTCAAATGTGGGAATCTCTTGAACAATGGGGGATGGCATGGCGACTCTGTAAATAAAGGCTGTGGTTTATAGAGGCTGGGTGGCTCAGCCTTTCCCCTGAAGCTTATGACCATGGGACAAAATATCTCTCCTCTCTGCTGTTATAATGTAGGATCCTCTGGGTGGAAATGTCCTATACATTTCTATAAGACCTATGACAGTTGCCACTGGTCACCACTGTTGCTGGTAGTCTCTCAAAAAGGCCAAGGACCCCTCTAAGAGGCACATCGTCGGGCAGCGTAGCAAAACCCACTCTGGGGATGCATGGGCCTAACTCGCACAATGAGTTTGTGAGTCCTGAAGCATAACAAACAACCAGTTTTTATTACATTTCAACAATAAATAACCATAAAGGAAGACAGTTAATTAATTTATAAGAATTTGTATGCCATACAGAAAGTGGTCATCACTTTTCAAATAGCATTAGCCTCTTTTAAATGGTGCAAAAATGAGCAGACCAATAATAATTAGAGTTAGCAGCCACAGACAACTATTTTCTTCATGCCTGCAGTCTTGCTGAAATACACATTTAATAAATACATGAAACAATGCCTAGTTGCAAATTAAACTAAAACAGATCATTCTTGACTTTAAAAACTCTATCATAAATTCTGAGGTAAGTCTTTTTCAAGTCTTATTATACTATATCTGAAACCAAAGTAGAACTGTGAGACTGTACACTTACTATAGTATCACAGAATCCTAAATGATAACATGCAGAATATTGCTGTCAGTGTTAATGTGAGTTATCATTTGTGTGCATTTGTTTTTGGAATACAGGAGGGGTTTTTTTCGCATTGTGAAAAACCTAACACATAAATTGTGATATTTTACTGCCCTGGGTGTACTGGCAAAATAAATAAATAAATAATACTGGTGCTGTCTGGGTCATAATACACACATTAAGTAATGTTTTCTAGCACTCTATGGCACAGTTTAATCAGTTTCCTGAATTGTAATCATACATTTACCATTGCAGCTAACTTTCTCCTCATGAGAAATCCACGTGGTAGCCTCCTTTTCAAGGCTTCTTCCCGGTCACAATGTAAAATACAAATACCCTCCTTATAGCATAACAAGAAAATACAGTTTAGTTTTTTTTCAATGTGTTTTAAATAAAGTGTTTTTTGTATGCTATTATGTTTATGAAAGTCTGTGTTTACAACACATACAGTAAATTATGGGTCAGAATCCCATCAACTGTGATACAATATAAATGAAAACTGAAAGGTTAAACCTTTTAGATGAAAAAAACAAGAAGTGATGAATTAAGTCATTCTTCACAACCTTTGGGGATTTTTATGTAGAGTAATAAGAATACAAAAAAAACCAACAACCTTAAATACCTTTACTGCCAGCCTGTACTGTGTGACTCAGTCTACAAACCTTACCGGTAACGTTTTCAATTTGTTTTTATTTACAGTATTAACAGGTTACTGCCCACAGTCTCCAAACCTCTCTGGTAAAAGTAGATAAAGATTTGTATTTCATTATGGTTAACGCTGATAATTGTTTACTGTTAACAACATCTACTAATTATTTGCTTTCATAGTTGAAACATGTTGCTTTAAAGTGATTTTAAAGTGAAGCCATATCTATCTAACTGCGTGCGTTCAAACACTAAAGAAATACCGTCCAGGGATTCCAGACACATTATAAATAATGCACTATGGATTCAGTATTTGTTTTATTTACATGCTCTACAGACATTGCAAGAACTGCAGGTCCATAATTGGGGTAAGGTAAGAAACAAAACAATGATATGTACTCGTTAAACTACAGCTTTATGCTGTGCTTAATGTGGTTACTACTGCATTACTAATGTACTAACACGGAGAATTAAAAAAAAACAAACAACAGCTCTATATCCAAGGAGAATCGGGGTCCAACACGACACTCATCAATCCCTAGAAATACTTAAAGAAGAAGACAAATAATTTAAAAATTGAAAAGTCACTATTTTAACAATTAGCTACAACGTTTCCGCCTTCTTGAGACAGATACCTTGCCGAAACGTTGTAGCTAATTATAATAAATAGTTTTCAGTTCGTCAGTTACTTTTCTTCTTGATTAACTTTTACACAAATACACTTAGCATAAAGACCAATGCAAATACATTTCTGTATTTACTGAAATTATTCATTACAAAGATATGCTGTGCTTTATAACATTTACACGATGTATGATTTATCATAATGTCTGATGTATGTATGCCTGTATGTTTCACATAAGACAAATGTCCTGTTCAAATATATGCATCTAATCTCAAAGACCATCTAATGCAATCATTTTCCAGCCTCTTCTGTCGGTTAGATTGATGAGACAAGCCCTATACTGAAGCTATGGAAATTCATCTCAACCCTTTATAAGGGCATGCTGGGAATGTACTAATTCAAAAGGGAAACAAGTTTGGTTTAACATTATGGGGAAAAGGATTTGTACAGGTAGTTGATGATATTTTATCTTTATATTATATCCAATTAACTGGAATATTTTTCTTTGGTATCTACATTATGTAGCTATCTGGATAGTCTTCCTATATTTTAAGTGCAACAAATGTTAGTTAAATAAGTTAATGTCTGGAATCTTGTGTTCTATTATTTCTATGCAATGAATGAAGAGGGGCCAAATAACTTAAAAATATTCAGTACATAACCTATATATATATATATATATATATATATATATATATATATATATATATATATATATATATATATATATATATATACTGCAAAGAACATCTACGATTCCAGGTCAAGCATCAAGTCGTACTGCAAGTAGGTTACCAGGCAAAAGTTGCAACCCCTCAGTTTGCTCAGCTGAATTATGATTTAAAATGAAACTATAAAGTAACTTATTAAAGAACTTTGGCAATTTAACATACAGCAATAGATCCAGAGACATGGTTTAGTTAAAAAGACAATACCAGCACATTAACGTTGAATCGTAGTACAAAAGCTTTATGTCATAGAAATCTGTTTTAAAACTTGAACTACCTTATACATTTGAATATGCTTTATCCTTTTTAAAATTTCTTACATAAGGTTATAAAAATGTTATTTATTTTCCTGACATTAACCAACCCGTTGCTTCCCCTAATGCCCGACATGGGAAGTTAAACAATAACTGACTACCTGAAAGTTAGCCATGAAAAGATTTATTTGACCTAATATAATATTGCTATGTTTGTTATAGCATGTGCTTCTTTCAAAAAGGTCCAATGAAGTTCTACATAGCATATGGAAGTTCACTAAGATGTATGGAAGTTATATCCCCTGGGGAATGGAATGGTCCTAGTTCACATACTGAGTTTTCAATGCTTTTTTTTCTTTATAACCAAGTATACCTTACCTTATTAAAAGACAACCAGTCTACTCCCCAGAGAATTCATTTAATACTTGCGTTAGCTTTGTCTAGAAATCACACATTCAATCTTGACATCTTGTCCTGCAATCCTTTGTGCTGCTTCCCTGGCTTTACCTTAACACTGATTGCAGTATAAAAGAGGTAATTGAAAATCAACAATCAACTTCAGGACCTGCAAAATCATCCTGTGATGCAATTTGCTGAAACATTTGGAATACAATTAAAGGTAGCATAGCTATGGTTGATTGTAATATTAATCCAGTCCTTTATATAAACTGTCAAAAACCATCGTTGAGGTAGCAGCTCAAAGCATGAACAATAATCTTGCAATGCTTGTAATGTTACATTACATCACAGCTTTATAGACATTTAATGACAGTTAATCTGCAAACCCCATGCTCAAATAAATTCTGTTGCAAAGGGGTTTTCTAATCCTGCAGTCAGAACACAAAAAAACTGCTACTGCATAAAGTTCAAATTCTAAACAAGACCATCTCAAATTGCACTTTTTATCACCCACCCAGGGAATTACTACCTTTGGTTTTCAATATCTAAGGATACAAATTATTAAACAAGTGTTGCAATTCCCCAGTCTTTTTATTTATGCTTTACCACAGGGGCATTCTCAGGAGCTTATCCAGTAGATTTCCCTCATTCTGCAAAGTTCAGGAGGTATCTTGTATACTTGTGGGAAACTTTGGATGAGCATCTGTCTCATCCCTCACAGCATCTCTTAGTAAATTTTGACAATATTATAGTACATTTCACAATATTATACCTATTATAGAGTATACCACAAAGACATGCACTGAATATGTATGTGTGTTTTCATGCCTAAAGTAAAGCTAAAAATAGTTATTTGAGGACATATTATGAGAAACAATTTAATGTTAAGAAGGCATTAGCCAAAATATTTGACTAGTTGAGTTATTATACTTTTAACTCAATTGTGGATGTTGTGGATAATTTGTATCTGTAAAGCACAATGTCATGTTAACAAAATAAGTATGCGCTGTATATTAAATGCCTACACTTCTCTCCAATAATTCAAGTTCCATTACTGTTCTAGTACAGTTTGGGGTAGTGTATAAATACCCTATTAGGGCTGGGAGGCAACAATACAGGTGGGCATTATTAATTATTAATGAGCCCAAACACATGCTATATTATTGTAAATTGATGTTTATTGATACATACAACAATTCTGATTATCAATCATTTACAAACAAGCAAGGTTAGGCACAATTCTGAGAAACAATAAAAGAAGAATTAAAAATTCACATGAGGTAAATATATCAGTTGATTAGGAAACAGTCGAAACAAAAATAAATCATCTAATTCTGGTAATTATGTAAAAAAAAAATTAAAAAATCAAGAATCATTCTTACTTAGCAAAGACAAAGAAAAGAGTGAGCACAAGTGGGAGAGTTGGTATAAGTGTTCAGGTTTGTTTTAGCCATCAAAGAATTTGACAAAAAACGAACAGACTGAATGCCAGTTATCGGCACAGTAGTTTTCTACTGGCTCCATCTCAGACTCTGAGTTTCCATCATTCACCTCTCTGAAATCATCCTTCTCCAGTTCCTGAGGCTTCTTCTCGTTCTTCTTGTCGCTTGACTCAGGGCCTGCATCCTTTTTTCTGCCGCCTTTCCCTTTGCCCTTTTCAGGAGCTTGCCCTGCTGGACCACTCTTTTCTGAGAGCTTCATGTGGGACTCTGCTGGGCCCTTTTTACAGATACGTGTTTTAAGGACTCTGTCCCCCTCACAGGCATTCTTCTTCTTCTTAATCTTCCCCACCACCTGCTTCCAGTACACACTGGACTTGCTGTTGTAACTGGAGCAAAGCTCTGGCTGGCCAGTGAACCTGCACCAGTAGGTTTTGTCTTCCTCGATACAGTTAAGCAGGAGACTGACTTCTCCTTCTCCAGAGGTCTCCCAGGTACACCTGTGGTTGTCCTTGGTTACAAGCTCCCCCGAGCTGGGGATGGATTTGTTTTTGCCCTTCTTGTCCTGCTGCTTGTTTCCATTCTCCTTCTTGCCCTCTGCCCCTTGTGGGCCATAAAGGCAAAGAATTAAAACCAAGATGCAAAGTAGCCTCATCTCATAGGGTGGCTGTCGTTTATGGATTTCGTAATCAAATGCGGCCAAGCTTTAGTAATTGGTCCCAGCGTGGGGGAAGACAAGAGGACCGCTCAGCATTCAAAGAACCTTGGAAAGAAAGAGCAGAGGCAGAGATACAGTTGTTAGTTTAACAGTTCACGCTGACCTAGAATACTTTGCATATTTCACGCAGAACATAACAAATTTAAGTATAATTGTAATTGCTCTAAACAAAGAAGCCAGTAATTAAACTTTGTAAGTATAGTTCAATTTGCATTTTTAAACAACAGCAGCTGGACTTAATACATTTTATGAATTATTTCTGAATTACAAAATGCATAGTTGCGCTATTCTAACATTTATGATAATTAGTGCAATTATGGAACTATGAAAACATTAGCAGTGCTTAATTGAATGGAACTGTATGGACCACTGGTATATTGCAATCACATTTATTAAAATGGCCTATTTCTTCTCAGCACTGGGGCTTCTAAAAACTTTCAAAACTATAATGGTGTCCTGTTTGTCTATCAATGCAAGAGACTTAACAACACGAACCACTTTTCAGCATTCTGTTTCAAAATATTTTTTCCTGAATCTAATCAGTTATTGGAGGTTTATCCTCAGTGGCAAGAATTAGTCCTTCAAAAAAACTTTTTTTCCCTCCCTTCACAATAAGCAACTTTGGAGCAGCTGGTGTCAGACAAAACCCCTTTATATTAAAAGAAAAGTTAAATTAAAAATGCTTTGCTTGTTTCAGTAAGTGCTGGTACAGAAGCAGCAGCAGCAGCTGCAGCAGCACTGTTTAGTATATGGTGATATGTTTATTTTGTTCAACTTACCATTCAGAGAGTGAGATGGGTTGTCCCTGGAGTGCAGTGTGAGAAACTGGACTGGATGAGCTTGTTTAAGAAGGGGGAGCAGTCAGGGAAAGTGTATTATCAATGGGGCTGCAGAGCCCTCCCCAAATCAATGCCCCTCCCCAAAAACATACTTCACACAGCAGCCAAAGAAAGCATAATTTAAATGGAATGACAGAGTGTCACACGCCATTCTTATTAAGCCTCCCTCAGCCAGTACAAAACATATTTAACTTGTTTCATAAACTTTGTAGAAACTAATAGATTTCTGTGGTATTATGGTTATTTGATCTTAAACTTTAAGTTACTGAACACAATCATTCTTTATTGTTTTCCATATTTTATCAAGTTTGTTTGCATGATGCATATTATCTTAAACTCATAAGCTACACTATAATATTGTCTTCACAAAACCTTAACTCCACAATTAAATGCTACTTGCGGCTGTTAAAACTGAGTGTTTCAATCAAAACGAACTTGAAGCGCTCTTTGAAAGTGGTTAGGTATGAGCGTGAGTTAAACGTTTTGTCAGTAGGCCCTTTATCCTTTATTTTTCCCATTACATTATTAATATTTTTACATTTATTCCAGTTTTATAGAGTTTATCAAATAAAATGGTATGGCAAAGTATGTAGACCAACATACAGGAGTAACACATTTACATATGTTTAAAGGAAATCCTAAATAGAGTTGAATAAAGTTAATCTCAAACCACTGCTCTTACCGTGCTTGTCATCTTCCTTTTGTCACAAGTACCTCTCAATACAGCACACCCCTCAGGCTCAAAGCTGTTCTGTTTCTCTCGAGTCTGAAGGGCTTGATGGCAGTGATGCCAGAAAATGTCAGAACATCGATGTGTTCCTTTCTGTTACGAATCAATCACAAGATTACACTAAAGCTACAATCCATTATCTAGATTCAGATTAAATGTGCATCTCCATCTCTTCATTAAAATACAGACTTACAGTATTGAATTGTATAAAATGATTCTACAAAGATAGAGAGTTGCATTAGTATTATATTATTGTTTTTTAAAAGAAATGTGTGGAGTTCTTTTGATCCTGGTATATATTTTTCCGCTTGATTGCGCTTTCCAGGTCTGTGCCAGTTGCGCTCCGGTGGTCTCAGCAAATTCCTGGCCGCTTAATTCCAAGTAACAAATACCTCCATCATCGTTGCCATAATGTGTAGCACTGTTCTGATAACATGGAAACAAAGAGGTTTGAACAGCAGCTGGACTACTTCTTCTCTGGGTTAGATTATCTATCAGCATGGAGAAACTCCAGTACCTTCACATGGTTGTGTCAATGTACCAGTTTTTGTTGTACTAAAAACACTGTTGAGGGCATCTACTTGACTAATTTTCTTTTAAGTTTGATGATTGAGCTTTTGGAGTCAGAGTAGATCTGACAGACTGATAGAAGACTAATGGTTATGTTGGATGGTTCTTCCTTATCTAGTTCCTGATGTATTGCAAGGAAAAGTATAAAAAAGGGACTCTGGGCCATTCTGCAGAATCATTTGCAGTAATTAGACCAAGTAATTATTGAGAAAGACATGTCACGTTGAATCAGTTCTCTCCTGCATACCCATAGTGACAGTATTATGGCAGGTATTTCACATTTGACCAGTTTTGCCATATCTTTTTTTAGATGTATACAGAAGAACTAAATCCTCAGTTCTGCATCCCACATTGTATAGAGAAAACTCAATCTTTGTCACTTTAGAATGATATTTACCCCCATGTAATTCACTGTGGTATAGAATATCGTGATTACAAATAAAAAAGTAAATTAAACAAGCGTCTATTACAGATTCAACACACTACACTATGTTCCCAAATAACCCTCTTGATCAGTGTACTGTGTCTGTGCCACAGGAGTAATTGGTTTTGCAGTTATAGGCCCTGTGTTTGATGTAGCTGTCTCTACTGGTTAGATTAGACCTCATTTGATGCTGTCCAAACACCTAAAAGCTTGAACACCATCAAACTCCCTATTGGTGCCGTAGAAAATAATGCTACTGAAAAACGTTTTAAGCCCATTCATTTCAATTGAGTGAAACCATATGAAATGTGAACCAGCTTCTCAAAACTATATCCGTGACATTTAAGTATTTATAACAAAACTAATGGATTGTTGAACACTGCCACAACCAGTTGCACAGTTGCAGTGCTGCATTAATTCAAATAATGCTTAGACAATGTAATACATGTAATTTAGTGAGACAACTTCATTGTAATCCATTGAGACATTAAGCCCACAGATATAATGATATATTATGACAATTTACATCCCAATGCCAACAGTGAACTGAGCTCACAATCATTTTAAAATGCTCAATATTGGAGTATCCACTCAAATGATTGCATGCATCACAAAAAAAGGTGTTTTAAGCTCTTTTCTCTTTAAGCATATCATACAGTAGCTGCAATCTAATAGTTTAGAACCAAATCAGAGATTATACAGCTACATTGGCATCACATTTTTATGGTCCTCTGAAATTTTCTAAACTATATTCTTGGGAAACAATATTTAGTTGCTTTTGTAAATCTGAAAATGTTATCAGTCTATATCCAACTACAGTAATATTATCTCAAGCTTCACTGGGTGACTGTTTGTTCACTGAGACACCTAGTGGTCTTACTTAAAAGTGTTAATTTTCGAATTTATTTTACATGTGATAGGTTTGGCCAATAGTGTTGTGAAACAGCTTTTGAGTCCCATTACCATTATAGACTCTATAGTCTCAAATCCAGATTTCATTGTTATTGGTTGTATTTTGAGTCGCTATTAAAGATTTAAAGAGTTTTAGATCTTAATTCTCTCACCCCAAATCCTGCTCTAACACAGACACATTTTAGCCATGTTGTGTTCTTGTATTTAGTGTATTATGCATTTTTTTTTATCATGTATTATACATTTCTCTGTATTTAAAGTATTATGGATTTTCTTGTTGTTACTGCATCTTGTAAAGTGCTTTGTGATGGCGGTCCACTATGAAAGGCGCTATATAAAATAAAGACTGATTGAAAGTGAAGTTAAATAAGGAGGTCAATAAATTCTCACAAGGGTAAAAACAAAACAAAGCAAAAAAAAACAACCTTATTGTAGAAGTTTACGTTATTTAGGTAGTTAATTCCATTAGGGATGCCAATGATTTGATCTGCAGTTGCAGTTCTTAGAGCAGATATCCTAGCATGAAATATTGTAATTTAAAGTGTGAAAACTAACAATGGTCTGTTTTTTCCTGTTTCATTTTCCAGTTATTTATTTTTAAAAAATACAAAAAATGTGGTTTGGCTCAGACATTCAAGAGCATTTTTTTTTAAATTTTTTAAAAAAATATTTCATTTTTGTTATCTTAGAAAAGGGCATCTATGCTGAGATAAATTCAGCACAGTGTTCAAGGTTGCCATTTTAAAAAGCAATTGAAAAGCAAAGTGTTTGAAGCATATTGTTTTTCAAATACAGTGTGTTAAAATGTCTCTTTAAGGTCAATCTGTAGATAAATGCTGGTTGGCTGACAAATAGGCTTTTAGCTTTAGTTGTACATTGGAATTCTATTTTCAATCTCCCTGTAGAAAACACACAGCTCACTTTTAGCACATTTTAGCACTGCTGCTCTATATTTACTGATTCCGCTGCCAATGCTGGTAATTCTGGAGTCTGCTTATGGTTCTGCTTGGGTTTCTTCTTTATCAAACTTTTCATTTTGTCTGATTTCATTGACTTGAATGATTGATCAGTGCTAGCTTGTACTTGACAGCTCTAAATAGTCATGGTATCTTTGACTGTAGTTGATAGGTGTACTTATTTGTCTCATATATGAATTCAAATGAACAGCAAACATTGACTTGCTGACATTACACCATGTTTGTGACAGGACTATGTTTTTCCATTCTCTGCCATTGTTTACATCTGCACATTGACCATCCATACTCAGTGATATAGTGCCATTAGTCTTGCCCCTGTTTTGGCAGTTCATTAGCAAATTAACAAGTGCAATCTAACAAGTGCAATTTATGGCCGCTTTTTTTAAATACTTTTCAGGTCAGTCACTGCGGTTCTTTTTGAGAGAAATTATTTATGCATATGTTCACTGTATATTATGCGTATATGTATGTGTTTTCATTCTCATGAGTAACATTGTCAGTTAGCTCACACAACTATACTGAATTTGAAATACACTGGGAATAAACAGTTTTGTGCTCTTTATTTTTTCCACATCATTTCTGACAGTTTTGAAGAGGATATGCACATTGCTGCCAAACACACTGCTAGCATGAATGTTTCCGTCATTTTCCCACACTGCCTGTAGACAACATTTTTTTTTACATCTAATGGCTAGTGTGACGGGCAGTGCCGTGTGATGCACTGTGGTTACAGATTCTGACCCCTGTCAGTAAGAATCGCTTAAAAACTAGAAACACCTGCAGGAGAGCCTGGCTCTTTTGCATAGCGGTTAAGACCTTGTGCTTTGCATGGTCTCCGATTCAAGCCCAGCCTCTGCCCAGTACACTACCCTCATGCAGGCTTTTGCTACTGTATACATGGGGGTGGCCAGCTGTCTCTTTGTCACCGAAATGACATATTGGTTGGCAATAGCAATGTCTAATTCTGGCACCAGGCTTTTTTGTTCTGTCGCCATTAGGGGTGAATTGTTTATGGGCACCATTATGGCTTAATTGCCAGCCTGTGAGATACTTGCTTTTACACGTAGATTGATCTAAAAGTTTCCAAACAAAAATAAATATATACACGTTTCCTGACTTCATACTGTGGTCAAATCTTAGGGTGTAGCCACTAGCAGTGGGGTGGACTTTGATGTAAGCTAGTAAAGTTAGTGAATTTTTTACGTTTGCATGCCACCAACGTTACTTTTATTGAAACAAGTATGGAACTCCACTGTGCAAAAAAAAAATGTAATCATTAATGGTCGTTATTATATATTATGATTCTTATGAACCAACCTAGCAAAATACTTTAGCTAATATGAACCGTCTTGGTGGCTTAAGAGTAACTGGGTCGACCCGTATTTCATATTGGAATTTATATGGAAAAACTTGCCTGCAATTAGTTTAAATTAAGTGTTAAAATGTTTTATTGTAAATTGAATGATGCTCTGTAATAAAAAGTAATAGCAATACAATAAAATCTTATATATGTATTGTATAGCCAGCTGTTAACAGGTTTGGGAGATATCTTTTAACCTTTTGTAGGTCAAGAGAAACAGAAAGTATACAGACTCGTGTATATGCTGCAGGAGTTCAGAAATATTATGTTTATTAGCTAATCATGTATGCGTTGTAATTATGTACTGTTGTTAAAATATCACACAATTGGTGTAGAGAGGTAAGGCAGAGGATCGTGATGAAGCATACGTTGTTCAAATTCATCCCTGCATGGTCAGTTGGATTGAGATCCGGGCATTGGGGTGCTCATGGAAGATGCCTGACGTCTCTATCCTGATCCTCAAGCCATTCATTCATGACATGTCGACTGCAATTATAGTTAAATAGTGCTGGCTATACTGAACTTCATAAGAGCATTTAAGTGTTAGTCAAAAGTAACTGTGTATGAGCTACTGCAAAATAACTTCCTGCTCAGTTTATATTGAATGCAAATTAAACATCAATAACATTTCATTTCACAAAGGCACTTAATAAAATCATTGATTCATCAATGTGAAGCCTGAAGCAATCATTTGGTATTGACATTTGAGCAAATGTCCACTTTTATGTAATAAAATGTGCCTTAAAAATATTTTCAACTTTTAACACAATTTATTTCAGCATCTTAAAAGCTACATTTCACCCAATAAGAGAAGCACTGATTTGGGTGCTGCTTGGCAACTGTGGCTTAAAATAAATGCATTAGCATTTGGCAGGGAGAATGGAAAAACACAAACATCATTCTGACTGGAATATTATTGCAATTACTCATAATACTGTATTTTTGTATTTTATTTTGTGTTAATGTGCTTTGAATATGAATTCAGGAGCTGTTCTTTATTTCCAGTTGCCTGCCATATATATAGTATATGTAACTTGTCTTTACAGAAGTAAGAGCCTGATTACTCTCAGTCTCTAACCTGTATGCATCTGATTGATCTAAATAGTAAGTACTGAACAAGCAATTTTAAGTTAGTATGGAATTATGTCTATACTGTACGTTATAATTGAATATGAACCACTGTTTTTCTTGCTAATATCCAGAGGACCAAATTGCACAATACTATAGAAGATATTGTTCTAAAATACCACATTTATTGACGACTGGTATAGAGCTTTCCACTTATATCATCACTTGTCATTTGAAAGGACCTATTTATGTGATAACGTTTTTAGATCAGTTTGGCCTACATACTTCTGTTTGAACCCATTCCTCCAAAGTGTTGTGTCCCTCAGCACAATCTCACCCTGTGTTTTCATACATCTTCAAACACTACACAGTACTTTTACTGAGGGTTTTACTGTGAGTTTGTATTTACTCAATGGAAACGCTTCCTTGTTTGCAATGTTTTGACCAATTTTCAATTGTCCTTGATAAGTTTTAGCATTAAAAAACGGGGTTGTGCTGGCAAAAACATTTCCAAGAAAAAATAATATAAAAGTAGATCTCCATACCGTAAATCAGGTTATAATATTGCATTTCCTTCAGACACTTTACACAAAAATCTATAAGGTCCTGTCTGAGCATTTAGCATTCAAAAGAACTACCTGTATAATCGGTTCCCTTTCAATTCGAAGACGACCAACATTACTTATAGGATATGCCTGCCTATTGGGTAAGTATTACTGAGCTCTTTATATCAGAGCTGCCAATAGGCCCCTTCCTTGGGATGAAGCACTCAGTCCTGTCGGTGCACAGCTCCTGCATGCGTAGATGGCAGCAGGGTGTCACTGCGTACAAACCCTGCCTTCCTCCCCAAGGTGATCACAACCTTCCACATCAAGCAGTCTGTAGAACTGGAGTCCTTCTATCCACCCCCGTTTTCTTCGGAGGAGGATAAGAGATTGAACTGTTACGGGATACGGACCCTAGGACAGCCCCTCTCAAAGCAGCGGCTGTCACATTGGATTGTGGACACAGTCTCGACTGCATATGATGGTGCTGGCTTGCCCCCACCTGGGAGGGTAGCCACACACTCCACTAGAGGGTTAGCTACATCTTGGGCCCTTTTCAGCAGGGCCTCGCTGTCTGATATCTGTACTGCGGCTAGCTGGGCTACACCGCATACTTTTTCCAGGTTCTACCGCCTTAATGTGGTAGATCCTTTCTTATTTAGGCACGAGGGTCCTTGAGGTTGTAAGCTTGGGTTTTGCAATGGCTTCCTCAGTATGACGGTTTTAGTCCCTCGGTGGGCGGGACCGAGTGGGTCATCCCAAGGAAGGGGCCTATTGGCAGCTCTGATATAAAGAGCTCAGTAATACCTACCCAACAGGCAGGCCCATAAGTAATATTGGTGGTCATCTTTCAGGGAACCAGGGTTACGGTAGGTAGCCTAACATTCTGTTTAGCAAATAAGCCAATACTGTGTTCCTTTTACAAATTCATCATTTTCCATTTCTTTTTTTATTATTTAAATAGCATTTTAGTATGCAAATACATCAACAGGAAATGACAGGTCTATCAGTAGAAAAATGGAAATGCATATCTAGGTTATTTTAGCTATTAAAATCTAGGCTTTTATCTATTAAAATACTCCCATAAAGATTACCAAGGTGCCATTAATCTATTAATAAATTAAATGGAAAAACTGTCATGAAAATAACACCTACTATTTTGACAACTAAAATGTGGAGAATGAGGAATATTTTGTATTTATACAGTATGAAACAGTTCTGCCTTCCAAATCCTTGACATCTTTCAAAACTTACAAGAAACTTAGTCAAATAAAGAAAAGTTTTGGCTAATACCGTCTTCAGTATGCCCATGAAACAATGAAATCATTACATTAGAAAAAAAAACTTATTGTATACTCTTTTTTGTTACTGCATCTTGTAAAGCGCTTTGTGATGGTGGTTCACTAAGAAAGGCGCTATATAAAATAAAGATTGATTGATTGATTGATTTTCTTCAGATTGTATAACTTCAACCACTCTTAGTTAGTGTTCAATATTTATAAGCTTCTGAAGTGCCAGGCATGCCAGAGGTATATGGCACTTTGCTTAACTGTCCTAACAGCAGCTGAAAAACAAATGTAGCCAACTAAAATATTGATTTCCAAAAGCAGGCTTGCTGAGCTGCTTACCCACTTCAGCAGCATATCTTATCTGTAATCACAAATGAATAATGCCTTTGCAATCTCATTCCTCCGAATGATCTTTGATCCCCAAGGACACTGCAATCACGATCTATGATTACTTGTACAGCCCATTAATAGTTCATACAGCTGCAATATGGCAGGGATTACAAAACAGTTTTTATGTATGCAGATGTCATGGCCGCCCAATCTATATCAAAGTAGTGCAGACTACACCAGAACAGGAGTTACCCATACAGACAACTAGAAAAAATAATATAAAATACCTCTTAACCGTAGCAGGGCACACTGACTAAATAAGAAAAGGCTTACACAGGTTCGGTAATACTTCCACAGGGGAGCCACACCACCTACTAAATTGTGTGGCTACTCGCTTCCCACAATTTATTAGAATCCATATAATTAACACTGGATCTGGTATTTGCCAATTTATTTCCCTTCCCCCACGAGTGCCACTCACCCAGCCAAACCCTGTATCCCTCAGCTCTAATTACCATACAAAGGGCATTTCCAGATTTATGTTGGGCAATTTTAGCGAACCCCTCAATGAACCGCCGGTAGTACCCCACAAATCCAAGAAAGATTGTACCTGAGTGATGGTCGTCAGAGTCTCCCAGTTTCGTACTACTTCCAACTTCTCTGGATTGGTGGCTATCCCTCCACTACTAACTATGTGCCCAAGGAATTTGACCTGATGTTGAAACAATTTACATTTGCTGGGTTGCAGCTTCAGCCCATACTTCCACATCTTAAACACAGTCTCCAGATGGTTAAGGTGAGCTGAAAAATCAGGAAAAATCAGGCGAGTAAACAATTACATTATAAAGATAGATCAATACAGATTCGGATACCTGTCCCCCTAAGCAATGCTGCATAAGCCTCTGGAACGTGGCAGGAGCATTACACAACCCAAAGGGCATACGTTCAGATTCTGAGTCTGAAAGGTGTAGTAAAGGTTGTCTTTTCTCTGTCTCGGGGGTCGACCTCCACCTGCCAATAGTCACTTGCCAGATCAAGCGTGGAATACCAGCTTGGGTCAGGCTGGTCACTGTCATCTCGATCCGTGGAAGCGGGCGGGCATCCTTGTGAGTAACCCCATTTAACTTCCGATAGTCAACGCAGAATAGCCATTTCCCATCTTTCTTCTGGACTAGAACAATGGGTGCGGCCCACGGACTACAGTTCTCTCAAACCACTCACGTCTCTAACATGCCCTGTAAAAGAGGTAGGTGTGATGGCTCAATACTTCTGTGGGGATCTGGTGCTGCACAGCCCCTGTTCGCCCAAAATCCTCTTCATGGGTCACTAAGACTCAGAAAGTTCCTGCCACTGTTTCCATTGGTCTAGGGTCAGTTCTTCACCCTGTGAAGATAGTTGCTCAAGGACACCCCTACATTCTTCAGGCTCCTCACCACCTAAGCAGACTACACCAACTTCTACCAGGCCTGGACTTACTTCGTTTAACGTGAAGTCCTATTCTCCCATCACGTCTCCAGAGTCAATCACTGTTATGGTGGCCAGCTTCAAGAATCGATTTACGATAATGGGGTATGCACATGAATTTCTTAGCCAAATCTGAACTCGCCCCTGGCAAACCATACTCAATGTCCTAGCCACTACCACTCATCCATCCTTATCTTTGGGTTCCACTAAAGCACAATACTCAGCCCCTCCAAAGTCATCCGCTATTCTAGCCCACACCATCTGTTCGCTTAGAGCTGGTACAGTTACTGGGCATTGGGATGCTTGGCGTGCAGTACTTGTATAACCAATCGTCAGTATTGTAGCTCGAATCCTCTGGCAGGTGGCAAAAGCAGTTCTCCATGCTTCTTCTATCAGGCAAGGCTGAGAGGTAGAAAATGGAGCATTATTGTTTTGTTGGACAAAAAATTGTTGCCAAAAATTCTGAATCACATTCATGCCCAAAATAGTTTGTTGCAAGCCCAGGAAATCATCACACACAATGACTACACCCCGGTCCATAATCTTCACATCACCCACCATACACCCCACTGTAGCAGGGCGGTAGAGAGCCCTGTACATTCATTTGTTTATTTATTTTCAGAACGGGGTTCCCCTTCCCTTCTGTGTTATTTCGTTTGTTTATGTATTTATTATTTATGACGGCGGGCCGTGTATTCTATTATTATTTCTGTGTTTAGTTATGTGTTTTAAATGACGGCGGCGCCGTGGGTTTTGTTATTGTTTTGTTTTATGAAACCTTGTGGTAATGTGTGGCTGTCGGCTTGTGCGTTGTTAATCTAGCCGGCAGTCACACATAATTAATAAACCCGCAGATTGTGGCCGAGGGGTAATAGGATGATTACTAACTAGTTAAACCCTCGCCATGATATAAAAAGCCTGCAGCTGTCCAGCTCGTGGTGGGTGTTTAAGAGGAGTGTATGACTGGAGAGAGCGAGGAGAAAACGAGATGAAAAAGATACAGGATCAGTGAAGGCTACAGCTCAGCCTGACCTGTATTTCGTATATTTTGTGTTCGTGATTTGTTTTATTTGCATTTTTATTTTGCTCTGTGAGCAAGTGTTTTTGTTTCAATATTTTATTTCTTTTTGTTAATAAAAACGGCGGCCAGCCGATTCTTTCATTTGACAACTGCAGTACCTGGTGTCAGTCTGTTTACCGTCCTGCTTCTGCCGTGACGTTACTGCCCAGTCACCCTGCCACACCCACATATGGAATTTGAAGGCTATTTGCGCCACCTAACGGCAGCCAATCAATATTCTTCTTATCTCCTATCCCTCGACATTTAAAGTGGCGGACAAACAGACTCTCTCTCATTAGAGTCACTTCCGATCCTGTATCTAGGAGACAAGTCATTGAAACTCCTGTGATTTTCACCTCTACCAAGGGGCGACTACTCTTCCTGGCAAAGTCATTGCAAACTCTGACCCATGGTAACTAGGGGTTTTCATTTAAAGCCGGCTGTGGCCTTTGTCGTTGAGGGCAGTATCTTGCAATATGGCCTTTATTCTTACACTGGTTACGTATAGGACGTCCATGAGAATCCCATTGGCTCCCCGGGGGTGGACAAAATTCAGCTGGCATTGACAGATTTCGCCTAGGTCCAGCCCATATGGGACCTCGCTCACTGTTATTAGAGGGAAAACATTGAGTGGGTGGTGGAACATCATTCCATAACTCACCCAGAAGTGTCTTCGTGAATTCCGTTAGTTGGTCGTGAACTCCTTGTAATAACTCTGCTTTGAACTTCTGTTTCCAGTCGCTGCGGGTTGGTGGATCGATAGAAGTGGAACACTCAATGGCCTGGCAAACCGAGATCTCTCCTCATTCTATTTCTTGTTCCCACTTGTGGAACAGTATCTCCTGCAAAAGTCTTCTGCAAAAGTCATACCTGATCGTTGTCTTACTTGTATGCGAAGTTCTTGTCGGAGGCTACCTTCTCGTAGACCACCGATAAACTGGTCCCTCAGCAACCCTTCATTATAGGTCATGCCTTCGAGATCCCAGCGCTGCAACTTTGAGAACAATTCTCGAAGCCAAAGGGAAAAGGCCCGTACAGATTCATGGTTATCTTGGGTGCTACTGACAAAACATGTACGCAGAGCTACTATCGGTACTTTATCACCGTATAGTCCTTCTATGTCACATATCTGTTCAACAGTACCATGGTCCCGTTTATCAACAGCCAATATCTCCCTCTTGCCTTCTCCCTCTAATGTTCCCAAAGCCATGTCTGCTTACTGTTCTTCAATCAATGTATTTGGGCCTTCCATTCCCCTAATTTCACATCTGACCTGGTCCCTTTAAATTTAGGTATCCATGGTGCCCCCATAAAAAATGGCATCATCATCATTGGTGGCCCTGAAGCCTGTGCTCCCTCTCCTAGCATGATGATAGAACTTCAGTGGCTGCTCACCCTACAGAAGAATCCTGCCGACTACGCCAAGTGTCATGGCCTCCCGGTACTATATCAAAGTAGTACAGACTACGTTAGCATGGGAGTTACCAGTATAGAGAACTTGAAAAAATATATATAAAATACCTCTTAACCGTGCGCTCGCACCTTAGCAGGGCACACTGCCTAAAAAGGCTTACACAGGTTCAATAATACTTCCACCGCGGAGCCACACCACCTAAAGTTCACCACCAGCCAGAATTGAGAACACAGCATATGCATTTTAAAATACTTTGACCACTCATTCCAGCCATTTAATCAATAAATACAAATCAAATGCAACTAATTGTACACACACATATGCCTTTAGTACCACCATCTGGAACATACATACCAGCATATGCGGCTACTCGCTTCCCACAATTTATTAGAATCCATATCATTAACAAAGGATCCAGTATTCACCAATTTATTTCCCTTCCCCCACGAGTGCTACTTACCCATCCAAACTCTGTATCCCTCAGCTCTAATTACCATACAAAGGGCGCTTCCAGATTTATGTTTCTCTATCACCATGGTCAAAGTCATTAGAGTTCAATCCGGCTGTCTTGGTTAATTTATCTGTGTGCTCAGTGAATCTTCCGAGAAGAGGAAATGGGGTAATGGGCAGTAGATTCTTATCCCATTGTGTACTGGTATTTGAGAAACTAGAGAAAAAGAATATAAAAAAATAACAAGACGGGTAGACCCGTAATTAGTCCTAATAACAATAGAAAGCTTTATGAAAATGTTCACTTATCTGCATGTAAAAAGTTCCTGTTTTAATATTTAATCAGAAATCATTCAAACATAGCATACTAATTAAAAAATAAATATCAGTTAAAAGAAAGTGTGTACTGCACAATGAATAAAACTACTAATCATTTAATAACAAACAAGTCAATCAAATACTAAACCCAAAAGAAAACCTCTTTTAATTATTTTAATTACTCAAACTCAAGTGTAAAACACAATCCAAATAGCAGCAATACACATTTATTTAGTACTCTTGTCGTTAAACAACTAATACCCAGCACTGCTGTCTACAGGATTAATCACAGAATCGAATACACAAATAAAAACACAATAGTAGTCAATACTACAGAGCGAACACAGGACAACACTCTGGCATTATCATTCAATAAAGTACTTAATCAGAAAGATAAATGTTGCAATTAACTATCAGTGATACATGCAAAGCATTTAATAGTCCAGCTTTCACCACTATATTTCTGTATACTAGCGAGACTAATATATACTGCAGTTGTACTTGTCACAAGTGACCAGGTTTAGCTTGGGTGAAAAAAAAAGTTTTTTTTTTGTAAACACAAATTTTTGTTATGCACTGTATTTTGCTATGATTGTATTGTAGTACACTTTCGATTGAATTAATGGTGTTATTTATCCCTTGTTTGGATGAGGGGGAAATCGTCTGTTGTTTGAAGTGGCTTTTTTCTTTTGTGTTGTTTTTATTCCTTTTCATTTTTTGTCTGTCTACTCACATTGGGACATACCGGGTTGCCATGGACACGACTGGCAGACATCAGCTGAATTCCATCTAATACTCTATTTCCCCAATAAAAACCACAACTCCAGGATACACAAGACAGAGAGGAGAGGCAAATGGAATAGGACAGACAACAGGAATGGCCAAGCAGAAGGCAGGGAGGACCCTTTAGAACTTTTTGAATGGTGCGCTCATTCCAGGAAGTACTAGGAGGCTGTGGAACCACCTCAGCAGCAATTAATCTGACCTTGAGGGTGAATAAAAGAGACAGCTGTTTAGAGAGGCCAGGACCAAAGTACAAACCAGGGGGACCTGCATTATATGGGGAAGTACTTGTCTTTGTTTGGAATTTGATAGAAATTATTATCCCAAGAGCTACCTGTATTTGTCGGGACTTAAATGCATAGCTAATGCACTGGTGGCTGTTGGAACTCACACGTAGTTATTGGGAGAGGTAATGCTATTATATCATCCGGATTTGTAAAGGGAAACTGCTGGTATTTGCACATAGTAATACAATTAGTAAATTAAAGCCCTTGATGTTCAATAAGATGGGAGAACTGTGATAATCTTTAGATACTTTTATATATAAAATTAGTGCAATATTAATTGCAGGTTACTGTGCCTGTCAGTTACGGGGTTTTGTGTTTGGAGCTACTTTTAAAACAGATCTTTCTACCATTTTGTGGCAACTGTATCCGCAGGTACCTAGGCCAAAGGTTTTGTGGAACACCTGGAAGGATTTGGAAGCGTTGCCCACGGAGACTGTAGCCAGCCCCTCGGTTCTAACGGGTGCCTGCAAGCTTTGGGGGAGTGTGCAGGAGAAGAGGACTGGGCCCACCTCAGGCCCTGAACATTACGCTTGATTGAGTCTAAAGCGCTGCCACGGTCATTCTATAAAGGGCGTGGGTCATTCCCGTGATGGGCCTAGTTTTGGGGAGATCTTGCTTAATGTATTGTTAACAGCTTGGCTACTCGTTTTGAACATTACGCTTGCTGAATGTGCTGCTAACAAGTCTTTTTGATATATTCTGGATGCTGCTGCTAGTTATGCTGTTAATGAGTTATTGATTACGCTGCTATTGTTCAACATGCTGCTAATGAGTTATTGATACTTACCTTGGATGCTGCTAACGAGCCAAGTGATATTTACTTGAATGGCTGTTATTGCTTATCACGCTGTTAATGAGTCTGGATTACACCTCTTATGCCTATTAATCGAGCAATGCATTTAACAAGTCATTCCCCTTGTATCCCTCTGTATTATTGTAAGTGTAAATAAGACGTTTAGTAGTCTATACTATGCACTTTATAAATTAATACTTGCTGCTAATAGTTTAACTGTATTATATATTGGGTAACCCGAATTGAGTATTATATTAGATGTTTTTAGGTTACAGGGCTATTGGTTCTATATTAGTAGAATAGCTCAGTTACTAATGTGAGCTTGAATGTATTGGTGTTTATGTGATTTGTATGGTGTAGGTTCTGAATAGTGATATACTGTTATATTATCATTATAAGTGTGTTAAGTGCAATAATAAAGAACATTGAGATTTTACTTACCTTGCTGTGGTCCTTGGTTGTCTTCCTGGGGGATCAGTGTCAACAGCAAGGAAAACCAAAGTACCTGTGTAGAGGGGCGAGGACAAAATTAGCATTACCCCTTGACATACTCTGTGGGACACGCCTGTCCAGTCACTGTCGCACCCAGTCACCAGCGGTCTATATTGAACCATATGTGTGACCCATTCTCCTTACAATACATGTAACATAAAAGATAAACAAGACAAACAAACGGGACAGACAACAAGTCCTGCAACAATGCAATTGTCCGGGTCGTAAAATATGCAAGTGGTCAATTATAGACTTTCCATCATAATCAAGGTTGATCAAAGCAGTCATTTTTAAATGCCAGAGTGCAAACTGTAATATTGTACTTTTAGAAAGTGCTTAGTGCATTAAGGAATGTTATGTTTTGTTAATCAGGCTTAAAATACAGAATAAAACAAACCATTATGAAAACACAAAACATCTGACACATTGGCTGTGCAGGTATAGCAAACACTCTCTTTACTTTCCATACCATAGGTTTCAATCACACACTCATTGTTTAAACTGGCATACCGTACACCCACCGAATACTTTTCAGGAAAGTCCATGTACAGGCTCATTTCACTTCCCTCTGTCACTCTCCGTTCCAAACATTGCATGTGTTCCCACTCCTGCACAAACAAAACCACACTGAAAGACGAACACACAGACACAAACCCCCAGGATGGACATCTAGTTTGCAAGCGACGTGTGCAATTTATATTCAGGTGCATAAATCTATCAATGTTTCTATTGGCCAATACCCAACAAAGCATACAAGTAAACTGGATGGAGAAGCTACTAGAAAGTGATCAATCAATTACAAAGTCTTAATCAATAATATATAAAACGTGCACAAATCAAATCAAAATGTGCAATTATAAAAATAAAACCTGCAAGTGACAAATAAATATGTGAATGATAACAGGGGCATTATTGATCCTGTTACATATACTCCCAGTTTTAGGTCATTGTCCAAGGTCACACTGCAAGTAATTGGTAGAGCTATTTTTAGAGCCCATTACACTGTCACACATTAGTATGTCACCTAATATTAGTCATTTGCAAAATGTTTTCTTTACATTTCTCAAAGTAAATACTCTATGCATGTGTGTGTGTGTGTGTATATATATATATATATATATATATATATATATATATATATATATATATATATATATATATATATATATACATATACATCATGGTGTGAAGTCTTACTTGACCTGGCCCTTCAATATCTATTAGTCAGCTGTTATTTGTTTTGTTTTGTGTACTGGGTAGTAATATAAAGCTGTAAATAAATAGGCCATTACAAAAACGTACACTTAAGGAAAGCAATAAAAAAAATGCGTTTAGAAAGATAATGACAGTGCAAGATTGTGTTAGCCTAAAGTAAAAGCAATCTTTGCAATTAATGTATTAATTCATTTTAAGGCTCCATCTGTATTGTCTATCTACAGTAACTGCCTACTAGTTATGTACTATATAGTAGACTGAGTAAGTAAGTGTTCAACAAAATATTGTTCACATTTTGAATATTTTGGCCTATCTGGATACACTTCAAATTACCGATGCATTACATACATTACAAAAACGTTAAGAATTTGTCACAATTCCCGTACCTCTTATCCAGTGTCAGATGTCATGCTGTGCATAGAACATACAGAACAATTCTAAAGTTCTATATATGATCTGAAGCTAAGTAAATATTAGTAAATGGTAAATACAATGTTGTTAAACATTTGGTTAAAGTAACTGTATTTTGAAGAGAACCTCAGTATTCATACTTGTGGCAAAGTGGTTAATAGTGTGCAGGTGCAGGTGATTAAAGAACAGACAGACAATTTGTTGTATTTGTTTTTGTCCAGTGCCTGACGGCGAAACAAACAGTAAACAATAATGAAGGTAAGTACTACAGCAGCGTGTATTACTTCATTTATAATCCCCGGGTTTGCCCCGCAAATAATAGTCCTGTTTTTATTATAGACCCACACAAAACACAAAACACATACACAAGTCTGTTAGTGCGTGAATTAGTGCTAGTGGTGCAAATACAGTTATAGTGATACAAGTGCAGTGCTGTTCCGGGTTTGTGCTGGCCTCTGGCGACAGCTCCGGAACGTGTTAGCTGTCTAGTGAATACAAACAAACAAATAGACAGAACAAAACAAACACTCACGATTATTTCACCAAACACAGGTCCTTCCGGGTCACTTATTAATAACCAAAACGAAGGAATAGATAACATCGCTTCAAACCCCTATTTATACCATCACTCTTGACCCCTTGGTAAACTATTGAAGCCGCTCCTCCAATCTGCGGCTGTCACATCATTTCCTTCCGGTCAATGAGTTAGTGTACCAAGTCCGTCTCTTTTGTACATGACCAACTTCCTTTTAACCCTCGGAACGAAGTGTCAGGCCAAGTAGTCCAGAGAACTCTGTTCCCGTTACTTAGCGCCCTCACAGGTTGGGAGGGAGATTTACCACCAAGAACCATTGTCTTTCTTTCACAATACTGCAACCCCAGAAGAGGCTTTCTGGCTCTGACATGCGATATGCACTGTACTGTATATGGCAGTCTGGTTTCGGGGTTGTGATAGTCATTCTGAACATGATTTACTATAATTGATGAGGGAAAATGGATAATGAAACAAAGAAGCCGATGAAGTAATCAGCCACCCAAATAACTAAGGCAAAGCACAATCAATATAGAGCATGGCAATAAATCAAGGCTACCTTAATGAAACTCAGTGGTTCGCTCATGTAATATTACAAATGAGTTATATCCTGCTACATTAAGATCTCATATGAAAAGTATTTGTTTCAGCATTTCATTGAGGCAGTTGTTCAGTGGTTTCTACCACAGGGCCACAAAAGCGAAAAACAATAAAGTGGCACTGTTGATGTAAAATGTGTGTTTCTCTTTCATCACTTCTTTTTCATCTGTACTGTTTGTTCAACCTCTGCTCTCTTTTCTAAAGCATGGCATATCCAGGAAGGAATAAAGGCTGTATACAGAATACAGAAACACATTTCAAAAGAGATTTGAAAACTCAAGTCCTATTAGCAGAAGAGAGATGTGACTAAAGGAAGTCCCAGTGACTAATATAAAATACCCCTCTATACTATCTTTTAATATAGCCTTTGAAGTGGGAGCTAGAATAACCAAGGTTAGAAATAGTTGTAGATATACAAACACAAAATGTTGTGCCCCAACAGATATATTTTATTGGGATGGTACACTGTTGGCTGTTTTGACACCAATGATACAGTAATATGGAAATCTACTGTATGCAGATATGTCCATTTAGAATAGTACTGGCATGTGGAGTAACGTCAAATTACAGGTTTATGATTTGACCACAAGCCTTGAACAAACTGCAAGACTGTAAGTTTCTCCTTGCAAATAACTAATATTGGCAATTATGAATGCAACTGAAACAAGCTTACTGTACTATTGATACTATAATTGAGCTAATGAAGCTTTGCATAATCACCAGTTTTTTTCCCCCCCTTTAGACAAAAATGGTGCTAACACAGCACTGGAGTAAATGTCCACTACTACCAGTAACTAGGAAATTGATGGGGTCCACAGGGTGGGACTGGAATCACCTTTATTCCTCAAATATATTTCATTATTTTCCTATTACAAAAGCCACTGAATTTTTCAGAAGTCATTGAAAATGTTTCAGATTTGTAGGCTGGTTGAAGTGGCTGCTGCTCATGGACAACTGCTCTCTCTGGAAGGAATTTTCAAGTTCAATCAGGCATTACTCTTTAAGAAGCTTTGACTGATACATTGATGGTGTTAGGTGGGGTGATCCACTGGCCATTCTACCTATAAGTAATTAAAATAGAGAAGTAAATATATTGGTCTTTGGCGCAAAGGTTTGTTTTATTGATCAGCCTGTATCGTATTTGGAGGTGCTTTACCCATGAGGGCTGGTCAAGGCTGGTGGTACAATCTATACAGCCAATAAATGATTAGACTGAATGGTTTATTGGAACAAACTCAATTAAGGTTTTGTCCAGGCTTGTTCCTGTTTATACCTGTATGGCTGCTTGACTGCCCAAATAGAACCTGTCATTGGGGTGTATATGATGAAACTGTTTGAGCTTAAATAATCAAAGACTTTATCATTAATTACAAACACATTCTACACAAAGGTCCAACAAAGCAGATATTCCAATGGAACCAATTGGGAAAATGCTTTTATATCTATTACAATAAAACATGGAAGTTACTTCTGTGGTTTATCTCTGGAATGGTTGTGACCTTTTTTACAAGTGAGGCAGATCAGCGGATCCTACATACTTGTGACTGCAGCCGTTCTAGAAGACACAGTATTTATCTCCCAAATCCCAAGACAAAACAGTAAATCCTGAGATATTTATACATATAACCTGGGTCCCCTAAGCACAGTTTACAATTCTTCATACAGTATTAACTAGGTCTCCTTGTGGTTGAGAAATTATTTTTGTGGTATAATCTTAAACTGGGTCTGCTAAACTGCAGACACTCACCAATATTTTTGTTTTAGTAAACAAAAGACAACAGGTCAACTGTGCCTTTTACAACACATGTGGACAGATTCCTGGGTTTCTATAAAAAAAAAAAATACAGCTCTTGTTACAATGCTAGTAGAATGTTTGAATGTTACTGCTTTTGTATATGTAAATAAATATTGTATTTGGCGATCCAACTATCTGTTGATAATATTACGGCAAAAAAAAAAAAATTATTTAATTTACATCTCCCCTCCCAATTTGTGGAAACCTAATTTTCAGGATTTATTGGATTTAAAGCTGCAAATTGTAAATTATCTCTGCTTCTAAAAACACACCTTCTTAGTTTTAGATTTTATCTGTCCCCCAGAATCAAAACTAATTTCAATTTCTCTGTCAGCTAGTCTCAATTTACCTTTAGGGCCAATCAATGCAAATTTTGTATATTATTTGTATGGATTTTATTAAAATTATCGTTAAATAAATTCCTGATTGGAGCAATATCTGACCCATTGAAAATAATGTACCTGTCATTTTTCTTTTCATTGTTAACATCCTGACAGCTTTTTACACTTAAATACCTTTAAAGTCTTTTCCATGGCGCAACTTAGTGGAATTTCTAACACTTAAATTAAAAAGCAGGCCTCTGGGAAATACATATAAATGCTGCCATAGAACAGGGAAATAACACGCTTTTGATTGAATTCACTTGTAATCTGGTGTGGTGCGTTGTCAAATGAAAAAAAATGCACATGCTTGACCATCGATGGTGATGAAATGATATGATGGATCGATGCATTGATGCATCACCCTAGCCTTATTGATTTCACCTTTCTCCTAATCTTTTCAGTACGCAATATAAACTATTGCAACATCACAATGTTTTAAAACGAAATCATTGTGGAAGCTGTTTTAAACCAAATAACATCAACACCTTAATTTAACTGAAAGAAACCAATTCAGCAGATTTAAAAAAATATTTTCCAAACACTATAACAGAAATAATAAGCTCTGTTTTTCTGCCTTGACTTCCACGAAATGTGTTACTCTTCTTCGGTCATTTTAACAGAAGTGTCTTTGGGGTCAAGTCGTGTCTAACAGGGTACAAAACACACCAGTCAGTATAAGCACCTGCTTGATTACTGACCTGAAAGAAGACCCCTAAGGGGTTGAGACAATTTCACTCTCCAGGTGAAATGATCATTAAAAAATGCAAGACTATCTGAAAGCATGGCCTGCAAACACATACAAAACTACTGTATTGTAGACCCAGATATGCTTTCAAATGAAAATGCATATTTGCTAAAAATATTTCAAAACTAACACATTTGGCTGTGCATGGTGTGCAGAATTTATGGAAGTATTTTGTTAGAATCCAAGTGAATCTATCATTTCCATCACTGGATCTCCTTTCTAAATATACTGATACTGCCTTACGAGATTCCAGTGACCAACAGAGCAACTTAGGCCCGGACCAAATCAAAACTTTGACAACCTACTAATCGCACTTAACAAAACTGTATTTAATAGCGTTTTCTTTTTTTTGTATCTTATTTCTTCTTCTCATAAAAAGAAAACGCTATCAAATACAGTTTTGTTAAGTGCAATTAGCGGGTTGTCAAAGTTTTGATTTGGTCCCAGCCTTAGTTTGTTATGCAGACCTAAAGTACAACCTTTATTTTTATTATCATATGAGTCTTTGGTACATGGAGCAACACAATGATATGACTAGGTCTCTTGTCAACAACCGTGAATAAGGTTAAACAAATAGGGTTTAGAATTTGAACCTATAATGATAACCTACATTGACTGCTAGGGCACACTATTAAAGTCCCAGTAAAACAACCGATAGGATATCAGTTATTGTCATTTTACACCCAACTTGGCACATTTAATTTAATTGTTCACTGGAAAAAAAATGCTTTGAAGGACAGCCAGCAAGGGTTTAAATATGACAGGGATGGATAATTTGTTTAAATTAATAGATCTTTACAGTTTGCAGTCTGTTGTAAATTAGGCCTATGCTTAGTTGGACTTCCATCTGGCCTTGGAGTTTGGAATGATATACCCTCTAATATCATTGAGCTCATTTACAAGATCTCCATATTTGATCAATGTCAGTCATCATTTTGGATTCATTGAGTTAACATGGATTAGCTCAAATTGATTTGCTTTAATCAAGGTTCTTTATATCTCTGTGGTTTCAATTTACCCACCAACTCATAAATATTTGCTGTTCAACAGCGGTGTTGAGCGTATGATTTTTCAGTTCACAATTGCAAGTCACAGTTGCAGGTTGGTTCACAGCCTTTCAAAAGTCAACATTTAGGGGTTTATTCACAAGTTATTTAACAATGTTTTATAAAGTATAAAGTAATTAAAGGTATTGCCACTTTCAATTGTGTGTCTAAGTCTGAGTCTTGTGCCATCCATTCTGAAGCAGCATTTGAGCACTGCATGTCAGTTTTGCTGGCTGAGTTTTATTGATTTTTCTTACTAATGAGATTATACTCCTGGGGCTGTTTTTTGCACAACAAGATGGTGAAAAATTAAGCAGAAACTGGGTTTTGAAAAGGTAATAACGTCACATAAACCATTGTTGATGGTTTTAGCTGAACATTCAACACAAGGGAACTTTGTTGAATGTCATTACTGTAGACATTGCAAAACACAACATGTCATCTCTACAGCAAGCAAATAAAAATACTACTTTTTACAAAGACTACGGGGTTGATTTGACCATCTTACACTTCAGGATAAACCACAGCTGGGAATCTGCCTGAATTGCACCAACCACTTATTTTCAGTGGTTGATGCAGTGCAGGGTGATTCCCCACTGCTGTGAAATAACTGTAAAAGCATATTTCTTAATATATATATATATATATATATATATATATATATATATATATATATATATATATATATATATATACAGTATATAATATCACACCTCCTGTTTTTACTACACTGCTTAACACAATATTGTTTGCTGTTCCTGCTTGAAACTGTAACACTGGAATATTTTCACTATCCTTACTGCTCTAATAACCTTTAGGATTTCCATCTGCTAATCCACTCCTTCAAATTAAATTAAATTCATTTTTAGTCTATTAATCAATATTATTTTATTGAGGCAATAAAACTGACATCAGCACAATAGCGAATAGGAACCAAGAAAATATTACCATTCCTATTTTGCCTCCTAACCCTAACCCTAAACAATAATAAGAGTTTTTGACAAGAGTACATCCTATTTTTGATATTAAGCACTTTTGTGTTTTCTTCTGAAACCTGAGGATTGGTCTTTTATGAACCCTCATTTTTTCAATGTAAAAAATAAAAACATAATAAAAATAACATTTAAAAATAATTGAAAGAACAAATAAGTGCACAATAAGGTTTCATTGTATTTGGTTTGGTATGTTATAGAAGGTCATTTTTTATGAATAATCATAATTTGTGGTTCCAAACAAATCATTTTGCATCGATTATAGTCTTATAACATGCAACATATCATAAATAATTTTAAAATATATTTCACAAGCAGCCACCAGTGAGATATTGATTTCCATTTGAAAGCATACAGTTTTCTTTAGCTGCACTTACTATGAGAATACACAAAAAGCTGATTGATACATGGATGGGTGAATGGACTGCTTTGTGACGTATTTTATCATCTAGACTTAAACTAATTAAAAGCTAGGCATGATCACATTTCTTATAAAACTGTATTGCTTTCCTCCTTTATCGAAATAAGCCCTGTAGCATTAATGCAAAAAGATGCAATGCTATAGTTCAACACGTCTCTAGAGATCAGTTTCAAGCCTCTTAAAATATATCTTGACTAGACAGGTGGCCTTTATATTGTGGTTATTTTACATTAAATAAAAGGATAGGTGACCTTATAACAAGGCGACCCAACACATAGAGTTTTTTTTTTTAATTAGGAATATGGAATCTTATCAGGTGAAAAATGAATTCCTAAGTGTAGTCATGAAGAAATGAAAGCTGGAGCTCCCCTCACTGAACAATTTGTATTTATGCTTTACTTAGCAGGAAAATATTAATTACCTACTGCATTTAAATTAACTAAATCATCAGAGAGAACGTATGCATATGTCCTGACCCCCATGTGAAATGGTGATAGTTTACTTTTGTCTCATGAGTAACCCACTAAGCCTATTGTATGGGTACAATATGCCTCCGCACATCCTGTATATTTTCCATCCATTGAGCCTGGGTTGTTTTTTGTTGTTGTTGCATTTTGAGAAATTGAAACCCAGAGTTGGAAGAAATTAATGGTTGGATTTGTATCATAGCAATGGAGATGTGGCTATGTTTCAGGATTGTCTTCAGCAAGTCAGTGTTATCAGTGTCCCTTGCTCTTTTTCATTTCCTGAATAGAATGTCAAATCCTATGATATTGAGGTACATGGTATTAACTTGATTAACTGAACTGATTTCATGAACACAGGTTATCCAAACATCCCTATGGTAACATGTTGATTTGATCTTTGTCCCTCTGGTCATGGAGAAAGAGTTACCGTCTTCTTGACAGTGATGATTTGATTATTTAAACAAATCAATTTAGTGGATTTAAAGGTTTTACTCGCATTTTATTTAAATTCAGGTATATTATATTCATATAAACGGCCTTGACCTTGTGCTGTAAACACTTTCTGCAGCATCTGAATTGCAAAAATGGAAAAGAAGTATATAGGGCTAATGTGACTAGAGACAAGAGGGTACAATCCCACAGGGCTTTGTGTTAACTGATTAGGTCTCTAAAAGGAGTCTATTTTCTTTCAAAGCTCTTAATTTTATCAGAACATTTGCTGCTATCACAAAGGGAGCACTGGTGCTACTCCAGGATTCTTCAAACTGTTTGGCTACGAAGCATCAGATTATTATGTTAATGAGAGATTTTGCATCTTAATGCCACAATCCAGAGATGTTTATCAGAATGATGGTGAATCGTTTTTGTTTACGGCAATCTGATTTTAAAGAGCAATAAAAAAGGCACTTCGATAATTCTGTATAATAAACTATACTGGTACTGATATGGTACCATGGTACTGCAATGGATTCCCACTGTATTGAATAATATTATTGTCATATCATTGTATGTTAAAATATGAAAAACTGTACTGCTCTGGTACCTTCTGATGTAGCTTCCTTTGTACTTCCATTTTGCTGTAGCACAGAACCACTATTGGACTATTTATCAATCAATCAATCAAATTTACATTTAATCTAGCACCCCATATGTGTGGGGTGCGTCTCAAGGTGCTTTACATAGTCAGCAAAGGAAAAAGCAAAAAACAAACACTTTACAAAATCTGCAAAAAATAAAATAACAAAAAACAGAGAGAAAACAATATACTACAATAAGGATTTTAACTTGAACTTGAATCTCGGTAAGACAGCACTGAAACCGCCCTTGATAAATGTGGTTTTGTGGAAACATAAAGTTGGATATCATCCGCAAACATATGGAAGCTAAGGCCGCTATTTTGTAAGAGTCTTCCAAGAAGTAACATATAAATCAAAAACAGAATGGGACCCAGGGGTACTCCAGAAGTCAAACCAACAATCTGACAGGAACAAACCTCAGCTGAGACATATTGGCCAGTAAGATAGGACTGAATACAATTTAAGGCAGTACCAGAAATACAAACTTCGTATTCCAATCGTTGTAACAAGATATGGTGATCTACAGCATCAAATGCTTCAGACAAATTCAATAGAAGCAATATAGAACACGCACCTGAGTCACAGTTTAACAAAAGATCATTTAAAACACAGACAACGAGAAGATCTAAACCCTGACTGAAACTTCTCATAAAGGGCATTTGTAGCCAAATGTGCCTGCAGCTGTGAAGCAACCACCCTGGACCTTAGACAGAACGGAAGATGTGATATCGGGCAGAAATCTGAAAAAAACATTACTATCTTAATGATGTAATAATAGCTAAGTTTCTGGAACTTTTACAGAAGATAAGGATAAATTAATAATATGTAATAAAAGCAATTTTGTCAGCCTTCACAGACGTAAACACATTGGCAAACATAACAGATGTTACAGGTAAAAAGTTTGAGAAATTTGATGTAATTGTTCTCAGAAAAGGTAACTGGGGACAGAGCACCACAGGGGCAGAAACAGCAGCAGCATCATGGATAGTTAATATTTTTGACACAAAGAAATCCATAAGCTGGCAACGGGCATCGGAAAAGGAAAGCAAAGTAGAATTTACAGAGGGTGACAACAATTTACTTATGGTGGAAAAAAGGACTCTGGAGTTACCTTGATTTTCCTTGATAATATTGGAAAAATATCAAATTTTCTCAGCCCTTAAGTCCTTTCTGTATTCCGATGCTCGCACCAGATCTGCTCATGAATCACTAAGTGGGATTTCTTCCAAGCTTTTTCCAATTTATGAATTTGAGATTTCATAGCCCTTAGCACATCTGTGAACCAAAGGGATTTTTTTGGAACTAGAGCTTTACAGGTCTTAATCAGAGCCAGGCCATCAATTATTTCAGAAAGAGAGTGATTATAAGCATTTACACACCAGTCTTAATCAGAACTAGCAGATAATTTCAAGTTTTGGACTGCATTACATTTTGAAAAGCTGTTGAAACAACTGCCAGATCCAATCACCTCCAAGAGTGGTAGGAGAAAGCTCGGGCAGCTGACTCAACAGTAGAAACTGAAATCTTAAAAAGTAACAAAAAAATGATCAGAAAGACCCAAGTTAGAGACAGAAAAATCAGAAATAGTCAGACCGTGGGCAAAAAACAAATCTAGACTGTTTCCCTTAATATGAATGGGTACAGAAACAAACTGTGTGAAATCAAGGCCTATACATGTGGTCTCATATTATTCAGTATGTTTCCATCTTTATCATCTAAATACAAAGCTATCTTTTTCTCAAGGTCAACTTCTTCTTAAATCCCTTCTGCTTTGCTTTGCAAAACAAGGCAACTAACTAATGCTAATATATACAGAGGGAACACGAGAGAAAAAAAATATATACAGTACTGTGCAAAAGTTTTAGGCAGGTGTGAAAAAATGCTGTAAAGTAAGAATGCTTTCAAAAATAGACATGTTAATAGATTATATTTATCAGTTAACTAAATGCAAAGTGAGTGAACAGAAGAAAAATCTAAATCAAATCCATATTTGGTGTGACAACCCTTTGCCTTCAAAACAGCATCAATTCTTCTAGGTACACTTGCACAAAGTCAGGGGTTTTGTGGGCATATAGTCAGGTGTATGATTAAACAATTATACCAAACAGGTGCTAATGATCATCAATTCAATATGTAGGTTGAAACACAATCATTAACTGAAACAGAAACAGCTGTGTAGGAGGAATAAAACTGGGTGAGGAACAGCCAAACTCAGCTAACAAGGTGAGGTTGCTGAAGACAGTTTACTGTCAAAAGTCATACACCATGGCAAGACTGAGCACAGCAACAAGACACAAGGTAGTTATACTGCATCAGCAAGGTCTCTCCCAGGCAGAAATTTCAAGGCAGACAGGGGTTTCCAGATGTGCTGTCCAAGCTCTTTTGAAGAAGCACAAAGAAACGGGCAACGTTGAGGACCGAGACGAGCGGTCGGCCAAGGAAACTTACTGCAGCAGATGAAAGACACATCATGCTTACTTCCCTTCGCAATCGGAAGATGTCCAGCAGTGCCATCAGCTCAGAACTGGCAGAAAACAGTGGGACCCTGGTACACCCATCTACTGTCCGAGAAGTCTGGTCAGAAGTGGCCTTCATGGAAGACTTGCGGCCAAAAGCCATACCTCCGACGCGGGAAACAAGGCCAAGCGACTCAACTATGCACGAAAACACAGGAACTGGGGTGCAGAAAAATGGCAGCAGGTGCTCTGGACTGATGAGTCAAAATTTGAAATATTTGGCTGTAGCAGAAGGCAGTTTGTTCGCCAAAGGGCTGGAGAGCGCATACACGAATGGGTGTCTGCAGGCAACAGTGAAGCATGGTGGAGGTTCCTTGCAAGTTTGGGGCTGCATTTCTGCAAATGGAGTTGGGGATTTGGTCAGAATTAATGGTCTCCTCAATGCTGAGAAGTACAGGCAGATACTTATCCATCATGCAATACCATCAGGGAGGCATCTGATTGGCCCCAAATTTATTCTGCAGCATGACAACGACCCCAAACATACAGCGAAAGTCATTAAGAACTATCTTCAGCGTAAAGAAGAACAAGGAGTCCTGGAAGTGATGGTATGGCCCCCACAGAGCCCTGATCTCAACATCATCGAAGTCTGTCTGGGATTACATGAAGAGAGAGAAGCAACTGAGGCTGCCTAAATCCACAGAAGAACTGTGGTTAGTTCTCCAAGATGTTTGGGCCAACCTACCTGCCGAGTTCCTTCAAAAACTGTGTGCAAGTGTACCTAGAAGAATTGATGCTTGATGCTGTTTTGAAGGCAAAGGGTGGTCACACCAAATATGGATTTGATTTAGATTTTTCTTCTGTTCACTCACTTTGCATTTAGTTAATTGATAAATATAATCTATTAACATGTCTATTTTTGAAAGCATTCTTACTTTACAGCATTTTTTCACACCTGCCTAAAACTTTTGCACAGTACTGTATATATGTGCAACTTACTATATATTTTTTTTTACTCATGTCCCCTCCCGGGCTTTGTAAATATGCATGCATGCTGTTAACATTCATTCTTTTGGCTCAGTGTTGGACCTGAATAGAGCCCTTGTTTATCCTCAATAAAACAATAATAATATTCAAACAAATTCAGAAATAAAAAAAAACTATCAGTACTGTATATAATTAAGAAGATAGTCATATAGTAAGTTAGTCGATTTCCTGCAGGAAGCCAAACAGTACCATATAAATGCAATATGATGAATCCTGCCAAATTCAGTTATTGTGACATGGATAACAAAAGTGATGCACACTCTTTCTTACTGCAGCCACTCAATAAAAGTCCTATTCAATTAGTTTTATTTAATTTTTTGTCCTCATACTTTCTAAAAGCTGTAAATGCCAAACACAGCATCTCTTATTTATAATCTGATTGTTTTCTATCAACTCCTAAATACATTATATCTCAATTCTCCATTTTAGTGGAAAGGTGAGGAAATGGTTTTAAACATTTATATAAACCCTTTTCCTCCAGTATTTCTGTACTTAAACATTATTTACTGTAATGTAAATGTTCTTGTTCTGATGCTGTTTTCCATAAGGTTGAGTTGGATTTAGGGCAAGGTTAATGGAAATTGAACAACGTAACTTGGCTGTACTTAATTGAGTATTACTGGTAAAAGCCTGGACACTTTTCAAATGATTGCTACTGTTGCTAACCCTACCTTAACCATGATTGGATTTCTTACTGTTTTATAAATTATAGCTGCATTTGCTGAATCACTGATCTGTACACATAAAATCAGTTATCTGTAAATGTATAGCCAACAAGTCATCAGTTTCAACAAGTCATTGCGCCATTTCAGTGTCTATTATTATTATTATTATTATTATTATTATTATTATTTATTTCTTAGCAGACGCCCTTATCCATTTCAAGAGTCTATCTTGTAGTAACTGCTTTTTTAGCAGAAAAGTGTCCGTTTGAAAAAACAATGTATTGATTTTTTAATTTTTTTATGTAAGCAACATAATTGCTGTGTGAGCAAACAAAAAATAAATAATTTGTGAGGATATTCTTTTACTTAAACATTTCTTTCTTTATTCACCCACTGAAGTATGAGATTACTCATCCTTTTTCCAATTTGAAATAACCTTTCATTTTGCCAGGTAGTGACTCCCATTCCCACAAGATCATTTAATTAGATTATTTTGTACATGTACTGATTGATTCAGAGCCTAGCAGCTGTGCAGAAACCAGTCCACTGGAGAGTTTTCTCGTTGTGATTTGATAAGCTGTGTAAACAAAAGAAAATAAAATGATTAAAACGAATGACTGCTTAAATTTGTATGAATATCTAATGTAATTTGTGGCTCTGTTAAAAAAAATGGACATACAAAATTAGACAAGTATTCCCAGGTGCCAGCAATACAGTAAGAAAAGACCAACAATTATTTTTAATAAACAAACCAGGGGTATTTATGAATGATCTAAACAGTGGCGGATCTTAATATAACTCTTCTTTAATCCCTCTGGGGTGATTTATTGACCCACTTATTGACATTACTACCCACAATAAAAAAGTGAAAAATCAAGTTTAGAAATGCAGCTAACCCCAGGTTTCAGTTTGCAGTTTTGTGGGGCTTTTTTTGGTTGTGTGATAACCAAATCAATACACCTCTCATATATAATCATCAACACAGGCAATTTTGCTTTAAATTTAGTAAACATACTTGTTCAATAAAACTGCTTCTGGTGAACAGAGGTCAAGGTTGAACGAGGCACACGGTCAGTGTCACATTTGTATTGAAACGTAGCTGCAGTTTATTTCAATGTCCACTGCATTGTTACTACTGAACAAGCTGTTTAAAGGACTACATTTTTTTCCTTTTATCTGAGAATTTTCGGGGGGGGGTTATTGTGAAAAATTAGGATCCCTGCTTAGCATTCTAGAGTGATATCTTGAAAACTGTTTCATATATATATATAAAAAAAAGTATGAGAAAAATAGAAATTCACATCATATAAACCTCACCAATGATGTAAACATTCGGACCTGCAATTTAAATATAATTCCATAGCTAGGACTAGACAATCACCACTGCCTTGATATAATCAATCTCTTAGCACTCTTGTGAACATCATTATCGTGTGCCTTAATAGATATAGGGAAGATAGAGACACATAGACTCAAAGAAATATGAACAGGAATAATTTAATCTAGGTCCTTAGTCTAAATATGACAAAAATCTAACATTTTTGATTTTGCAGATATATTTTCAATGTGGCATTATGACAGATAGAAAAAAAAATTACTATCTAAGTCCTATTCCTAATTCAGCATTACAGGTCGGATCACTTATAATAAAAAGGATAGAAATTATCTTCAGTTAATAAGAAAACAATTGCCCAAACTTTCCACATTAATGGTAATGTGCAGCTGTAATTCCTTAGTAGAATTTTCTTGCAATACAGTGCAGTCATCAACCACATTCACTACAATCTGTGCTCAGAATGCAAATTCTTCTTATGTAAATAAGTTACTTCTGCTTATTTTCACCATATTTTAGATTCTGGCATCCAAAATAAATTGTGTGGGATGATAATTAGTTCCTGATAGTGAACTTGCTCGAGGATATTAGATTAAGATTTATGTAAAAGTGAGCCTGTATTAAAATCCTTGTCAGTTTAGATACAGATGATGCACAACTTGACAGTGCTATAATTAGGCCTACATGATCTCAAATCTAACAAAAAGGTTAAAGTATAAATGCTATATACCAAAGATGTCCTACATTTGTGGCCATACCAATTACCAGTGAGTTTTTATAAAGCCATACACATTTAAAAAGCTGAATGTATACACACAACATTAGTTTTGCTCCATTTTGACTGTATATGCATCTAAAACTACAGATTGCCCTTTTAGCCTTTTCCAAACTAAAACTTTAAATGGGATACTTCAAAAGAGCCATTTTGTGGAGCCATTTGTTGGCTAACCCTATTCGGTATAATGCAATGGGGCTCCAAAAAACATTTAGGTTTATGTAAACTTTTATACAGTAGTCCATTCTAGAAGATATATGAACTTTACATAAGTAGCAGTGGTCCATATTTATAAAACTTTAAAAAAAAATTTTTTTAAGAAAATCTAAAATAGAAACATACTGTACATTTCACCTGTAATGGACAAACAAACAATACAGCTGTTAAAATGTATGAATTTCGTTTATTGCTGAAAAGCAGAGGAAGGAGTTTTTGTAGAATAGACAGTACTAACATACAGTTCATAATCACAAGCTTTGTAACAGAGGAGTATTTGTCTCAGTGTTCCTGCACTCCTGTTGTACACCTGTGCTACAGAACCAAGGAGTGTAATTCACAACAACTCAACATCCTTTGGCTCTTGTATAGAAAACAGAAACAGAGATCTCTCAGATAGAAGCTTTCTGAAAGGGTCCAAAGCCCTTTCAAGTAGGTTAATGGCTTTTTTTTCAAAGCTCCTTTCATTGAAGGTGAGAAAATTGAGTTTTTGTGACTCGGCTTCAAACTTTAAAGGTTAGCACTGTCCAGACACAGGGAATTATTTTAATGAATGTGATTGAATTCATATTTCAGTCACACATTTATCACTGCGAAAAACATTAACATGGTCCATATCATAAAGTATTTAAACGTGAGTATTGTTATATAATTAAAGAGGGCTGATGTAGAATATTAGTCTTTCTTTTTTCAACTAAAAATAGTTTTTGTTTTAAAATTTGTGCCTGGCTTATTGTTTTACAAATAGAAGTGAGGCTGCCATCCGGATCACAGTCGCACAGTGAAGAACTTATCTGAAGCAGCAGAGAGGAGCAGCAACTGGCTGTGGTTGAGACGGAAAGATTCTGGCTGGGGATCTCAAGCACAATAGAAAGAAAGAAAGGCTGATATACAGGTAAGTAAGCTGGGCTGAGTTGAGTGGGGGACGGAGGGGGGTGATGCTGGGATGCCAGAATCACCGTCGAGCCCTCTTGAGGTGTCGTGGGCTAGTCGACGAAACACCGAGGATGGAAGGTGCCCACTTGAAGACCCCAGAGATGTACCCTACTTAGCTCAATCCAGATGGTTGTCATGCTGATGCGCTGGGGAGACCGCACTATGGTTGATCCCCGAGCCAGCATCGCAGCCGTTGTGTGTGCTGATGCGCTAGGGAGGCAAAATAAGCTGATCCCTGGAGCCAGCATTACACTTCAGCCATCAACACCAGACAGAAGGATATCTACATCATCATATGGAAGGAAGCGCAAATGGATGGAGACACATATGGATCACATTAGTTTACTGTGAAGCTACGTCTTAGTTGGTGCTTATCTTGGCGAGAGCCAAGTTCAAATCAGCATGAAGTTTTAACATCTACTCTCATGTAATGGAAATCATTTTTATATAGAGTTAAACAGCAGGGGCTGTACTTAGTCACACTTGCACTGGGGTAATCTATATTCTTTATATTGTTTTCACTGTTTGTTAAATGTAATACTTACCATCTTTTGGCAGCCATTCTTATTGGCTTCTTCTTCACATTTGTGAACCAACGCCATACAACCCTTCCTTCCCCACTAATATATATATATATATATATATATATATATATATATATATATATATATATATATATATATATCAAATATTGTATGTTTTATGGACTCAGTGATGTTGAGGCAATGGTATTTATATTGAAGCAATTTTTTACATTTATCCAAGACATTTTTTTAGTTTTCACATGGACTGTCACATGAAATTAATAAAGAGCTGGGAGCAGAGATGACAGGTTTTAGAGTAATGACACTGCGTGTGTCACAAAAACATTATCGATCTGTACTTCATACCAATGGAACTCTAAGTATGATTTATGGATAATAAGACATGCATTGAACTTTCTAAATACCTCAACGGTTTTGCAGATGCATGTTTTTGAAGGAACTTTTATTTTTAGGGCACACTGTGTTTTATTACACTATCATATGAGACTTGCATGAAATGGATATGTCTATCACCTTTGACATTTCTCTTATTTTTATTGTGAAATAGGCTATTTATATAAGCCAAGCTTGTAGCTGATTCATTAACCCCAAATATTATCCATTATTTAAGGCATAATTCAGATATGTAATATGCCAGAGAAGAAATATTGAACTTAATGAAAATAAATATGTCACATATTTATAGATTTATGAATACATCAACTGAAAACTTTGAGCCAATGTTAAAGCTGCCATTAAAATATTTGGCTACACTCACAGTGAATGCTGTGTGTCCCTTTCTTGCATTTTAGTACACTGCCATTTTCAATATAGTCCATTTACACACCAAGCAGGACAATGTGAGGCTGTGCTATTCAAAGAAAGAGGAGAGCCCTCTTCTTCATTCAGTTTCAAGGTTGGTGACACCACAATTTTAACCACCAGTGTATATAGTGGATCCAGATGCAATGCTAGAAAAACAGTACAGGATATAAAGTATACCTGGAACCCAAAGGATAAAAACCAATTACAGAAAATTACGATTTTAGATTAGAAGTAATGTTTTGTTTGCTGGGAAGATGAACATTTTACTTTTGCTTCAGTTTATCAGTTGTGCAGTCTTGATAGAATATTTATGTCATCCTAGTACTAGTCTAACTGTACAATCAGTTTCAGAATAGATTTTTTTTTAACCTAGCATGCTCTTGAATGGTTTGCATTTCTTCCTTAATTCTGCTGCTATTTGATCCCTAGAAACATGATTTTGCCTTAATTTAGGGATATCTGTTTAAAGGGGTCATTGTTCCTGATTAAACGTAGTATGTGTTGATGTTTTAATAGCTGATCATAATATATATATATATAATATATATATATATATTTATTTATTTATTTTTGCTAAGCACTTGAGGAGGACTTGATGACAGAAGACATTTAAATTATTTTGTTGTCAGTTGATTTATTAATTAAATCAATATACTGGGAACCTGCTTCTTGAGCTGATAGGAGGAATTCAGAGTTGTGCGGTGTAATTAATCTCTGTGGACCCAAGTGTTCCTTACCTTCAGATTGCAAATGGAGAACAAAACTAAAGTAAGGGGGATTCACAGCTCAATCATTTTAAGCTTGTAATAAATAAGAGCCACTATCAGCAAGAACAGTAAACAAGTCTCTCCATGGCCTGTGTGGCAGCTAATAAATAGAGAATAGATTTTTTTTAAATAAATGTGAACAGGGTAGACCTTTCAGAAAAATAATCAGAATCAAAGAGACATAGTTTTCTGATGTGTGACGAAGTTAAAATTCCTGACCTGGTAATTCAAAGCCTTGATTTTCAAAGCCTACAGTGTTTAAGCACTCCAAATATATGTTTTCTTTTTAATACAATGTATCTGTTCTTTTCATTTTTTATCATTTTGTTTTTTTTCTCTATTGAACAAAATGCATATGAAGCCTATATCTGTGCAATATGATTTTTATTTATTTTTTTATCTGTGGGGGGGGGGGGTTAGGGTTGGGGTTCAATCCAATTGTAACTCATTTTTCTTTAGATACACAGAATAGGGTTTATGAGAGCTTGATAGGGAAGATTTGAATAGCCTTATAATTTGAATAGCCTCAAGACAGGTAACAGTAACCATGGGGATCGTGCACATGAAATTAAAATACAGCCAGCCTTTATGCACATTGTCTATACCTAAAAGGAATAGACAATGTCGACCCGGGGGACTTCTTTGACCTGAAAAATGAAACGACCAGGGGTCACAAATGGAGATTAGATCAAGCGGCATTCAGAACAGAAAATAGGAGGCACTTTTTTACACAGAGAATTGTGAGGGCCTGGAACCAACTCCCCAGTAATGTTGTTGAAGCTGACACCCTGGGATCCTTCAAGAAGCTGCTTGATGAGATTCTGGGATCAATAAGCTACTAACAACCAAATGAGCAAGATGGGCTGAATGGCCTCCTCTCGTTTGTAAACTTCCTTATATATTACCAATCCATTCGGCCCTGTTGTATGTCAGAGTTATCCCCAGCCTCCACTTGTTTTTCGGCCTTGTCTAAGGGGGAGGACAGTCCTGCCTCCCTACCCATGGCTTCCCTCCAGTCAGCCTCTCCACTATCAGAAAACAAAATTATGGGCAGGTGTACCTCGAAGGGCAAGGCCAAAGATGTAATGAAAATGTGTTTCACATAGTATTTGTTGTCTGAGCTCTAATAAATATTGTTCTCTATCGCATGAGTTTTCCTAACTGAACTAAGTTTGTGGGTATTTCAAAGTGTATTTACTTCCTTCACTCATTGATCATTTTTGCGTAAGCATGACCCTCTTTGAACAGTTGTGTATTCACTATAATATAATAACGCTCTGCTCAGAAGCATTCTTTATTTTATTTCTATAGGAAGAAACATAGCAAAAGAGTAATGGTTTCTATGTGTGGCATTGATAGGTTAGCTCTAAGATCTTTTAGCCCCAACATAATAAACCTTCTTGTCCTCTTTCTACACTGTAAATGCTTTAATAAAAATTTTCCATACAGAATTACCTTCATTGCAGTGGGAGTGGAGGTAATCATTGTAACAGCTTGAATAGTTTTCAGAACAGAGTTTGGTCAGTGGAAATGAAGCTCTTGGGGAATCGACTTGATCACCTTTCTGACTCAAATCTGTATAATTATTATTATTTTATTATTTATTTCTTAGCAGACGCCCTTATCCAGGGTGACTTACAATTGTTATCATATATCACATTATTTCACATTATACTTTTTTTTTTTTTTTTTTACATACAATTACCCATTTGTATAGTTGGGTTTTTACTGGAGCAATCTAGGTAAAGTACCTTGCTCAAGGGTACAGCAGCAGTGCCCCCCACCTGGGATTGAACCCACGTCCCTCCGGTCAAGAGTCCAGAGCCCTAACCACTACTCCACACTGCTGCCCTCTGTAGATTAATCCTTACATTATAGATGTGGTGAATTTTTGGGATATTTGGTCTCTCAGTTGGTCCATATTCACTACTGCGTCTTCAATTCGAGTACAATATAGTGATGCATGTATTAAAATCGCCAACAAAAGATGTGACTACCCAAGTACATAAACAGCAACGTGACTGACTGCCAAGAAAAGACGAACAAAGACGTCACTGCCCGAATACACAAGCGGCAACATGAGAACCGTCATTAGCTTCCTGAGGAATTCAAAAGAGAAGCTTTTACAATTTCAGCATTTCTAACAAACAGTACCAGCTTGGACAGATTGGAAATGCTGATCCGACCTCCGTATTTTTCAACATGCCAAGCAATACCACAGTTCACAAACTGGGAGAAGCACCGGTGTGAGTAATCACGACTGGAAATGAGAAGCAGCACATAACTGTAATGCTACAAAAACAATAACAAAAGATTTTATCCGCGCCGCAAACAATAATACAAAAACAGTGCACAAATATATATAGGGGTGGGACACTCCGCCACACTGGGATATTTCTATTATAATCTAGAGTTGAAATGCAAGCACCTTTGAAAAAAACTAAAAACAAGTCAAGCAGGAATTCAAACATCACCAAACTCTGTTAATATTAGTATTCCCAGTATACACGGGTTTCTTATTCCTGCATTCACTCCTCCAGATTTTTGGACAAATTCAGTCAGCTGAACTCCAACACACGTCTTTGAGGCTTTGAAACTTGATTTATATGTAGAGAAAAGGGAATATAATAATAGTTAGCCAAGACAGAAAGGGTATTGCAGACATGACTTAACATATCACACTCTCACCCACTTGAATAATGTTGGCTAGAAACTGTATCACCTTTCCTTGCAAACAATTCATTTAAATATGTTTACATCCTTCTAATTGAAAGAATGTTTTCTTTTTACTGCAATTGCCATATGCATAACATAACTCTGCTATTATCATCACAAGGCAAATATGTCATTAAATTGTACATCCAGTCTCACGCAATAATAGATTACACACACAACATCCTTTTATTTTTTTAAATGTGTAATAAATTGTATGTTTATGTAATTTAAAAAAGAACCTCTCTTTTGTCATAAGCTAAAAACATTTAAGTATAATTTTCAAACATTTTATCAGCCCAATATGATGTATTTGAGAAATGGCAATCATTTTGTGTGGCGCTCAAAATACATACAAGTCCTTTAAATTATGCCAAGCAATACCACAGTTCACAAATTGGGAGAAAAACATGTGTGAGTAATCACAACTGGAAATGAGAAGCCACACATAACTGTAATGCTCTGTGTGATAGCAGACGACCGCAAACTGCCTCCATATAGGATGGGGAATACATTTGTTGTCCATTTTATCAAAATCCCTTCACAGATAATTGCCCTCTCTGCAATTATGTTTTAAAATATTTCAGATATATATAAATAAATAAATATTGCCTTTCTATAGTTGTCAGAGAGTACACAATAAATATATTTCTAGCTGTTATCAAGGTAATACATTTGATATGCATTCTTTTGAGAAACAAAAAATGTCACTATTGACCCAAGTGTATTATAGTACAATGTTACTTTTTTTTTTTTTTATAAATTTAGTCGTTGCCAATTATTTTTTATTATTAAGACAAACACAAGCTGTCCTCCGAAGCGTGTGCCGTCAGCCGACCGCGTTTTTTCACACTGCGGACTCACCATGCAGCCACCCAAGAGCTACAGCGTTGGAGGACAATGCAGCTCTCGGGCAGCTTACAGGCAAGCCTGCAGGCGCCCGGCCAGACTACAGGGGTCGCTGGTGCACTGTGAGCCGAGGACACCCTGGCCGATCTAAACCCCCCCCGGGTGACGCTTGGCCAATTGGGCGCCGCCCCCTGGGAGCTCCCATCCACGGTCGGCTGTGGAATAGTCTGGACTCAAACCAGCGATGTCCAGACTATAGAGCGCATCCTGCACTCCACGTGGCGCGCCTTTACCGGATGCGCCACTCAGGAGCCCCCGTACAATGTTAATTTAAAAGCATTTTTAGTTTTTGATGTATTAGTCAAATGTATTTGAAATTACATGACAGTGCTTTGGCCTGTGGGAGATAGATTGATATTGTGATCATCCTGCTCTGCAGAAGAAGCTTTGTTCTGTATTTTCCATTAAACTGACTTGCATCGGAGCTCATGAGTTCTATAAAGCAAATAAAAATAGTCTAATCTTCAGAGTATTCATATCAGTTTCACGTTCATTGTTTACATGTCATTCCCTGGCAACTCATTCCAAACAGCAGTACTTTCGGTGTTTTAATATCTGCTTAGGCGATATTTGGCGACCTTTCCTAAAAAATGTAAACATCCTGATATAAAGGGATGTACAGGGATGAGACATTCATGGTTTGAATCCTTTTAATGCCAAGTGATACGTTGCCTTCCTGCAGTCCTGTAGGTTCAGCAATCCCTAATGGTCAAGTGCCTGACCAGTACAGGTGAAGTCTGCCCAGGCTGGGCCCGGCCTCGAGGGTTCAAAAGCTTCAGTAGAAGAGACAGAGTTTGCCAGTTGATCTTTAGTCCTCTAGATAAGCAGCAAAGAGGCAACCTTGAAGTCGGGAATTTCAAATAAGGTTAAAATATTGGAGGAAAATGTAATCAACAGCTGATTTAAAAATATATATATATATATATATATATATATATATATATATATATATATATATATATATATATATATATATATATACATATACATACATATACATATATATATATATATATTTTTAAGCATCTGTTTCTACTCCAGAATCTGAGATCTCTATTAAATGGCACTGCAATCCAGGTGAGAAGGATATAATTATTTTAGTAGGTTTATGTTCTGTATGTGATTTACAGGGTTCGTTACCTTGTTATTGAAGGTAATGGCATGATCTTCAAGACAATAAATCAAACGTATTTTGTACATGTCGTATATACCTGATCTAGTATGTGATAAATGCATGTAATCATACTTCAAGAGAGAACTTTTACTTTGAAATAAATGAGTAGCATGACAGAAACAAATCAGAAAAATGCTCCCAGTTTTACTGCTAAAAACAAAACAAAAGTGAAACTCGTGCTTTTCAATTCTCTTTGAACTTTTCAAGAAAATGCACACATGATTTGGGTTATGATATAAACTACTGGTAAAGCAGAGAAAAACAAATGAGTGAAGTTGCTCACTGCATCAGAAACAAACAGATAGAACTATCTAAGGTGGCTGCAGGAAGTGCAATTGAGCAAGAGAAGGCTGCTTAACTTAACTAGTGCAAAGAGTTATTCCAGTTTCGGAGACTGCAGTATTGTCAGTTCAACTTTTTAAACTGAGCACTGTGACAAACTTAAGTTGGCTTTTGGATATAAATGAGGTTTAAGTTAAGATGTTGCCTATTTTCTGCCCTGATGATACTGATTATCTACGTACTGTACATCGTGAATTGATGAAATCAGTATTCTGTGTGTGTGTGCTTTGGTGTCCATGTCACAATGGTTTTCATCACTTAAATATTGTATCAGATTTGAGAAGTGATGAAGATGTTCATCTGCTCCATAATTGCTGTATATTAGGAAAAGCTTTGAATTGCACTGCAGGACTTTGTTTAGGATGTGTACAATGTCTACAGAAATCATTAGTTATTATAAATTATCTTTTGTAATATTTTGAGACAAAAAAAAAAATGATTAAACCTACATTAGCTTTTAAGGGTTTCTACCACAGGTGTTCGGTTAATACAGGTATTATTATTAATATGATACATTGATAGGATTGTGTCATAATGTTCTTCAAATGCCTCAAGCAACAGCTGTCATCAGTTAGGCGGGTGACTGGATATTCTACTGGGTCCCAGCATAATCCATTCAGGCTTTCATTAGTAAAAATGTATGCCTCTTCATCTTAGGAGAGGGTTTGTAAACTGCCCTCATTAAAATCCTTCCTGCTCCAGGCTAGTGAATGATTAATGATAGATGAGAAACTAAAGACATTCATGGCCTGAGGAGGCACCTGCCCTAGAGAGACTCAGCGATGCAGAGAAACCCTGCTGTTCATCCCATTGAGGCATGTTTAAAACATCCTAATAAACTGGAACAATTATATATAGAGAAAGAGATTTTATTATTTGAGAGAACTACTTACATAGTGTATTGGTCTATAACTTTGAAAGATAGAATCATGAATTATTCAGGTAATACCACTGACAGAAACTAAGTTTAGGCAAACTGTTAAAACTGTCTTTTTGACTCTTAAAGAAAGTTTACTTCAATACATGAACACAATAAGGTTTGCATGCTTTCTCCATGGGGTCTATGGTTAACCTTATGCTGCCTGACTGTTTGCATTACTACAACCAGCTATACTTTTACAATGGCAAGCTTTCATAAAGGCAGTGTTTAAAGGTGTGATAAACCAAGACTTTAAAAAGGCCCTCTCATTAACATAAAAGTACTTTTTTGTTTTACAGACTTTAGTTTCACTGCCAGGTAAAGGCAATTCTTCCTGCCACAATTCTACAACTTCACTTCCTGTCTATTTAATATGACCCTTCTTGACCCTACACAGATAACTATGTGCAGCAAACAATGCGAGTACTACTCCTCAAGACAAATGATGGCCTTATTAAACAGGTAATGTAGAAAATGTCATCTAATTAATGTCATCACCAGTGCACTCTAGGACATGTGGTGGTCGCCAAAGAATACTGTTGCCCATAATTTTGTGGCTTCTGCCAGTAGCAGTGCACTGTGTGACTTTTTTATAACAGCAAAAGAACTTTATAATAACCATCCAACTTCATATTAATTTTGCTCCACAATTTCAAACAAAGCCTGGTCCAGAGTTGTTTATTATGTTTTGCATTCTCGACAAGGTTGAAGGGCACGATTAGAGCAATATGACAAATGCATTTTACATGTAAAATATATAATACTGAAATCTACAAAAACACCAAAGAATCAGATCTACAGAATGGTGGTTAGAAAAAAGGACTATCTCAATAAATACATAGAGTGGCAAGATATGCTGACTAAAGTACAAACAGGCTAGAATACTTAAATTGTTAACCTCATTTTCCTTGTTAAAACGCATGTTTTAAAAGATTTTGACAAGACATTTAAGACACAAATTTAGATGAAACCTAATGTCTTGCAATATGCAGCTATGGCCAAAAGTTTTGCATCATCCATAATTTTAGGGTTGAGACATAATGAAGAATAATAATAATAATAATAATAATAATAATAATAATAATAATAATAATAATAATAATAATAATAATAATAATAATAATAATAATAATTTAGATATTTTATTTAACATTATAACTACAAAGTTATATCACAAAAGTCTACCTGGAGTTGTAATAGTATACTGTATTTCATGTTAGATTTTGAAATGTCACATTTAAAAATTTGTGTCAGTTTTTCATTAAAAAGCGGTATGTAATTCAATATTTTAGCGTAATATTATTCAGCAGATTTCGTTTGACTTTATGAAGCAAAATTAGTTAAACTTTTGGCAATAGCTGTAATCTAGTTTTTTACAATGATTTAATTGATTTAATTGATACACGAGATAAATATTAAATAACAACGATTTGCAGTTCTCAATATACAGAGTACACTTTTAAAGCTATTGGAGGTCTTGAAATGAGCAATGGGCTTCTTCAGGCCTGGATGTCACAAATGTGTTCATGTCACTCATGAGTTTTCACTGATCAAAGATGAGGATTGAAAGAGATTGGTATTTTAATCTCGTATTTGACCAGGAATTAAATCACATTCGTTAGGTCCCGTAGATGTAAATGGTGTTATGGTGTCCAATGAAATTTCAGCTTCACATTCGAACTGAACTACTGCGGGCAGCAGCAGGTTCTTGCGGCTTCTAGGTGTCTGCGAGATGACTGAAAGCTTATCAAACGGATCTAGCAGTTCTTCGACCGACTGAGCGACAAGAGGGAGCTGTCCTTTACTACTAGTAAAAGTTATTGGCGCCTCTTTCTGAAAGGTGGTGTCGTGGTGATAGGAAACCAGCTCGTTGCTGAAATTGACTGCCTCCACTGTGGTGCTGGAACAAAACTTGTTGCATCCCAGTATGGTTGAAAAGGCTTTTCTGAAATCCGCATTGAAGGCATATATAACCGGGTTCAAAGAGGAATTGGCCCAACCAAACCATACAAAAATGTTAAAAGTTGTTTCGCTGACGCACGGAGGCTCGCCAAGTTCATATATGTTCACGTCACAAAAGGGTACCATGCAGTTTAACACGAAAAAGGGCAGCCAGCAAAACACAAAGACACCCATGATAATAGACAGCGTCTTTAAAACCTTTGTTTCTTTTTTAAAAGACGTTTTAAGGGAGTTCTCGTGCGGACAGTCGTTGGAGTGGTGGTGGCAGTTCTGAGCGTGTTCTACAGCCCTTTCCAAAGAGGATATCCTCCTGATCTGTGTCTGTGCGATACGGTAAATCCTTGTGTAGGTGCCTATCATTATGGCAACGGGGATGTAAAAGCTTATTAAGGAAGAAGAAATCGCATACGTCTTGTTTAAACTGGCATCGCAGTTTTCAGTCTGATTGCTGAAATTTGCAGGTAAATCTTCCTCTTGGGCTTTGTGCCAGTTTAGCTGTACAGGTATGAATGAAATGAGGATGGAGAGTGTCCATGCTACTCCAATCATGATAAAAGCAGCCCTCTGAGTCATTTTACGTTCGTATCTGAAAGGGCTGGCAATCGCCCAGTATCTATCGAGGCTTATAATGCACAGATTTAAAATAGAAGCCGTGGAGCACATTATGTCAAAGGCAATCCAGGTGTCGCAAAAGTCCCCAAAGAGCCAGTATCCTGCGACCTCGGTGACTGCTTTCCATGGCATGACAAGAACTGCCACAAAAAGGTCTGACACAGCTAAGGAAATGACAAAAAAGTTGGTGACTTTGGACCTCAGGTGCCTGAATTTGATGACAGCAGCACAGACCAGCGTGTTTCCCAACAGAGTTGAAAGAATCAGAAGAAATAAAAGGCACCCCGTTACAGCGCGGACGCTGAGATCAGTGCCATCTGTACCCGTAGCTTCCGAGAGCTGCGTTTCGTTTGTAAAGTTTTCCATGGAGAGTTTTTTTTCGGTTATAGCGCTCCAGAAACAGAAGTCACCTTTTACATTTGGAAATGTGCCATTTCTTTTAGATTCCTGTACTGTTGATGCACACTGGTTCCTGTCACAGCTGTGGTGCTTTTCAGCATCCCTGAAACTTGATGTTGGTCTTTTGCAGCAAACTTATTTAAAATGAGCTTGTGGCTTTTTGTATTAGATTCTATCATATTTTTTTGCTCATGTTCCAGTAGACTTATTTAGATTTAAGAAATACCATTTCCTTTATAGCATCAATGAACAGTTCTTACTTTGGGAAAAAAAAATGCAGAATGTGATGGGTATTGCAAATACAGAAATACATGTCTTGCTTTCATCCATGTTGCAATGATTTGCTTCGTCCAGCGTTTGGGACTATGTATATAGGTATCTATGAACAGTGCCATTCCTCCCTCTTATAAAGGGAGAGGCTTGTGATTGGTTTTCATTATTCAACCATCTTCATCCTTGAGCAGTAGCGAATAGCGTCACGTAATGCTTAGTTTAAGACAGCGAGGCACTTCTGTGAAAATAGGTTTTAGCCCACAGAACGTCAATAGTTAACACCACAGTATATTCGTCACACAAGAAACCGGGTTAAAAATAGAAACAGGACTTTAATATGCAATATCATTTTAGTCTACGCAACTAATTTCAGACTTTATAGAAACAAATGCACATTATTATTATTATTATTATTATTATTATTATTATTATTATTATTATTATTATTATTAAGACATGCATCTGTTGCTAAATGGCTGAATCATCTGTTAAACGTGATAAGATTTGAAGAAAAAGGATATGGTCACAGTGACAAAGCCAATATACTGGAATATTTACAACTAAGGATTATAATTAACATATTAAGGATATCAAAATATATTTCAAATTATAAACACTATATTGTTTTTAACCTATATGCCAATGAGATAAAGCCTTACCACTAACAGGACAGCCATGTTATACACATTCAAAATACAAAAGCTAAACATGTACTGTAATAATGACTTTTTTGTACAATCTGTTGAGCTGATGAATTTACTTTCTGTATGAAAATTATATTTTTGAAACTTGCAATAAAACATTTTATTCCAAAAAAGATGAATATAGTATTTTTATATTTTAATTTAGATAATTGCATTTACTTTTCTAGTGATAGATTTAAACCTCATCATTGACTCAATGACAAGCAAAAAAATACCCAGCCGAAATGTAAAACCCAAGCAGAATTAAATATTCAGGGCACACGGTGAAACAATGCGTTTTACTCTATTGTGCACTCAAATATAATTCATTGGTGCGTGTTCATTACATTGTTCCATTGTTAGTCTACAGAACTTGTTAGCTACCACTGTTGTGATATAGCTCAGGAATCAAAACAGAAATAAACAAATTACCATTTTATACTGAAATGTAACAAAAACAGTGTTAATCAGAGCTCAAATGTCTGCATTCTTTAATCAAACATGCATATGAAACAATATACCTATTGCCAGTCACTTTGCCTTCAGTCTGCCTTGCCAACCTGCTTAGCAAATAATTTCTGCCCCAGATTGAGTAGCTTTGGAGGGTCAGCTGACATGATGGACTGCCAGTATCTTGAGCCCTCCAGTTACTTCACATTAACATTGTTTTTAAAATTCTGTAAATGCTATAGAGAACTGCTTACGGTTATAGGGAGCAGGCAGAGAATATCAATCCTGTGCATGTTTTTGATCTGGAAAAACAAGCACAGCAAATAGATACCAGTACATTCTTATTAGGAAAAAAAAAGTTCAAGAAAAACACAGAGGAGATTTTTTTATAGAAGCAAGACATATGAGTGTTCTATTATATTTTATTTTGTTTGCAAAAATCTCAAGGCTGTCACAGTTCCTGATAATAGATGTTTGTGCAGCTTAATCACAGTAAAACATTCCCCTAATACAGTAAAACTTACTTGTTGTTCACTTCAGCCCACTCCTTAAGCCCCAAGGACATTGGTGTTGCCTCTTTTTTCCAGCTCTTGATTGTCTGTATTTGTTAACTGTAAGCACAGCTATGGGAAGCATGTTGTGTTCTCTTGTTTACATTTACAGGTGGGTGGCAAAGTGGTTAACTGTGTGCAGGTGAAGGTAATGCAGTAGTGATTAATAAAAAGACAGACAATTATAATCCAGGTGCAATGTTGTTTCATGGGTTTTTACATCCAATGGCTTGATGGCAAAACAATAGTAAATATAACAATGGTAATGAAGCAATACAGCGGTGTGTATTGCTTATTTGTAATCCACGGGTTGGCCCCAAAATAATAACAGTCCCGTTTTTAGTTCACCCACACGTAACACATACACAAACACAAACACTCGTCCACAGTGCTCTAGTGCTCATGGTGAATACACTTCTTTAGTGACAACAAAAGTGCAGTGTTGTTGATCCGGGTTTAGTACTGGCCTTTGGCAACAGCTCCGGATCGTGTTAGCCGTCCAAATAATTACAAACAGTATTATTAACAACAAACAAAAATAAACAAAACACTTACGTTTCACAGCACAGGTTCTTCTTCTGGTCATTTTAATATAACCATCCATAAAGTAACAGATCACATCACTACGACCCCTTTTTATAACGTCACCCATGACCCCTTGGTCAACGAGCGCATCCGCTCCTCCAATCCGCGGATGCCACGTCATTTCTCATCCAGGTCATTGAGTTTGCATACCGTAGCTCTACCCCCTTTCTAGATGGCTGACTTCCACCTAACCCTGGGAATAAACTGTCGTGCCATTTAGTCCAGGGTACTCTGTTCCCTTTGCACCGTTCCCCTGTGAGGTCGGGAGGGAGATCTAACACGAAGAATCATTCGATCTTTGTCACAAGGTGTCATCCATTAAAAGTTTGGTTGAGTTGTTCTGAAGATAACAAGCCAGAACTTTAAAGTTGGTCACCATGACCTACATTTTGATACTGTCAAGTGCTAAGGAATGTCTGTACCAAGTGGCAACATAACTGGACATAGAACACTAAACCAGGGAGTCTATTGTGCATCATGCTGGTTGATCATTTCCATGCACTTGTAGGATTTACATGAAGGGGGGTTGTGGTTATATTCAAATAAAATTACAGGCAAGTTTACTTTTATTCTTGTTTTTCATACTGGTTGGTTGGGCTATTTAATATAATGCTTTATCTTGGTAACTGGTTTTGATGACACTATGAACCTACATTTTTACATCCTTGTGAGGGCATGTGTTTGACATTAAGTCTACAGCAGTGGTTATCTAAGTTTCCGGTAATCTGCATAAGGATCAGGGCATTATAATATTTCTCACTTGACATTTAACCACTTTTTCCAAAATGTAACATGAGACAACATCAACATACAATTTTAGCAAAATGTACCAAACAAAACAAATTTTTAAAAAAAGAAAAAAGAAATGTGAGAACCACTGGTCTACTGTTACTAGCATTTAGTTACCCTGACAGTGTTTTTCAACAATATTTGCATGTGTTTATTGTTGACCCCAATGAGTCCCACAAAGCTGTAAAGAGTGCTTTTTGAAAACTGAATAAAATATAGTTTGATATTTACGAAACTGTTCTAGACTGTTGTTAAAGAATTGTCTTGAAACTGATTTTCTGAGCTGTGTGATAGATCCCTATTACCTTATACAGAAGATTCACAGGAAGCTTGTGATGCTTGTGCCATCTTGTTTAAATGAAAGTACTTCAGTATATCTAAAGTTCCATAGCAAGGTATACAGATGGGACTTGTAAGGAATATCAAAGACTGAAAGAATTTGAAAAAGCCCATTCTGTACATCAATAGATTCCTGTTATGACAATGATGATTTTGTTTGCTATATTTTCTAGTATTCATTTACTGACTTATGATGTTCCAAAGTCTGTTCATTTGTATGCCTGTATATTATGTGAGAATGTGACATGTAATGATAGAACCTTCTTAAAAACAAATGGTTATCCAGGCATGCGAAGCAGAAGTATAACGAAGTATATTCTGTACAGAAATACAATTCAGTACACACAGTACATACCTCCGGTTCATTTTACTTGGATATGCAGGGGGATTTATTTGATGTGATTCTGCCAGTCTGCATTCGCCCTCTAGTGGAGGAAAGAAACCACAATAGTATTTTTTATTTCAACCAACAAAAGCAATTTTGCTCTAGGGTGAGAAGCTTCAGTTGTCATTTTAATTATTTTTTTTCATAGTTTTCTTATCTTTTCTATGCTGTTTACAACCATCCTTATTTGGCAGCAGTGTGGAGTAGTGGTTAGGGCTCTGGACTCTTGACCCGGGAGGTTGTGGGTTCAGTCCCAGGTGGGGGACGCTGCTGCTGTACCCTGGAGCAAGGTACTTTACCTAGATTGCTCCAGTAAAAACCCAGCTGTATAAATGGGTAATTGTATGTATGTATTATTATTATTATTTGTTTATTTAGCAGACGCCTTTATCCAAGGTGACTTACAGAGACTAGGGTGTGTGAACTATGCATCCGCTGCAGAGTCACTTACAATTACATCTCACCCAAAAGACGGAGCACAAGAAGGTTAAGTGACTTGCTCAGGGTCACGCAGTGAGTCAGTGGCTGAGGTGGGATTTAAACCAGGGACCTCCTGGTTACAAGCCCTTTTCTTTAACCACTGGACCACACAGCCTCCTAAATGTAAACATAATGTGTAAAAAATAATGTAATTGTATGTAAAAATAATGTGATATCTTGTAACTGTGATATCTTGTCACCCTGGATAAGGGCATCTGCTAAGAAATAAATAAATAAATAATAATTTGTTTGGAGTTCTCTTAACAGTTTGATTATTCGTAGTTTCTATGCTATTTTTCCAAAACAGGACCCATGGTGTTTATAGTCCAGTAATATGATTGGTTTTATACCACTTTGTCCACCATCACATCTGAATTATGTCTTGTGCAGAACCGGGAGCCTGTTTCCTCTGACCTCACTGCAGCACAACCTGGCCCAGCTGCTATATTGAGCCTCTTAGTCCTTTGAACCATGTGTGCCTTGAGAGAAAAAGTTCATGTGAAACAGCTTTAATGTAAGTGTGATTTACCAAGTAATAGCATTGCTGTCTTTCCCAGTGCATTGTTTACTAGTAGTATCAGACCAATGCAGTGGTGAAAAGTTGATGATAAATTTGTAATGTACTTGAGAGTTTTCTAATAGTCCCCGCTTAAGCAAAACGACCACACGCTTATCATCTCCCATCGCCATTCATTGAGAAATGTCACACACAAGAGAAGAATCCTGAATTACCCAATTAAATAGAACTACAACTAATGACCACAAGGGGTCAGGTTCACACTCTTTGGGCGCCACTTTTAGATACTGCTGGGAATGTATGGCCGAATCCTTAAATATCGAGCATCATAGTTTAACCTTCTTAGTGTTGTACACGCATTGTTTTTCAGTGATACATTTGACCTTACTTAAAAAGGTTTTCGGGCTGTGTTTTGCTGTTCTCATTTTCCCATTTTGGAGAGACCCGCCTCATGCTGGGCTACTGAGCAAATCCTTTGTGCATTTATTTTATTAAGTATCACTACACTTTTAACATCAACAATCATTTAATAAACCATCAAACAGAGCACACATGACTCAAGCGAGTTCAGTTGGAGAACAAAAGAAAAATAGGCAGCATTACAGAACAGATGACTACATTTTGTACAGTTGCTTTCAATTAGTTGAAAAGTGTACTGGGAACATATGTTTGAAGTGAAAACTGGAATATGTCAGATGCTGGAATTCCATGAATTTTAATTTCTGATGGAAAATAAGGTTACATAGAATCCTGCTTTACAACTGTAGTTGAATTTTGTCAAGGATTTTTAGGAAAAATAAAACATGTGGCTTGTACTAAGCAGATTCAATCTCCAGGGTCTTGGAATCACAGATTTTTTTTTTTCAGCAGGTAAAACAGATTGTTTAAATTTAATCTGGTCTTTGTCTCTACGTTTCTCAAGGTCTGACCTTCAAAGGTAAGAGTGTACAGTGTTTCTAACTGGACAGCTTGAACAGCAGATGTTTTGCCACTTTGGCACAGCAGGTGACGCTGTGACTCACTACTTTATTCCATTACTTGGCCTCTTGGGAAAATGGAAAGAGGCATTTCAAAATGGCTCCCTTCATAGGCTGAAGGAGGGGCTGCCGGTCGACAGATAACTACAATAACAAAACAGAAAATAACGAAAGAAAACAGCTACTGGCTCTCAAGTTCCGTGCTAAGGGTATCGACATTAACATTCGATTTTGATACCGTTTATTCTTTTACAAATATTTTAAAATGACCACGCATTTCAGGGCCGAGGGGAAAGAGGAACTAACCTATTGCCCAACTGCAGCGTTTTTGGTAATGGGGCTGTGCGAGGACTGTGAATGAAATGGAAAGAGCGGAAAATGGAGCTGCCCTGTTGGCTTTGTCTGTCGATGTCAACAAAAACGAACAGAAGAGCACATCCTACAGCAGACTTACTGGGTGCAAAAGCGGCAAGCCGGCTTTATTACTAAATGATAACAAAAAGGCAGCCTTCAGAGAAGATACGAATTCTGTGCTGTCAGGGAAAGGGTATGTTTATGTTGCCAGTGGGACGAATGTAAACGAAGACAAGGCTGCGCTGGCGGGTAAGAAAAAGCTAGATTGTGTTTCAGACTCAGAGTGTCTTCACAGCGTCGTTAAAGACAGCTGTGTCATTACAGAACGATGCAGTGATGGCACTGTAAACGGATTTACTGAGTCATCAGAACAGCTAATGGTTGGATCAGAGGGAGCGGGAGTGGGTTGTAAGGGGAACCCATCCTGCTTTTCAAATTGCACTGCTGACAAGCAAGAAAAGAAGAGAAACGCGATGTTGATCAACGCTGCTGCCGATAGCGATCGTGAATGCGGAAGGAAGGATGATGGCGTTTCTGAGAAACAGGACAATGGTCTTTTAAATCCCAAGATTGGGGCAAAGTCTGTGCTTCCGCTTTCTGGGTCATGTGTTGGCAAGCACCAGCTGAACTGCAGTGGTTCTGTCGGTCCCGCAAACATGAAGCTAACCAACGGAGATGTTGATTGTGTAAAGGGTGACATCTACCCGAGCTGCAACGAAGATGTCTCTTCTTTTGGCTGCGACTCTTCAGTTTACAAACCTTCAGGTGCGCTTTTTGAGAAGGAAGTGAAACTGGTGAACGGTGGGCTGTTGATTGTAAACAAATGCGCGTTGCTAAACGACAAGCTAGATTTACGTAACAGTACTACAGTGTGTATTGGCGAGACTGCTGCTGTTTCAGATATGCAAATAAAAAAGTTAATATTCGAACCTGCATTAGAGGACGGTTTTAATAAGGGCTTCTGTCCAGAAGATGATGACTTTGGTACTACTGGGGTTGCCCCCGCAGAGACTACAGCTGTTAGTGAGTGGTGTGACCTCATTCCCCAAATCACAACCACAGTATCTGGAACATTAGACATTGAAAATATGGGGCCTAAAGACGAAACACTTCAACCAAATGAGTTCAACGTCAAGGAGGACGATGAAAGTGAGGAGAGTAATCCGAGTCCATTAGAACTAAGGACTAACCAAAGCAGTAGACTCTCTCTCAGTTGCGAAGCCACTCCAGATAGCCCAGGGGATTCCGAAGTAAGCTTTGGTACCGAGGCGGTGGATGACACTAATGACGTCAGGTTCATGGATGTCAATTTAAGTTCAAGGAACACCTTTGAAGTTAGCCGTCGCCAGAGCGCTCCTGATCACGTGCCTGATGGCTTGACTCTTGCTGCAGACCCCTCCTCTCATCAGGAACTGAAGCCCAAAAAACTTGGGATCACAGATTTTTTTAGCAGGTAAAATAAATGTTTTAAATTTACATTTGCAGCTAATATACTTAGATCCTACGTGACTGTCTTTCCATGGCCTTGATCAGCACACCATGACATTTAATTAATTGTTTTAAGCAACGGTTTTAATGGCTTTGTGCATCTGGTGGTGTCCTGCACATTTCAGCGTGAATTTAATTAGAGAGGTTGGAGGTCATTAAATACGGAACATAAGGCACAGCAGACAGCAGTGCATATGTTGTATTCCAGTGTTGCACGTTGACTGTCAACACTGTTTATGTGAATATCCGGTCATTATAAGTTTAAGTGGAAGAACAACATGTATCATGCAGGCATATCTAAGTTCAAAGAAAGCCTTATTCTACTTGTGTTCTCTGTGGTCAGTGGTGTGAGGTGCTGTGGATTTGTTACTGATGCTGCTTCAGGTAGATGGAGTTCAAAATTAAGAATTTATTATTTATGTTTTTATTTTTTTATTTTACTTTCTTAGCCTACGGCCTTATCCGGGGCAACTTACAGTTGTTACAAAGTATCGCATTACAAAATATCACATTACAAGTAACAGCAGTTATAAAATGCAATAAAACCAGTAGTGCAAATTCAAATGAGAGAGTACAAAATACAGTAAATAAATACGTTTGAGAGCGATTACGACTAAGAGCTGTTAAACTTAAAAATGTTTGGTTATCACAGTAAATTCCACGAAGAGCAAGTACAATAAAAGCATAAGAACGATTTCAAATAAGAGCAATTACAAAAAACTACAATACAGTTACCTTTAAGAGTAAAGTCAAGAACTAGATACAGAAAATATACTTATGATTGAGAGCAGTAGTAGAATACAGCAAAGTGTGGAGCAGTTAAGTGCAGGTACAAGATGATGCAAGTACTGCTACAATTGGGTGCCATATAGTCCAGTATAGTTGTGAGGTTTACAGATGTTGTTATAACAATTAAGATATTAATATGGCATGTTGGAAACTCCCAACTACTGTAGACCATCCCTAGGGCCAGAAGAGTATTAAAAATACCACTGGCTCTACACTGGCATTAAAACAGTTGGCCTTGATTTTATGCCTGATCTGCTGGAGGGAGACACTGTGTGCAACACATGCTGGCTTGTTGTTAAATGGACTGTCATGGTGTTCTGGCCATCTGGCATAGAGGTTATTGTTCTACCTTGCTCTTATATTTTGTAGTTCTATTAGTTGCAACCTTCATGGCCAGATCTCAAACCCTTTTTTATTTAGATGAGATTTTTTAAATACTGCATTCCATTTTCATTTCCAAACACCCCACATTTTCAGATTTAGGTCCCTGTATTCTATGATCTTCTTTCTCAAGTAAAATCAAGCGTTTCGTGGCCACAACTGTTTTAACCATCAACTGTTTTTCAGACACCATTAATGAGGCATTTCAATTGATTTCTCCACTTTGCTTACCACCTCTACTCATCTATCTTACTTCATGTTCATTATTCTGTCAGAGTTGCCATTTCCCTTACAATTTGACCTGTTCTTAGTTTGTTTGCTGTATAGTATTCAGGGTATTTTAAAATGAATTAAACCTTCTTCACAGATTAGTGCCAACATGGAAAGGGACTTTCTTCTTGACTTTAAATAAATAATAATACCTATTTATCATTTGATCTGCAACATAAATATAATTTCTATGGAGCTACACTATTGAGATGCAAACAAAGCTAACTGTTTGCATTCATTTTTATATAGCTTGCTTTAAAAAGTATTGATGACAGTAACAAGCCATACAGAAATAAGTGGTGTTTTGAGGCATATGTTAATTTTTCAAGTTCAGTGTCATGATAATTGTACAGTATGTGGTTAAATAACATTGATCAATAAAGCAACTAGTGTAAAGTACTGGGAGGCACAAATATATTTGATGATGCAGTAGGCATTTGTGGAGTAGCAGATTAATGGTTTGATAGAGTATTATTTTAGGTTTGGGACCTCCTGGGACTTTTTTCACAGACCATGGCTTTGGAACATCTCTGAGGTAGAAGATTGATGGAGAGATCAATAACGAGATGGATTAATGATGGATTAATTGTATGTGATGCATGTGCTCAGGTAGTACTGTAGATTTCGTTACTTGTACTTTTTCCAAATTATTATTTATTATTTATTTCTTAGCTCTTGATTATCGTTATCATTAGTAAAGTGACTTCGGTTCCTTACAGTATACAGTGACAGCTGCTGTCTGTTGGTCTAGTAAAGCTGGCCTGCACTGGTGGCTTTTTACCCCTGGATACAGATTGGTTGTGAATCGCATGCTGGGCATGTCTGACATTTTCTTTTAGACATGTGCAGCTGTTCATTTGAGTGTTGTTGCTATGTAGATTTCTTCTTAAAAGTAAAGATTACAACGCCTAAGCCAATATTACATTGTTTTTATTTCTGAATAAATATGTGGTGTTTGGTGGTTTAATAATCTTTTGTCTGCTTTGTCGAGCATTCTGTTGCTGTAGGTGTTGCATATAGTAGCCTATGTGTAGCTGGATGTTTCCTCATCCTTATCTCAAGGACGTACTGTAGATCCTAATTAGAATGGAACTGGTGCTGTGATAAAATAATCAATACCTCCCTTTTATCTTTCTGCAGTCTGCAGTTTCAATTAATTTAAATGTAGGACATGCAATGGTTACAGTCTGTCTCATGTGAGTTGATAATTGATTTACAATTCCCATAATGAAAAGGCCATGAAATTCATCTTTACAAATCTCATCGGTACACTGATAATTGAAGGGGCCTGTTGTGGGGCTGACATTCTTTGCACAATTCTGTTCAATAATAGTTGTGTTTAAAAGCTACAAGTTCTAAGTTGTGCCTTTTGTTCTTATCATAATATTATATGATTGTAATTTAAAAGTAAAAGCTTTGCAAAAAAAACACTATTTTTTAAATTATCACTTATGCAGTTAGATATTTACAGTTTGTAGGAATTATTTTCCAGTTATTCTTGTTTTTATATTCTGGAGATTCAGAAATTATATACTGTAGCCTACAAAATGTGAAATAATTCAGTTTGACTTTGTTTATGAAAATGTAAGTGCACAATACTTTGCTCACTTCACGTTTTTCATGACCATAGGCTACTGGCCAAAAAGGTGAAAATAAAACCTTCAGTTTGGGATCTGAATCTCAGTTTAACACGGAATATTATTATTTGGAAACGTGCGAGGTAATTTGACGGAACAAAACATTGTTTTATTGAATTGAATGGAAAGAGCTGATCGTGCAGCAAGAGTGACCCTGCAGCCTGACATTCAAATGGTGTTTCAGTTTGTGTTGGGTACTGTCTTCTTATGAATTCTGCCGAGTTCAAAGAAAGGATTTTTGTAATCCTGGTTTGTTATTCAGAATTCCATTCAACCATATTAGTTCTTATGAAAACCACACTGGAATGTTTTCACGGGGCTTGGAACAGTCAGCAGCCAGGCAGCAGCCCAAATCCATATCTATTTACAGAAGAATGAATAGGCCCTGGCAGTGCGTGGATTACTACCATACATCATTTAAAGAGCTCCACACAGGTGGGCCTTTATGCACTTTTGTTTCTAAAGGGAATAAAAAACCACTTCACTTTGCATGGCGTTATCATTATTACAGTACATATTTAATAAGTCAGGAGGCTGTGTGGTCCAGTGGTTAAAGAAAAGGGCTTGTAACCATGAGGTCCCCGGTTCAAATCCCACCACAGCCACTGACTCATTGTGACCTTGTGCTCCGTCTTTCTGTAAGTCGCCTTGGATAAAGGCGTCTGCTAAATAAACAAATAATAATCTTAGACAGTATCATGTTACTGTATGCCGATTTAAAAAGTGTTAAATTGGGCGACCATACCACAATGACAATCTGAACCACACCTCAATGATCTGAATCCATTTCACAACCAATATTAATAACTACTGTGTGCCTATGATGCCTGTTTTATGGCACACACTGTATGTTTAACATGGAATTAAAAATCCCAACACACATTAGTACACCTTTCAACTAGAGCAGAGTAATACTAACTAAAAAAAAAAACCTGAAATAGTGTTGACGCTGAAAACAAGGTTCCTGTGAGTGTTAATTACTGCACACAAATTAGCCCAGCTTTATATTCTTTGACTTCATTCCTTCTAAATACAGTATTTGCACACAGACATTTAAGAGAACAAGATGTTTTGTTAGGATGTAGAGAGATGTGGTTAATGATATGAGAAGCAGCGTTGAACACTTTTTTTTTTTTTTCTGAAGCGATAATGATATGTGGTTTTAAAAGGGTGTAGTCACCACTGTTACCTCATGGGCATGTGTTTGCCTTTCTAATATAATTTTACACACCAGCATTTTGCAGCAGCTCTTGACCAGTCCCTCTACTGTTCCATGCACAGACAGACCCCTTTCCAGTATACTTGAATGGATTTCGGTCCGTGCGTTGGGTACACTACAGTAGGAATGGAAGAATCATGTGCTTGTCCTTGCTTGAGAAATGTACCGTAGGTCAATATTCTTCATTTCTATTTAATAGCACAGGTTTTGACATATACTAGGCCTTCTAATGTACAGACAAGTCAAGTTTACTGTAATCTCCTGCTGCTACAGTAGTATAAATCCATATTTTGTACGTATTTAAATCCAGTTATATTGTACTATACTGTAGATTGGTGAATTCATTTCTAACTAGGAACTGCAAAAACATGATGCATGTTGGTCTCTGACTTTTGTGTAATGTTCCAAAATCTCCAATCTGCAATCAGACAAGATGAGATTGAGTTTTACAAGTTTCATAGTGCAGGTGGAAATATGGTATTAGTTCCTTGTCATGTTGCCCTGATTTCAAATATTGAGGACAAATCAAAGATCAGTTTTGGATCAGCGTTTAAGGCAATAAACTTGTTTATTACACTCTCAGCACTAAAAGAGTAAGAGTAAAACCATTTCCTTGATTACACTATCCTGGAAGCCACAACATTTTAAGTTACAGAATTGTTATATAAAAAAAAGATTCTATTCTTGTTTGAGAATGTACCTTTACAGTTGCTTCAGAATAGGATCAGGCAACCAACTGATTCAATCTGACCCCTTAAGAAATTAATTGTGTTTTTAGACTTCAGGAAAGGGACATTCTGTAGTAAATTAGTCAGTTGCATTGCTGAGAAGTACAGTACTGTAGCTCTGAAAATGTATCACATTATGTAAATGAATATTTTAAAAAGAACTGTCTTTGTCTTTTGATTCCAAATTTCCAGTGACTGCCCCTTAATATTTTCAAGGGAAGTGTTTTGCTTTAGTTTGCAAATAAGAAAGTATACAGTAATTACACCTGTTTTTAAGCAATTTGTTTTCCCAGCTATACATTTAATAACTGGTCTTTTTTGTTAGTCTCTCTCTCTCTCTCTCTCTCTCTCTCTCTCTCTCTCTCTCTCTCTCTCTCTCTCTCTCTCTCTCTCTCTCTCTCTCTCTCTCTCTCTCTCTCTCTCTCTTGCTTTATAGACATTGGAATGCTGTAATAATACCATACTGTTGTAAAGTACGTTCCAAACACCACCATCTTGGAAAAAATCCAGGATAACTGATAGGCATACAGTGTTTAGAAAGCATGTGAAATTCAGACAACCAGAAAAAAAATAAATAAAATAAAACACAGTAACAGCCTGATGGATTAAAAACTTCACAAATAAGCATACACTGTTTTAAAAACACAAAAACCACATGTTAATTTCACTGGCTGTTTAATCCTTATCTATTTGTTTACATTTAAATCCTACCACACATTCTTCTATTGTAAAAATATTTCACACTATTCCGGTTTATTTTAGGGATTGAGGGATTTAAGGATTGATAAACTTTTGCTTTTGAGAATGAGAAGCTCTTTGAAAGTGAATAAATAAGCATTTTATTGTTTGTTTTTGATTTGTGGTATATCATGTTCTGAACACGTGGATTTTTTGGGTGGGATTGGAATTTAAGGAAGCAAGCTGAACAACTGTAACAGAAAAGAGTCCTACAATATCAGGTTATAGGCTAGTGTTGGCAGCGTTTGTTCAGTTTGCTGCTGGTTTTGAATTCTAGCTGACCTGCTTTTTAAATTGACTTTGTTGACAGTTTCTGTTCTGCACACCCAGATCAGGAGAAACTTAGAGAATTGTGTTGTTTTTTTTAAGTTACTGTAGGAAGTTCCTCTAAGTGGGGAATGTAGTTTTGAGTCTAAGGTTGCCTGTCTGTTTTGTAGGTTTAGTTGCATTTTTTTTTTTTTTAATTTCATTTCAATCCGTATGATCTAGAAAAAGCTTTCCATTATAAGTCTCTTTTGGTTCATGTGTTTTTTTTTCATGTTATTTGTAAATTTAAAATGAATTAGTTTCCCACCCAGTTGTTTCTTATTTTCTTTTGTTTCATTATTTTAAAAGTGAAATCGTACATTTTACAGTACATCGGGGCAATGCCTAGAACCAAACTTTGTTGCCTGTACTAAATATTTTTAAAACCAGATGAACGCGCTTTGTTTAAAAAACATTGAAGTAACAACAGGCCCTATAGTTTTATGTGTCAATAGCAGGAAGTATAGAATTACATGTTCTATATTTGTTCATCTGGAACCTGCGTATGTCATTGTTAAGGCCTTATTGTTTGCTCCCCACAATGAAGATCAGTGCTACAAAGGTCTTGGCATGCTGCGTGCTTTAGTTCTTAAACTGGCCATACTGTATACCATTACACAGATCGTTCATTACCAAGGCCTTTTTTACACTTCCTCACATTTTCCATGCTGTCATTTGCTTTAAACCCTTTTTTCAATGAAGCAAAGTTGACTTTCTGGTCCAAAACAAATCTAAAGCTAATAAAAAATGTAAAGAATACAGAGAATAAAAAAATGTCCACATGAGAAAATGATCCCTTCTCTGAGGCAACACAGTCTCCTATTGTTTCAGCATTTTAATTTATTTATGTGCACCTCTCAGAGGAGCTCTTTATATGCAGGACTTAATAAGCATGATTTTAAATGAGTTGTGTACTGTTCAGCAGTCGTGTAGTAAGCATACAAAGGTACAGTATACTTCGGGCTTCTGTTTTTCGGGTTTTATTAATTATACTTTTAGGTGCTTATTTTTAGCTCTTTTCGAGTTTTATGTAAATCGTTGTTTAGTTTTGTTTTTCGGTGCTTTTGTTTTTGATATACTGTGTGAAATTTGTGTTTTTGGTTACTTTCCAAAATGCTTGAGCGTTTTTTTTAACTGTCAAAATATGTATAGTAGTAACTTGACAGTACTTGCACACTTAAGTTGTACCTTCTTTCCTTTGCTGTCTTCCACAACAAAATCCCTATGGTCACGGGCACATTCTTCTGGGTTTTTTGTGTGTAGGCATTTTTGTACATTTCGCCACAATTCTGTTTTAAATCCTCTGTATCTTAACTGTAATACAACTTTAAATCCCACTAACAAGCCTCCATCCTGATTGTAATCTCATTTTAAATCTCACAAGCGGAGTCTCCAATAGAAATGTAGGAATGTGCTGTCACTCAGTAGTTGGGGCGGGTTTAAAGTATTCAGAACGAATCAATGACAGATGCAAGTCAGGAAGGGGGAATGCCTTGGACTCTCATGTAGAGGTGTGCTGAGCGAATATTTAAATAATCAAACACGAGTACAGTTATTGATTTGGATTAATCAAGTAATGCAGCAAAAAAACATATTTAAAACAAAAGGCACCCCCACTATATACTAGATGATATTCTACAATCTTATCTCTTCAGTATTGGTTTGGTTGTCTTACTCTGTTGATGAGATCTATCTAAGTAGCAAGTGGCAACTCAGTCAACAACAATTTACTAATCAGAAAATACTTTCTCGCATGGTTAGCTTGTAATATGCAGACATATCTACAGTAAAATACTATTCACTTAAAATGAACATAAAAAGTCTGTACTGTAGGTCTATTTTGAGCAGTACAAAAATACTTAACCTTTTAATAAGTCATCATCTTGTAATATGCAAAAATAACTCAAACAAATACTATTCACTTCAAATGAACACCAGTCTGTACTTTAGGTCTATTTTCGCATTACAAAAATATTCAACCATTTCTTAAGTGAGAAAAATAGTCTATTCACAGAGGCAGTTTAAATACAGACATCACTGTTGTCACATGAACACATTTCAACATAAGCAAACATAATTGTAACACAAATTACTTAACAAACAAAACAAGCACACGTTATGCCAGTGCTGCAATAGAAGCTAACTATCTCCACAACCCTAGCATGTCTGCTAACTGTTTTTCTTTTTTTTTTTTTTTTAAACTACAACTATACTTGTGTCAAAAAGTATAGTACTACTGCAATTTATGGACTCTTTTTTAAGATAAAAAAAACTACATAATAAAACCTTAATCAGAACTTGAATAAAACCAAAAACCATATACTTGACAAGTATACAACTGGATTTCATTTTCAAAAGGATCAGCAGAGTGGCACTGATAGTCGGGTACTAGTTGTTATTCTCAGAATAATTCAAATTTTAAATGTAATTCTTTTGATTTATTATTTTTAATTAGTGTAAATGGCTTCAAATTACATTCTAACATCTTAACTTTTATGATACTTGCAGCCATTTAGTGCTGAGCTTTGTTGCCCATAACACATTTTCTGATCAGAAAATGACGTATGATAGTTTGGGTGCGTACACGACACGCAGACTTTCGTCATTCTGCACAGAATCGGAGCAAGTAGCCAATGAATTTTCAGAATCTTTGCAGAATCTGCGCAGACTTAGCAAAGTCTGCGTATCGTGAACGCAGCCTTTGTCTTTGAACTTACTCCAGTGTCCAAACCTTGTGAAATCGCTTGGAATCAGGAAGTAAAAGAAACGGAATACAGCACTGGTCACGTGTGAGATAACAGAGAATTGTATTGAACAATTACCAAAACTCAGCTGTGTAGCAACAGAATGACCGGAAAACATTAAAAGCATAAATAAAAAGGTACAGTAAATCTGATGTTAATATCACTTGAAGCTATTTAATTAATAAAAATAGCAGATTTATTTTTTATTGTTAATATTTTTGAGCTTTTGAAAGTGTTTAATAAAAATAAAATTAACAGTCCGTACACCCTATCAAAAGACAATAACACCTCCCTGAATTAACCCTAAACTGCATACTGCGGTAACGCTGTTACTGTTTTTTTTCTTGCGTCTGGAGAAACGAAGAGGGGGTTTACAAAATCCCAATAATAAATAAACAAACAAATTAGTAAATAGCGTTTAATACTCCATAAACTAAAAATAATGCTGTAGAGGATTACAAATTTTAAAAAAGTTTTGATAACATGCTAGTAAAAGTTTAATATTAGATTAATACTTGGTGTTAACACTTACAGGATAACGTAGCTTCTAATGGTCTTTTCTTTTCTAATCAGGAGTTTAAAATGACAGGAGCGTAGCCTACTGTGCTTTATTCAATAACATTGAGAGAGAAATGTGTTGTTTATTTTCAGGTTTCTAAATTAGAAAACTAAAAGCCCCGCTATGTGCTAAAATAAACACGTAATTCCTGTTGCCATCAGAATGAATAAGTATAATATATGTGCCCAAATCGGCATCGTATTGTATTATATCGACTTCTCTTATGAATATTACTTCCCAAGACTCTTCCTCGCTTGACTCCGCCTGTCCTCTCTTCAGAAACACAGTCGGGTGCTTCTTTCTAGGTGTTGAAGTAAAGCAGTGATGCTGTGGTGGTATTTAATTTTGCCTTTACAGACGCTGCACTGAACATGAATCTTCTCCAAGCCCTGTTGATATGTTGCCACATGCACCGCCGTATTGGAATGCATGTATTAATGCATAGAGTACTCGAGTACCAAAAAGATAATCGATATATTAAAATAATCGCGAGCACTCGAGTAACTCGATTAATTATCCCCAGCACTACTCACATGAGTTACCAGACCCCATCTTCTCTTGACTTCAGCTGTACTGTGGAGCATCAAGCAGTAACCTTCCCTTGTCTTCTGTTCTGTATTAAGATGCTTCTGCAGGGCTTTGCAAAATACCATGTTTTCTTTGTGTTATGTATGTACAGTTTATACAGTATGTATATATATATATATATATATATATATATATATATATATATATATATATATATATATATATATTCTTTAACTACCTTGTTGTAACCAAGCTGCCACTGAAGAAGTAAAGAAAAGTCACCTTTGCAGTGAAACAATATGTAGAAAATCTAACTGTAAATAAACTTTTGTATGAGGTTGGGTAAAATATATATATATTTTTTTTGAAGCAGGAAAATAAGCTTTATGAATCTTTCGCTTTGTTTGACTACTGACATTGTATGATACTGTACCATGAAACCGGAAGTGTATTGTACTCTACTTAGCCTTGTTCATAAGGTAGCATTTGTTTTCTCCTATTGTAGCCTACTGCTCAGCCATACCAATTGATAATTTCAAATGTCCTGTGATCTTTAATTATTTTGCTTAAATCATCTTCTCCTTCAAAGCCAGAAGCTAAAAGATCTTGTTTGCTCTTTTTCGGTTTTTTTTTGTTTGTTTTTTGTGAAAATGATTTTTTTTTTTTTTTTTTTAAGGCTGCCACTTTTGGTGTCATATGGTTGAGGTCTTGTGCTGCACAAAGAATTTTTTGCTTCTTAAGTTTGTTTGTTTGCCTGTTTAAAATGTGTATAGCCTTATTTTCAGTTACCATGTGACCCATCTAGTCCCTATTTGTGGGGAGAGTTCCATGTAAAGCAGTTCACTTGTACAAGGCATTGCACACTCCATCTGTAATGTTAATTGACAGGTAGGCCTATGTTTTGTTTTGTTTTTCTTCACTTATCCATCACAAATAATGATTTGTACGCTGTGTAGAAAAAAGTCCTGACAACAGAAAGCCTGGCGGTGTTGCTGTTTGTGTGTAACAGGGTGATGTACATGTATGTAGCTGCTGGCCATGTATTCATTATAAAATGTGTGCTTTATGACATGGGTGGGATGGAATGACATGTGCCTGTGGTTATGAAGTGCGAAGACCTGTCACACTGGGGGGGATGTGTTACATTTAACAGGGAAGAATGAATGCAGCACATGGACAGATTCAGTGCACTTGCACTTTGACTGCTGTAAAATCAACCAACAGCTTTTTTTGTGCAGTCTAAAACAAATATGTTGTTTATTAAGAGTTTATTCTGTTCATCCGCTCTATAGAATTATTTTGGTACTATATACTCTACAGCTCCACAGGCACAGTAAGTTGTTTTGATTTGTATCCAGTTTGGATGCAAATTATTTTAAGGACATTTAAATGAGAGTAGTTAAATTTAGCTTTAAGTCTAATTGCAGAATTGTGCTACTATTGCACAGTGCACCAACATACAGTAATAGTCTTGCGTATTTGGTTATTTGCTGTGAAACAGTTTGTATGCTGCTCTCAGTCCATTAATACAAATGATATAATCTATGGTCCCCACTATCTGATTACAGTAGAGTCCAATGGCTTCACAGTAATGGTGCTTTCTGCAACTTCTATTTGAACCCTTTGTGCCAGGGTGATAAAGAGACTGATGATACATTGCCCCAGTGATACAGAATCTGTAATTGCCTGGTCAGCAATGCTTTATGGTTATGTTGCTGGAGAGGTCCTTGTAGATATTAAACAGAATGTACTAATGCTGTGGTAAAGATTGCTGCCTTGGTTTGCTCTTCACGTTCTGGAACATCATTAGCAGCCAAAGGTTAGAGGGAATAGTCCTTTTAAAAACACATGGCTGTAAAATGAATTGCCTATGACCAACAGAACAGCATAGAAAAGGAATTTCCAATGAAATGCTTAATAACAATGTGATTCTCCAGATACATGAAAAAATGCACGTGTGACATAGACACCTCCATAAATCTGATACTCTCACTAACTTATGTTAGATAATATGAATACCAAGTTTCACGACAGTTGGATTTAAGTGGTTCTCCAGACTGGAAACATATGGTTCTTCCACTATAGGCTAAACCCTGTCAGCATACATTTTTGTAGAGTGCTATTTACATTAAGCAGGTTTTGTAGGGTTTTATTTACTTCGTTGACTTTATTTATTTTATGTATTGATATTTACACTACCATTTAGCCGTTTATCAGTTTTCTGAACATTTTGAACTTTTATCCTGGATATAGCCAAAAAAGATTACATTGTTTGAGTTTATGACCTACAGCAGCACTGTATCCCTTTCTTATAGTTTTATCTTCCAAAGAACCAGTTATTTACAGTAAGGGACTTGCGTGAATGTAATATTTATTTCTTGTTGCCATACCAGTTTCTGTAATGAATCTTGTTGTAACAAAGGAAGTCATTGTGTCCTGTAGTATAACAGATTAAGAGTCACGGATGCAGCTCGGTTTTGTGGAAGTATTTCTTCCTCCCACTGTATTCATCCTCAGGACCCACTTTTTTTTTTTTTTTTTTTACAGAAAGTTACAGTAATATCAAATAAGATGGACATGTGTAAAAAAGAAACAGCAATGCTTAGCAAATTACTAAAATAGTAAAATGTGTATTTTAGATAATGGTTTTGCTTATTAAGAATATTTACTGACTATCTACTGGTGCTGGGACTAATGATAGCCTACTCCTCATGAAATAAAGCAATGTTTGTCCCAGCACTATTACTGTGTCTACAGTATTCAGGGCTGCAGTACCAACATATTTAGTACGAAAGCAGTGGAGATGCCCCAACTCCAGCACTGCAAACCATTGTAATCTCCCAAAACAGGTGAATAAAAAACCTGCTAAGAAGTCACATTTTATTTAATTGGATAAGCTTGCAATATTGTTGTGTTCTGTAGCTAAATATCTCTTCCCCTCCCACTTAAATCCATTGTTTTCACTCCACAGGAGCTTGTTTTCCAGGAAAACTAAGGACCCCAAGCTTCCTTCCCAGAGTGCTCCTGGCTGGAAGTTGTTTGGAAAAGTTCCTTTGAGAGAGAACCCTCAGAAGGATTCAATGACTATTCAGCAGGTTGGTGTTTCATTAAAGGTTTTCACTTTACAGTTGAGAAAATTACAGCTCTATAAATGTGCTCCACGCTGCTCTAAGTGTATTACACCCTCATTTTGTGCCTTTTTGCTTCAGCTTTATTTTGGTGTAATTATTTCTGAAGGCCATTCTGTTGAAAAGCAGAGTTACTGTAGCAGAACAAGTTTGAACTTGCTTGCCTGATCATTGTGCAGCAACAGGAGCAGGTGATCAATGTATCTGCTTTTATAGTACAAGAAAGAGGCCTAAAATGATTGCACGCTTTATTTACTGTAAAAATTGTAGAGTGATGACATACCTAATCTGACAAACCAGTGTGTCATATGTAGCAAAGGAAATAAATGGTTTATTTTAAAGGTTTGATCTTATTACAGTTGCTGTAAACATCAGCAAAATAGCTGGGCTGAGATGTTGCACAGATAAAATGTTAAGAAATATCTGCTGAGCGCGACAGTAATGAATTTTTACTGTAAAACAAGAAAATACCAACTAACGAAGAGAAAAATATTTTAAATTGTAGTTACAGTAATTAACTTCAATGTAGATTTGTTTTAGTATATCTTGAATGTCTGGGTAGTTGACAGGTTTACTTGTTAGTAGGGGTGAGATGGTACACCAAGGTCATGATACAATACGTATCGCGATGGACAAGGCACGATACGATGCGTATCGCAATAGACAAGGCACGATACGATGCGTATCGCAATAGACAAGCCACGATACGATGCGTATCGCAATAGACAAGCCACGATACGATGCGTATCGCAATAGACAAGCCACGATACGATGCGTATCGCAATAGACAAGCCACGATACGATGCGTATCGCAATAGACAAGCCACGATACGATGCGTATCACGATACTAATGAAAAACTCATCTCTACTTGACAGACTTGAAAATAATTACAGTTCCAATTCTACAGACACAGATTCAGTTCAAAAGAAATTATATTTATATCCCACAAAGTAGTAAACCACTAGTTTGAATTTAAAGACAAAGCAGTATGTCAACTAGAGTTCCTGGGATATCCATTTTAGCTGAATTAACCAGATCTCCTTACCACATTTCTGAGAGAGGAACAAAATACTAAGCAATGTGTTTGTTAACTATTAAAGTACAAACTTTGTTAATGTGTTTCTTTAGAAAAATCTAAAAAGTACATCTGCGTTTTTGCTTGCATTATATTTAACTTTAATTTATTATTATTATTATTATTATTATTATTATTATTATTATTATTATTATTAATGTTTTTATCAAAGTTTCATTTTTTTCTCTAAATTTCGTTTAACTTTTTATTATTGTTAAGTCATTTATTTCACGTTTTTGTCCGTTGTAAGCTACTCATTTCAAGCTTGTATCACGATACACGATACACAAAGGTATATCGTGTTGTAAAGTATCACGATGCATCGCTACACGATGAATCGTCACACCCCTACTCATTATTGTTTAATGAGCAGCTTCCATGAAGAATTAATTCTTTGCAATGGTATCTGTTAATGGTATTGCAGAGATCTTCAGATAGGCATGGAATTCTGTTTGGTTACAACTGCTGTAAGACCTTTTCCACACTGCTGTGGTATACTGTAGTAGAATGTGGCTTGAGGTTAATGTCTTGCATTAATTTACTGGTAGTGTCAAATGTGTAATGTTGCTTAAAGCACATTTTCATCGCCATTGCCGCTAGCAGCTGGAACAATCACACAGACGCCCACACATTTCTGGCTGCCCTATGAGGGGAAAAAAAGGGTCAGAAGGTAGACTCTTTTGGCAAGCTAATCTCCCAGCTGCAGCGTTGGCTGTGGAGGCTCTTCACATTTCTTCCACCTCGGCAGGGTGTGATTGCAGCTGCAGTATGCTTGACTGACCAGTAGCAGGGCTAGAAGTTAACTTTTTAAGGAAGTAGTGAGGATTTGCTACCTGCCTGTAAAGTAGGTAGCAAAATAGTCTTATTTGGTAGCGGTTTATTCGACTAATAATTACAAAAATATATAAACACCTACCTACTGTTTTTATATAGACTAAATCACATAGCAGGCCTATATTTAAATCAGAAAGTATTTATTGAAGCCACCTTTTGCTCAACTAAGTAATGGAACTAATGCAATTTCTTATCAAAGTATTTTGTTTTATCCTTAAGTTCTACAAGAATGCAACCATCTAAGCATTTGATATGCCATCAGTACAGTTAACCAGGTTATGTTTCATCGGTGCAAATTAAATGGTACGAAATTATCCTCGTACGTCTTCAGTTGATGACTGAGATTTCATGCACACCTATAAAGACAGCCATTTAAAAAGTAACATGTGCCACATTATCGTTGATTCCTGCATTGTATGACCTTCTGAATTATGAGAACAAAAGCTAATTCCAGCATGGTACCGCTACATTTAAACAATTCGTGCAATGTGTTATACTAACTGCTTTGTTCATAAATATGTATGCTCACACCCTGCCTTTTCACTGCATTTTTAAATGCTGTACAATTGTGAAGAAATTAACTAAGAAATAATGATAGAATAAGGGATATCAACCAAGATTTAAAAAAAAAAAAAAACCCTGGGTTCGTTTTATTAAACAGTGACATTAGTTAGGTATGTGTACAATTCTAAAAAAATGTTTTGTTAAAGCACACATTTCACTAGTTAAACGAAGTATGCAAGGTAGTGATAATGTATTATAAAAAAAACCAGATAGATAAATTAATGCACCTCAAGACTGTATTTTTTATTCGTAGTCATAAAACAAGGAGGAAGGTGTTACGTGGATCATGGTAACGCTGTAGCTAGCTGTTGTATTGTATGATTTGCATTGTGGGTCTCGCGTATTTACATGAGACGGTACAAACCTCGGTCATCTATTGGGAAGCTCTCTTAGCAATGGTTTCCTGCTTTATGAAAGATACTAATAATGCACGTGTTTAAAAAAAACTAATACCAATAATTATGTATGTGTTCACTCAGGGTTGGTTATATAAACTGCAGAGTAAGGTATCAGAAAAATGCTACTGCATAAAAAAACTAGTAGCAAATTAAGAGTTTTGGGTAGCAACATGCTACCAAATATACGTTAATTTTGAGCCTTGCCAATAGTGTTTCTTCCTTGAGGGAGAAAGTGCAGTTTGTTCTCTGTTTGTATATTTTTGGCTACTGTATGTCAAATGTACCATGAGCATTGTGGCTTTAGTCTCTTTCATCTAGAAAATACTACTTGAAATGTGTCTACCCTCTCCATATGTTTGTTTTTCTTATTGCTAGAGGTTCTAAGTGGAATCAATTGAGGAGCTTGGCTGTGGTTAATGTGGATTAAACACATATGATGCATGGAACTCTACTCTGTTCTTTTTTTTTTTCTTTTTAAGAAGGCCTGCAATTGTATTGATTTGAAAATCTGTGCCTTATTTACAGGAATACTAGACACTTAGGCCTGCAATTCTTTTCTGATATCGGTATATTGTTACAGAAAGTAGACCTGTAGTTTTGACCTTGATGTTTAATCAGCTGTTCCTTGTTTACACAGTGGAAGCCTCAAACCTACTGTGTGCATTTAGCAGTGATTGCTAGCAGCAGGCCTGAAACGTATTTTGATGAAGCCTTTTTTATGTAAACCAACCATGACAACAGTTGCTAAAGAACGGCAGAGCTGTTTTATAACCTGGGCTAGTGCCAAATGATTTTCAATGTGCAGCAGATTGTGAAAAAGGCTTTGTTAAGGATTTTATATGGCCACTTTCATACCCATCCAAGATGCTGATTTTAGGTACAGTGACAAGACCCAGGAAAAAATTCAGTGGAATATCTGTTTTGTTTCATTGACCAATATATTGTACTTATTGGCCCCTGATATACAGCAGTACGTAGTCTTATGTATCCTTTTATATTATACATTCAGCAGTACTGTGCATGAGATTTAAAAGTACAGTTTACAGTAATACAACATCTGCCCGGTTGTGTCTTCAACTGTTTCTTCATCTCGTCTTCAGTGCACTCTGGATAATGAAGTTTACACTGATTTTAAAACTCTTTTTGTTATTGCTCTCATCTCCCTCTTGCTTAATTAATGGCAGCATTGTATAAATCACTGTATATTTTCTTTTTTTCCTTTGTATTGGTGGTTGGTGTTTTGGATGATAATATTGCTAATTAAATTCTATTTAATGTTATGACTACTACAGCTAGAGGGGACAACAGGGTTGCTACATTTAGAAACACTATTGCCTTGTACAATGTTTTTAGAGGACAACGGTCTATAAGGCTGCCAAAAATTAAATATTTACTATAACATTCTTCTTTTTCCATGTGTACAGAATTCTGTGTAGACAGTTTCTCTTTTTACAGCCCCTTTCCTACTTGCATTCATTTTTTTAAATGTGAGCACCATATTTAAACATCATCTTTTATATATTTATCACATCTCCTAATATTAAACAACATTCTAAAGTTGTTTTGAAGATTGCACTCAAAATAGAAATAAAAAATGGAGGCAAAGTAGGAAAAATTACTTCATGAGCAAAATAAATTCAGTATGCAAAATGGGGGCATGTTCCAGCATTGGGGTCCAGTTACTGGTAAATGTCTGTCTTAATTTCTATTGCAGATGGAAATGATACATCTCTGATACAGTGCTATGTTTTTATTGGGCTTTGTGCCTGTTTGATCACTGACTGAGAGCAAACTTCTGTTTTTTTCATCAGGACAGTAACCCAGGCAGTCTTGCATCAGTTTCTACACCAAATCTCTTAAGCACAGTGGTATGGAATTTAATATTTTTTTTCAGTCATCTTTCAGCCTATGCATGGAACTGCTAAGTAATCATTTCCATAGCCGACTTTAAAATGTCTGCATTTCACATTTTCATACTAGCATGAGAGAATGCCATAACATTAATGGAAATAGTAAAACTGGGCTCTTAATACATTAAATAAATAAATAAAAGAAACCATGCTATGTTCACTTTCTAAAATAGTCACTCACCACTCCATGCACAAAGTTGCATTTAAGTATGCATTATCACTAAACCATGCTAGTTTTATTCATAGAGTAAAAACATTGATTTTTTAATATATAATTGTGTGAGTACAATCATCTGCCTTGAATATGTAATGTTTACATATGTGATATTATTAAATGTAAAATAGTAATGATGGATTTCTAAATGTATTGATCATCTAGTTTTTGTTCCCCATTTGGGAACCTAACTTTATAAATATTGACTGCATCACAGGTCACAGAGATAAAGCAGCAGATGTTATATACAAAGAAAAATATTGTTTAAATGATATTGCTAAAAACTGCTAGTGGCATTCAGTAATTGTTGAACTAAGGGGTTGATTTGATCAACCTACAGTATAAGCCACAACCTGGATTTTGTAGAGCAATTTACAGTATTGGTCAATCGCCATGGATTGCATTCCCTAGTGCTGTAGAATGCTCTGTGGCTTATCCAGGCAGGGGATACAGTATGTTGATAAATCAAGCCTTAAGTGTTTATTTCACTGTGCTTCTTAAACTAGTTATAATGCTTTGTTTGCAGTAAGTATTTGTGATTATGTTGTCAGGGGAAATTACTGGCTGAAAATGATAAAAATGAAAATAATTTCCCTTTTATCCTTACTTCCTCTTGAATTTGTCATGACCGCTAAGTCATTTTTTCCCACTTCTAAAAGTTACTATGAACCATATAGGGTCTTGGAAGCCAGTCCTGTGTCCAAAACAAGCTGACTGTGTACAATATAGTGGCATTTCACACAAAGTGCAGTTTAATGAGGTTCTAGCCAATTAAACAAGTCCCTGATTCATGTCTAATCTAATGAGTCCATGTCTAATGTGCACTACCATTCTCCACTCTTCCTTGCTTTTTGTCTTTAACACTTGCACTTCCTGGTCATTTCACTTGGTGAGCAAAAATCTCTCCACCCCTTAAATGCTTCCATTCCTGTCATTAAACAAACCAGCTGCTTCCCCAAAGGACTGACATTCTTTGCAGTCCGTGGCCCTGAAGACACTGCTGAGGTGAAATGACCTAGAAAGTTCTTTGCCTGTTCCCTTTTCTCCATCTTTTTATTTGTACTGTCTAATTCCCAGATCAAGCTGCTGGCGATGAATGTATAGCTCTAAATATGAGGCCTTGTGAAAAGTTACTCTCCCATTTGTTAGACATTCCAGCTGTTCTCTTAATGCATTGATATAACAGAGGAGTGAAATGTTTTGACCAAACAGTGGCCCACAAATTGCATAGTTAAATACTACTGGATGTCTAATGGCTGCATTCATTACTGTGACACAAAGACATTACTGAGTTGTTGAAGGTTGTTTTTTTTTGGTTCCCTGTGAATGGCTGCTTCCATATTTCCATTGTTAACAGTGGTTCATTGTTTCGGCATACTAACTGACAACAATGGATAAAGCTTATGTTTTTTAAACTGCTCTACTGCTTCTATCATCTTTGCTGTCACCGAGCTCCCTGCTGTTTTAAAAAGACATGTTTGAGTCAACCAATGAATACCATCCTGTTTAATCTCTATGGTATTATATTGCTTGCTTTCATGTTTCTTTGTGTAAAACTGGTAGTGTATAACAGTACAGAAATGACAGGAATTTGAATAACAACTAACCCTTTCCTCCAGCAGATCTGAGCTGAGGAATGTGTATAACAATGGAGTCACATTAGCTTTTTTGGCTTTGCTTCTCTTTACGCTTTATTTTTTAACAATATTCAGCAAATATAACAGCTAATTTCACTGTTAGGACAAGGAAGTAAAAAAAACTGAAGTTGCATACAGAGTAGAACAGAGCTGCTTCAGTATGCTTTTCCTCCTGTGTAACTACATTTTGAATACCGGAAATGATTCAGGAAATGAAAATGAACAGCCAATAATATTAATGCATCTGAATAGTTTATTCTACTTTTTTTCTTCTTCATAAAACAAAATGGAACCTGCAATGTTTTCATATTAGTGCAGTTCTGTGGACACTTTCTACAGCAGTGGTTTTCAACCCCGGTCCTCGTGTGCCTCTGTGTCTTCTGGTTTTCATTCCAACTGAACTCTCAATTACTTAACTACTGTAAACCCTTAATTGAACTAATAACTGGCTTAATTAGGCCTTTTTAATTGTTTTCTGCTCTTAAACAGTTGGAGATTTCAACGTAACTATAAAATGTTATAAATAACTTGAAATCTGCAACTTTTTTAGGAGCTGAGAACAATTAAAAAGGTCTAATTAAGCTAATTATTAGTTCCGTTAAGGGTTTAGTTAATTGAGAGCTCAGTTGGAATGAAAACCAATCTGGGTATTGATTGAAACACCGCTGATATCAGGACAGTTCTTAGTTTTACTTGTTAAATCCAACTCTGTAGAAACCACCTGTCTATAAAATGTATTTTTTGTATATCAGATCTTAAACTTGTGCTTGTTGAATTCTCTGTTTTAAACCCTGAAATGTAACTAATTAATTGTTAAAGCTTTATTCCAATGCTTGTGCAAGCTCTCGTGACTTTCATGCTCATGACAGCAGCTGCAAACATCCACATCACATGAAATTTGGCATTTTTAAAGTGAAATGTACCAGCTATAATAAATCCGCTCCCATATTCCCAAAACATACTTTTCAAGGTAATTAGACATTTTAGGCAGAACACTGCAAAATAGCTGTTGCAAGCAGGGCAAAATAAGTAAAGGCACGAGTATCCTAACATAATGTAGAATTATACTTAAAAATGCTAAATAGAGGTTTACAAAAAACACATTTAAATACCTTTTCTCAAGAGAAAACTTTACATTGCTTTCTTCATTCAGGAATATGAGGCACGGACAGGGAAAACAGCTAATCTCCCACCCCAGTCAGGGCGACGCAAAAACCTTGAATTTGAACCTCTTTCAACCACAGCGCTCATTCTAGAAGACCGACCTGCGTGAGTACACGATCACAGGCTCTGTTCTACTTTACTGTCCATATCTGTACCAAGAAGAAAGGGTCACAGTGTACACATTCAAACTTCTCGGTGCATGGTCTTGCTTTATGGAAGATAAGACATTGTATTGCCTTAATTGTTTGATTTTTAACTACCTTTTTTTTATTTTTTACTTGACTATATGTTTACGTATCGGGCAGCAGTGTGGAGTAGTGGTTAGGGCTCTGGACTCTTGACCGGAGGGTCGTGGGTTCAATCCCCGGTCGGGGACACTGCTGTTGTACCCTTGAGCAAGGTACTTTACCTAGATTGCTCCAGTAAAAACCAAACTGTATAAATGGGTAATTGTATGTAAAAATAATGTGATATCTTGTAACAATTGTAAGTCTCCCTGGATAAGGGCATCTGCTAAGAAATAAATAATAGTATTGTATCCATTTTTACAATTGTGTCAAGTTTCTATAGGCCTACATTGTTAACAAATATTTAAGAAAATTAAGATAAAATCTGTAGAACAATCATTTATTACTTATATTTTGTTTCGATAGTACTGAGTTTATTTTCTATCTTACAGAAATCTTCCTGCTAAATCAGCTGAGGAAGCCCTGCGTCATCGTCATGAGTATGATTCAATGGTGGCAGAGGCAAAAAAACGAGGTGTTTTTATATTATTTTCAGTTATGTGGAGCATAATCTTCTAGTACCTTAGAGTCCCAGAATTATTAAGGCTTCAAGGGTTTGTATCTGTGCATTAACTGTCTCTTGCATTCCATTTGAAATCATACCTCCACATCCCCCCATCAAGTAAAACAGCAGACATCAAAATTGGTAATTCAATGTATGGTGAAAGAATAAATCTATGTTTTGCTTCCTGCAGAAATGTGTTGACTTTTAGGATGTTATTTTCTTGATATTTGTTATTAAAATCCTCAGTTTAGAAAAGAACACCGACTGCAGAATTTTGTGGTCTAGGTTATATTTCAAATCTAAAAACAAACAGGAAATAATAAAGGTTCTGTCTCTTACACAGAAATGAAAGACGCCCATAAAAAGAAAAAAATAATGAAGGAACGGTATAAACAGGAAGAAGTCATTGCCAATGCCATGGTGATCTGGAACAGTGAGATACTTCCCAATTGGGAAGCCATGTGAGTAATTATTCTCAGTTCATTAACCTACTGATGCAACTTCAGCTGGCTGCAGCTTTACAAATAATTCAATGAACATCCTTGTGTTTTTCTTGGCAGACGCAATACGCGAAAAGTGCGAGAGCTGTGGTGGCAAGGCCTTCCTCCCAGTGTTCGCGGAAAAGTGTGGAGTTTGGCTGTTGGAAATGAACTCAATATTACACATGGTGAGCTTGATTTTGTGTGTCTTGATGAATCATGGCTCCGCTAATATACAATTGTTTTTTTTTTATATATTTCATTTTCTTTTCTCTTGTTTAAGAAGGAGACAGTGACTTTTAGAATGGAAACCCATTACATTTGTTTAACTGGTGTCCCTGGAATGTATGTGTTGTAAACATTGCTTCCATACTCTGAGGATATTTTTTGTTATTTCTGTATTCTGATAAACTGGGGAATAGAATTTCAGAACTTCTTTGTAATCTGTTTGGATTTCCTTTGTAGAGCTCTACGAGATCTTCTTATCCAGAGCTAAGGAAAGGTGGAAGAGCTTCAGTGAAACTGGTTCTGAGAATGAGGCTGAAGGTACAGTAGGCTTCTACATTGGGGGAGCTAGATTGTGCAAATCTGTGATTTACTGTAATCTGTGCTGACTGCAGTTTACATGAAATGAGTTCATGGTATTGGTTCAAGTGAATTACAACACTACAAAATGGAGAAATCTGCCTTTGTTTAGTTTCATTGAACCAAACGGCCCCCTTCTTTCTCCAGTAGGGGTCTCTTGTGAATCAGTCTGTCAGGCTGTGCTTTTTGTTTTTTATCAACAGAATTCATGCTCTAACATAGGCGAGGCTTTGCAAGGAGGACTTCAGTATTTATACTTCATGTGGTGTGTTTTATATGCCCTATAAAAAAAAATGTATTCCAAATCTTCTGCCCTGGACTTATTCCAAATGTACCCCGTTTTTATTTTAAATGTTAATTTGTTTTTAAATTGTTCTGCATATAACAGCCATGTCTTTATTAAAAAAAAAAAACTGTCTAGCTTTTGCTGCCAGTAATTACTCACGCTTTCCTTTCCTAAACATCTGCAGTTCATCCGAGACATACTGTTTTTGCCAATAAAGATCCCTTGCCATATCATTATAGTACTTTATGTAATTGAGCTTTCTTGGTTAGACGTGGGTTGGCTCTTATTTGTATAGTTTGCATGACTGTTACAGCAGTAACCACCTTCTCAAAATAAATATTACAGTAGGTAAAATCAAGACTGACTCTTATGTTATTGAATTCCCTAAAGTTTGGATAAACCACATAGACTAAATGCATAATGCATGTAGATTTACAAAGAACAACTTGCAATAATGATTGCCTTTTGCTACTTCAACCAGTATAAGTCTATGAGTAACACACCAAATCTTTTAATCTTCTTTACTGAGAACTCATAACAACCTACTTCAATGAATACAAAAAAATATATATTTAAATATAAATTTAAATCAGTGAGGAACTATACACATTCCATCTGTCTCCGCAGTTTTCAGTACAGGGGGGTTTATTCATTTTGGTGGGCCTCAATAGGGAAACAGATTTGAGCTTGTTGATGACTCTGGGTTAGGGAAGCACAATGCACTAAGAGCAACATTTCCTGTTCCAAGACATTTCTGAGACATGGAGTCATGTAGTCATGTAACTGTAGCAAAGTATAGTAGCAACCATAAACATAGGCCTTGCCTTTATTGATTTATGATCATCAGACCGCCTCAGCTATATAAATTGTTGGTTGGATGATTAGTAGCTTTAGTGTAAGGCCTAAAGTTATCTGTGATGATCCTTGGGTAGTAGAAGGTACTACATCGTGTGTGATAAAATCATTCTGAGGCATATAAAGAGATTTGTAATACTTGACAATACAGGGAGAATAATAAAAGAGGATGTTGAATGCCACAAGAGCCATAAAACACTAACTGATACAAGGTCCAAGTGCTGATCTATAAGAACTGCATGGTGTGGCTCTGGACAACCTCACTGACTAAACCCACTCCAGTGTGCCAGAACATACTGTCCACTGTTTTTTAGAAGCAGGCTTGTTAACCCTGTACCACACTTCCTGTGTTTGCATTTCCAGTTAATTTGTCCTAGCTCTATGATGATTAGGAAGCGACTGTTTGTAGCTTTGGTTTTGCTTTTAACCTTTTAATGGGTACACTTTTTCAAATGATGCCTAAATAGGTACTTTGTAAGTGGATATTTGTTATTCCAGGTTATATTGAACACTATTAAATCAGCTCAGTACCTTTTGTGAAGGTTTTTTTTTTCTTTTTACTTTTTTTTAATTTATTGGAAAGTATAAAGGAAAATAACTTTATTTTGTTTTGAATCTAGATTCAGGGGCATCCGGTGCTGACAGAGAATCAAGTCTAGATTTGATAAAGTTGGACATATCCCGCACATTCCCCTCTCTCTTCATATTTCAAAAGGTATCAAAATGTATTGGCATGTCTGTCTTCTGTTGTAATACTGTAATAATAAATATATGTTCCTAATGTGCACTCATTTTTCTTAAAGGGCGGTCCATACCATGACCTTTTGCATAGTGTGCTGGGAGCATATACTTGTTACAGACCTGATGTTGGATATGTAAGTAATGTTGTTTATCCCATGTAAATGACCTCAATTCAAGTATATCACTATTGTCTGGATTGTGGTGTATCTTCTGCTGTTATTTCAATGAATTAATGATTATTCTGTAATCCTTCTTCCCCTACAATCGCTTCGAAGCAGTTGTCTCATCTTTGAAATTGTGCCATTTGTTTCTGGTAAATTAGCTGCATATTAACTAGGTAATTTCATTACAGGGTTTAATATCCAGAACATGTTTCTTTTTACTAATGCTTTTTATTAAAGTGACACACAGACCACACATGAGTATTATTCCGTATTGTGCAGAAAACACCATTTACACAAATCCCTAAATTGTGTGTAGGTGTGTGGTTGTGTTTGTAGACGAATGTGCACAATTTGTTTGTGTTTGTTTTATTTTGGGATAGGTTCAAGGGATGTCTTTCATTGCTGCTGTGCTTATCCTCAATCTAGAAGAAGCTGATGCTTTCATTTTGTTTGCCAACCTTCTCAACAAGCCTTGTCAGATGGCTTTTTTCAGAGTGGATCATGACTTGGTAAGAAACACTCAAGTAAATGGTTTAATTTGTAATCATCTCTTCCTGCCGATGCAGGTGTATAGGCTCAGTTGACTGCACAGTAGTGTTTCACAGTTTGCTTTTAAGCTTTGGCTTTCAATATAAGACTTGACTTTCATTTTTCTTCTGCCTGGATAACCAGCAGTTAATAAGTATAAGTCAGTGCATCAGTGAAAGTACTTGATCGGTTCCACTTTCTCACAGTCCAATGTTTAAACATTGAGTTGATGTGGTTGTGATAGAAGTAACTAAATACTATAACTGCTGGGAGGGGGTTGAAATTTCACTTTTATGTCTGCAGTTGAAGCCGCTTACTTACTGTCGTAAATTGAGATGGCATGTTCTTACATGGATGGCTTTAACTTTGAGGGTTTAGCCATAGATGCCCATTGTTGATGTACATTATTAACCATGAATGGCATGCTATGCAGGATAGGGTATATTTAAAAATAAATACTTGAAGTAGACTCGTCTGTAAGCAAGCCTGCTAATGTCCTTATTTTTTTATGCAGATGCTAAAATACTTTGCAGCATTTGAAATGTTCTTTGAAGAAAATCTCCCAAGATTGTTTGTTCACTTTAAGGCCTACAACCTGACCCCAGACATCTACCTGATTGACTGGTAGGTGAAGGCTATAGAAATGAAACCGAATATTACTTGTTTGTGTCCCGACTGTTCACCTCTGTCTACTCCGATTTCTTAATTTATTCTTAACAGTTCAGTTTGTAATCTGAGCCTTAGCAGCTGCACATGCGTCAGACTATTTAATGCAAGGACCAGAAGCCTTATTTTAGCTTCATGAATAAAGTATTACAAGTCTTTAAGGAGACAAGGGGGAAGTCATGGGTTTATATTTAAAAAAGAAAAAACTAATAGTATCTAATAATTATTCAATTGCATATCACCTGTTTCAATAAAGACACTGTTTTCTATGCATTTCCAGGATTTTTACACTATATAGCAAGTCCCTGCCTCTTGATTTGGCATGTCGAGTTTGGGATGTCTTCTGTCGGGATGGAGAGGAGTTTCTGTTTCGCACAGGTCTTGGGATTCTTAAACTGTACGAGGATATCCTCCTTCAGATGGACTTCATTCACATTGCTCAGTTTCTTACCAAGCTTCCCGAAGATATCACTTCTGAAAAGCTCTTCAACTGTATTGCTGCAGTTCAGATGCTAAGCAGTAATAAAAAATGGACACAGGTGAGCAAAAACATGGCAAATGGCACATTCAGTGCTGTGAAATGAAATCCAGGTATTGGCAAGTGGTTTGCATAAAGTAGTATGTGAATTAAATGCCTTTGTTTTTATTGGATGACATCATTTGTAAAAACAAAAAGCTGAATAATAATAATAATAATGATGATGATGATGTAAATAACAGATGAGAAATACTGTGTTGGGTCATAAGTAGATTCAGGGAGCGTGAGTCGCTAGTTCTTCAACATGCCCCCCCCCCCCCCATTTCTAAACGCACTCATCCCAATGATGGTCATCACCAAGTCTGTGGTTTCTGGGGAGTCCAGTTCTGTACAACTGCTGATAGTTTATGTGATAACCCTTGTCAGAAATTTTAGCTTAGCTTGAGAAACGGGGTGAAAATCTGACAGTTCCTGCTGTAGTCTGAGTGTTTCTGAAATTGATATGTAAAATGTTTTAGATGGGCACGTGTGAACAGGCTGTCTGTAGGGGTGACGTTAGGCCAGGAAATGAAACCAAAACACACAGCAACTGCGGGCGAAACTGAGACGCTGCGGTGCTCAGTGTTTTATTAACACAAATAAAATAAAAGGTTTGAACAAAACGAAACACTTATACACAAACAAACGGCACTTTAGCCAAAATAAATACAGACAAAATAGACAGTGGACGAACACTAAACAAACAACAAGTATTGTGCTGATCTAGGTCAGCACGGAGAGCAATTGTTATTCTTTATCTGATTTTAATTTCCTGTCTCACTCTACCGTTCTCCACTCACCGAACACCCAACCCCGAGTGAGTGACTCGTGCATCTATATATACAGTTGTGCCGGGATTCAATTACTAATGAATTATTCACTTGAATCCCAGCACGCAAACTAATTTGTGCAATCCCTGTGCTCACATACTATTACATAGTTTATCTGCACGTGAAATGATGCCTGTGCCTAAATACAACTATATATTTTAAATCACTCGTGCTACACGGACCCATTTATATCCCGTGCACCACTACATCCACATATAACAGACAACATGAAACACAAAGATAGCGACAGGGCGAGGCACACTGCCACAGCATGTTAAAAATTAAAAAAAAGTTGGCTGAATATTTTTTTTTTCCCCCTTTTTTTTGTCTTTAATAGGTATTTACCACATTAATGAAGGATAACAAGGAAGGAGACAAGAATCACAGCCCAACATTAAAAAGTTAATTACATTCTGGAGAATTGTGTGTGTTTTTGTGCAACACTTTAACTGCAAAAGGATGTTTCTCAAAAATATCCAGTGAAGACCACTACATTCTTGAGGGGGGAGGGGGGGGGTGGAATGGGACGGGACATTGATTGGTTCGAGATCCTAAGAAAAACAAAACACCCTTTCACTTTTTTGCTAAATGGGTATGAAGCAATATGTGAAGAAAGAAGACTTTAACATCATTGCCAGTATTAATGAATATAGCTGTGTATGGGGAGGGGGTCTTTATTCGAATGACTACATAAAGAAGATATTGTGTTTTGAAGCATTTATATGGCCAGACAGGCAGAAATGAGAGAATATTTCCAACATCCTTCACGGTGTGCTTTGAATAAACTGACCGAATGCAGCTTGTGATGAAGAAGATTCAGGTTCTCCCTGTCAGTGCTTTTGTGTAGATGTGAAATATTGCTCATAAAACCGTCCACCCAGGTTTAAGTTACCCACCAAACCAGCACATTCCGAAAAACATTATGTGGACCAAACCATTAAAACATTCACTAACATTTTTTATTATTGTTGTTTAGATACTTATAATATATATATATATATATATATATATATATATATATATATATATATATATATATATATATATATATATATATATATATATCAAAAAGCTTGAGAGGAATTATTAAAGGCAGAGGCTGGAAAATCTTACAAAACTTATGCTGCACTTATTATCTAAACCACATTAAATGTAATTATAGAAACATTCCTTGTGATAAACTAACAAATAGAAACATAAAGCTTCTGATGGTGTTTGAATTGTGATTGCCAGGTACTAGAAAATGTTTATTCTGTTAAAGTGGTGTACTTAATCAAATTACCCTGGATAGAGTTAGCCTGGATTGAAAGAAACTATAGCAAAAAAAAAAAAAAAAACACACAACTAAACAAAGGTCTTTATCTTCTCTCAGCCCATGAAGCCTTATAATGTGACTTTCTTTCTGGCCAATACTGCACACATGGAATTATTCTAAAGAAACACTGCACCTTCTTATCAAGTGCAATAGAGAACACAAAATGGCACATGGCATTTAAATGTTTTACAGGGATATGCAGGTTTCTTTTTTTTCTTTTTTTAGAGGGGGGTCCATCTAGATAACAAACACAAGCTGATGTAAACTATGTGGTTGCAAGCTTTAGTGATGTCTGCAGATATAACAGTACAGCTTTGATAGTTAGAAAGCAGTAACTAATTGGTATTTCTTTCTATTTTTATGCATAGTGTGGTTAATAAAAAGGCTGACTCCTATTATTTTCATTGCAGGCCTTGTTTGTAGGAAAACATGAGTACACTCACTTATTGCAACATTTCCTGTATTTTACTTAACCAGTTGTGGGTTTTTTTCTTATGTTGTTGCAACAGTTTGTAATTCTGTATTATTATTTGTATGTTTTATTTGACCCCATATAATTGATTTATGTTGGGATGTTATGTTGCTTTTGTGTTTAGATTGTATTTTGATTTTAATTTATATATTCAGTAGTTCAATGCAATTTTGTTCTTTTTTTTCTACTCCTGCTCTCTATTGTACAGTTTTTCATACTTACCATGGAGATACTGTATATAAAATTGATTGTAAATAGATGGGATCTCTCTCCCTGTTACAGACCACTAGTTACAACTCCCCTGTGTAAATAAATGTCGGAAGCAGATTGCCTTGGTGTGTTATTTTTTTCTTTCTTTTGTTTGACATAAAATACTCAGACACATACTTTTGGTGGTTTAAATGTTATTTAGGCTGAGAGCTGAAAGCAGTATTGACTACATTCTAAGTATACTATCTGTAATTTTATGGAAACTGCCCTATCACAAATCTAGTTCATACTTAACTTGTGACAATATAGAAGTTCCACAGGCTATGTACTGATCTGTTGTGTGGCAGGCAGCAGCTGGGGATTGATCTGCATAAAGAATGACGGCAGAGAATAGTAACAAGCAGAGAAAAAAAAAACATGCAAAAATCATTTGATGAATTTGTTTTTTTAGATGTACAGTGCCTATAGAAAGTCTACACCCCCTTGAACTTTTTTCACATTTTGTTGTCTCAGTGCCTCAGAGTTTCATGCATTTAAATGAGGATTTTTGTCCACTTATCTACACACCATACTCCACACTGTTAAGGGGAAAAAAGTTTTTATTGAGAACAAAATTATATATTAAAAATACAAAACTGAAAGATCATAATTGGATAAGTCTCCACCCCTGAGTTAATACTTGGTGGAAGCACTTTGGGCAGCAATTACAGCTGTGAGTCTGTTGGGATAGGTCTCTACCAACTTTGCACACCTAGATTTGGCAATATTTGACCATTCTTCTTGTTCGAGTTCTGTCAAGTTCCTTGGGGAGCGTTGATGGACAGCAATCTTCAAGTCATGCCACAAATTTTCGATTGGATTTAGGTCGGGGCTCTGACTGGGCCACTCAAGGACATTTACCTTTTTGTTCCTTAGCCACTCCAGTGTAGCTTCGGCTATGTGCTTTGGGTCGTTGTCATGCTGAAAGGTGAACTTCTGCCCAGTTTCAGCTTTCTTGCAGAGGGCAGCAGGTTTTCCTCAAGGACTTCTCTGTACTTTGCTCCATTCATTTTCCCTTCTATCCTGACAAGTGCCCCAGTCCCTGCCGATGAGAAACATCCCCATAACATGATGCTGCCACCACCATGCTTCACAGTAGGGATGGTGTTCTTTGGGTGATGCGCTGTGTTGGGTTTGCGCCAAACAACGCTTTGCATTTAGGCTAATTTTAGTTTCGTTAAACCACAAAACTTTTTGCCACATGGCTACAGAATCTCCTGAGTGTTTTTTTGCATACTTCAAATGGGATTCAAGGTGGGCTTTCTTGAGTAATGGCTTCTTTCTTGCCACCCTACTATACAGGCCAGATTTGTGGAGTGCTTGGGATATTGTTGTCACATGCACACTTTGACCAGTCTTGGCTATAAAAGCCTGTAGCTCTTGCAAAGTTGCCATTGGCCTCTTGGTAGCCTCTCTGATCAGTCTCCTTCTTGCTCGGTCATCCAGTTTGGAGGGACAGCCTGATCTAGGCAGGGTCTTGGTGGTGCCATACACCTTCCACTTCTTAAAAATTGTCTTGACCGTACTCCAAGGGATATTTGATATTTTTTTTATACCCATCCCCTGATCTGTGCCTTTCAACAACTTTGTCCCGGAGTTCTTTTGAAAGCGCCTTGGTGCTCATGGTTGAGTCTTTGCTTTGAAATGCACTACCCAGCAGAGGGAACCTACAGGAACTGCTGAATTTATCCTGAAATCATGTGAATCACTACAATTTAACACAGTTGGAGGCCACTTAACTTGGTGTGTGATTTTGAAGGCGATTGGTTACACCTGAGCTAATTTAGGATTGCTATTACAAGTCGGGTGGACACTTACCCAACCAAGCTATTTCAGTTTTTATTTTTAATTAATTTTCTACAAATTTCTAGAATATTTTTTTCACTTGGAAGTTGTGGGGTAGGTTATAAGGGAACAAAAGGTGAACATTTTGAAAGGGGGTGTAGACTTTCTATGGGCACTGTGTGCGATATATATATATATGAATATGTCATGCATGCCATATGTTTTAAAAGTAAAAGTGGCATAGTGAAAAAAATATGCTGCAAATGACAGATCCCAAGCAATGTCATTTTGGAGCTACACCCCTCAAATGACTGGAATGATGGAATCTAGCATAAGAACCATTTACAGTTGTACATGAACATGTAATATTGACACTTTATACAATGCATTTAAGTCTAGTCAATCACACATTTTTACTAGCATATTCTCACTCTTCAGAATCAAAAGTACATTAAGCTTTACTACACAATAAGCAATAATTTAGAAATGTATTTATAATGTGTAGTAAAGTATTAATGGGCATGCTCTTTGCTGTTGCTTTCATCTATTTAGCTTTAATTTTGTTTTATAAATTATGATTAGAGATAGAGATGGGCTATGTATAAGTATCCCAAGCCAGAAACATCAAGAATTTATGGAAAACATATCTGTGTATACTAACTTTTAATCACAATTTGACAATTCAGGTGAAAAATGTAAGTATGGCAAATATACATACACACACATAGAGGGACAAGGTGTATTAAACAATATCCTGTAATAAGCATTTTGTAAAATGTGTACTACAGGTTTTAAATAGTCTTCATTAACCAAACCAGTCACAACCAGGATTCACAAATAAGTGTCTCAATCATTTTTGCTGATGAATGTTACAAAAGTATTCGCTCGGTATTGCTCTCTCTCCATATCCAGAGTGAGAGAACAATGCTGTGTTGCCAATTCCCATTCGGGTGCTCAGATACACTGCATGCTGGACATCAATGTTCGCTAAAAAAATAAAATCTGTTAATGGTTGTTGTTAGTCATCCACGCCGTGTGGTGGCGTTCTGATAAAACACCTACAACGTCATTGAGACGCTCTCTTTTAACTTGGCAACACGATTCACTTCCGGTTGCTAGAAGGCACACATGTGTTATCATTTTTGGAGAATAACACATTTATAAAGTCTACTGTTTATATGTAAATAGGCAGTTTGATTTTTTTGGTACTATAAGTAGAAATCCAAATTACACGTTAGTGTTATACTTTGCATTGTTGTTCATGATTGTAAATTTGCATGTAACCACGCTTGATAGCACATATTTTTACTAAAATTTTGTTGGAAGCGAAATCTCTTTTTCTGGTGAGCAAGAAGATCGATCCTCTGGAAAGAAGTTTAATATAAAATGGCACCGGTAAGTGTATAATCTTTTATCATTCTAGACGTGATTGAGTAAAACTTTAACTGTAACTACAACTGTGAAATTGTTGTTGAGTGTCAGATTTTATTGAGTAAAACTTTAACTGTAACTACAACTGTGAAATTGTTGTTGAGTGTCAGATTTTCTAACAATAAATTCCTTAAATACAAATATAATCTATTATTTCTTATGCATCCTTCTGTCAAAGTTTGTATTTTTTATGAGGCCTGCTATCTTTGTGATGTTTTATTTTTTATATATATAAAATAGCTCCCAAAGCCAAATAAACAATTGTTTGACACAGCTTTAGTATCTGACACTTCGATATCAACAGTCCAGATATTCATATAGTATAATTGTATTTATAGATGTATCAACAGTCCAGTTATTCATACAGTAGAATTATATTTATAGATGTATCAAGGCCAGATATTCATACAGTAGAATTGTATTTATAGATGTATCAACAGTCCAGTTATTCATACAGTAGAATTATATTTCTAGATGTATCAAGGCCAGATATTCATACAGTAGAATTGTATTTATAGATGTATCAACAGTCCAGTTATTCATACAGTAGAATTGTATTAATAGATGTAACACTTAAGGAAATTTAGATGAAATGAGAGGGGGAAAAAAAGTGTGCAGTCTCCTCTTTCTGGCTCATGTAAAAAGTGCCCTTAGCTCTAAGTAGAATATGATCTTGCAAACTACAGTATTTTAAATATTATTTTTATGTTGCTTACAATTAACACATTTTGATAATTGGTAATATCAACAGTGGCACTACACCGGACCAAGCTTTACTGGGGTGACCACAGCTATCCCAATTGTTTGTTGATTTGTTATGATCAATTTCCCCCACCAGAGAAAAAGCAAGAAGAAAGCACCAAGCTTTCGTAAATTGCTGAAAACCAGCAATATCAAGATTGAAAACAAACTAAAGAACAGGCAGTTCAAGCAGCAAAGCATCGCAAAGAAAAACCGGAAGGAGCAGAAGAAGCTCAAGCAAGCTCTCAATAATGCTGCAACCAGAACTCCTCTTCCACTGGAGAGGTACAAGAAAAGGCATGGTAGGAGTTTTTCTCATTGTATTGTCTCCAGATAAGAGTGCTGCAACTAGAATTTAAATGCTATCCTCCATGGGTGATTTGTATCGCTGGAGACAAGCATGAAGTGCAGAATTTGTAATGCATGTGACTGTTAGATTTTAAATTACCCTGAGGAGAAATCAAACTTTTCAAAGACATTTCTTACAAGGTTAATTCCTATGCTGTGAATGAAGGTTGTGGTAACTTTTTTTTTCACACGTGGCTGTTGAAAGCTGTTTAGAAATCAATTATATGAATCTTTGCTTTTGCATTTGTTATGAGATTCTATGGTGCATGCTGTGTTTTGACCTAAGGGAAGCACATATATTTTTGTTCAATTCTTTCTCCCCACCCCATGTGCTGCTTACAGAGGAGGAGGAGGAGGAGGAGGAGTTTGAGGAAACTCTCCCTGTGGATATGATGGAAGATGATGATCTGGAGCAGATGAAGGCCATGGCTCAAAAGGCCTCATTCTTAACAAGAGACCTTTCCTCCAGGTACGGTATGAGTGATTCCCTGTGGAAAATCAGAATCCTGTGTGTTTAGTTCTTGCAGCAGTAACTGTTCTAAAGGACATTTATAAGCTGTGTAATAACCCTATTAAATGCTAATTTATCTGCATTAATGTACAGTGAGCCAGTCCATGCCAGGAAGCGCAAACAGGAAAACGTGATGGATAAGTATGAGAAGTTGCCTAGACTGATGCAGAAGGAGCAGGAAAAAGAGCTTATTCATCTGCTGCCCATCAAAGACAAGTCTGGCATTATTCCCCAGACTATGGAGAAACCAGGTACTGAACAATCTACTTCAAACATTCAATAACCTGCTTCATGATCTGGATAAGAGCCAAATCACGTCACATCTTAATGAAAAGCTGAGTTACTAGCACGATTGTTTGTTTTTTTTAAATGATGATTTATTATTTTGAGTTCTTACTAACTTGTCCTGTTTGTGTTTTCTTTTTTTTAACTGAGGTGTTTATAATTGATTTGATGTTTTATATGTACACTTGTTTCGTATCATTAAACAAGTTATGTACAAATAATTGTGAAAATTACTTTTCTTTATTATTGTAATTTGATTCAATGTTTTTTATTGTATTTAATGTCCTGTTTCTGCAGTAGTAAAGAAAGCAGAGAAGGAAAATGAGGATGAAGAAGATGGTGGTGATGGTGCTGAAGAAGGTAAAACAAAATTGGAGGGTTTGTATCTGGATTGTCAGTCAACCAGTCTTCCATTTTGGTGGTGTTAGGTGTTGTTTAAATATGTGTAAAGCATCTTATGAGTGTTCTTTGCATTGTACTGTAAATATCTGTGAAACTAATTCTATGAACTTTAAGTTGTTTTTTCATTCTGAACCAACCAGGTTTCTCAGTTAAACTATTACAACACCTGGTAGTTGTGCAATGATTTTGGATGTCTTCACAACATACTGCTGTAATATTTATTTGATCTTTAGTTCTTATTTGAGTCTGTCAATAGACTGCGCCCCGCAGCTACAGAAAATGTCGAAATAGGATGCACATTGTTCATTATGTGCCTACTGCTTCTCTTTAAGAACTAACACACAATATAATTAGGGCTTCTGATTTCGGTTTTAACCGATAAAACCTGATCAAACACCCCCGATACAAAAAAAATGAAAGCGGTTATATCCAGTAAACACCAGAAAAACACTGGACTACTCAAGTCACGTTGGCTTGACCCCTTTCCCTGTGAAAAAACTTTGTGCAGTGCAACTGGGCAATGTCCCTCCTCCGTGACTTATATCTAGCATTGATTCGTTCTAAATTCTTAAACCCACTCCAACTACTGAGTGGCAGCAAATTCCTACATTTCTATTGAAGGATTGTGACACGCTTGAAAGATATAAAACGTGATTTGTTTCACAGGGAATATTTACACGTTCGTGGAATTTAAAACGGAATTGTGGCGAAATGTAAAAAAAACAAAAAAAAAAAAAAAAAAAAAAACCAAATGCAGGCCATCATTTGCTGCTGTTACTCAAAATTCCATCTGAAGACTTTTATATATTTTTTTTAATTTTAAGTTAATGCGCTGAAGCCTCTTCCATTGCTAACCACACAAGAGCTGGTGGTCCTACGGAGAAAGAGACTAGAGGAGAGAAAGGTTTGCATTGCTGCTCTGGGGTCATCCATTTTGTCAGATCCATCCGCCAATGTAAGTGTTGCATCAGCAAGCTTTGAAAGGAATTTTTGCTTTAATGACTTTAGTGACCAGGCAGATTTACAAGTGCAGTTTTTAAAATAGTTTATGTATAGTTAAAGTTTTAAATATGTACTTTAATAGATGTTCCCTTTTTAAATGTTACCAGTATAATAACAACTTTGTTTAAAATAAAACAGGTAACACTCTTTAATTTCTAGTTTGGCTCACAGGGTGATATAGTGTAGGTGCAGCTTGTGTCCATACTGCTAAATGTACCTTTATGTAATGCAAGCAAACTACAAGAAGGTCTGTTTCCTCATAAAGTAGGCTAAACTGTTGACAAATTCAGTTAGCACACCAAGGATGCTTTAAAAATTATATATATATATATGTATATGTATATGTATATGTGTGTATATATATATATATATATATATATATATATATATATATATATATATATATATATATGTGTGTATTGTGTAAAACTGAACATGATTGCAATGTGTTTTTGTGGTCCATTTGCTTACCAACTTGGGTTTACAATCCAAATGTTGATAAGCTGTCATGTTTCATGTCACTGCTTCTAAATCCTTGATTACTTTTCCCCCAGATTAAGAAGTTGAAAGAGCTTCGCTCAATGCTGGTAGAGTTGGATCCCTATGTGGCTGTCACAGTTCGAAAGCTAGTGATGGTCTCACTGACGGAGCTCTTTAAGGACATAGTTCCATCTTACAGGATTCGGCCCTTGACTGAAGCAGAAAAGTCTACTAAGGTATTTGGGGGGGTAATCATTTTCTTGCATAAATAGTGTACAGGGACCTATTGATTTTTCTGTAGTGTACTGCAGATGCCTGTGCCTTTTACGGTTGCTGTTTACTGAATCGTTCAGCCTTAAAAAATAACTTATTTATTTTGTTAAGTGTTTTACTGGTAAGACATCTAAAGTTGCATAAACTGCATTTTCAGGTGCAGTCTGTGTTGCACATACAAAACCTCAGTGTTCAGAGACCATTTGAATTACTGACTTCATATTTGATATGTTATATAAACATTGCATGCTTTATGTGTTGGAAATCATGCAGTACATAAATGTAGAGTTTAGCGATTTTTCAGACCCTGTTTTGTTCTCATACGTCTGCTTTGTGGCATCAAACAATATTAACGATTAATTACCAAAGATGGTTATTTCCATAGCTACCAAGCATCTAACTTGAATGTGTGCGTTTCATTTTTAGGTTAAAAAAGAAACCCAGCAACTACGAGAGTTTGAAGAAGGTTTAGTAAGTCAGTACAAGTTTTACCTTGAGAACTTGGAGCAAACTGTTAAAGGTATGGGAAGATCAAATATATTTTAATGCTTAAATATCTAGACAAACGTTCTGAGTTAGATAGCAATTATTTTTCATAGCAAGTACTAAAAGATGGTCATGAGGTGGCTGAAATGTGTATTTATTTGACAAAAGGTTTTCTATGTTCTTCCCAATAGACTGGAAACAGATGAAGAAAAAGAAAAGTGACGTTGTTTCATTAAAGTCTTACAAAGGTCTCGCTGAAGTAGCCGTGAAGTGTCTTTGTGAACTCCTGGTGGCTTTGCCTCACTTCAACTTCCACAACAATATCATTGTGATGATTGTACCCCTTATGAATCATGACTGTAAAAAGGTGACAACTTCTCCTCTTAGTTTAATTGTGAATCACAGTTACATTTGATTGCCTGTTTAATTGGCAATTCAAACTGGTGATCATTGGTTTGTAGTAGAATATCTTTTTAAATTGTTTACTGAAATGGTGCACTGAGTTAACTGTTATAAACAGAATTTTGCAATGGAGACTACTGCTCTTATGTTTATAGGTGTGTTCAAATATTTTTGTTGTAAACCACCTGCAGTAAACAATGGGCAAGGCCATCTTAAGCAAAAAAAAAAGATACTATATATGTGCAACAATTTTAAAAGCCAGTTTCTTAGCTGTTCTGCAAACACTCTTGAATTATTGTATGTGTGAGAAGTAATCCTCGCTGTTTTATTTCTAGATTTCAGAAATGAGCTGTGAAGCAGTTAGGAGGCTTTTTAAACAAGACAAAGTTGGTCAAGCCTCTCTCGGAATGGTTAAAGTGATCTCTGGTCTTGTCAAAAGTAGAAACTATGAGGTCAAACCAGAGGTAAGTAAATCTTTAGCTGCATAATGTTTATAGTACATGTACCTTAAGGACCAATTAGCAAGTAGTCATTTTGTGTAGTCATATCTCAAGACGCCTACAGAAAAAACATGATCCATCTGTGATCATTTTGTAGTCACTTGACACTATTTTTAATGTCATGGTCTTTAGCCAAAGTATAATCCTCTATAAAATACTGTATGTACTGGGAATGATAAAATCAAGTGTATATGTGGTAACAGCTATAGTATATGGTAGTGTCTAGTACATTTGTTTATATTATTTTATATAATTCTGCCATTGTAAAATCTAAAGGAATAGAAAAGCCGTACAAATTCAGCCAAGTAAACATAGGAAGCAATGTTCTATATGGTGGTATACTGTTTAGAAGAAAACAGTCTTATTTAATAACCAGGTCATGGATTGTATTATATACTGTACAATTGTACAAGCTAAACATTCTGCTTCCCATATCTCTTTTCAAAGTAACACTTATTCCACGAATTTATTTTTTAAATTATATATTGTGTAATTTTTTTTAATAACAGGTTCTGAAGGCTCTGCTTTGCTTGAGAGTAAAAGAAGTGGAAGTTAAGAAAGATGCAGATGATATTGCCCCCAAAAAGAGATTCATGAACTTCAAAGAAAAGAGAAAACATCTGTCACGAATGCAAAGAAAGGTCACTCTTCATTTTACTACAACACTGTGGTGCTCATGTGCTGCTGGGGTTTAAGCTCTTGAAATGTGAATCGTTTTAAAATAATGTGTTTTGTATTTATTTTTAGTGGAAGAAAGCGGAAGATAAGTTAGAAAAAGAACTTCTAGAAGCTGAAGCAACAGAATGCAAAGAGAAAAAGCTTAAACTGGTAGGTGGTTTCTGGTGATAATACAGTACATGGTGAACAGTAGTTTTTCTATAAACGTCAGTGTTTTACAGGTGTATGGTACATGGTGGTAGTGCAAGACATGTGTGTAATAAGGTTGATGATAAAACTGTTAACCTGAATTTTTTAAAACAAACTACCACCAGTACATGAACACATCAAAACACAGTCATTACCAAAACAAGCAACAATGGCCTGCAGATGTAAAGTTTTATCCGCAGAAGACAGGGAGAAATTTGTGGACGAGCAGAATAATGCAATTACTCTCAGAAAAACAATACGCGTCAGACATTTATTAATAAATTACCTCAGCCACATGCCCTCTGTTGGATGTTAGGCAAAGAGGCTTGAGTGATGGGGAAATCATCCAAGTCCACCCTCCAAAAAGCCAAGCGTATTTTCTACTCCGATCCTTAGTAATAATACATGTAGTTTACACTTGCTGTGTTAGTTGTATTGTACATGTTTCTGCATTTCCAAATTGGTAGAGTGAAAATGTATTTGAATTTTATTGGGTGTGTCATCTTAATAGTTCTGGATAGGCTAGTCACAGGCGTTTACTGTACATACTCTAAAAGATATGTTGGCAATGTCAGAATTAATGTACGTGAACAATTCTTATGTATTTTTTTGTCTCTCAATCAGCACACAGAGACCCTGAACATTGTGTTTTTAACATACTTCAGGATACTGAAGAAAGCTCAGAAGTCAATTCTGCTCCCTTGTGTTTTGGAAGGTCTTGCAAAGTAAGGCATTTAAATGCAGTTTTCAGACTGTGTAGTACATCTGGATTATACTATAAAAAAGAATTAATATTGATTTTTTTAAGAATACAATGAGGGCCTACCCAGGAATATACAATACAATAAGAAGAATTTTGTATAATTTGTTATTGCTTCTAGCCTCATAAATTCAGTCTAAAAGAGAACTTTGTTTTCCCCATTAGGTTTGCCCACCTTATTAATGTGGAGTTCTTTGATGATCTGCTGATTGTGCTGCACAAACTCGTTGAATCTGGGGTAAATACAAGTGTTTTGTTGGGTGTTTTTATTTTGTCTGCTTTAAATCCAAAAAGCACTGAATATTGATTCTAAACTATGACCTTTTGTACTTCGTACCTGAAATAGGTTTGTATTATCAAAGCCATATGCATTCTGATACATGTAAAAAAACGAAAAACAACACATTACCCTCAAACTGTGTTTTTACTTGTATGTGTCTGGTGTTCCAACATGTTTGTACTTTAATTGTTTCCTGTAGGACTTGAGCTACAGGGAAAGCCTTCATTGTATTCAGACCGCCTTTCATGTTCTTTCTGGTCAAGGTACCTCATTAAAGACCGTTCTTCCAGTGCTTTCAATTCATTATCTTTTTGTATTCCAGTAAAATGACACATCACTTTTTCTGTTGCAGGTGATGTACTGAACATTGACCCATTGAAATTCTACACGCACCTCTACAAAACTCTTCTCAGACTACATGCAGGTATGCTTTTTTGTATTTATTTTTTTATTGTATATAAACAAACTTCAGTCCTTCATCGGTTTTGACAGAACCTTTTTCAAATCTGGTACAAAACCAGAACCCTGGATGTCTTGATCTAATATAGGAGGCTGTGTGGTCCAGTGGTTAAAGAAAAGGGCTTATAACCAGGAGGTCCCCGGTTCAAATTCCACCTCAGCCACTGACTCATGAGCAAGTCACTTAACCTCCTTGTGCTCCGTCTTTCGGGTGAGATGTAGTTGTAAGTGACTCTGCAGCTGATTCTTAGTTCACACACCCTAGTCTCTGTACGTCGCCATGGATAAAGGTATCTGCTAAATAAACAAATAAACTAATGCAAGACACCTGACCTGGCTTTGAGTTGGCCTAAAGGTGTTCTGTTGATTTGATATTTTGCATGTGGATTAAAAAGAAATCCAAAACATGAACTTTGGTGTCTGAATCTGATGCTTTGTAACATCCATGACATTTTTGTTATTGTCCTATTTTGTATTTGTTTGTATGATCCTATTTATTATTATTATTATTATTATTATTATTATTATTATTATTATTATTATTATTATTAAATGCCTTTGATTTTAGTCACTTTCTGGCAAGTTCATTTTGTTAATGGCAGCACTTTTTTTTTGACGTATTTAAGCACAAGTTGTAAACTTGCGTTTCATTCCCTCAGGTACAGCGAATGATGATATGATCATTGTCCTGCAGTGTCTGGACGTCATGCTGACTAAGCGCAGGAAGCAGGTTTCAGTGCAGCGAGCGCTTGCTTTCATTAAACGCCTCACCACGCTCTCTCTGCAAGTGTTACCTAATTCAACAGTCGGCATCTTGGCAACAAACAGGGTGCTAATGCACGTAAGTAGTGAACTGCACCGACACCCACACTGTGTACTCAATAATGAGTAGGACTGTTTTTAAAAGTGACCCAAAAAGTAGAACTAGATGACAAATTCATTTTATTAAGTTGTTTTATGTAACACCGCTCATGAGTTTAGCTTTTTTTAAATGAAAATATATATATATATATATATATATATATATATATATATATATATATATATATATATATATATATATATATATATATATAGATGTGTGTTGTTTTTTTTTAATCATTTTTAATCATTGTCCTGTTATGTTTTCATTAAACGCAAAAGGCAATTTCTTTGTCAAAGAAACAGCTTACTAGAAGGAGAAAGTAAGACGCCAGTGACATTGGCCAAATACTTTGTTGCCAATGTTACCTGTATTTTGTATTTGCTTTCATTGTATGTTCTTTTTATTTTAGACATTCCCCAAGTCCGATATCTTGTTGGATAATGAGTCACAGGGTAGTGGGATATATCTGCCCGAGCTTGATGAACCAGAGTATTGTAATCCTCAGAATACATCTCTGTGGGAGCTGCATACACTTCAGGTGAGTGTTCATTGATTTCATTGAAAACATACCGGCTTTACTTTAAATGAGCAAATATTCTAAGTCCTGCCATGGCTTTATTTCTTCTTTGTGTTATGTTTTTTATTTAGAGACACTATCACCCTATTGTGCGGAAGTTTGCAGCTCATCTCATTGTAGGGGCACCAAGCGAGGGGTCAGGAGCCCTTAACGTGGATCTCAGTAGAAAGTAAGATGTTCAACCCTCTTTCTCCACTTTTGGAATTCATGACTGCTTTATGAAGGCTTGTACGAATCGCTCTTTAAGATGCTTTCCAAAGACTTATTGCTACTATACAGCTCGTTCTGATTCAGTCAAACTCTGCTGCTTACAATCAGAGATAGGGTTCATCTCAGGACTATGCAACTAATTTATTTAAATGCATTGCATATTGATATTTCAGTAAAACAGCATGACTTTATAGCAGATAGTGATCATATGTACTTGTTTCATCTGTACAAAAAAAGTAATGTCATTTTTTTGTTGTTTTTTTTCTAGATCGGCTACTGACCTTTTTGAGGATTACAGTACAAAAGGAATGACATTCAATCCTCCAGTTGCAACACCATCATCAAAGAAAAAGGTTATACCTCCAAAGTTCAAATGCACTGTGTTAAATGTATCTGATGTGACTAAATCTACTTATTAGGTTCTCATTCAGAGTTATTTCTTGTGAGAAAAGACCTTATGGACGTGACATTTGCATGTATTCATTTAATATTAGAACCACAGGGTTTATGTTACTACCTAGACTGCCGCATTTTAAATAGCTTCGATATGAAAATGAAAGACAAATCATGAACATCATATCTAACATTTGCATAGCAGAAACACCGTATTTAAATGAAAAAATAAACATAAAAGGCTTTCTTTTCAAAATGTGCGCGTATAACACATGACTTCAAAAAATGAAAAAGTATAGTAAAATAAACATTTGAAAAGAAAATAGTGAAGACTGCTATATGTGCATACACAATTGTAAAAACAAAGTAATTATTTACAATAACAAAAAGCTCCCCCCCCCCCCCACATTACCACATACAACACATGACTTCAAAAAATTATAATAAAATAAACATTTGAAAAGAAAATATTGTGTGAAAATATTCAGCTGTAACTGGTATATGTACATACAAAATTATAAAAACAAAGTAATTATTTATAAAAAAAACAAAAACATTATAAAGATAATAACTCAATTCCCCATTGTGTAATGTGAATATGCATTCAGGGAAACATACTTCAAAGTAGCCCCCATATTATCACAATCCACACAGATGTAACGCTTATCAACTTGTCGTGTGCATTTACCACATACTGCTCTTTCACACTGGGCACAGATATCGGAAGTTTTATTTTTATTGCATTTAGTTACCTGGCATTGTTTTCTCTTGCATGTGTCACTCGGTGCAGCACTGAATCCAGGTTGAGCTGCTGCAGCCTGCTGCTTTGCAGTTTTCTGATCGAAATGTTTCTGCCGGAGCGCTGTGGCTAGCTTCAAGATGAAATCTCTCCTACTGATATTTTCCCCGGTGCATTCCTTGTACAAAATGAAGGAATTGATGGCTGCCATGTCCAATACATTGTAAAATACAGCAACTGGACACTGGTGATTGCTTTCACTGAGTACTAAGTTTTGTACAGATGGTGGAAACTCTCGTCTCACTTTGTTTACTGTTCCAACCAGGGTGCCTGGTGGTTCTAGTGTTGAACTTAAGAGGTATAGATTTCCCTAACAGCATTTTTTTTATATATACAGGAGAAGTTTACAATTGGAGATGCATTGCTGGACAGTGATTTGAAGAAACAAATTGACAGCCATCTTGAAGCCACCTCTATCCTGTCTGATTTGGATTTTGCAGCACATTTCAGGAAGGCATTTATATAGAGAACAGTGGCCAGCTTTGGGACGATGGTGATTAACACAGGACTGCGAAAGAGACCCAAAAATCATTATCGTGGTTTTTATTATTAAAAGCCAGCAAGGTTAAGGAACAGACAGATGGGAATGTGTTAATGAAAGGAGATTGTGGATATTGAAGACCATATGCCTGAGGAGCAGTTAAAATTCAACTCTCAAGCCACAGTATGATTGTGGGGGAAATAAATAAATAAATAATTCCAGTAAAATTGTCCAAATCAAGTCAACAGTTGTAATTACAATTCAGTGTAACGGTATTGATTAGAGATGTTGGCATGCCATTTAATGGAGTCATTTTCAAACAATAAGTCAATTAATTTTAACTTGGACCCCAATGGTGAACCTTCCTTCTATATCTTTGACACATCCCACTTTTATGTTTGGGGTCTTCTATGTTAAGACTGCATAGCACAAATGGGACTGGAGCAAAAAAAATGACCAGGTGAAAATATGGTTTAAATGAAAGTATTTGAAAACCTAAAAAATGTGCGATTGTTGTATCTTTTGAGTGATGCAGTCAGATCATCAGAGTATATTTGAACAACAGCAATAAAATAAAGTTGTATAATGACAATCCCTGACTGCCAATTTAGCACACTAAACAACTTGTTTTAGTTGCTAGTGCATTTCAGAAAGCTTCAGTGGTTTTAGAACCTTATTTTGTTGGCAGTCATAATTAATGTTTAACCGCAACAGGACTTTCTCTTTTATTTGGCTGTACAGGGGGTTTCAATCTCTTACAAAATGTATTTTTTATTATTATTATTATTATCACCTTTTGGAAGAAGTACATTTTCTTGAGTTTGGAAGTGATTTAGCAGCCCAAGATCCTAACCACTAGGGGTGCCATTTCACAATAATGCTAACTATTTACTGATTTCTTCAATAGTTTGGACTGGAGTATTGTGTATGCTTGGTAAGACAAATCCCATGATACACACATTTTCAACACATACTAGAACTATATAAAGCAATGAATCTAAGTTTCTATTTCTTTAAATATGTGTTTAATAAAGCAGTAACAATAACAAGCCCAAAAAGGGTATATATATATACACATTAACAAATGACACACACTAACATGCTTACTGTGTTCTAGATAAGCAAGCAAATAACAAATACAGACACATACTGTAAAACATACTAACTTTAAACTACTACTTTAAGCCATCTTAAACCTGTTCATGGTCCTACACCTGTCCTTCATCATAATGGCTGTCCTTCCTTTAAAGGGGTAGCTTTCCATGATAATCTTTCTTTCCCCAAACCTTGAGACACCTTTCTCAATCCACTTTGCCTCCTTCTGGGTCCACTTCTGCAGAAAGAAAAGTAATGTATTAATAGATCTCTCCACTCATGCAAAGCCAATGTATCAAGGTTATTTTTCTGCTTTGGGAGCTGGTGGTGCAGTGGGCCAATTAACTAGTATGCTATGCTATTCTCCTTGGAGTATTGGGTTCAAATTCAACTGATTCTTTTATTTTCAGAGTTGGTTAATTTCCTATAAAGTAATTGACAAAGTAACCAATTCCCATGGAAGTGAGATCATGCAGTGGGCTATTTCAGTAGTATGTTTTGATGTTCTTGGGAGACTGGGTTCAAATCCTGATGAGTCCTTACTTTATTTTCATACTTGGTTAATTTCCTATAAAGATGAAAAAGCAAGCTCGTCCATGGAAGTGAGATGGCACAGTGGGCTAATTCACTGGTATGCTGTGCTGTTCTCCTGGGGGTGGCTGTGTTCAAATCCAGCTGATTGATTGTTTCCTTTATTTTCAAAGAATGTGTTAGTGTACATTATATTCAGTTTGAAACACAGCGTTCCTGTGATAGCTGGTGGTGCAACGGGCTAATCCCGCCAGAGAGGAGAGTGGAAGTTGACGGTGTTGCTGCCTGAGAAGAGGAAGGTAAACTGCACTTTTCTGCATGCAGGTCTTTTTTTAAACATTCTTATTGTGTAATTCAGTAATTCTTCAGACTTCATTTGAATAGAGAATCTAGAGCCTGCACTTCCTCAGCATCCTAAGTCTACATTTCTGTCATCGCACTCGCTGCCCACTATGTTTGTTGTTTTTCTTTCTGTAGTGCACTGACTGATGCAATGTAATGACGAAAATCCTTAACCCCGCCCCTGGCTCGGCTCGCTCGCTCACAGCCGATTCAGATCTCTTGTAAGGCCAGAGTTTCCTGGTTTGGTTCTCGCTTGACTTGACAAATAGCCAGTGGACATCCACCCGTGCCCGTACCATGCTGAGCCCTCATGGGTTGGATGTGCCAGTGGAGAAGGGGTATGAGACAGTAAGAATGAAGCCCTTAGAGCAGTGGTTCCCAAACTGGTCCCGGGCACCCACTGTCTGCTGGTTTTCATTCCAACTGAGCTCTCAATTACTTAACTAGACCCTTAATTGAATTGATAATTTGCTGAATTAGAACTTTAATTGTTTTCAGCTCTTAACAGTTGCATATTTCAAGTTATCTATAACATTTTATAAGTACCTTGAACTCTGCAACTGTTTGAGAGCTGAAAACAATTATAAAGGTCTAATTCAGTAAATTATCAGTTCAATTAAGGGTCTAGTTAAGTAACTGAGCTCAGTTGGAACGAAAACCAGCAGTTAAATGGATCCCCAGGAGCATGGTTGGGAACCATTGCCTTAGAGAACAAATTGAGACAGAAAGAAACAATTCGAGAATACATTAAGAATGTTAGAATAAAACCACTGGAGAACAAAGTCAGAATAAACCATTAAAACAAATTACAAATGAACCGATAGAATACAAGAATAAACAGGGAGCAAAGCCAATGATAAATGAAGAGTGAACTCCAACATGACAGTCTGAGCCAGCAGCATACAAGAATAAAAGGAGGTAACGAGCCACCGGAACAGAAGGACGATTCGTTTTGGGAAAAATACTACGACAGTTAACACCAACGATGAAAACAATGAACTATTTTAATGAGTAAAGCAACAGTAGAATAAATTATTGCAAAGGGAGGAACACAAAGTACACTTCTGAAAATGGATGAATAATAATTTTAACTTTTAAAAAATGTATCAAGCAAAGCACCCAATTAATAATAATTAATCCCTTAAACATAAACAATCCAGCCAAAAAATGCTTGTTTGAAACTGAACATACAGTACAGCAATTCTTGAGAACAGGCTTGCACAGAGTATCCATGTTACCTGCTGTTCAAAACCCTCCCCGCATACAGCTGTGGTCAAAAGTTTTGCATCACCTAGAATTTTAGGATGGAGACATAATAAAACTATATGAACATAATTTTGATATTTTATTTAAGTTTGAGAATTAGTTTCCATGTTTAATCCCCTCACTGTCTGTATTGTGTCTGTATGTTGATTAAAACAGTAAAACAAATTCAGCACTTCATAAATTATTTATTTTTAGTACCAATATGATTTGCTTTCCTTCAAGTCAACAGAAATAAAGTAGTCTCCAAAACAGGTAACTTTACATATAAATAAACACAGTTTTGCACAATACACACAGACTGGCACTTCCACACATGTAGAAAGAATGTAATACTACAATTAAAGATAGGCAAGATTTTAAAAGTTGCCGCACATTTAAAGACATGTAAAGTAAATCTAAGAAGAAATACAGTTCTATGTTCTTAATATAATTTGATTTTAACTCAACTTCAAAGCACAAAGCTTCAGTGTTGAAGAAGGAGCAGTAAATATAGAGTGATGAACTGAGACTGATGCTTTAAATCACACCAAAACAATCTAGGCAGAATCTAATTATTTACATCCTGCCATTTTCTAAAGAACATGGAGGCAATACTTTAAACGTGTATAAGTCATTTAGTTTTAAGACATATCTGGTGAGTTGTGAGCTTTTATCCATAGTAACATAAATATCACATTCAAAGATGACACACATACAATAGAAAACAGGTTTGCGACTGCCATTGTAGTCAAATAGAACTACAATATGACATTTAGAAATAAAGCAAAGAGAACGTGCTGAATCTCATACACAAATTCATACTCATAGTTTAAAGTCAAGAAATGTGTGCTCTAAAAATGCACATGCAATACACAATAACAATCTCCTGTAACACAATGAATCAACAGAAATTGTTGAAAAAAGTATTAACTAAAAAGCCACTGTAAGTGTGTTTGTAAACACACAGATTTGAATGCATTTATGAAAAAGAAACAGCTTTGATGGTATGGTTGTACAAAGAATATAGATAAATACATTACATTGTATCATCAAGCCTTTTAAATAATGTAAACTAGAAATAAAAAAGTACATATGAGCTATCTACACATGTATGAAAACATCATATTTTGCCAACCAGGGCTGTGATATAAAATAACTTACATTGGATTGTGTTTCTATATATAATTTATAGCTTTCTAGGTTTTAGCAGGTTAGTAAAATGAAAAAAAAATACAGTTAACTGTATTTTATTGTGTTTCATCAAGTATTTTGTTATCAGCACTGACAATTATTATTACTTTTTGTAAAATAAAAATGTGAATGCTTGTGTGCTATTGTAATCATACATTACTAACACTGTGACAAGGTATATTCAGAATCTGCACCAGGTAGTTTACATTGCATGACAGGCTAACCCAAGGGGGTGAGACAGGGCCATTTTAAAAGCAAACAAACAAATATATACCACTTACACAGCCTGCATGCACAATACTTAAATGCAAGCTCAATTCAAGAATTTCAGCATAAGAAATACAAAGTCATTGTCCCTTTTATTAAAATAAAATTGGTACAATCAGCTCTCCAGATAAGCTACGTACTGGGTGTTTTGCACATTGAAAAAATATGAATTAAAAATCATGTTTAAATTTAATGTGTAAGAATAGACATTGCAATTTTGCTGCACAGCTTGAGTTTGCATGTTAATCAAGCTTCCAATAAATTCGGGTTTTCAATTAAAAAAAAATAAAATAAAATTAAAATTAAAATAAAAAACCTCACTTGCAACTACTCGGGCTATAATATTATTAAGGCAGGACTAAGGTTTTTGTACAGTAGTTCAAATTAACATAACAGTTCAAATGTAAGGCTGTACTTAATGCATAAGTTAGCATTAAAGTATGTACTGTATTTAGTGGAAGTACTCGTGACTTCAAGGTAATGTTGCATTTTACTCAACCAAAATACAGTTCACGCACAGTGTTTAAATTAGAGAGCTTAATGACCCAAAACTTTACCTGGAGCGCTGGTTATAATTAACCAAAAATTCAAAAAAGCAGAAGGACCAATCAGATCTCTTCAATTACATTTTCAATTTTACTATTTGTTTTTAAGAATATATAAGTTTATTATAATGCACTTGTGATAGAAAACAGTACAAGCTATTGCATGAAAGTCAGTAACTGCTATATAACATAATATAATTATTGAGTCAAGATTAGCAAAATTGTCTTTAGTGTATCTTTCCTAAATAAGTCTCAATCAGAAAAGGGCAATATGCAAAAGAAGATAGTTATGAACTAGAAGTAAAAAAAAAATCTTACATTTTAGCATCTCTTTTTAATGCAGAAGTAAAAAAAAATCTTACATTTTAGCATCTCTTTTTAATGCAGTAAAACAAATGTACCAGTAAAAGTCAGAGGAAGATCCAATTACCCACATGTTCAAATGTTTTCTCTGGAATTTCGCATTAAAGGGACGTCTCTATGTCCCTAGATGGGTAGTAAGGTACGCTGATGGGCTGCAGTGATTTCTATTGAAAAAACGTTTGCGAGCAGTTGAGAACCATTGGAACAGAAAATGGTAAAGTATATATTGTTTATTTTGTTTTTTACCCTGCAATGTCCAGTCCTCAAACCCTAATACTGGTTGAACAGACCTATTCTGTTAACCCATGCACTGGCCCTGCATTCTTTAAACATCTTACAATGCAAGTAACAGACAATTTATTTTTAGAACAACAAGAACTTCCAAAATGACAGATCAATATTGAAACTCCAGAATGGTACAATCCCACTACATGTGTATATAGCATCCTTCACTAGCAAAAGAAAAATATACAACTAAAATAGTAATATATACAATATTAACAAATTCTTCTAACTGACATAAAACTGTCTCAAAGTATTTACATAGTATCACCTATTAATGCATATAAACATTCACAAATCTACAATACTTCTGTGTACATCTATTGAATTTTTCTGTCCTTTAAATTGCAAAGCGTTTATCAGCTTTCTATCTTAAGCAAAAAGGGACAGTGCAAGGATTTGCAATGAGGGCTTTTATATATTTTCTCTGTCCTAAATCTCGCTCTGGTATTTTATGAATGGCTGAAAGAAATGTGATATGTTTAAATCATCTCTGACTCCCATAACAGTTCAGAATAGAAGGAATATCAAGAATGTCAGGTGTTTTTTACACTATTGGAGCAATCACAATATATCTTATTTCTTTATTATTATTTAAGATTGAGAAGTGTGATTGCATGGGTGAGGTCCTTCATTCAAGACAATATGAACAGCATCCCAATTTCGTTATTGTCTTGGGAAAAGAAAAATGTTCCAATCCAATGCACCATCCCTAAAACTACAATATAGTAAGTTTTGCTTTGTAATGTATGAAGTTTAACTTTATCACTTTTTGACACATACTTCTAATTTTCTTTTATCTGAAACGTACAGGACTATTAGAGTTATTCTACATAATATCACATGTACACAGCAGATACAATTAGAATCTGCCTGTTGATATCCAATTTAATTTCTACATCAAAGTTGCTATTTGATTTAATACCTAACTATGCGGTTCCATAGAAATATCAAGCACAAATCAAAGACAATATTTCAAAGTGCTACACATTTCACAATATACGAGTCAGTTTCAAAGTGCTTCACGTAACTCAGTGTTACCCGAAGCCATTCAAAACATCAGTGAAAAATCTTTAAGCGAGACCTTTCAAAACCAAAGCATCCCAATGGATTCTAATAAGCCAGCTTGTTGTCTGCCCCTTCTATCAGTGGTACAGGCGAGGGGGCTGGGGTTTTTTTTTGGTAACCCACTGGAGGACTGTACAAAGCTGGGATATACAGTTACTTTGATCATTTGGGTATTTTTAAAATATTGTACTCCACTTGGCTTGATAGTGATACCAACTACAGGGAGAGAAGTAGTGCAGTCAGCATCAGGAATTTCACTGCCACATTTGTCTATCAGCAGTAAAACCCCTATTTAAAAATACTCTGCTCTACACACCATGCTGTCTGTCTTCCAAAGTAACCACATTATGGGCTCCTTCCGAAGGTTGAGGGGGGCTGCTGAACCTGTACCCACACATTCCTGACTTGAATTTCCCAAAAACTGCCTCGATCCTGGAATCATTTGTGCAATTTCCAGTTCCGGAGCAGGGGGAAAGACCACGTGGAAGAGGCAGGGGTGTTGACTTGCAGATGCCTTCTCTCATTCTCACTGCCAAGGAGTTTCTCTGCTTCAGCTCTGCTCTCCACTATCAAGGCTTCGAGTCTCTCAGGCCACCAACCTGCAGAAATCAGAGCAACCAGACTTATTGACAGTACACAGCCAAATGTGATTTTATTTTAGCATTCAATCAAAAGACAATTACCAATTAAAACTGTTGGGTGAAAGACACCTATCCTGTACCCCCACCACATAAACACACTCCTTTACATGTACTTACACGTAAAGCTGCATTTTCTAGATTCTTTAAAAATGAGACCCTGCTCTGGTCTTTACATTTCATGCTGCATACACCAGTTAAGATGACATGCATGGGCTAAATGCATACAACCTTTCTCAATTTATGACATAGTTGATCTGAGTGCACCGCTTGAATACATATTTTCACCGGTGTTGTTAGAAATGATGGTTATTATAGTGAACATGGTTTTGTATGAATCACAAACACATGCTGGGAACTCAAGCCCTTCACTGCAGTGTTTTAGTTCTAGTTGATTCATTTCTATTAATTAGTGACTCACCATGTAAAATCAAAGATACAATGTTGCCAACCCTGGCAGAGGACCCACAGGTCCTACACATACATTATACATTGTTCTCCTGACAGCATGGTCAAGATGTTTAAAATGTCAGCTGTGCTGACTGAAACAGAAGTGTAATGTGAGAGTGCATTGAAAACATTCCATGTGCAGACATTTCAATGAGCATGAGATACTGTTTGTGTAATGCCAGACTGTGATGTCATTTTATTATTCTAACAGTCGCCAATATCCTGATTGCATTCAAAGATTAACCACACTAATCATATTTGTGGGGGAAAATGTTTTCCCATGTATGGTATTTTAAGTTCTCTTTCTCCACTCCATACAGACTGTTTTCAATGATGCATTCAACTAAATTGATCAACTACCAAAGTAACAGCTCTTGCTTCATACAATCATACATACAATCACCTGATAAACATTTTCTATAAGCCATGCTTGAAACTACTTACTAGAATTACAGTACCGGTTTGATTTACTTTTTTTTTTTTTTTTTTAATTACTAACATCAATAAAAATCTTCCCTGAAGCACTATTCAAATGAAAATTCATTTCTTTGCATCCGTGCGAACAAACTTCATTGATTGGGACATAAAACATGCAGTTCATGCTGACTTCAGAGGTGGTGTTGCTTCAGGGACAATATGATACGTAACCTGACACATATCAAAGCTGCTGATATTGAACTGCAAGGCATACCTGAATGGGACTCAATGCAAGCACTTAGGGGCGTTACTCAGCAACCTCACTGAAGGGCACACCACATGCAGCTTTCTCATCCTTACTCTGACCACTTTCTGGGGGCGTCGTCTGAGCTGGCCCTGAGGGGTTCCGACTCTGCTTGCCCGATTTGGTGAATTTCTTGAGCTCACTGGCAAAAGAAATACCTTTCCTCTTATCATCCCGTGCGGTCTGTGAACAAACATATTTCAGAGTTAGCAAAGTTTTTCTTCCACCTTACAAACTTGATTTATCGTCTAAATTCCATAAGGAACACTGAACCACCTTGTTTACCGTCCAGCTGCAGGCTGTGTTCTGGTGGATGTAATTTAGTTTAGAACAACCTAAATTGCCATGTCTCCCCATCCCCATCTTTACAACCAAATATCAATTATGTTACCTCATTGACACAAGATCATAATATTTGTTTTAGACCAGGTTGGGCAATTTTCTACAGGAAAAAGGTCATAGGAAAAGTAGAATGAGAAATCTCTAAGACGACTCTGTCACATGTTAAATTTTATATATATGTCAGTACTGGTATTGTGTGCAGCTCGGGTCCCTTCTAGGTAACTTACCTGGACTTGCTCTTTGAGCTTGAGGATAAACTTGCCTGCCCCCTTCCACTTGCTCTGGGCTTGATAGACACTTTCCTGATCAAAGAGGATGCGCTGGGTCGGCTTGGAGGTTGACGCTCTCTTGTTTACAGGCTCTTTTGTGACTTCCTCCACAAGCACGTAGTCACTGGGGTTGGGATTGGTCAGGATGCTGTACGAATACTTGGCTTTACTTAGTGTCTGCACATGACATAAGAACACGTTTTTTATTTTTATTTAAAACTCATCATGAGGTCATTTATCAGTTAAAAATTCAACTTAAAAATCCTAGATAGGGACATTTCCATGATCATGCTATAAGCTTATGTTGCCTGCACACAAGCCAGAATGCGAGTAGGGGCCATACTCACAAAGCATTTACCCCAGTTCTAAGTATCCGCTATTGTTTTGTCTCAGACTTAACAAGAAACAACTTAGAGCAGAGTTATTTTTTTACAGTGCATTGGCAATGTTTGTTTTTTGGTGTAAAGTTAGCACTGGGGTGAATGCTTTATGAATATTGCTCTCTCAAGGCAGTGGCTGTGGTTATTCTCAAAGCTCACTGAACGAAGCTCACCTGCTGGATGATGTCCTGTGCAGTGCTGAAGCGAGGTGCTTTGATGACTGTGCGAGGCTGCTCTGGAGAAACATCATGCACCTGAACAAAGAAACTGTCCTCATCTGCACTGATATTCGCTTCCTCAACCGCCTCCGTGACGGAGTTCCTCTGGTTGATATTCTGAGAAAATACAAGAACCCGCTGTTCAAGACATTAAGACCTACATTAAGAGATAACAGGTAAGATATGAAAAATGAAAGGATGCAGTAGCAGAGGGATTCCTTATTTATTAGTTATTAATTATGTAAACTATATATTTGCAACTCTGCCACTTACTACTGTTGCCAATTTAACAACACTTGTTAGTTGAGACCAAGAGGGTTAAAGTGTACTGGTTGTGCTACGAACAGCAGCTTAATTTACATATATTAAAATAAAGCCGTGTTAGGTTTTTCTCTTGTGTGATCCAATGCTTCAAGTTATATACTGTTGATATAAAACTAGAACATATAGACTTAATTACAATCTTACATTGTTTTAACCTGTTAACAGCTATTGTATTTTAAAATATGAATATGAAAATTGATCCTTCAATAATCCTGGCATAGAATAGTTTGCTTACATTGTAGATTATCTGATGGCATATATCACAAGTGAACACAAGCTCAACAGCACTGCAGATGAAGGACCTACCAGCAGAGGGAGTGGGGTGTTAACACAGTACTTGCATGCCATTAACACTGACAAACAAAGAAATACTGATAGCTATATCCAGACAACAGTTCAGTAGAATAATGCTCACTTAAATGAACTGTCTCAATATAAAAATACATTATATTTGGCACACACAAGTGAGCTCTAACACTGAAGTGTTTTTTGTCAATTAAGCCATCAAACTGATATTTGTGTTGCGTGATGAGAGGCAATGAGAAGTTGGTCAATATAACCCTGTTTTGTTTTAGTACTTGGATATAAAATAATAGCTTTACTACCTCAATTTAGATTTAAAGTCTTTGGACTCTTCTATTTTCATAGCTGCTGTGTTCACATGCCAAGCTAACCATTTCACATTGCTGTGTGAAGGTTTTGTAAAAGTGAGACATTTCAATTTAAGAAAACGTTTGATCTTACATTTCTAATGTTGTACAAAACTGGACATGCTTAATTACACATGCTTTAGGCATGTAAACCCATCAGCATTCTTTGTCTGAATTTTATTGGAACGGTACATTTTAACATGGAAAAATGCACGATGAGCTAGACTTACTTCCTCCTTGGTTTTGAGGCTGATTCTTCCCACATAGCCTTCCTCTGGGAACCAGCTGCCGAGGATTTTTACAACCTCCTCCTCGGCCCCGATGACACGCTGAAGAGGCTGCTTCTTGCACTCGCTCTTCTCCTTCCAAAGAAACACTTTCTCTTCCACCAGCAAGTAGCCCAGGGCATTCGAAACTGAGCCCTTCTTTGAGGAGAGTAACTACAGAAAACAATGAAAAGAAAAAATGAAAAACATAAAGGACACACATGCTGGCATGTTTTGTTTTAACAAACAAAAAACAATCCACCCTCTTCCTTATACATCTAGCAAAGAAATATTGTGTTACGGTAGATTACACAGCACAAAAATAAATCTGGTGTTAAACCAAAATAAATAAACAGCTCATTTAATGGCCTATGCTTCCCCCTAGCAGGTGTACTGTCTCTATTGGCTCAAAATGTCAAGTTTTCAGAAACCCTACATTCTCTTTCAGTTCTTTCCATCCGACAGTCCAAAGTATTGTGTTGTCTACTGAAATAACATCAATTACATGTGCGTGAGGGCCTGTTTGAAGACCAGGCTTTGGTGCTTGGCCAATCTTAAGGGAACACACTGCATCCAGGGAGATATTGCAGCAAGTATAGAAAATAATTGCACACACAAAAACAAGATAACAGATATTGAATTACTACAGTGTGGATGTTTTTTGGCTGTCTAAACAACCATTGATATAGCAGGACACAAAATTTCCACATCCCATACCAGAGATGATGGTATTTTTAAATGCATTCTTTAAACAATTGTATAACACAAATAGGAGCCTGGTAAACTTTCCATGGCTCTCTTTTTCCCATATTAGGTATAGCATGTTAGTTTTTCACTTGGCCTTTGTGAACTGCGTGGGGGTGATGAGAGTCGAGGCTCACTTTGTGAAGAAGCTGTCTGGCTGTGGTCTTCTCGCTCACAGAAAGGACAGTGAAGGGTTCATGACCCGGGACACCATGGACCGTCACTTTGTACAGGACTGCAGCTCGCCGCTCCTCCGTACTGAACACCTGAGCACAAACACAAGCAACCGTTTCAAAGGTTCCAGAGCGAGATTTCTGCAATTCATTTTTTCAAGCAGGAGTTCTCAACTTAAAACAATTCCATTAAACTCTTGTACCACTTCTCGATTACCCAGAATGAAACCTTGTGTCAGAACAAAAACATCCAGATTCTGACAGCTCTACCAAGTAGCCTGAAGAGAGCACTTCCTGAGGCATTTTACAGGAATGCAAATTTAAACAGACATAAAACACGAGATTAAAATACCTTTTGTGAATATCACTTCAAAGTGCTGCACAAGTAAACAAGTTAAGCAGGATGACAGCAAGATACAATCTTGTGTTTTTAGTAGCAATTTAAAGGTACTGCAGCCAGAGCTCTTGATATATTTTAGGAGTAAATTCCACAAGAAGGGAGCATGATAGTTAAAAGCTCAACACAGTACGGGTGGTCTTAAAATGAGAACAATCTGCGAGAGAAGAGGATGTGGTAATAGAATTGCATTCTACATATTTACTGACTAAGAAATATAGCAGAAGCATCCACTTTTTCAGTCTCAATCTATTACTACCAGCAGTTTAGCAGGAATAAAAAATGCTCGTGCTCGTGCTTTTGCTGCATTATAGACAATATTTTGTGTGTAATTACCACTGAAGCAGGTACACTGTTTCCACTGGGATTTTCATCTGCCCTGCTGTAAATGAAGAGACTCGAGATCTCCAGCGGTTCATTGTGAAGATTTCTCAGTTGCAAGTGCCTGTACCCTGAAAAAACACACACAAGTTAGTCAAGATGGTTTTGACTGGCAGAGATTTGATTTAGAGAAAAAATACAAGTTCAAAGAAATTATAAGGAAGTAAAAAATGTAAATATTTTTTAACAAAGTATTTTTTTGTCAAAGTAATTACTGATTTATTTATTGTGGTGTCCATTTAGAGTTGATTTGTGTTATGTGTTTAAGCAGCGGCCAATTTATATTCACATATATAATCATTCCCAAGATGACCAGCCAGGCTCGCTGCCTCATTTTATTGGCTCAAGAATACTTTTAATTCGGCTTGGAGACAAATTGGTACAGTGTCAAGAGCAAAGAGTCAGGAGATCTTTGGTTGAAATCCCAGCCCTGTCACTCATTGTGTGACTCAGAACCAAGTCACTTGACTTCAGTGTGTCTCTGAGCGGAAGCAGCATTCAACTGTACATAAGATGAAAGGCTAGGATGGAGAAATTATTTGTACTGTATGCAACCAGAAAAAACTAAAACAATTAGATAATTAGATAACTCTAGGTTTTGAATTTCACCATTTTCAGATAGCAACTGATATTTTTAATAAAAGTAAAAAATTGAGGATAGAGTTAGAAATATAGTATGCATGTATAAAAAGGAAAGAGCAAAGTTTACCTCTTTTTAGAGCCTTCAAGGGAATTATCCTTTGGGCAGTGATTGCTGAGCTGTTGTTTTCAACCACAGCAAAGCGGATGTAAGCCAGGTCCTCGAAGCAGACATGAAAGAGAAACTGCTCGTTCCACATGGGGTTCAGGGTGTTGCGGTGGGTGGGTTTGGTCCGGAAGTGACAGCTGTCCGCAGGCATCCCCAGCACATCAATCTCAACACAGGGGCTGCCTGACGTGCTACTGGGACACACATTCTGACCAGAGATAACCTAGAACAAAGGAAAAGGAAATTCTGCTATTGTTTTACAATTTAAAAACTGCTGGATATTGAATATATAGCATATATATTTACAGCACACGCTTACCGAGAGAGAATATACTGACGGGTTCATGCTCTCCACTTCTCTTTCCAATGGGGAGAACTGCTGGTACATGGGGCAGTTCCTGTCCCACAGAACTGGTGGCTTCAGCACATACCCGCAACCCCCATTTGCCTCGAACATTGCTGCATTTAAGTGCATGGCGAGGTCTGTCGAAAAAGAAAGGAGTTTGTGGAAAAACTTTTTCAAAACAGCAAATGGTTACATTGATCTACCAGAAACAGACCGATTCCATGCTTCTTACAATACGTGTTTTAAATCAGCCTGCAGACTCTGCAATTCATGATTTAAATTACCTTAAGATGGGAAAAAGTCATGCATTAGCATCCCACATTCCCTCTTGATAAATGACCACACTGAAGGTTTTGCAGCAATGCTAGTTGTCTCAGATATGCTTATTGCTTTCTTACTGGAACCTGTGTTTATTTGTATCCTTCTGAAAATATTTCAAAAGGTATCATGGTCTCTTTAAGAAGACTGTGCAGACATCTGTTTGAACCTAGGGAGGTTCATATTACTGGTCTATTTAGGTCTCTGGAATATATTTTTATTGCTGATTCAGTGTGAAGATTAGTTTCTAATGATCAGGTGCAATGCAGATTATGTGTAATTGATCTCTTTACCACCCCCGATGTAACCTCCTAGAGGCTCTTCAAACTGTGATGACGCATTCAGAGAGCTTCTCCTCCTAAAATATCTGAGATAAATAAACATCTAATTATGGACAAGTAGAGTGGATATATTCACCTTAATGAATCACCATTCTTGAATTTAATCAGACCCACTGCTAAACTAATATAATATAAACAAATACTATCTATCTATCTATCTATCTATCTATCTATCTATCTATCTATCTATCTATCTATCTATCTATCTATCTATCTATCTATCTATCTATCTATCTATCTATCTATCTATCTATCTATCTATCTATCTATCTATCTATCTATCTATCTATCTATCTATCTATCTATCTATCTATCTATCTATCTATGGATTTGTAGGGGGTGCTTAATCAACAGTGGTGGCTGAAGCACAAACGATCCCCCGGAGACTTTCCTCCCTAACACCACATGAGTTGAAAGGCCTGTGCTTTACTAAGTTCTCATTTCTAAAATATATTGCAAGTTGTCCATAGTCTCAGCTCTGGGCTGGTGGAACAGAGGGTGTTATTTTTAGCTTCTACAGATCCTTATAGATCCCTTACTGCAGCACACTTCCTTATGCCAGGGAGAAAAGTGTGCAGTGAGGCTAAATAAAATGTGAAAGAGTAGAGTGTTTAGCTCATGATCGCTATGAAACAACAACTTTCCACAGAGTAATCCCTTACCATCTGTTTGGTAATTAAGAGCCACCAACTGAATGCCATGGAGCCAGAACATGACCGGGTTTGGGTTGGAGGAGTCGATGCGAGTGGCGGCCGGGTAGGTTCTCAGCAGTTGGCAGGTGGTGTGTTTAATCAGCTTCTGAGAATACCTCCGGCACAGGCGCTTGGCAGCGTTCTCATTCACAGAGGAGATGTGATAGCACTTTGGTGTCCGGATGATAGCGCTCAGAGAGGTGTTGGGGTTAAATGGGGGTGAAGAGGGCTCATCCCAACTCAGTCGCATGGGGTCAAAAGAACCTAACATAATGTGCAAATTAAAACAAAAATTATAATAAATCAAGAAATACAGTATTAGTAACAGAAAATAGATTTTACGAATATATTTCAGTTCCAGAAATGTCCTACTATAAATCAATAGAGTGCATTGTGTGAACAGGTGTGAATTACAGGTGTAAAATTTCTATTTTTACTTTATTGGCGATGGACCAATTTCCATTTGTTTTAAGACCTGGTTACAGTGCTTTCTGTCTGATGTATTCCCACTGGTTTCAATCTTATTTACTAAAAAGCCTGTGGGAAACATAAATGCTACTGGTAATGGCACCACCACAGTGGCCTTATTAAATTTGAGCAGTCACTTTACAGGCAGAGAAACTGTATTTAATTATCCCCAGGCATGTCTGAGGTTATGGAAGGCACTAGTCCCAGCTGCTAACAATCTCTCTCACCCTCTTTATTTCAGGAAGTCTTACACAACATTACAGTACAGTAAACACCACAGACAAGATGGGTTTTGTCAGTGTGGAGAGGGAGTGCCAGAAATGATATGATAATTATTATTTTTAAATACTCCCAGAATAAGCAAAAGAAAAGGTAAAACACCAAAGAAAGTCAGTAACTATGAGGTTTAAGACCAAGGGTTAAAGTAAAGCAAATTAGCACGCGCTAAATCCAAGCTTTCCTCCTTGCCAGCTGGTGGCTGCTGACAGGACAAAATGTACTTAGAAAAATCTAAATACCAAACTTCCACACTGAAGGAAAATGACACTGTAATAATAAAATAAACCGTTTCATTCACACATGTTAACGAATAACTTAAAATGACTGCAATTTTATACACCAATAAGCACCCAACAGCATCCTTACAAGAATAACTGAATTCACCATTAGCATCTTGCTTCTATACAACTATACATTCCCCAACAGAATGGAATGTTAACGTAGTCACATCAAATACAGAATGTGTGTGTTCTTTTACAGTTCCATTTCATTCACTGAGCAGAGGAATTGATTTTTTACCTTTTCCAGATGCTTTGACCAATGTCATGGATTCCCCTGGGATTTTACCAGGATTGGTTCCAAAGATGGACTTCCTGCTCTTTCTCTCTTTTCCTCTGCCAGATCCAGATGGAGTAAGAGTTGAAAGGCCTGGTTCCCACAAACAAATTACAAAGAGACGTGAGCAAAAGGCCAGAGCCAGAGGGCACTACATTTTCCATCTTTTTTTTTTTCTTGGGAATTCTACAGCATTGTTTAGTGGGGTACCTACCTTGTAGCAAATACTGTACCAGTGTACTAAAGCAATAGTATTTATACATTACATGACATGGCTGGGGTGTCATCCACATCAAAGGATGCCTTAATGACAATCTACCATTCCATTAAATCCTCAGTGTTCAATGCTATGCTAGAAAATTACAAAGTAATTTTCAAGAAATAAATTGTGCCAAGTAATATTGGCCCGAACTAGAAAGCTATCAATTTAAAGTATATGACCAACTGCAGTGATTCTATACAGATGTGTATTTGCAGCCATTATTTTGTAGATCTGCTTGTATGTTTAGGATCATTGCCTTGCTGCATGACCCACTTTCGGTTCAGCTTCAGCTCACAGACGGATGGCCTGACATTCTCCTCTAGAATCTTCTGATACAATGCAGAATTCATGGTTGTGTCAATGATGGCAAGCCGTCCAGGTCCTGAGGCAGCAAAGCAGCCCCAAACCATCACACTCCCACCACCATGCTTGACGGTTGGGATGAGGTTCTTCTGTTCGAACGCAGTGTTTGGTTTACACCAAACATAACGTTTCTCATTGAGGCCCAAAAGTTCTACCTTTGACTTGTCTGTCCAGAGAACATTTTTCCAGAAGTCTTGTGGATCATCTATGTGCTCTTTGGCGAACTTCAGACAGGCAGCAATGTTCTTTTTAGAGAGCAGTGATTTCCTCCTGGCTATCCTTCCATGAACACCATTCTTATTCAGTCTTTTTCTGATAGTTGAGTCATGAACACTCACAAGGCGAGAGTGGCCTGCAGATCCTTGGATGTTACTCTGGGGTTCTTTGTGACTTCCTTGATGATTTTCCGGTTTGTTCTTGGAGAGATTTTGGTAGGACGACCACTCCTGGGTAGAGTGACTGTGGTCTTGAACTTTCTCCATTTGTAGACTGTCTGACAGTGGATTGGTAGAGCCCCAAATCCTTAGAAATGGTTTTGTAACCCTTTCTAGACTGATGTTTTTCTGAGGTTGAGATTTCTTTTGATCGTGGCATGACGTGTTTCCACACACCTGTATGGTGAAGACCAAACTCACAAAGTTTCTGATCTTTATATAGGGCGGGGCTCCCAAACTCACCCCTGAAGATCTACCTACACCTGATTCTAATTATCCCCTTAATTGAGCTGATATAACCAGGGGTTCACTTACTTTTTCACATACCCTGAATCTTATTTACTCATTGTTTGTCTAATTCATACATCATTTTGTTTCAAAAGACATGGAATTGGTTAATATAAAGCCTATTGGATATTGGTAAATCATGGTAAAACTATGGAATTTCCATAATTATCATTGAGGTTCACATACTTTTCTCGGCACTGTATATTTAACTACTGAATCAATTTACAACACATACACAGTTATATGGGACACTGCATTTTGTACAAACCTGGGAATTTGACAGCTTGGCAGTATATTATCATGTCTGAAAGCTCCTGAGCAATCTGTCTGCTTTCCTTCTTGTTTTGTGGGAGATAAAACTCTTCCCCAAGTTCCATATCGAAAATCTATGCATTGTTAAAGACAAAAAAAGTATAAATACAAAAACTCTGAAATACTGTCAATACCATATCATATAAAATGTCCTAATTAATTAAATGATGATACTCTGTTCAATTTAGCTGTTTATAAATCTGATTGAAAAACATCAATGAATTAAGTGACATCTGAAATATGGGGATTCATTAATGAATTAGTCAGTTCTTAACATTGCAAGTACAGGCCTGTGTTTATTTTGCCATGGTGCAGTAAATGACATACTTAGTTTTTATAAATTGAATCTGGTTTTTAATAGTGGTCTGGGATTCAGACTCTGTATGTTACAGATTTTCAGAATTTCAAAAGATTTTCACAGTTTTCTTTTTTTTTGTTGGTGTTTCTGTGAAAGCTCGCACCTTTCCTTTGCTGCAAGCAGTGCTGTATGCTTTCTTGATTCTCTTGGGGGTTTCTTCACTGTATTCAAACTGAAACTTATCGCTGGATGACTTGCCCTCTGGCCGATCATCAATGATGTTATCTGTTCAACAGAACACAGTGTGACATCAGTTAAGAGTCCAGTCATTACTGCACTGATAATTATGTGTTGGCCACAGGCATGGCAGTGGTACATACAACACAATGAAACAAAAACAAGCACACAAAGAAACTTACATGCCCAGTTGTAATTTGCACAGGTTATTTAAAATTAAAATGTCAGTAATCCTAAAGATGATGAAACTGCTATTCAAACTACTATCAGACTGAAATGTGTTGCACCTGCTAAGCTGTTGCAATTCAAAAGCATTACTGTGAGCTCAGCCACACAAAAAAATAAATAAATCTGGGTTCTCAGACAAAAGCAATGAGGGACAACTACACTGATGAGTATAGGGTTCCATGGCTTCCTAAAACCTGGCTTGGAATAACTCCTTTCAGAAGGCAATATGAAAATGTTAAAATGTATTGTACACCAATTCTCTTTATTTTAACAAAGAAAATCTTAATGGAAACAATCTATAAAATAAATCACGCTCTTTATGGGATTAAAATCATGTGCCTTATTTTCAATACAAGTACTTTGAAAGTATCCACTGGAATATGAATTTAAACTGTAGGCCCTATTCACTAATGTATTATTTGAAATATAAAATAGAATACACTTTTGATATTTATGAAACTGCTCAGTACTGTTAATGAAGCTGACAAAAACAAACTGTATTGAGAATAGGGCGCACAGTGGCCTTAATATAAAAGCACTGGCAAGCACTTATGGGAAATTGACGTTCAGACCTCCTAGAAGCAGTTAAGGTCTTCAGGATCTGCTGAATACACACATTCTCATGGGACTATCACAAGCACTTTACTTTTGGTTTAAGCAGGGGAAGGTAGGGCCTGAGAAACCAGATGTTTTTGTTTGTTCTGATGTAGCGAACACCACCAAATGAAATCACAACATTTCAATGCACAGTGTTGCTGGTTGTGGCCTGTATATGCAACCAAAAACATAAATAAAAAGATAAACAAACAAAAAACTTGCTTATATGAAGTGTACCAGTTTTACAATTCTAAACCATAATTTGATAATGATAATTTGTGACATACATATGAATGTACATTTTTGTTTGTGTAAATAACTAAAAATAACGACGACTTGCTACACCGAAAAGGGCTGCTGCTGCATGCTGTAGAGAGCCACACAGAGCGGCAAAAGCTTAAAATAGATAATAGTAAACACAACAAATAACGTCCACAGTAACCTATATTCGGCACACCTGTGGCTTTTCAAATACTCCATGTGCCTGTCGCCAAGATTTGCATGTATGTAAATAACAGATAAATACAGCATGAGAAAAGTTCTGTAATGTTATTTAATGAAGGGCACTACATTAACTATACTCTTGTGAAATAGCAGAAGAGTATTTTTCTTTTCACATGTGAAGCAGTCAGTCAGTGTCCAGTTGTGCTATATAACTAAACAGTAGTACCAGTCCATACCAGTTTGTATCCCTCCCTGCTGGTTGAAGAGTGAATTCATGATGTGGTGCGTTATCCTTTTATTTGATACTTTACTCCATGCAATATTACGTACTGCTAGTATACAACACAAATGACAATATGATTTTACTGCACACAATTATTCAATGGTGAAGGCCATGCAGTTGAGTTGGCCAACATAAAGGTGCTTTTTACCTTCCTGGCCATTAGAAGCAGGAGAAGCAGTAAGGACATCAGCTATAGGAAAACAGTCAGAAAGGAAGTAAGAGTAAAGGAAATGAAGATGTCCAGATGTAATATATTACATATGGTCAAGTAAAACATTCTTCAAAACAGCTTGTTTTACTTGTATAATTTACTGTCAATAAAAAAAAATGAATGAAGTGGTATTAACTACTGATCTTGCATTAGTTGTTTTACAGTGTTAAACTGTTTAAAGCCTAAATACACTTGTGATGGTTAATTAGATGGTTTACAGAATGAGATGCATATTCGATGGTTTACATAATGAGATGCATTTACATAATGAGATGCACATACAGGGATCTGTATAAATGCATTTATTAAATCGTCCCTTAGAGCCCGACTACCATATTCAAATCTGTGTGTGGATAGGCAGATTAGAGTTATAGAGCATACAACTATTTATACAGCACATCTTGTTTCTGTATGTATGCATGCATGTACAGCTGTGGCCAAGAACTTTAGGATTGAGATGTACAGTAATAAAAAAAATATATATATATATATATATATATATATATATATATATATATATATATATATATATATATATATATATATATATACAGTACTGTGCAAAAGTTTTAGGCAGGTGTGAAAAATGCTGTAAAGTAAGAATGCTTTCAAAATAGACATGTTAATAGTTTATATTTATCAATTAACTAAATGCAAAGTGAGTGAACAGAAGAAAAATCTACATCAAATCAATATTTGGTGTGACCACCCTTTGCCTTCAAAACAGCATCAATTCTTCTAGGTACACTTGCACACAGTTTTGAAGGAACTCGGCAGGTAGGTTGGCCCAAACATCTTGGAGAACTAACCACAGTTCTTCTGTGGATTTAGGCAGCCTCAGTTGCTTCTCTCTTCATGTAATCCCAGACAGACTCGATGATGTTGAGATCAAGGCTCTTTGGGGCCATACCATCACTTCCAGGACTCCTTGTTCTTCTTTACGCTGAAGATAGTTCTTAATGACTTTCGCTGTATGTTTGGGGTCGTTGTCATGCTGCAGAATAAATTTGGGGCCAATCAGATGCCTCCCTGATGGTATTGCATGATGGATAAGTATCTGCCTGTACTTCTCAGCATTGAGGAGACCATTAATTCTGACCAAATCCCCAACTCCATTTGCAGAAATGCAGCCCCAAACTTGCAAGGAACCTCCACCATGCTTCACTGCTGCCTGCAGACACTCATTCGTGTACCGCTCTCCAGCCCTTCGGTGAACAAACTGCCTTCTGCTACAGCCAAATATTTCAAATTTTGACTCATCAGAAACCAGAGCAACTGCTGCCATTTTTCTGCACCTCAGTTCCTGTGTTTTCGTGCATAGTTGAGTCGCTTGGCCTTGTTTCCACGTCGGAGGTATGGCTTTTTGGCCGCAAGTCTTCCATGAAGGCCACTTCTGACCAGACTTCTCCGGACAGTAGATGGGTGTACCAGCCACTGTTTTCTGCCAATTCTGAGCTGATGGCACTGCTGGACATCTTTCGATTGCGAAGGGAAGTAAGCATGATGTGTCTTTCATCTGCTGCAGTAAGTTTCCTTGGCCGACCACTGCTTCTACGGTCCTCAACGTTGCCCGTTTCTTTGTGCTTCTTCAAAAGAGCTTGGACAGCACATCTGGAAACCCCTGTCTGGCTTGAAATTTCTGCCTGGGAGAGACCTTGCTGATGCAGTATAACTACCTTGTGTCTTGTTGCTGTGCTCAGTCTTGCCATGGTGTATGACTTTTGACAGTAAACTGTCTTCAGCAACCTCACCTTGTTAGCTGAGTTTGGCTGTTCCTCACCCAGTTTTATTCCTCCTACACAGCTGTTTCTGTTTCAGTTAATGATTGTGTTTCAACCTACATATTGAATTGATGATCATTAGCACCTGTTTGGTATAATTGTTTAATCATACACCTGACTATATGCCTACAAAATCCCTGACTTTGTGCAAGTGTACCTAGAAGAATTGGTGCTGTTTTGAAGGCAAAGGTTGGTCACACCAAATATGGATTTGCTTTAGATTTTTCTTCTGTTCACTCACTTTGCATTTAGTTAATTGATAAATATAATCTATTAACATATCTATTTTTGAAAGCATTCTTACTTTACAGCATTTTTTCACACCTGCCTAAAACTTTTGCACAGTACTGTATATATATATATATATATATTAACTAAATGCAAAGTGAGTGAACAGAAAAAAAATCTAAATCAAATCCATATTTGGTGTGACCACCTTTGCCTTCAAAACAGCATCAAGCATCAATTCTTCTAGGTACACTTGCACACAGTTTTGAAGGAACTCGGCAGGTAGGTTGGCCCAAACATCTTGGAGAACTAACCACAGTTCTTCTGTGGATTTAGGCAGCCTCAGTTGCTTCTCTCTCTTCATGTAATCCCAGACAGACTCGATGATGTTGAGATCAGGGCTCTGTGGGGCCATACCATCACTTCCAGGACTCCTTGTTCTTCTTTACGCTGAAGATAGTTCTTAATGACTTTCGCTGTATGTTTGGGGTCGTTGTCATGCTGCAGAATAAATTTGGGGCCAATCAGATGCCTCCCTGATGGTATTGCATGATGGATAAGTATCTGCCTGTACTTCTCAGCATTGAGGAGACCATTAATTCTGACCAAATCCCCAACTCCATTTGCAGAAATGCAGCCCCAAACTTGCAAGGAACCTCCACCATGCTTCACTGTTGCCTGCAGACACTCATTCGTGTACGCTCTCCAGCCCTTCGGTGAACAAACTGCCTTCTGCTATAGCCAAATATTTCAAATTTTGACTCATCAGTCCAGAGCACCTGCTGCCATTTTTCTGCACCCCAGTTCCTGTGTTTTCGTGCATAGTTGAGTCGCTTGGACTTGTTTCCACGCCGGAGGTATGGCTTTTTGGCCACAAGTCTTCCATGAAGGCCACTTCTGACCAGACTTCTCTGGACAGTAGATGGGTTTACCAGGGTCCCACTGTTTTCTGCCAGTTCTGAGCTAATGGCACTGCTGGACATCTTCCGATTGTGAAGGGAAGTAAGCATGATGTGTCTTTCATCTGCTGCAGTAAGTTTCCTTGGCCGACCACTGCGCTCACGGTCCTCAACGTTGCCCGTTTCTTTGTGCTTCTTCAAAAGAGCTTGGACAGCACATCTGGAAACCCCTGTCTGCCTTGAAATTTCTGCCTGGGAGAGACCTTGCTGATGCAGTATAACTACCTTGTGTCTTGTTGCTGTGCTCAGTCTTCCCATGGTGTATGACTTTTGACAGTAAACTGTCTCCAGCAACCTCACCTTGTTAGCTGAGTTTGGCTGTTCCTCACCCAGTTTTATTGCTCCTAAACAGCTGTTTCTGTTTCAGTTAATGATTGTGTTTCAACCTACATATTGAATTGATGATCATTAGCACCTGTTTGGTATAATTGTTTAATCATACACCTGACTATATGCCTACAAAATCCCTGACTTTGTGCAAGTGTACCTAGAAGAATTGATGCTGTTTTGAAGGCAAAGGGTGGTCACACCAAATATGGATTTGATTTAGATTTTTCTTCTGGTCACTCACTTTGCATTTAGTTAATTGATAAATATAATCTATTAACATGTCTATTTTTGAAAGCATTCTTACTTTACAGCATTTTGTCACACCTGCCTAAAACTTTTGCACAGTACTGTATATATATATATATATATATATATATATATTTACATTTTTTATTTAACATCATGTAATCAAAGAAACTACAAAATTATATTGCAAAAGTCTACCAGAAACCATAATAGTAGTACAGTATTTCATGTTAGATTTCAAAACGTCAAATTTTTCAATTCGTCAGTTTTTCGTTAAGTACATGGAAAATTACATTATTCAATGTGGTACGTAATTCTATATGTTAACGTAACATTATTCAGCAGGTTTCACTTGACTTAACTAAGCAAAATTAGCGAATTATATTGGGTGATGCAAAAGTTTTGGCCATAGCTGTGTGTACTGTATGTCTGCATGTATATTTAGAACGTTAGTTTTTCCCCACCATCAGACAGAGACTCATAGTCGTAATCGTACTCATCCTCCTCATCTTCTTCTTCTTCATTATTCCCAGATGTGCTGCTTGCAGGAGTGCCATTACTGGCTTGGGCCTGCATATGTGCCAGCTGATGGGCCTAAACCAAAAACAATACATCCTGTAGAGTTAATAATTAATCACAATCTTTGTCAAATTGGACCAGTTTCCGAGCTAGAGCAGGAGATTTCCACCTACTGCGTCTTTGTTTTAATAAATATGGTATAAATATGATGCCAATCAACTTCAGCCGGTTGAATTATTCAGAGATTTTAGATGTTATTGTAATAGACTGCAAAGGTTCAGTGACAAGTCCTACCTTTGACTTAAAACAAAAGAGTTTGTAAAGACAAGGAAACCCTGTGCTATCAAATCAGTATGACCAAGTGTCTTTAATGTTTTATATTTCCAACTTTATATTAGGCACATATGGATGCATAAAAACATTTAATTTCAGACAAGTAATACAGGATGGGGTGTTCCAGAGTTATATAATGTAGGAAACCACACTGCACATTATAAAAGTGCAATATTAAACAGATATTACAACTTTTACAATTAACTTGCCTTTTGTTTCAGAATATCAACAGGAGCCTGATGTGCTTTTAGCTTCTTGTTTTTCAGGAGAATTCTTCCTTTTAGTTGCTGTGGCGATGGCAACAGTGGATCGTCTGAGAAATCACTCTCAAATAAGAATTTAGTCACCAGCTTGTCCCCGAATACACTCTAAAAAAACCAAAATGAAACATAGTACTGTATGCATAATGCACTGACACGTAGGCCAGTGTAGTTTAAGTGAACAAAGAATTTTAACATCAGCAGATACATCAAAGTACACATCCATTCCAAGATGGAAAGCTGAAACCTTGATAGTCTTTGGTAAACTGAATTACCTTAAAGACTTCTGCCATCTTGCGCTGCTGAGGCAGGGAACAGTGATTCTCGATTGATAAGATGACAGGCAGGTCTGAGTTAACAAAAGCACTGCGGTTGACAGCTTCCACAACATCCTGAGGGGACAGAAAAAAAAAAAAAAAAACATTGCACTTATTTGTAAAACACTGTCTATACAAAAATAAACATATAAATAACATCCTAATGTCTTTTATACATTTCTAAAGATTTTTTTTCATTCACATCATTTTCATAATGTATTTAGTGTAGTGAAAACAATTTCACAGATGTCAAACTTGATTTAATCCTTTAAAAGAAACTTGTGAGCTTGTTAATGAGGCCGCACAATTAGAAAGATAAGCAAGCAATAGCTTGTTTATTTACTAATTAAAACGTTGTTATTCAGGGGAGCTCCTTATTGCAAGCCTAGTTTACCAGCAGGTTGAAATGAAAGTATTTATTAGAAGCTGCTACTAAAATGAAAGTGACACTGAAAACTTCTGGGCCCATCCTTATAGAAGGACACCCTCAATGCCAGTGAAGTGGCCTTGCTACCCTCCCTGGTACGAGGCCACCTCCACAGCGAAGGAAGCAGAGGTGGAGGGCTATTCAACATTATAGACATTTTCATTCCCTCTCACAAATGTGCTTTACTAACAGATCTTTGTAATACTGAGTAAATGTCTGCTGATAAAGTAAAATAACATCATTTAACAGGGCAAAACAGAACATTCATTTATATCCAAGGAAAATGGACTTGACAAACAAAGACAAATACAAATAGAAAAAATCCTATTTTTCAGAGTTTTGAAATAATCCCCCTCCATAACTAATTGTATCATTCTTAATTCTAGTAGGGTTTGCGGTCTCTTGGTTAGCGTAGTGACAGAGTACCTTGAATGGGATCTTTGTAGTGAGCGTGTGTCCGTGATAGATAATGGGCATCCCGTCATCTCCGTCCCAGCAGTCCAGTTCAATACTCCTGCAGCCTTGCAAAAGCACCTGCAGAAACAATGACGAGGAAACAAACACAAAGTAAAGAAACACATGATTCTGATACATTGAACAAAGGGAACTTCAGACTAAACAACCCACAAAAAAAAGATGTCTTTGGGATAGACTAACTGTATATTGTCTCAAACAAAGACTATGTTGAAAGTAGGAGATTATGGTATTGCAGAGAGCACAAACCATCAATAGCACTGTACAATATAAAGACAATAATGATATGTTTTAACATGCATATCAGGATAATATTGTTTCAAAAGGCTTGGCAGCAAGTTAGACGCAAATATTGTTTGAATGAAAATATTACGTTTCAACTAAAAACCAGCAAATGTTGCTAGTTGTCTGGAGCTTGGAGCTATCAAGACGCAATCAATATTTTAGACATAGTATGTATTTTTAAATGTACAATATAGTAGTCAGTGTTAGCCCAATTATAATGATGATGCCAGACTCAATAAAATAAGCTTATGCAAGTTTCAATATTTGTTAGTCATATGAAAATATTCTGTACTGTTAAAATAGCTGCACAGTATTAAATAAATGACAAGTAAACTACTAGTGTATTCTATGTAAAAAAAAAACAAGGATAGCAAACAGATAAAACTGAACATCACAGTTGTAAAATACTTTAAGAAAAACTGACAATATTAGTGGTCCAATTCTCCCTGCTGCATCGATCATCTAATTCTTAGACTGCACCAAATGGCTTAAGTTGGCTACTTGCTGCTATGAGGCAGGTGCTTTGCCAGCACTATCCAGGACTGTACTGACAGCCTGCCACACTGCAGTCAGTCAATAAATATTGTAATTGGCTGACTATTATTATTATTATTATTATTATTATTTATTTCTTAGCAGACGCCCTTATCCAGGGCGACTTACAATTGTTACAAGATATCACATTATTTTTACATACAATTACCCATTTATAGAGCTGGGTTTTTACTGAAGCAATCTAGGTAAAGTACCTTGCTCAAGGGTACAGCAGCAGTGTCCCCCACCTGGGATTGAACCCACGACCCTCCGGTCAAGAGTCCAGAGCCCTACACACTGCTGACTATCAAACAACATAGCTGTTATCGTGCTCACCTGACTGTAAAGCTCCACAGAGGACTCCCCTTTAAGCTGGTGCCCTGTGAGGTAGGTGTTGTGCGAGGATTCAATATAATAATAAGAAAGGGGGTATTGCAGGTCTTCCTCGTTCACTTGAGATTCTTCATTTCTGGAGGCAAAGTTGTCCTTGTCCATCAGAAACCTACAGAAGTGCATTTATTATTAGGAAATAATCAAGCAATAACACTTGATGAAGGTTCTTTTTTGTAGAGGATAGAAAATAGTAAAATAAATAAATAAATCCAAAAATACATTTGTTTGCTTAAAAAGATCTCTTCTCAAAAGATTTATATACACTGGCTGGAAAAAGTCCTTGGAAAAATGTAATCCTTTGGGGTAAACACTGCAGTTTGTTATAATACTGGCTGACATTTCACACTATGCATCACTAAAATGCTTGCTATTGTATCATTGGACCACAAAAATAATAAAGAATGGGATTCTGTATTCCCGCTCCTATCCTTTCCCTGCTAGGGAAAACAGTTGTGATTCTAAATCTTAAGCATGAGGAATTTTGTAACTACCTTGCAAAACCCTCAAAAGACATCCATCCCAGTTGGCGCATGCTGATAGAGGGTTCAAACTTCTGTAGGAGACAAAAAAAATACAATAAAATACAAATAACATATTATCATATATCATAAACCTTTCCTAATAGTCATTTCTTACACAATAGTATATTAAACAGGTAAGAAATTAAACATAAGCTAAATACAGATGATATAAAGTATCACATTATATGCTCAAAATCTATTGCAAGGAGAAATTTGTTCCATGGCGTTTAACCTTTTAATTCCCCACTACTTTTATGTAGATCTAGCGAACAAAACAAAAGACCAACAGTGCTTCTTGAAGTATCTGGGAAAAACACAAAAATATATATAGATTGTCTTAAAGAGTTGTTTTTCTCTTTTCAGTATAACCACCTGGAACAATGGTAATAGAGCATCATATGTTTTACATAAACTTCTGAACATCCTCAGCCAAGAAAAAAGCTCTTGGACAAATACTTTTAAATGTGCTTGTTTCGATCATCCAATAAAAGCCAATGCATGGAACAAATAAAAAGTGTGTCAATGGTGTATTACTTATGGGGGAGCAAAGCAGGATTGACTTGGGAACGGAATCTGGAGAGAGCATAAGCCTTCCATAATCGTCCTTTTCCTATCCACACATGTGTCACCTGCACTCTTTCTGTCAATCCCCAATACTCAAAAAGATCTATATCTGCCTCTTCTCTCCATTAGTTTTGGGCATGATACAAACCTGGATTATGCTGAGGATTTCATCATAGGTGTGATGCTCTCCTTGACAGTTAACCAGGAAGTCGTTGAGCTGCTCAATGGCGATCCCCAGCACTCCCAGCGATGCACTTTCAACTCCAGTTCCATTGGTCACAATGCTGGCAGCAGCGATCGCATCCGAGATCTGTCTTTGGTTATCAGACATCTGTTGTCTGGTTCTTATGAAGAGGCCAAGATCAGATCCATTACGGGTTAGGAGGTCTGATTGCATTAAACAAACAAACAAAAAAATCAGTTTCATTGTTTCACAATTAAGTTCAGACATATCAAGGCACTATTTAACCCTTCATGGTATTTTTTGTTGCTTGTTTAAATAGGACATACTTAATGCAACACAAGGTAAAACACACAACAATGAAAACGGAAAATGACTCAAAAACTGGAACAGCAATATAGCATATAAAAAAAACAACAGATAGTAACAGACCTAGGTCAGGCTGTAACCCAGTGATGTTGTCGTCAATAGTCAGGTTTGTGTAGAGTGGAGCAGACTCTGACCCTGAGCGATTGCACGGCACAGCATAGATATCAAATAGCTCCTTCAGGTCCTTCCGACTTCGAATGCTGCAATGACAAAAAAAAAAAAAAAAAATCAGTGTCTTACTAGTCATCCTCTAGTAATGGAGCAGTTTGCAAGTCAGATTCATTATAAACAGGACTGGACTATGACCTAGCAATACTACCTTAAATCACCTACGACCAAGCAATACCACCTTAAATCACCCTCAAATTGCTAGTAAACCAACACACTTCCAAAATACATTGTGTTGGTATTTACAGCAGCATACATTTGCTTGCAGATTCCTACTTTACTCAAAGAGGTTTATGTTTACATAATAGGATAAAGTGATTTTATATAACACTGTCGAATAAAACACATTTTTCCAATTACAAACGTTAGTCAAGTGTTTCTGTAGAAACCTTGTAATGAGATAGTATTAATTTCTCAGACCTTGTCCTGCGGTCAAAAAATAATGGAACTTCTGATGCTGTTAAAAAAGAATGACATATTTGCAATTTTAGCTGTGTGCAAGGTCCCTGGGGATAATCTGGGATACACTTAATGTGATATCTTGTAACAATTGCAAGTCGCCCTGGATAAGGGCGTCTGCTAAGAAATAAATAATAAATAATACACTTAACCGTCACTGAAGCCACTGTATTTTAGATATAATGTCTTTACAAAATTAAAACAGATTATGTAATTGTAACATACTGTATATACAAGCTGTCCATGAAGTTTTACAGTTATATAAAATACCGGTCTCTTTAAATATTTTGCTGCAATACTGTTTTGTGAAGGGGACACAACTTGCCACAAGTTGGGAGTGATTAAAGAGAACATCAGGGTGTGCTGCAGCTAGAAAGTTACATAATGCAACTATAAAGGCAACTTGTAATTCCCTCTACAACACCAACTTATGTATTTCCATTTAGAATGTAATACAGAATATACCAAAAAATACATGTTTCAAGTAATAACAAAGAAAACTGAATTAATTTAGTTATCGATATATCTGAGTTCACTTGAACGGCTAAATGTAGTAAAGCTGAATTGTAAGCAAGTTTAAACTTGACACCCTATATACAACAAGCGAGAAATATATCAAACTGCAATCGACTTTATTTGAGAAACTGAGGGGAAAATTATTCAAAAAAGTCAACAACAACAACAACTAGCTACTTGAACAGTTGCCAGAACAAAAAGATGAATTGAAATCGAAGAGAAATATTGGACCCCCTTTGTAAGGCACTTTTCCTTTACAATGCAAAACAACTGCTTGCAGAATACACTACCTGAACGATTTAAAAAGTTCCACAAATTCAGTGAAGCTCATGTTGCTGTCGGAGACCATCAGGTTCTGAAAGCCTTTTAAGCTTCCTTTCCCTCGACCGTGCCAGCTGCGACTGCTCCAGGTGCTGAGGGAAACACATATTGAAGTTCAGTAATGCTGTTCCATTGTGGCAAAACATCATCAGGTGTCCTGTCTTATTTCCAATTCACCCCCATTCAATTCAATAGACGTTATTTTTGAATGTCTACATACCTTGTAACATTAGCTGCATTTATTCCTGCTATTTCTAAGCTGTGACCCCTTTAAATCTGCAAAATCAATACGACTTAAACCTTTTGATTAAAACCTATTTGCCCTTTGGATTTTGTGGAGTGCTGTTGCTTACTTCACTGACATTTAATTCTGCACTATTCATAATCAATTTGTGTCTTATTAATGGTCTTACAGTACCTACAACTTTTATTACAATGGGTAGCCTGTGAATCATGCAGTTAGGATTCCTTTAATCTACAAAGAACACTTCTAGCGGCTTCTCTCATTTTTCTCAAGCTATTATTTCTAAGACGGATTGCCCTTTTAATAATTAGTATTAGAAATGTCAGTAATCAATTAATAGAGTTCTGACCCGTTTGATCTAGGGCATCTCCAGGGGTCTCCCACTTACCATGGCTGGCTCTTATTAGCAGCAGACAAGACAGGAGAAGAAGCAGGCCTGGCAGGGGTGGTGGAGGCTGCCATGCTAGGAGAGACAGCGGGAGTGGGAGAGATGGCTTTTCTTGATGGCTGGGGATAGGATCCAGGGAAACCCATTGCAGTATTCTCCTCTAAAGGAAAGTTTTTTTTAAATAAGAGTGTCAAAGTAGAAAAGAAATATGAATGACTGTAAATATCTGGAAATGTAATGGATTGAACTTATCGTACCTGATTCAACCTGCTCCCTGAAGTCCAGAGGATCAGAACCACTCCTGCCACAGTTTTCTTTACAGCTTTTTGTTTTCCGAGTCGCCATTTCATCATCGGTAGCATCTCCACTGTCCCCCTGTGCGCACAGGAGAGAGAATAATCAATCCTTTTTCATGTTAACAGGGAGGTCAAGGTCATATAGCAAATGAATCACCTGTTTCAGTTACATTTGGGGATCGAACCAGAAGCTACACATCAGTGTAGAAACACTTTGAATACATTTACATTTAATTCTGCAAGACGTTGAAACTATATTAAGCACTTTTAACTAAAGAAGATACCTGACTTATGGATAATCGTGAAGAGAAAAACAATATGATATTCTAAATTGTTTCATCATAATTCTTTCATTGAGGTCAAGCAAGCACGGCTAATTCTTTACTTGGAAAAGAAGTAGGTGCATTTTCAGAACGTGTGTGTGTACTGTACATGACCTAACTGTTCTGGCATTTCAGCTCTGACTGCAGGAGGACAGCATGTACCCTCTGAGCGCCACCTGCTCGCTGCGTTACTATAAGTGACATCACGACTCAACTTGATGCAGCTCTAGAACTCCCACCCAGTGTCTCTTCACTGGTAATTTAACAGTTAACTGCTGCTGTTTTTAAAAAGAGACCAAGAGGGAAATGGGTTGGCTGGGTTCTCACCCTCATAAGTCCTTTTTTTTTCTTCTTGGTCGTGCTGATTCTTTGTATGTTGGGTTTCTCTGAGCCTCTGCTCAAAGTCCCTGTGCTTGTGTTCCTTGCGTTCCACCGCCTGCCTCCAAACAGCTCAATCGCCTGAGCCAATGTTGGACCTTCATACCTGCCTTCTTCCTGAAATAAAAAAAAAGCTTTTAAAATGCACAAACATAATTTAATTGCTCAATTTCACCCCCTCAAATTAGTTTCTATGTAATTATCCATGTGTATCTATAGAAATAACCAGCTGGAGGAAGAGTGAGAATGGTTACCCTGTTAACTCATATTCCACTGTCACAACATATGCCCTAATGTACATTCTGTAGCCTCGTATTGTCTGTAGATCAATTAAATCTAGTGATCTGGGCTTATTCCACACTGCAGCATCTTTGGAGTTTTACTCAAATTGCTGAAATAAATAATTGTAGACATCTATTTCTTATAACTTTTTTTCCACATCCACAAAAGCAAAATTTTGCTACAAAAGATTTTTCCAAAGATTCTTTGTTTTCGAGAAATTTCTAGAAATTATCAATTTCCATTGGGGTATGAAAACTTTTGACTACAACTATATATAAAAAGATAACACTGTAACACTGCTAGACAAATTCTAGGTTTTCAAATGAAAATCAGATCTAGGTTCAAAATGTTTTTTTTTATATAACTCCCCATGAGGTCGTCTCTACTGTAGTTGATAAAATGTCTTTCTACAGTAAAGCAAAATGTTTTTATAACAAAGAAACTTCTGAAGAGAGAATGGCCAGGCGTTCTGCACACATTTAATGAAACCCAGTTTCTATTACTTTTTCAAGCTAATGTTTAGATTTTCATAGGTTTGCTATAAAGATAAGCCTTAAACTAAAATAAGTAACAAATCATTTAAAAAAGGTGCGATAAAATTATGAAAAAAGTATATGTTCCACAGAGCAACAAATACCAGTATCTTACATTGCATCTTTTGGCATTATTTTTTTTTTTTAAAAGAAGAAGTGGTTAAACGTTGAGTAACATGCTAGACGTATAATCTGTCACGTGACAAGTTTCACGAAACGCATATTTTTTAATGTATTAATTTTAGTAATTTATCATCAGATACAGCAGTCCATCGCATATCCTACTGCTGTGGTTCCATAGTAAGGACGGATATTATAAAAAGGAAGGTGCCTGGCAATTGCCTCCAAGTAGTTTTCCTAATTGGTGCAACAGAAAGATTGACGCTGGGGCGGGTTTTATTCTCGGTCGATCTGGCGCTTCATTGGTGCACTCTGCTTTTCATGCTCTAGTAGGCGTGGTATGGTATCAACTCCATGGTGTAATAAAGTTACTGACAAGCATTTTTTTGAGAAGTTTGTTATATACATTAATAAACTGGCATCTCTAAACAAAGGAACAAAGCGAAGCGACGTTTTGAAGTATTTTGAGGAACTGTACGAGAAAACCGTGGTATGTAAATAATTATGCCAAACAAAATTGCCCTCACCACAAAAACACTTTCAATGCTTCTCCATTTGAAATGAAAACATTCAGAAATTACTGTGAAAAAAGAAGCAATATGCAATAGAAATGGAATGGTATTGTTACCTGGTACAAGCAAACATACTGCTTCCTTAGCCACTGAAGCCTCTGGTCAGGGAACCTTTTTATTTTCCTCACAGCGTTGGCTAACTCCAGCAGTCCATCATACAGCATTCTGACAGTGTACTTTGGAGCCACAAAGTGCAACAACTTGTTATCAGTAGTGTGGAGCCCATACAGCAGTGTCACCCCATTCTCTTCAGGGGTCATGTCACTCAGTTTATTCTGAATGCAAACAGCGTGCATGTCCATTCCGGGGTGGCCCATGTAAACAGCCTTAACCACGGACAAGTCCAAGAACCCATCAGCCAATCCATTCAGTGTGACTTGTCCAAAAAACTGGGGCTTGCAATGACTGAGCTCCCCGCCGCAGCTCTTCGGCTTCGACCAAGTCAAGAAGCAGTTGTCGGGCTGCAGCTTCAAGAAGCAGCGGGCCGAGAGGTGAGCTTCCTGGTCGTAATGAATGACTGTGGCTCCTTGGAGTAGGAACTGGTGGACGTCAGCCCTGATGGACAGGACGTACCAGGGGACAAGTTCTGTCCCATGGCTGAAAGCTTTTTGCTGCTCCTCCGTTCCTTGAAAGTCATAATCCTTCGCTTGCTCAGACAGGTCTCCCTCAGAATCGGACAGGTCTCCCACTGTGAATCTGCATGACAATGCAACAGATTAACCAGGTATCTATGCAAAAACACATCAATGCACTGTGTTAAGCAAGGTCATTCTTTTTACAGAATGGCACATCAGCTTTTATGTTACAGCTATTTCCGTTTCTGTGTTAATCTGTAATTTTACAGTTAAAAGTGTTGCAAAAACTCTTAAAAACTCTAAAACTGAACAACAGTGAACAACATACATCCTTTTATACACTGTACTGTATATCCAGTATTGTACACAAAAACAAAGAAAAACATCTTGAGCCAAAAACAACAGGATATGATTGCTGTATTATTTATCAAGCACTCCAAACCAGCAATAGAAAAAGCAAGAGGACAGAAGAGACTTACAATACAGGGTTTGACTCAGAAGTTGTCCTGAAAGGTGTTGGACTACAGTGAAAAGCAATGAGTAGGTGGGGAGAAAAAAAATGAAATGGAAAAAGTTAGAAAACAGACTCATGAACACTGGGAAATGTGAAGAGATACAGAGTAGTAGTAAAAAACAAAACGAATAAGTGTCTTTGTCAGTGTCTAATACAGTACCTGTACAAGCATGGGTCTGATTGTAAGAAATACTGATGTGGTCTTTAGTGATGAGAAATAGGAGATAGATGGAAAGACCTGCAGGGATGTAGCCTTTTGGATTCATTTTAATAACGGTGCTGCTAACCATGATAACTGTAAATAATTTTGGCAATTTTAGCCCATTCAGTACTTTCAATCCTCCAAAGAAGCAACACATTGCATACATTTAAAAGAATAGCAGTGCCATAGTTCAAATGTAATCCTATCCATTGGGCAGGTTGTAAAATATACAGAGAATGCGCAGGGAAATTCAGAGCACAACATATTATGTATTAATAGTAGTCTGAATTCCAATGAGTTTTTTTTTTTTCTTATTCAGGACAAATAGGAGATCTGTAGTTTTCCCTGACAACCTGTAGCCTTTTGGATATGAACATATCCATCATGTTTTTCATTTACCTGACCTAGGGTTAAAGGCCATCCAACAGCCTGTTATGACAAATGCAATCCCAGCTCCTATAGGAGGCTGTGTGGTCCAGTGGTTAAAGAAAAGGGCTTGTAACCAGAAGGTCCCTGGTTCAAATCCCACCTCAACCACTGACTCATTGTGTGACCCTGAGCAAGTCACTTAACCTCCTTGTGCTCCGTCTTTCGGGTGAGACGTAATTGTAAGTGGCTCTGCAACTGATGCATAGTTCACACACCCTAGTCTCTGTAAGTCGCCTTGGATAAAGGCGTCTGCTAAATAAACAAATAATAATAATAATAACAAATGCTTAATGTGTCAACTAAATGCAGAAGGTTCCTATTCAGGGGCTGGTGAAACAGTGTCACTGGCAATTAATCTCACTCAGAATTAGAATTAAATGGGGGTACTGGGTGTATTAAGGGGGTAAGGCTACTTTTAATATAAAATATGAGACATTGCTGTTATATTGAACACAGAAAACTGCTAGCCAAAATAGACATTCTATTTATTTAATTTTAAACCAGCTTTTGCATTTTTTGTAATTCCCTTGTCCTAGAATGATAAAAAAAATAATAATAATAATAATAAAAATAAAATAATAATAATTATATGTCAGGTAAGTTTGCAGGTGCCAACAATAAAACAAAAAACAATTAAAAAAAAAAGAAGAAAAAACCACAAGAGAAAAAATGCTTTCTCCGGAAATAAATGTTAAGCAGCACCGAGTGTTCTCCATCACATCTACAAGCTGCAGAAATTTGGCTTCAAGTGCATTAGCACGAATGGAAGCAGGAAACCATGTGTTTTAGGCTAAATGTTAATTTACAGAAGCATAAACACAGTAATGGCTTTCCAAGGTCACATTATGAAATCACTTTTAACTGGAAAGGGCAATACAGTCATGAAATGAAAAGTGGTTGGGGAAAAAAGGGAAGCATATTATTGAAACAAGACATTAAAAGGTCTAACAGGAAAAGGTCTTTCTAGCAATTATGGTTCTCTTTCCCCTACTCATTTAAGAAAGCTGTGAACTATAAATAATAAATCACTGTTCTGGAATGACGTATGCTAACATTGTAGCTCTTCAGGGACCGAAGAGCAGTGGTTTAGTACTGTAAATGAGGAAAGGTCCATACTAGGTTGTCACAGTGACCCTACATATAGAAGAGCTTCTCCTGGACTAGTTCTGTCATCTTAGAATAACATTGCACACACGTTGTAATTCACAAAATTACAATATAATTAGACAAATCCTAGTATGCATTTTGTTATTACAATTTACATTGCAAATAATACCAAGTTTACTAACTACTATCAGCATGTCTGATTCTTAAAGTTTCTCTTTGAGAATTGATTGGAAAATGAAATGGAGTTTCCTGAACTTACTGGTTCTTGCTCCTGTCCTTAAAGGAGTTCTTGCGTGACCCAGAGCCTTCGCTGATGGTTTCGTCCCCCTCCTCGGACTCCAGGCTCCGGTTGCAGCTGCGAATGGTCTGCAGGATGTTGCTGACAGTCGCCTCCTTCTCAGTGTTGTGGAGACCATCCTTCCCAACCCGCTGTAAGAAGTTGTCCTGCCCATTGTAGTCTGTGACAAACTACAAGCAACATGTATTTCATTGAGCTGCTATCGTCCACAGCGCTAGAGGTTTAGAGATCCAGGCAAAATTCAGTTTAGATACTGATTATGAGCCATTAATTGAAAACCATGAAAGATGCTTTAGAAGTTTATTAATCCAGGCGATTAAGTGTATTAATCCAGTGACAAAATGATGATAGGTGATGCCATGTGGCAAATATTTCTCTCAAAATATCAATTTTTATTGTTACAAGTACATTTAAGTTTTATAGATTAGAAAACATCCAATAAGAGTACTATGCACGTGTAAGAGTGCATCATTTACCACAGACAGCATACAGATCAAAGTTAAATGGCCAAACAGTTGCACTGTAGTGGATTAGTCAACTAGTGACCTCAGAAACTGGTAGTCAACTAATGGCATAACGTGATTGTGAATTAAGTGTGAAGCGTGCGGTTTCAGACGGACGGAAGTGCCATTACGATTGTAATCTATTACACATTACATTTTAGAACATTAATTAAATAGTTTTAAAAATTCTAAGACGTTTTAAAATATACTGCACAACAGCAAACACAACTACGAAACAGTATGTTCACAAACAGAGCACCAGACAATATCAAACACATAATTTATTCATATTTATTTCAAAGTGGTGACTAGTCGAACTATTCCACTCAAATTAGTAGCACTTCTACCGTTACTTGTAGTGTTATCGCGGTTATGATTTGTTACATTGGTAAACAAATAACCAGAAAAAGATTTTCACTCCTTACCTCAATAGATTCCTCTTGAGAGATGAAGTGAGGACGGAGTTTCATCAGGCTGGCAGCCCCATCCAGAGCATCACAGAGCTCCTTCAGAAAGACTCCGCAGAAAGGCACCACTTTACAGCCGGGGATGTTCAGAGCCCTGTTCACGACCTTCTTGTACTCCGAAGAGGATTCGTGCTGCGCCATGGCATCCTTCAGGCTTCGCATGGTTTCAATATCAGACTGATCCATAAACTGCCACATCTTCAGCACCTTCCGAGACCTGGGAGAGAGAGACATGTGAAACTTATCTTTATACTGGGCATGTGTATTTGTACAGCTCATCCACAAAATGTTTGGTGTATTTTGGAATGAGAGCTTGTAAGCATTCTTAAGACAGGTTTCCATGGTAAATGTGAGGTTGTTCTCCATGGGTTCTCTCTCACCTGGCTAACTAAAGCCATTTATGATTATTCGATTGGTTTGTGATACAAGTACTTAGAAGATGATGCACCTAAATCGCTGGCTGACAGCAAGAACATCATAACTACACAATTACAAAAACTACAAAAGAAACACATGATGCACATTCATGTTTATATACAAAAAAAAATTAAATATCACAAAAACTAATATTTGTAGTCCTTATAGCATTCCAACTCTCAGCCAATGTACTCCATACTTTTAATTTGCTAGATTTATTTTGTAAAAAATATATACATGATGAATGTGTTGAGTTTCACAATGTATTGAGCAAGTTTCCCCGTGTTCACAGTTATTAGGACTGTAGTTTTTTGTTCTGGTTTTACAAAAGAACAGTTACCATATTAAAGATGATTTGACGTTTTTCAACTTTCCATAAAAAAACGAGTAAATAAAGTTTTGAGATAACCCCCAAGGCACTCAATATGTCAGATAAAGAGATTATTTTTTGTGTATGAAAGTACAAGATCACAGAAGGGGATTAAAAGCAATAGGGGTCCACATTATCCCAAGCAATATGTCTTAACCAAGTATGCTGTTTGTATTAACACATGCTGGATGCATTCGGCTTGGACAGACGTCTCATTATAACATTAGATCAGGGAGATATAACATGCAAATAAATGTTGGAAAATGTTATATATATCAACATACGATACTATATACAAAATGATGATGTGTTTGTATTTTTAACCATATGTATTAACTAAACATTTCAATACTTATTCACGGGCATGAACACACAACATATTACTCAATGACTACACAAGGTTTTACTGTCTGGTTTTACTGTCTGCCCAGACCAAAAAATATTGTGTATGAACATTATAAACAACTGAGAGTAATACTCTAGACAAGAAAACATTTTAACTGAAGTTTTGCAGAAAACACAGTTTTAGAAAAATTGCCGATTTTTACTGCCAAGGCTTGTTTTTGGTTTGTTCTATAATTCTTCATCGATGCTGAATTCAATGTTGAAATCATGTTTGTCTCTTTCCCTAAATGGAACGCAAACAAATTGTTATAAAACACACACAATGTCAATATGTGGGCGCTTGGTGTTTTTCTAAAAGCATGACGTTCCCCCCAAAAATATTGTGTGCATCATTCAGAAAAAGTATAATTAGGTTTTCACACCAAAAATGAGACTTGTAGCATCCTTTTAAATCGGGTCCCCCCTGAATAATCACCACCAATAGACAAGTCATGCTGTTGTGACTTATATGAAATTGCCTCGTCAGAGTGAGCGCCAAGCACTGTTTTGGATCCAAGTGGTCTATGACAGCTAATATTGAATGGTGCATTTGAAGCTACGCTTTTCTTTAAAAACCAGTGAAGGAATGCAGCATACCTGAGCCCAGCCAGGAATTCCATCACGGCATTGTAGTTGCCCATGTTCCAGCAACACTTGGCTACGTGGATGAGGTAGGAGAAGACCTCCCGTTTCTCTTCCATGGAGCCGGCGGTCAGGATCAGCCAGGTCACCCAGGAGCTCACCTTCAGTACAAACGAGAGGCACGCCATGACACAGCAGAGTAGGCTAATCCATTATTATACACAGGCTTCGGTTTCTGCAGCAGTCTGTGCCATCTCTATTGCAGAAATATAATTAAATAGATCCCACCCAGCCATTCTGCATTGGTAGTCTAAATAACTTGGTGTACCCCAGCTGTGGGACACTTTGCTTATTAAAATGTAGAGTGGATATGTTCAGGGATACAGTACCAAGATATTTAGTCAACAAGGGGTTAAGCAGATAATAAATCCCTCACCCCCAGTTATTTGTGTGATGCCTTGCTAATTGAAATTATTTGCATATATTTGAAGAGCAGACATTTATCTATTCAGGGATTTTAAGTAAGTAAGCACTGAACCCCCAGAACCACAAACCAGCACTGGTATTTTTCCCACAAAAAAGTCCAAACAAAACCAAAAGAAAAAAAAAAAAAACATTATTTACCTTCTTTGCTTGTGACAGGCCTTATAATCTTGAGAAAAGGATGCCCTACTGACCCTTATTAACATTTTGCAGACCGAAGCTATGCCTGGGAAGCTATGCATCGATATCTCTGTGTGATCTTGAAAGTAAATGGTGTTCCTGTAATTTAATAGAGCAGCATGACTATTAACTCCATAGAACTCCATAGAAACATCTGCAAGACTGCTTCTACGGTATTGACCTTATATGTCAGTTTGCTTTAGTGAATAGATAATACTATATACAAAAGCCCTTCTGAATGCTTAAATTGATTGGGTGTAGATAGACAGCAGATTTATTGTTTTATTACAATTAATCAGTGCAGGTTTTTGTTTTACTATCCATCTATCATTAACACATGTATTTGTGTAGATTTCTTATATTACTCTTACAAAAATAAGCAGTCTAGCTAACTACGATTTGTTCCAAAAAATATCATGTTTAGTGGGTTAGACAACTTTATTTCAAAGGTAAAATAAAGCGAGCCCTGAGGGAAGGCCCCAAACAATCATTTTTTACAAATCATAAAAAATACTGGATACAATTTCTATTTAGAAACCCATTAGATAAAACCAAGTTTCATATCATAGTGCTGTTAAAGCAGTTGGTTGCTTTCACAAGCAAATTAATAAAAATAGCTTTATTTCACATTGACATCTAATATAAAACAAATGTTATATCTTAAAGTGACATCCCCCTTGGGGCAGTTTTTTTTTTTATTGAGTCAACAATTGTATCTTTTTAAAATGTTTATATAGACATTGGTTCCTGGTCTAACGGAAATGTCAGAAAGGTTACTAGTTCACTATTTTTCAGAGGTTTCTCCTGTTACAGCTTTTAATGCATACTGTACATGCTGTATCATGTTGCCATCGATTACATTTAGCTGGTAAAAACAACAAGATCTATGATTATGCTCATTCCACAGCAAATAACCAAGAAAATCCTTAACACTTTTAGGTTTTAAAATGATTTTAAATTTTTCACTGCTCACTTAATTATTATGATTATATCCCTTATTTATCCAGTTCTCCCACTGAGAATAACATCTCGTTTAACAGGGAGACCTGGCTAATTGTGCAGCTGGACTAGTGAAACTGCAGGACATGTGAATGTCACAAGAGTTAAACAAGAGTTAAAGCAGCCTGTTATATCTCTGGGTCAATATAGCCTTTATTTATTTTGGGGTTTTCATTTTATTTAGTAGAAAACAGAATGGTGACAGTAAAATTGAACATCACTATTGTAAAGATTTTTTTTTTCTTTGTGGGATACCAAAATGATATATTTGGAGGATATCTAGTGGAGAACTTAAACAACTAGGTTGAGGGAAAAATAAAAAAAAATTAATCAATACAAAACTCAAAAAAGCCTGCAAAACAGTAGCTGGAGGGATTCCTTAAACACCTTTCCATAGGTATTGGTATATAATAAATATGGGGTAGCTTTTCACCCCACAGCCTAATATTGCCCAACAGAATACTCATGAACTAAATCCACAGGGGGAATACAGGTGTGAGTCATTGTAGTTCTACATTATCCATAAACAATTACATAAACCCAGCAATACTGAATTACAAAGTTCAAGACTGGTATCCTGAGTGAAGGCTGTGGATTCAGAGACTGCCGTTCTTTCAGCTTTCACAGGCAGTTTAAGGTTACAAAGAAGCAAACGTCAGCAGGCCTCTTCTCAACAAAAACTACTTCCCAGCTCTCAGTAGACACGGTTAGGTAAGAGGACAACACGGTTAGGTAAGAGGACAACATTTTTTTATTTGGATTATTATCCCAATTTGAAAAGCAATGTAAAGTACAGAAGGAGGACAAGTGGTCTGAAGTACTGAAGTAGAACCATAATATAAATACTGTACATCCACTGGATACCCATTAAAGGTATCTGCATTTGGTGATTATGAGAATATTCAATAATGGAACCATGCAGACCCATGCTGTATGCATAATATTCAACAAGGAGTATTGTGCTAAACAGGACTTTGGCTGCTTCAGAAACAGCAGCACTTTCTATTTAGGAGGCCAGGTAATTGATCAACAATTTCTATTTGACTCCAACATACAAGTGAATGCCAAGAACTGGTTTTCACAGCCCTGTTTAAACATCACGGAAGCTTACGACCTTTAATCACTTCCAATTAGCCTGGAATTTTTATTTCAGCAACAACTCGTTTTGTTTGCTTTCTGCTAGGCAAATGTATAAAGCTTTATTGCATTTCCAGAGCTCATTAATGTGCATTATGCATTTCATCCTCTAGGTCACTGTAATTGATATACTAGCTTGTCAATCCTTTTCACCTGAAGAAAATGGAATTTAGCAGGAAGATAATTCTCATAACAACAGTAAGGCTATACAGTAGCATAGACACACACACATCAGATTAGTGATTTGTTTGGAGCATGATAAGCTGTGCCATACTAATATGCCTTGGTTAGTGTTTCATAAAAAAATGTAATAACCACTGAATACAACAGAGATAGTTATAAAGGTGTATGAATATTTAAAAAAGGCAAACAGATTATTCAATATTAAACAGATAACATTATATCTGCTCCAGTATACTGTATCATGAATGTTTTTATTACAATTACTTCTAAGTTTGTTTTGATATACATGTGGTTTACAATGGACTTGGTGTACAATGTGGCAACAAGAGACCTATGGGGCAAGTCTATATATTGAATTCATTACAAGTGCTAATCTGCTCTCTCTTAATTATTTTAGTACAGTACAAAAATACCAACATTACGAAAGCTTGAAGCAGGGGTTTACACTTTTTTCATTTTCACATCTGGCAGCGATGAGGTAATTCTAAAATACGACTGAAATAAATGGTTTCTTCCTACGAATCTGGCGATTACTGCTTCTGGATTCAAAGTAACCAGAAAAGAAGACAAATCGTTCAGAGCTTGTGTAAGTACACTGCTTTGATAATAGGTCTGGCACATTACCTTGGAAAAAGATTTAAGTTCATGATTTTTAAAAAAACACCAAATGTTCTTTGCCTTGAAAATTCAGTCTCCGTTTTTTGTCATATATATAGGCTGGCAAGCACAGGGGACTCGAGTTACAGCACAACCACAAATGTAATTTGTTCAGCATAAACCCAGTTACTGTATTTTGGCATACTGGATTATGATTTACCTTTTAAGCACAAAAAAATGTATTTAAAGTTCCCTTCACCGTATCATGCTACATTTCGCATTCTAATATGCAAATGTAGGGGGAGCTGTTTAACCTAGTCGTTCGACCACACAAATGTTGTGCAAAAGGTCAAACATTAAGAGAATGTGGAAGGAGAAAAGCATGGATTTTGCACATTAGGTCATTTATCATAACTTTCCTGATTACATAAATTAACATCACTGATTTCAAGCAGTTCTGTGTTCTATATATACTTTTATGCATTCCTGTCCCTATTTTCTTCTCCTGAAAACTCAATGGGCTGTGATTATAACAGATTCTTGCTTTACTTGGTACTGTACCTTGATACTGTACATGAAAATTTTTATGGATAGTGAACTACTGTCTGTGTGTTCCGATAACAAGGAACTGTAATACAACAATTAGTTTTAAACTGGTCATTAAAGAAATTCCACCTTCCTCAGACTTGCTCAGTCACTGCCCTAAAAGGTCAAATATGCTCTACTTTATTAAACATGTAAAATATCCATGAGTTTTGGTTTCATTCTTGTGTAGACTTTTCTGTGGTTGGGTTTAGGACAGAATGGGGTGAAGTTAGGATAGAATAAATAGTTTGTCTTCTAAAGCAACACAAGCTAAAAATGCACACACAGATATGTTCGAGAAAATGTGTCAGACACCATTCCTATAGCTTGTGGCTTGTTTTATGTTCATAATCCACAGTTTACACAACACAACGACATATGACTAGCTTCTTCCCAGTTGAGTACAATGTGAATGCAATCAGCTGTTCTACAAAGTCACATTACACGGCATGCTGCTTTGATTGCTTTCTGCCTGATGTTCTCGCCACCTACAGTCAAGCGAGATGGCAAATAAAAGCATTTGATGAATTGTAAATCCTATTTACTGACAATGGCATGTATTAAGACAAGTCAGCTCAGAAGTGCTTAGCTAACAAAATAGCTCTGGGCTGTCACCCTTTAGAGATATGCTTTGGTATCTTGCAGTAAAACCAGCGCGGTCTAAATGCTTGATTGGTTGCCATTGCTCATTTTAAACTATAGCCAGGTGTACGGTTTTTCAGAAAAGCTTCAAAAAATATGACAATAGCAAAACCAAATTGCTACAAAATATGAACTTTACACAACTAAGTGGACGATCAATCAGTTTGAATATGAATACTCTAATCCTGATCTATTTATGGTACTGTATTATAGGCAGCTTGGTTTGGATCATGTTTCTCAAGAAGTCAGTATGTATGAATGTAGATGTCTTCTTGGTATGCAGGGACTTTTGGTACTGTAATAAAATACAACTTGCAAATACCTTAGTTAAGTTATGGAAATTGTTGGTATTCTTATCTCATTCCCAGAACATTTTGTTTTGGTCTAACAGTATAAAAACCATGCAAGAATGTGGAAGGGTGTTACTGTTTCAAAGCAGCCTTGGGTTGCTCCTTTACCCAATCGTAAGCACTATAGTATGCTACACTGATAATACAAAGAATTACCAGTATACTACAAATCATACACAACCTGTTTGTAACATACAACCTCCCAAATCTTTAAATACGATGCACATTTAAAAATGACTGTATTATAGAGAAGTTTCACATATTAAACACAGCCATTACAGGTACAAGATTGACCCTACAGTCGCTACAGTGTCTGCTAAATACACACACCTAAACTTAAATAACAAATCCATGATTAAAGTGGGGGTTTGGGATTCATGCGTGCCCAGCAGAATGGAGGCAATATAAAGCACAGGCAAACAAAGTCTGGTTACAGGAGGTCACACTACCTGTCATGGCTGGCTTTCCTGGCAGCTTTAGTTTTGAAATATTTAGTGCCAAGAAATAGCTTGACTGTGACAGGCTCGGTTGAAAATGGTCTGGATCTTGGTGCGGTATGTTGTTCTAAATCATGACCTCAAGAAGTACAGTTTGGGTGGATATTTTACTTAACAGAATTATAAGATTTCCGGGTTTGCTTGTAATAATATCCAATGTGCTGCGGAGGGATTCACACTTTATATGCCGGTTTCGGGTGGGCCATGTTTTGTGGATGTCCCCGTTTCAGAAGGGGGTGCTTTTAATGATCCACAGCTTCCAAAGAAATCTAACAGGATTTTCACCCATATAACCATTTTCTAAAGCAAAAGCATAACAAAGTAGCATTGTGAAAGCATGGTAAAGCAAAAGTAACCACTATAAAGCTGACAGAGGTACAGTAAAGCATATACATTTAAAAACAAAAAGGCATTGCAAACCATGGGAAACTAAGGTGAATTAATAAATAGCAGAACCAGCTAGAAACTGCAAAAATACCTTCCTAATGTTTTATAAGCAAATGTATCTTGGTAAACTTTTATATGGGCACAAGTTGAGAATCATAAGCTTTTCATTGAAACAAACACACTGTATGTTAGTTTTCTCGTAGTCTCTAATACTAAGGAAGCTATGAGTTAAAGTAATGCTAGGCTAAAAAACAGAAAGCCCGAGCTTCACTGAGCCAAAACAAGCATAACTTAATATTAAAAGAATAAATCAAAAGTCAAAGTTAATGAACAAAAGATGACTTATGTAGTGAGACGACATAAGTAGGACAAAAAACGGAAAAGGCTCCTCTACCTGACGACATACTTATTTAAAATAAAAATAAATATTGGAAACCGGTGAACATAAAAGGCAGACTGTTTAATCGGAATGTGTAGCATAAATCAGAAAGGATTCTACTTGTAAGCGGAATATGATTACATTTGTTCTTATTCCCAGTCAGTATCTGAGCAATGATGCATGACACGAAGGGAATCAAGATCGCAGGAAAATGTTTTTTTGGCAGGGATTTTAGTGTATTATCTTATTGGGTATTACTGCATTTATATGTCAAAGACATCATATTATATTTTCCTTTGGTCTCCTTGTGCTCTGCAGGGATTCTACTTCACGTTTCTGGGGATGAGGTCACAGGCAGTGTATAAAGGATTACTGATAGTTTTAGCCAATCAGCTTGAGTGTTATTTTATAGTAAATTATATAGTAACCGGAAATCCCTTACACAAGATTACATTTGAATTTGCGTTGGTCAATGACATTAAATTGAACACAATACTGAAAATAATAAGCAGAAGTTTAATCAAGCGTACTGTGCACTACAATGACTGCTATCCAGAGTGAGAGATGTGAAGTTACACAGGCCCTGGTCCAGATATTTCTATACACACAATGACCCTACAGCATTAACACTTGCAGAGTCTAAAATGTTCAATCAAACACTGACTACACTGACAGTATTAGCGAGTGGGCAAAAGAAAGATAAAGCATCATTGTTTTCCATCGTGTGACTAAATGTCTGTAACACACAAACAAATGTTGATCAAGAGAATTCATTTTATATATATATATATATATATATATATATATATACAGTACTGTGCAAAAGTTTTAGGCAGGTGTGAAAAAATGCTGTAAAGTAAGAATGCTTTCAAAAATAGACATGTTAATAGATTATATTTATCAATTAACTAAATGCAAAGTGAGTGAACAGAAGAAAAATCTAAATCAAATCCATATTTGGTGTGACCACCCTTTGCATTCAAAACAGCATCAAGCATCAATTCTTCTAGGTACACTTGCACACAGTTTTTGAAGGAACTCGGCAGGTAGGTTGGCCCAAACATCTTGGAGAACTAACCACAGTTCTTCTGTTGATTTAGACAGCCTCAGTTGCTTCTCTCTCTTCATGTAATCCCAGACAGACTTCGATGATGTTGAGATCAGGGCTCTGTGGGGCCATACCATCACTTCCAGGACTCCTTGTTCTTCTTTACGCTGAAGATAGTTCTTAATGACTTTCGCTGTATGTTTGGGGTCGTTGTCATGCTGCAGAATAAATTTGGGGCCAATCATATGCCTCCCTGATGGTATTGCATGATGGATAAATATCTGCCTGTACTTCTCAGCATTGAGGAGACCATTAATTCTGACCAAATCCCCAACTCCATTTGCAGAAATGCAGCCCCAAACTTGCAAGGAACCTCCACCATGCTTCACTGTTGCCTGCAGACACTCATTCAGTATGCGCTCTCCAGCCCTTGGCGAACAAACTGCCTTCTGCTACAGCCAAATATTTCAAATTTTGACTCATCAGTCCAGAGCACCTGCTGCCATTTTTCTGCACCCCAGTTCCTGTGTTTTCGTGCATAGTTGAGTCGCTTGGCCTTGTTTCCACGTCGGAGGTATGGCTTTTGGCCGCAAGTCTTCCATGAAGGCCACTTCTGACCAGACTTCTCGGACAGTAGATGGGTGTACCAGGGTCCCACTGTGTTCTGCCAGTTCTGAGCTGATAGCACTGCTGGACATCTTCCGATTGGAAGGGAAGTAAGCATGATGTGTCTTTCATCTGCTGCAGTAAGTTTCCTTGGCCGACCACTGCGTCTCACGGTCCTCAACGTTGCCCGTTTCTTTGTGCTTCTTCAAAGAGCTTGGACAGCACACCTGGAAACCCCTGTCTGCCTTGAAATTTCTGCCTGGGAGAGACCTTGCTGATGCAGTATAACTACCTTGTGTCTTGTTGCTGTGCTCAGTCTTGCCATGGTGTATGACTTTTGACAGTAAACTGTCTTCAGCAACCTCACCTTGTTAGCTGAGTTTGGCTGTTCCTCACCCAGTTTTATTCCTCCTACACAGCTGTTTCTTTTTCAGTTAATGATTGGGTTTCAACCTACATATTGAATTGATGATCATTAGCACCTGTTTGGTATAATTGTTTAATCATACACTTGACTATATGCCTACAAAATCCCTGACTTTGTGCAAGTGTACCTAGAAGAATTGATGCTGTTTTGAAGGCAAAGGGTTGTCACACCAAATATGGATTTGATTTAGATTTTTCTTCTGTTCACTCACTTTGCATTTAGTTATTTGATAAATATAATCTATTAACATGTCTATTTTTGAAAGCATTCTTACTTTACAGCATTTTTTCACACCTGCCTAAAACTTTTGCACAGTACTGTATATATAATAATTACTAAATGTTATATATAAACAAATTAATACATAAATAAATAACTTGGTAAAAAGACAATCCACTTTCTCAAAACAGCAAGGCAAAGCAGAGCAGCGCATTGTGAATTTTTCAGCAGAGCCATTCTAGAAACATCAGCCAGCAACAGCTTAAAATAAAAATAAATACTTTTGTCTGATAACCGGAACAAGATGTTTATTTTCAAATTCAGATTTCATTATTTAGAATTCCTCAAAATATTTTGCAATTGTATTTGTTCTGACAACTGTCAGAGCAGCCAGATGTAATGTTAACCCTGGCGCGAGACTGTCACCATCATATAAAGCAGCCTCTTCGTAAAGATAATTGTAGGTTAGTCAGACAATACACCTCCACACACAAGGGAGGTGTTTTCCTTACACACTGTACACCGGTCTGGAAACGTCAAAACAACTCACAGTTCACATTTATCATAAACCACAAAATAGAAAAGGAGGTTTCGTTTTGTATATTAAAACAAATGATTAATGATAAAGGAAATATTTGGAATTGTTCTCATTTTTCTTTGAGTGCTTGGTTTATTTAAAATGATTTTCCTACTGGCTTGTGCAATTTATAATGCTGTACATTCCAGTATATTATATACTATATATATATATATATATATATATATTTTTGTTTAATAAATTGTCCTGTCAAATTAAATCACAAAAGTAATTCTAGTTACCCTTGAGTTCAAATTATCATTACTTAAACAGCCAAAGATTACTTCTGACAACCAAAAAATCAAGCTATAATTACAATAGTGATGTCTCTTCAGAGAATGGAATTATTTTGAAAGAGTCTCAGTTTAATTGCTGAGCTCATAAGTTGCAATTAACAACATGTCCCATGCAAACGTCATCTCATACAATGAAATTATTACAGTAAGATTAATTCTGAAGTTATCCTATTGACAAATCATGTGCTGTAAAATTATATTTCAATACTTCGGCTAGCACGTTATACAATTTCAAAGAGGTGGGGTTGAAAAATCTACTTACTTATAACACAGGACTTTAACAGGACACTACAGTGTGGATTAGACTAAATTTAAATGACAAATCAGATTTGCTTAAATGCTTCCAATATTTATTTTAGAAGCTATCTAAAATGAATGGTAATCTAAAAACTGCTAGAGGCTCTTTTTTTCCAATCTATCAAGGTTTTGTTCCATCTACTTTCCTTATAATTACAGCAACATCATTTTAACACTAGAACCGCCACGGTAGTCATTTGACGGTTTTCACTTTTAAAATTTAAATTACTCTGCGTGTGTTAAAGATCCATGGTTGCCAGTTCTTGTCTTTTCCTAAATACATGTATTAAATACCCTGACGGCGTTGGAAAGCCAGAATCGCAAAAATAAAAAAAAGTTATAAGCACTTCTACCTAGAACCGCCAAAAGTAGACATTTTGACAGCTTGTTGCAATACATGCTTTTATTGTTAATATAATGTACAATACGCAATTTTTATATGTATACAAGCCAGTTTGTTATCTCTGCCTCCGCTGAGTTTACAGCAGTATGTATTTGAATAGAATATTGCTCTAGAAGTCTAGATATGTGTTATCCAAATATCTATTGTAATCCTATCAATTCCTTGGAGAACTGCCGTCTTATAATATTACTATGACAAGGATTTTTTGAGAAATCTTGTGACTTTTGTGTTTTGATTTGAGAGCAACTACAGATATATTTAAAACACAGATAAAACACCATGATGCATGTTAATCTGAAATAAGATAACCCTGCAGCTCTAGTTGTAAGAAGATATGCAAGTTTATATCTGCCACGTTTTCCTGTACAGTACATGCAAATAAGACGGAAAGTGTACCGCTGTTGCACATGGAGTACCTATTTATAAGTGGCCTTACCTCATTGAAGCGTGTGACCAGGTCCTCAATGGTGTTGTGGCTGCCACTCTTTTTGGAGAGGGCAGGAGCAGAGAGAGAGGTTTTAAGGACAGGATGCCGGTTCTGGCAGTCCGGACTGTCCAGGTCCCTGGTCAGGAAGCTGAGGTAATCGAGTGGAAAGACTCTGTGGTACAGCTGCTGTTCCTGCTCTGTCAAAATGCTGGCAATCTCCTCAGGGAACTGGATGAGGTGCCTCAGGTCAGCCAGATCCTTTCTGATTCCAGCTACATTCGAGGCCAGAGTGTTTGAACCAGCCATCGTTGTGCACAGCTGACACTCTAAGGGGAGACAAAGAAAACAAATAAAGCAACACTCCCTGGTCTATTGTCTAGCTTTAGTAACTTTTGATAACCTTTACATAAAATGATGCAGCAAATAATTAGTTCTGTGGAAACAAAGTCAGATGACAGGTTACTGTAGTGATCTGTACTGCAGTTTCTTTGCAAAAGCTGCACAACTTGTGTAACAGATTGTGTCACGTTGCAGCTGAAGAATGTCAATATGAATAACATACAAATAAAAGTAAAAATAATAAAACAGATATGATTTAGATTGGATCAAAAAGTTCACTCACTTTTAATGTGTACCACACAGTGCACACTGAGAGCTGTCTAGTTTTCTGTTACATAGTGCAGCTAAGGAATACCAACTCTCTTAGTGATTCATTCCAGAAAGTTTGCTGCAGATCCTCAGAGATCAATCAGAATGAAAAACTGCTAATTTTTGCGAAATGTTTTGGGATAGACGGTACTACAATTACATAACAAATGCGTGTTACAAGATATGCGATTAATTAATCATTGTGATTAATCAATTGATAAAAGGTAAAAGGTAAAAGGAAATGTTAAGATTAAAAGTCTGAAAACAAAGTCTGAAAACGATACATTATTCATGTATAGTGAATGCGGCGTTATTAGTTATTGTCTCCACTGTTGTTCTTTCTCTGTTCTGCTGCAAATGCTGACCTATTTCTTGCAAGAGTGAACAATGAGTTTACAGCTCTGGTTTATTTCGAATGCAGGAACATCATCTGTATCTCACAAAGGATTCCAAATTTACAAATGTCTGTAAACATATTTAACTGCAGTAATTCATAAACAAGCACACTCTCGGGTCCAGCTCACAAAGCCCCCATTTAGTAAACCATACAGAATGCACTAAACTGTTTAAGTCACAACACACCAATGACTCGCATACTGAACGAATGCACTGGCTGGACTCTAGTTTAAATGTTTAGTGAATGGCTAAACCTCTAGTTGTTAAACCTGTACTCTAAAGTAAACTACACTGAAGCACAATGTGTACATTTATACAAAAATAGAGCTCAAGGGGGACAATTTTAATGATCTAAACAGTGGCAGATCTTAATACCACTGCTGAATCAGGCTGGGGTTTCCTCCCAGGGTAATTTATTCACTCATATATTCACATTTCTGTATACAATAAAAATACAGCAAAATGAGGCCCACGTAAATCTATAATTAGATATTTTGGAGCAGCCTTAAGATAGTAGTGCCGTAACATCTTGCCCATGACAGGACTGTCCACAGGCAGGTCATAGAACAGTTTGAAATATCTCTGTTATGTTGTCATGAGGGACAGTGGTGAAATGGTATAAACAAGCTTGTGCAGCCATAAAGAAAGCTCTCTGTGGAGACACTAATTGCAGTCTCTAGTACTTTAGAATAAACTACTTTCAAAAACTAAAATTAAGGAGCATATACAGTAAGAGTTGAAAATATTACTCACTAGATTAATGTGTGATTTCCCATTACTGTTTGGAGTTTTGTTTTCATAGAAATCTATTGAGTCATCAGGAGGCTGTTAATATATACAGTACACTGTAGCTGGGAATTGGGCACTACACACTGTAACTGCCAAAAGCAGAGGTGTGATAAGTAGTATCTCTCTTTGTCAAAACCTATAATGAAAATTGAGTATCATCAAAAAATGCAGGTGAAAAACAGTGCAGTCCAGCAGACATGCAAAGAAGCTCTGCTACGTGGCAATGACTGCAAGCAGAAACAAAAGCATGGATTACTGCCATTCTGATTCGGAGAAACTACCGCAAAGTCAAGCTTTTGACTTCAGTCCCTCTGTTTATATGCACATAACGTGTTCCAGTCACTGATGTTTACAAGACAGCTCAATCCAAGGCGTGATTACGATGAAACCCATATCTGTAAATATATATATATATATATATATATATATATCTCTCCTGTTTTGGCTTTTATTTACAGAATAATATTTTGCTGTTACCACGACACTGCTACACATCCATGCTACAACTGACAGAAGAAACAACTACAATAATCCACCACCACGGCTGTAAACTAAATTAGAGCTTCCATACTCGATGCTGGGGATAATAAAGCACCCTTTCTCATTCTGATCAATTGCTATTTTTTTTCTTTTCATATCCAGCCCCTAAATTACATCAGTGGCTCGCCGCTGGGGTTTTCCAGGACACTGTACAAATATCAAGCCCAATTGTGTGTGTTTTATTTTAAATATGCCATGGCAATTCCAGTTCCATCTTGGGTTGCAGCATTTATATCATTCTGTTAAATTTGAATAGGATGGCTGAGCCGTCTCATTCAAGGCAGTGCTGCTTCACTGGCAATGAAAGATATAAACATGAGGATCAAATCTCTCTAGAACGATTTGTTTTAAACGTACCACGTGTCACACTTAAAGCAAGGCGACACACTAAGTTGAAAGTATGAGCAAGAATACACTCTTTGGTAATGTAAAACCTGTTATGTAATGAGCTATGCACGTCAATAACATTTTAATTTTTTTTATTTATATACAGTACTGTGCAAAAGTTTTAGGCAGGTGTGAAAAAATGCTGTAAAGTAAGAATGCTTTCAAAAATAGACATGTTAATAGATTATATTTATCAATTAACTAAATGCAAAGTGAGTGAACAGAAGAAAAATCTAAATCAAATCCATATTTGGTGTGACCACCCTTTGCCTTCAAAACAGCATCAATTCTTCTTGGTACACTTGCACAAAGTCAGGGATTTTGTAGGCATATAGTCAGGTGTATGATTAAACAATTATACCAAACAGGTGCTAATGATCATCAATTCAATATGTAGGTTGAAACACAATCATTAACTAAAACAGAAACAGCTGTGTTGGAGGAATAAAACTGGGTGAGGAACAGCCAAACTCAGCTAACAAGGTGAGGTTGCTGAAGACAGTTTACTGTCAAAAGTCATACACCATGGCAAGACTGAGCACAGCAACAAGACACAAGGTAGTTATACTGCATCAGCAAGGTCTCTCCCAGGCAGAAATTTCAAGGCAGACAGGGGTTTCCAGATGTGCTGTCCAAGCTCTTTTGAAGAAGCACAAAGAAACGGGCAACGTTGAGGACCGTGAGACGCAGTGGTCGGCCAAGGAAACTTACTGCAGCAGATGAAAGACACATCATGCTTACTTCCCTTCGCAATCGGAAGATGTCCAGCAGTGCCATCAGCTCAGAACTGGCAGAAAACAGTGGGACCCTGGTACACCCATCTACTGTCTGGAGAAGTCTGGTCAGAAGTGGCTTTCATGGAAGACTTGCGACCAAAAAGCCATACCTCCGACGTGGAAACAAGGCCAAGCGACTCAACTCTGCATGAAAACACAGGAACTGGGGTGCAGAAAAATGGCAGCAGGTGCTCTGGACTGATGAGTCAAAATTTTAAATATTTGGCTGTAGCAGAAGGCAGTTTGTTCGCCGAAGGGCTGGAGAGCATACACGAATGAGTGTCTGCAGGCAACAGTGAAGCATGGTGGAGGTTCCTTGCAAGTTTGGGGCTGCATTTCTGCAAATGGAGTTGGGGATTTGGTCAGAATTAATGGTCTCCTCAATGCTGAGTACAGGCAGATACTTATCCATCATGCAATACCATCAGGGAGGTATCTGATTGGCCCCAAATTTATTCTGCAGCATGACAACGACCCCAAACGTACAGCGAAAGTCATTAAGAACTATCTTCAGCGTAAAGAAGAACAAGGAGTCCTGGAAGTGATGGTATGGCCCCCACAGAGCCCTGATCTCAACATCATCGAGTCTGTCTGGGATTACATGAAGAGAGAGAGAAGCAACTGAGGCTGCCTAAATCCACAGAAGAACTGTGGTTAGTTCTCCAAGATATTTGGGCCAACCTACCTGCCGAGTTCCTTCAAAAACTGTGTGCAGGTGTACCTAGAAGAATTGATGCTTGATGCTGTTTTGAAGGCAAAGGGCGGTCACACCAAATATGGATTTGATTTAGATTTTTCTTCTGTTCACTCACTTTGCATTTAGTTAATTGATAAATATAATCTATTAACATGCCTATTTTTTAAAGCATTCTTACTTTACAGCATTTTTTCACACCTGCCTAAAACTTTTGCACAGTACTGTATATATAAATATATATAAAAAATATATATATCAGAATGAATGCATTGTCAACCTCGGTTAACTCGAGACCCCACGGGGATGTCATTTAGTGTTGACTTATCCAAGGTGTCGAGGTAACCACGGGTGCACCATGAGCCATGGCATTAACATGCATATAAGTAACAGAACTCACACATTTACAGTATTACAGTATTTACAAGTTTATTTTTAGTTAAATGACCTTATGAAAACGGTTGAAAGAACTGCAGTGAATGAATCAAATATAGTATACAGTACTGCACAAACAATTGAACGAGAACACATTTTTCGTTTCTCACTCATTATGAACTGACACTGTAACCAGCTGCACTTGGTAGTTGCGAATGAATGAATGAATGAATGAACGATCCATTTCCAGTCAGAGGTCATAAAAATCTGCTGGCAAAAAGTAAGAGTCTCATCTGTCAAGTAAAAAAAAAAAGAAGCAAAAATTACTTCCCTAATCAGAAAAACATTTTTTCCATTCACTTACATATGAAATTGCTCAGCTCAGCACTGATTTTAATGAAGATCTGTATCAGAGCTGAAATTTACCGAAAGCATCCATCTCTAAAGGTGGGTGCAGTTGATGCTAAGCATTTTGATGCAATCTGACATACAAATAGTGCTAATTACTCCATCATTACGGGCAAAGGACTGGCCTTCTTTGAAGTGCTTTTAAAACAAACAGCACAGCATAGCGCAAGGCCACGTTTAGGGGCACCGTCACATTACAGATATAACTACTTTGAAAGCTTTCACCTACAAACAAATTAACCTTAAAAAGACTATACAGTAGTTTGTTTAACAGAAAATGGACATGTATTTTTTAAACTTTGTTTTACAAAAAGACCTTTTTAAACATACAGTTTTCAAGGTGCTTAATAAAACCCTACTATTTGAAAGCCATTTGTTGTTTCCAAATCCATATAATTTGGAATTCAAACTATTTTGGATAGGCACAAGTAAAACAAGGCATTACTTGAACAAATTATTATTTATTATTTATTTCTTAGAAGACGCCCTTATCCAGGATGATTTATAATTGTTACAAGATTTCACATTATTTTTACATAAAATTACATTATTTTAACAAACACTGAACTGCTATTTCAATACTCCATTTTGTTTTGTATTTATTTATTTTTGCATTTTTTTTAGTTGCAAAGCTGGCAGCATTCCCAATAATCATAGATATTTGATCACCAGGAGAAACCACTTTTGCTGAAGAACCATCTAATTTTCAAGAGGAGATAGAGAAGTTCTCACTCCTGTGACACTGTGGTACAGTAAAATAGACACATGGTTTGGTTTCTTATAGTTTTATCACTTCTCTATTCAATATACAGCAGCACTAAAGGATCCCAAAGGATGCACACTAATAACAGGATATAACCATTTCAGATTGGAAGTAATATACACAGAATAAAAAAATAAGCATCATATTTTAAAAGAACAGAATTTGTCATTATTAAGCTCAAAAAGCAGTGTTTATGTTAAATTCAAATTTGTAATGATTAAATAATATAAAAATTTATATTTGTTTAAAAAATAGTATATGTAGTGTACAGATTTTATCATATTTCAAAAGTGCATTTCAAAACATACTGTATAAACAGATAACCGTAAAGTTAAATGATTCATCTATTCATGGATATCATGTTAACAAAAAATAAACATAAGCATTTAAAACTGATAAACATTCATCCAAAATAAGCGGACACAAACACATACCAACCCTCCTTTTGCATTTGCTACAGAGGAACACACGAATCTTTAAATCATGTTTATGCACAGTATGGTACTATAAGCCTTTACTTCACCTAATTTAACAAATATATTGAGAGCCACTCATCATCTGTCCGAGCAACACAGTATACATCGTATGTGAAGCATTTCCTTAAGAAAACTAGAAGGATAGCCGATTCCAAGTTTCAACCTGACCTTATAGTGGCTATTCATCATTATGAACAAAGCAGATATGATATCACTTAAGCAATACACAGACTGGATAAACCCTTCTACTTACAGTCCAGCAACACAGGCATCCTTGAACTTCAATACCTTTGGTAAAGACGCAGCTCGGGCTCTGACAGCTCTTCAACGAATTGCAAACTTACTCAATAAGCAATCCATCCTGGGTGAACGTTTTCATTGGTATGAAAGAGGAACAGGTATCCCAGCCTCAGGGAAGGACAGAGTGCTGCACTTGTCCACATTTAACTGTCAGGCAGCAACTGCGTGCTGAAATCTGACAAAATGCATATCTGTGTGTGTGTGTGTGTATAAGAGAGAGAGAGAGAGAGAGAGAGAGAGAGAGAGAGAGAGAGAGAGAGAGAGTGTTAGTGAGTGAGAGAGCGAGAGAGAGAGAGAAAAAAAGAGCGTGTTAGTGAGTGAGAGAGTGTTAGTGAGTGAGAGAGCGAGAGAGAGAAAGAGAGAGTTAGTGAGTGAGTGAGAGAGAGAGAAATAGAGAGAGAGAGTGTGTTAGTGAGTGAGAGAGAGAGAGAGAGAGAGAGAGAGAGCTGAGGAGGCAATCGTTCCACTGCGCTTGTAGAAGGTCAGGTTACCCACAGATAAAAGCCCGGATACTGTGACTCCAAAGGCAGGAAATCAAGCATCTAAACATTGGCCTGTGTCCATCCAAGGACCAAACAAAAGTTCACCAGATTGAAAATTACGAGGCTGCCAAACTTATTTTAGATGCAGAGGGAAGGTTTGAAATTACAGGTAGATACATCCAAATCATTTTTCAGTTCATTTAAGCCATCACAAATGTTACCATTTTAGAAGATTGCAAGGATTTCATGGTGGATGTAATTAGTAGAATGGTGATTTATTTGGCATACAAATAAATGGGGCATTTCACAAAAAGGTTTTCTCGCTAATATAGTAAACATAATTCCTGTTAACCTTAATAATGCATGCTTATAGCTTAATTTATCACAGATAACCTAGTTCCTGAAACCTTTATAAGCTTTCAAACAACAACAGTAATAAATAGTAATGTATTGCATTGTAAAATTGTCAGTTCACATAACTATTGTCCCTAGTCAAACCAGTTTGTTAAACAGGATGAATAGAGCATATTATTTCTGTACTGTAGCTGCCATTGTCCAGTGGATTTATTGCTCATCAAAAGGCACATTGCAGTCCTCACCACTTTGCCTTTAGCGTGCTTGACTGATGTAGATGCTCATTAGTATGACTGGGCAAAATCAAACCGTGTCCAAAACTACCTCAACAGCTGACACATTTCCTCAGACCTGCTTAGCCTCAATACAAAAACATAGATACAATAATAACCGGCACAGCATTACATTCCTGGATTTGAATAGTACACCACTGCCTGCCAAACTGCAAAAGGTATAAACTGTATAAAGTACAGCAGCTAAAGTCTGTGAAACACTGCAGTAAACTTGTTAACTGTCTTTAGAACTGAATAGGGGGTTTAAGAAAACTTTTGAACATGTGCAATTTCTAGTAGAAGGGACTAGTAAATAAGCTGTCCAATCAGGTACATACAATATGTAAACATGACCTTGCTACAGTATGTGGTGTACAGTCGGCATCAAATTATGCCTCATCTACAGTTTATATATACACTATTGTGTAGATTAAGTCTATATACATATGCATGTCAGCATACAGCAATTTGGTAGTCAGACACAAGTTATTGTATTGTAAACATAATAGCATTCTGTTGAAAAATATTTACAGAAGTTATTTATAATTAGAAACAAACAACCTGAGACACTGAATAATATTACTTAGTTGATTGGCTTTAGTTTTGTTGAAGCCCTCTAGTCAGTAACATGTCAAGAAAAAAATAAAACATATTACAGTAAGTTAACTATATTTTAAAGGAACTTCAAATAAATAACTAAGTCCGGCACTCATTCAATCAGCCTATACCGCTGTAATTGAATAATAGTAGGGACATGTTTAACGAATCAAAGCACAATTGGGAGTCTGTGGCACAAACCTATCCTTTATCACTGTACAAAGGACCAAGGCTTGTTTGAAAAAGCAGTTTTAGAGTTGCCTTATGTATACTACATTCTTTACACTGCAGAAGTCAGTCTTGTGTCTCACTAAAGAAACAAAGCACTGCGTTAGCTACCCAAGATCTGTCCTCCAACCAGTTCAGAATGCTACAATATCCTGTCACTTTTACATTAGACCAACACAGCAATCACCTTAATGCTGTGACCTTTCTGCTTGGCATTAATACCTCCCCCACGTTCATAATGAAGGCATGTAACTCCATGTGCTAAACAACATTACATAACAGATTCAAGAGACTACAGGGCAAATGACTCATTGTGACGACTCCTGTAAGAGACGCCAGGCAACCTTCCTTGGTCTAGGTTTTAATACAGCAATAAAATAAAAAAAAACAGTCTGGACTCATCTTGCTTGACAGTAACTGTATGTAAATCACTACAAAAGGGGACAACAAAGTTAAGTGCAGAATTAAATTCAAAACAGACTGAATGAAATGAAAAATGACAAGCAAAAGAACACAATTACAGCCGTGCGGAAGTAGATCATTTTCACATTCAAATAAACAGTGCTGTTTTATTAATTGATTTAGCTTGTAAATAAAACAGCTGCCTTAAATGTGGATAAGGAACGGTTGTCTTCAAACAAAAACATTTGGTAGCAAAGCATATTGGACATCCATACTTGTTTTTCATCTATCAGTGCCATTACAGTTCTTGGCAGAACAAACGGTATGCCAAATTACAACCCAGGGCTTTTGCTTCAGTTAATCAATCAAAACCTTTATTTATCCATGAGTCAATTGAGAACAAATTCTCATTTACAATGACCACCTGGCAAACCTGGTTCATGCCTTCATGGTTCACAGTCACTCAAAAGGATGCACTTCTTTTTTAAATTGGTTTTAATTAAACTAATGATAAAGTGGATAAATGTATGTTTCTTTCAACAGCCCAAAATTGCATTATAACTGCAGGCAAATCAATTAGAAATACCTTGACCCCTAGGCTGGATAAACCTTTCTCCACTGCAGAATCTTGTCCTATTGACAACAGTGGTTATTTATAGTTGTATCTGAAGAATTATCTACAGATTGACTGGTGAAGCAGTCGGAATTTCTGAATGGTAAGAATCCTACGCATGTTAAACCACAGAACATTCTTACTGTAGGACTTTGCCAATACTGTTGAGAGACAGATTTGATTGAGTCGTCATAAACGTCTCACATTTCTCTCTATAAAACATGGCAAATATGAATATATGTTGCATAAAAACAAAACAAATAATCAGCGTGATTGCATGGACAAAAGATAATTCCTGTAGATTTCTGAAAACCAAGAATTGTTTTCAGTAAATGCATGGGTACAGGATTAACACAGAAAAGGAATGGTTTTCAGAAAGTAATATTCTGTAAACTTGACCAGCCGTACAAGCACTGTGTGGTATGGTAGTTTAGTGTTTTGTGTATTAAACTCCAACTGGGAAAAGGAGTTTAAAAGAGAGCTGGAAGTAGTAAGAATCCCAAATAGAAAGTCTTAAATTACTAAAGCTTAATAGGGCACATGTCTCCCTGGGTGTTCATTATAATAAATTAATTCCCAGTGTAATAGCGCCAGTGGCATATTCTTCTTCCCGGGATCTTGGGAGAAACCTGAACCCGATGCAATGCAGTCTTGTAGAATGTCTACTTAAAGAGGTCAAATGCAAGAGTTGCCCCTGTTTAATATTTCTTTAAAAGGTAACAGCATGGGCTCCTGAGTGGCGCATCCAGTAAAGGGACTCTGCCCGGGGTGCAGGATGCGTCCTATAGCTTGGAGATCGCCAGTTCGAATCCAAGCTATGCCACTGCCGACTGTGGACGGGAGTTAGGTCGGCTGGGGAGTCCATGGCTCACCGCACACCAGCGACCTCTGTGGCTGGCCAGGCCGGCCTGTAAGCAATTCAGAACTGCGTGGTCTTCCGACACTAAGTTCTGGATATTGCTGCATGGCGGGCTTGCAGACTGAAATAAAGCGGACGGCTGACGGTGCTCGTTTCGAAGTGTTCGTCTTCGTCTCTCCCGAGTTAGTTCAGGGGTTGCAGCGGTGAGCCAGGTTGAATATTAATTGGACATTCCAAAAATTGGGAGAAAATTGGAAAATTAATAAATAATAATTGTTAAAAAAAAAAAGGTAACAGCAGCTCACCTTTTAGCATTACTCTGCCAGTGAATCCTGCTAAGAGGTTAAGCAGCCCACTCCGTGCTCCTATGGATGTGGTAGCCTCTAGCAGAGCCCCGGTGATGTGGTCAGAGATGGACGTTCTTTGGAGAGTGGCGCGGTACTTAGGCAGCACACGATGGACACATGGCTTTATATCACAGCAACCTCCACCTCTCCTGCAGGCTACTGCTGAGACCAGGAGCTTTCTGGAAGGATGGAGCAGGTTCTCAAGGGCTTCCTCCCCCCCTTCTCCTCTGAGTGCATCGTGGATCTGTGAACACAGCAATAAGACAAATTGATCAGAACTGGAAATTGTCCCTGCTGGAAAGTTGCAAGGTTTATAACGGAAGAAGGATAAAGAAAATTTTAAAAAGCAACAAACTCAATAGCACATTGTATTTTTTATTTTATGCATAATTATAAAACATTAAACTATGGTGTAGCAACACCAAATGGAATGTATACAATTCAATGACAAACGCTTCAACAATGTCTTTTTCAATGTCTTTCATCAATGAGAATCCTTGCCCGTTGCTGGATACAGGTATCAGAAACTGTATAGGTTTGATAGAAACCACCTTTATACTTGAGAGCACAGAATATGTCAAATAAACCAAATAAAATTACGTTTAAATACCTGTGACGTTAGCATATCTATTTTGATTCCATGCTTAGGTACGATTGTAGCAGTACAAATCTGACTTGAAGAAAAATCCGATCAGCTTGCAATCCACAATTTCCTGGTGAGAACATAAATTACCCTTTTTCTTCAAAGGACAACAACCAATTACACCTATTTAAAAGGACGACCGCCCCACGATATGTAACTAATTTGTTTCTAAATTGCCTGCATAACCCTATTTCTTTTCATGTCGTAGGGTATTTGTGCTGGCTAACTATTCCAGCAAATGGAGGAGGCTGTGTGGTCCAGTGGTTAAAGAAAAGAGCTTGTAACCAGAAGGTTCCCGGTTCAAATCCCACCTCAACCACTGATTCATTGTGTGACCATGAGCAAGTCACTTAACCTCCTTGTGCTCCGTCTTTCGGATGAGACGTAGTTGTAAGTGACTGCAGCTGATGCATAGTTCACACACCCTAGTCTCTGTAAGTTGCCTTGGATAAAGGCATCTCCTAAATAAATAAACAAACAAATGTAATTTGTTCAAAAGCTGAATTTGAAAAAAGGTGAAAGTCAGTTTTAAAAACTTTGGCTGATTAGAACATATTGTTATTTAAATACCTTTTTTAATTAATATTATTGAAATCAAGATACGAACGACAATTACCCTGAAACTGCCAACAGCAGAGGCTCCCTCTTCAACAGCTCTTCAAGTGCAGAAAACAGTCCAGAAATATATCTGAAAAGCAGCATTTAAGTTTATGTAGTCTACAGTCGGAGTGGTTATGCCATCAGTCCTCAGCTTTAGGGGGAGGAAAGGAACGGATGTCTTGTCCCAGTGAACTGGAACTCAGAATACTGAAAACCTTTCAGATTTCTCTTATTTGTATGTTATACTTACTGTACACCAACCAGGATATGAGCTCATTGATCACGTTAAACAGGTTCAGCCACATTACTGCCATTTTAACTGCAGCACTGTAGAAACAGTTGATATATACAAAATACAAAACTTCATTGAACAGTGTCTAAGTCTAGAAGCAATTTAAGGTCTTATCCGTCATTGGGGTACTTTTCGATCTGAGAAACGTTGATTATTGGTTACAACAGTTAGTGAAGATATCAACTGGTATTCTGAGATACCATTTTTTAACCTTGGAGTTGTGTTTTTAGCTTGGGTCCCACTACTCTTCCAAAAACAGAAACCGTGGTAAGTTTCCATAGAGGTTTGTCCACTCGTGTGAAATGAGGACAGACCCTGAACAAAGGACATGAGTAAACAATACTCCCTAGAAACTGCCCATGGTTCTTTGCTTATAAGCGATACCGTTCCATAGCTGCACAATGGTTGATTAAATGTGTATCTAACAAATTGAATACAATAACATCTCAAAGCCAGATGTATTTAATGATTTACTCTAGCCAAGGTTTCTCTTTCAGGTTGCTCAGTAAGAAAACTTTTCTCTGATATTCCTGTCCAAAACATTTGTGAAGTCATTTCGCTTTTAGTTACTTAGCAACTAATTCACCGCTGTTTACTGTATAGCCTTGGAAAATTACTAAGGCTATAATAACTAGCTGCCAGCAACTCACTGTATCTAACATAAAAGGGAACACATTCAAGACATTTGTTAAAGCATTTCCAGGTGGTGGACCATTCTAATATCCAGAACATTCATCAGCAGATATGCTGGATAAGAACTAACCTGTGGCACACCAACCTCATTTACACAGGCCTGTATTGAAGTGATACTATAAGCAATGCTACTGGCTGCATAAAATGATGTGCAAAAGATGTTTATATACTGTAACAAAACATCAGATAGTATAGGATTATTTTAGAATAATCCAATGATTAATTTAGAAATTTACATTACATAAATGTGTTACTAATAAGAGGGAAAACAGAACAACATTATTCAAATTATACAGATTAGAAAGTAAAAATATAGTTCTGTAATTCTAGTTCTAATTGTACATTTTTCTAGTTCTAATTTTGTACATTCTATTATGATTAAGCCAACACCCCTTCAGGCTGGTTACATCTTATGAGTCATACATTTAGGTGCAATAATCACAGAACACTAGTCTCTAGCTGGAATGTTAAAGTTAGTTAATGGGCTATGCGTGCAAAATCTACAATTTGTGCAGCGTGCTAAAATAATGAGAGAAATGTGCTCATGCCACAGTTCTCCAATAATACAACTGATCAGCTTAAAGACATCTTTTACAACCGGGACTGTAATAATAAAACCAGCGTCACTGTCAATGTATATCATCATTAAAGACCAAGGAACAAATAATTGAAAAAATATTGGAATTCAACAGTATCCCTATCTGTTTAATCACAGGGATGTTTGTGGGTTACAGGTACTGTATGTGTGTTACTCTGCTGCCAGTCCACATCAACATGTGCTACTCCCTGGGTAAAGTCAAATGGAAGGTTTAAAAGCACCTGTTAATTTGAAGAAATAAGAAACCTGATCATCATACATTTTAAAAAGCAATATAAAAAAACAAACAGACCTACGGTAAATCACTTTTTAAAAAGTTAGGACAATCAGTACAATCCTAACTCATAACTTTTTTAGAGAACTTTTATATATCTAAAAGAAGTCCCGAGGGAACCCGGCAGATACACAGGTCAATCTAACCTGGTATTATTAACATGCCTTTTATTTTCTACAGCAGTGATTTTGCCCTTACTCACCGGAATAATCCTGAAAAAGTACATATTTTAATAAGCAGTACCCAGCTATCAGTACAGCATGACCTGAAAAAGAACAATGCATTTCTATTCCCTACCTGCAAATGCATAAAAGAAAAATGAAAATAAGTTATATAACAGGGGTGGCCAATCCTGGTCCTGGTGAGCCACAGGGTCTTCTGGTTTTCGTTCCACCCGAGTTATCAATTACTTCATTTAACCAACTGTTTTCTTAATTGAACCAATTGTTTTCTTAATTGGTCAATACTAACATGTTTCCTAGGTCTTTGGCCACTGATCGTTTAAAGAGACCCAGAAAACCTGCAGGACTGTGGCTCTCCAGGACCAGGATTGGCCACGCCTGTTATATAAGGTTGGAAATAGGTTTATGCACGCAATTCAGATTATACAGGGAGTGATTGTAACTTGTTATTCTATTGTTATTCAGTCCCCCAGTGGGATGATTGAAATTACTGTACTGTATTCGCTATCCAACAGATGCGACTGAAAGTGTGTTTGATCCCAGAGCATAGTAGTAATGGCATAGTTTGGCCACGTGCTTTACCCTACATCACAACTTCCACTGTGGTGGCACTGTGCATCATGGTAAAATCCCATTTTAAGGAATGTTACTTACAACATTTGGCCACACTAGGCACCGTTTCCTATACAGAAATATTTTAAAAAATGAAGAGACAAAAAGACTGGCTATTAGACTGACTAAACAATAATTAATCACAAGCTTTCAAGACCTCAGAGGTCTCTGCTTCAGGATCTGAGGAATCTAAAGCTTGTGATTAATTATTTAGTCAGGCCAAGAAAAGGTATCACCTCTCCTTCTCTTTGCCCATCATCTCTGGACTGATACGGCTTCCATTTCACCTATCAACGACTATAGAAAATTAATAGAAATGCAAACAACTCAAAAAGCGAAATCCACAGGCAAAGCCTGGAAAATCACGGGACATGCTGTGATCCTTCAGCAATGTTCCCACCAGTGATAAGTTATAGTGGGAATGCCTCTCATCTGTGAAACACCACAAAGCTCCAATATAAAAAAAGATATAATAATCTGGAGACAATGTAAAAACATACCCCTTTGGTGACCGAGACTGTGATTCAACATCAAACAGTTCTCTCACTACAGTGCAGAATGTCTCAGCTGAATGGAGGTTACATGTTATGTGTATCCCGTTTTAATAAGGGTTTGTACTACCACATGCTGTAGCTGTTCTGAGCGTCACAGGAATGCTTTGGTAGCCATCTTTTATCACCTCTACAGCTGTGTAGGAAATCCCTCTCCTATAATGTCTTGTGAAGTTATGTAATGTGCTCTTAGATTCCCACGAATGTCTTTATGGAGTCCTTTACATTGGCTCCATTGAAATTACAGCTACGAACGGAGTAAGGTTCAGCCCACAATTAAGAGATTTGACAAGAACAACAGTAGTAAGAGGCACCAACCCCATAGTAAAAGGGTAGTCTTGCCAATTTTTCTGCAGAACAGAAATTCAGGAACAGTATTAATCCCAGGTAGTGTGGTGCCAGCGATGGCTTTGACACACCATTATCTGGGCTCAGCTACATCTGTTCCTGATTGTAAGGACTGCAATTGGGTGGCATTGATAGAAGATTACTATAAATTGGATGTCAGGGAAATCAGTGTCAAATGGCAACCTGATTTACTGTAAATATGCAAATATGCCTTGGTTTTGAATAGCACACTAAAGATCTGAAAAGTTACTGTAAATGCTACTGTGAAAATAATGTAGGGTTTGTTATATGCAACTTGTCACAAGATCTTAATGATTATTATTTTTTTAACCTAATTTTACTTTGCTTGAGATTGTACATGATTCAAAAGTCCAGGTTGCAGGCTTAATAGACAGTACCAGAATTTATTTTGTCTACAATTTCTGTTATAGTCTACACATCACTGCCAGGATAACATTAAAACCCCATTGTGGAGACATAAACCCCATAGAACACGCAAGGGATCTTCTTGATAAGCAACTACTCACTTAAGACCACCCCCAGATAGGGTGCAGGGACTGAACGAAGGTTTTCCTGGACATCTGGGAAAACCTGGACTAAGACATAGTGCCAGCCCTCATGAATTCTTATGGCACTAAAAGGACAGTGATGGAGGGCCAATGAGATACTCCTTTTCTTACTGTACAACAGCCATAATACAGTAAGTGCTTGATTAAACATGGGCTTTTCATGGCTGCTTGAAAAAATATTCATACAGCACAGTATTGTAGAATATCTGTTGTAAAATTATACCCCTGTAGACCAGCAAACTATTTCTCAAAACAAAGGACAGAAACACTTTATTGTGCACTAGAATGTGTTTTATGTATTTCAAACATCATTTCTAACATTACATGTGAGACCTGGTGGCAGTGATGCTTTTTCTGACAATATCTCTTTGGCATCCTAATGTTGTTATAAAGAAACCACAAGTTTTGTGGCCATATAACTTTGGAATGGAATGTCAAACAAAGTTTATGTTTGAAAGAGCGCTTAATGGGCTTGTTGTACGGTTTTGTTTCACAATGTGGTCAGATACACTAATTCTTAAATGAGAGTGTCTGACCACATCGTCAAACAAAACCCTCCTACATGGAAGCCCTCTGGTGGATATGGAACAACGCCAATAGGCCCATCGGCCTCTCTGTCAACTACAATCTTTATTTAACAGCTCCTTCACATGTTATGGCCATAAAACTTTCAGAAGTTTCATTATTATAGCCCTGTGTATAAGTTATCTGTGAAAAGTCTGGTGAACATGAACAATACATTCATTTTTTGGAATATTTCTCCAGCACCACAATAATACTGTGGTAATAAAAATATTCTGAAATATAATTAAAAGTGACTTTCATTACCATTAAAGTAACTTTCATTACCACTTAAAGCTGGTTTTTAAACAGAAACCATTTCCCAGAAAGATCTCAATTCATTTGCACATCTGCTCTCCAAAGGCATCCCGCTACTGCAGTATGCTTGTTTTACATTCCCTCTTCATGGTAGGTCTAAAGTGTAATTTTTTGTATTGATTTCGGTTTTGGTTTTTTTATGTTTCTCAGCACGTACTGTGTTTGTTCTATACATATAACACAACATATCATAGTTTAACTTACAAAAGTTCACTACGGCGTATCTAAAACTTCATACTCCCGAGTCCAAACACTAACCACTAGGCCACACTACTGCAACAATTGGTTTGAATCCCCACAGCCTTTTCATTATATTGTCATCTCGCAACAGTTAATTTATTTGCTCAAGTATCTATTTTCAAAAAGCACATTTTGAGAATTAAGCTTATTTTTCAAAATACAAGTTCTAGGACAAGGTCACATTTCTAATTTGTTCAACAAAAAAGGCAATTCAAGATATAATTCAAGAGTTCAATAAACTTTTAAGAGCTGTACATTATGATCCTTGGAAAGTTGAAGCAACATCATGTTTAATCAGGTGGGCGGAAAGGCTGAACATCATTGCTATAGCTCTTATATGGAGACCAGCTGCTGTGTTCAGCCTTTGTCACTTTAATTAAGCGGATTATTCCCCAAAGCAATTTAATAATGCTGTGTTATGTCTACTTCCGCTGGTTTGTGCTGCAAGGTTTTTATTCCTGCATCTTGGTGCTCAAGATGGTTTCTATGGAAACCAAATTAACAAGGCAGGACAGCAAAATTGTCCGTCTTATTATCCGTTTTACAGGACACATTACTTTCAGTAGGATTATCGAGTAAAATCTGAATGCATAGACACACCATTTAATAACACTACAGAATAGCTGATGTGTACAGTACCACGAACTTCAGTGCTCAGTGGTATATTTCTTCGATCTTTTATATCTCAGCATTCAATACTAAATTAAAGTTGTTCTTTTTTACCCTTCCTGAAATTCCTTTCTTTCTGCGAATCATATGACATGCAGGACAGTAGCTGGCAATTTTAAAACGTACAGTACACAGCCATTTTTGATGAGGAAGGATATTAATACCAAAAAAAAATTGCTACCAAGATTGCAGGTCTTGTGTACTGTACAGAACCTTATTGTACATGTCCAATGTGCAGTGGTGTTTTTGGTTTGGAACGCTGAAAACGTTGGACATTCAACCTATACAGGATCTGGATTTGAAGAAACAGATCTGCAATGTGACCCCCTCAGATGAGAAGAACATCCCCAAACTGCTGCTCAGAGGTTTCACCTGCTGAAATCTCTCGAAGATGGATCTGTCGCATCTCAGGCATCCAAATGAGACTGAAGAGACTAGGCTCAAATTAGCTTCAGGGAGCTCAAAGACTGTTCCGATACTTGGTTAGAATAGTCTTCGCTGCTTGCGATGTTCTTCAGAGCAATTTTTCAAATTAAACTTCGTCCAACCCCATGCAACCTCTGACTCTCTGAGTAGCTGCCCACTGTATAAAGCACTGAAGTACTGACTGACTGTGATGGTACATTTTTATTTTATATTCTTCTTGATATAAAAATGTGTTAAGACAATCAGAAACTACTTCAAATAAAACTCTAAAATCAACCAGCTCAAAAACATTATTATTATTATTATTATTATTATTATTATTATTATTATTATTATTATTATTATTATTATTATTTACTGTGCAATATACATAGTTTCTTCTTCTCTGTTGAAACAAGACACCAAGAATGTCACAAATTCTTAGAACATAAGAAAGTTTACAAACGAGAGGAGGCCATTCGGCCCATCTTGCTCGTTTGGTTGTTAGTAGCTTCTTGATCCCAGAATCTCATCAAGCAGCTTCTTGAAGGGTCCCAGGGTGTCAGCTTCAACAACATTACTGGGGAGTTGGTTCCAAACTCCCACAATTCTCTGTGTAAAAAAGTGCCTCCTATTTTCTGTTCTGAATACCCCTTTATCTAATCTCCATTTATTTCTTTTTTCAGGTCGAAAAAGTCCCCTGGGTCGACATTGTCAATAACTTTTAGAATTGTGAATGCTTGAATCAGATCACTGCATAGTCTTCTTTGTTCAAAACTGAATAGACTCAATTCTTTGAGCCTATCTGCATATGCCATGCCTTTTAAACCTGGAATAATTCTGGTCACTCTTCTTTGCACTCTTTTCTAGAGCAAAAATATCCTTTTTGTAGCGAGGTGACCAGAACTGCAACGGTGTTTGCCACTCCTCCTATTTTTGTGTCATCTGCAAATTTAACAAGTTTGCTTACTATACCAGAATCTAAATCATTAATGTAGATTAGGAATAGCAGAGGACCTAATACTGATCCCTGTGGTACTCCACTGGTTACCTCATTCCATTTTGAGGTTTCTCCTCTAATTAGTACTTTCTGTTTTCTACATATTAACCACTCCCTAATCCATGTGCATTCATTTGCTTGAATCCCTACTGCATTCAGTTTGAGAATTAATATTTTATGTGGGGCTTTGTCAAAAGCTTTCTGGAAAACTAAATAAACCATGTCATATGCTTTGCAGTTATCCATTGTCGATCTCCCTTTCCTAAAACCATGCTTACTGTCTCCCAGGATACTGTTACCATATAGGTAATTTTCCATTTTGGAACTTATTATAGTTTCCATAAGTTTATATATAATAGAAGTCAGGCTTATTGGTCTGTAGTTACCTGGTTCGGTTTTGTCTCCCTTTTTGTGGATCGGTATTACGTTTGCAATTCTCCAGTCTGTCGGTACAACCCCTGTGTCAAGAGCCTGTTGCATGATCTTGGTTAACGGTTTGTAAATAACTTCTTTCATTTCTTTGAGTACTATTGGGAGGATCTCATCTGGCCCAGGGGATTTGTTTATTTTAAGAGCTCCTAGTCCTTTTAACACTTCTGCCTCTCTTATGCTAAAGTTATTTAAAAGTGGATAGGAACAGGTCGACATGTGGAGCATGTTGCCCGTATCATCCTTTCAAAAACTTGTGAAAAGTAATCATTTAATATATTAGCTTTTTTTTTCTCTTCATCTATGATTTTGCAATTTGTATCTTTTAGACATTTTACCTCCTCTTTGAATGTTCTCTTGCTGTTATAATATTGGAAACACTGTTTGAAATTGGTTTTCATCCCCTTAGCAATGCTCATTTCTATCTCTCTCTTGGCTTTTCTAACTTCGTTTTTGACTTGTGTTTGCAGTTCCAAGTACTCTTTCTGTGTACTTTGTTCTTGGTCCCTTTTAAACACTCTGTAAAGTGCCTTTTTTCTCTGAATATTTTTTGAAGTGATCTATTAAACCATTTTGGCAATTTTGTTTTAGTTTTAGATTTGTTTACTTGTGGGATGTAATTGTTTTGCGCCTCTACTACTACATTTAAAAAAAAAAAACAGCCTTTTTCCGTGGATGTTTTCTCTATTTTACTTCAATCTACTTCTGTTAGTCTCTGTTTCATACCTTCATAGTTTGCCTTTCTAAAATTGTAAACCTTAGTTTTATTCATTACTTTTTGGGTTTTAAGCACTTCAAATTGCTTTAGGAAGCAGTCATTTGTCATTTCCACCATTTCAATTTTCATCTGTCGTGCTCCCCCATTAATATGGCTTCTCCTTTGCTGCACGCATTTCTAATGTAATAACAGATTATTTTGCTCAGTGCCTGAATTTGTTGGGTTTTTTTTGTTGATTTCCCCCCACTTCTTTTCTAGTTTAAATGCTTCTGAACCTCCTTGAGGATCCTTTCTCCGAGTAGACTGGTTCTCTTTTTATTAAAGTGCAGTCCGTCCCGCCTATATAGATAGTTCTTGTTGTAGAATGTGGTCCAATGTTTAAGGAAGGTGAAGCCTTCCTGTGAGCACCACGTTCTCAGCCATGCATTTAGTTAATTTATTTCCAGCTGTCCGTATGCTCCTTTGCAAGGTGCCGGCAGTATCCCAGAAAATAACACAGTTTTGGTGTTGTCTTTTAATTTCCTCCCTAGATCTCTGAATTTGTTTTGCAGGGATTTTGGTCTGTCTCTTCCAATGTTGTTTGTACCGATGTGGATGACTAATACTGGGTTGTCTCCTGTTTGTTGGCACATGACTGCCTGTTGTAGATACATTCCTTAATACACTAAAGTAGCTTACCGCAAGACAAAATGCTACATGTATTTCTGGTTTTAAAAGGTCTATGGGTTTCATATCAAAGCAGATCAACTCTGACTGTAGTTGCAACATTTTATTTTAAAGAAATTGCAAATTTCCAAAAGAGTGACAAAAAAGCGTACATTTTGCAAGATAATATTCTTTTAACTGCTTCTTCCTGCAACAAAGTTGTTTTTTGCTAGTTTTATACAGTTACAAAACCTTGCTTCAAAATAGGGCCCTAGCTGTTCTATTTACAGTGATTGAAAAGCTTTAATGGGAGATTTAGCCTCAGTATTCATGTCTAGTATTTTACAATGACAATAAAAAGACCCTGCATATGGGGCTCCCGAGTGGCACATCCAGTAAAAGCACTCGTGTAGAGTGCTGGATGCGCCCTATAGTCTGGACTTCGCCAGTTCGAGTCCAGGCTATTCCTTTGCCGACCGAGGACGGGAGCTCCCAGGGGACAGCACACAATTGGCCAAGCACCACCCAGGGGGAGGGAGGGTTAGGTCGTCCAGGGTTTCCTCGGCTCACCACGCACCAGCGACCCCTGTGGTCTGGCCAGGCGCCTGTGGGCTTGCCTGTAAGCTGCCCAGGGCTGCGTTGTCCTCTGACGCTGTAGCTCTGGGTGGCTGCACCGTGAGTCTGCAGTGTGAAAAAAGCAGGCGACTAACGGCGCACGCTTCGGAGGATAGCGTGTGTTCGTCTTTGCCCCTCCCGAGTCAGCACAGGGGTGGGAGCGGTAAGCTGAGCTAAACAAAATGGACATTACTAAATTGGGGAGAAAATAACAAAAAAGTAATTGGCAACTACTAAATTAAAAAAAAAAAAAAAAAGAAAAAAAGACCATGCATATTAAACAATGAGTCATACAAGACAGGAGTCCTCCCTGTCTCCTGTCATACAAGCCAGGAGTCATCATGGGTTGTAACAGATACAACCCACGCCTCAGGTGTGCTGTGAGACACAAGGCAAAGCCGATTCAAATTTACTCCCTATACTTTTATTACACAGGGCTGCTAATTGACTTAAAGAATGTATTACAGCTCAATTAGTGTTGAAAAAGTTTTAAATATGCACAAGTATTTATTTAATATACTGCAGCTTGAATGCAGTTTTTCTGTAAAGGAAATAAATTTTAAAAAAAAAAGGTAAAAAAAAACCCTGCTTTCCTACACATTGGTACTGTATGTAAATTTGATGTTTCAAATTAATGTTCCCCTACAATAACCACACTTTAAACCTTTATCCTTTAAATGTCAAGCCTTCGTTTATCCTCACCATCAGTCCTTCAGACTCATCAGCTGAACTCTGAAATGCAGTGGCAGAGGCTGGCTGGCTGGCTTGCTTGCTTGCTTGCTGGGTGCCACTCATACAGTAGTGCCTTCACAACGCATCAGATTACTAATACAGCCAATGCCTTCTCATGCGTTACTGTCTTTATAGTCTTTTAGTAAGAGCCTGTCACATCTAGTAATCAGCTACTTTGGATCATTTTTGTTGTGTAACATCCGACTGGTGGACATGGCTAATTATTTAATAAACCAGAAAAAGGTCAATTACTCAAGTGAATGCATGCTGTACTGTATCTACTCTTTTTCAGGCAGATTGATTTGGAACTATAGCGCCTCAGTGCAGGCATCGCCTTTCACACAGGAGTTAAGACGCTTCAGTGCCTCGCGAGGTGGTTCAGAGACGGCCTAAAATAGGACGGCTCTGTGACGGTACAGGCAATTCGCACAGACCAAAATGCTGCGTCAGTGCCGGTTCTGAGCAGTCATAACTCGTCTGTGTGAAAGAGGTCTTTTATTAAAAACAGGAAGTCTAAACTTACTCTGAACCCAACTGGCAATTTATATAATTATTACAAGGACTGTTGACATATCACAACTTTATCTACTGTATATCATCTAATTATATCGAAATAAAGTTATGGTTTCATGCTTTAGGGCTTGCATTCAATGCAGAGGAGCATTCAGCAGTCATTTCCCCTCCAAAATGCATTTTCCAAATGTATTTTCTTTTTTTTACATTTGAAACAGGTAAAATATCAGTACAACTTTCAAGTTTTTCTATATAAGCTGCGATAGAGCTACTGTAGCATGTCATTTAAAACCCTGTTCGTAAGTCAGTTGTATATTTGAAGTCCTCATAATGTAACACAGGATGCATGGCATGTTACATCAACAGTAACGTGACAATAATGAACTCCTCATCCATTTCCATTTCCACATGAAAGACAAGTTCGCCTGACTGGTCAGTTCCAAAGCACCTGGGTTTGTGCTGTATATCATGTTTTGCTTGCTCATCACATGTTCAGAGTGAGGAGAGATGAGCAATGGAAGAGCAGCTTGGGTACCTACAGCTGAAACCTCCAACTGGAAAGTGTACCAAAGACTAAACAATAGAATAATGTAGTATAAATTATACCACAAATTCGTAAAAGATTTGTTTTCAAAAGGTAACTTTATTAAGGAATTGTTTGGCTTTAAGACCAACAATGCTTTAAAACCACAATTTATCAAATCCATATTTGGCCCCTTTTGCTTTCCTGACCCTTTTATCTTGTTTGTGGCACACTGGAAAACGAAGTGTCTGGCATGCTAAATAGAGCTTGCCCTGGATTTTAATAACATTTACAGTTGTTAGCCTAAACCTTGCTTGCTTTATGAACGCTTAGTGGAATAAAATGAGTGTCTGTTTACGTGGGTTCTGCTGTCTGTCTCCAGGGTAGCTCTGGTACATCTCAATGGGATTATTCTTCATGATAGCTTTATTTAAATAAAATTAATAAAAGACAGAGGCATGGTGCAAAAGAGTTTAAGCTAATGTAGGAAGAAGCAGGCTGGGAATACTTGGATTATCTTCAAATGGGCTCCGGTTTAACAACCTTCTCCTGTTTACTATCAAAACTATTGGTTTGTGTTATTTTTGTAACAAGAACATTTGATGCAGTGTACTGAATTAAGTGCTTCTAATCACTACTGGCTTGAAAGCAAAATGAGACTGAAGGCCTACTATTAACAAGAACGAAAAGGATGTGACCATAAGTTGGTTTTATTGAAACTACTTTGGCATCCACAGTAACATATAATTTGTATAATTGCTAGGAAACCCACCCCATCAAATTAGTAAGCAATTTTCAATCTCTTAGCAGGCGGTACAGTATTTAGGACAAGGATGTAAGGATGTCTTTGTACCGTGAGTTTTTAAAAACAAACAATGCAGAGCAGAGTTGATCAAATGTCTTATGAGAATACTACCCCCAAAGGTACTGTATAGGTTAGAAAGATATTTTTAAAACACATTTGTATACTCTACAAATTGACATTTCCGTAAGCTAAAGTAAACCACACTCTGCAAAATGTTTTTCAAATCGGATAGGTTGGGCAGTATAATGGCAACCAATCAGAATACAACTATGTTCAAACTACATACATATGCAGAAGATAGATGTTACCTCTTCCCAAGATCAATGTTGAAGGAGAGTGCCATAAAACTCATGTGAAATTGCACCTACAGTTGCAAATACATGCCCCTGACTGGAATAGAACTTGAAGGAAGATACTGTAACCTGATGGGGGCATTTTACCTTGAACAGCCTTAAATAAAAATGGGAGCCAATGTAAAATATTTCCTTTGTTTAGGCTTAAAACATTAGTTGATCTTCCAGTATCTGCAGTGCATAGTTGCGTGTTACAGATGTACAATACAGTTTAGGAGTACAGAGAATGTTATGCATTTTATAAATGCTGAACAGCTGTTGGCAGTGGACAAGGAAGGGGTCTTTTCTCTGGCTGACATCAATCCCCAGATATCAGTTTAAATGGGAATTGCAGCATTAAGGACGCATCCAGAAATTCGACTTCCTTTTTTTAACCTTCCCAAAAGTCTACTGTAAACTGTAAATGCAAAATTAAGATTTGCTAATAACACAACAACCAACATTTATCCATTCAAATTACTTATGTTACTTATTCATATTTTGTAATATACTTGTACTTACTTGAACTGAAGTCATTGTATTTTATCTTGCTCTTAATTGTATTAATGCTTGTACTGTGATTCTTGAAATGTATTTGTTTACGACTGTAAGTCGCCCTGGATAAGGGCGTCTGCTAAGAAATAAAAAAAATAAATAAAAATAAAATAATAATAATAATAATAATAATAATAATAATAATAATAATAATAATAATAACAGTATAGTAGGTTAAAACCACTGTATTCACAGCTCATCAGTTACCGCAAAGTTACGTTAGCAGTGGCCCATACTGTAAAGACCACCCAGGTCAGTTAGAAATGTTTTGCTATTATATATGTTACACATCAGTACTGTGTTAACTGGTTCACTAAATTGTTCATATTTGGGTCCTGACGAATACTAAATACTACTACTGTGTTTCTCATTTGCAGAGGCACATAACATCTGATTGTGGCTTGCACTTTTAATAAAAATTACAAAAAAATCAGTAAAATGTAGCTATACTGAAATAGTAATTAAGAAATGTCATCACAACTCACTACCAATGCACACCCACAAAAAATCCTTGATTATCAGTAGTTTCTATGCGATTCAAGTTATTTCACATCATTTCAAAAGTCACAACAGCGCTGTACACGCTACATGCCTTATACCGCGCAATCCAAATCAGCCACAGGTCATGAGATCACAGTCAACATTGTCCATAAAAATTGATCAAGGTTGCCTTATTGGCCAAAAATAAAAATAAATCGCTTATCTGGTGAATTATCATTGACAGAAATTTGGATACAGATAGCGACTCAAAACATTGTGTTGACTTCACATGGAAGATGACATCACAGCAACAGCAGGCCAGCCGGCACTAGTGTGTTGACAAGTTGCTGCCTGACAGCTAGAAAAGGAAGTATTTGGCTGATAAGAGACAGTTGTAATTGCTTAATCATTTTTGCAAAATGTACAATAAAGGTTGACACTGAAGACATTTGTCTACTTGGTTTAGTTTTACCTCAAAATTTATGATTGAGAGTTAGAATTATATAGTAAATACATGCATTGTTTTTAGACGTCTATTTAAAATATGCATTTATTGCTATGTTTTGGTCTAGTTTCTCTCCAGAATTGAATCTATCCAGGCTAACTCCAGGTTATTAACCCGGCACTGCACCAGTTGGTTGGTGTCATTCAACACTGTGAGCAACAACTTAAAAAAATTAAATAAAAAATATACTCTTGTCAAACAGTGTGCATTCTAACAATTTATGACCTATAGTTGTTAGCCAAAGAATTCTTCACCCACTGACTCAGCTGCCAAGATTTTTGGATGTACTGACCTCTAGTGCAAGCACTGCCAGTGTTCTAAACCCGAGTCATGTAACCCAAACACCACCCAGCTGTCGCAGCAATGAACTCTCTCAGCCGTTGTACATGAGACTGAAAATCTTTGCATGGGTAAGAGGGTACAAACATGGTGGTCTATTATTTAAAGACTCATTGGATAAACATATACCAGTACAGTACAAAGAGTTTGCACCTTCGAGTAATGAATGCAACGTACATTGTACAAATTCACAAGCCTTAAATTGTTACAAAAGATAATGTACAGTAATACACAAATAGCAAGAAAATCTAACCCTTTCATCAATAATTATAAAAACAAGTAGTATATACAATAAACTTCTATAAGACATTGACATTTGTCACATCAGGTTTATTTTAGTACTGCTACATAACTTAAATATTTAAAATTGTAATAAAGTTGGCATATTCTTACTCAAACTGGTTCTCAGTCTTGACTTATTCCAGTGTTTTGTTCAAACATAGTTATTTGTCATTCTCAATTTAAAAGGCGTAAGACAGGAAATGGGAGCTGGGACACAGGAACACACAACAAACATGGAGCTCTGGATTTGAAACAGACCAAGAACAATATTCTAATGAAACTCTCATACTCCTAGCCTACTGGTGAAGCAAGAAGATCTTACAATGGATGATTCAGCACTGTTTTAAATGGTCATGTTTTAATGTATGGAAAGTGTATGCACAGCATTCTCAGCTAGTTTAACAGTTCAATGATAATAAAGTAAACAAAAATGTGGACAGAATGTAACAGACATTAGCGTCAATTTTAATAATCTAAATGTACGGATATCTTGATTTTTCATGGAAAAATAGGAGAGGGTAAAGGAGAGTGTCATTCAAATTTGAAAAATGTATTTTGCCAAAACATTTGTCTACCACTATCTGGCTCTCGTATTTTTTACTAACAACAATAAAAAGTAAAAAGGAAAAGCATTTCATATTGGCTGATTAAGGAGATTTTGCATGAGTGAATCATGAAATTTTTTTTTTTAAATAAACCGGTTATTAGCAACCCTAATAAAGACAGCTTTCAGTTATTAACAACATTTTCCCAGGAACCAATCCCGTGCAATGGACTTTAATGTTAATGGAATTCTGGTATTAGCCACTGTACACCACTTATTGACAAGTTTATTACTAGTTGCCAGTGCTACAGAGCGCACTTGCATGATTTATGCGCATACTTCATGCAGCTTTTATAACACACTGACTTTGCAACTGCGTCTTTCTGGCAATCATTTTGAGATGGGTTTACAGCGGGAGGTGGTACATTGTAAAAAGCAGACAACGTTGGACAATTTCTTATTTTAAAAGTGTGTTCGTTAGAATTGATTTTAAGTACAACACATGTTTCATGTTTGCTTTACTCATTGTAAGGGCAATTGTAGTACATCGATGTGTCGTACTATTTAAGCCGACTCCCTTTTTTGTTTGTTTTACACACGCGTGAAGTAAACAGTTATATGTTTGGATATTTCGTGTTTCTAACGTTAATTTTAAACATTTAAAGCACATGTATTTCAGTGCCATATTTGTACAACTACAGTATATATCGTTCCATACAAATACACTTGAAAACGGGAGCTTTTTGCTTATTGGCAACTTTGGGTTAATGACAACTTTTTGCTGGGAACCGAGAGGTTGTTAATAAGCGTTATCTACTGTGTGTGTGGAAACGAATATCAGATTATCAGGCTCCTCAGTAATGACATGCAGTATCTATGTGTATGGGACATCTGCAAATAATCAGCTCAACCACTGCAGTTAGATCCAGCCTCCTTCCTTGTTTAAAATAATTCATCCTATTCTCTTCCAATTTTCCACATTGGGAAATGGCAACCCTTAAAAGGCATGTTGACAGCAGTGTATTGAGTGTTAAAATACTGCAGTCTGTATAAGATATGCTCACAATATGAAAACCCTAACAAGTTTCACATTTACAGGAAATCATGTCATTCAAGTAGGCACAGTGTACATCGATTGGAATTAATGATTTACTTCATTGTGTTTCCAGTTGGTATAATTTCGCCTTTTTTCTTCGTGAATGATTTTTGATTTTAAATGAACCAAGCAATAAGCTACTGGGCTGATGCCTCATTGTTGGTATTTTTGTATCAGAAAAATACATAGCAGAATAATGACTTGACAGCCAAATGGCAGAATAAGATTTACTGCATTAGTTTTGCATCACACAAACCAAAAAATTGGTAATGACTGTATTGAATACATTTTAGGCTATAGTAATTAAAGTCAGCAACTTTTGTTTCTTTTAGTTTGTTGCTAGATCAAAAGGTGGCTGCATCTAGTGGTTAGGGCTCTGGACTCTTGACCGGAGGGTTGTGGGTTCAATCCCAGGTGGGGGACACTGCTGCTGTACCCTTGAGCAAGGCACTTTACCTAGATTGCTCCAGTAAAAATCCAACTGTATAAAACAGGTAATTGTATGTAAAAAATAATGTGATATCTTTTAACAATTGTAAGTCGCCCTGGATAACGGCGTCTGCTAAGAAATAATAATAATAATAATAATAATAATAATAATAATAATAATAATAATAATAATAATAATAATAATTAATCTATTTAACTGAATTATTGGTTAATACTTTATAAAACACAGCAGGGATATGGAATATAAGGCACTATTTTTACCACGACCTACACAGTTAAGTAGTTCACAATGGGGTATAAATGTAAAGAAATATAATGTACTGTAACAACCAGTCTAATATATATGTCAAAACTATGAGCTTGGCTGAAAGAGCAGGACGTTTATGAGCTCATACTGTAGCCTTGAGACCCCCTGTACAAGGTTGTAGTGTTGACCCCTTACCAGGAACTACTGTACTGGTAACTCGATGTGCAATTATAACATAAACAATATCAGACTTACAAAATGCTGACTGGAATTTTCCATCTTAATGCTTTCAACACCTTCTACAGTACACTGGGAGACAGACTCCACAGTAATTTTCCATATTTCCTCATTATGTTATTTGCCTCACGGACTAAGAATATATGAAGATCACCCTTAATCCTGACGTGATACAAACACTGGTTTCTGACAACTACTTTAGATGATGACTGATAACCAAAATGGGTTCTTTCAGCAGTAACTTTGCAAAAAAGATAGCTCTATGATAACTAATTAAATAGTTTCACTTATATAGAAATAAGTAAGCAATACAAAAATGATACAGGGGTATATCCAAGACCAAGATGGGTCAACAGGTCTGTTGTGTTGGTTGGAGTTATTTTTCCTAGACAACTATCAGTCTAATAGTTAAACGTTTCCTTGTTGAAAGAGTTAAAAGTTGAGGAGATCTAAATACTACCTCCTTTTCATTCTATATAAATCTCACAGGTGTTTTCCCCCAGCTGAGATTCATTGTCCCTCAAATTAACATCCCAATTCAATAAATATACAGTGAAAAGAGGTTTGTTTTAGGGTGGCTGTATTTAGATCCGCCACTGTCTAGATCATTAAAATAGACCTAAGGAAGACTTAGAACCAAAATGAATAAGAAAATGCAAAAACGAGGCGAAGACTTCAATGCTATAAAGACTGACTAAAAATCTTGAAGATATTAACACATTTCTGTAGAATCTTTGAACAACAAGCCTGCAACAAAACTGCGTCTCAGGAGTGCAGAGTAATGCCACTGATATGAATCGAAAACAAAATCATAAAATCTGTGAAAATATGCTGACTTGCCTTATAAAAAAAAAATAAAAAAAGTCCTCACTTAAGGACTTCATTTGAAAACATAAATCTCTAAAACCACGAATAAGCTTATACCACTGAAATATAAAAATTGTAGTTTGGCATTCTTAAGTTTTAACAAGGCAAATACGTTCTCTAGTTAATCATCACACTGCAACAGTACCACGAAAATGAAATATAATGTAATGTTATTGCAGCAAAGCAGTGTGCAATTTATTGAGGCGTGCAAAAAATAACTTTGATGGTTTCCCATTGAGGATAAAGCAGAGTAGAGGCGTCTCTAGCTGAAATGTTTCCATCTGGCAGACTGTGTTAGGTGTTAGATTTATACTTAGAGGATACATGGAGAAGACCAGAGATTATTGTGCATAACTGCAGAGCATTCCCATTTAGAATTGAATAACAAATGGTGCAAAATCATTACCTTTTATCTCATGCTATAAAACGCATGTGACGAGAATACTTCATAATTCATATTACTCTACATGCTGTATCTTAATATGCCCCTACACCCTTATTAACAAGTGCTTGCGAAAGTTACATCTGAAGTATAACATGGTTCATATAAAGCAGTAGAACAAATGATAAATCAATTAGAAAAAAACAAACACTATTGTACATCAAATATTGTAGAATCAATAGTTCAATTCTAAAAAAGCATACGATTGATTTTATCACCAGGAGCATTGTTATTATATGAGCTCTCCAGATTAAAATCCTGATCAACCAAGCCCCAGTACTGTAGTTTAGCAATCAACACAGTTAGGAAAAGCAAACAGTATTCCTGATCTAGAGAGTCTCACCGTCAAAAACAGTCAGTGTTATATTTTAAAACATATTGCTGACTTTTAGATCGTACATCGTGGTTAATAAATCAACGGGGAAATACATTTCTCAACATTAACTTGGCAGCATTTGCCAGAATGAGGATCTCTCTTCTAAACATCACAGTGTATCCAGACCATGCTCTCTCCTGCAGAAATGCTGTGTTCCCACAGCACACCACTCATTTTAATCAGAGCACCAGCATTGTTTCAGAAGGATAATCTGGATACAGTAACATATTTATAAGAGAAATTATATTTTTCCGGGCGAACATTCCCAAATAAAAGTTGAAAAAAACTAAAACAACTCCCTTGTTGATTTACCTATGTGCAAATAAAAATATATTGCTGCAATATGAACAACATGGGATACAGCAAAGGTAAAGTAATGTGTTTCTTGTGAAAACCACAGGGGGTTGTGCAACATTTTAAGATCTTCTACACTTTCTGACGTGAACATTTCCATTCCAAACCATTTGCTGTAAGATCTTCTGCAACCCTTTCACAAACCCTGTGCTATAGTCCTTTCTCCAGAGGGGGGGAATGTTTTTCACATGCTTGGATGTCTGGTGTTCTTCAGGTATGACTAAATATTTTGCTTCCAAACCATCTGCATCCTTTTGTGCAGACAATGCTGGCCGCACTTTATCAATTAACATTGTTGAGAGTTTGGAATTTGGTCACCTCGTGTTCCGGGAATGCTTCGTCAAAAACTAAGAGTATTCAAGAGCTGGCACGAATCAGAGCCTAGAAGAATCTGACAGATTTACATTATGTAAACAAGTTAGAATGGTGAAAAAGTGTATTGTTCATTCTCAAGAAAATGCAGCATTTCAGCTAAACAGGATATACTGAAAAAGGAAATAAGTGATAAAGCGGTCACTATGCAGATTTAATAACACCAACATAAAGGCTACATAACACTGTATTGCGAATTGCGTGTTATTTGACTCAAGTGGGATTCAGAATAAAGTTGAAAAGAAACAAATGTATTTGGAATGCTCTTGATAAAGTATGCAGCCGCACCAACTTCATTTTAATACCGTTTACTTGAATCTGACCGTAGACGGGTAGACGCTCGACTTAACCTTTTTTCACCATGATAAAATTCAACATTGCCAAGAAGAAAACACAAGCAGCCTGCAATGTCAACTTCTCACAACCTACAAATGAACCACCATTAAAACAGTTGACAGCCATTCAAATCACTCAAAGTGATGGCTAATCCACTCTAGTTAATGATAAAAACAGAAAGTACATTCCGCTATCGCATTGTGAAATTCATTGAACAGGATAATAATAACGTCAGACAACAAAATGCTTGTTTCAGAATAAACTCTGACTGCAAGAACACTGAACTGCATTGTGACCTTTTCTCACATACTTTAGGCATTGGAGCTATGGAAATCACATTACAGTATGTAAATCTGTTTCTGTACCTTTCAGGGGCATGCTGGAGTCTGTGCTACTGATCCAGTGCTGCATCTGAAACGATTTGCAGACGATTTAAAACTGAGTCATAAAGCAGATTTGGCAGGGATTTCACTGGTGTGTACTAATGTGAAAACTCTGGATGTAGGTTGCAACAAAGGATTATGTGATCTTCTTGCTGCCAGAGTGCAGACATTGTCCTTTCACAGCAGTAATATGATTTAAAGCACCAAGGCAACCTGCAAGAAGTATTTATTTAGAGCCTGCAGCCAGGGCAGCGTTAGGATTATCAAGTACAAATCACAAGTTCAATTAACACATACTTAACAAGGAATAGACAAAAGAAAAAACAAAGGCATACAAATGAATGGATTTTAGGAAATGCTCAAAAAGAAAATATTGAAGCCAATTTGTGAATATTGGTACACGACAAACAGGTAAACTAACTGATAACATTGCTAAAACGTTTGCACTTTAGTGGTCTGGACACTTACGTCTGTCAATAGCGAGTTATTCAAGTTAGCACCAGCTGGCAGACTGAAAACATGTTTGTTTAATACATTCATCAATCACTACCAATAATATGTGCACCTCTTACAGTTCTTGTGCAATCTTACCTATTATGTATTGTTTTCTATGTAAAAAAAAGTACCTGTAAGGGATAAAAAGCTTCATAAAAATAAAATGTTACAGACATCTGCATTTAAAAGTTAATCAGTAAAACACAATGATTCATTGCGTTGGGTTTTTAAATAAGGTAGAACCAGACAAGATCTCCGCTTCCATAATGATTGCGTTGGAAGGGGAGGCCACAGGAAACAGTGATGGGAACATTGGGGAGTACACAGAAAATAATTTAACAAAACAGAGGGCAAACACGCAAAAACTGAAGTGGGGTAATAGGGGGCATAATGACATTTTCAAATTTCAACTATGACTAGCGTTTTAATGTTGTATTGATGCTTTACTATTGTTTTGTACTGCAATGACGTCATGCCTTTTTTACTGATGTGATTAACTGGATTGTCACTAGTACTGTATTTATATCTGGCAATCAAGCTAATTTTGAACAGTCATTAACTTAGACATGAAAATCATAGTAAAAACAGCTACTGGCAATAATGGTTTACAAGAGGACTAGTTTTGTTATTACAGTAAATCTGAGTTTTGTCCCTTAATTTGTAAAATGGCTGTTGCTAATAAACGCACACTGTGAAAGCTCAACCATCCCTTTTATAACAGCTACATTATACAGTACAAGTATCCAAAACTAGCAAGAGTATTCCTCACAGCTGACTGCAGGTGTGTATATCTGTCCTGTTTTACAGAAAGCAGACATGTATTTCTATGTACAATGAATTAGCTACTGCTCTGACGATTCATCAGTGTTCTACAGCACACAGGAAGATGATGAGGACATAAAATACTGTGTCTGCTTTTCCAATTGTTCAGGCAGCCTTTTTTATATACAGTAACACTGCGACAGCGTGTGGAAGCAACAGCGTGGGAGAAGTACAGGGGTGGAAAAGTACAGAGCAGTTAGAAGCAGTAAGGAGAAATTACATCTTTAATTGTTTTAATCAGAAAACACTGCAGCTTAAAGTCTAACAGCTGCGTGTCTTTTTCTGATAACAAGCTGAAGCTCAGAGCAGCTGATTCAAATTCGCCGCAGTTCTGAGACACGGGGGAGGGGCGGAGCCAAAAGCACAACAACAACAACAACATATTATTATTATTATTATTATTATTATTATTATTATTATTATTATTATTATTATTATTTATTTCTTAGCAGACGCCCTTATCCAGGGCGACTTACAATTGTTACAAGCTATCACATTATTTTTACATACAATTACCCATTTATACAGTTAGGTTTTTACTGGAGCAATCAAGGTAAAGTACCTTGCTCAAGGGTACAGCGGCAATGTCCCCCACCTTGGATTGAACCAACGACCCTCCGGTCAAAAGTACAGAGCCCTAACCACTACTCCACACTGCTGCCCATAGATAAACAAAAGCCAGCCAGTCTTCCCAGCAACAGCGTGGGAGAAGTACAGTCGTGGAAAAGTACAGAGCAGTTAGAAGGAGTCTGAAAGCAGGTTGACAGCTGCAGAAGCTAAACTAAACTTCAAATAAATAAATAAATAAATAAATTAACATGGCCTTCAAGCCAGTAATCTGTGACACCTGCATGATGTGGGAAATCCGAGAAAACCCAGCAGAGCTCAACTAAGTGTGTGTAAAGTGCCGCACGATCCAGGACTTGCTTAAACTAGTAAGTATGCTAGAAATGGAACCTCAGGAAATGAGACAGCAACAGGAGCTTGAGGAGCTGGCACACCCACAATTCATGGAATTCATGGAAGTCATCACCCCTAGCAGACTGAAAGCCACCAGGGAGATGGAAGATGGTCAAAACAACTGGGTTCAGGTAGGCAGAAGCAGGGGAAAAAAGAAACTTAGTCAAACACAACCACCAGAAATCAAAACATCCAACAAATTCGAGCCACTTCAAAAATTTAGATGATCAAAACCAACATCAAGAGAACAAAATGAACAACATCCATGACCCCTGGCCAGGCAGCAAAAAGAAGGGAGGTCATGATTGTTGGGGACTCCATATTGAGAAACACAGCAAGTTCAGTTTGCAGTTTGGACCCCCTTACTACAACAGTGTGCTACCTTCCAGGAGCCTCTGTCACGCACATCACTGAGAACGTGGACAGGCTCCTAGAACGAACAGGAGATGACCCGGTAGTAGTCGTCCATTGGAAGAGACAGGCGAAGATCCCTGCAAAACAAATTCAGAGAGCTAGGAAGGAAATTAAAAGACAAGACCAAAACTGTGGTATTTTCTGGGATACTGCCGGCACCTTGCAAAGGACAATACGGTCAGCTGGAAATACAAAATCAAAATGCATAGCTGAAATCATGGTGCACACAGGAAGGCTTCATCTTTCTTAAACATTGGAGCACATTCTACAACAAGGACTATCTATATAGCTCTATAGCATGGACATCTACATTACCGGTCAAAAGTTTTAGAACACCCCCATTTTTGCAGTTTTTATTGAAATTTAAGCAGTTCAAGTCCAGTGAATAACCTGAAATGGTACAAAGGTAAGCGGTAAACTGCCAGAGGTTAAAAAAAAAGTTTAGGTTACCAAAAACTGAAAAATAATGTACATTTCAGAGTTATACAAAAAGGCCTTTTTCGGGGAACAAGTAATGGGTTAACAACTTACAGCAGTTCAGCAGCAATGGAAGTAAATTAAGCCTTGAAAGTTGATGCTCACAATTCCTACAGGTGTCCCAACTTTTGTTGGTTACTTACAAACCCTCTGTCTGTATAAAAGCAGTGTTGGAACAGACTGTGTTACTACACCCTCTTAAGCATTTAACAATCTCCAATTTTTCTTAGAAAGTTCTTGAAAATTGATTTGTAACCAAATCGACTACAATGTCTCCGTTGTCTGATGACATTTTTTTTTTTAATTTGTAAAAAGCAATTCTAAATATTACTTTGAAGTTCTCAATATAATTCTCAAAATGCCACGGATAAGTGCAGGTTTTCTATTGGTTGATTATATTTTATATAAACAAATAAAATTCTGCACGATTAAAACAAGTAAAAAAAATTAAAAAAAAAAGAATCTGCGATCAACCCGGAGCAGCCCTAATAAAAACCAATTAGGCCTATAAATGTTTGAAATGTTGTTTTAAGTATTTATATATTAAAGTATATAAGTCATTATGATTTAAAAAAAAAAAAAAAAAAGTATCAACAACATCCTATATGTCCCATTGCATATACCCTATTTATTGAATATTTTTATACTAGCTGAACTCATATTAAAATTAAGAAAAGTATTGGGGATTTTAAATAAAATTAATGACTTGCCATGGCACCCTACTGTAAAAGCATGTTGGGCCATTTCCCCATCCATCATAAATACAATTGTTTTGTCAGAAGCAGAAATACTGTACAGTATGAAGAAACCTCAAGAAAAGCCATTAGGTTTAGGATTAAGAGATTACAGCTAACACATGGGAATACCCTACATAGACTAGTCGCTGCCACTTCAAAAACTATGCTCACCGCTTTGTTTAGGTGCCCCAAATAACATTTCTATTAACAAAATGAAAAAAAGGAAATATGCCAATGGTAATAAAAAAACAACGAGGAGGATCATGCCGACTAAACCACTTATTCTTCTCATTTAAACGCTTACCTGAATGAATCCAATCAAACAATGTTCAAGGCTAGATTCTTCATGGGTATATAATATACTTACCAATATGCAAAACTATTTTTATTTGTTTTTTATATATTTTAATTTAGTCCTGTTAATTGTCTTATTTAACACTGAAACAATTTAGATTTATTTAGCAAACCTTTACATAAACCATATGGAATTGATACTATATTATGAAAGTATGTATTATAATAATGTACACTTTTGCATTTGGCCACATTTTTCTTTCCAATCTTTTCATTTAAATGTTAAAATAAATGATAGCTTTTCAAACTAAAAGCCAAGATCTGCTGCTGAATGACTAATGTTAATGTTTAAAGCCACCTTTTCAGAGAGCTGTTATGTGAACCAGTTATTGTAATGAAAAAAAAAAAAGATATTCCCCTAAAGATCTCAACTCCTTTTAGCACGCTGTGATTCCTGGAAGGGGTTCTATTTGCATAACCTTAACACAGAACCACTACAGTAAGTGTGACTACTTCCTCAGACAAATTAAGGACTGGCAGACAAAAACGACAGTATCAAAACATCCATCAGTTCTGAATTTACCACATGCACACTGTCAATAAATGAACAAAACCGCCACCAATATTAAGTGTGCAAAATGCAACACATTTATTTAAGAACAACAAGTTCTAAATCCCTGAGCTTAGCAGAATAGAATAATGAACAGCTTACTGTAAAAATCTGCTGAGATAAATTATGCCTCAAATCCACCTGGAATACACAAAAGCACACAGTATTGCATGTACAGTATAGCGCTGAAAGAGAAGTCTTTACCACATCCAGCAGAGACAATAGTGAGACCCATAACCTTACCTTTGTGTCACCAATGCCTTTGCTTCCCTTGCACCCAGTTATTTGCTTGAAACACCCCTGTAGTGAAGTTGTTAGCTGTATTCTACAAGACGCCAGTCTCCCTCAGTCTCCCCTGCTAAGACTGTCTAAGAGCCTGCAGGGAAGTGAACTCTGTGCCAATTCATAATCCCTTGCTGAATTTCACATGGGGCTGTTTCACCTCTTCTGCTTAAAGGTATCACTCCGGCATATAACTGTGCATTCGGACATTTTCTTTTTTTTTTTTTTCTTTTTTTTTTTTAAACCAACATTTGAAAAAGAATGAGTATGTTGGAGAGGGAGGCCACAGGAAAAAAAGTGGAGGGAGTACAATATTGAAGCTATACAGAAAACAAGTTCAAAACAGAGGACAAACATTCAAAAGGTTTTTAGTCAGTGGGGTAACGGGGCATTTGCAGATTTCAAGTACATTTAACTTTATAATATTTAACGTTTTACTGCTGTATCATTGCTTTACTATTGTTTTGTATTGTTTTTATTTTGTTCCTCACAAAGTAAAAACTGGACCCCTCAAAAAACATATCTTTCACAGGGTGTGGCATGATACCTCTGTTAAATGCTTATCAGAACGACCTTGAATCCCAGAAGAAACCCCGGTAAACCATAAAATAAAACAGAGAGAGTACAGGGCAAGCGTGTTTCTTTGCATGACGTATCTCATCCCACATTCAATGATGTAATGCATACTTAACACAATGATAAATGCTGTACTTTGATTTCTTTCTTACTGAACTTTTAAAGAAAGTGGAGCTTAAAAGCAAAGTTCAGTCCAGGGCCTTTACAATCAATTTACAGAAAAACAATATAATCATTAAAAACATTAAACAAGAAGCATTACCAGTGCTAGCCTGCCATCTTTTAATCTGTAAGCCTTACAGTGTGAGGGGTACATTTTGAATTCAAAACATAAGGTTTACACAGAGTGGATCTAACAGTCAGTTGGTGGATTTATGGACTGTTTAAAAAAAAAAAAAAAAAGCTGTGAAAAAAAATTGTGCCTGTTTCATTCTCCCATCAAGTTAAACACCTCACAAGCTTTCACAAAAACAAATATCAAAACATCCAAACAAGAAACTGTAAATGTGACGCTAGAAGACTGAACTACTGTATGTTCATACTCAACCATGGAGGAGGAAGCTGTACAGAATGTTATGGGGATTTCAACTGGATTCAGGGGTTCAATCCACAAAGAGGATTATCAAAGCTTTCAGCGTAGTTTTACACTTTCATCTGAACTGTGGTCAGATGGTCAAAGCCAATAGACTACATGTACACAGACCTGGAAGATGTATTTCACGCTACAATTTAAAATAGAAAAAGAACTGAGGTATTGACAAACGTGATATTCTAGAGTCCCCAGGCCCACTGCCAACAGATGACCCTCTTTGGAATGTACTCAACATGTAGAATCTAAAACAACCTTTCTTAAGGCTTCCAAAAACCTGGGCACCAACACTGGCAGTACCTTCTGTGCATGAAGCATGGAACAAACTGTCCTTGGTTTGATGGATCTCAAAGCTTATATTGCGCTTGCCAACCAGGGATTAACGCTACAGGGAGGATGTTCCGGAGAAAGCAAATTGTGCACATGCATCTTTATGCCTAAAAATATGAATCCCTTAATTTAACAAATAAAACAGGAACAAAATAACACAATTTAGATGTGCTTTCTTTAAGGACATTAGTAGTCCCAGACAATCAGACTTTTTAAGGTTTAAGATACCACTTTTTAAGAGAAAACAAACAATAATATTTAAACAAAAAGTTTGGAAACAACATCAAATCTGTATTCTCTGACAGGTACAGTAAGAACAAGGTTTAAAAAACACAAATGACAATTTTGCTCTGCTGGCATTCAAAGAACATGTTTCAAGTTCTATCATTGCCAAAGCACTTCAGCAGTATGTAGCCTAAAGTACACGACACTGTACTTTCTGTGTTACCGTAATTGGCACTAGGTGTTGGTGCATGATAAATTGGCTTTACCTGATTCAAAATAACAAAAAAGTCTGAAAAACAAAATGATCAACAGCAAAACATGTGTTGAGTGGTAAGATTTTTTTTTTTTACATATTGTTTTTTCCCCCCAAATGTTTTTTTATACTAAAACGCCTACAGTAAGTAGTCGAAGATTTTTCTGTACGTGGTCAACAGATCCCCATCTGGAGACTGTTGTAAATAAATATTTGTCATCCTTACAAAACTGTTATGAAGAGCAGCATGAGGTCATTCTCAAATAATGACAGCCTAATCGTGCAAAGCTGGTGTTAATACTTTCTGTAAAGCTTGTGTCAAGAAAGGAAACGAGGCATTAGTAATGTTTTATAAGCCCTCTTGTAATGGCCCTGTGTATGTACAACATACCACAGGAAAACTATGTATTACAACATTTAAATCCTGTACAATAGACAAGTGTGGGCTATACACTCTGCAACCCACCAATTCAATAGTGTGCAGTCCTTTAGAATCGTAACACACATGTATCTGAAACCATATTTAATTGTAAATGCACGTGTAAATGCACACGTGCATTTACAATTAAATATGGTTTCTGGTACCATGGTTAAAGAAAGCTTAACGATGGTACCTGATAACTAAAGGTCTGTTACATTTGCACTTCTTTAGTCATTTAACCTGGAGAGAGGCATTCACCCCTTCAACTCCTTCCTGCTTCCACCAATGACTGCTTCCACCAATGACTGACATGCTTGGCAGTTACTGTAGTGACATGCTTTGCAAAGAAGCTAGTGTACAGATATAATTTTAAAATGAATAGAGGTTTGAATGAAAGTCCACAACAGGTAGATTTATGGAACAATGAAATTGTCCAGAGATAATAAAACTACACACTACATCTTTGAAGACTTGAAGTTACTGCAGACTTAATTCAAACAAGTGGTTAATTAAAATACCAATTGCAAATTGTTATTTTTGCTTAAACATAAATAGCATCTTATCACTACAAACCCAATGCTGTAAATGAAAGCCTGTTCTCTGCAAGCAAATTGCTAATTAGCTCATCTAATCACCAGCACATAAAACTTGAGGCTCTTTTGTTCACCATTCAATTATTCCCATGTCTATTTTATTAAACAAATTAGCCAGTAGGCCAGTCATCTTACATGGTCAATGACAGTCTTGCATGTAACAGCCTCATTATCCCTTAATACCATGACAAATTTGAATTTCACCCTGGAAAGTGAGTTGATCCTGCTCATTAAGCAGCTCCTTCCACTGTTGCCATGAGAACCTCTTAAAGGTCTTAAATTCTTACATTGGGTCCTCAGAATAAGGCAGATAACACAAATGAGTTGACTTAAAACAAGCAACCCCACCCCCCTTTAACTTTTCCCTTTAATTCCCACTGTATTAACTATCACTAATAACGAGTATATTATGCAATAAAGTATTTTGTACAATGAACTGCAATTCCTTCAAGTGTGCATTGTTTCCCTTCTATATAAACTCTGAAAAAAATCTCTTTAAAACTAGAAATGCTATTACGCTGTTCTATTTACACCCTGAAGGGAAGAGATTTTAAATATAAATATTCAGGTTATTTTACACATCCAGAAATACTACTATAGTAAGGCACCTTTGATCTAAATCCTGTGACAACCGGTATAACGAGTGCGTGTAGTCGTCTAAGAATGTATGTGTTTTGTAGTTTACACATTTGAATCTGTTCAAAGTGTTAGTTATGAATGTAATGTTTACATAGCAAGGCTAATTTAAGTTAGAAGTACCAAGTGTAGATAGAATGCACATGTGAAGATGTACATCAGACCAATACCCTAACTGGTGTATGTGTTTCTTCCCTAAAAACAGATTATAATGAAGGTCTTGGCTCCATCCGTGTTTGCAGTGTCTAGACCCACAATTACATCGTAGTCTCCACGGAGCTAATACTGATTCCTGAAGCCAGAGTTCCTTCTAGCACTTTGATTTATAAGATTTAAAAGAAACATATTTCCAGATAACATACCAGTGACTAGCCAACAGCTGTGTGCAAATGAGAGAAACCTTGATCCATGTTATCATTCGGTTTTCAATCATGTAATAAAAGTGAGTTGCTGATGATGATCTCACACATACAGTACTGCATTAGTATTATATATTACTGCATCGCACACAGCAGGAATGCATTAGTCTATTTTCTGTATTTATATGCTGCAAGGACATGCGTACATGCAATACAACACTTAACACTGGAGCAACAGGAGATGACAATGATGCTCGACAAGCCTGCTCTTATTTTTCTTTGCTTGATATCCTGATATCCTTATCTTTCTAGCAATCGCTCTTTTAAGCAGTACAGTTCGTCAGAAATTAGATACGATAGAAGATGCCTAATTTCCTAATGCTTTACTCCTAGGTACATTGTTGGTTCTATTTTATTTGAAAGATCACCCTGTTAGATATGTACTAAGCAGGAATAAAGAAAATAAGCCTACAAATATAAAAGGACAACCTACAATAAGCCTGCGGTAAACATGAAATACTAACATGGGGTGATTACCTGACTAAGTCACTGATGATAAATTTGCTAAGAAATAAATAATATTTATGCTAAGAAATAAATAATAATCTGCTAAGAAATAAATAATAATAAATAATAATAAATTTGACCATCTTTTCTGAAATGAATGAGTACTGTATGTTAATGTAAGAAAACAAGAGTTAAACAAGCTTCTTGATGCAACAATAATTCCCGATTATTTCCAAATAGTTTACTGGCACTTGGTTACAGTGTACAGTACTGTATTGTGCCACTGTAGCATTTGCATCACCTAACACTGCTTCCTGGTGGCTGTTCACAGTCACTGCAGTATAAAACCACTATAGCACATGCTTGACAGTGCAACTAATACTGTCCATTCGCGAAATTGTGGCTTATTTGTGTTAGTTTAAAATCTCAGAACAGACCATAAGGAATGAAAGTAAAGCACACATTTTCAATAATGATGCAGTGTCACCGAATACATCCAGGTCTTTTTTGGTCCCAGTACTCCTTTACTAATGAAGGAACAATGTTAAGAGGCAGCCATATACTGCTGATCACTGATGAGCAGGTACTATAGGTTCACCTGCCTAAGGCAAGACTACCATACTTTATACAAAACCTTTTCTTTTTCATTTCCTGAATGTGCTATCTTGAGCTTTCAAAGACTTATTTTGCAGGCCTGTATTTGATTTTTTTTATGTTTGTGTGTTATTAAATGGTATGAATGATTTGTCCACGCAATGTCTGCTGGCACCTTTAGAAACATGACTCATCTCAATGAGCTTTTTTCTGGTTTCATATATTTTCTTTTTATTATATGGTAGGCTTTGAAAGGAAGCCTTCAAACCCCCCTGAGTAGTGTTAATGGTTCCATAGCAAGAAACTTTGAATCCATTCTTTGTTTCAAATAGGCAAGATTTATCACAACCTTTTTCACTTTTCGTTATTTGGTCACATTCACTCTATTATAAAAACTTTTATTTTATTGTAATTAAAACCCCAAAAGTATTCATTTCCACATATTTTCATTTAGTATCCAGGAACAACTCAAGAATGTGCAACGCCAGGGGTGCTCCTGAGTGGAGCAACCGGTAAAGGGGGGGGCTGGCCAGGGTGTCCTCGGCTCACCGCGCACCAGCGACCCCTGTAGTCTGGCCGAGTGACTGCAGGCTTGCCTGTAAGCTGCCCAGAGCTGCGTTGTCCTCCGACGCTGTAGCTCTGAGGTGGCTGCATGGTGGGCCTGCAATGTGAAAAAGAAGCGGTCGGCTGACGGCACACGCTTCGGAGGACAGCATGTGTTCGTCTTCACCGCTCCCGAGTCAGCACAAGGGGTGGTAACAGTGAGCTGAGCCTAAAAATAATTAGCTATTCCAAATTGGAGAAAAAAATGTTAAAAACAATTGGCGACTACTAAATTTAAAAAAAAGAAAAGAATATGCAACTTCTTTCCACAAAAATGATACAGTTCATTAAAATCTTTCCATTGAAGGTATTTGTTTTGTAGCTAAATGTTAGCGACTAGCCATATAAATCTAATTTTAAAACTACTTTTGGAAATGTGTAGGAAGTCCACTAGGTGGCAGACAGATATAATACAAAAAATAGTTTGTGCAGCATGTTATCCTTCAGCTGAGTAAACGTAATCCTTGAATGAAGTTCCATCATATTTTTTATTTCTTAATACCCTGTATGATTCTGATAATGAAGAAAGCCATGTAGGTATCTGTGGGGGTCCCTGTGTTTTTTCCCCATTATAAACAATAGTTTATCTATCAATGATAGCCCATACAAACTGAAAGCTTAGTTACTGCAGTTGCAGCATTCAGTATACTACTAAAGCTACTGAGAAAATGGCCTCACACAGTAGGGGGCTGGAAAAAGGTCTAATATTTGGAATTCTATCTATTTCACCTCCATGGGAATCAGTGAAGGATGTAAATACCCCCATCAGAATTTGTTGTTTATCATAAGGTCCCAATGCAGATTCCATTTTTGTTTTGTTGTTTTTGTTTTGCTGTCCAACATACAGCTGAGAAAATATTGTATTCTTATAGATTCACAGATGCATGTTGCAAATCTAATATTGCATGAGTATAACAATCATTTTTATGTCTCGTTGCGGCTGGGACTTTGATGTTACAGTTTGACAACATATGAATTTGCAACAGAGTCATCCACTATCGTTTACTCAGACCAATTAAGTGTCTCAAGCTCACATGTCCCACCCACAACCTAATTGAATGAATGGAATGTTCCAAAGGCAAGCCAATCCACAGACAGACAGGCAGATAGACAAGCCATGTTCTACTTTAATATGCTGTAAAATCAAAAGCTAGGAAACTAACAGTAACACTCACCAGATGGTATAAGATTTGATACAGGTCTAGCTACTGTAATATGTTCCAGAGTTTTGGTCAGTCATGAGTCCTATGCTTCAGGTAAAGATAATGAATGAATGAATGAATATGGTTTGATGACCTTACAATATATCTTTATTTATAATAAACTGGGCCAAATCCGAGTTGTGGTTGAACAGGCATTTAGGCTATTGAAAGGGAGGGGGCGGATACTACTATTGAAAGGGAGGTGGCGGGCCACTAACCCTTGGGTTATGCGGTTCTGATGAGTCCCTCAAATGCTGCCGTTCCTTCTCACTCACAACGGCTCTGGTACACATTATCCCATACATAATGTTGTTGGTGGTCGTCTTCGAATTGAAAGGGAATGTTAGGTTACTTACCGTAACCCTGGTTCCCTGAAAGAGAAGATGACCACCAACCACAAGGACGCATCGGTCACCATCACAGGTACGATGGAAAAAGAGAAATGGCTTCCTCAGGATGACAGTTTTAATCCCTCGGTGGGCGGGACCGAGTGTGTCATCCCAGGAAGGGGCCTATCGGCAGCTCTAGTATAGAGAGCCCGGCAATACCTACCCAATGGGCAGGCATATCCTATACATAATGTCGTTGGTGGTAGTCTTCTCTTTCAGGGAACCAGGGTTATGGTAAGTAACCTATCGTTATACACATTTAAACACAGTACTTAGTAGTACTTTACAATAAAGTTGTTTTGACAATTGTTTGGAAAGCTATTTGCAAGTGTATTCTGAAGTACTGTACAGTAGCTGTAACCACCTGAATTCACAAGCCCAAGATGCAGTTTATCAAACATTTTTAGTAATAGTTTTAAACAGAAACTTTGTAAAAACAATCTGTATGACACTTTACAAACACATTTAGATACATGTATGATTAGCATTATGCAAAGTTCTAGGGAAGACAGACAAAAAAGTGGGATCTGCAACATCAATGTGATAAAGGAAATACTGCAAACAAAAAATTTACTTTCCCGCTGCAATCTTTGGACCATGATAACTTACATATTCCCATGTGACTTTTATAGCAGCTTTAGGGAAGGACATGAACGAGCTAAGTGGGCATTGATTTCACGAGCATTTCCTGGAATCTCACAAGAAATTGAGACTTTCACGGTAAAATACTGAGACCGTTTTTTGGGACATTTTCACGAGCTTTCCCTGCCAAGTTTCACGTGTATTGTCCATTCACATGAAATAATCACACATGTAAACTGGCCTAATGAAGCCATTGTTTTAGAAAAATGTTTTAAATCTTTTCCTCTTGTATTTTTTTATATATGTCTCTTCTCATTTTTATTATTACCTTTTTGTTTCTGTGAACATCTTTATTTCAGCGTTTAGAATAGTTTCAGTTCCTGGGATTGGTATTAGAGCTGGTTCTGATGTCAGTGAATTACAAGAACTTCCGATTGTGCCACCAGTTAGCCAATAAACAACAAATACAGAAGATGACCCAATAATTTTGGGAACCAGATTATTTTTTAAAGGGATGCAGATGCAGCATGTTCTCCACATTTATGAAATGATGTCAGGAAACCATAATGGCTGAAGAAGAGACGCTACTTGCAGAAAAGCTACACCATTAGGAAACAATGAGGATGTTTACAAACACAAGTCATGATAGTTTTTCTGATGACGTGTTTACCGTACTGCAGTTCTGATTTAGGAAAAAAAAAATTGGCTGTATCAATGCAGATTACTCAATTCATAGTCATTTAGGGGAGGGGATATTTAAATGTCCATGCCTGCTTACTACGTAGGAAAAGAACGACTCTAAATATCGTGAGGGGAGCTTCATGTGCTGCCATGAAGACACAAACATTTAACAAGAGAAATGAATTTGTGTTGTTCCGCACATTCTAAATTACACCGCGCATTAGCTACTTGTTTGTCTGGTTACCTTTCCAACACACACACACACACACACAATTATATGAAATATAATTTCTACTAAGTGTGTGTGGAACATCTAAAAGTTACATTTCCTTAACACTAGAACCACCTTTTACAATACATGTTTTTATTTTGAATATAACCTACAATATTCTATTTTTTTTTATACAAGCCTGTTTTTATAGCTCTACAGGACCTGGCAGCCATCAAGTCCTTCTTTTTGTACCAGGAATGCACTGGGAAAAAGTAGAAGAGATTTCATCTTTAAGCTAGCTACAGCGCTTCAGCAGAAACATTTCAAAAAACTGCAAAGCTACATGCTACAGCAGCTCAACCTTGATTCTGTGCTGCGAGTGACACACACGCAAGAGAAATCATATGCTACTTTCGTTTTAGATTAAAAAATACTTTTGTTTTTACAGTTTTGTATGTACATAAACCTGTTTACACCTGTTTACACACTAGTTCATTTAGAAATGTTTATTTTATTATAGTTTTTCATTTTTTGAAGTCGTGCTTTATATGTGGTAAGTTAGAAAATAAACCCTTTTATGTTTAATTGTTCATTTAAATACGGCGTTTCAGCTGTGCAGATGTTTGATATGATGTGCTTGAATAAAACTTTTGAGTTGTATCCGATAGTTTGTCTTTCATTTTAATACTGATGATGTTTAAAATGTACCATGATAATGACTGCCATCAGTGTTTGTAGGTATGAGTATAACCGCGGTGGTTCTAGTGTTAAAGTAGTCCATAAATGTACATTTTGTGTGTGTGTATGGGGGGCCTTTGTACGGCCTTTCTGCTGGATATTACGTGAGATTAAGTCAGAAGAACTGGATCTTGACTGCTGAAATCTCATGAGCCACAAGCACGATTCCTGCTCCGGTTTGCATGGGTTTTTACAGCTATTTTTATTGTGCGAAAGCGACTGACCCTGCCCTTAGTCACGCTGCCAAATGGACATCCTTTTACTGTTTCACGACGTATTCGCGTGACAACGCCACACAGTCATGACTGTAGAGTCGATTTTCATGTGCATGTAAACCAAGCCAATGAGGCTTAACTTGCTTTCTTTCCAGTCAATTTATAAACAATATCAATCAGAAAACCCATTCCACTTTCCATGATCCTTAAACAAGAAATTATGAAATTACTCTCACAATCAACACCTGCTGTTTGTTGATAACGCCATCTCATCTCTGATTTACGCGTTTTCCAGAACCTGACTTTGCACAGAAAGGATTAACATTCTGTCAAACAGAGGAAATTCACCTCAATAACAAACAGCTTACATGCTGAGCAGCATTCTCCTGTAGCACTTCATAAAGGCAGCAGCAGAAAAGGCTTTGTTCAGATGATATATTAAAATGTACTACTTGGGAATCACACTGAAAGGTCATTTTTAATGGTCGACAGGTAATAAGGATTTAAGGTAGCACATCTCTCAGAAGCTAAAAATGACAATAAACGATTCAGTAATATAGTCATACCATCATGTCCAATTATAAAAATGTGATTGCCAGGGCAAAGGAGGAAGCTTTGGCTTCTCTAGCTTCCTGTCACAATGCCAGGAGAAAATATCAGCCAAGATACAGATAACGTTCACCCAATTGAAAAATATCTGATCACCTGACTAAATTTATTAACTAGTTTGACTTCCAATTTATGGAGGTATTAGTTAATGTGAATGTAGTGTTCTTGAACAGTGGGACACTAGACACAGTACCAGCAAGCACTAGGAGAGCTTTGTTTAATAGGTATGAGTGGCAGGGCTGAGGCCCTGCGCACAAAATAAGAATGTTTTTGTTTGGTTTATTTTAGTTTGTGGGGTTTTGTTTTTGTAAATTATTAGAGCCAGACACTTCACCTCAGACATGCTGACTGTTGTGTTTGGTTGCAGATTGCTGGCCAGCTGGTGGGCGTGTCCCGGCGGAGCGTTTTGCGATAAAAGGGAGCAGCTGACACACCTCGAGGCTGTTCGAAAAACCAAGGATAGGATCGTCCACACCACCCCAGACACTAGCCTGGATTTTGTGAAGAAACTAAAACCTCTGTGGAACCTGGTTCAGGGTTTTATTGCCACTAGAAGCAGGAATTAGTTGAGGGATTGTGAAATCCCACAAGTACAGCGAAGCTTGTCAGCGGAACCTCTCTGGTGCAGTTGTGCTCGCCGTCTTAACAGCAACTTATATTTCTTAGTTTCGTTTTCCCAGTGTTTGGTTGTGCATTTTCTGTTCCTGTTCATTTTGTTTTATGTCCCCCACACACTACCATTGCCAGTTTCATTGCATGTTTTTTTTTCTTTTGCTGTAAATACATCCTGAGTGACAGAGCTGTGGAACTCATTAGAACAATCATACATACCAATATTACTATATTCATGGTTGTTTTCAATCAGTTTATAGAATAACAAACAAACACAGCCGGTGTGATGGAGTTATGGAAGCCTGACAGTGCCAAATGAACAAGTTTTGTGTTCTTCTTAGTTTACCAAATAAAAAGTAACTTCTACTGCAATTTGTTACTGTTTTTTATAAGATCACTTTTTAACCTCTTTCGTCTAGTTTCACGACTCGGTTGAACACTAATCTTGGACTACCTTAACCAAGGTAACAACAGGTAGTCCAAGATTTTGTAAAATCGGGTTAAGTGAACTAACTGCTAAAATGTTTTTCACCACGAAACTTTGGGTTGCATTGGACCAGAATATAAAAATAAACAATTTAGAGCTTTGCTAAGAATAAGACACTGGAAATGTCTTTGTAATAAAAAATAAAAAAAAATAAAAAAAATCTTTGCATGTTTAGGAAACCACACGAATGCAGGAACCGGGCAGTTTACAAATATAATCTGCAGCAACTCAGGCAGAGCAAGGTTGAGTGCCAGGTCCCAGTAGTGAAGCAATTACTGGCTGACGGCAGACAGCTCCCTTGGACAGCTGTAAATTTCATTATTTTTCCTAGAAACTAGTCCAATAGGAAACTGCAGGTAATGGAGGAAAATCACTAACTGCAGCAATGTTCAGTCCACCACTATAATACAATATCTTATTTAAATAGCCACTTCAATCTAAGCTGTTGTTTATGCCAAATTTGTATTAACAGAATCGAAAAGTAAGTCTCTAAACTGTTTATACTGTGTGTGTGGCTGATTTCTTTAGTCACTTTTAAGCAATACTCTTTGACATTATTATGTTATCATGTTTCACTTATCAAAGTCTCTCTCGTAGAAACAAATGGTAACTAATTCCGTATATACTAATATAAATAACGTTTTTGCTCACTGACAAGGACTACAGTAATAGCTGAACAGCTTCCTTGACTCACAAAAATGTAAAGAAACAAACATGCAAGCAAATCAATCGTATTTTTCTTCATGATAATTTCCTTGAGATTAGATGCTCTTTGTGATTTGCCTAAATCAACAATTATCCCTAAACTAACTTTATTTCTTATCTAAAATAACTGTTGTTTAAAACTGCTCTATTACCTCTGAGCCAGCATTGTTTAAGCATACAGTATTTGTTATAAACCTGTGTTAAAATTACAGTCCAGAGTCATGGCCAGGTTATGGTTTCACAGTTCAGTTTCCAGTCTTTTGCGCCTCTTTTTTAGGTCAAGTGTCAGAGCTAGGGAAAAATAACAAGATCCTGGAGAAACTCAAAGTGTGCCAAGAATCTATGCATTTTGCAAGCTACATGAATGTGTTCCCTCCTTGTGCGGAGTCTGTAATAAGTTCTAGCTTTAAACACATTTAACTCTGGAAATTCAATATTCAATTAATGAATGCATGTTCATCTCAACACTAAAATGAGTCTCACTGTCTGCGGTTACTACAAAAGTTGACATTTAATGTGGAATGTTAAGTGTTGATTAGTGCTTACAAATCTGCTGATCTAAAACTAATTTGCAACTAAAACAAATTAGCAATTGGCCAGGACTTTGTGCTCAAGTCATTACTGTTTTGCAGCAGACCATTATTCAATTCCCAAATTTGCGTTCCTTCAAGTCAGTATGTGCCAGCTCTATTGAGATTTGATCCACATTTTGAGCACAAGCAGATTTTTAAACTTCTCTGGACTTTATGTTTTACTGAAATCAGTGCTCCAGGTTTTGGGTCTGGGAGTACCCTCTTAATTTTAACACTGTGAGAGTAAAATGTATTTTCTGTGGGTAAAATGCAACATTACCATGAAGTTATGAGTAATCTCAATTAATACTGTACAATCTTTAATGGTAATGGGGTAGTGTGACAGACAGAGAAATGAATCCTAGTCAACAATCTCCCTCCTGACCTGTGAGGGCGCTGTATAACAGGAACAGTGTGCCCTGGAATGGATGGTTTGGCAGTTCATTCCAGGGTCAGTCGGAAGTCGGCCATCCAGAAAGGGGGAGGAGTCACAATACCAGAATTCATCGCCTTAATGCGGTCGACGATGTGTCAGTCATGGATTGGAGGATACGTGATTGCACTCACTACCGAAGGGGACGTGACTGAAGGTATATCAGGGGACGTGGCCAAGTTCCTTTGTTATGGTTACGGAAAGACCGCTGAAGGAAAATAAAAGTACTGTGAATGTTTTGTATTGTTTTGTCAGTCTAGTAATTGGATTGTTTGTCATTGTATTCCATTTTAACTGCAATGTTACTTTGAACTACTGTACAACCACGCATGTGTTCTACAAGGTTCTTTATCGCATTTGACACTGCAAATTAATTACGTTACTTATATTTTAACACTAACTTCTTAAACTCAGCGAACATGTTAAAACTTGATACAGATAAATAAAATAAGGACATGCATATATAAGTTATAAAATATTTTGTTTACTATTATAGGCACCTTTTTTAGAGGCTGCCTCCCACGATGGTTCCAGTTGGATTTGTAGCTGTACTGGGGTGTTTACGCTTCAACCTGTGTAGCTTCGAATTTTTCTTATTCTTACTGTGATTGGCTGCAAAGACAACAGGGCTAGCCAGAGATTGGATAATGTTTGTTGGGTTGGTTTCTCATGTGTAGTTTCCTAGTTAACTAAAGATATTGTATTCTGGGAGATGTAGCCTAGTTGCTAGTGACAGTTGTAACAGAGGCTAAATTAATTATATATTATGAATAATCTAAAGGGGAACTACAACAGAGCAATAATATTTTCAAATATTATTATTTATTTATTTTTTTAAATTACATTTCTGTCAATAAGTTGTCATCATAATTGCTGTTACAATAGTAGGTTCAATAATAATTCAATGCTATCACTTGCAAGATACCACACCATGTTTGCTGGTAAGGTGGTGTATTAAGAGGATGTTATGTTTTCATATTTGTGATGTTCAATTATAAAAAGGCACGGTTTTTATTATGTTATGATTAGTTATCATCCTGCAAGGTGTAACTGGCCCATGGAAGGAAAGCTTTGGCACAACGTTGCATATTTAATAGAAAAGTGCTGTGTATTTATTATTGCCTGGGATTATACAGTACTGTAATCCCCAGGTTCTGTTCTCACTCTTAGCTACAGTATTTCCCTAAGCATGTGCTGATATGACTAAGCCATGCACAACGCAGACCAGCAACACATCCTATGTTTTGTTCCTCTCCAGCAGGCCTCATAGAATGCACTGCAATTCTTTCAGTGACCTTTGAGGAGAATTTGTACAAACTGGCTGGTGAAGATGTTCATTTAGCTTTCCCAGTAGAGTTCATGGGACCGGAAAGTTCATTCCATTGTGGACTACTAATTTGGAAACCTACCACCACTGGATCCTGGTCAATTTTCCAGTGCTGCTGTCTGTCATGATTTCTGTGCATCTATGTGAAATCCTAATATGTGTTGTGTAATGTATACATTGTATTAGCTGGATGTGTTACAAAGCCGGGAGTAAATTCTACTCCAAAGTATGAACATTAGTCAGTAAGCCAACATATGGTATACAGAACTGGTGCCTGAAGAATTGATCTTAAATAGTGTATCTAGAATCTGTCTAAATAACCAAATAAATATTGTTGTGGTTTTAATTAAGAAAACACAGCAGAAAAAAAAACATTAATAAATAAAACTTCCAGGTTTCTCACAGTCAGTTATGATTTGTATTGCCAGTCATATCAGACACTTTGGACAGATTTATAATGGTGTTTTCACTAAAGCGAACATCACATTAGTGGAAGTCTGTATTATACGTGTTTAGTTACCACAGCTTTGTAACATTAACAGATTCAAGTCTCAGTCACTACAAACCTCCCTGTAATGTATTACAAACATATGGTGAATGCTGCACACTGTGGGGCCCTGAAATTTTTTTTCCATGAATGATAATTAAAAGGACCCTGTGTGACATAAGACTTCAGATAAGTAGCAAGGAAAGACTTAGACAGTTAACATCCTAAAGCAGACAGGGAAATGGCTGCACAGTGTTTCGTTTTAAAAACACAGCACTAAGGTGCATAATATCTGCTAGTTTTCTGTTTATAGAAAAAGATTTACACTTTCTGGAGATAATTATTTAGTAAAAAATGTCTTATTCTTTTTATTGAGACACACCGTTTATTTCAACATTGCTGGATTTAATAATTGTGAATCCTAGCATCATTCATTTCTTAACTGCAGTAGTAACATATCAAATGCAAAGCTCTTCCAGGATTCGGAAATTATCTGAAACCACAGTGTACTCATTACTTGTGGTTTGTACGGTACAAATATAAGGAATGGGGGGAGGGAAAAAATAAGACTTCAATCACAAACAGCAGACTACTTAAAACAGTGGACAAATTCAAATGTTGTTGGTTAGCAAGCTTGACCTGTTTTAAAATAGAAAAATTAGGTTATAAAAACTATTTTTTGCAAGCTGTATCTTATGTTGTACCTTTTGGAAAGCTGAAATTGTGTTCCAACTTTGGTGCTAGTAGGAAAAGGTTTGGGAAGTAATTTTGCAAAATGAATAAATGCTTTGTATTTCTCTGCTGCTTAAATCTCATCTCGGGGTGGGGGTGGGGGTAGAAGGTTCAGATTTCTTGCAACTCAAACATCTCTGCTTTGTGGTTGGTTCGAATCACTTGATGTTCCTTTTGCGCAGCAGGGTGTGGAGTATGTTTTGGCCAGGGAAATAAATACAGCGCTTTCGTAACGATGTTTTTTTACAAACACATTTTAAACCCCTTTTGTCTTGATGGCTTTTAAAGTTATCAAGTAGTACCTTACAATAAATGATGAGTTTTAGAAAACAAGCCATTGAACTGTTTCCAATATCTACAACAGCTTTTCAACAGCTGTTCAATTAAGTTACTTACAACAAGCTTTAAAGTATTTTAATTCAAGACCAATAGCATTCATGTATGAAGACATGAAAGCATACCTTATTCCTTCGAATTTAAGACGCACTTTTTAAACTCATTTTTTCTTCTGAAAAAAGGCCTGCGTAAATTAAATTCGAGTATAGTGATGTGTGTATTAGAAATCGGCAACAAAACATATGACTGCCTGAGTACACAAACAGCAACGTGACTGACTGGCAGTTAAAGGATTCCATAGCAGTTATCCTGCAGATCGGGCACCCTCCTCCTCGATGTAAACACAGCAAGCTTTTCCTTTAGCTATGGCCATGGTGCAGTAGCCTCGAACTGGCGCCGCTGCATTCTTAAACAGGTGTAGGCTCCCTGGGCATGCCCTCCAGCCAATCAGGACCTTCAGGTTAGCTCAACTCTGGGCAACCCTTCCTGTTTACCACCGCAGCAGCGCAGCTGAACTAGCGACAGGTTCCTCCCTGTCACAAAGCGTCATTAACTTCCTGAGGAATTCGAAGAGAAGCTTTTACAGACCCCCATATTTTTGTACTTGCCAAACAATACCACAGTTCACAAAAAGGGAGAAAAAACATGTGTGAGTAATAACAACTGGAAATGAGAAATAGTGCATTACTGTAATGCTCTGTGTGACAGCAGACGGCTGCAAACTGCCCCCACACTTCGTTTTCCTGTATGAGTAAATGCATCTTTGTAAATGCATCTTTATTAGATTTTTTTTTTTCTCAAGTTGAGGGTGGGAAATTGGGACTGCGTATTAAATCTGAGGACATCTTAAATTCAAAAGGTATGCGGTATTCTAAACAAGTTCACTGATGTTAAAAATTACAACTGAATTTTCACTAGAACTACTGAACTGTATGCATTACTGAATCAATACTTTTCTTTGAAGCTTTTCCACACTTGCATTGTGAATAATTGTATGCTACTTAAAAATTGTCCAACTCCTGAAAGTACATTATCAAAGGCATTCGCCTACCTTAAACTGAAAATAGTGAATGGGTGTTAATATGAAACCACAGCACAGTGAAAAGGATAAGCCCAGTTACTTAATGCAAACCACATTTTTCACATCTTACAGTCTGCTGATACAGTAACAGGCTGTTGATATATGGGTGTCAGCATACCAACATGTCTGTAACAACACTGTCTTAGATAATGAAGTAGTAACTTAAATGGAGACATGCAAGGAATACCATCAGTGATGAACTTCACCAATTCCCCAGAATCAGTGGGCTACTATAGACAATAATAAACACAGCACTGGTTAAAAAAAAGGGCAGGGGTGCTGACCTAGCTATAATCCCCTCTCGTATCTATCTAATTGAAATACTACTGCATAATCGTTATTAAATAATATAAAATAAGTTACAATGTATGTCTTAAATCAGAAAGTCAACATTGCCTTAACCAAACAGTCTTGTCAAAGTTTCCTAACTCTTTTAGATTTCATAGGGAAAGGGTTAACAGAAGTAGGGATAATCACTATGTTGTTCTAAGGTTTCTTATTGCTCGGACCTCCAGTGCTATGCTGAAGTGGCTAATCCCCCTGGTAGCACTAATACATTGGTGTATATGTTTTGGCAGGCTTATTTACCACAGGAAATAAAATAAAAAATTACACTGGAGGCCTCTTGTATCCATTCTGAATGTCAAGAGAAATTGATAAATAGTACCTTTCCTGGCTTGCAAGCAGGGAACACATCCAATTCATAAACGCATAAAAAGCACTTCAGTTCTAGTCCATATCTATATGTTTGGTTTCTGTGGTAACAGTAAAGGCAGACACAAGATTTCATTTTGACAGAAGTTCTGATTATTAACCTTTTCAATGGGAACCGTTGTTAGCCAAGTACAGTACTGCAGTGGAGGGAAAGCTGAGATCGGCCATTTCCTTACCACAGAGGAACAATAAACCAACTCATAAATCCATCTAGATATGTACAGTACAGTGGCTTATTGTGCCATGAAGTGCTAGCAACCAACATATGCACTGCAGTCTGCACTGGTTAAATCACACTACTGAGCATTACCACTCTGCAGGTCACTTAAATTAGCAGCTTCTACAGTAATAAGTTATGATTCTAATGAATTGAAAGATCTGTAACCAATGCCCAGCACTATTCCCTATGGGTGTCTGTGGGGCTACTGGGGTCTTTATACTTTAGTCAAAGTTTTATTCTTTCTCCAAGAAATGTATCTCAAGAAATCCCAAAAGCAAACGTTCAAAGTACCCATTTATAAAACTAGCCGCAATCTGTCTTTATGTGTTCTTAAAAGCCGTCAAATACAGTATTCAGTTTAACTTACACTATTGCATTCAAGCAAGCTAACATTACATTACCTTACCATTGGTTTCCAGAAAAATGGGATAACTGTAGAAGGTATTTAACTCTGTACCCTACTGTAATTTATTCTTGATTACTGGCCTGTCTGGATATTGCAGTACAATCTTCTAATAGACATACATCAAAAGAATATTACAGTTGTACACTATATTCCCACCCAATCGATTTGCCTGGCGACTCACTGCATTCTGTGAACATGTAATAGCACTGAGACAAAACAAAGCATGTTTTATTTTTATTTTTTTTACAGGAAAGCAGCTGGAAAAAAGAAACACTACCTAATAATCTACTCCTCCCTTTAGTTGGGGCTGTGTGTGTGTAACCCATGCTGTGGAGAACAGTTTGGTGTGAGACAATGGATATTTTTGGAATCTCCAAACAGAATATACTGTATAGCTATACTGTAGACTCGCACATAATCTTTGAAGAAATACAGTATGTGTGCCCTTTATCTTTTCAGTTACATAACATACCAACTATCCCAAATCTTCTTTTTTGGCAATAGGCCCTCAATGGTACTGCATGCGTGAGTAGAGCCCTGTGAAATTATTTTTATTTTTTATATTTTTTTCATTTTATTTTTCACAAGTTTCATTTTATTTCAGATACACATTAATAAAACAACTCAAATAGATGTATATCAATAATAGTATAGTATGCATCATGTCTTACAGGTGAACCCGATTGCCGTGCAGACTTAATTTGTGATATAAAAACTGGGTTTCACGTTTGACCTTTTAACCATTTGTGTGCGAGAAAAAAAGAAAGAAAACTAACGGTGAATTAAAGAGCAGTGTTTTAATACTGTACATTTAGTCATTCTTTACATTTAAACAAATGCATATAGTTTACTACAGGACAAATACATTTTGTAACATTAACTGGAATGAAACAGTTTGTCGTTATCTTAAAAAGGCATGAATTGTCGACTGATGAGAGCCATCAATTAGGTGTTGCACTTTGTATTTTTTTGTGTGCATTTGTATAAGACTGTTAAAAGAAGAAATATGGTGACTGTTAAAGACCGCCCACGCAGCATTTCAGTTTATCAGCCGAGATGATTATTGGTTGTTAGTTGCGCTGGAAATGAATTCTTTCCTGTGGTTACTTAGTAAAACCCGGCCACGCAGCATTTGACAGGCTGCACAAAATGTGACAATAAGCTGGTTTGTGAGATGATATTAAGAGAGGTCATTTCTCAAAGAACCTATGGTGCACGGCAAGTGGTTTTGAAAAATCATGACAATAAAACGAGGTATGATATTGAGCCAGGTGATATAAAACAGGTTCATCTGTACACATTTAGACAAACAGACCTCTCACAGAAAAATAATTTAGTTACCATAATTTCTCATTAGCGGCAGTAATGGTAATGTACAGTCCCCCACTCTCTTTAATTAACTGCTTATTTACTTACAGTAAATACTGCCTATGCCCGCTATAAAATTCAATAAGATAAAATCAAAAACATGTATATTTACACTGCCCTACTATTTTGGGGCTGTCATAATAATTGCACATGCATCAATCTACCCATTAAAAAAAACAATAAAAAAAATTGTATTTCAATCCCATTGCACTGAAGCAGGGCTCCAGTACACAAACCAAGCTTGGGGTTTCTGAGTATTTAAACACAAAGCAAAGCAGATTCATTCATTCAAAACCAAAACCACATTTGCTCCAGTGCAAAGTTTGCACCACTTGAAATAAATACAAATATAAGCAAACAAGCCATATTTTCCCCCAAAATAAATAAACAGCTAATGCTTAACAATGGTATCTTTCGACTCGCATTCCAGCCGACAGTTGCACAATCTGCACATCATTATTTGGTCACCGTCAGCTGCATACATTCCCTCTTTGCAGCGTTGTTTAATTGTTACGCGCAATTTAGAAACAAACGTCTCTTCTCTTCCATCACAATTTTCCCAAACGACTCGCTCCAAATTATACATCTGCGCAAGTGCTAGTGAGAGCTTCTGTTCAGACCGTGTCTATGGTAACAGCTGAACCTTGACAGCTACAATTGCAAGTATTTATTTGAAGTTTTTTTTGTATATAAACCTAAAACTATCATTCTAGGTTTGCTTTACATTTAGTTGTATTTCGTTTTATAGGTTTCATTTTGTTTTATTTAGTTTTACATGTTGCATTTTGTTTTATTTTGTGTTATTTCGTATTTGCGGAAAAAAACGGGGCTCTACAGGTACCACAAACCATTGGGTAGAATTTTTAAAAACCAGTGTCATTGTATCAAACTCGTGGTATAGTAATGAGAGCTTTATTAGCAAACAAAATGTGTCAATTAAATCAATCCATTAATGCTATGAAATTGAGTCCGAGGTCGTTAATAAACGCATTTCTCGTTAAAAAGCTTAATTGTCGCAGGTCACCTACATCACTTCCTGTCTCAACGACTAGATAAGGGGAACCTGATAATCAAAATGCATGTTAACGAGATCAAGAAAAATTAATGGAAGCATAATTCGATGTTATGGAAACTAGTACCAGCGTACAGGGAGGCGTCTCTCCGACCAGCGAGCAGCAGCCAAATGGAAATAAAAAATAATGGGAATATCTATGTTGTGTATAATTTGTAAACTTAATTTAAAATTGTGCACTTTGTCATCCAGAATGTACATTTATTTAAATAACTTCACATATAAAATGCTGATTCATGATTATCTGGCATGTGGGTAAAAATCGGACAGCACAGATTTTAAAAAATAAATAATTAAACCCCATTCGTCATTTACCCTCATTGGTTAAAAAGAAAAAAAATACCGTAAGCCATGTATATTGGTTGGAATTTATTTTTATGATGACATCTACGTATTTTAGTATGTACTTGTACGTATTTTAGTATGTACAATTATAGAAAAGTATAGAAAACTACATAACTACAAATATTGAATTATCGAGGTAGTCTGTAGGATATCAACCCTGGTCCTGTACACTCTGTCTCTGTATCGTCGCGGTCTGTTCTGTTTAAATAACAAGCTGCTTCTGGGGCATTGATACGCACATTGTTTACTTGCGTCTGTCACCCAGGTCAACCCTGCTTTATCAAAAGCAGTGTGAAATCACGTATCCGACCCGCATGACACCGGGTCCTGCCCGGATAGGTTCTGACCTGGGTAGATCATGCCAGTGTGAAAGGGGCTTATATCTTTTACTTAGTAAAGTATAAAACTAAGAATATCTTCATTTTCAGCTGTACCTGTGTCTATCCATCAATATATATTTTTTATGTTTTGTTTAAAATATTATAATGATAAATCCTGTAATCTATAGCTACACTAGTATTTATGCATGCAACAGAAAGCAAGCAGAGTAAACAAGTTGCTCTTTAGCTAAAGCAGTACACAAGTCTATATGATAGTAGGCCTTAAATTGAAAAGCAAACTAAGAAATGATGGTCTTAAATATTTGTCCATGTTTCTAGAGGTAAAGATGTACGGTCATTTGTTGAAGATTTAAAACCGTTTACTTTGCAATACATCTGTGGTGTACATGGCTGATTGATAATATCCTACCCTACTTAGTCTGTTTACATAATGGCTTTGTAAACCTAAAACTCATTTAATTCCTACTAAAGTACCATCAGATGTTATTAGTTTAGCTACAGTACCAAAGCACCTGTTAGATGTTAACATGGGGACTCCTATTAAGTTAAAGCATATCTGTCTCACAAAAACAAAATAATAATCCTCTTGTGCACAAAGGCCACAGTGGTAGGCATGGAAGCTGTAACCAGCTATATCTGATACGGTTTTTTAGAATTTGATGGTAAATGACAGGTGTTGTTTGGAAATTGCATTCACCCATCATCGATACAATATCATATTTGTGTTTACAATCCAGCCTTGAAAGACAACCTTTTTAAATAGGTTGCCAGACAAAGGAGTGACACCCACAATTTTAAATATGATCTTTTTTTTACCTCCTGGTTCTTTTCTTGTTTTTATGCCTGACCAGCTAAATAAACTAAGCAGTAGTGTACCTGTAATAAAACCTCAGGTTACATTTCACTTGGTCTGCCCTGGTTATGTGCATTAGAAATAGTATGCAGAGCTGGCCAGTAGGTTCAAGATGTATGGTGTGTTTTGTATTGCATTGTTTAAAGGCATTAGAAGAATCTATTAGTGTTGAGGTACACTTCCTTTGTAAAAGTTTACCGTCCTAATCTATGGTAAGAGCATAGCAAAGTCCAGTAAGCGCGTTAAAACAGATGCATCATACTCCTGTAGATGAAAAAGGACAGAGAATTTTCTGTAAAGAAAAAAACTTAGACTGACTGATTCAATCAAGTAAATGCTCATCAGCTAAATTAAGTTCATTGATTTAATTTGAGTGAATCACCTTCCTGTATGTTAACATACAGAATCCTAAATCTACTGCAAATGAGACAAGAATACAATGTTCCTGCTTACTGTAACAGTGAAAATAAGTACATAACTTATCTAGGACAGTACCTTCTAGGACAAGACTGTTTACAGTACATCATTACAGTAATAGCTGGGATTTTACAGTAGTTGGGAGCAATCAGCTGTTTGAGCTAAATCTAAAACCTGAAACGTGTTTTAGTCAGATCAACCCCACTTTTGCTCTGCATTCATGTACCTGAGGATCACCAACCTGCATCCAAGTTATTTATTGTAAATTTTATAACATTAACCCATAGTAAAAATATTAAAATCTTCAGTAGTAATTATTTATCATGATCAAAGATTTACAAAGTTAGTTGGCCACGGCAATCAAAACCTAGCCTCTTTAAAAACGGAGACCAGCTCTTTCTAGACCTCCATGAACTTTAGCTAACACAATCATATTGAATAACAGATCCTTAATTAAGACTGTAATAGCACATCTCTGCTATTTCTATCTTGACCATCATGTTGCCTGAAATACAAGTAGGATATACTTTTGATTTCACACATCTTAGGAGACAAATCTCTTTACAGACATTCTGTTTAATAATTGACTATACAGTACATTTTCTTTTTGTTATTTGGATGTCAGACTGTCAAAACTACAAGTAATACTGCTTATAAAAGTAGACTCTTCCACTGTTGTGCATGCATGTCATGTCCAGACTTAAACACCATGAGATTTATTTTTCTATTGCATAAAGCAGTTCTTATGATCTACGTCTTCCAACTGTGCAGATTAGTGCTGGTTTAAAAATATTTCTTGTGTCCTAAAGCAAACAATGACATGACCGTTTCCACATAAGCGGAAATTTGCAACTCAGTATCATAATAACATGTGTATTTCCAGAAGAATTTGTCTACATAAGCTATGTGGAAAGGAGGAAAATGTGACTTGCAATGGTTTCATAAACTTTGATTGTGTGACTAATTAGACCTACCTTTATAGGCCACATATGCATTACCAGCCCAAAACCAACTAGAGACATGTATTATTGTGTGATAAAAAATATTTTCCACATTTTTCTTGTTTACTGAGATGACATTCGAAAGGTGTTTATACAAGTCTTTTTTGAGGCATCTCATTTTTCCCGCTGAATGCAAATACGACATTGTGAAGTTTATATCAAGTTTATTTCCTTCTATTTTCATTTTCTTGCTCTTTTAAAAGACTCCTTAACTTCTTGTCATTGGTCTTAACCACATTGTTTCCAAGTTCTTGTCATTGTTTGAATGTCCATGTCTTTATTTTGAATTTATAATTTTTTCTCAGTTGTACTGTGCTTGTTTTAGAGTGATAATGGCAGCTGTTTGTTTAGTGATGAAGTAGGAACATTTATATTACAAGAATATTTTTATATATACATGACTATTACAAGGATATATTTTTTTCAGTATAGCATTCTGTTTCCATTGCAACACAGAACATAATGGGATAGTCAACGCCATGATCATAAGGCCCATTGAGCATCGTAGAAACTTCCATTGTGGGCTCCCGAATGGCGCATCCAGTATAGGCGCTCTGCGTGGAGTGCAGGATGTGCCCTATAGCCTGAGATCGCTGATTGTGGCCGGGAGTTCCCAAGGGGCGGCGCACAATTGTGCCGAGTGCCGCCTGTGGCTGATAGGGCACCTGTGGGACTGCTGTTGAAGCCACTCAGATCTGTGTTGTCCTCTGGCACTATGGGTCTGGTGGCTTCGCTATAGACCTGCAGCGCGAAAAAAGACGGCTTGGCAGGACACGTTTCAGAGGACATGTGTGTCTGCAGCCATTTCCCGAGTCGGCGCTGGAGTTGAAGCGGTGAACCAGGATAAAAATAATAATTGGACATTTCAAATTGGGGATAAAATAAAAGAAACTTCCACTTGTTTTGCACTCTAGCTAGTCCTATTTTTCAGAATTCCCTGTTATGTATGTATTATTGGAATAACCACATATCAAGAATTTGAGCAATCAGGCCCCTCCTGAGTCTGTAGGTTCACTAATATAATATGAGTCATTGCCGTTAATTATAAAGGGAGGAACTATTTATTTTACATGGGCCTAGTTGCTCAAACTCCTGGCTCCTGATCATTTCAACAACATACGTAATAAAGTGGTGTAACCAAGGATTGGGTGCAGTTTTAAACTCTGGTATCATCTCAGGCATATCTGGATACAAAACTGTGAAGGGAGCTGTTCCCAAAGCTTTTTAACACATACACATGACTAACTCAGTGGCAAAAAACTCCTTTTTTATTTTTTTATTATCTGAAACATTTTTCATGTACCTTTAGCCAAACAAATAAGTTAACTATCCTTACCTCATAATCCTTAAATTTGGCCAAGAAATGGAGCAGCCCAGACGATCGCAGGTCACCAGCCTGAAGCACAGTGATGTTTTCAGTCGCTGACCTGATGTGTTTCTTAAAGACGTTTTGTCTTTTTTTGCAAACAGACTCCCAGGCTTCGTCTCCTATGTGACCTGAAGGAAGTGTCCTCATTATAGCTTTTGTGCCTGTATAAACAGATTTCTTCACCTCCCGGTTATTTTTATAATACCTCCTGACTAGTAGAGTGGAGCGCTCCTTCTTGTTTCGGACAAACTCATCCTCTGGCCACTCTTCCCCGCTGGTATACTCGTTATTTTGTGGACTTGTGGCCGACTTATGGGCCATGCGGAACTGAAAAGAGCTGCTACGATCACTAGGGCACTTTGTTTTGTGTTTCCAACAGCATCTTTCCAGACTTGAGTACCCATCTTTAACCCATTGAACACAACTGTGCAACATATCTTGGTTCGGGCAACTTTTTGTAACTTCCATAAGATCACAGCCACAGACACCTGTCAAGTCAGCATTTGGGACAGCAGGACAGTCTAATGGCACTGGTAAACACTGTCCTGTGGAGCTGGGTTTGAGCCTGTGACTCAGACAGGACAATTGCTTCTCCCTTTTCTGGCTGGTGTTGAAGTCCAATGGGTTGTTGGATCCATCCACACAGCTCTCCTCTGGCTTTTCCCCTACAAACTGATGTAACTCTGAGGAAAGACTCTCCATTCCCAGCTGTAGCTCATCTTGCATAGGCTCAGCAGTGCTCTCCAGTTCCGTAAGAATGTGAGTCTCCGAGCAAACTCTCCCTTCTACCAGTGGATCACATGTCTGGCACAGCTGGCTGCAATAGAAGCAGCCTGTACTGTCTCTTTGCATGGGGCTGCAGCAGAACTCCCCAGCTTTGCCACCCCAAAACTCTCTTGTCTGGCAGTCGTAGGGTATTCCTGCTTTGGTTGACAGTGGCAGAATATCTGAAGCAGATTTGTAGTGTTCTGCCTCTATAAGGTATGGCAGTGTTGAAGTGAGACCTTTTTCTTGCTTGGCCGAGTGTCTCCTGGCGTTTGAAGCATTTGGGCTATTTTTATTCCCAGCTGACAAAGCAGGTGTCACATTCGCCTGCCGCAAAGCATCCACTCCCTCAGAGGCCATGCTAACACATAGACTGGAGATATTCTGCTGGTTTGCTCCGCTAACCTTCATATCATGGAGCAAAAAATTGGGTGGAAATCAACTCGTGTAATCGTAAAATAGAGCATGCAAGCTCAGCGGCTGTGTTGTTAATAGGCAATACAACTTCCACAGCTGTGAAAGTCTGGCAGGCAAGACTGATCTTCTGAGGTGGAAGAAGTTTCTGATTTAAGAGCTTGCATATCAAATGTTTTGCTTTCCAATATTGACAGGCAAGTTGTTCTGCTTGAACATTGAGCACTGTGGAACAGAACGTCACTGAAGCCCCTGTTCACATTTCTGTGTCTCAGTGTTTGTCTTCGTGTGCTTCCAGGACTTGCGTAACCTCTTTCTGAAAAACAAAATGATTTTCTTTCTGTAAATCTATATAGGAGATACTGTAAGTGCATAATAGTTTATAAATACCTAAACTAAAAAAAAAAAAACATTAACACCTTCTGTATGAAAGCAAGGACAAAGCTAAATATTTTTTGTTGAACATGTGAAATACTGCTAGTTTCTTGCTAGTTGTATACAGTATTTAGCTTTTAAAATGTTTACTGGTACCCTATAAACAAAAATTGACAGCATTTTTCAGTTTAGAAAAAAATTATAGCCTTTATAACTTTTCCAAAAAACATGCAACAAATAACCCACGACAGGGTGTGCAGTAAGACAAGCCTTCAACTACTCAGGAAGTGCTGTAAGAATTGCCTTACACAAACTAGCTTTTTTTAAGGAAAAAATTAGAAATATATTATGTATCCTTCCACTGAAAAAAATAGTCCCTGAATACATATATTTTGTACTTTTTTATTTGCCATAAACATTACATTGAACATTCCCATTTATGGTAACATTTTCGAGATAAAATGACATTTGCGAATTTAAAGCAGACGGATTTCCCACATCTGAAGGAGGATTCATGGAACAGCACTGGCACTTGACATAAAGGGAGGAGCTTCCGAGTGTTATTTTATTTTTTTTTATTTTTTTTTGTGTGTGTAGGAAATGATCCTACTCAGGTTTTGCGGTGTTCAAGAGAAGCTGACTAATAATTTCAAAGGCTGTTTTCACATCGATTGCCGGTAACCAGCATCATTTCCCTAGACTGTACATCAGCATTAGATGATATGTGGACTAAACGACTTCTGTGTCAGTTTGCGCAGTGCCGCAGTCCTTCCCGTCCGCGGCGAGCACAATAGAATTCTATGCCAAACCCAACCTTGTTTAAAAGCCCAACGGTTGTGTCAGAAGAGAGCAGGAGATATTTTAATTTTGTTTTAAAAATGTTTCTGGTGAGATGTATCTTTTGTGTCTAATTTAAAACATCACACACTAGTCAGTTTTATAAGGTGATATTTAGTTTAATAAGTAGATGCCACTGCTACATATATATTTACTGAGTGGTGATTTCTCAGATGGCTTTTGAATAAAGTGTTACTGGTACTGCTTACCTCAGAGTTTTCTTTGTTCTGTTCTCTGACTAAATCCCACAGTATATTTGCCATTTTTTCTGTAATTCTTAGTGACAGATGAAAAAAAACAGATTGTTGGGTGATTTAAATGCTGTTTCAGTTGTATGTTGACTATTTTACCTACAGAAACACTCTTTAGATAATTGTTACTATTAAGGTGTTGTAATATTAATTGATCAGGTTTAGTAAGTTGGTCTATGATGTCATAGCCATGCGGTAAGACAATTCTTAACATACGGTCATGTGATCTTGTTTAGCTTATCACAGCACTCAATTTATCCAAGCCATTTTATAGTGTCATCGTTAATACACACTTCTATCTCAGTACTGCACATATCAGTTGAAACAAATCAAAAAAGTTACTATTGTACTGCTCCTGACAGCCTATAAAATGAAAGTTGACCTTGATAAAAGGTTGAACGCAACACATTTTTTATGATAACAGGAAAAAAGTCTTAACCAAAATATTGAGAGGCATGGATTTTACTAGATTAATCTGTTTACCATTTCTGTCTACCTCAAGATGGGGTGTTCTGTAGCTAGCCTGTTTGAGAAGTTCTGCTCAGTCAGAAGTATTTTTCACAAACCACCACTATAAGGAGTCTTACCCTGCAGCTGTTTCAACAGTCAACTCAAGACAGGATCAAAAAAAGATTCAAAAGAAATGTGTGGGGTGAAATGGAAGGCCTCTGCAGAAGAGGGTAGTTTACGAAGGGGAAGATGCAGGAGAAGGAAAACAAGAGGTATGGCGTTGCTGGCTTCTAACGGGACTCTACAGCAAGCGACAAGACTAGACTTTTGAGTTCAGTTTTATTAAAACCAGGATAATCATTTTCAGATCCACATGCATACACATCAGTGTTATACAATCCAAACCATAGAAGAAAAACGAAAACAGCCAAGCATATCAAAACATTCAAGCAATGACAACATATATATATTTCAAGAGAAAAAGAAAAAAGCAATTGGAGTAACTTTTAAGCCTTTAGATGCTTTTCATAATCCTCCTTCTGCATCAGAAATGATGCAATAACAACAATATATACAGTATGCTGCATTTATAGTTAATTAAAAAGATAATCCACTCTGTGGCAGATGTTTAATAATAATATTATTATACCTTGTGAAAGAGTACTCAAAATGTCTAAAATGAACTGTATGAGATTTGAATTGTTTAAAACTGTAAAAAAATTGTTTAGAGAAATGTTTGCTTATTCACAAGATTATAAAAAGAAAGAAACACCAATCTAAATAAGCCAGTTTGTGTGGTAAATGTAGAGTTCATGCAGTACATTAAGCCCTTATACCAGCAAAGCCTTTCATGCTGCATGGCTATTTAGTTTTCATTATTACTCTAAAAACAATCAATCATGTTTCTAAAAAAACAAGCCTGTATCACACACCAAATCTTTATTATTATTATTAGTTTATTTAGCAGACACCTTTATCCAAGGCGACTTACAGAGACTAGGGTGTGTGAACTATGCATCAGCTGCAGAGTCACTTACAATTACGTCTCACCCAAAAGACGGAGCACAAGGAGGTTAAGTGACTTGCTCAGGGTCACACAATGAGTCAGTGGCTGAAGTAGGATTTGAACCGGGGACCTCCTGGTTACAAGCCCCTTTTCTTTAACCACTGGACCACACAGCCTCCTGTCTTTGAACATGCCGGGCAGTTTTCTGGTAAATTCTGCTTTGTCATTCATCCAGGTGTGAATGGGAACTTTAGATATTAATAAATGATTTCTCAACTTAGAGCATGCAGATTTGTTTACTCTTCCCTAAAGTGTGCTTGTGAAATTTCCAAAAGAAAGTTGGTCCTTAAAGAGTCTACACTTATTAAAGCATCCAGTTCTTTAAACATTCAAGAACTAACTGCGAGATAAAACAATTGAAAACTAATCAAGTATATTTCAATTGCAGCTAAGACCTTTATCGGTGAGTGGTGTTAGAACCCTTTCATGCATGGTGACTTCATATGGAGACAGATAAATAAATAAATAAATAAATAAATAAAACACTATCTTCTATTCTTTATATGAGGACGTATGGAAGACGCAAATGCACGATAGCCTCATATGATGATGCCACCCCCCCCCCCCCCATATAAAAGCAATGGAAAAAATAGAAAAAAACAAATAAATGAAAAATATTTATTGTGTCCAAACAACTTTTTTCTGCTATTTTCAATATCTCTTGCGTGAAAGGGTTAAGTGCTGTGACGACTGATATACATTGCCCTCCCCATTGTTACATGAATGCGTGTGTCTGATTGGGGGTCACCTGAGCCAAGGAGGGAAAGGAAAACCATTTAGATTGGGGGAAAATGTAATAGAAAGTATTACCAACATTTTACTACACACAGTGAAAACACACAGGTGATTCTCCAAGCACAAATCTAGACACAATGCAGCCTGCATCATCAGGAATTCTGAGTCTCAAAGCCTCTATCAAGCAAGGAAACCACAAACAAAGTCCACCACTACTTTGAAGATCATTGTGAAGAACATGTTTTCAGCGTTTTAGAAATTTAAAAAGGAAATGTACGGCAGGCGTACTGCAACAGCTTCTCTCTGCTATAGCAACTATCCAAGATATTTAGGCTAGCACAGGGCCATCTGGTATAAGGCTACTTATTTCAATACATAAGAATAATTCATGAAAAACTATTTCTACATCTGGTAGACTCGCTATGAAGATGGTTTAACATCAAAGTCTCCTGGTTTTATCTGTACTGTAACGCCACTTCAATCTATCAATTCCTTTATGTAAATTATTGTTTGATGTTCCTCTTGGTTCTTGTGCTTTTCTATGATGAAAAACAAAAACATGTGTATATACTTTAAAAAAAAATTATATATATATATATATATATACAGTACTGTGCAAAAGTTTTAGGCAGGTGTGAAAAAATGCTGTAAAGTAAGAATGCTTTCAAAAATAGACATGTTAATAGTTTATATTTATCAATTAACTAAATGCAAAGTGAGTGAACAGAAGAAAAATCTAAATCAAATCCATATTTGGTGTGACCACCCTTTGCCTTCAAAACAGCATCAAGCATCAATTCTTCTAGGTACACTTGCACACAGTTTTGAAGGAACTCGGCAGGTAGGTTGGCCCAAACATCTTGGAGAACTAACCACAGTTCTTCTGTGGATTTAGGCAGCCTCAGTTGCTTCTCTCTCTTCATGTAATCCCAGACAGACTCGATGATGTTGAGATCAGGGCTCTGTGGGGCCATACCATCACTTCCAGGACTCCTTGTTCTTCTTTACACTGAAGATAGTTCTTAATGACTTTCGCTGTATGTTTGGGGTCGTTGTCATGCTGCAGAATAAATCTGGGGCCAATCAGATGCCTCCCTGATGGTATTGCATGATGGATAAGTATCTGCCTGTACTTCTCAGCATTGAGGAGACCATTAATTTTGACCAAATCCCCAACTCCATTTGCAGAAATGCAGCCCCAAACTTGCAAGGAACCTCCACCATGCTTCACTGTTGCCTGCAGACACTCATTCGTGTACGCTCTCCAGCCCTTCGGCGAACAAACTGCCTTCTGCTACAGCCAAATATTTCAAATTTTGACTCATCAGTCCAGAGCACCTGCTGCCATTTTTCTGCACCCCAGTTCCTGTGTTTTCGTGCATAGTTGAGTCGCTTGGCCTTGTTTCCACGTCGGAGGTATGGCTTTTGGCCGCAAGTCTTCCAAGAAGGCCACTTCTGACCAGACTTCTCCGGACAGTAGATGGGTGTACCAGGGTCCCACTGTTTTCTGCCAGTTCTGAGCTGATGGCACTGCTGGACATCTTCAGATTGCGAAGGGAAGTAAGCATGATGTGTCTTTCATCTGCTGCAGTAAGTTTCCTTGGCCGACCACTGCGTCTCACGGTCCTCAACGTTGCCCGTTTCTTTGTGCTTCTTCAAAAGAGCTTGGACAGCACATCTGGAAACCCCTGTCTGCCTTGAAATTTCTGCCTGGGAGAGACCTTGCTGATGCAGTATAACTACCTTGTGTCTTGTTGCTGTGCTCAGTCTTGCCATGGTGTATGACTTTTGACAGTAAACTGTCTTCAGCAACCTCACCTTGTTAGCTGAGTTTGGCTGTTCCTCACCCAGTTTTATTCCTCCTACACAGCTGTTTCTGTTTCAGTTAATGATTGTGTTTCAACCTACATATTGAATTGATGATCATTAGCACCTGTTTGGTATAATTGTTTAATCATACACCTGACTATATGCCTACAAAATCCTGACTTTGTGCAAGTGTACCTAGAAGAATTGATGCTGTTTTGAAGGCAAGGGTTGTCACACCAAATATGGATTTGATTTAGATTTTTCTTCTGTTCACTCACTTTGCATTTAGTTAATTGATAAATATAATCTATTAACATGTCTATTTTTGAAAGCATTCTTACTTTACAGCATTTTTTTACACCTGCCTAAAACTTTTGCACAGTACTGTATATATATATATATATATATATATATATATATATATATACAGTACTGTGCAAAAGTTTTAGGCAGGTGTGAAAAAATGCTATAAAGTAAGAATGCTTTCAAAAATAGACATGTTAATAGATTATATTTATCAATTAACAAAATGCAAAGTGAGTCAATAGAAGAAAAATCTACATCAAAATCAATATTTGGTGTGACCACCCTTTGCCTTCAAAACAGCATCAATTCTTCTAGGTACACTTGCACACAGTTTTTGAAGGAACTCGGCAGGTAGGTTGGCCCAAACATCTTGGAGAACTAACCACAGTTCTTCTGTGGATTTAGGCAGCCTCAGTTGATTCTCTCTCTTCATGCAATCCCAGACAGACTCGATGATGTTGAGATCAGGGCTCTGTGGGGGCCATACCATCACTTCCAGGACTCCTTGTTCTTCTTTACGCTAAAGATAGTTCTTAATGACTTTCGCTGTATGTTTGGGGTCGTTGTCATGCTGCAGAATAAATTTGGGGCCAATCAGATGCCTCCCTGATGGTACTGCATGATGGATAAGTATCTGCCTGTACTTCTCAGCATTGAGGAGACCATTAATTCTGACCAAATCCCCAACTCCATTTGCAGAAATGCAGCCCCAAACTTGCAAGGAACCTCCACCATGCTTCACTGTTGCCTGCAGACACTCATTCATGTACCGCTCTCAGCCCTTCGGCGAACAAACTGCCTTCTGCTACAGCCAAATATTTCAAATTTTGACTCATCAGTCCAGAGCACCTGCTGCCATTTTTCTGCACCCCAGTTCCTGTGTTTTCGTGCATAGTTGAGTCGCTTGGCCTTGTTTCCACGTCGGAGGTATGGCTTTTTGGCCGCAAGTCTTCCATGAAGGCCACTACTGACCAGACTTCTCCGGACAGTAGATGGGTGTACCAGGGTCCCAACGTTTTCTGCCAGTTCTGAGCTGATGGCACTGCTGGACATCTTCCGATTGCGAAGGGAAGTAAGCATGATGTGTCATCTGCTGCAGTAAGTTTCCTTGGCCGACCACTGCGTCTACGGTCCTCAACGTTGCCCGTTTCTTTGTGCTTCTTCAAAAGAGCTTGGACAGCACATCTGGAAACCCCTGTCTGCCTTGAAATTTCTGCCTAGGAGAGACCTTGCTGATGCAGTATAACTACCTTGTGTCTTGTTGCTGTGCTCAGTCTTGCCATGGTGTATGACTTTTGACAGTAAACTGTCTTCAGCAACCTCACCTTGTTAGCTGAGTTTGGCTGTTCCTCACCCAGTTTTATTCCTCCTACACAGCTGTTTCTGTTTCAGTTAATGATTGTGTTTCAACCTACATATTGAACTGATGATCATTAGCACCTGTTTGGTATAATTGTTTAATCATACACCTGACTATATGCCTACAAAATCCCTGACTTTGTGCAAGTGTACCTAGAAGAATTGATGCTGTTTTGAAGGCAAAGGGTGGTCACACCAAATATGGATTTGATTTAGATTTTTCTTCTGTTCACTCACTTTGCATTTAGTTAATTGATAAATATAATCTATTAACATGTCTATTTTTGAAAGCATTCTTACTTTACAGCATTTTTTCACACCTCCCTAAAACTTTTGCACAGTACTGTATATATATATATATATATATATATCCTTTTTATCATAGGAAAGTACCAACAATATCTGCTACCCACTAGCTGAACCAGATGTAGTTTGGCTCTTACTGCTGGTTCAGTGTCTGAGAGACTGATTAAAGTGTGCTACGTTGTATAACTGAAAGATTCGGGTAAGGAAAGGGTTGCAAATATATAGGGTAGGGTGGGGCTATTTCACTAAATTCTTAAACCCACCTGGTTAGTTTTTGTTCCTGTTTCTGACACTGCTAGAATCAGGGTTGGTTGATTTAAATCAAGTCGATTTAAATCACTGATTTTTTCATTTACTACCTATTTTATATAGTTTCTCAAGGAAAGGACATAAAAGGTATGTTTTAAAAACATTTTATTAACAAAAACATCTTAAACTCTTACTGTCTCTAAACTAAAACTCTTAGGGCTGTATTCTGATCACAGCGCAAATCAAGTGCAAGCGTGAACGGCACTTGCCCCTGATTCTGTGGCGCATAAATGGAGCGAAGACGTAAAAAAAATAAAAATACTGCACTGAAATGGTATTCTGAAGACATGTCTTGCCCCGTTATACAGCGCCTGCCCCATCATTAACACATTCGCCGAAGCGATTCTGATGGCCCCAAACAGACAATTGAGCACTGTGTTAAGAACCTTTGAAACCAGGTTTATTTAGTGGTGCAATCAGGGACGTTAACAATTGAACACACTATAAAAAGCAAAGTAGTGCTAAGTAACAACTGTGTGTGTTTGGACCGACAAAGAAAGAGGAAATGAAAGAAAAGTAAAAGAGTGACTGGGATGAGTGAGGGGGATTTGTCTCTGGCGTACTCCATCTCTATTCTTGTTGTTCACATGTTGTAGTTCATATTTAGAGGATAACGCAATGATAAATAATTTGCTTTATTTGTGCATTCATTTAAGATTGAGTAATTTAGTATGGTATGCAACGATTCACAAACTACCATTTCCAACATCCTTAAAATGTACAGTTTGGAGGTACTGTTGAGCTACAACTACGGTACTCAAAAAAATTCCATAATTTAAAAAGAAAAAAAAAAAAAGGATTTAAATAAAAAAATCTGATTTAAATCAAATAAATCAGATTTTTTTTTTAAATATATAAAAATTCACCAACCCTGGCTAGAATACATCATTGAAAAATGTACAATTGAGAACATGTTATACAAGAATGGTATACTATAGTAAAACTCAACTTGTTTCATGTTCTTTTTTTAATGCTATTATAACAAGCTCTCTGATAATGTACAATATAGGTCAAAGTGCTCTTTTTTTCTCAAACTGCCAATCTACATCACAATACAAACACGCTGTGACACCTACTGCGTGTACACCCTCAAAAGCACAAGTAGGGCCTCTTGTTGAATAAATTAGTACATTATTATTATTTATTATTATTATAATGAATTAAACAAGTAGTTGCAGATTATAGACAGGAAATATCAATCTTACACTGCATGGTCTGCCTTGTTCATGAAGTCTTCATTGTTTATTGTCAGAATTCAGAACACGACAGAAAGCAGCTCATTAGTGTGTAAAAAGGGCTAGGCTCACTCAGACAGCTCGTAATTTTTAATGAGCAAAAATGAGCAGTTGAAGGCTGTGTCTAGCTTTTACGAGAGTCTGTATAATATTACATTAAATACAATCGTAAATGTCAAAATGGGACACAACTACTGTTTCTGGATCTGTTTCTAAAGACACTATCTGAAAAACAAGCATTTTAACTGTGGCAGTCTTTACATTACACAATATTCAATACAGGTGCTCTCCCTTCAGTGAACTCATTGAATCTAAGGTAGTTCCTGTCGTACTCAAGTCAAGCTCACTCATATTTTTGCAGTACTCACCAGCCTATACTTCCTAATGGATCAGCTTAACCATTCTTTGAATTTGCAGGACTCTTAATAAGCTGACCATCACTTTGGCAAACTAAATAAATTCACGCATTTTCGAGCTCTTCACACTGCTTATCTTCTGCATTTATTTGTATTAGCCTCCGCCACCTGGTCTGCATTTCATTATTATCCGTGAAGACGGCTCCAACATTGCAAAAGCAAATATTTCCACAAGAAGATAGGGGCAGTAAGCTGCCAATCAAAATATGTTAGGCATTCTCCACAGCATTGCGAACTTCCTTCAGTCTTCTGTAAATATCAATAAACATTTGCAGTCTACATGCAATGGTTGCTGTGCGCTCCCCACTTCTTCAATGAAAGTGTGCAATAACAGGGTTCGAAATTAACACCCGCCCACCCGCCAAACGTGGGTTAATTTGGTCTGTGGCGGGTAAATTTCACATTCATAGCCACAGTGGCGGGTACATTTTTGTACACTTAACACTTTGAATGCCAGCAGCTCTGTGCCAGTGGTGCCAATTTGCGACAGACCGCTGTACCTTTAATAAACAGAAGCTGCTGGCTAAAACAAGAAGAAACTTGAAAAAATGATGTCACCACAATAAGCACCATAACTTCTGCTTTCGACTGGTCTATTATTTAATATATGCTGTCATTCAAGTTTTTTTTCAGCAAATCAGAAAAAGCTGGTGAAAATGCTGAAAATGATTTTCGCTGATGAAAATAAGATCGCCCTGGCAGTGCTGTCTATTTATGTCTTGAATTACTCCTCATTTATTTTTTTTATTTTGAGAATGGAAAAAAATACACTGCACTGCAGGCTGTTGATCTTCTATTTGCCGACCAAGATAGTGAGGCCGAAAGTTGTGATCCTCAGGACAGTTTAGCTAGCGAGATAGGAAGAGACGTGGTAGGAGAGAGGGAAATAAAAAAAAAACCTAACAAAAAAAAAGCTGGTGTTGTATATAAGTGTAATCATATTTGTTGTACAGATCTACCAAATGAAGACATAAACAAACTCTAGGGTTTTCTTGTATTGTTGCATTTTATCTGTATGGCTTACACGTATCTATTTACATATCTTTTTAGTACAGTATTCTTATTCTTTATGGCCACACTTTCTGTTAGGACCTTCCCAATCTGTAATTTACACGCAATTCTATTTTATATTTTATAACAAAAAATAATAATAATAAAGTTTAGCGAGCATTTAATCACTGTTCCCATGTTTTTTGGGTAACTGCAGAAAATAATGATTAGACTTGTGAATGAATATTAGGCTATGACAAGCTCATACTGTCCAAACTGTAACGTCCCAATTTTTCAGTGTGTGGAACTTTTTGTGTTGAAACAAAAAAAATAAGGCCAGTTAAAGACTCAAATGTGTCATTGTTAGATAAACTAGTAATTGTATTCATTAATTTATTTATTTATACTGTACGAATTATATTATATTTGGGGTTTCTACAACATTTAGTTTTTGGGTTGTACAGTGAAAACATTATTGTATTTATTGAATGTATTGTACATAGTTAATTAATTATGTAAACAATTATAATTTTTTTTACTTTTAAATATTCATCTATGGTCTCCCTATATATTAATTGAACAACTTGCATTGTTGAAATATTTATTGTTGTTGTTTTGTTTCTAATGTTTTGTGAATTAAAAAATAATAATAATTTTAAAAAAATACATAGTATATAATATATTACATATAGGGCAGCAGTGTGGAGTAATGGTTAGGGCTCTGGACTCTTGACCGGAGGGTCGTGGGTTCAATCCCAGATGGGGGACACTGCTGCTGTACCCTTGAGCAAGGTACTTTACCTAGATTGCTCCAGTAAAAACCCAACTGTATAAATGGGTAATTCTATGTAAAAATAATGTGTAAAAAATAATGTAATTTTATGTAAAAATAATGTGATATATTGTAACAATTGTAAGTCGCCCTGGATAAGGGTGTCTGCTAAGAAATAAATAATAATAATAATAATAATAATAATAATAATTTTTAAACACTATCCTCTCCTGAAGACGTACGGTGTATAAAGTACTGTATAAAATAATTTTAGGAAATGATTTCACATTTACCTATATTGTACATATTTTTACCCAGTTTTCCAATCAAATAATAAAATGCCTACCTTTACAACCAACCATTTCAAAGCCTGCAAAGTAGGGTACATATTATCCTTTTGTACTTTTGTTGTATTTTTTTTTTTTTTTTAGATATTCAAGGATAAAACTACTTACTAAATCATGAGGAATGTTGGTGAAAGACAACATTCTACAGGAAAACAATGTGGCATTCAATGTGTTAAGGGCGGTTTATATTCCATCGCTCGCCTGTCGCTGAAGAGCAAGGCGACCTGCGATCATCGCTGTCGTGTCGCTGTGCAGTTTATACTTTCTAGCGGCAATCGCCCTGCTCAAACTGCAGTCACTGACAGTTCAAATCAACTGAACTTTGACCTCGTCGCTATAGTTATTACAACGCCAAAATGGATGACCGGTTGTTTATCGAGAAGCTGCTCGGTGTTTATCCCTGCATATGTGCAGTCGAAAGAGCTGATTATAAAGATCAGACAAAAAAGGAGAACGCATGGGTATCAATTGCTGAACAAATGCAATCAAATTGTGAGTATTTTAACCTCACTGAAAGTGTAACCGGTGAAATTTTAATTTTAATGCAGCGACTGCTGTTTTAAACACATTGTATATTATTACAGGTCCAACATGTTGTTATTATTATTATTATTACTGTGCTATAACGTATATTTTTTAAATATAGCATAGCACGTCCAATATTTTCTATAATAATAATAATAATAATAATAATAATAATAATAATAATAATAATAATAATAATAATAATAATGTGCGTGCTACAAACTCTGAAAAAGGGATTCAAATGATAGTAAACTATAATGCAACCACGTTAAATAAAGTAAACTCTTATTTGGTATTTAAGATGAATTTACTATTTACTGGAATCAATTGTATCTTGAACTGACTTGTTTTACAGCTTGAAAAAACATAGTAAGTTGACAAACAAGCATTTTTTGCACTACATTGCTGAGGTAGAAAGAAGGCAGCTGTCAGAGAAAATAAAAGGTGCAAAATTCCTGTCAGTGATGTCAGACAGTTCAACCGATAGCGCTGTCATAGAAGAGGGGCTAGTATATGTATGATTCTGCCAGAAAGGGCTGGTAACTGTGCAGTTTGTGCGCATGCAGTCTGTGGAGAGGACAGATACCCAACACATCTCAGAAGCTATACCTTCACTAATGAGGCAGATAGTTTCAGACCCTCTTGAAACTACTCATAAATGTTGCTTGTTTTTGCATTTTCTTTTGTCGTCGTCGCCAACCGGAACGATGTTGGCCAGTAAAATGTCTGCGTGACTGTATAAATATAAATCGCCACAGGCTGTGTCCACTAAACACATTTTTGCATTTAATGCCTGCAGTTAAATATCACATTTCATGGTTTTAATACCAGCACAGCTTTTTTAAGGGATTAAAATATTTTACAGCACCCTCTGATGGAATTTGAATGCTATCACTGACACAACAGCATTAATATAATACAGAGTTAAATCTATTAAGGCAAAAAATAAGTAATGTACTGTATACTACTGCAATCCATTATCAATCATTTTCTATTACAGATTTATTTCAAAAACACAAAACAAATCTATAAAATGACATTACTGTACCATTTTGTTCCAGGCACCAACCTTGCAGCCTGTGCACACCCACTTTAGTTTTTCACAGCACCAAGATTATATCTTCCATAAGCCACCAAAGCTGCCAGTTCACATATGCAGCTGCTGGAAATTTGACAAACTGTTTTTTTTAATACTTTACAGCATTTACTGAGAGTAGCTTAACCTAATTTAATATTTAAAGCTACTAACCAACAAAGTACACCAGTCTGTTTATAAAGGTAATAAAAGCTATTTGTTATTTTCTTTAATGGGGATAACTCAAACACATTTAAACACCACTGTATAAAATCTGGTTGGAATCCATGGTGGTCATGCAGGCCCCTAAGAATTTGAAAATGTTTAAAATCCAGACTGGAAGGCAAGGTTACCCCTAGTTTAATGCATTCAGCTATAGGGAGACTGAAAAAGTCACTGCAGAGAAAACTGAGAAGGGGAAAATGTACGCAAGAGAACAAAGCACCTACATTATGACTATAAACGCCATCACACAGTTTTCAAAATAAATGTCTTTAAGTTAACCATGTATACCAAAGAAGCTGCTCACGCACAGAATATTTTGCCAGCTTTTCCTGAGACACTTAAATGTATTTTTGCTGGCCCAAGCCATTTTTCCCCTAATCAATCCCAAACCCAACACGTCATTCCCAACAGATGTATTTCTCCTTTTCAGGTTGGAATATAAATCTGTAATGACTGGAACAAAATACAGGAGGACAAAAAAAAACAATTAACATGTATGGCAAAGATTGAAACCACATTTTTGAAGACCCTGTACGTATTTTGCTTTCATTAATTGGTCAATTTTTAACTGTTCATTGTCGCTGAAAAAAGTATGGACTTCACAAAGTGTTGTTTTGTTAGGCATGAGAGAAACCCATTGGTCCCTGCTAGCAATGATAATGCAACACAGCTCGGGGGAATTTCACATGCAGGTTTCTATAGACTTTTATACTGCTGACTTCACACATTTTCCCCAGATGGATCAAAGGAATCGATGGCAAACACTTAGCACAGGTATTTTCTCAATTATCTGCATTAATTTAGATTTAGAAAAACATTAGGGGCAATCCATAAAAAAAGTCTAAATTGGAAAACACCTGACCATCTGAAATATAAATTCATGGATCAATAGAAAATAAACTTTGCATGCTAGTGTCTGTGGAATGACACAGACAAGATTTGCACACTTCAGTTGACAGTTGGGACCTAACAGACATAAACAGAATGTTACACATCAATGTACTTTATTTGGTCTCATAAAAGCCAGTTACATGGTACTTCCCACATTCCTCAACTGAAAAGGAGTGGAGAACAGTTATTTTACATGGGTTGTCTCCATGGAAGCTGGGCGTCCATGATGTGACTCGTGAACCACACAGTGTGCCCCCCCAACCCCCAACCCCCAACCTATTACCTATACATGTTTGTTTATACTACTACGACTACTACAAGAAGTTGACCTTCTACTGTATTTCACTGTTAGTGTGGATGGATACTTAAAATAACTACCAGTGCTAGTTTGAGATGAAAAAGGGCAAAGCATGAAAAGCTGCATAAGACCATGTATGTTACATAAAGTAATTCAGGATCTTTGTAAAATTTGATCTTGTGAAATGCAAGATAGATTAAGTTCTTCAAAATGCTTTGCAATGTGAATTACAAATATGATGCAAGACACCATGGTAGTACTGTAACTTAAGTTTTACAGACAGTTGTTCTATTCAACAATAGACGATTGCATAGTACTGAATTTACAGTCAAGGAAATTTGGCTATGCATCCTGTCTACACATTCTATTCACAGGATACATACCAATAAACAGGGGCTCCTGCAGGTGTGATTCCTCCAAGCTGGGTGCTTGGTTTTTTATTGAAATCTTGGACGGATACTACATTACATCCTTGATACGGTAATGTGATTTGTTTTATTATTTATTTATGCGTTGGGTAAGGGTTAGGTTAATATAAATTAAGGGCAGTGTTATTCTCAAACATCACTTTGCTGCCTTGGTAAAATTAGGTCTGAAGATCTCTGTCTGGTAGAAAATGGTCTACAGCTCAAAACTTCCAGCCCAAGAGACCTTGAGCAAACCAACTATTGTCGAGCCAATACAGCTATCACATTGAATGTTGTATATATTATAGCAGATCGTGGTCCATTCAGGGATACCAAGAGACTTCGTAAGAAAGCGGTTTGAGCATGTGGTCTGTATCTTTGATATGGACAGAATTTAAAGCAATTTAGCAATTTTTATTTTTACTGGATAATGGAACTTAAGTAAGAAAATCAAAGAATACCGCTTTGTTCCAACATTAAGAACTCAAATTGTACATGGTTCCATGTAGCTGTAACTTATGGCAGCCATATAAGGTCAGAGTACACTTTCATGGTCAGCAGCACATGTAGTAATAAGGATTGCTGTAACCCTGCACATCTAAAGCCACTAATGGTTTGTGAGACACAAGGCTTTGGTTCTGTGTCAGCAGCAGCTTTACAAAATCACTGTCAAGACAGGGTTTGTTTTTCTTGTACAACACTCTGGACCGAACTTGACCTCATAGAATACACTTGTGTACCGAGTATGAAGCCAATATCTCGAAGCGTAAAGTATTTACCACCCAGAAACCAAACAGTCGCATGACCCCCATATGGCGGCCATCTTAGGTCACAGGTCATAGTGAAGGGTATTGTTAGTTTTGCAAGTTTTAGAAGTTGCCAGTTTAAGTAGTTTATAAGATATCAGAAGTAGTAGTTTATACAAACTCCCCTACGGGAATGCTTAATTATTATCTTCAGCCTTTTTTTTTTTTAAAGATACGATTAAACAGTTTTAAATATGACCTTTCCAGTATGATGAAGATCCAAGTTGAACATTACTAGTCTAAACAGGTGCAGCTGGGAAAATAATCAGGTAGACATTACAAAACTATTGACTGAAAGCAGCTATAAGTCACGTGAAATGCTTCAGAGTGAACTATTATTTTCACTTGTCTTTGTGAATTTTTATCGGGCACATTACTGAGATAATGGTGTGCTTTATGGGTGGAATGTAAGTGTTCAAGGTCTGACACAGACCTGCTTGCCAACTCCCATGCAATTCTTAGTGTTTTAGTTCAGGATGCAAATCTTAGTACATTTCTTACAGAATGCTAACAACACTGTACAACTTGTACTTGGAAACAAGTCTTGTCAATGGTAATAGTCAACAGTCACAACCAAAGACATTGCTATTCCATGGAACATGACTAAAGCTATCTTTACTAGGAAACACTGTAGTATTGAGAGTCATCAGCCACATGCTCTTGTTTGATCTATTATCCCACTTCATATTCCTCTGCCATGTGAAGTGAATTACTGGTCCAATATGATGCATTTGTTTTTTGTACCGGACTTCTCAATGCGGCATAGGACAGCCTTGAGAAAGAGTTTGCACGGAGAGCTTACCAATCTGGTCAACTGATTTCTCTATACCTTTCCGGAGCGGAACAACTATGTCCATGAACAGGTGAGTTCCCCATTTGCCAGATGAATGCAAGACAGACAGACAACTGCAAGATAAATGCAAGCTTGTAAGCATACATTGCCACTTAAATAAAAAGGGAACCAATTTACTCAGAAAGGATCCTCCAAGGAGGTTCAGAAGCATTTAAACTAGAAAGGAAGGAGGGAGAAATAAAAAAAAAAACAAAGGAGACCACATCAAAACAAGGGCAACAATTTGGGTAAGATCGCCATTAAATGTATTTATCTAAATGCTAGAAGTCTCAGAAACAAAATGTTAGAACTTCAAGCTACTGCACTAACATGTAACTACGATGTGATAGGTGTTACAGAAACTTGGTTACCCGAGAGTGATGGAGACGAATATAATATTAGTGAGTATACACTGTATAAGAAAAACTGGCAGGACGAAAGAGGCGGAGGGGTAGTGCTATACATCAAAAATAGTCTTGAAGCCCAGGTGTTAAATTTGGAAGAAAAAAACAACGCAGAATCAATATGGGTCAGAATAATGGACAAAAATTCAAAGGGCAAAATAATAGGGGCATGCTATAGAGCGCCAAATTCAGGCACCGAGCAGAATAATCTGTTATACAATGACATTAGAAAATCGTGCAGAAAAGAAGAAGCCCTATTAATGGGGGATTTCAACTTCCCCCATATAAAATGGGAAAACCCGGTGGGGAGCACGACAGACGAAATTGAAATGGTGGAAATGACTGCTTCCTAACGCAATTTGTCAAGGCACTGACTAGAGGGGAGGCATGCCTTGATTTAGTCTTTTCAAATAACGAAGACAGAATAACTAAAACAGAGGTAAAAGAACCATTGTCAAACTCAGACCACAACGTGGTCTCATTTGAAGTGCGTTTTAAAACCCAAAAGGTAATGACTAAAGCTAAGGTTTACAATTTTAGAAATTGTATTTTGTTTATTTTTAGAACGGGGTTTCCCCCTCCGTCCCTGTGCAGTTTATTTTGTGGTTTTGCGGTTTATTATTATGATTTAGATATTATTGTTGTGTTAATGATGGCGTGCGCCATGTTTGTTATTGTTTTGTTTATCTTTAAAACGTGTTCTGGCAGAGGCGAGATTGGTGCTCGTCCTCTGCCAGGAATAATTTAAAAACCTCGTGCAGAAGGTGGCCATCTCCCGAGTTAATTGAGTGATTGATTTGTTGCTAATCGGGAGATGGGCACCTTCATAAAAGCCTGCAGCTCACTGCACTCAAGGTGGGTGTATGAGGAGCGAGAGTAGAGAGCGAGGAGAGAGAAAAACGAAACTAAATTATAATATACAGGAACAGTGACAGCGACTGCCCAGCCTGACCGGAATGGTTTATGTATACTTTGTGTTCGAGATTTTTTTTGTTTAAACCGCTTATTTATATTTTTGTGCTATTTATAATAAAACGGCGCCGCGTCTTTTTGTTTGAAATCTGCAGTACTGGTGTCAGTATTTTTACTTCCTGCATCTGCCTTGACGTCACCGCCCAGCCATCCGGTCACATACTCAAAGAAATGAAAGAACTTATTTGCAAACCGCTAACCAATGCAACAGTCTTGACATTGGGGTAGTACCTACAGACTGGAGAATTGCAAGCGTAATACCGATCCACAAAAAGGGAGACAAAACCAAACCAGGTAACTACAGACCAATAAGCCTGACTTCTATTAGCCTATATGTAGGGCTCCTGATTTTCGGTTTTAACCGATAAAATCCAATAAAACACTCCCAATACAGAAAAATGAAATCGGTGGATAGCCAATAAACACCGGAAAACACTTTTCCCATTAAAAAATAAAACCTGCTACAAAAATAATAAATACATTTCCCAGTGCTGCTGGGCAATGTCCCACCTTCCTTACTTGTATCCATCATTGATTTGTTCTGAATACTTTAAATCCGCCCCAACTACTGAGTCACAGCACAGTCCTACATTTCTATTGGAGACTCCACTTGTGAGATATGAAACGAGATTACAATCAGGAATGGAGGCTTGTTAGCAGGATTTAAAGATGTATTAGTTAAGATACAGAGGATTTAAAACAGAATTGTGGCGAAATGTAAAAAAATGCCTACACACAAAAACCCCAGAAGAATGTGCCTGTGACAGTAGGGATTTCGTTGTGGAAGACAGCAAAGGAAAGAAGGTACAAGGTACAAGTGTGCAAGTACTGTCAAGTTACTATACATATTTTGACAGAAAAAAAAACGCTCAAGCATTTTGGAAAGTAACCGAAAACACTGATTTCATACAATATATCAAAAAAGAAAGCCCCCAATAAAAATAAGCACTGAAAAATACAATAAAAACTGAAAAACAGAAGCTCTAATTATATATAAACTTATGGAAACTATAGTAAGATCCAAAATGGAAAAATTAACTATATGGTAACAATATCCTGGGAGACAGTAAGCATGGTTTTAGGAAAGGGAGATTGTGTCTAACTAACCTGCTTGGTTTTTTTGAGTATGCAACATCAGCAAAGGATAATTGCAAAGCATATGACATGGTTTATTTAGATTACCAGAAAGATTTTGATAAAGTAATTCTCAAACTGAAAGCAGTAGGGATTCAAGGAAATGCATGCACATGGATTAGTGAGTGGTTAACATGCATAAAACAGAAAGTACTGATTAGAGGAGAAACCTCAAAATGGAGCGAGGTAACCATTGGAGTACCACAGGGATCAGTATTAGGTCCTCTGCTATTCCTAATCTATATTAATGACTTAGATTCTGGTATAGTAAGAAAACTTGTTAAATTTGCAGACGACACAAAAATAGCAGTATTGGCAAACACCGTTTCAGCAGCAAAGGTCATTTAAAATGATCTAGACAGCATTCAGAACTGGACAGACACATGGCAAATGACATTTAATAGAAAAAAGTGTAAGGTACTGCACACAGGCAATAAAAATGTGCATTATTCTACATATAATAATATCTTTATTGTTTATATAGCACCTTTCATTGTGGGCCACCATCATAAAGCTCTTTACAGAGGTAGGCTGTGAACTCGACAGGATGTAGCACAAGGAGGTTAAGTGACTCGCTCAGGGTCACACAGTGAGTCAGTGGCAGAGATGGGATTTGAACCGGTGACCGTCTGGTTACAAGCCATGGACTTTAATCACTAGACCACGCTGTCTCCTGTCTCCTCATTATAAATATCATATGGGAGATACTGAAATTGAAGAAGGAATCTATGATAAAGATCTAGGAGTTTAGTTCATCTAGATAATGTGGGGAAGCTATATAAAAAAAAGGCCAACAAGATGCTCGGATATATAGTGAAAAGTGTTGAATTTAAATCAAGGGAAGTAATGTTAAAACTTTACAATGCATTAGTAAGACCTCATCTATTGGAACCATGAGTTTCCATGGTTCCATGAGTGGTGGCAGTGTACTGTATGCAGCACCATCAGAAAGTTGGGCCTCTGCATGAGAAAATATAGGCTACCTAAGGAACTTACTGAGTGCTAGGACTGGATTACTCTGGTAAACAGCTGTTACCTAAACTACGTGTGTTTTTCCTGGCATCTATTTATTAGAAAGTCTGACTAAAGCTGTTATGGAATCACATACGCATGTCTAAAACAGCAATTCCAGTAGGAGTTAAATAAATAAATCAACACTCATCAGCTGAGACCATTTAGACAACATGCTTGCTCAGCTATAGCCTCTAACTCTTAGCAGATGTTGCCATCAAAATTCAGCTTCATGGATTCTTCTTATCAATCTTAAAAAAACATTTAACTTCTATGACAAAAGAAGAACTACTAACTCACCCACTTACAAACAGCAATGGGAGAGAGCAAAATGGCGGGATGCCAGGTAGTATGACCAATTAACTTAAGTGTTGCAAATATCAATGCAATTTAGAGAGCCATTTCCGTTCTGTAAAGGTGTATCTTAGAGTGTGCAAGCTGGAAGTGGGTTCCTATTGTGTATGCTCATACCACAAAAAAGCAGTACCAACACAAAAGAACTGATGGGGAAAGATAATGACAATAAAGCATGTGATAAAGTCGTAACAGGGTTAAACTGCTGCGGGTTTGTCTTCTGTGGCCATTCACTTTTTACCAGGATGGGATGTGCACTGTTTAGGAAATATTCAATGCCATTTGGGTAGAAGCAAATATGTATTTTGGTCTGATTTTAACAGATTCATATCACAAAGCGTGTTTTAGACCATAATAAACAAACAGGTTCGTTTCTTAAAGCCTGTACTTTTAAACATTCCCCAAATGCAATCTAAGTAACCCTTTGTTTCTACTATTATTAAACAGAATTAAAAAAAAAAACATGTACAGCCAGTTCCTTAGTTTGATACATAAAAATAAAAAATAATAACAATACATAAAGGTTTAGTTGTATCATATGGCAAAACAGAGGAGCTGCAATAAAAATGTGTATTAATCTAGAAAACCTCCTTATGCCTTAAGTATTATGAATGATAATTCTAACCCATTGGTCTGTTGTCAAAAAAAGTTGGCCAGACATCATGGTGTTAAAATAAAGAACAATATCCTCTACTTACAGTACTTAGCATGATTCACAGTCTAGTTGTCAACTGGTGCCTACTGAATTTCTCAATTCGCTGTGTGCTAATGGAATAGTTCTGTCACACATTCTGATTATTTCTAGACACAATACCCTGAACTTGCAGATGATTCTCCTATTCACCAAATGGAAACCTGTACAGCATGAACACTTTACCTCACATCTGTGAACATCTGTTTGAAATAAACTACTTGAGCCGATCCTGCGGCTCCCTGTTACAAGACTTGAAAGACTGTATAAATGTGTGACCTCATACAGTGTTAAAAAGTGCAAGTAAACACATTGCTTTTAACCATTAGTGTTGCTATTTGTGCTCATTACAGGAGTAGAACTGATGATTTAATACAGATAATCTTTTGTCCAGTAAGAGTTTATTAGGAATTTGGTTCCTAATGCTTTTAAAAGGCTTTAAATCAAATGCATGATGTGTCTGACCTTTAAACTATTGTTTAAGGTTATCGTTTAAAATATACAACCGTGTACTGCAATTCACTTCAAGAATAAAAGCAACCTGCAGCTATAACATTTTACTGTTTAGTGAAATGAGTCTGTTGGTCTGAACTTAACCCAAGTGGAAATGAGTCTGGGTTTTGGGTTTGATGAGATGAGGGGTTAATGGGGAAGGTCCCACCATGCTTGCCAACACTGTGCACCTTGCATAAGCACTATGTGTATTTGCACTAAAAACAATGCTGAGAAAGTATCAGTAGTGCAATAATCAATAATGACCCAGAGTTGATAACTGAGGAGGGAGGTTAGAGGTTAGAAACCTATCTTCTCTCTGGGTCTTCCAGGAAAGCTGTAAAGCAATTGCACATCCACAACAGAGTGTGAGAACACCATTGTTTTTATAGGCAAGATGTGACATGACATAAATGACAATTAAGGGTAAACTACACTTTGGGAATACTTTGGAGGCCTCCACTTCCTGTTTTTAACCTTTGGATACAATAACATAGTTTGTCTATATGCCAACACAAACACAAACTCCCGGGGGCTAATTAACAGCCACCGAATTAGAAACCTGCAGATATTATGAGATTCCACTTCGCTCCCTTTAACCCCAAATGCAGTTTTTTTAGTTTAAGCTAGAATAAGACCGCTACTGCAAGTTCCTGCACCAGGACAGTGTGTTACAAATTATATTGGCAGATCAAAAATAGGATTGCGTTTTCCCAATCGGTATATGTATTATTCTAGTAACAAATGTACAGCATAAAACAGTGCGTAGATGTTGTAACATAAGGGACGCTACACTTTTGATTAAATAGATAACTTAACAGCGCACTAAATTAAATTAACAAATACTGTGAGCGATGGGTTGTTTTGTTATTCAGGACGTTATGCAGTACAGTGATTGAATGGTACATCATTAATACATGTTTCGCGCAAACAAAAAGTTTACCTTTGTGTTTACATTGCACAAGCTCATGGATCACGAAAATGTGTGCTTCATTCAAAAAAACGCTGTTTGAAAGTATTTTAAAACAATCTAAAAATTACCTGAAACATTAAAAACACTTAAAATACATATTAACCATTACAGCAAAACTTTATGCAATCGCCTAAGCACGTATTTCACTAACCCAGCCACATTACGTGTGTTGCCGTTTTGAGGTTGCTCAGCAGAAGATATACACCAGCGCGTCACATTACTGCAGCAAAATAAACAAAACAGAATATGAAAGTGTAACACTCTATTGCAAAATTTACATGTGAAATCTCACTTACCATGTGCGTTGAACTACGGAGGCAAAGCTTGGTGGCAGATATGGAACGTACTGCTTGCTTCTCACTGATTCCAGCACCAGCACCAGTTATTTCGCACTTGCGTGCTGCAGAGTGGACCGAGGTCCACTGTCATGTTGCTACTGTGAGTGAAAATTAAGCGGGAGTTCCAGCTACAGCTTTATAATAGCTTGCCCAGATAAACTGGGAAAGTGGTGTTTACTGAGTGTCGTGTGACGGCATAGGAATGTCTGAGCTAACCGTGTTTTCAAGAGACTGCATGCAGCAATACACTGAATACTGATGGGACTTGCAATGATTGCTCTGATTTCTTCGTGATATTCTTCGATGGTCTGCAGCAGCCGCACACAAGGTGCCTTTTTACACCCGTCTCTCGTTTTTACAACGAAAAAGTACTGCTATGTAGGCTAACAATGCCCCAATTCAACGGTTTTGCCTCAGAAGTGCAACACAGCAGCCTCTGCCTTAATCACTGCTGCCAGCAGTCTTGTAGAAAGAAAGACTTTAGTTACTAATGTTTCCGAATGAAGAAAAAAAGTTGAATTCCCCCACATGGAAAATGTAAATTAGCTGAAGCAAGAAAGGGTCGCTCGCATGCAAGGCAAAACATGCTCATAATTTCACAAGGGAGGGCTGGCCTGCAAGATTACATTTGTATTGTTATTTAAAAAACGGTAAACCACCTGCACAATATATTGTGCACAAGTTAAAAAAAAAAAAAAAAAAGGTGGAGCGTCTATACAAATTGAGCGTTTTAACAGCACTTTTTTTTTTTAAATGCATGACTAAGAAACCACTTTAAAACAAAACATTACTTTCCCCTTTGGCCCAAAAGTCATTAAATTGCCCCATATTCATACAACTGTTTGATTATTATTATTATTATTATTATTATTATTATTATTATTATTATTATTATTATCATTATTTTATGTAAATGTGGTTAAACAGTGCTGAACATGAGAATGAACACATGAACCCTCTCTGAAACAGCTGAAAAGGGGTTCACAGAGTGGAAACGTGATTGAATTAATCGATAAGGGCATTAAATACAGTCCTGACCTTACACACCTTTTGTAAATATGACCTGCTGGCCACCCAGCGCAGGTGGGAGTTTGAACGCTGAGACAGCTACTCTACAGAGTATAGTGTTGCACCTTTAGAGATGTTTGTTAAAATAACTTAATAAAAATTAAGCAGGGAAACCGAAAGATATGAAAAGGATTTGAACCTTTACTAAAGTAACAACTGAATGTGGCAGCGCTTCACTCAAACTAACCTTAAAACACATTAACCACTACTCTATCTACTTTAATTATAATATACAGTATTAATTAACAATGCACTGTATAGCAAATCTACATTTACAATGTCATTTGATTCAAACTGGACCAGTCTTAACATACAGATATTACTTTTTAATTCAATTACGATACATTATGAATTTACCACAGCTGGGTGAACACAAAAAACTGCCTCTTAAATTTATATTTCCATTAAATCAAAAACAGTTTGAAAATCAACTTCCTACATTATACAAGTCGTTTTTACGAGCTTCAGTGACCCCTGCTGGCAACATGTATTTAAACCGGGTACAGCTGTTATTTCACGAAGGTTCACTTACAACAGGGCCCGGTAGTTTAGTTACACATTCCACAAATAAAATTATGTTCGATACAGAATATTTATATAAAGAAAAGGAGGCAGGTGAAATAAAAAAGAATGATGTACAGATGGTGTACAGGTAATTGTACATACAACAATAGTTTTAATATTTGACAAAATTCTGAAAACATAGTTTTGCTATTAATTATTTACTTAATAGCAAACAATCGTCAAAAGATAATGGAAAGGAGTATCCACCCATCCCAGAACAGAGTTAGCCAATACCTGATCCCTGTCACAGGCCTGGCTGTGGGTTGTCGTAATTTTCCAATTCCCTTGTCCTCCAGGAGGGAACTTGTATGCCATCGATAAGGAATGTGTAACCCCACCTCACTGTCATGTGTAATCCAGCAGTGCTGTGCACAAACTGAAGGAGTTAGTCTGGATATAGAAGGTTACATTGGAAGAGAACAAATGAAGGCTTGTTGAGAAGTGTAGGATATGCAAGTGTTAATGCATCCATCATTGAGGTGAGATCAGAAACCTGCAGAATGCAGCAGTTTCTTCTTGAAGGGTCTAAAAAGATTTGCATGGATCATTTGTGCACAAGTCATACTGTACAGCTGCCCTGCCTAGCTACTGATGACCTGCTGATTGTAGCTGAAAGTGATTCATCAATGAATAGGATCCATTTCTTGCCACCACTACATTAAAGTGATTCTATCTAGCATGATATCTGGTACTACGCTAGGTCAGTTACCAACTCGCTGCTTCCCCAAATGACTGGCATGTAAGATACTGACCTCAAAGGCACCGAGGTACAATTACATAAGAAGTGCAAAAGTGTAACCAATTTCCTGGACGGCAAGGCAAGATCACTTTGTTTTGCTTAGTGTAGTACCAGATGTCATGATTTAAAATTTTAAAAAATACATGCTAACTATAACAAAGCCAAGAGCAAAAAAGAGAAACATTAAGAACGTGTTTTGTTTCCTACAATCACATTAAATCCCATCACCACCATCAATTGGATTTCACATTAAAGAATTAAAGGCATAAAATATTAAAATAATTGCATAAATCGTACCTTATATGTAAGTGCATTGGTATTCCCAATTTTGGTCTCTTTCTCTTTGGTTTGAAGGGTTCAGAGCATTAGCATCGGCCAATGATGATCAAGGTGGTATTTGAACAAGTTTAAATGTAACAAGCACCAATAACTCAAACATTAGTTTCTCATTCACACAGATTGCAGGAGGCCTTGGATTGTAATTAAAGGAGTCTGAAACATACATGAGTTATATATTTATGTATACAAAACTGGTGGATTAAATGAAAGTTGAAAATGAATAGAAAATAAATGGGACTTCTCAACGTCTGTTGAACACACTGGTCACTTTCGCCCTCTGGTGGATTGTAAGATTTAATACATGCCTGACAGAAATGCTTTAAAATAGGCTGAATTACATGAAAATACATTTGAGATACAGTTGTAAACATTTCAGGATTATATTTAAATACACATTCTTTAAAAAAATTATATATTTTTTTTTATTTATTAGAAACCAAAAAAGTATTCTTTAGAAATATGGTATCAGTTTTACAAAGAAAATACATTCTGAATTAAATATAAACAACATCCAACGTACAGTGTTGTGACAGCTTAGTCAGAATGGTACAACCAGCACTCAAACCATGCAGTGCTCAGGCTGAAATTGAAGCAAGATAAGGAGATACAATGTCATGTGTAATGTGTCCACCAGGTAACTTTTAAGAATGATATATATTTATGGCAATAGCAGAAATGAATAAGGCAGAACACATATACATTGAAAGGATAAAGCAATATGACAATATGAATAACAATTTAAAAATATATAAATATTCTTTAGTTGAATGCATTAGAGACCTGGTGGTGCAGAAACCATCCTGGAAACCCATTCTCCAAGGCGTTTTATAGAAGTCAGATTCACACTCTGAGACACCCAGCTGCATAGATGTGCAATTTACTGGCTAAAAAGTCCACCTTCTCTAAAATACCATCACCAGATAATCACAAGACCCAGCTCTATAGATAAACACTTTTGCAGTCAACAAAAACACCTGTTGACAGGCCATACCATTTAATTATTTTGTTTTTGTTAGTCCGGTTTTCAATTACAGTAGGTAGCAAGCTGACCGATTGTGTATAACTTTGTTGTATTCGGAGTACAATGTGTTTTTTGTTTTTTTTCCACAGCCACTCTAACTTGGCTGTTGTGAACCAGTCAAGTGAATGCCTAGCTGTGAAAAGATTTTTTGAACTAGACAGTACAGCTTGTCTTTTAATCTATGGAGACTTTTCCTGGAGAGTTCCCAAAATAGGAACTTTAGATCCTCTTCTCCATTTGCCATTCATCCACTCCACTGCCACTGCCACTGCTCTTCAAGTTCCTGGAAAACAACTCCCCATCCAAGAAGCTTATTGCAACTGAATAAAAAACAGCTCTTATTCCTTCAGGGAAGTTTGGGGTTGAAATGAACACTTTTTAGATTTTTTTTTTTTTTTTTTTTAAGTCTGGGATACAGATTCAACCGCCAACCCGAGTGCCAAGTACCAGTATTTTATCAGATCTGCTGTATTGCCCATCATGAAAATGAGTACAATTATTTACAACAGGGAGGGGTGCAGCTTTGATTTATTACAGAGTATGTCAGTGTGTATAAAATGTATTAGTCAATACAGGAACAGACAATTTACCCCAAAAGTATGTGCTATATATAGCAGGTGTTTTTTATCCTTTATCTTGTTGCTCGCTGTAGCTTTGAAATTATCTTCCCAAACCTCAGGCATGCAACCATCAAATCGGGTCCATTGTTTTTCTGGATCTTATCATATTCATGCTTCTGACTTCTTCGGGTATCGACACATTGATATTTGCGGCATGTTTTCAAACAAAGAACCAACATACTTACATTTATTTGATAAGGCTTCTGAAAGGCAAAGACCATTTGTTCTGAAAGGCAAAGACTCAATTATGTAGAATATTTCCTTCCATGGAGACCTGTTTGTTATAGCAATGATGAGCCTGTGGGATTTATTTATTTATTTAAAAAGGTGCATCATAGGCACAAGTCATTAAATTGCCACGGATACAGTCTCAGGGACCAGATATTTGTATCTTTGATTAAACAAATTACACCATGGTGTTTTTGATGAGGCATACAGCTGTTGCGTCAGCATCACAGATACTTTTTTATAGGGAGCATCGGAGACCACACAGTTCCCATAGTAACATTATTTGCCTTTCGCTGGGTTGAAGATGGCCAGATGTGCTGGTCACACAAGGTTATTGCAATCTGCAATTGAGGTTCCTTTATCGCTACTAAAATGTCTAGTCATGCACAGAATATTTTTGCTTTTAAAATGTCTCCAATGTACAATAAAACAAATTGATGGGTTTGTGTTTCTAGTACTATAAATATTTACTGTTAGCAAAGTTGCACATTTAAATGTACTGTACTAATATTCTTTAATAAATATCAATCTAAAATCACCAAAAGTAACATTCAACGAAAAATATCAAGAGTACTTCTTCAGCTGAATAATAAAGGGTTAACATCTGAATGTAACCAAAGAATATGGAGGGTTCACTTTAATGCCCACTATTGTTTTGCAGGTCAGTATGTGTTTCATCTTTGCAGTCCTAATACCTGTAGGTCAGATAATAACTGACTGTTCTCACTTACAGGAACCTGAATACTCAAGAATGTAAAAATGTTTTGTGTTACATAGAAAACAAGAAACCTAGAAGACAAACAAAACATTAAAATATACTTGACTATCAAATTGTGTTCTGTATTTCTATTAAAAATAAAACAAAGTGCAAACGAAACAATCACACAAAAAGAATAAGACTGTTATATACACACTGAGAACTAGAAAGTAGACGTCAATGTAATTAGATCACATGCAATAGGGTTAGGTTTCCATGTTGAGCAATTTTATTATTTTATTTTAAAGACACTTCCTCCAAACATTATTTAATAGAAACAACACAAAACACATATTTTGGTTTGAGGAAAAGTTTTAATTCTATTTTTATACAGGTTGAAATCCATTGAGTATTTTTTTTTTTTTAACATGAAATTATATTGTAAAATATTTATGCAACCTTTTCTAATAATAATCTTTAAAAAAAATATAGCATAGCCTGATCATTTCCAAAATATAGTTTTATACAGTATCAAGGACTTTAAAAACGTTTTGAGTAGAAAAATATCTACAAATTGTTATTGAATATTCAGTGCTTATAGGACCAAATTGCACATACAGTACGAACATTCTAAAAATGGATGGATATTTTATAATATTTTGGACAAATATTTTGACATCTTTATGAAACTGACAGAATGCATAATTGATTTCTTGTAGGGCTGCAAAAACACAAATAAGTTTTTTTTTTTTTTTAAATGTTATCCATGAATCTCAAATCTACAAATTAATCTGCAATAAAGACAGTTCCATAAATAAAGATTGTGATGGCTCTTTCCTCCTAAGTACTGTAAACAGTTGGGGTTTGTGTTGTTGATATTAGGGTCTCAGCATTGAAGAGTATCAACACATGTCATGTTAACAGTTTTATTTGTACTTCCCTTAACCCTCATATCATATTTGAAGCTGAGTCTCATTGATTTTTTTAAATTGTTTTTATTTTATATATCAAACACTTTTGACCTTCTAATTTACTGTCTGGTTCATATCAGAGTTTTTTTTAGTTTTCTTAAAACTAGAGAGAAAGCTGAACTTAATACAATTCAATATCTGAGCAACGACACTCAGAACTCTTTAGAACAATTACCAACATCATAAAAATGAAAGGATTACAAAAACAAATAAAAACAGTTAAAATGTCATATCATACTCTTTGAATACTGAACTCAGGAAATCCCCCTTCTCAACATGGAGAGTCTAGATCTGTTCCAGTAGCTTACCCAGAGGGATGTAGGCAGATTGGCATTGATTATTATTATTATTTTTAAATCTTACCTGTCATGCACTTTTGTTCGTTACTGTATATAGGCCTAGATCTCAAATGTGCAAGCATGTATTTTCAATGTAAGACATGACACCACATTAGGATAAGAGAAGTTATTTTTGCATACCTTACTGTTACTGTTTCACTGCCTTTCAGCAGGGTCTTGTGGTTCAAATGTGTTGCTAGTCGCAAATGGGGACAGTTTTACAATCCAGGCGAAATGACCAAGGAAGGGCAACAACACTTGAGCAAGACTTGCAAACACAATATTTCTGGATCCTATTGTAGCGATATCATGTTTTAAAATTAAAATACATGTTTGCTATGCTACACATTTATTTATAACTATATATCAAAAAGAAGTGCACAATAGACCCAGGTTTATGGAATTATTTAGAATAACTACAATCACTTTTAAGTGTTTTAGTGCAGCTATATACATCTCAATTATGGTCCTATACATGACATTTACTGAACATACTTAGAAAAGATGGAAATTAGGGGGGTCTTGAACTGAGGCCTTTCACTAATGCATGGAAAAGGCTGTATGTTATATTTTTAAAAAAATATATATCATTCATACACTCAAATCTATTCAAAAAGGCAAAAGTGCATCTAATGACTGTCCCTGAGCGATCATAATTTTGAAACATTAACTAATATATTATGACTATTAAAAACAAACAAACAAAAAAAAAAAAACAGTACCCTGTAGATTCGATGCGGAATCTAGACCACAATGTGATACAATGCAAAACTAATAAATGTGTTTTTTTAACTAATAAGATAACAATAAAATGGACCATAAGTGCATGAAAAAAATATTAAAATAAAAATCTAATTTACAAACTAGAGGAATAACAAGGTATTTGTCATTACTAGGTCTTGCAAGGAAGACTGTGATGCAATTAAAGTGCAAGTATGCTGTAGTGTTATTAATCTATACTATTTAAAATCATTTAGAAAATATACTGTAGCTGCAGTAGAAAGGTCAAATTTATCAGAATATATATATATATATATATATATATATATATATATATATATATATATATATATATATATATATATATATATATATTCAAATTCTATTAATTGATGTGTAATCTTTACTTTGTAAAGACAATTCACTTTACTGCCTTCTATATTTTAATATTTCCTAGAAAAACATGCCAAATTAGTTAGCTAACCCATATTTATGACCTTCATATAATAATAATAATAATAATAATAATAATAATAATAATAATAATTGTTATAAATAAAGCTTTCAATTTAAGTGTCACAAAAATAAAAATGATCATAAATACCTCATTAATGCACGCCAAGTAACTCTTAAATAGGTTTCATTTGGAAATGTAAAATTGCACTCATTAATTCAGATTATTCCTCTCTGAAAGGCTTAGAATTATGGCAAGAACACAATGAAATCCCTATTAATAGTATGCATCACTGTATAATAGAGAATATGGTCAGATAAAGTATAACTGTGGCCGTCACTGTAGTTTTGGTTACCCACTTCTTGTATTGATATACCATTTACGCAGTGCAATTCCACTAGTACTGCTAATTACACAGAATGCTCCACCAAAACTCCACCAGGTTGGAGCACGATTAAGAAAAAAAAACTGAAATATAAAGGCAAACACCACATCCATAGTTCTCATTAAGGCCACAGGGCCTGCTTTTTCAAGCTGCAGTGCTTTCGTGAGAAAGGCCTGGCCTGCTACTCCCAGCAGCCCTATCAATATTAAAAGCCACCTATCCCCCCCACAATATGGTATGCTCCACTCCTGAATGGCGAACAGAGCAATGACGCATTCTATGAAACCAATGACTGCATAGTACCACACAGACAAATAGTAGTGCACGCTTTTCCCCATTTTTCTGAGCACAACAAAAGTGAACGCAGCTCCTACTGCGCCTGCAAATGCCGCAATGGTTCCCTTCATGTGGTTTGTGTATTCTCCCTCAATCCCCTCAATGCGGGACCCGAAGAGGAAGGGGGGTCTTGCAATTAGTATAACTCCTGTCAGTGTGAAAAGGGTGAAGACAAAGTCCCAGATGGTGCATTTTTCCTTGAGGAAAATCCAGGCCAAGATCGCAGTAAAGACTGGATTACTGAACATGATGACAGTTGCGTCGGCCAAAGGCATCTGCTGCACAGCGTAGAATAATAGAATCATTGCATTCGCACCGAGAAACCCTCTCAGAAAGAGAAAGATTCTCTGATCTCTTGGTCCCAAAAATCCAGTTCTAGGGAAGATAAAAATAAATTGTTGTTTTCCCCCAGAGGAAACAGAACTAAATACTGTACATTAACATATGGCATAAGGATCGACAAAAGTTATTAACTGACGACAGCGTTCCATCACTAACACAGTGGCACAATGGAGCACCTATAAGGTAAGCTGAGAACTTTATGCCAAAGAATACTTTTGCATATATATTATATATTATATATATATATATATATATATATATATATATATGAGTTTTTTTTTTTTTTTTTAAATTACCATATGAAAGAATATTTCATTAGCACACCATTTTTAAACTGTACCCCATCCTTGTGCTTATTCAAACCTGTGCACTGCAATGAACAGTTTTCGAACATCTTGTAGACTTACTTATTATAAATAATGGCAGGAAGGAGAAACAGCATCTGGAAGAAACATCGGATCAAACTGATTTCCACAGAATGGACTCCCTCTATTTTCTTCGCTAAAAGGGCTATGACTGAGAAAAGAAACGAAGCCAACAAGGCATAAACCAGGCCAATTCCTGTAAAGGCAGGTTTTTTTTCCAAGTCTGAAAGAAAGATGAGATCAAGTTGGCAGATCACCATAATTTCCTCTTATACACTGCTTTTCAGCATATAAACCATGCATCTAGTCATTTCACACATAGTACATTGTTAGTTGTATATGCTTTTTTAAATATGAGCAATTATAATCTTGTTACACAGCTAGAAAGCTCCTGTACAGAGAGTGATATTGTCCTCAGTTACCCACCAACATGTTTCTGGTCATTTGTCCAAGCTAAAATGTACAGAGTGCTGACAAGGTCTAATGCCAGGCAACATTTCATTATTTCTAACAATACAGTATTGGATGGTTTCCCGGTCCCTTACTAGCATTATAAATGTTCAATTACTTCCTCTTGAGAACTTTTTCAAAGTGAATTGCATCATCACAGTAATCCAGGTTCAAACCGTATATTTACAGGTAGTTCATCTTGTAAAGGGCTTCGGACCAATTCATTAACTGAATTTGGTTGGTTGGTTAATAATTCTGAAATAGGATGTTAGAGGGTTTAACGGCAGTCAGGGAATTGGGATTGTTCTCAGGGTTACAGTACCTATTTTGTTTGAATCCAGAACACACTGAAAATGCATTTGAATGTCCGCAGGAAGCACAAGTTGTGAACGGGTTGCCAGTAGTAAAGTACTGAAATTATGTTTGCTTTTAAACCCCTGAGTGTGAGATCTGCATCAGGACCATCATGGCATAAAAGGTAAGATAAAATATTTGTATTTTCTGAAGGCCTTCTATGTCTGCTGTAAGAAATAGACACAGATCTTGGGTTCATAACTACGGAGAACTGGAGGCACATAACCAATCATTCATTTTGAATGGCATCATCATTTTAATTTATTTTTTATGAATTGCTTTCATTTTATACCTGTTGGTGAGAAGGTATTTCAGCCACTATGCCCATTCAGGCTGTGACGCTGCCAGCAGTGGGTAAGTGACCATTTATACCAATTGTCCACTAGGAACTGGGCAAAACTGGGCCCTGAAACACAACAGATTACCTCCAGTCACAACCGATCTTAAATGGAATCCTTATGCAACTTAAAGGCAACGTACTAGTACTACCAAGCTGTGTGTCTCTGAACATGAACTCCATCTCTAATACAACCGAAATAAAAATAAAAAGCATGTGTTTTAAAATCAATATAAACCTTCCAGGAACTTTATCAGTGGATTGAACTATACTGAAAAGAATTGGCATTGTCTGAACTTTTATATTGTGGGCAAAAAGAAATGAAAAAACAAAAAAGAAAAACTTAATGCACAGTAATACCAACCAAGATATCACTTTGTCCCATGACATTAACCATTGTGCTGTCTTGCGGTTAAGCTAAACTGTGGTTGTGTAACTGTTTTTAAAACTCAATTTGGGGTTGTTTTGGCAATAGGCCTACATGTTTTCACCAATTAATATTATACATTTCCTCTCAATACAATTGTAAGTAATTTCCTGTTACTGCGTATTTCCTGAAGAAAACCACAAAAGCCTAAAAAACTACAATGCGTTTAATTATAAAATTACTTTAATCTGTCGTTATGGCAGGTACAGTGGTGGGACAGTCTGTTGGGTGACTATGTCTACATCTGAAGGCGATATGCCGTTTTTAAATATGTATCCAATCGATAATCGCACGAGGAAATAACTACGGTTAACAGAATGTGCTCTGTCATTGAGCACTGCGTGACAAGTGAAACGAAATTAGTTCTACCCGGTACTGTACATACATAAGTATTGCAAACAAACGTACCTGTGTGGTCCCTGAGCTGTACGTACTGTATAGTTAGGAGAGATACTTTCTGTAATTACACCATTTTTTATTTTTTTTTTTTTAGAAAATGTGTAAAAACACACGTAACTTTTGCTGTTATCCCCAGAAAAATATAGCTAGATGTTGTACTGTACTCGAGATCTAAAGGTGACACAAAGTGGCGAACATTTTCTAATAAATAAATAACAAAATAAAATAAAATTGTAAAAAAAATACATAGAAAAGTGGAACGGGAAAGTCTTTGTAGTACCTTTCGAAATTGCCTGCTTGCCCTTCTTTGTATCAGCTTTCTGTCCACAGCACATGAAAACAGACAACTGTTTTCTGACACCCGCATTTCTCTTACTTGCTGTGTTATTATCTGTGCTACCTGCTCCATCATCATTAGTAAAGTGATGACTGTTACTATTATTTTTCAGTTTAATCTTTTCAGTTTCACGTTCATCCTCTTGTTCTAGGCAGTTAATCTCTATTTCTTCTCTGTCGAGCTCCACTGAAATAACGTTCTCATCTTCATCGTTTCTACTTCTCCCGGTGAAGTTGTTCATTTTTGATGCTGGCAGGGGTTGATTGGTGCCTTTTTTGCTCTTATAGTTTTCTCTTCAGCGAAGAAGACTAATGAGTTTAGTTAAATAAGTAACCTTGGTTTAGTATTGCCAACTCCTGTACTGTTACATTTCACCACTTGGGTAATCGAGGACTTTGACTGTCAGAGCAGGTGGCCAACTAAAACGTTACCCAAGATTTAGGTACGACAAACCCAATTCCTGATTAGACCATGATGAAATACGAAGAGGCACCGTTTGTGTCATGTATCATTTTGTCCACAAAAGGACCTTTAGTGGACAAAATGCACATCCTGGTACATTCTGTTCACAAAAGGTAAACATGGTTTTACTTTATGTGGACAAAATGATTTTAGTGATTTTCATTTTGTGCACATAATGTGGTTTTTCTTAATTCGTTTTGTACACATAATAGAATTTGCAATTTACATTTTGTAAACAAAAAGCAGCTTATGCTTTCTCTTTTCTCAAAAAAATCACTTTTTAAATAAAAATAAACAAAATTATTGGACAAAATGCACAATTATATGGACGAAATGCATATTATGTGGACGAAATTCACATTTCGTGACATCACTGATGACATATCACATGGTACACGTCAGCCAATGCTTTGAGACTGGTGCTTGACGGTGCATACCCATCAGAGTTGCCAAGTCCGCTTATAATAAACGGGATTGGGCTTGGTTTTTTTGAGAGTTGCGGTTAGAATTTGCATACATGCCTATACTCTAACATGGGTTGCGCTTGTTTTGAAGAACGAGGTCGCTATTTTTCTGTCAGAAATCTGGCAACCCTGGTACCCATCTTTTTGGCAGGGTATGTTTCCTGGTGCGAATATTTACTCTATGTAGAGTGAGATTACGTTTCGGAGGTGGCTTATTCCATGGTTGTACAGAGCACTACGCAGTCATGTTTGTCCTAAATCGAACCATGTCGTAAAACATTGGGACCACCACGAGATTGATTTTTAATGGCCAGCAGCCGCTGTTTTTCAACTCCGCAAACATTTTAACTGTGCATCATTCTATATTGCTACTCGTTGCCAAGGCGTGTCTGCTCAACTTCTGCTGAAGTTCGTCTTTTAATTCATTTAATCTGTGTTTTCCCCGTTACTTGAATCACACTATGATTCTGCTTCATTGATAACATCTCCTTAAATTAACTTTTCCCGATTTAAAATTTTAATTACTCGTTGCAAAAAGTTTATAACACGTTTTTGCAACTAATTTCGCTTAACTGATTTAATTTAATTTAATTTAATTTAATTTAATTTAAAGCAATTTAACTTCACTGGCTTTTTGTATGTGGTTTGAATTAACAAGGAGTTGTCTTTTTGTACTTTTTTCAGTAAAATAGAATCAGTCGAGTTCAAGAAAGTAACAAAGTGACATTGCTTCACAATCATCACGAGTTTGATTAAAAAAACAGAAAACAGGCTTCCGGAGCGACCTCGCGGCTTGATGGTTATTTTCTCTTTCAGGGAACCGGGGTTGCATCCGCAACCTATCGTTCCCTTTCAAGTCGAAAATAACCATCAAGTATGGGAACAGTGTACCCAAGCCGTTGCGAGGGAGGATTCTCGGCAGTAGGACAGACTTACATCATAACGCAACTGCGTAGGCAATACATCTACGCATATGCGGAGCTGTGCCTCAGCGTCTATGCTCGCAATGACACCTGTCCTAAGGTGGAATAGTCAACACCATGCTGTCAACCACTCTATACGTCTGCAACCTGAGGCATCATAGAGTGTAGCACAGATGCTCCAAATAGTGGAGCAGAGGAATCCAGTACGTTCAACCGGTAAAACCTTGTAAAAGTATGCGGTGTAGCCCAACTGGCTGCCGCGCAAATGTCAGACACCGGCACCCCTCTAAAGAGGGCCCAGGATGTTGCCATACCCCTAGTGGGATGCGCCTTCAACTGCCCTGGTGGCGGAAGGCCTGCAGATTCATAAGCTAATTTAATAGCATCCACTATCCAGTGGGAAAGGTGTTGTTTAGACAACGGCTGACCCAAAGTCCTAGAACCATGGCATATGAACAATTGTTCTGTTTGCCTCACAGTCGTTGTACGGTCAATATAACACCTCAATGCCCACACGGGGCAGAGCATGTGTAACCGTTCTTCCTCTGGGGAAGAAAAGGAGGAGGATGGAATGCCATCAACTCGACTGATTGGTTCATATGAAACGGGGATATGACCTTGGGAAAAAAGGCTGGATTTGGGCGCATGGAGACCTTAGATAGAACCGTCTCCTGCGAAACGAGTACATGATGAATGCACTGACAGTGCATGTAACTCGCTCACGCGTTTGGCTGATTCCACTGACAGCAAAAACGCAGTTTTTATAGACACGAGCTTCATATCCACGCTGTGGAGAGGCTCGAACAGTGCCTTGGTAAGGGCTTCTAGCACCATGTCAAGCTCCATGACGGTAAACTGGTCGTCCTTGGAGGCCGCAAACGTCTTGCACCTTTCAGGAACTGCAATGCCAGAAAAAGGCAACCTGGTGATAAGCTGTCAATGCGTACGTGGCAAGCCGATATGGCGGCTAAATACACTTTAAGTGTAGAGGGAGATTTCCCTTCATCTAACAGTTTCTGTAGAAACTGTAATATCACTGCCATAGGGCAGGATATTGGTTCATGGCCCTCCGCCAGACACCAATCTTGAAACAACTGCCACTTGTACGTGTACTGAGACCTAGTAGAGGGCGCTCTAGCACTCTGAATGGTCGAAATCACCGCCGTCGAGAGCCCTAAGGCTGACAGGCGTTCCCGTTCAGGGGCCAAGCCCATAGCTGCATGAGCTTGGGGTTTGGGTGCCATAACCCTCCTTGGGCCTAGGACAATAGGTCCACTCGCAGGGGAAGCTCCCTCGGATGCCCGTGCAGCAACTGCACCAGGCTCGGAAACCATATCCTCCGAGGCCACCGAGGAGCAATCAGGATCACTGTCGCTTGCTCTACCCTGACCTTCTCTAAGAAGGCGGGGAGCATCGGAATCGGCGGAAACGCATATAGGAGCCCTGGCGGCCATTCGTGAGCCAGTGCATCGACTCCTAGGGGGCTGTCGAGGTCCCTCACCGAGAACCATAGGGGGCAGTGCATGGTCTCTCGCGAAGCGAAGAGATCTACTTGCGCTATGCCGAACCATTCCCAAATGCGCTCTACCACCTGAGGGTGGTGACGCCATTCCCCATAAGAGGACCTCCTCTGGATAGGAGATCCGCTGCATAATTGACTCTGCCCGGTAGATGAACCGCACGCAGAGAGGTCAAATGCGGTTGTGCCCATAGCAACATCCGTGTTACCATCCGGTGAAGGCGAGGGGACCGTAGGCTGCCCTGGCGGTTGATATACGCCACAACCGTGGTGTTGTCTGACCGCACTAACACGTGCTTGCCTAGAAGCACTGGCCAGAAGTGCCGAAGGGCGAGGTCCACCGCCCTGAGTTCCAGAGCATTGATGTGGGCTGACCTCCAGGGTCCTGCCCACACTCCGCGGGTCCCTGAGCCGTTCCAGACTGCTCCCCAACCTTGGTTGGAAGCGTCGGTCGTGATAACCTCCCTTCGGAAGACCCAAGCGTACGCCCTGGCGGATGTTAAACGGAACTTTCCACCAGCGCAGTGCATCCCAGCTGGTTCGGGATACTGTCAACCTGCGGTGTTTGTCTCTCCGTGGATGCAACGCGAAGGCATTGAACCAGGCCTGCAGAGGTCTCTGGTGTAGTAAGCCCAAAGGAAGGGCTTGCGAGGCGGCAGCCATCAACCCCAGCATGCGCTGACACAGCTCCATGCTGACTGTTTCTCTCAACCTGAATAGGGAGAGACACTGCTCCATCGAGGCAACTCTTTGTGTCGACAGGGTCACTTCCATGGACACTGAGTCCAGATGCAGACCCAAGAATTCGGTCTGTTGGCTCGGCACGGCGGCTCTTTTCTGAATTGACCTTCAGACCTAGCCGCTGAAGATGGTCTGTAACCATCACTGTGTGCTGTGCCAACTGCTCCTTCGACTGCTGGCGCAGACGCAGCCAGTCGTCCAGATAGTTCAGCAGTCGGGCGCCTTGAGCCGCAAAGGGAGCTAGAATGGCATCCATACATTTCGAAAAGGTTCGAGGAGCTAGTGACAGGCTGAATGGAAGGACACAAAACTTCGTATACCCTGCTCTGAAATGCAAACGCAGATACTTCCAGTGACCCTGGCAGATGGGAGCGTGAAAGTGCGCATCTGTCAGGTCCACGGTGGTGAACCAGTCGCTGTGTCGGACTGACTGGATGATGTGCCTGTCGCGTAAGCATCCTGAGCGATAACACCCGCAGGTATTTGTTCAGTACTCGCAGATCTAAAATAGGGCGGAGCCCGCCGTCCTTTGGGCACCAGGAAGTATTTGGAATAGAACCCCTGGTCGATCAGAGCAGGGTCTACTTGTTGAATGGCACGCTTCCTGAGCAATGCCTGTATTTCCACATTCAGAGCTGAGGACTGAACCGAGTCCTTCACTGCAGTTACCACCACTTCCCGGAAGGGGGGAGGTTTTAACTGGAACTGAAGGGTGTACCCGGTGAATATAGTTTTGCGCACCCAGATGTCGTTGGTGCATTGTTGCCAGAACTGGAGCTGTGGGACAGTGTAGGGGTGGGTTAACAGCTGCCTGGAGTTTTCAGGGCTGTTTTGGCTGTGCTTCCTCACGAGGGGCCTGGCCAGAGCCACGAGGACGTGGCCTGCCACCTCCTCTAGGGCGCCACCCTCCGCGCTGCGGTCTTACAAACGAGGGTTGGCTGCGTGCTGATGGACCTGAAGGGGAGGTCTTACTACCCCGTGGTTGCGCCTGCTGCTGTGGCGGTGTCCTGCTCCACTGATGTTCCTGAGGCCGCTTCGGCTGGAACGGCTTTTTTGGCCACATTTTCGCCATTTGCTGCGACGCCTCCCTCGCCTTGGCGGAGCATTGCAGCATCTCCTCCACTGCCGGACCAAATGTGTGTCCCGGTGTAATTGGGGCATCCAGCAACGGGGCCTTGTCAGGTTCCAGCACTCTCGCTTGCGAGAGCCAGAGCTGCCTTCTGGCCACCACCAGAGATGCGATGCTCCTGCGTTGAGCTGGGCCAGCTTCACCAGCAGCTGACTGACCATCCCCAACTCGCTTCTGAGGGCCGCAGAAGGGCACTCAGGCAGGTCTCTAATGAGTGCCACGTGGTAGACTGTCAGCAAACTGGCCACATTTGACAGTTTGACTGCCTCCGTGGCCGCAGCGTACCCCTTTTTTAGGTGTTCCTCTGTGGTCCTGCACTGCTTATTGGGGCATGCAGGATCTTTTGTCAGCCCCGATAATCTTGGCGTCTTCACCAGCGCGGCGAACGCAGCGTCCACCGGTGGGAAGGACGCCAACCCAGCTTCACTTGCCCTTGCATGTTAAAGGCCGAGGCCTTGCGAGAAGTCGCAGGGGCAGAGGCCGGAGCCCCCCAGGTGGGCTGCACCTCCTTAATAAAGACTGGGAATGCCGGAAGCATCCAGGACTGATGGGGCTGGGCTGAAGGCGACTCAAACAAGGATCGCCGTGGTAGTTCCGCCATAGGCCACTCGATGCTCAAGTGGCGGGTTGCTCTCTCCACCACAGACCACGTCGGGTCATCGGTATCCAGCACCTGGAGCTCGATGTCCTGCTCAGAGTGCTGGGAGGCTACCTCAGCCTCTATACTCTTCCCTTCTAGGATGTCAGATGCGTCTCAGGACATTGCATCGATATCCCACTCCTTTTGAGGTTGCACTGGAAGGGTGACGACCGGTGCAGGTTGTGGAGGGGCCACCGGCTGGCTAGCAATGGGCCCAGTCAGTTGTTCTGGGACTGGGGGCACCACATTTGCTAGGGAAATGAGGATGGACTGCTGCCCCATCATAACCTCCATAAATTGGGACATTTTGGAGGTTAGCTCCGCCACCCCCGACCTGTCTCTGTATCGCTTGCCCGGCGAGGGGCGGGCGTCCTCTCCGTCGAGGCGATCTGGAGTGCGACCTAGACTCCCGACGGGGGCGTACCCTATGAGGGGAGGGGCTGCGTTCCCGAGCACGTCTGGCGGGGGACCTCTGACCAGCTGTTAGCTGGGAGGACTGGCTCCTGAAGAGCTGCAGCCGCCCTGGCGGCGTCGCCGTAGACGACGGCGGGGCAGAAATGGTGTGGGATGATCCCGAGGAAGGAGAGTGCCCACCCACTGCTTTCTTCGCCCTTTGGCGGAGGGTGCGTGCCTGGAAGCCAGCACAGAGATGACAAAAAGCCCTATCCGCCAACGCGGATGCGGCGTGCTCTGGCCCCAGACACGTCACACAATCATAGTGCAGATCGCTGGCAGGCAACTTTGCCTGACAGGTCACGCAGCGATGAAAGCCCGACATCTCCGTCGGCGTGGCTCAACGAACGCCCGAAAGTGCGTCGAGCACCGGCGTCGGCGCCAGCGTCGAGTACCAGCGTCGAGCATCAAAGCACCGGCGTCGGCGCCTAGCGTCGGCGCTAAGCACCTAAGGTGCGTCGCGTCGGCGCCGAGCACCGACGCATCGGCGTCGGAGGTGCGTGTGTCGAGCACCGGCGTCGAGCAGCGACAGCGCCGGCGTCGAGCACCGAGCGCCCGGCGTCAAGCGTCGAGCACCGAGTCCCAGCGCGAAGCGCTGCACCAGCGCCGGCGCTGACACCACGCGGAGAGACGCTAGCACGATCGCCTAAGCGTCAGCTGACCCGCGAGAGCGAGACGCTAGTGCTGGTACAGTGTCTGATGCTGATTATACTTACCTAGGTGCTTAAGGGAGTATGTGTTTGGTGGTCGTCTTCCTAATGGTGAAAAAAAGGATTTTTTTTTGTGGGACGCTGCAGCAACACTATAGTGCTTATTGACTGTAAGGGCAGACCGTACAGCTACCACGCGGTAGGGATGGAACGCACCGCAGTGGATTAATATATAGAAGCTGCAGAGCAGGCTCCACACACACGCGGTCTAGCCAGAGGCAAGACCGAGGCTGCAATGCGCGCATGGCCAAGGCCAACGCACTGTAGCGTCCTAACAAATATATATACAGTACTGTGCAAAAGTTTTAGGCAGGTATGAAAAAATGCTGTAAAGTAAGAATGCTTTCAAAAATAGACATGTTAATAGATTATATTTATCAATTAACTAAATGCAAAGTGAGTGAACAGAAGAAAAATCTAAATCAAATCCATATTTGGTGTGACAACCCTTTGCCTTCAAAACAGCATCAATTCTTCTCGGTACACTTGCACAAAGTCAGGGATTTTGTAGGCATATAGTCAGGTGTATGATTAAACAATTATACCAAACAGGTGCTAATGATCATCAATTCAATATGTAGGTTGAAAAACAATCATTAACTGAAACAGAAACAGCTGTGTAGGAGGAATAAAACTGGGTGAGGAACAGCCAAACTCAGCTAACAAGGTGAGGTTGCTGAAGACAGTTTACTGTCAAAAGTCATACACCATGGCAAGACTGAGCACAGCAACAAGACACAAGGTAGTTATACTGCATCAGCAAGGTCTCTTCCAGGCTGAAATTTCAAGGCAGACAGGGGTTTCCAGATGTGCTGTCCAAGCTCTTTTGAAGAAGCACAAAGAAACGGGCAACGTTGAGGACCGTAGATCGCAGTGGTCGGCCAAGGAAACTTACTGCAGCAGATGAAAGACACATCATGTTTACTTCCCTTCGCAATCGGAAGATGTCCAGCAGTGCCATCAGCTCAGAATTGGCAGAAAACAGTGGGACCCTGGTACACCCATCTACTGTCCGGAGAAGTCTGGTCAGAAGTGGCCTTCATGGAAGACTTGCGGCCAAAAGCCATACCTCCGGCGTGGAAACAAGGCCAAGCGACTCAACTATGCACGAAAACACAGGAACTGGGGTGCAGAAAAATGGCAGCAGGTGCTCTGGACTGATGAGTCAAAATTTGAAATATTTGGCTGTAGCAGAAGGCAGTTTGTTCGCGAAGGGCTGGAGAGCGTACACGAATGAGTGTCTGCAGGCAACAGTGAAGCATGGTGGAGGTTCCTTGCAAGTTTGGGGCTGCATTTCTGCAAATGGAGTTGGGGATTTGGTCAGAATTAATGGTCTCCTCAATGCTGAGAAGTACAGGCAGATACTTATCCATCATGCAATACCATCAGGGAGGCATCTGATTGGCTCCAAATTTATTCTGCAGCATGACAACGACCCCAAACATACAGCGAAAGTCATTAAGAACTATCTTCAGCGTAAAGAAGAACAAGGAGTCCTGGAAGTGATGGTATGGCCCCACAGAGCTCTGATCTCAACCTCATCGAGTCTGTCTGGGATTACATGAAGAGAGAGAAGCAACTGAGGCTGCCTAAATCCACAGAAGAACTGTGGTTAGTTCTCCAAGATGTTTGGGCCAACCTACCTGCCGAGTTCCTTCAAAAACTGTGTGCAAGTGTACCTAGAAGAATTGATGCTTGATGCTGTTTTGAAGGCAAAGGGTGGTCACACCAAATATGGATTTGATTTAGATTTTTCTTCTGTTCACTCACTTTGCATTTAGTTAATTGATAAATATAATTTATTAACATGTCTATTTTTGAAAGCATTCTTACATTACAGCATTTTTTCACACCTGCCTAAAACTTTTGCACAGTACTGTATATATAACAAATATAAAATATATTACAAAAACCCAAAAAACACACGATAACAATTATTAAATAATTATAGTAATAAGGAAAGACGAAGACCACGAGAATAAACAAAAACGCGATGCCGAAGCAAAGCGTGAAGGAATATATAATGTAATATAAAATTATATACACAATTATATAAACCGAAAATACCAAAATAATAATGAGTACAACTGAAATAAACTCGGAGAAGGGGCAAAAACCAGCTTCTCAAGCCTAAGCTTAGTGAGTACAGTCAGTCGACAAGCTCTAATGACCTACCGCTACCAATGCTGAAGACAAAAGAGGAAGAGAGTCTCTTTGCTATAAAGCTCAGCCAATCGCTACTGCCTGACGGCAATATCCCATACTTGATGGTTATTTTCGACTTGAAAGGGAACGCTAGTTAAACTAAACAATCAAAACATATATTAAGTTGTTGTAATAATATACTGTACCGGTAAATAGATTTTGAGGGACTAAAGAGAGGTTAAATACAAAACTATTTTGCATCCCCACGCCTTTCGGAACTCCTCTGCGTTCTTTAATTTGTGCCATTGATGGCAGGGAGATTTTACATAGAGGACATAACATATAGACACACTGATGGGTCGGTCGCTACTGATCAATAAACACTGGATAGCGCAAAACACTATCAGTCTGTGCCAAGGGTTGAAGTTACCGGAAGTTTGCCGCGGCCATCGTACTGTAATGTTCTTCGGTCACTCTGTATAGTGTCTCGATAAGCACTTACTAAAATACACACGATGTCACCAGATGCAGGTAAAACATGTATTTTATTGAATTAACAACGTGGCTTCCCCCAGCTCTTAACCGGAAACCTCCTCCTATTGGTTCTAGCGACCTGTTAGTCAACAATGTGTGAAACATTACTGAATGTTACATCTCCCTTCTTAAACAAAAACATTTTTCAATGAATAAAACTTAGATTTTTTTTTTATTTGCATATATTCTGTGTTTTTGAATGTGTCTCACATATAGAGATTTAGCAAGGTAACTTATTTACATAGGTGTTCACATAGGGGCAGCGATCCGCCTACACCCCTTTAACATGTCACAGATCAAGGACTGCTCTGGGTTTAACATGGCGTCCTGATCTGGTGGTATATGGCACATGTAACTGTGTTTGTAAGTCCTCATCAGGTGTTGGTAGTTGTATGGGTGCTGATTGGTTTGTTGGCTCGTAAGTTGTGATCTTAGCTGGGAATGATCGAGGTGATGCGTGATCACCTGGTTCCTTTGGTTGGTTTTGTGGTAATTGGCTTGCATAGTCATAATCCCCACTCTGCTGCCTGTTCTCTTCATTTGTACTGAGTAAGTGGCGTCGATTGCGGCGATAAATATGTCCATCAGTAGTATGGACATAGTATGATCAGTTGGTGCGTGCTGCTTTAATGACAGTGGCTGGTTTCCAGCGGCCATGGTCCTGTTGGATTCGGACTGAAGTACCAGAATCAAGTGTCAAAAGTGGCTTGGCTGCCTTGTTATATTATTGATTTTGCTGTTGCTGTCTTTCCTCTCGCTTTGCATGGGTTTGCTTGTAGCTGATTACTTCAGGTTTGAGTTGTTTCTCAGTAGAAGGTAATATGGAACGAAGACAGCGGCTCATCAACAGCTGTGTAGGTGACTTGAAATTGTCTGCTGGGGTGGTGCGATACTCCAGCAAACTTAGATAAGGGTCCTTGTTGTCTGCTTTTGCTCTGTCTAAGCAGGTGCTTGGCAGTCTGGACTGTCTTCTCTGCAAGACCGTTGCTTTGAGGGTAACACAGGCTTGCTGTGATGTGCTTAAAGTCCCATGTTTTTGCAAAGGTGTCACATTCTTTAGAGGCATATTGGGGACCGTTGTTGGAGATGACTTTCTCGGGAATACCGTGTTGAGCAAATGCTGCTTTCAATTTGCGGATTACAGTGGTGCTCTTTGTGTCGCAAAGTTTGTCTAATTCAAAGAATCTGCTGTAGTAGTTCACAATAACAATGTAGTCTTCATTGTTCCAAAAGAACAAACCAGTTGCCACAGTTTGCCATGGTCTAGTTGGTATCTGGTGTGATGTCATTGGCTCTCTGGTGTTTGACATGCATCGTTCGAGGCAAGTGGGGCATTTCTCAATGAGTTGTTCGATTTGCTTGCACATGCCGGGCCAAAAGAGGATGTCACGGGCTCTGTGCTTGCATTTCTCCATGCCCATGTGTCCAGTGTGAATCCTGGCCAGCATGTTTGTCCTCAGAGAATATGGCACAACTATTTTCTCACCCTTAAATATGATGCTATTTAGCTGAGATAGTTCAGTATTCCAGTATTCAGCAATGTCATGTGGGCATTTTTTCCTTGTAGAGGGCCACCCTTCCTTCATGGCTTTCTTTAGTGCATTCATTTGGGCATCAACCTCCATTGCTTCTTTGATCTCAGACATCTTCTGATCGCTAACTGGCAAGTTAGAACCATGTGAACCTGCATGTCCATATCTTCACTGAGGCTGTTGTCGTTGTAGACAATGGACTTTCTTGACAGTGTGTCTGCTACTGGTATATCCTTCCCAGGCCGATGTATGATGGTGATGTCGTATTTCTGTAGCTGAAGGATCATTCTCTGTAGCCTGGGTGGTGCAGTTGCAAGTGGTTTCCTCATTATGGATTATGGATGGTTTATGGTCTGATTCCACAGTGGTGTGGCGACCATAGATGTACTGGTGAAAACGTTTGCATCCAAACAGAATTGCATAGAGCTGTTTCTCTATTTGTGCATAGTTTTCTTCATTGGCTGTGAGGGACTTTGAAGCATATGCTACTGACTTACCCTCCTGCAGCAGTACTGCACCAAGTCCACTTTTTGATGCATCAACTTGTAGGTTCAGGTCTTTATCGGGGTCAAAGTAAGCAAGCATGGGGCCTGGTTCCTGTGTGATTAGTTCTTTCATGTTCTGAAAAGCAATGTTGTGTTGTTTGTCACATAGGAATTCACTGGTTTGTTTGAGTAACTGACGCAGTGGTGCATTGATCTCTAAAAGGTGAGGTGCAAACCTAGGAAGGTAATTAACCATGCCGAGAACAGTTTCGAGTTCTGCACGACTGCGGGGAGGTTCCATATTCTTGATAGCAGTGATCTTCGCTGGATCTGGTTTGAGGCGATGTCCAAAGTAACTTACTTCTGGGACACATATGTTGCTCTTTTCTGGGTTGAGACGTACACCCTTCTCTCTTGACCTTTCAAGCACGCAAGTTTGCGTCGTGTTCTGCTTTTGTGTGACCAAACACTAAGATGTCATCAACAATGGCCGCTACTCCACTGAGGCCTTCGTATGCCTCGTCAATCTTGCGCTGGAACTCATCCTGTGCAGAGATAATGCCAAAGGGCAGATGGAGAAATCGATAACGTTCAAAGACAGTGTTAAAAGTGGTCAGTTTTGATGACTCATCTGATAAATTGATGGCCCAGTATCCCGATCTTGCATCCAACACGCTAAAATAACGTGCATCAGCAAGCTTTGGCGTGACATCATCTAGAGTTGGCAATGGGTAGTGTGGGCGCTTTATAGCCTTGTTGAGGTCACGAAGCTTTCCTGTGCGGGGATTCTCAGCCACGACTAAAGCTTGAATCTAATCAGTGGGCTTGGTAACCTTGGTAATGATCCCTGACGCTTCCGTGCTTTCCAGCTCCTGTTTGAGGCGATTGCGGATTGCTTGTGGAACTCTTCTTGGCGGGCACGCAACAGGGGTGACTGTTGGGTCGAGGTGGAATGTGCATTCACCTGGGAACAGTCCTCTTCCTTTAAAAACCAGCATATTCAGCCACAATCGTATTTTTTATATTTTCCGTTGCAGTCAGACAGTACTAACTTGATGAGCTTAAGATAAAGGCATGACTTTATCCCTTAGACTGGTGGTGCCTGGGTGTCCACAACATAGAACTCCAGCAATAGCGTGGTATTTTTGTGCTTGCATTCTAGCTGACATTTGCCTTTGACTGTTAGTTGTTCACCTCCATAACTGGTGAGGCGTTGTTTAGTGCATTCTAATTGGCCTTTGGGACAGAGGCTGCGGTATGTGCACTCAGGTATAACATTTACTTGGGCTCCAGTGTCCAACTTGAATTGCATATTACTTGCATTTGGCCCTATTAGTATGTCAGCAAATGATTGCTCCAAATTAGAATGGTCTACTTCATTACTAACAGTATCAATGAAAAGCTCATCGCACTCTGGATAGTTTTTGCCTGTTTCATTCTGTTGAACTGCGTGTACTGGTTTACTTGAGTCAGACCTGCATGCTTTTGCAAAATGATTACGTTTTTTACATTTAGCACAACGGCGACCTCTTGCCGGGCATTCTTCATTGCCTGCGTGTTTTCCTGCACAGTAGCCGCATGTTCTGTGTGTTTTATAACACGTGGAGGTGCTGCTATCGTTTTCTTTCGGTGGGGTTTTGTGAGGGCCTTGTTTTGCTGACGCGTACTTAGTTGCGTATTTCTCCACCACTGCATGAACTTCTTTATCGTCAGATTGTTTACTGCTCGTGTTGCTGCTACCCATGGATTTCAGTTGCGCCTGCGCTATTTCGTCAGATCTTGCTACATCTATCGCTTTTTCTAAGGTAAGTTCTGGTCCTTGGTTTAAAAGTTTTTCACGAACCTTCGGCGAGTTGGTAGCAAATACGATGCTTTCCCTGACCATCTCGTCACTATTTTGATAGTCGCAGTCCTTTACTAGCAATTTGAGTTCTGTTACGAAATGCTCAAATGTCTTGGTTGCTCCGTGTACATTTTCTTGAAATTTCTATCTGGCGAAAATCGGGTTAGCTTTAGGCATACCATATGCTTCATACTGATCGTAATAAGTTTTCAGTACCTTAGCATCTTCTTTGCTGAAGTTCCAGGTATTGTAGTTGTCCCATCCCTTTTCGCCAATCCAGAGTTTTGATAGGCTGGTAACTCGACTCCTGTGTGGCACATAATTCGTTCATTGGATGCTGTAAATGTTTATCGTATCAGGTAAAAAAAAAAAACATTTTATATATGTTGTCCTTTTTAAATATTAAAAACGTGTGTAGATACTATTACAATATATGTACCAGTATAGACAGTCTGTTGCTTTCTCGTCCAACAAGGGAGAAAGGGGCTGTGTCAAAGTTTTATTGAGGACTTTTTATTATTAATACTTTTGTTATTTATAGAACTACTAATCTTCATTATAAACTGTACCAAGTTTTGATTTATTTTGAACCTGGAGCTCCCTCTGCAGTTTCCAAGAGGTAAACAATCTCAAATACATGTTTAAAGAGCCAGTATTACATCCATATAAGTTATAACAATGCCTGCAAGATGTATTGGATCTTGCAGTGCTGTTTCTTATCTTCCTGGATAACTTGATAATACTTTTTCAGCATTATGAACTGCTTTGGGCAACTCCGATCTATTCTGAAGCTGGGTGGTGTGTCTACATTTATGCCTGCAGTCCCAGAATTAGTGTCTTTCGATGTAAATCGAAAAGGGAATAAAAAACATTTAGGATCCGTTCAGGTAACCCAACTAGAAAGCGGGTCTCTCCGAAATGGGAAAACGAGAGAACGTCAAGAAAATCGTTTCTAGTTAAGGTAAAATTGTTTATAATCAAAACAGAATGCATAACTATACTGGAACTTTAAGAAAAGTTAAACCTACATTGTATATTGGCAATTTAACCTGAAAGGAAAATAAGCCATCATATTGTTTTGTAATGGAATTAAACTTCCAATGTACAGTATATACTTTCATTAAAAAGAACATGTACAAAAAAAAAGTATTTTATATAGAACTGAATGTCGTTGATGACCTGTGTTAGCCATTGGCGAGAGCCGATTCTCAAAAAAATATTTTCATAAAACTATATGGGCAGGTGATCAGCTGATGTTAGTGTGGTATGGGTGTGTGTGTGTGTGTGTGTGTGTGTGTGTGTGTGTGTGTGTGTGTGTGTGTTTACATATATATAAATAGTTAAAACATTTTGCTATTTTCTTTTTTATTATTATTTTGAGTAAATTACTATACAGTACATACAAACAAATAACAATAAAAATATGATTTGTCAGGATATCCCCCCCAAGCAACAACAACTAAGTTTGCATTGCAACATATGTTAATTTTCTTACAAATATATGATTTCTGATTTCTGACTGACACGGTCCCTCACATATTTACAAAAGCTTCATTTACAAATAATTTTGCTTGTAACTGGAAAGACAGAGAAATGTAAACGTGTTATTCGGCAGATATATATTTTCTTCCAAATAGGTTAATAAATAGATGAAAAAGTGTATTATTATTTCTCACTTTAGTAACAGACATGATTGCACAGTTATGTACAGCTTATAGTCCCAATGGGAAAGTTAACAGTGGTCATTGTCAAAAAAGAAAGGAAAATTCAAAAGCACGAAATGATGACCAAAAGAGATAGATACTTCGAGCAAGACATTCACCTAGAAGTATTATTAGTGTGATATAGCATGCATATAATCCAAAAACATGTCCATTTCCGGTCTGCTTCTATTAATTGCTTAGGTCAAGTATGAGATGTTCATAAATCTGCGTTTGTCCCTTAAAACTAGAAGCCAGCAGAAACTCACGGTTGTCAATAGAAACGAGTGTAAAAGCCCTCGGAGCCTGGATATTTAACTCCTGGAAGTTAACAAACTGGCCCTTCTTCACGTCCCAGCGGTAGACTTGTGTAAAGGAGTAGTCACTCCCGAGAATTGCATACTGCCAGTTGTTCACAGCAAAAGGCTGGAACACCATTGATCCTCTAGATGGCATTGTCTGTATCTCCAAAAACATTGAGCCATCCCACTTCATCACTTTAGAGTCCCCAATAAACCTGGTGAGGCAGATGTACAGGTCGTTCTTCACTTTGAAATGCTTGACCGCAAAGACGTCTTCCATTTCTGGAATGTCCGTACGCCTATCAAACAATTTCTGGGATTTGTTCCACTGATAGATAACAGGGCGCTGGGAGCTGCTCGACAGAATCAAGTGTGGTTTGTTGGCTATTTCGAGATATTCCACATCCGTATCTCTGAACCAAGGGTGGAGGGACTGATGGGAGTAGAATCCATTTCCATTCCACTTGTACACTGTTGTAGAACCTGCTTTGGAACTGTCGGCAATGACAAAGTATGAGGTGCCATCGATTGTGAAGGTTTCCACGTCGTTGGGCTTCCTGATTTTGAGGATGTCAATATCCTGGATTTTGATGAACTTGTTAGCAGAGTTGTCCCGTTTGTAAATGTGGGAGCCTCCAAAAAGCTGGGCAACAATGATAAACAGCTGAGTATCTATCACCATTGGTTTGCAGACGATCATGGAAGTGCCTTCAAAAAAAAAGAATACAAGTCATTTAATACTGTACGTTGTATGAGCTAGTAAAAGGGGTAATAACAAAGCCTCTGAAACAATTCTTACCTCGCGTTGGCATTTAAAAAAAAAAGTATTTTTCCAGATGTTATTTTAACTTTTACTCAGATTAAACAATCTATCCTGCCACATCTACAACACTATTGGTGGGTTTCATCGACCCTGATAAGCACTAATCCTGAACCACCTAATGTGAAACCATTAGTCTAAGGATAAACACACTGCTTCCTTTTCTGGTTCACTCCCTGTGCAACAGGTTATAGACCCCACCACAGCACCACACTCACTGTCTATACAGCACATAAGACCATCTGTCGCAGTTATAGGAAGAAATATTAACATGTATTACAGTAAGTCAGGTAAATGCAATGCCAAAATGACTTATAATTGAATGAAAGAGTGCACCACCTTGTGGTGGAATATTGTAACCAAGCTACTGTTCTGAAACAGAACTGTATTATCCACCTAAAGGGGGTTTGTTTTTAAAGATAAACAGGATTGGATTCCCCTAAATAAGAACATATTTTGAGGCATATAATCTACATATTCCTGGTATGTTTTTTTTCTTATGTATATGATATCATGTTATATGTGCTCAGTATGATTTACATCTGTTGCCATACTAATTAACCTTTTCACCAAAAATTTCACCTCAGTGCACAACCCATCCCCAATGAGCTTCAGTGAGCAATGCTTCCTGGCCGCATTCTCAAAATCAGCCTTGAGAAGTCTTTTCAAATCAATTTTTTGCTGGAATTGTTAGTAAACTTCGTAAATAATAGTGAAAGCAAAAAATGCAATAGAGGATAATTTAGAAAACAAATAATGAAATATTAAACAAGAAGGAAAGTAAACCTTAGCAGAATGTACATGATATAAAGTATCCCATTAAAACTTTGGTTTTTAACCTTTAAAAGGGTGTATACTCCACATTTGTGCCTAAAAAGTAAGGACAAATCTGGTGTAGATTAGTCAATGGAAGATACTGAAAATAACTTACTGCTAATGTTATCATAATTCCGGAAGACCATTTCAACATGGTCCCATGCTAGGAAGCTGCACTTTCCGATGAAAGGCTGGGCAATTACAATATAGTCATCGTTCTTGTAAGAGAAGGAATCCACTGAAATTGACTCAAATTTTAGGGACTGGTATGAAGCAAATTCTGTAAAACATGAAAAGGAAACAACTGGTAATTTAGCATTCAAACCCTTTTCATTTTCTGTCGAGCATGTTGAAAAAAAGAGCTGAGTTGGGCTTGTGATGCGGTCATGCTTGCGCTCATGGGCATGGTGACATAGAATCAATATGAATTACTTTTGAGCATGTATTATAAAACTGATGTTAGAAATGAATTTTTAGCAAATAACAATCACCTGTTGTTATGCAGTCAAATGATTGCGAGTCAAGATCGTTGATGCTCTTCCCTTGATAGGCTGGTGGGTCTGCACAATAGATTTGATCCACAGTTGCATTTGTGTTGTGCATCCATTCAACTAACCACTTCAATTTGCAGTCACAGTTAAAGGCATTGCCTCTGAGGTCCCTGCAAAGCAAAGATGATGAGAAACATAAAGACGATCCTAGAGCGAGGGCACTTATGGGACAAGTTTGACTATGATTTTGATAGTATTCAGTGATATACTGAATGTATAGCTTAAAAAGTATACTTAAAAAGTTTTTGGCAAGTTTTTGTTTTCTCATATATATTTTTTTGTAATATGAATTAATTAAATGATTGCGAACCCTAAGTATTATTTTTCACAAAACATATTTAGACAAAATTTTTGGAAATGATGCAGAAATGAAACAGGAATAAGAGGTAAGTCATGTTTACACAAAGACAAGTCATGTACTAAGGAGAATGTGTCAGTTTAAAGGGACTACTACACTTTGAAAGCTGCATGAAAAGCTTTGTGGGCTCTTCCACCTTGTGTTGGTAGCTTTATCTGGTTCCTCTGGTCCTATATACAATGAGTGGCATTGAAGGCTAAAGTGAACAATACTGATTACCTTTAAATAAAATAATGAGGGATGATTATTGTGAAAGGTATCACAGCTCTACTTTCAATGTTTACATTTTTTTACATCAAATTGCAGATGAGAGAAATAAATATGTACATAGATTATGCATTTCTGTTGCTAAGCAATAAGCAAGAACAAGAATTCATACTTACACCTTTATTAATGCCTCCAGGCCTTTGAAAACATCTTTAGGGAGTGTCTGAAGATTATTATATGCCAGGCTCCTGCAAATACATTTTTTTAAAACCATTCTCAATAAACTGTGGTATTAACCTAACAAATTCAATAAGTGCACATCTTTTTTTTTCCTTCAGCAATGCATTTAGAGTAACCAGTCATGTATTTTAACTCCATTTTCTTCCTAATTTGAAATTTGAAATGTCCCCTCATCGCTGCAACCCCTGTACCAACTCAGGAGGACTGAAGATCAATGGGCATCCTCTATTCCTGCTGTCTTGCCAAATGTCTTTTTTCAAATGACAAACAAACTCAGTGGATGTTTTCAAGCTGCTAAATTCTGGGGGCAGAGTTCAGCCTAACTACTCCATGTGGTCTTGTCTGGCGCCTGGCCAATAGTGGTTGCTACAGAGCAGCCAATTGCCAGATTTTCCTTCCTAACTCAGCACAACAACAATCTCAGAACTTGCCCTCAACTCAAAAAGATACTGTCACATAAACAGTATATCAGCAGCTTTTACACATCATTTACTGGTACTAACCAAACTGATTTCTGAACTGTTACCATATAAATATCGGTAATGAAACTTTGCTGTGTACTGTGGTGGAATGTTTGTTTTTTTCAACTTTGTGTACCGTGACTACAGCAATGGAGTGACCTGATTGGTTATTATGGCGATAATTGAAGATAAACTTACGGGTATTTACAGTTTTCCATTTTCTGCCACAGCATTCTTGGTTATGTGTAGAGTCACATGACTGCTTCTCCACTTTGTTTATTTATTTTTTTGTCCAACCATACTAACAGAAGACCAACTCCAGAACCAAATTCATGTTCAGTGAAACCTCTCTACCAAGACCAGTCAAGACCAACAAAATGTGGCCTGTGTTAACTTTATTTTTATTAGAAAACCCGTGCAGAATGTGGTTGAGGTATAAATGCGGTAATTGATATGCAGTTAATCCCTCAACCACTATATATACCAGCGGCTTTTGCTGACCGGGCTTGGTTGTTCATTGAGGAATGAGAGAGATCAATCACAAAGTAAGAAATAAACAATTGCTACTCATGCGGAGTATAGACAGGCACGGTACTTGTTTTGTTTGTGTATATTTATTTTTGTAAAAGTCTTTAGTTTGTTTGATTTAATAAATATGATCGCATTGGCGACTCACACCGCATTACTATTGTGTGTGTATTCTCTGGTCTGGTGACCCACCATGCCATCCTGTCACAGGTGGGTATTGTCATTTTAAACTGCATCAAATTTTAATCGTGCACAAATGATTGTGTTACCATTGTTTTTTATGTGATAGCCAGCTCTGTGCTAATAATAGCACAAAGTACAACTAAGCAAATCTGCAATTGTAATATCTCTAACCAGGTGCATCTCAATGGTACGTGACATTTTAGTAATGTATAACCTGCATAATGATGTATGACATCGATCACAAAAAAAATGAACCATAAAGCTTTTTTACTTCTTTGTGCTGTGAACTGCATGCATAAACAGCATTGAGGAGTTTTATGAATACTAATTGAAATAGTGTTACCATTTTAGCTGGATGCACTCAAAGTTGCATGTGTGTAGCTCTCAGTCAATAAATACCCAATCAACATTCTTTATGAATACAAGCCAATTTACAGGAAAGAAAACAGACACACGGGGCAAAAACAAAGAGGAGGTCAGCATGAAATGGTAGGATTTATTACCACAACCACCAAAATAAAGAAAACAGGATATACTTACAGGTGAATAAGCGACTTAAGTCCTTGAAAAGCATTTGGAGAAATCGATTTGATTTTGTTGTTTTCGATAAACCTGTGAAAGCATTTCCATATTGTTGTGATTCTATGAACCCACCTACATAAACTACTGTCTATTAAGAATGTGCAAAAAAAGAATACAAGTTGATATTACTTACAGGTACTCGAGATGTGGGAGACCAAGGAAAGCATCTTCATGAATGGCCTCAAAGGAGTTTGCAGTGAACAGGCTACAGAATACATCAAATAATGTCATTTAAAAACAACCACAAGGATCATTCCAGAAAGAAGACCCTTCCACAGTTTAAGTTTAAGCTATTCAACCCCTGAAACATGCTTGTCACTCTATGCGTTAAATAGGCCAACTTCCAGCAGTAAGAAGTTATAAATGTAATTTTCCAGCTTGGACTTTTGCCCAAATTATGTTTTTAAATTAAACATAGATACAGTATTATTACATTGAACATGGGTCATTACAACTTAAGCACTAGTTAGAGTTATTAATGGCATTATATCATTGGCAACAACATGTAATGCATGTTTAACAGCATGCAAGGAAGAAATAACATGCATTTCACAATTTATCTACACAATCAAACTATTAATTAAATAAAACGACTGGTTCTGTTTGATTAACTTACTGCACCCTGTATCTTTAATTTGTAGACATATGAAGCATCGTGATTAATTAACTGCTTGATGTTTCCTACAGTTTTAACAACATTCCTGCTATTAGACAGATGTCTAAAAAAAGACAACTCACAACAACAGCTCTACCTGACAGCCTATAGACAGTGCAACTAGAAATTGTCATTATTTTCATCTTTTTGGAAAAGGAAGCTAACAGAAGGTAAACAAAAGCTGTGATTTAATATTCAATACAGTTTGATGTCAACCTGCAGGTAATTTGGTGATATTCCTGGGCTATGGTGAAGGAAGATATAATAACCAAAAACATCAATCAAGCTTGTTTTGATAAATTAAATATGGGTTGGTGTTCATTAAAACTTTTGTAGTTTTTCCTTTTTTTAAACACTTTTACAAACAACTGTTTCTGAGTTTAAAATAAGATCATTCATCTTTGATTTATTATCTGGCCCATTGTTGTTGTATCGTCACAACAATGGGCCAGATAGCTAAGCTTTTTTAAGTTCTGGTGCAACAATTTCCATTACATTTAAAAGTAAAAGGAATGCTGAGGAACTGAAGCAAAAGCTTAAACAGTTTGGCTTAATGTGTTGATATATACTGTACACTCCGCTATATGATAGCAAATTGCTCTGCTACTTAACATAACTGGGATTTTTCTTTTCAGACAAAACACCCTAATTTATGTTTTTACTATTTGTATGTTGGTTCTTATCATCACTCCGTGCATGATCAACTTTTCGCACAGTATCTTATAAAACTTGAATTAATCCTACAATACAAATTACGGGTGAAGAATACGAGTCCAATTTGATTAGCTTCTATCTGGGAAAATGCATTTTAGCAAAATATAAATGGACGCTATAGCCTACAAGTAAAGATGAATGAGTAGCAATTTGTTTTTTTTATTTTATTTGACAAGACAAATGGGGCCCTATTTAGCAAATATGTGTGCAGCCGCTATCGCAAGGGCAAAAATGACAGCGCTTGCGAAGCGCTGCCTTAGCGCACAAAAACGTGATTTAGAAGTCGGGTCTCATGCGTGGGCTAACGCACATCAAATAGCGAACCATCCGCCCAGCCAATCAAAGCACAGTGGGGGAGTAAGGTTACAACCAATAAGGATTCAACATTCCCTTTAAGAGGACCTGTGCTTCTGCGATAGCGAACGAGGGTATTTTGAAACCAAAATAGTGAGGATAAACAAGTCATGAGTCACAGATCACACACTACTTGCACGTTGACAGAATAGGTCCCCTTAAGATTTACTTTAGTGCTACAGGCAAACAGTGTGCTCTCTGCATGTCTCCTTCCAGGTCAGCCTGAAGCAGTTGGCAGATGTCAGTGATTTTTTTGTCTGTAGAGGCAAAATTACATTGTCTGGCCACGTAGATTTTTTCTCTCTCTCTTTGCCTGCTTCCCTGGTAGTTTCACAGGTATTTATAGTTGACCATGTAATTTGCGCACAGTTTAGACCTGGTTTTCACATGTCTACTGAAACGCAAACGGTGTTGATGGTTTGCTAAATCGCTACATTTGTATTTAAATGAGGACACTGCCCAAGTTCAGCCCATGTCAAGCGCTGATGCTAACTTGCCGAGTGGGCACCAAAACATGTGTTGCTAAATCACATACAATTGTAGTCAAACGTTTACATACCCCAATGGAAATTTATAATTTCTAGAAAATTCTCAAAAGCAAAGAATTTTAAAAATCTTTTATAGCAAAAGTTTTGCTTTTGTGGATGAGGGAAAAAAGTTACAAGAAATAGATGTCTACAATTATTTATTTCAGCATTTTTTTTTTTTTTTGCATAATAGTATTGTCTACAAGGTGCTGGAAATTTCAATATGATAATGCAGAACCTAATTCTAGATCATAACGCTATTGAAGACTGTGACGCATCAGATCATGGGTGAGTGTTTGAGCCGTCTCTGACTTCATTTACTTATGAATAATTAGATATGGCTCATAATCAAACTGTGAGCTTGGTAATGTTAGTGTCACATGGAATACAAATGTGTTACTGGCTTTGTTTTACAACATATAGAATAGTAGGACCTTGATAATACTGTAGGGTGTATGGGGGAAGGCAGCAACAGGGCTGGTAGGTGACGTAATCACACACAGAGACATAAGCCCGATATACGCTCCTTGCAAAGGGAGCCAGCTCTTTTGTACAGCGGTAGCGGCGCTATGCTTTAGTACGAGTGGTCCCGGGTTCGGGCCGATCCTCCGCCTGTGTGTTGATTGCCTCGCCCTGTGTGATGCGCCTGCCTGCGTTAACCGAGATCGCTACATTGGTGTTAGCGGTGGGATGCAGGTACCCTGGCACGCACTCGTCGGACTGTAGCCTGGTGAGCAAGTCCGGGGCAGACTTGAGACTGGCAGGGGAGAGTGTAGCGTGCATGGGGGAAGGTAGCAGCAGGGCTGGTAGGTTCACGCCCGTCCTCTGCCTGTGTGTGGATTACCTGTGTGATGCGTCTACCTGTGTTAACCGAGATTGCTACAATATTTTTGTTTGTTTGGAACCTCTTTATGCATATGTTCACTTTATGCACATGTAAAGACATTCTTCTTGTCACAGGTTTGTGCCACAGAACAATTTAGTGAACAAAACGTTATTTATCATAAAAGCAAACAAACAAACAAAAAAATCCATAGCTTAAAATTAGGTCACATGTTGAAGTTGTGTGAATGCAGGACCTTTTTGTGTCATTTTAAAAGCCAGCAAATGTGCAAATTTTTCATTTAAATACTGGATATATAGACTGCATGTATGGTCCCGTTTATTTTTTGTTTATTAATAAACCAATTTTTATGCAACTTGCATAATCAGAAAGAAAATTGCAGCTCTAATGGAAATGAGGCTTAGAAGAATTATTATACAATACAAACCACGTTACCCGACTACTTTTAAACACCTTGCCCCCAGAATTAATTCTGTGGACGCCCATCACTACAACCATAGGTGGGCAAAGTCTGTTTGCCCACACGTGTGCCTGATTCGGGTGCGCTAACTGTCCTCAAAAGTGTTTTGCGATTGCCTTAACGTTGCTAAATAGGGCCCATGATGAACTAAAATACAAATATTTTTTTTCTTAAAGCATTAAGAAATTAAGCCCTTGAAATCCCACCTATTTAAACGGAGTGACTAGAACCAGTCCACATTCTACTGACAGAAAGAAATCATAAAAAGATTGAGTAACATCATGACTGAAGCATAAGAATATTTATAGCAAAAGGTAAGGGTAGTTGTGTTTTGTGCACCTACTGTCAGCAGTTAAACCTGCTGCCTTAGTGCCAGGGAAATCCTTCTGGTAGTAACTTCTTATTTAAACATCTTATATACAGTTCTGTTTTTGAGATCTTTTACACAGAGAAGCACGCTAAGGTTCCAAGTATACTGTGTACGTTTGACTAGGAGTCCCTTGCTTACATTTTTTAAAGCACATTTCCTTAAACAACCCTTATTGAATCAGTCCTATACAGACATAAAACTAATATTCTACCATTTTGCTGTAATGCTGCAATTATGTGCTGCCTACTCGCCAGTTGCTGCAATGCAAACCTCTCACACTTCCAACGCCCTTTGAAATTATTAGCATTATCAGCATAAACATATCTTCTATATGTAACAAAAGCCTGCTTTTACTGATTTGCTGTTTAAAGCGATTATAACGGGAAGACAGAAAATGTATAAAATTGAATCTCACAGAAGCTGCAGTGCTGGTGTGTGCAAGAAGCTTCCTTCAGGAATTTCGTTGAATCCAGATTTAACAAACGATCTAAAAAAATTAAATTAAAAAAGCCAATTTGTTATTGGGAAATAAAAAAAAAGCATCATAATAATAGTGTGCATTCCAATAATTGGTCCAACAAAAGAGCGTTCGATAGCCTATTGTCTTATACATTTAAATATGAAATATTAATCAGAAATTGACATTAGGAAGGTTTCACAATAGTAGATTAAACGTACAATAAAATGTTTAATCTTTTGAGATGACGAAAATTAAAATAAAAACACCAAAATGCCGGTGTAAAATGCTAATTTGATACTGTAAACACAAACAAAACGCACCCACACAAACATTTTATTAATGCATATTTCCAAATGCACTTACAAAGAAACGACATCAGGGGGAAAACTGCGAGGAACCGATCTGATGTTTTCACACAGAGCATTATCTCTTGTGCATATACACGACGTGGGGCATCTGGGTTGCCTTGGTTTGCCTTCTATTGAAAGATGCAAAGATGAAATCCAAAGGAAGAGAGCGTATCTTTTGAAGGTTTTGTTGGCATATCCCATCGTTGTGATCCACTCTGATTACAACCAGCGCGTCGAATATCGTAGAACATGAACTAGGTTTCTTTTTGTAAATGTATGATTTCTTGCACTGGAATCCAAGTCAGCCGGCTCTTTTTTTTCTTTCCCGTCTCCTTCTCTTCTGCCTCTGCCGTGCAAGTAAACTGCAGCTGATCTATATTGACATCACTGAGGCGTTGATCTAAAGCGATTTGTTCTGCGAGGCGCTATAGCAATATCAGGGATGATGATTTCTTCAAACTGGAAGATTACTATATAATCTATATCTATATCTATATACAGTATATCAAAAGATAAGAATCGCCAACACTTTGCAGAACAGGGACGACGAATGGAGTGCCTCCCTTCAGAAATACACACAGTCAATATACCACGAAAAAAAAGTCTGGTTTTATTTTTTCATAAACGATGTGTCATGCGCTAATTTAATTGCACACTCTCAATGTTATATTTCAGGCTCAATTCAACATGAAACTTAAATAATTAACGATGCCTCTTAAAATACACTTCTGCACAGCTATTGGCTAAACCCTGGGGAAAAAATGGAACGGTCCATAACCGCCGAGGGATATTTTTCCAGTCGATGTTATAGATGGATGATGTTCCCTACTTTTAGTACAATAGGTAAAAAAGGTAACTGGAAAATTGTTCACCATGCATTTCATGACATGCACTGTTTAATGTAAAAAAAAAAAAAAATGGTTTCAGCGTTGGCTGAAACCATTTTTTTAAATTTAAAACCTATATTTTTTACCAATAGAATAGCCTTGTTTGAATCATTTTTGTAAAATTGTCCAAAACTGATGGCTATATGAAACAGCAGCTGTGCTGTCACTGAATCATGTCCAATGCAATCATTCCTTTACATATTTACATTGTAAGCAAATTATGACTGTTTTTCCCATATTTTAAACAGCCAGAAGCTGTTAAGCTGCGTTTTGCTTACCCCGCTGCCACAATACTATTGCACATCCTACATTCATTGCAATAGCTCTACATACATACATCGATACTAACGTTTTCTATTAAGTGCAGGATACATAATAGCGGTGTTTCTTCCGCCCTGTTCAATTCCCCTTTTAAATGTTTCACTCCCTAATCTAACCTTTGGCTGTATGTCATAATAAAACCTTCCCTTAGGATTGTTTTCCCATTGATTTTGCCATAATTCCATGATTTTTTGTTTATTCACTTCCTTTCTCAATAACCCATTTTTTTAGAGATCCAATTGCTGGTGAGTTTTCACTTTTGTGGTCTTTGACATCAAGGAGTGGGGTTTGCTCCCTGTTATAAAAATGGATTGTTACAGCATGACCCCCTTACCAATAAGTGAGTTAAAGTCTCTTTTGCACCGTGTGGGCTATAGTGTTCTACATGTATTGACCCAGGTCGCATTAGCCATTTTAAAAACTAAATATACATAGCTTTCGTCATTAGTCAGCACAACTTAGTTTTTATCTCCTTGTCACACCAGAAAACCACATTCAAGCCTCGATATTGGGAATAGAGCTACACATTCATCAATCATTAGCATTTGTTGGCACTTCTCTGACTTCCTTAGCATATGTTGTTAGATTTTGCAAAGGCAGAACTATACTGGAAAAGGGAAAGGCAGGGGGGTGCTTTGATATTCCTGTGGAATCATGTCAAGACCCTCTCAGAAGCTTCCCCTACCTCATCCTATGACAGGATCTGGGCACGTGAAAATTAACCTTTGACATTAGGTCATCAATACATTATTCAAGGTTGTTTTTTAATATGAACCTGTAATGTTGCCTTCTGCAGAAATGCTTTATTTATTTGAAGGTATGTATACAGGATAGAACCACAGAGATTGACCATATTGTTTCTGTTCCTGTCATTGGTAGTTTGAGAAATCATTATGCTTCTAGTCTAATTTACTTTGAATTCAGATATTTAACCTGGTCAGAACTTTTTTCTGTATTGGAATTGGACCAGGATACTGAGATTAACATCTCTACTTTTCTCCTCTAAAGATGTCATTAAAAAAGTTCTAGCTCAGAGGGGAGCATCCTCACATTTTATTGAGCCACATACAGTATATCACTTGATGTATTACAATGTAGTCTTTGATCTGATGAAAGCAGAATTCAAGTTGGTCGTAATGTACTGTCAAATTGGCATTAGAGGCCACCGGCAATGAACGAGAACCTGTCTAGAGTGAGCACTCTGGTGTATCCTCATGAATATAAAGAACACTGTCTATTTGAACTGCTTTTACGTGTTCTATCAAGCAGTAATATAAGCCGGTCTGACTGTAATTGGTATGGCTTGAACATTCACACATTGCAATAAAACATGCAACTAACACATATGTACAGGTGATGTACCTGAAGCTGATGAAAAAATAATTGTTTGCTCACTTCTCCCAATAACAACCTAGTTTATAGATGTGACTGGTAATCATTTGTATCTGTAAACCAAAATGAGTTTGACCTTTTACCCCTTTAAAGGCAAGGTCCTATCTTGGTGCACTGAACTCAGGATCAAGTAACAAACCATGAACACCTATTTGTGTATCAAAACCACTGCTAAATAGTTGCAGTTGCTATTCCAAACTCTGTTTTGGCTGGTTGCTAAGCACCCTGACTGTTTTCCAACTTCTAGATACTCAGAATGCAGATGCTGTTAAATGGGAGCCCTTTGTTATTTGCAGCGGTGGGTTCAAACCCAGCAGAGTCTGAATAGGACTGAAGTTCTGTCTGACAATTTTTCTCCTTGAGGCCAATTCATTCGCTTGAGCTTAAAAGAATAAGTGGATTGTTGTTCATTTTTGGCAACAAGCAGTCTGTGCAGTGCCCCCTTTTTGTTATGACCTTGTTTTGCAGCATGAAATAATTTAACGATAATTGGTCTCTTGTCTTCATGAGATAATACAAATGGCCCATCTCACACAAACTCATTATGCAAGTTAAAAAGTTATGGAGTGTTATAAGACCATGGCATCCTATCCCAACAATTTAGCAAGTATATTGTATTTCTGTCGGGTTAAACTTTTTTTTCATTTAAACTAATAACATGCACACATTTTATATTTTTCTAAAGCAATGAAACTGAATAAACTTGCCAAACTCGATTAGGCACTCATGGGTCTGTTAATTTACTTGCAATGTAAATATTTATGAGATTATTCATATTTTAATGTTAGTGGTAATTTACCTGCTTTGTAAGAAAACAGATTCTTACATTTACTCTATTCCTAATCTTTTATTTTCTACTCACCAGGGGTAGGTCATCATTTCCATTCTATTGATTCTATACAAAGATGATGTAATCTGCAGCAACAGTGAAACACATCAAGACATCCACTCCCACGAATCATAGAAAGGTTTTTGGTCATTATTTTTTTTATTTTAGACTTGGCTTATACAAATGGGTGAGTACCACTGAGATTTTTTAAAAGATAAAACCTATTGTTGGTTTGTCTCTTCTCACTTAAAGGGCTTCACATTTATGACCTGTACCTACTTAAAGTGAAACCAATAGGACCTTTTAATTTGTATGCATCAGCTATGCATATTAAATTGTTTTTGGATGCAAATGAATGACAACTACCAATACTGTTTTCCACAGTGGCTGTCTTTGGCAATAGATGCAATTTCCATGCACAGAACATACGCTACATGCATAGGGAGGCTGTAAAAGGGCTTGTAACCAGGAGGTCCCCGGTTCAAATCCCAGCACAACCACTGACTCGTTGTATGACCCTCAGCAAGTCACTTAACCTCCTTGTGCTCCGTCTTCTGGGTGAGACGTAGTTGTAAATGACTCTGCAGCTGATGCATAGTTCACACACCCTAGTCTCTGTAAGTCGCCTTGGATAAAGGCGTCTGCTAAATAAACAAATAATAATAATAAATAATAATAGGGGAGAGAAGATCTTGCTGCCTTACGAATGGGGACTGTAGGTTAACAAGAAAAAAGCCCATTTATTGTACAGCACAATAAGGAATCCAGCACTTCCTAGGCTTTATTGGTCACAGTCACTATTACAGATTAGAGATCAGGCTAAAAGGTTGATACTTGAGGCAACTGTCAGTACAGGAAATCTTTTGCACATGGCCTAGAAGACTGCAGACTGCTCTGGTATGTTGAAAGAGAATCCAGAAAATTGGGTGCTGGCACATCACTGGTCTTCTTTGAAAAATTAATTCCGAATAGTATCCATGATGAGCAATGGAAAAATCCACAGTTTCAGCTGTCAAGGCCCAATGGTTTGGGAGGTCTTGGATAATGTTGTGTCTTTTTAAATCAAATCAAATCAAAGCTACAATTTTTGTTTCCTACTAGGAGTTGTAAAGTGGAAAGTCTATTTTGACCTCACTTTTCTCTTAGTGATCATGATATGGTCACATAGAGTCCTTCCTACTTGGAAACATTTACACTGGGCATAAAAGGGTTAACTGCAAGATTGATAGAATGACAAGTTAATTGTATCAATCTGTGTGACCTACTGAATGCCTAGATTGATACTTTGTTGTAGTTGATATAACAATTCATAGGCATTCCTGATATTGATAGAATGCCACAGGTCAATTCCAATAAGAACTTAATTGGTCCAATTAAGTTATTTAGGGTACAGCTGGAACAAAAACCAGGATGGACTCAGGCCCTCCACGACCAGGATTGGAGACCCCTGCTAGCAGGTTCATTGCTCCATATCACCAGATTTATATTGCGCCCTTTTTAATTCAAACACGTAATGAATCCCCCTATTGTTTCTTGCTAATTCAGGATTTGTTGTGTGCTTCTCCAGGCAGAATGTATTTATTTTACAAAACATTTGCTGAGTAAATTGAACTGCAACTGTTTAAGAGCTGAAAACAAGTAGAAAGGTCTAATTAAGCAAATTAGTTCAATTAAGGGTCTAGTTAAGTAATTGAGCGCTTGGTTGGAATTATGTAACTATCACTGACACTTATCTGCTCCATTATTGAATCGTATTTTGTCATACTTGTACTTGCTAGAACCAAAGTCATTGTATTTATCTTGCTCTTAATTGTACTGTGATCCTTGAAATATATTTTGGGGTTGCAGTGGGCACTGATAAGCAATTAGAGAGCTGCTTATGCTGCTACCATATCACATTTCAAGACCCTGTGTGGTTTAGAACTCCCTTTATCATACCAGACAGATTGCCCTTTCTTACCCTTTTGAAGGCGATTGACCCAGGGTCTTCAAACACTTTGAACTCCCAAAATTACCTTACCCCTAGTTTTAAAAAGCTCTTTATTTAAATGCAAGATAATACTTTGGATTTATATAGCACCTTTCATCCCACAGGATGCCAAAGCTCTTTACACACGGCAGGTATTCTGTGCAGCACACTGACACAGCAGTTAAAGTGGGAGAAGTGAGGAATTGCTTAGCCAATTGAACTACAGGAGGACATTTAGGTAGGCCAGATTGTAAGTGCCTGAATTGGAATTGAACCATTATATTTGCATAGTCCCACTGTTTGAACATTATCTATAGCCTACAGTTTAAACTATCAGGAATAGATAAGGAATATTTTACCAATACAATACAATAGCATTTATGTTAAGTTGTTGAAGGGCACTGGTCTCTTAAAACCAATAGCCCACTATGAAAGGCGCTATATAAAATAAATATTGATTGATTGATTGATAAGTGAAAGAGCTGATATAGGCCTTTACTGTATTTTTCTTTTTGCATGTGATAGGTGAATAAAATATGTTGTGCGCCATACTATTCATTTTAAGGTCTGATAAACCTCTATAGTGTAGCGATCCTGGGGGGGAGGGGAGAGAATCAGGATAGTGTAGAGGGTGTGTGTGTGTGCAGGGGTTGCATGGTGGGTGTGTGCATGCAGGGGCTGCATAGTGGTGTGTGCGTGTAGGGGCTGCATCGTAGTGTGTGTGTGCAGGGGTTGCATGGTGGGTGTGTACTTGCAGGGGTTGCATGGTGGGTGTGTGCTTGCAGGGGTTGCATGGTGGTGTGTGCATGCAGGGGTTGCATGGTGGTGTGTGCGTGCAGAGGTTGCATGGTGGGTGTGTTAGTGCAGGGGCTGCATGGTGGTGTGTCGTGCAGGGGCTGCATGGTGGTGTGTGTGCAGGGGTTGCATCGTGTGTGTGTGTGCAGGGGTTGCATCGTAGTGTGTGTGTACTTGCAGGGGTTGCATGGTGGATGTGTGCTTGCAGGGGTTGCATGGTGGTGTATGCATGCAGGGGTTGCATGGTGGTGTGTGCATGCAGAGGTTGCATGGTGGGTGTGTGCATGCAGGGGCTGCATGGTGGTGTGTGTGTGCAGGGGTTGCATCGTAGTGTGTGTGTGCAGGGGTTGCATGGTGGGTGTGTACTTGCAGGGGTTGCATGGTGGGTGTGTGCTTGCAGGGGTTGCATGGTGGTGTGTGCATGCAGGGGTTGCATGGTGGTGTGTGCATGCAGGGGTTGCATGGTGGGTGGGTGCATGCAGGGGCTGCATGGTGGTGTGTGTGTCCAGGGGTTGCATCGTGGTGTGTGTGTGCAGGGGTTGCATGGTGGGTGTGTACTTGCAGGGGTTGCATGGTGGGTGTGTGCTTGCAGGGGTTGCATGGTGGTGTGTGCATGCAGGGGTTGCATGGTGGTGTGTGCATGCAGGGGTTGCATGGTGGTGTGTGCATGCAGGGGTTCCATGGTGGGTGTGTGCTTGCAGGGGTTGCATGGTGGGTGTGTGTTTGCAGGGGTTGCATGGTGGGTGTGTGCTTGCAGGGGTTGCATGGTGGGTGTGTGCTTGCAGGGGTTGCATGGTGGTGTGTGCATGCAGGGGTTGCATGGTGGTGTGTGCATGCAGGGGTTGCATGGTGGTGTGTGCATGCAGGGGTTGCATGGTGGTGTGTGCATGCAGGGGTTCCATGGTGGGTGTGTGCTTGCAGGGGTTGCATGGTGGGTGTGTGTTTGCAGGGGTTGCATGGTGGGTGTGTGCTTGCAGGGGTTGCATGGTGGGTGTGTGTGTAGGGGTTGCATGGTGGTGTGTGCGTGTAGGGGTTGCATGGTGGTGTGTGCATGCAGGGCGGTTGCATTGGGTGTGTATGTGTGCAGGAGTTTTGTGTTGTGTGTGGATGTGTGTGGAGGGGAATTGGGGTGCAGGTTTGGCGCGAAAGATGGGGGAGTGGGGGAAGCGAGGGCATATAAGGGGAAAAGACCGGGAGGATTGGGGAAGACAAGAGTGTGAGAGAAGGTTATGTTCAGGGGAGATAGAGAGATAGAGTGAGAAAGGGTAAGGTAAAAGAAAAACTACTACAATCAATTATTTTCATTTTCGACTCCCAGTTCCCTTTCCCTTACTTTATGATTTTATTTTGTGATTATTGAACTATTGTAAAAATAAACGACTTGAGCCTTCATCTACTCATGGTTGCAATCTCATTTCTTTCCCAAAAATAACCCGAAACACTACAGTGTATTGAAGGACATTACATAAGCAAATGAGATGTCCTTTTCCTACCATGTTCCTTCTCAAAAATGTGTTTTAATATTAGCATTTAATAAAGGAAAATGACTGCTTTAATGAATTTACATGTATCTATTTCAGTGCAATGTAGTTTCTTCATTGTAATAAAGAAACACTTTTTTAACATTTACATTTTATTTCTGTTTCTTCATAAAAAGTAATGTTTTCTGGGGAGAGTAAAAAAACAAACAAAAAAAAAAACTTTGATGCATGTACTAAGGGTTACACTTAAATGAATTCATGACCCAGTTGTCATGTACTTTTTTTATGGTAAACTGAGCATGCATGACTTAGAAACTCGGCTGTCAGCTGAGCAGAATATCCCAAAAACTGGGCTGAATTCGGAAACGCAAAGTGGCCCAGAATTTGGGACGTTATCCAACACCCAATCGGTTCAGAATTTGGGGTGTTAGCTAACACCCAATCGGTTCAGAATTTGGGGTGTTATCTAACACCCAATCGGTTCAGAATTTGGGGTGTTATCTAACACCCAATCGGTTCAGAATTTGGGACGTTATCTGAAAACCAAATCGGCCCAGAATTGGGACATTATAAAAGCAAAGCGGCCCAGAACCCTGAGAACGAGCAGTTTACATGTAAAACTGTGATTGCATTACAGATAAACTAATGAATCATGTAACAAAACTGTAATAGTGGGCAGGATATATATTTGCAATTAAAATAAATCATGCAAACGATTATAGTTATATGCTATTTAAAAGAAAAAAGTAGATCACCACAGAAAGCCAATTCTTACATTCGTGCATAACATGACAATTTATATAAAGCCGAGTTCTTCAATTGGCAGTCTGCGAGCCGCCAATTGAAGAACGCTGCTTTATATATCTCCGTGAAGCTAGCAACAATTTCACTTCCGGCGTAACTTCCGGTGAATGCTACTCCCGCATCTCGATGTCGGAACCGGCTGTTTTTTTTCCAAAATAAAAGTCTCTCCATCCTGTCACTCTCATATAACGGTTGAAAGAGACAGTAAAAGTTGCAGCAAGAAGGTACATTAATACATTGCTCACCATTCATTATTAATTTAATTATTAATATTATTTTTAAGAATATTATTAATGACCAAGGTCTCCTGTATTATATATATATATATATATATATATATATATATATATATATATATATATATATATATATATATATATATATATATATAGTTGTTTTTGCATATACTGTATAAATTACTGTAACCTATAAATGCAAAAACAAGACGATAAATGATAATTTATTAAGCTTAATATATATTAACAGAGACCAAGATTTTCACTTCAACACCAGGTAATTTATTATTTACTAATTGATTTTGCTCTGTAGGAATGAGGCTACTTCTGAAATAACAATAATTTGGGAATCACTGCCTTAAACAATGTAATAATAATCTTTAGTTGTATAGTGCAATCAATGTGTGAAGTAAGGGTGAAAGGTCTTAGAAAAAAGGTGTCTAATAAGGAAGCAGGGCTGATTACAAGTGAGGTGATGGAGAAGGAGGTAGGTAGGACTACTGCTCAGGTGAAGGAGGGAGGTAAGACTACAGGTGTGAAGCACGGAAGTAAGACTACAGGTGTTGTGAAGGAGGGAGGTAGGACTACAGGTGTGGTGAAGGAGAGAGGTAGGACTGCAGGAGTGATGAATACACTAAATATTACACTGAATATTACTAAACTTAAGGGAGGAAGTCCAACCCCAACCAAACACAAAAATATAAAGGAAAAAAAGCAAATCCATTAGATTATACAGTAATTGCAAATGCCATTCATGATGTTAAACAAAGCAATAAAAAAAGAAACACATTTAAATTTTCAGGACTGACTGAAACAGACAACCTACCAGCCAAAATGTCATGTTTTCAGCGCCCGGGCACTACTAAAACCCCAGCAACAATAGCAGTGACGTAAATCTGGCACAACCAACCCCATTTTCTATTCACTATGAGTCTGTTCATTACATTTAACCCCCATTTTACTGAGTTACAATCCTTAATTTTTTCAGGAATGTATGAAATATACACGACAGATTTTTACATACAAAATATATAATATAATAGAAATATAAACAAATATAAATAAAATAAGCAACATAAACAAATATAAATACAATAAGCAATATAAACAAATAGAAATACAATAAGCAATATGAACAAAAATAAAGATAAATACAGTAAGGCATTTTTTTAGCAGATTATTTGGGATTTTTATTTTGAAATACACTTTCGACCCTCTCCGACTGACTTACCGGAAGTTGCATAATGTTGCCAGCAACTGTTGCTCGCTTCACACAGGTGCTATATATCCATCTGGCCCGTCGGATGTCAGCTGCAGTGGGCTGTTTTTCATTCCATTTTGTGGGAGTAAATGATGCTAGGCGAGTTGTCTATTTTTGGGCGGTTTTAGCAAAATGTTGCAGGGTTGTTTTTGTTTTTTTTCAACATGAAATTTCTGCCATGATTGACACAACATGATTAACGTAACATATCCAATCAGAATCGGAGTAAGAGTAGCACACACATTTATGTCCTGCATTTATTCTTTTTTAAATTATAGATTAATCACTTATTCAAATGTTGCACCCTCGTTTGCATGCAGTTTCTTCATTCTGCACACACAAAAACACGTACATTAAACAAATTTTACTACTAAATGGCTAGCAGGGATCAATCGAATTCTTAAAGGGGATGAAGGCGTTGGTAAAAAAAAACAGGAAATATTTAATATATTAGAAAGCTACTTGTTAATAAAAAAGGACCCCTTAAAATGTAGAGTAACTCCCTTATAAATGGCTTATTTTCAAATAAAAAATAGATTTTTATTAATGCTGATATTTTTCAGTTTCCATTGTATTTGAAAATAAGTAATTTAATAGTGTGCATCTTTAAACAATGAAAGTAAAGAGCTAAATAGTTTTTAGGACGACTAATTGCTGATCCAGGAGACAGTCAATGGCTTCTGCAAACACTGCAGTCTCAATAAGACATGCAAAAACAACAGAACATATTGCAGCGTTCTTGGTTAATGCAGGCAGGTGCATCACACAGGGCGAGGCAATCCACACACAGGGGGAGGGCGGGCGCAAACCCGGGACCTCTCACACTAAAGCATAGCACCGATACCACTGTACAAAAGAGCTGGCTCTTTCGCAAGGAGCATATATCAGGCTTATTTCTCTGTGTGTGATTATGTCACCTATCAGCCCTGCAGCTGCCTTCCCCCGTGCATGCTACACTCTCCCCTGCCAGCCTCAAATCTGCCCTGGACTTGCTCACCAGGCTACAGTCCAATGAGTGCATGCCAGGGTACCTGCATCCCACTTCAAACACCAATGTAGCGATCTCGGTTAACGCAGGCAGGCGCATCACACAGGGCGAGGCAATCCACATACAGACGGAGGGCGGGCGCAAACCCGGGACCTCTCACACTAAAGCATAGCGCCGATAACGCTGTACAAAAGAGCCGGCTCTTTTGTAAGGAGCATATATTGGACTTATGTCTTTGTGTGTGATTACGTCACCAACCAGCCCTGCTGATGCCTTGCCCTGTGCACGCTACAATATTAACAATTGAAACTATATTAACAAGTGTTTCTAGAGGCAAATCACACCGCCATTTCCACTGTGTATTGTTTGTCTGAGATTGTTAAAAGACATTGTAAATTGCACAAACTGAACTGATCTCAAAGACATCCAGCTGCACAGAACAGTGCACAGTAGTGATAAATTCAGTCCTGGTGCCATGCTTTTTAATTTGTTATTATGATTTCTTTCAGGAAGAAGCAGGCAGGTTTTTGTAAAAGTAGTTGGCAGTCCTGGTCAGCTGTCCTTCATTACAAATGCTAGTTGCAGAAATGCATGGCTGAAAGGTCACCGCTATCTACAGGGCATTTGTGTCCCCTAACAAGCGATATTTATTGGTAACACGCCATAATACAGGAACAAATAATCACTGCACTTTATCTGGTAATAACCCTTCTCCTTCCTTGTTTACAACTTATTCTGTAAGCTACCCTCAATCAATAAACTTTAGTTTAGTCACACACTCTGTATGCACATCCATTCCCATTCACGCCAGTACACTTCATAACCTAACAGTGAATATTTTTTTTTACAGTTTACTATTATTATTATTTAACTTCTTCAAATGATTACTCCTCTCCTGTAACTTCTATCTTTCCTGAAGGTTTGTTTAAATGCTTGCTGTTCCACATCTGACACAGAAAATGATTTGAATGTATTTATGCATTCCCACACACTGATAATGCATACGAAAAACACTGATAATGCATAAGATTTCTAAAGGAATTACATATATTTTAAAACTACTACCACCTGTGCGTATACAAGGCAGTAGTGATTGAAAAAAAAAAAACTGTATCTTGCTCCATCTTATCCTGTTATTTCCATTATGTACCACTGTTTTTAGTTATTAAGTATTTTGAAAGCTCATAATAATACATTCAGTTGCATTATTTGCAGGCAAACTTACAGGTGCTGGGTAACAAGATGCTAGCATGGCATTTAGTCTTAATTACAATTGTTTCTGTCAATAATGATCTAAAAATATGTAGCCCTAAGACATGAAAAATAAGACCACAGTATCAAGCACCCAGTAAACGGCACTGCTGGCAAAGCAACACTAGTGATAGCGGGATCACTTCGTCTTTCCTTGCGATGTATAGTAGTCCTGAGTTACCTTAAAATACGACATAGGAAAGGGCAAAATATAGTCCCCCTTATGCCTGTACCAAAGTCTGACATCGTACCACTTTCAATGCGACAACGTATCGATTTCTGACATTACACGGGTCATTCTGAGGATGTACCACTTTCCAACACTGCACGGTACAACTTAAGCTTACCGTAACTGAAGTATATCGGCCAGACTGCTTAAATAACACTTAAAAAAATATACCTTTCTTTTCTTACACACTGGAGAAAAAGCCATTTACATTACATTTAGAAACACCTGCCTTCCTTCCAAAGTCGCTGCCTTTTGACGTCTCGAATCGCTGCTGAAACTGGAGCGTAGTGAAACACGGACAACAACAGATCACTGAATCTTGTAAAGGTAGACGCGGTTATTAATACAAAGACCAGCTTTCTAAATGTCTAAACGTTGTATGAAGCAGTTTTCTTTATACAACACATGGAATAGATGTACGCTATCAAAATACGCTGCCGAGTCTCATAGTATCAACCAGTCAAATATTACTCTGTGTGTGTGTATATACAACGTATACTCCCACCTTAGTTACAGTATCACTTCTGGTATATAAAGCAATTATTTTTGTAACTCTAAAACGTGTATGTCTGTCAGACCTTAACGTTTTACAGGTACAAGAAAAGTATAGTTTTACCTGTTCCACCCAATGTTGGCCACATCACGGCGATATCGATCGGGATATAGTAAAGGTAAAATAATGCGTTTCAAGTTGTAAACAGTGCATGGTGCTCTAATTGCAGACCTATTACCTGCGATGCACTTCTACTGGCTATGTCTCACATGAGCAGTTTTGAAAAGCTCACATGTTAATCTAGGTTTGAAGTGTGAAAAGAGTTAAACTAAGATTTTAATTTAAAATGTGTAACTTGAAAACACGACCTTTGTGTTATGTACATGCTAACATTGGTTATTTTAATGAGGGGCTGTATTGGTACACTTTTGTAGTGGGTCTAATTGCTTAGTATAGCACTTCAAAAAAAACCAAAATGGAACATATGGGTTTGTTCAACCCTAAGCTTTTTAAATGGTTCAGATTTTTTTAGAGCTGATAAGGGGTCAACCAAATCTAATGAAAATAATGTAGCCCCTGTGCTGTATATAAAATCCAAAGCACAATATGTCACTGTTGTCTAAAAGGCCGTGTGCTGTGCATCAAATATTGAGCTCCTTTGAAAAATGCTCAGCTCTGCAGGTAAGATGTAATGGTATAATTGTATTTATTGCTTTTAGCAAGTGCTCTCTGTTGTGCAGTGCATCAATCATTTAAAAAGCCAGAAGGTTACATGATGATTTATAGATTGAGAGCATCAATAGGCATGTTTTTTTTCTGATTAATGTGTCATTTATATAAAGGCTGTGGATTCAGTTATACTAATGTAATATTTAAAGATAAGCATGTTTTCTTTTTGGGTATTTTATCAATAGACCCCATTGTTTGGATTTCCCAAGATTCAAGTCTTAATAACAAAACACATTGCGTTAATTTTCCATATTCAATTGTAATTTCTGTTAACAGAGATTATGGTTTACTATATGCAGAAGCACTAATAGAAATCCATTAGTAGGTGTTACTTTAAATGATACTTTAAATGTTCTATGGAAAACCACAGTGATTTCTAATAAAAAGTAGTCTGCTGTTTTAAATAACAAAACTAGTTACAGGTTCATTCAAAACAGAGTATTTTGCAGTGGTAATATGTACTGTATTTAAATGATTAATGTTAATAATAAATATACGCTCTATAATTGATTATTAAATGGGTTTACAGTTCCTTTACAAATATTAAGTAAAACTTAAAAGTGCATGGATAGAAACATCCGAGAATCATTCTGTCCTGCTGCTCAGAAGGTCACCATTTTGATGGTCCATCCTTGCTGGTAAATTTGAAAACTTGAGGTGTGGTGTTTAGTTTCTCAAGCTTGCTGAGGTAGTTTTAATATATATGACCAGATCCTGCTTATTTTGTTTGTTGTAGCTTGCAGTGCACATTATGTTTTTCCCTACATTATTTCCAACAGCTAAATGATGAACTAAGGTAGAAAAATCATTCTGCAGGAGAAAAAACTGTGTGGACAGCTGAGTAACACACATTTAAGCTTATTTTACATTTTAAACCAAGCTGATGATAACCTGGTACCTTTCAAATTTGTAGACTGTGCCATAACATAACTTTTTGAGAAGCTGTTTGTATAGAGGTGGTCATGTGATACTATGGAACTACTTTTACAGCATTGATTGATTGGTTTAGGCTGTAGAGCAGAATGGTCTTAACATGACAAACAGCTACTTGAAAGAACACCATGTATCATAATGTGCCCAGAATAGTATTACAAATAGGTAGGGCACAGCTAGTAAATCATTTCTAGAATATAAACTATTCAACCTGTTCCGGGAAAATACATGTCACATTAGTATAGTAGGGCAGCACGGTGGCGTAGTGGTTAGCGCTGCTGCCTCACACCGCCAGGGTCCTGGGTTCGAATCCAGCCTAGGGTACTGTCTGTGTGGAGTTTGCATGTTCTCCCCGTGTTGCGTGGGTTTTCTCCGGGTACTCCGGTTTCCTCCCACAGTCCAAAGACATGCTGTCTAGGTTGATTGGTCACTCTAAATTGCCCTGTGTGTGAGTGTGTGTGTGGTGCCCTGCGATGGACTGGCGTCCCGTCCAGTGTGTAGTCTCGCCTTGTGCCCTGTGTATGCCGGGTTAGGCTCCGGCTCACCGCAACCCTGTAAAGGAGTAAGCGGTTAATGATAATGGATGGATGGATGGATTAGTATAGTATGTTTCACCCTTCATAGCTTCAGCATCACAAATCTAAACTGAAACAGAGTGGTAGTTTTGAAATGCTATTTATAATGTGTTCCAGGTGCATGGTATTGGGGGTTATGACTCAGACTTTAGCGATGATGAAATTCAAGAAGAAACATCTGACCAGAAAAAGAAAAGGTAAGAAAGAGTTACACTTAATTAATTAGCATTCTGTAAAGCTACATTGTAGACTCATCTCAGTTTTATAAGACAGTGAAAAACTCAAATTGTGCCACTATATACAGGGATGTTTTTTCATAACCTTGGTACACAAAGGGTACATTGTAGTGATCTAATCACATTGTCAAACTGAGAGGTGGAAGGTGAGTGCATTAAAGAGGGACGTACTTTTAAAAAAAGGTCTCCCTTGATTAGTCATGTGATGTTTTTTTTGACTGTGAAGCCATTATCTTGGGCACTGTGTCATGTCTGCTGTTTTTGATATCCTTAGAAATTGACAACCAATATCTTATCAGCAAATTATTATAACTGCATTACCTATAATTCAGAATTACATCTTTAGTGCTGTCTATCATTATGCTCCAATGCTTTTACCAGGAGCATTTAAGCAGAAAATCTTTTTAAAATAACATCCTTTTAAAATAACAGAATAATGGCTGTATGTGCCATAGAGAATGTACCACAATGCACTTTTGGACCATGTTCCACAAATGTAACTATGTCGTTTCTTTGAGTGGAGTTCTGATCCAAATGTCACTGTGAGGCAATGATTTGTGGTTGGAGGTTCAGGGATCATAGATTTTGGATAACTATCTTCCATTTCTACATAAGTTTCTGTAATGTTTGTTCATTGATAGCTATTGTTATATGTATAATAAAAACATAGATTAGATGCTGTTTAATTTGGCTAATTCGTTTATGTTTTCAATTATTTTTTAGGATACATAAAGATGACCCTCTGCTCCAAAAGGCATTTCAGAAAGGAAAGCATGCTAAGTTAGTCCACAAGCATCTCGCAGCTCAAGAATGGGATAGGTGTGTAAATATTTACGAGTTTCAACTTAGGATCTGAATAAGCAAAAGATACAGGACGTTTACACTACCTGAAGCAAGATTAACTTGGGTAAGCCGTCTGAGTATGAATCTCTGAACATGCAATTCATTGTATGAACCTTCTGAAAGCCAGATGCTGCAGCCTGTTGAGCTATTCAGGAAAAATAAATGTTGACTCCATGTACAGTGTGTTGAACAAAATGCAGGCCATAGTGGCAACAGGTCTGAAGAGCATATACAGTACTGTTCAAAAGTTCAGCCACATACGTAGTTTTAGAAGTATTTTATACTATAACCTATAACATTGTGTTATTATTATTTATTTCTTAGCAGACGCCCTTATCCAGGGCGACTTACAATTGTTACAAGATATTATTTTTACATACAATTACCCATTTATACAGTTTTTTTTTTTTTACTGGAGCAATTTAGGTAAAGTACCTTGCGCAAGGGTACAACAGCAGTGTCCCTGACCGGAGATTGAACCCACGATCCTCCGGTCAAGAGTCCAGAGCCCTAACCCCTACTCCACACTGCTGCCCTTGGGAACTTACATGGGAATTTAATGCATATTTTCTTTTTTACTTGATTTCAATGAATGCTGAATCCTTTAAGTTCCTCCTTGTCCTGAGTCGCAATATAAACATTTCAATGGTCAAGCCAGCTGCTTAATATGGCTTCAGATGGATATCGATAAGGTATAAAGCATTCAAGCTTACACAAACAGTAATAGTCAAGCTGCCATGGTGGTAGACACACAGGTGCCTCAGGAGGATGAAACTTCAGTCAGCAGGAACGTTTTTTGTTAGTTTAAATTAGGCACTGTGGAGCAGGCTGTCTGTCTAGAGATACGCCTTTACTGATTCGACATAAATATGAAAAGGTTTATTTTAATGTTTAATTTTTTCTATGACTGGTGTTCCCTTTCGAAAGCTGCTGTAGAATTAAAACCCTACAGAAACATTGTTTTCTTCTAAAATAGGCTTGGCATGGGTTTAATCTGTAGGCCAAGGGACAACAAAAGAGGCAGATGGAACAGAGGTTGAAATCCCATATATTACTTGGAAAAATATATTTGTCTGCTTTTGTAATTGAATGTTTAATCCTCATTTTTGACAGCCTGCTTGTCTCTTTTCATCTTCTGTGGATTACACACTTTCAATAACTGAACGTTTGTGGAACTTGTCACTGTTCTGCATGTAGGTTGATGGTTTTATGCTGTAGACCCCTTATAAAAGTTGACCTCAGTAAAAGCACAGCAAAGTGTAATAAAGCATGGTAAAGAATGGTTAAAATGGTTAAGATTGGGGGTTGATAGCCCGATTGGAAAGTTTAGGTCTGGGTTGTACAGTTGTTAGGATTATACATACAGGTGCAGTACCATACACTGTGGTACTTGAGCAAGTTTACGCATAGGGGTAACAGTGGTTTAAAAAAAAAAAAAAAAAAGAAAAAAGCTCTAAATTGTAGGGTTAGACAATTTCTTTTCACAAACGTTTTGTAGTTTTAGGTGCTCTGCCTCTTAAACCACAGTGATCAAAAAACAGGACAGGAAAAGTAGAATTAACAGTTTGACATGTGAGCCTTTTAGTATGTTTTGGTCCTTCCAGCTAAGGGATCGCTCTCCAAAGCCTAAACAGCTTATGTGCTTTGTAACACAAATATTGTGCCTCAGAAGTACTACAGTTACATTTGTTTTACGTTAAACGTTACAAAATATGGTTTAAATATTTTTTTTCCCCTTTATGTTACTTTATGTGCAATTTTTAAATGATGACTTCATTTCCTGTAATTTTGTGTTACTGTAAACAGCTGTTTGAAGTTGATTTAAAACGAAATAAGAGTTTAGCTTCATCTGGAAACTTTAATAACTCTTTTGGACTCAGGCACCCCATTGTCTACTTTACATGGTGAACAATTGATGTGTGCGTGTATGCGCTGTTTTTTATTCAGTTTCTTTTTTAGGAAAATGTCACATTTTTGTTTTTAGCAGAAAACTGGTTTACACAAACAATTATACATTAGCCAGTAGGGATTCTCTAAAAGGTACAGAAAGCAGTACTGTGGCTCCTAACAGCAGTGCAGGTTACATTTTGAATGGTTTACACTCCCTTACATTCTGTATTCAGGTCATTTGTTCTTGCTGGAGTCATAAGATGTTTCAGCTCTTGGTTTTGTACAGTGACATGACACAATGGTCTTATATTGAGTTGTTTCTGGCTAAGTTTTATACCTTTACATTGGATTATTCCTCACATTGATTGTGACCTCTGGTTAAGTGAGAAATACATACCATAAATACAAGGACTCTCCAAAACATATTTTTAGGAGTATTACTATGCAGGACAGCCGCTATAAGATCGTTACCCTTATTAAAAATGTGCATGGATTAATCTACCAATTAATCAACTAATGCCCATAGATTAACCAATCAAAAATGGTAATCAAGTGACAGCCCCAAAACTTTTGCTACAAAAGATTTTTCCTAAAATTCTTTGTTTTCGAGAAATTTTCAGAAATTCTAAATTTCCATTGGAGTGTGTAGACTTTTGACTACAAGTGTGTGTGTGTGTGTGTGTGTGTGTGTGTGTGTGTGTGTGTGTGTGTGTGTGTGTGTGTGTGTGTGTGTGTACGAAATATAATTATAATGGTGTTTAAAAGCTATTCAGTAAAATCAAAGGTGACAGCAGATGTTTTGGGAAGACAGCTGGTTATGCCGTCTATGTAATGTGAATGTTTTTTGGAGTCCTAAATAGAAACAGATGTGATGTGTTACTTTAATGCTGTATCTTCTGCCTTCTAAAACTATACTGGGGATCCCTTGATATATTCGTGATCAAGTGTGCAGTAAAGGCACAAATTATAGTGCTCTGTTCTAACTTTGAGTGGCTTTGTCCTTAATCAGTTCCCTGCAGTATGACAGACACAAAAAGTTTGTCAGTGACTATATATTGTTTTATGGTGGCAAGGAAGAGGACTTTAAGCGCTTCGTGTAAGTACATTTAATAACACAATATCCCCCAGTGGCTGTACAGGGTGAGTTATACAGTCAGGGAGCGCAGATCCATGACCTGGCTGTGAGAAGTCAGGGAGCATCACATTGACAATTGGCAAGAGGCAGTTTGCTTGGCGGTATCACAGTTATAGAACCGATCAGATTCTTTCTCACTCCCTTTGGATGCCCAAAGAATAATCATTGGAACAAAACGCTGTTGTTACAGCAGTCCATTTAGCAACAATCCAAATCTATTGGTTATTAAGTGGCTAATAATTGCATTGACCCTCTGAAGTGCACACGGCCATATGAATCAAAACCCTATTAAACTTCAAATACTTCATTTATTATTGATACATGTATCTTCAATTTTCAATGCTAATTATGTATAGCCACAGGTCTCATTCTGTCATAAGGTTTCAAGTTTTAAAGACAATCTGTGATGGCTATTAAAGCTGGCTAGCTGTAAAGTAATTGGAAGGGTGAAGGGTTAAATAAAAATCAATCAATCAGTCTTTATTTCATATAGTGCCTTTCATAGTGGACCACCATCACAAATCACTTTGCACGATGCAGTGACAACAAGAAAATCCATAATACTTTAAATAGAGAAATGCATGATACATGATATACAGTAAAAAAAACCAAAAAAAACAATGCATAATACATTAAATACAGTGGAAAGTGCATAATACATGATAGTAGCATAATACATGAAAAAGTAGCAGTAACACAGCAGCTAATAGCAGATATCAGGCTTAAAGAGCATGGAAGGCAAGAGAGAACAAGTGGGTCTTGAGAGTTGATTTAAAGTGAGCGATGGTAGGAGCATCACGCACCAAAGCTGGGAGAGAGTTCCAAAGACTCGGAGCCATGAAGCTAAACGAGCGTTCTCCAAGTGTGGTGCACTTTTGCTTGGGGATAACAAGCAGGCCATGGTAGGGACATAGCGGGTCAACAGGTTGAGGAGGTACTCGGCACCTGTGTGATGAAGGGCATTGTAGGTGAGCAGGAGAGTTTTGAAAATAATCCTGAACTTTACAGGTAGCCAGTGCAGCTGGGCAAGACGGGGGGATGATGTGATCACGTTCTGTTAAGGAATGTAAAAATAGACTAACTATTGTGTACTATTCTGTACCAGCTGGGCAACTGATTTATGGCATTCTGTATATTTAGACATTTGTCAACATCATGTATACTGACAAAACAAAATATGCTAATTGCATTATTGGAAAAATTAAATGGCCAAATTCAGCAATGTATTCTTTGAGACTCCTCTAGTAATCATTTGAAAACAGGTAGGGAACCCAAAGATTTTTTTATTGCCTTTTGCCTGATGAAAAGGGTTCTTTTTATTAAATGCTGTTGCTTGGCAACAGTCACCATGCTCTCCTTTGTCTGTGGTTAGGGGAATGTCAAAGTCGGCCATGCACTGCCACTGTTTATAACGGCTGTTAATTTGACATTTATAAAGGGAAATACGAAACACAAAATAAGAGCATAGTTTTCAACTGCGTCTGGTTTTGCTTAGTATTTACTCTAGCTCATTTTGGTAAGCAAGACAGACCCATTCCAGGTTACTTAGTAGGTTTAAAAAAGTAATCATAACCAGAAAGGCAGATCAATCTATCTGTCTGACCTCTTAAAAAACACACCCAACCACTGAAAGTGAAGTAGTGTGACATGTCTTAATAGTGTAAGTACTGAATTACACTGGGAGCAATATAAAGGTCACAGGAGTGCTTTTAACTTCTATGTTTTAAAAAGTCACCAGAATGCAATGACTGAAACAGTAAATGATATACAAAAGTGATTCTATTTAAAAAAAACTGTGTTATTTCATACCCTTAACGAGTTGCTCTTTAACATCGAGATTTATCTATTTAGCCTTCAATAGATTCGAATCTCCGCCTATTGAAGTGTTTGCTTCTTTTCATTTCACTGCCCCCACATTGCAGTAGCAGATACAGTTCATTGAGTTACTGTTTCTTATTAATAATTCAGAAAGCTGTTAACGTGCTAGATGGTTCTGAAGTGTATTTTTAACAGTGGCTGTCCTACGGTATGGCCTTTTAAAGTCTCAAGAGAGGATACACTCTATTTGATTTATGCGCTGTATGTTTCCATCTCATATTTTCAGAGAAAAAGACAAAACAGATGTGGATGTGATCAAGGAAAACCATCGGTTCCTATGGAGAGAGGAAGATGAAGACGATATGACTTGGTAAAGTGTAGCTGTAACCTGCACGGGAATTTACTGCAGATAAATTGCATGTAGGATGCCTCTAACTGAACAATAATTAGCCCCTTTGGTGCTTTTCCAACAAAACAATCAGATAGATTTTTATTGGAGTAAATCTTTCCACCTTGCTTACAGTGCATTACCCGCAGACATGTATTTTCATAAGCCTTCCTTTCTCCATATCTTATTCGAATAAACAGATCAATGCAAGTCTTCTAAGCACTTCTGTTTCAAATGTCCAGCTGTGCTTTCACAAAACAGTTAAAAACAAGACGTTGGAACAAAGCAAGTTTTCGACAGCAAGGTCTTGTCTTTTTTCCAAATCTGCTAATTTTAATCAAAAAGGGAATAACTCGTCCAGACCTGCCTGAACACCTGTGCCTGCCATGCTGTATTGTCAAGCAAATAAGTGCATGGGCTTTTACTTGGGTTTACTGTGAAAATGCAGTAACCCCCTGGGTTTCATATGTAAGCCCTTGTGCCTGTCTCTGAGTATAAGTGCCCTGTAGTTAAAATTTGAAAATGCAAGGTGTAGGGTCAACAATGTTTATAAACTTACATGACTTTAAAACAGCATGGTAAGTTGTGTTAGTAAAATTGATAAGACAATACTTAAAACTTAAATTGCGTATAAGCTCACCCCCCGGCATAAGCGCCTGTGCATATTTGCATAGTTATACAGTATCTTTGCATTCTGGCTGCCCATATTCCATGTCTTTTGAACCTTCCTTATCTTTGAGCTGATATATGTATAAAGCTGTTTTCTTTTAAATTCTAGATTCTTACTGAAACAGCTATAACTTATGACACAGTTTATCCGTTGTCGCTTTGACCTGGCTGCTGTTAAATGTGAATTATTTTTTTAAACTATATTTTAAATACACAAATTGATTGTCTTTGTACATAATAGTAATCATGTACTGCATAATCAGAAACCAAAAAGTTAAAAGTTTTATTGTTATTATTTTTTAAAACAAGGCTATTACTCTATTTACTGTATCTCCAGGGAGCAAAACCTGGCAAAGAAATACTATGATAAATTATTCAAAGAATACTGCATTGCTGATCTCAGCAGATATAAAGAAAACAAGGTATATATGTGAAGTTCCGACCTTGCATGTCTACCATCTTGAAATAATGAAACCCCAAATGCTTGCATACAAATTAAATGACTGCTGAGATAGTTACCAAGTTTCAATTCAATAGTTTTATACTGCAATAGCTTTATAGTATTTATTGCATTTCAAGATATTGTGTTCAATCTGTAAAACTATGAACAGTGGAATTTCTGGTTACTGGTACTTTCTGGATAACGCCAGTGCCACTGTGCAGTAACAGGCAGTGTTGTGTGATGCACTACTGTTACAGATTCTGGCATCCGTTAGTGAGATGAGGTTAAAGTCACTCTAACGATGAATGCAGACCAGCCTCGCTCTTCTGCATAGTGCTTAAGATGCTCACTTGCAGTTTTACACCATTGTTTGATTTTCATTCCATAACAATTGCAGGGTTTTAAGTATCATTTTACACTGAATATACATTTTACCAGGGGATTATACTATTTCATCAGCGAAAAGTCAGTGAACAAACATTAAATGGTAAAAGTAGAAAAACTAAATGCAAATAACAATAATTTGTTTGTTCCACCGAGCTTTAAAAAGATAATTTGATTGTCTGTGGATTGATTTTGAATACTATTGTTTTTGTTCAGACAGTGATAGCATTTGCCTAGCCTATTTGCTTTCTTGTAGAATCAGGCATTTCTTACATAAAGTGATCATATGTTACATTATGTTACATTAATAACAAATCCATATGCGATGTTGCTTTGCAAATTCACTATGTTTTTTTAAAATTTTTTATAACAGTTTGGTTTCAGATGGCAAGTGGAGAAGGAGGTTGTTTCAGGAAAAGGTAAAAATCTGCTATTTTCCAAGCTTAATTTTCAGGTGACTTAAACTTGTATTAATTTTTCCAATCATACAGTTTCATGTTTTAATAACTAGTTATATGTTAAAAATGGAAAGATATTCTCAATATTGATTATTATGTTAGCAGAATGTTCTACCTGATAACATATTTTATGTTGGAAAAAAGGGTGTTGAATTCCCTTTTTTAAATTGTAAAGGATGGTGAAAAGCTGTAAAATAAAATAAAGAGCACTGCTGGGATATGAGGTAATCCTTAGATAATTTAAGGGTAATTGACCACAACTATAATGTGAACAAGAACTGTAGGGTTATTTAAGGACAAAATAGGATTGAAAACTTGGTTGCTTTTCTGCAAAGGAGAATCCGCCCCTAACCAATATGTCATCCGCAAGCCCATAAAAGCTCAGTGTGTTATTCTTTCATGTCGCTTCTTTTTGTTTCATTCATATTTAGTTCTGCGGGGTGCGTGGTCGGGTTGGACAGGCTGGGCTCTCTCCCCGCGCTCTGGGAGACGGGACGCGTCTCAATTTCTGATTTTCATTAATTTAAATATTTGGGGGATAGGTGGCAGGGCGCCACTGTGGAGCATGTTAATTATTTATTATTATTCATTCATGGTTTGGCGGCCTCGTCTTTTCGGTGAGAGGTGGCCACAGCCACTTCCTATCTGCGGCACTGGGATGCATGTAACTTTCCATGTTTTTCCATCTGGCCTCATGCAGGTAGCCGTCTGGCACCCACGGACGAGGCCTCCGCCCAAATTTATCTTTCACTCGGGCCCTGAGTGCCCATCACAGTCATCAGGCCCTGAGCACCCTTCACAGTTCATAAATCATCTGCAATTGCAATCATCATCATTCATTCATTGCTATTCATTCATAGCGGATTCTCCATGCTAAAAGATAGAATCTATCTACAATCCAGGGAAGCCTGGAGGAGTTGACATGAACCTCATTTTAATTCCAATTATCATTAAGTACATTGTTTCCCATGAGGATAATTGATTATTTAGTTGTCCGAGTATAGTGTTGCTCGTTAATAAAATACCTAATAAACATTTAATGACAACACACATTTTTGTTTTTTTATCATTAGTCCAAAATTAAAATGAACAATAATAAGTTTAGTACAGTCTTAATCAAAGGTAACAACACCCATTCAGTGTATGTTTATTTTCATTTGGTATGCCCTCCTTTGGATTTATCACAGCTAGTCACAAATTGTCATAGCATTACATGCTTTTTTGCACCTTTCTTAGAGTACCAGTTTCAGCTGCTTTGTACTTGAAGTCTGTCTTTTCACCAACGTCTTTAACTTGATCCAGCAATCCTTGTTTGGATTCAGAACTGGTGACCTGAGCAATAGAACAAGAACCTTGATGTTTCCTCCCCAGAGTTAAAACATTAGATTACAACACTGTATATCAGTTATAAACAAAAAAGTAACATATTAATAAATGTCTTACGATTAGAAGGGCACTGTGGAAGGGTGGTGGGCAATTCACTTACACACAGGAGACAGAACTTTATTTGTAACGCCGATCAGGCGCACTGATTTATTTTTACCCGCAGAGGGCGCTGTTGTCCATGGCCTGAATACTGATAATCAGGACCACAGGGTTACCAATACAAGTAGGCAGTCCAGTGGACATACAAGTGCTCAAAATAATAATGAAAACAAAAAGCACAAAAAAAGGGAAAAGAAAACACTACTAACAAAAATACAAAATAAAGGTGCTGCACTCTGCAGCGTTTCCCCGACCGCTGCTACCCGCATGGTCTCCGTCCTACACTCCACCGTTACTTCATACTACGGTCTATACTTTTGGGGTCTGCCCACGGTTTCTCTGCTACCCTTATATTTATTTTCTTCTCTTGTTTTCGTTCTCTGGCCGTTCTCGGTCTGGCAATAGAGCTTCTGCTCGCTTGTTTGTCGTCCTATAGGGACCGAGCTGAGGGAACAACAGAGCATTATTTTATAGGCCCAGCAATCCCCCAAGGCCCGCCTCCCAACCATTCAGAGAGAGGGTGAGACCACACACCCTTATCCCACCTCTCTGTGTCATTGCCATGACTGACAGGCGGATCTTATGGGTTGCTGCCCTCTTCCTGCAGAACTATGCATGCGCCAGACAGTCAGCACAGATCTCCCCTGTTACAGGCACAAATGCTATTATTATACAAAATAAAACACTACATGTCCTTCTGTAGAAAGGACTGCGAAAGTAATGTTGCTTGTGATCTCAGTCCATATGGACAGTACTGCAATTTAAAGCATCTAATGAAGTTCAGTTAGTGAGATGCATTCACAATTATGAGTAGAATTGGGCCACATTTTTCTGGAACACAATCAACTGCATTACTTTTTATTTAGTAGGGATTTAATTTTTGGAAAACAAACTGTACAGCAGTATAAGGCTCAAGTAACCACCGGAGGGAGCTAAATAACTGTAAATGGATGTTTGAGTTGTTTTTGTTTTTAAAAGTCTGATATGTCAGCACTGAAGTTTGTTCAATATATGTAGGATTTAGCAAGATCAGCTGATTGTAGTATCTAAAAGAGACAAGCATACTGGCATGCTGCATATTGGCATGCAGAATGGGGTCCACATGAAGTTTGGGGATTGGCTTACTCCCACTCGCCTTCAACACATTGTATCTCCTAAACTATTTACTATTTGCTGTCAGCCTTTGGAAGCTAGGAACTGAGTGTCATGGTAGTCCCTGGAATTGAACTGCTGAAATATTGTTAGATGGTCTATGCCAAATGGGACACAATAAACTTGTCCAGATCATGTTTCCTACAAAGGAAACTAACATTTCAAAGGCTGGCCAAAATAAAACATTTCCATCTATCTCTTTACTCCAATTAAGCTGTTTTCTAATCCATTAAGCAGAGCAGAAGACAATAACATAATCATACTACTGCTGTACTTTGGGACATAGCCTTTATCCCTTCTTAATAGTTATTATCCTAATATGTACCTCATTCACGTAACTAGTCATGAACTGAGTAAAAGGATTGCTGTGCAAACTAATGCAAAGCAAACAGTTTTTGCTGTTAGGTGGGATTCAGTTGTTTTTTTCTGGAAGTTTGAATTGCACTATTTGATTAAATTGCACCATAAAACAAGAAAATAACTACGGTCCTAAAGCTGCACTGTTATAGAATGTTTTTTTTTTTTTTGTTTATTTGTTTTGTTTTAATTGAATCTGCTCATCTGGTCACATAATGAATAGTAAATGATAGCATCATGGTATTAGATGGTTCTTTATGGGTGTACGCAGTGAGTGGTTTGATATTGCAGAAACTGCGAAGGAGAATGCCCTCTCGACCTGAGGAAATATATTATGTGATCATCCCAGTTTTGCAAATCTGATTAAGTAAGAGACTGACTCCCAAGTGTTTTCATAAATTATTGAAAAAGCTATCCCCTTGGAGATATAATTAGCTTATATGCTTCAGAATATTGAAAAAGCACATATGGATATTGCTGTAAAGGATATTTACTTTAATTTTCTTTCAAATCCTCTGCTGTGCCAAAGCAGGGATTTAAAACTAGGCTTTCCAGATATAATCCAGAGTTTGAGGCTTTATCTTTCTGTGATTTAAGATAGTTTGAAGCTGAGCTAGCATTAACTACAAGTAATAAAATAATAGCTTTGGTAGTGGGACATATTTGCAAATTTTTTAACCCCTAAATAGATGAATTTTATTAAAAAGAAATTGAAATTACCATGTTCTGGGTGGTTAGAAAGTCAGTAGAATTAAATGCAATACTATCCTAGTCACCATTACAAAATACTGCAGCACCCCAAACCAGCATAGGATTTTAATTTTTTTTGTAGGTCAGAGCATGTGTAACGTATGTTTCTACATGAACAAATACTGTGAGTAGAGATAATAAAATGTTTTTCATGATACTGATAGCTGATTTACAGGTTGTATAGGGAACCCCCACACCAAATGTATAGTACGTCAGTGCCACAATGAGATGATGCGATCACCATTAAGACTCAGCCTGCAGAGATTACATTAAGAAGTTTCGTCACTCTCCTTACGTTTTTTTTTTTAACTGTACAGCTGTTTTACAGCTTACCAACATACGTGTGTTTTTAAGATTAGTGATTAGCTACATTTCGTATGTAGGAATCCTCACATCAAACAAATTGTACATCATTGCTAGAATTAGCTAATTGGCTAGGGAGAACGTTAATCCCATGGTACTACTCATGCATTTAACACAATAAGTTCATTAGTAGTCTAGATGCCTTGCTATGCAATATTGTAACTTTTACTAACGCTTCCTTTTAATTTAATTTGCATTATATTTAATGTTGAACTTCAAGTTAAATATAAACCTCTTCTTACATTAATAAATGCTGTGAAAATATGTAGTGCTTCTTTAAACTCATAAAATGTCTATGGTTGAATTTTGTAGGGAATCAGTGGTGCCTAGGTTTGTACAATGTGTCTACTTTCTGATTGCTGATAGCCTATGCATATTTACTATGCTGATTATCAGTGCTCTTTGTGCTAGTCTATAATCAAACTTCTGTTCGATGTGATGCAATTTGTATCCCGGTGCTAAAACAGTCACGTGCACTTCTTAACTGCAGTGACCGCTGCCGGATGAGAAAAATTGAGAAGCACCTTTAATCCTGTCCATCTGCACGTGGCCTGCTGCTAACCAGGGGAAGTGCTGGCACACATTAGCTACTGGGATCCTGGTGGCCATACGCACAACAAACACAAATATAAGAATACTCTAATAACAAGGGCCAATATTTTTAAAACTGGAAAATAACTGAATACATACAGCTGTGGCCAAAAGTTTTGCATCACCCTATAGAATTAACAACTTTCGTTTCATAGTCGAATGAAATCTGCTGAATAATGTTACGTTAACATATTAAATTTCATAGCTAACTTTAAATAAAATGTCTAAATTATGTTCAGATTTTTATTTTTATTTTAAATTATGTCTCAGTGCTAAAATTCTAGGTAATGCAAAACTTTTGGCCATAGCTATACTCCCAAGTAGTTTATTGCTAACTGGAATTCATTACTTTCATTAAATATTGTGTATTGTCAGCTGAAATCAACTGTTCTGTATTTGCAACACCCAATGAGATAGCATTGGGCCATTATGCAACATTTCTAGCTGAACTGTTTACGAAATTAGAACGGTCATAGTCCACCCTGTCAGCCATGTTTTGAATAAGAGAAACAGCTCAAAATAGCAAAAATATTTTATTTCATTCACATTGCATGATTAGAAAATTGGACTTTGCTGTTTTATAAATATCGGTCAGAGGTAGTTTTCCATTAGCTGCGTTACTGAATCTCATTCTGGATTCTTTTAATTAAAATATTATAATTTTTATTTTATTTAACAATTTAATTAACAATGGTACACTGTCACTGAATATCAGTACTGCTGTTTGGTCTAAACAGCATCTGCTTTTTTACAACATAATGTACAGTACCGTGCTTTTGGAAATAGAGCACATTGAAAAGGTGTATACAAGTGGTTTTTTTTTAGTTTAAAGTGTTTGTTTTGTTTCTGGTTATTCTGGTTGTTTCTGGGATTTTCATGTCTATTTATAAAGTACACAGAGGCCTCAGAATATTTTATTTGGCTTTTGTGCTTTCTTTGCACATCTTGTGCTGTAGCACATTACAACAGCATCTACACTATGCAAACAAAGCATGAATGGTATTGCAGGGTTTGTAATTTATTTGAACAAAACCACAAAATTATAAAACCCAATCCCCTTAATACATGTCTTTTATTCCCCAGCTGAAAGAAATAACAGACCTCTTGTGCTTTTTGACTTGTAATCAAGTTAAAGGTTTAATTTAAACTGGCAGCTGTGTTATGGCTGCTTTAAGCATTAGCTTAGAGGTAGTTTTACTTGGGGGACCTGAAGTATCTGAGGACACAAACCATCTATTACTTAGCAGCTTATGACAGAACTTGTTGAGAAATAATCTTTGTAAGATTACAAAGTTTGAGTTAATTTTGTTCCAGTAAATACATATCTCAAGAAAACTGTGGCAATGACATTAACCCTTAATTCTTAACACCTACCATTTGGTAGGTTTTTAATGATGAAACATACTTCTTACACTGTACAACAGCAACTTATTTTTTCATTTTACTTCACGTTTAGAAACCATTTTACAAATCTATCACAAGTGCAGTTATCCTTAAAAAATAATAATAATATTTTGCCCTTAAAAGTACCTATATGTAAAGTACCTGTAGTACCTAATGAGACAAAGCATAGAAAAGTAAAGAAAAGCTCAAATAAGTATGATATAGAATAACTTGGGAAACAAAGGTGTACATTCCATTTTACTGTGGCAACTAATGTTGTATGTTTATTTATTGATAGAGTCAAAATATGAAGTTTAACACTTGTGAATAGTAAACACTTGGCATATTGTAACAGGCAAGCTGATGTTTCTTAAAATTGTGTAAGAACATTATTGGGAATTCAAATGTTATGCTTGCAACAACTTTCAAAGCAACCAGCAATGACAGCTGCTGGCTGCTGTGGGGCCACCTTTCACAGTTTCTACAGGTGAAAGGGGTCATTCTCTGGGCTTTATCTGCTAGTGTTGACAGAGGGATGTTACATGGCTAGTTTATATTTACATATGAGACCACGTGAACCCGGTCAGATTGACCAACAGTAGTTATCCAGCAATATCATTTTGAAAGATAGGTGAAGGGTGAATGCCTTGTGGCAGTGCATTAATCTGCAGCAGCATCTAGCTTGAACCGGTTGTAGGATTTGACAGCTGATTTAAACCACTAGTCTGACCCTTCTTGAAGGAGGCGAATTAAATAAACATTTTTCGAAAAGAGATTTGATTGTAAGTGTTCAGAAAAGAAAAACATATTGTGTGTCCCCACCATGTTGCTTGTGCCAAGATGAGATACTGTAAGTAAAGCTGACATTTACAGATCCTCCTATTTCTTCAGAGAACCATTTACACTACAACACATACTATGCTGTCGATTCCTTTAATTGCAGCATTGTGCAAGAGCTCATTGTTTATTAACCCATATGAAAACCTATATTACTGGACCTCATCTGCTCTGCTTAATTTCAGTGCTGACCATTGAAACTGCACCACTGTGAAGTCAAGTGCGATTCATTTAACGTTGATTTCTATGGAGCAGTTTTCTCTTTTGCCCTGAAATGAAATCACAATATTTACAGTCACATTATACTTTAAAGTCCAGTTATTTATACAGCGTTGGAATAAAGTCACTTGGAGTATATCCACACATGGAGAGAACAATAACTGCCTTGTGAGAACAACATACCTTTCTTGTGAAGCAAATGGTGGTGGAGGCCCATATTTGTGACCGCTTCCTCTCAATACATCTTGAATATCCTGTATTAATCCTACGGTAGATAAATCCATGCTGTTATTGACCAGATTAAGGATAGTGCTAAATCAATACAGGAGTTTCAGGCAAGAAAGGCCAGTAAGTCCGTCACAGCATCAGATGACCTTTTTAGATCAACCATTACCTTTTATGAAAAACATTTAGTGGCATCAGGGTAGCAACTGCATACATAGAAACACTAACATACAAACCACCATAAGCTCATTTCTGTGTCAACATTTGGGAATCAGGGTTAATTAGACTGTAACTGTCTACAGTTGTGGGTCTCGCTCAAGTTAATTCATGTTAAGAATTATTAAAGAGTGTAACTTTTATTTATTTTTTTATTACTGTTTCTATGCCTTTCTATATCTGAGTTCTTATTTCAGTTACTCAAATATTCTGTTTTTTATTACTTGATATTAACTTTGTTATGGTTCAGGAGCTGTTCTTCAGTTCTGGATACATTATGTAGGCTGTATTCGTAACTATTATCACCATCTAGTGCAGAGAAGTGTATTGCCATCAAAACAGAAGGAAACTTGTGGTAGATCACTGGGTGACACTGACTCTTACATTTATAAAGACACTGGCTGATCTAACCTGCGTTACACACAGAGGTGAAAGTAAGCCGGCAGGGCCCAATACTATGTACCTGTAAAACAAGGTGATTTTATATTTCAACTTATCAAAACGAATGTTTAGGCTACATCATTTTTTCTTTGTATTTTAAGTCCTTTCCTGTATCCCGGCTTCTTCTTGTTTGTCCGGTTGCTATTGATGTTTAAGCAAAAGAACTCCAAGTCACTCGGATCCCGTTCATGTGATTTAGGATGACAGGGGGGTGATCGCCATGGTAACCATCAATCTTGCAGCGAGCAACGCTGACTGCGAAAGGGAATTCAGCATACCTGTCAACATTGAGTTTTCAAAATAATGGAGCTTTTGCAAACTGAAATCTCAGTGGCCTAAATTGAAAACAACTGTTCCACTCTATTATTTGGTAGAATGATGGATTGTGATACGTTGCGCCTTAATTGCTTTTAAAAAGGAAAAATATGAAACAGAAAGCCACTTCTGGTTACATATATCTATAGCAAGCAAATAGAACAGAATAGGAGCTCCTGAAGTTAGGTGAACGCACTTTAACACAGACGCAGAAAAACAAAACATTGCACTAGGTAATTGCATTAAGAACCACACACGAATTGCAAACATCATTAAAAGGTGAAAATGTAAAGCTTACACTTTAACTATATGAATACATTTGCTGCCACCATACTGAGTATATTAAAATATACCTACATTCTTTTTTAGGCCAGTTCTTCTGTGGAAACAAGAACTGTGATACGAAGGAAGGTCTGAAAACTTTTGGCTACGTTGAACAAGGGGAGAAGAGGAACGCCCTTGTAAAACTGCATAAGTCAGGCTTCCAATCGAGACGGATTGGGCCTGCAGGGCTATACTATTGTTTAGTCTAATTCAAAGCCTGTGCAGATAATCCTGTTACTATTAATGCTTTCTGTTGTCGCAAGAAGGTGGAAATCTCATTAGTGTGTGACCTGACTATGGCACCATTGTTTCTTGAAAGCCAGTGTTACTGTATATATGTGTGTGTCTATATATATATATATATATATATATATATATATATATATATATATATATATATATATATATATATATATACACAGTACTGTGCAAAAGTTTTAGGCAGGTGTGAAAAAATGCTGTAAAGTAAGAATGCTTTCAAAAATAGACATATTAATAGTTTATATTTATCAATTAACAAAATGCAAAGTGAGTGAACAGAAGAAAAATCTACATCAAATCAATATTTGGTGTGACCACCCTTTGCCTTCAAAACAGCATCAATTCTTCTAGGTACACTTGCACACAGTTTTGAAGGAACTTCGGCAGGTAGGTTGGCCCAAACATCTTGGAGAACTAACCACAGTTCTTCTGTGGATTTAGGCAGCCTCAGTTGCTTCTCTCTCTTCATGTAATCCCAGACAGACTTCGATGATGTTGAGATCAGGGCTCTGTGGGGGCCATACCATCACTTCCAGGACTCCTTGTTCTTCTTTACTCTGAAGATAGTTCTTAATGACTTTCGCTGTATGTTTGGGGTCGTTGTCATGCTGCAGAATAAATTTGGGGCCAATCAGATGCCTCCCTGATGGTATTGCATGATGGATAAGTATCTGCCTGTACTTCTCAGCATTGAGGAGACCATTAATTCTGACCAAATCCCCAACGCCATTTGCAGAAATGCAGCCCCAAACTTGCAAGGAACCTCCACCATGCTTCACTGTTGCCTGCAGACACTCATTTGTGTACGCTCTCCAGCCCTTCGGCGAACAAACTGCCTTCTGCTACAGCCAAATATTTCAAATTTTGACTCATTAGTCCAGAGCACCTGCTGCCATTTTTCTGTACCCCAGTTCCTGTGTTTTCGTGCAGTTGAGTCGCTTGGCCTTGTTTCCACGTCGGAGGTATGGCTTTTTGGCCGCAAGTCTTCCATGAAGGCCACTTCTGACCAGACTTCTCCGGACAGTAGATGGGTGTACCAGGGTCCCACTGTTTTCTGCGAATTCTGAGCTGATGGCACTGCTGGACATCTTCCGATTAGAAGGAAGTAAGCATGATGTGTCTTTCATCTGCTGCAGTAAGTTTCCTTGGCCGACCACTGCGTCTACAGTCCTCAACGTTGCCCGTTTCTTTGTGCTTCTTCAAAAGAGCTTGGACAGCACATCTGGAAACCCCTGTCTGCCTTGAAATTTCTGCCTGGGAGAGACCTTGCTAATGGAGTATAACTACCTTGTGTCTTGTTGCTGTGCTCATTCTTGCCATGGTGTATGACTTTTGACAGTAAACTGTCTTCAGCAACCTCACCTTGTTAGCTGAGTTTGGCTGTTCCTCACCCAGTTTTATTCCTCCTACACAGCTGTTTCTGTTTCAGTTAATGATTGTGTTTCAACCTACATATTGAATTGATGATCATTAGCACCTGTTTGGTATAATTGTTTAATCATACACCTGACTATATGCCTACAAAATCCCTGACTTTGTGCAAGTGTACCTAGAAGAATTGATAATGTTTTGAAGGCAAAGGGTGGTCACACCAAATATGGATTTGATGTAGATTTATCTTCTGTTCACTCACTTTGCATTTAGTTAACTGATAAATATAATCTATTAACATGTCTATTTTTGAAAGCATTCTTACTTTACAGCATTTTTTCACACCTGCCTAAAACTTTTGCACAGTACTGTATATTTTTTTAATGTATTTTGTTTGTGATGGGAATATCCTGAATTAAATGCATTCTTATGTTGAATGGGGTGGGTGTGCATTGATGTTTTAGAAGCTTGTGTGAAAGTCTTGGTTTACTTATCTCCCTTTAATTGAATAAGACTGGTGTGCTTTAGGGGGGTACCCAAAATGCCTTTCATGTGTGAGGTACTGAAAGCAGTCTTGGTATAACAAACAAAGTGCCAGCGTTCTCACTTGATGATCCTTTACCAAATCCGGACCCTTTCCAGTATATTTCTGTTTTTGTAATGTTCTCCTGACACATACAACAGATCTGTCTTACTGGGACTTCTGAAACACATTTCTGTGTTCTGGAACCAGTCTTGAACTACCTAATGTTACCTTGTATAAGGTAGTCCAAGAGTAGTGCTAACCATCCCAATGTGGTTTAACCCATACTGCTATTACCCAGAACTGATAAAGTCACTGGTCAAGTCTAAAGTTTTACAACAAAACAAATAAAATCTAAGCTGCTGGTGAAAAAACTGTTCCATACTGATATATTTTCCAAGAACTAAGAAAATATTTTAAATGATGTAAATATATTACAGCATTTAATCAAATGCAGGTTTATTTGGCCTTCACATATTTTTTACATTTACTTTTCAGGACTGTGTCCAGAATGTTCCTACAAATTAAACTTCCATCACAGGTAAGAGAGACATTTGAATTGAGTTGACATCCAGGTGAGGGCCATGGTGTTGATTGGACTAATTTCACATTCCAGTAAAAACAATTGAATAAACGGCTGCTTGAAAAGGGAACAAATTTAGATAATTTTGTTGTGTGGACACTTACAATGGTCAGTACGTTATTGTGAGAACTCCAAAGAATACTAGCTGCTGTGGGTGGCTCAGTAATGGCACAGTTCCCTCATGGCTAGAACTAAACCAGTGTGAATATACAAACAAACCCAAACCCACATGGCTCTTCTTTGTTGAGATGGGGTTATTGGTCTTCAGGTTGAAAATAAACCCGTTCTTGTGATAAAGGAGGAAAGAAGTTGAACAAAAGAAGAGGCAGAGAACAGAGGACGGTGAAGATGAACCACTGTCGAAAAAATCCAAATCATCAGTGACCAAGAAACACAGAAGCAAGGGGAAAAGAAAAGGAAAAGGTAAAGGCAATGGATCATGGAAAGAAGAAAAAACTGTTAAACAATGAGCCCTACGGGTCCTGTTTTTTTAAGTGCACTTGCAAAGATACAAATTTGACCCAAATAGTGCTGGGACCAAACGGCATTCTGCTTTACATTCAAATCTTGGACAATGTGACCTTTGAACTCTGCCAGCCCCACATAGATTAGACTGCACTTTGAATGGAAAGAGAATGGTTATCTGGGCAAGCTCAAAGGAAGTTCAAAGCTAGGCAAAGACAGATTTAGAGAAAAATCCTAATAACAATATTGGAGCACCAGGACCCAGAATCACTAAGGCTTATGGCATGTACCATAAAAAAGCTACTTATTCTAAATGTCCAAGCTTATAGGTGTGTGACTATATATACCATAACTTTCCTAGAGAGAGAGAATGTATTGAGATCAGCTGGAAGAGTTACTGCACAGTAGCTTCTCACACATAGCTAAAAACAACCCTGAAAGAGATAAGTAGCAATACAGTCATAACACAAGGCCCCTCTGATGCAGACTATTGGAAAGGTCCTGCACCAAGTATAGACGAGAAAACAAGGTTGGTAAAATGTATTTCACCTTCTCTGTTAATGAAAACCTTGATTTGATGCATTACATGAGCCGGTAAATGGATTTGTGGGACTATACCAACCGTGTAAAAATGGAGAGAAAAGTGTTATTTTTTTTTTATCACCAAGTCATGTTTCTAATGAGATGTGTCTAATGATTGTTCACTATTTCTACCCCACAGAGAAGAAGAATTTGATGACTATTTTCAAGATATGTTTCTTTGACTCACTGGCCCTTGTATCGGAACAAAGGCACGCAGTTAATTCAAAGTAGGGAAGGGTGAAGAAGCCCCTAGGAACCAAATTTTGGTGTTAATATGTACTCTGACATCTTTGTGATTTTATTTCTAACAAATGTCATCGAATCCCTGTGGCTAACTATCCTTGGCACCACCAGACCCAGTGACACCATGTGATGATTGTTCAGAAAAAAAAAAATCCCTATGGAATTACATATTTTTATTTTTACGCTTGTATTATTCATTTTTACTTGCATTTTTTTAACATTATGTTGTCCTGTTTCTTCTTAACCTGCCTCTCATGCCGCTTTGGAAATAAATCCTTGGAAACCCATGAAAAAATAGAGTGTAGTTTCTGCTAAATGTTTTCCTCTCCTTTATTTCTCAGAGAAAGAATGATCCGCTTTAGTGTCTACAGTCTTTGGAGGTTTTATTAAATTATAATTAGTTTTGTGGTCTTGAAAGCTTGTGTTTTAAAATAATATATTGGTCCAATACAAAATGTTCTACCGTGATTAATCCTGAGATTTACGTTTTTGTTAATCTTGGTTTTAATTGCGTATTTAATTGATACAATTACTGCATCCAACTCATTTGTTTGTTTTATTACTGATGCTATTATTATTATTATTATTATTATTATTATTATTGTTATTATTATTATTATTATTATCCTGTTTTCCTAGTTCTGGATTCTCTTCATAGTTTTATATTTATTTACAATCCAGCATTGGTTGTTAAGTTGTTTGAACCAACTGCTAAATCACAATGGAGTTGGTTTATTACTCACCTTTACAATGCATTTACAATTATCAGTTTCCTTTACAGTTTTCTTTACTCATAAACTGATGTTTTTCATTGTTGTTTAAATAATAATAATAATAATAATAATAATAATAATAATAATAATAATAATTTAAAATTCACTTTTTTAATAACTTGAAATTGCCTAAATAAAACAAAACATTCACTGAATAACGTTTATATCCTCCATAATTGTAAATTATATTGTTTAAAAATAAATGTGTTTATTGAAATAAAACAAAGGTACAAATGTTAACGGGTCTGCAGTCGGTAGCTGTCCAGCAGCACTGATTATACTTATAGTATCATACTTAGCTTGATTCATGGCGATCCTGAATTTGTAAGAGTACTCTGTCGAAACAGACGGGTTTCATCTGTTGTTGTATTGTTGATGTGTGTAGCAGAAAAAAAACTACTAGAGTGTATTTGGAGATGTGAAAGCATGTTTAGCACACAAGTGGTACTGCAGACTAGATGCACATCTGTGATACTGGAACTCACATTGACAGTAGATACAAGTAACCCTCTTTCTATCCAATGAACTGTCAGAAAGTTTTTTTTTTAAATAAACATTCTTCAAGTCCTTCAGTTTGAGTGCTTTGCTACATAATGGGGTTCCGTGACTAATTTTATATTCAAACGATGAGTACACGTTTTTAATCCTGGCATGCTCTAAAATGATGCCACAGGAAATGAATTACGGCACGCTAAAAGAGAGATGAGACAGGAGTGTGATTAATGTGCGTTAAAAAAAAAATTCATCTCCCCAAAAATGAACGCGTTAATCGCAGAAGTTAACTGCAATTAATTGACAGCCCTAGTTCTAATACACGCTATGAAACTGTAGCGGAATTATAAAACACTACAGGTAGAGTATTTTGTTGCTAAATTTTGGTTGAAATAATAATAAACAGAAGAGCTGTGGAGAAATGTGTCTTGTGTTCTACACTGCAGTGTGCTGTTTACAGCAGGGGAATAAAGGTTTGAAAGTATCTTTGGAACCAAATCTATTTTCTCTCAGCATCTCCGCCCTATAAGAAAGTGGATGTATACCAGAAATAATCTAGCAGCAAATGGTAATCCTGCTTTTAAAGGTTAATCCTTTAGTCCAGAAGCTATGAGAACCATACACTGTAGCTGGGATTACATTTTAATTATGGCACCATTATCCTTATAGCAGCTGTCAAGAAGTACAGTATAACATGACAAAACAAACAAAAGCTGTGACTCGTTATGGCAATTTTAGCAAAACATTATTTGAATGATCTTTATCACATTTTTGTGGTGCTTCCTAAAATATGCCACAGTTCAAAAACAGCAGATCAGCTCGATTTTTTTAGTAAAGTTCCAGTACATCTGGCTATCCATTAACTTTAACACCAAGTCACTTCTACTCTATTACAGCACTGTAAACATCCCTCAGCTCACATCTGTCCATCTACCTTTTGCTGAATAAAAAAAATGTAATAAAAATAAGATGGAAACAGTGTTGGATTTGCCAGTTATATAAAAAAAAAAGATACTGGGTGATATGAAACCACAGATGTCCCCTATCAGAAAATTAAACAGCCAGCATTTTAATTACTGTCCATTTTATTTATTTTAATTTACAGATGACATTATTATACAAAAGTTTTTTTAAATGTCAACCTAGCCTCTTTAAAATAATCCATTCACTATTATAATACTTCAGTTTTAAGTGCTTTGTACATACATATGTTAATCTGTCAATCAATCAATTACTGTACTAAAATGTAGCTGATTAATGGCAATAGTTTTTTTTTTTTATATGATTCTAATGCCAAATCCAAGGTGTTTATCTTCTTGTTATTATTTATTTCTTAGCAGACACCCTTATCCAGGGCAACTTACAATTGTTACAAGTTATCACATTATTTTTACATACAATTACCCATTTATACAGTTGGGTTTTTACTGGAGCAATCTAGTAAAGTGCCTTGCTCAAGGGTACAGCAGCAGTGTCCCCCCACCTGGGATTGAACCCACAACCCTCCAGTCAAGAGTCCAGAGCCTTAACCACTACTCCACATCTTGTGCTGCTTAATGTAATTTTGTATCTCACAAAATTGAGTCCTGGTAATGTCCTCTTGTGAGTCCTGAGGCCAGGCTAATGGGATAAAGGTCCTTAGAGACTTTACAGAAGTGTTTCCTTCTGCCCTGCTGTTTCTCTTTAAGATACTTTACAGGACAATATTTAGTCTTAACAGGGTTATCCAGGTGATATTTTAAATAAATACCAGTTCCAGTAATACAATTGTTTCTTACTATCCAAATGTTATTACTTAATGGAGACTTGTGCTTTCCTTTTAATGACAAAACATTTGTAACATAAAAACTGGTGATGGTTCCTGCATCAGCCTTATCCCATTCTCCCAACCCCCCATTGTCTTGCGTAACTTTACATTTAACATGCCCAAAGCTATTATGAAATTCAGTTTTTGGTTCAATGTTCAAACATGTTTGTAAAATAGGGACTTATAATAATTAAGAAAAAAAAAAAGTTTGTCTATCCATCAGCAACTTGTTTTAAGGTGCTCTTGATGAACAGATATAACAGCAGCCTTGTGCAGTCTACTTATGGTAAGTAGGGGGATTTCAAGGTTAAATCTCTGAGAATCTTTTAATGCTTGGTTTAAAGCCAAGTCCAATCCAGTGCAATCTTCTTCCACCTACACAACAAGTCTAAACAGATTGTTTTCTATTTCTTACAGCAAACCTATATTTGGCTTGCTGTACAAATCAATGTGTTTTTTTAAAAAAAATTTCAGAACTAAGATACACGCTTCTAGCCTAGTTTTAAAAACTACATGTTTATACAGGCTAGGCAGTAAGGGTCTTGATTAAATCAACAGACAAACCTCTAACTTATTACCAAATAGCACCTTTTGGACAAGGGTTTGTTTCAGTGAAGAAACAAATATTTGTTTTGTATATTGACAGTGAATCACACCTAGAGGAGGACTATTTTGGGCTATGTAAAAATGATAATACTATTATACTATTTTTTTTAATAAAGTACGCTGCCCTATTCCATCCTCCAACATGCCGATTGCATGAAGGCACTGCTCTCTTGACAGACACGTAATATTGGTGTTTTTCTGTGATGTAGATTCTAGGAACTAGACTGAGACTCCTGGCTACATAACCACTTCCGAGAAAAAAAAAGGGAATTCAAGTTTCACAGAAAAATAAAATATCTAAATAATAATCAAGAATTCGGAAATTGTTTTATAAATTGTGGCCAACGACGGCCTTTTGCTGAGCTTTTTAAAAACCAATGTTTACATGCAAGGATTCTTACAGTATCAAAGCCTGTACCCAGTAACTGCAGTCAAATAAAATGTCATCCTTTTACAGCTATTTACAAGAGAACCATATCTAATGCTCTATTGCTAGTTATATATTACACCACAAAATGCTGCTGTACATTCCAGCGCCATTACTGCCAGCGGTTCTCTCAGGGACTCGTTCCAGAAGTCCATTGCTACGGACATGCAGCAGATGGTCGATGTAAGAGGATTGTGCCCAATCAAACATTCTGTTGTAATCTTGGGAGGTAAGTCTTTGTACTGCTTTCTCCAGTGCTTAAATGGCAATCTGTATGCCTGAGGCGGAAGGGCTGTCAGACAGTTTCTAAAATATTGTGCACGTTTTTGATTTGCCTCCTTCGCCTTCCCCTCCTCCTCCTCCTCCTCCTCCTTCTGCTGCGAAAACACCAAAGACAAACTGTCAGCAAATAAACTTTCATTTAACTCTTTATTTAAAGTCTGTTTTTTATAAATAAAATATACTTCATGAAACTGTTCTAAACTATCAGTAGCTTCTTTACCATCAGTTCATGAACCTTCATTCATAACAGAGTTAAAGCTTTGTGAATAGACAGTAGTTAATTTGAAGCGTACTGAAATGATCTTTTAACTGTGGTTACTTGTTGCAATAAACATAATTTCACTGCGGTTTAAGTGAAAGTTGTTTTTCACGTGTAAATACAACGTTCACGAGTTCCATATCATCCGGCGATTGCTGCACAGCTCCCATTTGCTGTACACGGCAGGTCAAATTCAGCATCACACAGACTTGCTGCATGTAACATGGCTCGTTTATAACCGTCCGCCCCTGACCATACCTATACCTCGCAATTCTTTTATAATGCTTATTTGTGGTTCACCATGCTTTCACTATGCTATTATTACCCTTTGCTGTGCTTGTACTATGCTTTACCATGCCTGTCTGTGCTTTACAATGCTTGCCTATGCTTTACCATACCTCTCTGTGTTTTACAATGCTTGTCTACGCTTTACCATAACCAGTGGCAGCTGGTGGCAAAAACATTTGGGTGTTCAAACCTCAGATGCAGATGAGGGGGTGGGGTCTGGGGGGGGGGTGGTCCAGGGGGCCAACCTGAGTGGTAGAATCACTGTCCAGTGGATCTGTTTCTTGTTGGAAGCGATACAAAAAGTCTTAGACAAAGTTAGACAAAGATAATTAGAATTTTACTTTAATATTTAAACAGATTAAACGTTTTCTGTCTTTCCGCAAAGTAACACACCATGCAAGATTGTGAAGAGACGAAGTCGTGCTGCTGATATTTATAGCCTTTATTGTCTTGGCACATGCACGGTGATCACCTGATCACCATGTTCACTAACAGGCTGTGCTCTATCCAGACATTTTTAAGCCAGTCATAGCCAGTCTTGACTGACGGCTGACTGCTACTGCGCATATGCAATGTGGATTTGGGTGCTCGCATTTCTAAGTGAGCACAGCCCGGCTTCAGCCCAGTAAACAGATAGGATGAACGGCATTGTTGATGTGCCAGTGTCACGTGAGAGGGGGGAAATGAAACGCACATCACCCAGAAGGGCAATTCATTATTAAGAGACTGGGGGTTCGACGAGCAAGCGAACACTCTTAACCGTCCGCCCCTGACCATACCTCTCTGTGCTTTACATGTTACAGTATAAGTACACTGAAGATGTATTATTTTTTTCACTACAGTAGTTCAGGGAAACCCTTTTAAACATTAATTTTAGTGCACTTTTTTCTGGTTATTATGACTGTATTGTTATACTGTAAATGTTGTACATACATACAAGATTTAAAGGGGAAAACATAATAGAGTACTTGTCTTTTCATTAAGGTGCATCCTTCGAGGCCCTACCCAGAAATGGATGGTCATGGAAATGGCATATACTGTATATATATTATTAGTAGGGCTTAAATAGACTTAAAGAACAAGTTTGAAAATAGACAGTAAGTGAGTAAAACTAAACTACAATCAAAATGAGGTGGCAGAATTACCTTTTTTGACTACCTCTTCATTCTTCTTCTTTTCCTCCTCAATAACCTTCATCTTTGCCTCGTACACATCTGCCAGTGCTTTCCATTCAACCCTGTTGTTTTGAAGACCTGACAACATTGGTGTGATTTCTTTGTGGAACCTTGAGAATTCCTGTGAGATTGTATCATAACAAAGAGAGTGCTGGTTATGACATGTTTCATAAAAGAGAATCTACAGCCCTGAGTGAAGCAAATATACAAGCGCTCACGAAGGCAGATTAACTAGAAACATTCCATCCCTAAATCTTTCACACAACTATGCATGTTAACATCATTTTTTGTTCCCAAAATTAATTCAGGTGATATATTTCTAATAAGATACAGATCAATACAGAATGTACCAGCACCAAAATAAATTACTGGTTGATTATCAAAATCCAATCTACAGAGTGTGGGCAGAGGTTACTTTGGTTTGCCATTATCTCTACTTGTGCAGTATGCTTGGACAGGCCCGGGCACAGTATATTATGTGTTAGAAGGCCTTCAGGAGGTATTACAAAAAATTTCAAAGGCTTCATACAGAATATGCAGTTAAGGTCTCCATTACAAATACACTTCTGTCTGTCTTCTGTATAATCTTCTGAATTTGAAATGAACATTAATCTAGAAGAGTCTACCAGGGACTAAGCTGAGAGCTTATGTATATTAAACAAGAGGTGAAGATGAACCTGTGATACCTATAATCAAGTACACGTTTTTGTTTTGATAAACTCAAATGAATGTGTATTGTAGTGGAGGTGTATCTGGTCCACAGTGGAATAAGAGAAGACAACACAGGATTCAGCTCAAAGCAGTTAAAACTGCTATTTTTATTTAAACAGGAACGGCAGGCAAAAGTACTCTCTTTTTAGCAACAGGATACGTAGCTCAGTTAGGCAGTGCCAACCACACAACACAACCCCGAGTTGCTTGCAGGCAGCTCCTAAATAGATATCCCCCCAAGGCCTATTGGCTCACACACACAAGGGTACATTTACATACACACTGACCAATCGTTCAGACACTCGGTCCTGCGCAAGCAGCTGACTGGCGGAACCGAACACAAATCACAGTGCAGCCAACACAGACCCCTCTCTCATACAGCTGTACTGTGCACGTGACACTCTAGGCAGCACGTCAGCACTGCCTAGACACGAAACACACTTCCACTCACAGACTCACGCAGGGTGACACACACAAATGGCGGGGAAGACAGGATAGCACACACACAGAAATAGTCCTGGTCCCCCCCCTCAAGTTCAATGTAGCACCCTAAAAGTCCCATTCGGGGTACTGTGAGAGCCGCCACTACAGTATGATAAAAGGAAGGTCCCACACCTACCTTGTATACAAATGTGCACACAAAATCAATAAAGCCAACTTGTAACTTTGGTAGCTCAGCAGACTTGTTTCTGTCCATCATGGGCTACACAAAGAAACAACAGTTATTATACTATATTTTCTGATAGATTTCAAAAAAATATATAATGTCATATAAATATATATGTATAAGATACCAAAAATTGAAGATGAACTTTAATGGAATTAGGTGCATTATACACTGTATTATACAAGCATGATAGATAAATATACAGTATATTCTTACAATGGGCTGTTGATCTAGAACTGTCCTTTCCAGATCTCCCTGCTCCCAGAACTCATTTGCTACCATAAGAGCCACCTGGAAAAACAATACATTGACTTTAATGTAGTCAAATTGTCAATGCTGTTTACAAACTTCATACAGAATTTTTGTGGTGCCAGAAAAGAAAAACACACTCAACAAAGTTCCCTAAATAAACAGCTCAGACATTTAGTAGATTTTTTCTTAATTGTTTTAGACTGTGCTAATGAGAATTTGGCCCTGTGTGTCTTGTGATAGTACACATGTTGCTCTTCGTTTTTTTGAAAATGGAGAAAGAGAGACCACACTCTGTACAAAGATGATCTTGAAAATATTTTCTAGTATCTGGCCATAGTATTCCTGCTGTAGTCTGGAGTTGTAGAGATTGTAGTTTGTCTCTCTCTGGAAACATTCATGAGGTGTTGTATTAAATGGAATATTAATGCTGTGCCTACCTTACTTTGTACTTCCCATGGTTTGGTAATGGCAGACAGGTCACATCCAGTCATCATCATTGCCCTTTGATGAAACAGAAACAAAGGCTCAGTAAAAAATGATATTGCTAACTTTTCAAAACATTGATGCAGCACAGTATATTTACACTACGTCCAGTTATCAGAACAAGACCTTAAACTATAACTGAGGAGTCTAGTTTGAAAATGCAGTGTGGAATTTACAGGTGTGGAATAATGTGGTTAACTGAAATACTCCCCTATATATGGTTACACTGAAGAGTGGCGGATCTCAAAACAGCCATTGTTAAATCATTAAAATAGGACCGTCGCTGGTATGTATTGTAAAGACAAATACACAGTAGACATTTAAAATAGGACTCTTTGTGTGTGATGGTTATCAGTGCATACAACCTGTGATTTTCATTCCCTGCCATAAAATATTACAATATTTTACCAAGCAAATGTGTGCTGCTCCTGATTTTGGAGGTGATATTTGAAAAGATGAATATTTACATGATGACTTCCTTCTTGGTGGGGTCCAATGTGATGTACTTTATTTGCTCCTCCTCGGTTGCCATTTTTTCCGTGGCGTCAACAATCTTCTGAAACATACTTCTCTTTCTGTGGAACATTTAAACACATCTACTGTAACACTTCCGGCATGTTCCTGCAATACTGCCTGTTAAATATGTAATAAATACATGGAATACATTCCAAATACATGCTATCCCAGGAATGTCGATTGGTTGTTGTGTACATAATGTATTATATATTGGTAAACTACAATCATTTTAAAAACACTCACATTTCTGAGCATATTTCTTCTTTACAACAAACTCCTGTTATCTTTTTTCAATATAAATCGTGTTCATTTACTGAGTGTTCGCATTTAATTTTCCTGCTCAATACTAAATTACAGATAATATTAGAACACCATATTGTATAGCTAAACGATTTGATTTTAACAAATAATATGACAATGATTCATACAATTAAAATGGAGTAAAACAAAATTTTGTTCTAGATCCCTGTCTTGAAACTTCACCCATTAAACACAACTACTTTAATCTATTGCACACATAAACTACAAATATAAATCGGGAAAGAAGACACAACATTGAAATGGCATAGCTTCACATACAATAGTTATATACGGATCTGCAACATTGCTGGACCATTTAAACAGAATCACTTACTTGAAGTACAATGCCAAGTCAGTTGCAATGATGGCAATTTCAAATAAGTGAACGACAGTTTCAAACTGCCGCTTCTGAAGATTCTGGAAGATATTGAGGCTCTACAGAAGAGATTATGAAAGACAGTTTATATGAGGAACCATGCATTATTATTAAACAAAATCGGAATGATTTATTTTAAGTGCAGTATAGTTAATTAACCTCATCTGCCATAAGGGTCTTGCTGTATTCAAGGTGATGCCTTTCCATAATGGAGGAGCCATGCAATTTTGCTAATGGGGATGCTGACCTGTGGGTAGAAAGTGGTAAATAGAATTATTTCTTGCAGGTGTAAATTCTTTTAGAAATGAACTTTCTTTCTTTTCTTAACATGAAGTGCCATGTAAATATATCAAAGTGCATATTTATAAATGTCATTCATCCCAGAACTCCATCTTGCCTATTGGTGAATTGTAGGGCTCACAGATAGCAATCCATAATGCATACGTCGACAGGTAAATAAGACAGCTGCCAGGTGTAGCCAGAGGAGTTGTGAGAGATGAGAAACAGGTACAGTAAGCACAGAATGCAGACACTGCAACAGGATGACCTTTTGGGAGGAGATCAGCAAAATGCAGAAACATATGGATGCTGTCTCCAAATATCTGCAGGCATAATGGTAAGTGTCAAATCTGACAAGAGTTGTTTATAACATTCTAGGCATGTTCTGAAGCAAGTACAAAGGAATCTAAGCATATAGTAATACATGAATAATATAATTGGGCTTTTAAGGTAAAGACCTTCCTATATATATATGAAAAGAGCTTTGAAACAGAGTTTGAAGTTATAAGTGTAAAAAGCTGTCAGGATGTTAACAATCAAAAGAAAAATTAGAGGCACATTATTTAAACAGTTGTAGCAACATGTGGGGATGTATAATGCTATAGTTTTCGGACCCCCGCTACTTACTTTTTAAGATGACTGGTTTTTATATTATTTATAATATCACAGTGACGTTTTTTTTTAAATTTATTTTTTTAAGCAAAATAGTTAACTTGTTTCTAAATACTTACTTCATCTGGTATAAATTGTTGGTTCCCCTGTGATCAATATCGTGACAAAAAGCAGCTGCTACCATAGCAAATGCCTCAAGATCTGTGTAGTACTTCTTTAGTCTGCCAGTCTGGAAACAAATTTCTAAGTTAATAATTGCCTTGGTTGGATCCTGCCAAAAGTTGTATAAACATGGATAGCATTGCTCAAATACTAAGCCAAGTGCAAGCTTTTGATCCTTACCACAAACGTACATTTGGCCATATTTTTGTTTGCCTTCTTGGAACTGAGGTTCCATAACAAATTAAACTGAATATTTCATCAATACTGAAGTACAAAGTAGGTAAATAGAGAGTTCATGCTGCATAACTCCCTACAGCAATCACTTTAAATATCTTCAAGCAGATTAGCATTGCTTTTGCTTTTGCTGTTGAATTTATAACACCTTGCAAAACCGGAAATCTGATTGGCTCTTGTGACAGAAAGACAATGATTCTTGGTGGTAAATCTCCCTGGACACACGCCCCAGGGTGGTTGTGTGACCACATGGTACACTGGCTGACCCTGCCAAGAAGACCAATCTGCAATTGGGGGAGGCAGTGGTAGTGGAGTAGTTTTGCCATGTGGTTGGCGCCGAAACCCAAGCCTGGATACGGCGCCACAATCCTGACACCCTGGAAAAAGCTGTGAAACTGGCCGAGGACTTTGAAGACTCCCAGGTCTCCACCCGGACAGAGATACGCATGGCTGCTGTCCACCAGAGCAGATGAGCATCACCTCCTCTCTCTCTCTCACCACCACCAGGGGATCCAGACCTCCAAGACCGCCGACCCCAATGGGCCACCTTGCCTCCACTTCATTTTAACAGTGAGAGAGGTGCTGCAGAGTTCGACAGGGTTCTCACCCTTCGAGCTCTTGTACAGTCGACAGCCTCGTGGCATCCTCGATCTGTTGAGAGAGGGGTGGGAGGAGCACAAAGGCTCATCCAAAAATTTAGTGAAGCATGTGCTCCTACTAAGAGATCACCTGGATTTGGTCGGTCGGTTGGGATTAGCCAGTTATTACTGATGCTTTATCCCCGAGTAGGCCACAGTGGTTAACCCTTTAGTTGACCTCACCAAAAAGAGTGCACCAAATTTAATGAAATGGTCAGTAGAGTGTCAGGGGGCGTTTGATACTATTAAGCGAAGACTCTGCCAGGCCCCCACTCTCATCACACCAGATTTCACCACACCAGATTCATCCTCCACACCGATGCGTCGGATGTGGATTTGGGTGCGGTCTTGACCCAAAAGGTTGACGGAGTAGAACAACCGATATTGTATATCAGTAAAAAGATGCTCCCTCAGGAGTGTAACTACTCCGTGGTCGAAAAGGAGTGTCTGGCCATTAAATGGGCTACTCACTCTTTATGATACTACCTGCTGGGTCATTCATTTGATCTTGTCACAGACCACGCCCCACTCAAGTGGTTAAGCACAATGAAGGACAGCAATGCCCGGATAACTCGGTGGTATCTGGCATTGCAGCCATTCATGTACCACATGGTACACCGTGCGGGAAACCACCGAAATGCAGATTATTTTTCCCGGGAGGGGGGAGTAATGGGAAAGGTAGATTCAGCCGAATGTTCCTTCGGCTCCACTCTGAGTGATGGGATATGTGACAGAAAGACAATGATTCTTGGTGGTAAATCTCCCTCCCGACCTGTGAGGGCACTAAGTAACGGGAACAGAGTATCCTGGACTCTTTGGCCTGACACTTCATTCCTAGGGTTAAAAGGAAGTCGGTCAAAAGGGGGCAGAGCTTCGGTGCATTAACTCATCGACCCAGAAGGGAAATGATGTGGCAGCCGCGGGGTTATGTTTGACGGTATAAATAGGGGACAAAGCGATGTAAAGACAAAGTCTTACTTCAGCTGTGTATATGCAGTCAATCATTATAATTTAGCAAATTGTCATTAATTATTGATTTTATTCTTATGTTTTACTCATGGTAATTGAGATTAATTACGTTGTACTTTATTGTTGTATTCTGAGTTGTTCTGTCTATGATGCTACTTTAAAAACTCTCTATCAGACTGTGAGTGACTTGAAACTCAAGCTTCGCTTTCATGGGTTATGGATCCATCTGCACTTTCCTGTATATTTTACACATTCAATAGGGCTTTGTCATTTTTCCTCTATATATACCATTTTATATTACAAACAATGTGTCATAGACAAGCAATATACTGTAAAGCCATAAATATTTGCAAGCCTTTTATTATGCATTTTTTGCCAACATTTTCGGCATGAATATCAAATTCCACTAACAATACATACTTTGTACATTGCAACAGGTCTGCAAGATTTCTGGAGCAAAATAGGTTTTATTGGTGTGATTTACCAAATATTTTGGTCGCAAATATTTATGGCTTTACAGTATACTGTAGACACAAAAATGAGATATTGTAAGTACACAGCAAAGATAATTTTAATAAGGTAGGCGTTTTATCAAATAGATATTGGGTTTACAAAAAATGTTACATTTTGATGTTTAAAAACAATGCTTTTAAAGAGATTATTTTCAATTTTGTTTCCAAACTGGGGGGGCTTCACCCCCCAGAACCCCAAGTATACATGAATCTGCCTCCTCGCCCCTGGACACCACCAACATTTTTATGGACCCAGCGACTATGCTCCAAGATTTGATTACTCACGAACCGATATGCACACACACCATCCGTAGTGCTTCTGCAGCAACCATTTATTCTACTGTAAGCATACCCCCTGGCTCCCGAAAAATACATTTTACATATAGAGTTGTGGAATTTGTGATCCCGCAGTACAATAATACAAGCAACACCTGTGTTTCATACTCTGACTGCAAGCAAGATTCAAGAAACAAGCATTTAAAAACTTCATGTGCTTTGATAAGAACCCTAACTCTCATGCATATATATATATATATATATATATATATATATATATATATATATATATATATATATATAGAATATGAGACCTATATATACACTGGACACTTTATTATCTTTATTCCTCCATTGTGCAAAATATTATTTTAGATTTAACGGATTAGATCTGCATGTTTCAAGTATTAATTGTTATTTTGTTCCACATCAAGTAAGCCATTCACATAATGAACAACACAGTAGGGCTTCAGCCTGAAAAAGATTTCAAATTCAAAAGCTTACCATGAGCAGTGAGAACATTGTCTGCCCCACGTTGAAGCCGTGCCGCCAGTTGTGATAGGTTATATCTCGATAACCTTTCCGAACAGTGTACATCCACCGTGTTAGCACCTTGTTGAAAGAAAGACAAATACAGGACTATTACTGTATGCATCACCATTAAAGGGTGCTTAAAATAATATTATATTGATCATAATAAAAGGTTAAATGGCAGTTTACTGTAACCCTTAGAGGCACATCAAATCCAATAGATGCTTATCCATTCTATTGGGATAATGTGCTGTGACCATGAACGCTCCATATAAAACTTTACCACAGTGAATTTACTTGGTGATTTTGTAGTTTTCCCATTTGTATACAATACATTAATGATTGTTCTATTGGCTACCATGATTTTAGTTTTCTTTCATTGTATATTACTAGACTATGGGATAAGTTTTATTGAACACTAACAAAGGCATTAGCCAAGACTTTTGTCTACTGTCATTTCTTCCAGTTTTATCTCAGAACAAATGTTGAAAGTTGTGGTTGAAGGGTTTGTTTATCTTACATCACACACACATACATATGCACTTACTTCTGGAGGTACTTTGAACTTTTCAACCACATTGATTTCATAGAAACACCGAATTCCACATTTAATCAAATCAAGTTCAGTAACAGGCAAGTCACTGAAGTGGAATTCATAAAGCTCAACATCTTTGGGATCAGGTAACTTTGATTTCTGTAAAAGATTAAACACATACAAATATATGTACAGTATATAGATTGCCAGGACCTTTCCTAAAATATAAGGAGAACTACTATAAATATTTTGATTGATTGAGTAGGTTTATAGTTTATATATATAAAAAAATGGGGTTTCTTACCAAATGATATTCAATGACAATACAATGGTTTTGTATTCAGGTTATATACTTCAGATTATACTTTTGTGCAAAGGGTTTGTTGCCTTATTCTGTCTTTAGTTAGGTCTGGTTTAGTTCTTCTTGCTGAGCCAAATACTGTATAAGGTTTCCCTTAAAAATATAGTCGGCCTTACCAAGAATTTGATAAGATCCTTAGGATCACAGTCCTCAGGTTCAGCATTGAACTTCTCCAGTGTATTCTAACAGAAGGAAAAAGAACATTTACAAAAGATATTCTCTCTGTTGTTTCCACATATTTGTATGCAAATCACATAAACAATATTTTGTCTTACCATAACAGTCAGAAGCTCAGACTTGGTGCACTTGGTTTGATACATGAGCATTTCCTGTGCAATATCTTTCCTGTTTTCCATCTTATTCAGTCTGTCGTATGTGTCTGTGTTAAGTACAGACCATCCCAGAAATTGTGTGAGCGCCTAAAAAAATTATAGTTCTTACTTAGGCCTAATTACTTTCCGTACCCATCGTACATACACATCTGAAACATGATTAAGATAAAAAAATATATACAATGCACGTTGAGAGATCTTGTGTTTTTTTCGGATTCAACACTTCTGAGTGAGTCTTTTTTGCATTCATTCAAAACCAGCAACAGAATGACTGGACTAACCACACAGTTGTAAATAAAGCTGTTTAATTCAGGTTTCGACATATTTTCTTTCATAGATAATACTTGTTACATAAACACAACACTCCATGAACATTCATAGTGCTGTGTTTAATGCATTCAGGGTGGCGGTAAAGAATTCAATACTCAATGAACAACCATGGTGTATCCACAAGTGTGAAGATATACCATAAAGAGGGAGCTTAATGAAGTCCCTTATTAACACATGAATACATGAAATGCTATTATTTGGCCTCATTGCTGTTTTCACCTACGTTTAGCATGATTCCTTACTGTCAACTCTGGGTCTATTCTAAATAAGTATCTAATTTAAAATGTGTACTTACTTCAGTGATCTGTTCATCATGTTCATCGAATGGTCTGCCATCCTTCCTATTGTAGAACGTGGCGATTCCCACAATTTCTTCCTTTTTGTTGACAATGGGTAGTGACAGGACATTTTTCATCACCCAGCCAGTCTCATCAATGGGGTCTTTCTACAAAATACATGTGACAGACTTGAATATTAAACATTATAATATAATTGTGTGAACTCCAATAGCAATTATGATGATAGCGGGTAATGTACAGTACAGTGAAATCTGAATTAATGGTAGGATGCATGTATGAGCCAAGAGCACTTACTTGGAACGTGAAGTATTCATCTGCTGCTACATTCATCATGTTACAAATCTGCATCATGACAAGAGAAAAAATTAAATTACAGCATAGCATATAGATTTCAAATGAGATATTATTTAAAATTAAATACAGAATTAAGTAGTTTGCATGATTTATAATAATATTTGTTGCTTACTAAATTACATACACAAATCTACATGTCTTCATTTTACATTATCGTACATAGGTGAGTAGCACACATGTTGAATTTTAGTAAAGGTTTAAACACTGTGTTGGAAACATTAAGGTTCTTGGTCCAGTTCAGAATCCAGTTATTGGACAGCATGGTGAAAAGCAGATATTCAGAACTGAGAAGGTGTCTGCTAAGTTTTTATTGTTCATTTTTGCTAATAAATATATTTTTGTTAATTGGAAATTATGTCATTGAGTGTTAATAAGTTATGAAATTACAGTAACTTGTACCAGTACATTCATACAGCTAAAAGACTGAGTAAATATCAAAAACAACAGGCCGTCAGTACTGGTAGACACTGTATACTGGTAGTAATCCTTGTTGAGAATCGTCAACACCTTTATAGCATGTTTTTAAATGCCTTCTTACATCTGGAGACCTAGATCTGTCTTAAATCACAAGTGAATTGAGTTTGGCTGTATCAATTTAGGCTCAAATACAACAGCACCAATATGTTTGAAAAAAAGATGGCAATTAATGGATCCTTAAAATAAAGTGTCACCAAATATCCATTTAGAAAGTCCTCATGAGAACCCAAGGGCTATTCAAACAACCATCTGTCAATATGTCACACCTTTTAAAGTGCTGTTATACTAATGGTAGAGCTTACAAATATATATATATATATCGGTACCAATAAAACAAATACTGTGGTAAACAAAATACTGCTGTTTATGGCATTTTTGAAAGGGTCAGAACGCATTAGCAGTAGAAAATGCATTGACTTACAAATCCGTTTTCAGCTACATAAGTTGGCAGCCCGCTGACAAGTGACCAGTGATCTGGAGGAGGGGACCTTTAAATACAAAACAGCAGCAAAAGATTTAAAATAGTTCTGTCTGTTGCTTTTGATTATTATTAAGAAAACATGTTTTATCAAGATACTCACGGTATGACTTTAATTTCTTCAGTTCCATGCAAAATATAATCAACGATCTTATAAAAGATGACTTCCTGTAAAAAGTAAAACATATATACTGGTTCTGTATATACATATATAAGCACATATATTGTTAGGTTCTAATACTTACTGGCAAGTAATAAAATACCTACTCTTCCATCCGGTGTCTTTGGACCCTTGTAAGGTTCTTGTTCTCCAAGTTTTATTGGCCATTCATCATAGAATTCCTGTAAAACAGAATCACACCAGTCACAGAAAAGAATATCTTACTGCTTTTTATATTTTCCTTCTCAATCCATGGGAGTTTGAATGCCAGTGCAGCGCTCCCTGTTTTCCCACAGCCAAGATCATGCCACCATGCCACAGTGCTTTCACTGGATGAGTCCTGGGGGACCCCTCAAATGTTTTCATAAACTATTTTAGCATATCTGTATAATAATAAGGGTATAAAACTGGTAAAAAAAAAAAACTGAAGACAATAATTTAACTGTTTTTTGGCATTTTTTTGTTGTTACATTTGGCTTAACAGAGTAGACATATTTGTGGACTTCAGTATATTGTATACTGTATACTTTATTATTATTATTATTATTATTATTATTATTATTATTATTATTATTATTATTATTATTATTATTGTATATCTGATTGATTGTTGATTGTTTGTTTTTGTTGTAACATTAAAATTACCTCTAGGTATTATGTTAAACTAAATAAAGGAAAAATAAATAAGTACAACACAGAAACAACAGATTAAGAAAAACGGTCATTACATCATTATATATATGACTACAGTAGTTCATAAACTAAATTACAGTAAAATTAGATCCTGCTAAGAAGTAAAACCTCTATTATGACGGGCATAAAAGATGTATATATGTGTGTGTGTGTGTGTGCATATATATGTATATAGTGTCTTATACCTTTTCTTTGGTCATATCCAGTAGACCAACTGAGTATCTTTCACAGTTGAGATACAGCCGAACAGTGTATAAAGCTTTGTGAAACTGACGTTCAATATCTGTAAGTTCTTCAAACACTTTGCTAGCAGACCACAACAGCACCTATTAAAAAGGGAAAAGACGACAAGAACGGTTTTCTTAATTTAGCATTTGAGTTTCATTGTTTGTATACAATGTGTCCCATATTTCATAAACAGTACCATTATAGTAAGTATTCAGCAATTAACAAAAGCAACATATTTTAAAGTTCCAATGAAGTAATAACCCTCAAATTTTGTAAAGCATTTCAGCACAAATTCTTGAACAGAGAATAGCTATAAAATACTAACACACTAGAGCTTAATTCCTTCACCTGGACATTTGTTAAAACTGAACTACAAGCTCTCGTCAAAGTAAACACTTCACTTAAAATGTATAGAAATGTACCTGGCTCCTTCGCGATTCCACATTGAATAGGTACGTGATGTGGTAGTGAGTCAAAATGAAAGAAGCAAAGTTAAGGTATTTGACAAAAAGCTGAAATATAGACAAAAAGAAAGACGTGTCAGTTTGAGCTGCCATTGGATCATAACGTGATGATTTCAAACTATTATGTAAAGAATGGAGTTACCTCCTCATCTGCTTTAGAGAACTCAGGTTCACCAATTTTGTTAATCGCCATTATGACAGCCAGCACTTCTTTCCCATATGTAATCGGAGTTGCCAACATGCTGGTGGTAGTGTATCCAGTCTGTTTATCCACAAAGTCACTAAAGTGTGTATTCTATGATAAAATAAAGTAGCATTTACTAGCGTTAGTGTTCAATTTAATATGAAGTAAAACTACTTAACACACTCAACCCAATTTACACCTGTTTTCTACTGTTTTTATTTTGTTATGTATAACTACTTGCTTGTGTGTGGTACAGGCATGTGTTATACATCAAATGGCATAAGGATCAACAAGGTCAGGCTGGCACAGATGAAAATAAATGCAAAACAATGTATTCACTTTTCAAGAAAAATGATGCTTGATCAGTGTTATATTTTTTGTATTCATAGGTTCATTGAAAAAGAAAAAGGAAAAAAAAAACTGTACCATTAAACTTCAATATGTAATGAATCTGGAAAAAAATGAAACAAATTGGATAAAAAACATCTGATTTATTAACATATTTACCAAATATAATAAAAAAGATAGAAAGAGAAATAGAAACATGTTTTAAAAACAATTACACAACTATCTCTCCAGAACAGTTCCTGTCTACTTGTGGCTCAGTAAAGGCTTGCTCACTTTTAAACGAGACTGAAACCGGAAGGCTGTTGAAGCGAGATCTCAACCAGGAGGCTTGCTATTGTGGACGCCCCAAAATGAATACTGCAGAAAGAGTAAAATATAGCGTTATACATCCCCATGTGTTGCTACAACTGTTTAAATAACGTACCTGTAATTTTTATTTTCATTGTTAACATCCTGACAACTTTTTACACTTATAACTTTAAAGTCTGTTTTCAAAATTGCCGCTCTAGTGCACTGATAGTGTAAGGATCATTGCCCACATTGTCAAACAGGTAACACAGCAATAACAATCCATGATGTGTTGCAGAACACAAAAGCCAGAGCACTTGTTCTTTATATATATATATATATATATATATATATATATATATATATATATATATAGAGAGAGAGAGAGAGAGAGAGAGAGAGAGAGAGAGAGAGAGAGAGACAGATCTCAAACCACAGTGCACTAGAGCAGACATTTGAAAAGACATTTGAAACAGACTTATAAGCGTAAAAAGGTGTCATGATGTTAATAATGAAAATAAAAATTACAGGTACATTATTTAAACAGCTGTAGCATCACGTGGGGATGTATAACGCTATATTTTTCGGAACCCCACTACTTGCTCTTTAATTTGTTAGCTTATTGTAATGTATTGATAAGTAAATGTTAATGATACAGTTAACAATTATAGTATTCATAACCACAACACTCTCTATCCCAGGTAACACTATTCCTTCATGATTTATTAATGCTCAAGGGGTTTAATATAAAGTCTAGAATGTATAATTAAACAATGTGTACGTACATTGTTACAACGTGCCTCTCAAGTATTGATAATATTACAAAACACCATAAAATTACTCACTTCTAGACCCACAGTTACATATTTGGGTGCCAAGCAGTAGAACTGTTGTGTTTATTTTTGGTAGCACATATACCTGGGTTTAATTTTAGTTTTGGGTAGCCCAGCCATGTTACCATGACAACACATCCCTGTTAGGCCTGATGAAATGGATCCTCCTTGATCTTTTTTTTTTGTGTAATCAGTCTTATAAATTTAGAGGGATTATCCAGCAATCCCTCCATTTGGCAGTAAGAAGCAGTAAGTCAGATGGTTATAAACATTGAAACCTGCTGGAAACACTGTTTCTGGTTGGCAATGTGCTTTGAAATTACTTAACACACATTTCAAATTTCATTCTTCAGTTTTTACATCTGTATAGTTTAACAGACAACATTTTGTGTGATGAATTTAAATTTCATATGCATCTTTATTATATACAAGATGACTTTCTAATTCCTCTAATTTTTTCCTAAACTATTTCATTTCATTTCATTTACACACAGACACTTTACTGTGAAATTATTGATTTATAGTGTTTCTTGTGGTGACACATAGCCTAAAGATGCAACATTATCTTAGTGTATTCTTAAGACTCATTCACAGTTCACACTGGTATTGCAAGCTTACCTTTTTCACATCTGGTATATTTAAAGTCTTCTTAGTGTGAGCAACCCACCCCACTATACCAACATCGAGAGGAAAAACTATCTCAGCTTCAGGAGCAACAAGGTTTTCCTCCAACTTGGAAGTTGGCGTGACATTGAAGAGAGTTGTTGTTAACTCTGGTGTGCCGTTCCTGGACCTGCATAAGAACATGCTAGACTTGTCTGCTCTCACTAGCTGAGCCAGTCTCTGCAACATTTGGTGGATAGGCTTTTCCAAGCTTGTGGAAGTCTGAATTTCTTTAATCATTTCAAATATAAAATTAGATTCCTCCACTTGGGTAATTTCCTTGAAAGAGGCTGCATCTTTCACATCTAACTTGGAATCTGTATAAGCTGCCGAAAGTGCTTCTGCCCGGATCTTTTTATCAAAATACTCCTTGGCAAACTGGGGATTGTTCTCCAAGTACTTCTCAACAGATTCTGTATTGAGTTCGCCCATTTTTGTGGTTTCTTCTCCCCTTTACACAGGCATCACATAGGAAAAGATAGAATGTTTCCTATAGTTCCGAATAGCATTGTTGCCCTGGTGTGCTGACCACAAATTTCCTGTTGTCCCTTCAGAGCTGACAGAAGGCAATGGCTTAGTGGCTAAGGGGATCCAAGAGGCCGCTAATAATGTGACGTCAAGCCATTAAACCACTGAGCATTCTTAGCCTGTAAATCCCAACCACGATCATTCCAATCAAAGGCCACAAGCGATATATTCCTCTGTACAATTTGCACAGCAAATGTGTTTAAAAGTTTGATTAGTTTGTCAGCAGTCAATAGTGAAATCACGCTCTTAGATCATTGCATAATAATGAACGTTATTCCTATTTGAATATCTATTAGGCAGCCCATAGTGTAATTCAGGGATTGATAAAGAATGCAGTGTTATATGATTTGACTTTGATATTCATATACAGTATTTTATATGTCTGCATCCTAAGTGAATAAGAATAACTTTACATAGAGGAGGCTGTGTGGTCCAGTGGTTAAAGAAAAGGGCTTGGAATCAGGAGGTCCCCAGTTCAAATCCCACCTCAGCAACTAACTCATTGTGTGACCCTGAGCAAGTCACTTAACCTCCATGTACTCCGTCTTTTGGGTGAGATGTAATTGTAAGTGACTCTGCAGCTGATGCATAGTTCACACACCCTAGTCTCTGTAAGTCGCCTTGGATAAAGGCGTCTGCTAAATAAACAAATAATAATATACAACAGGTGCACTAAACCATAAGACTAATTGAAAAGTTAACTTGCAATATGTTTCAAAGAAATTCTTAATTGGTCTGTCTGCTGTAAAATACAGGACCCTCTAGGATTCCTTGTTGTGTGTATCGTTTGTTTTTACTGTATGAGGTTATGAAATGATTTGTTGGATGTTGGAAGTATTGCTATTGCTATTTCTCTTCTGTTCCCACTTTTGTAAATGATAAGATACATTGAAATAGTTCCACATTGACCACTGTTGTTTCCTGTTTATTTCTTCAGCATTGCTTTACACATCATTTTGATTACAAGTTCTAAACACATAGTACCACTCACTTGGTTACATTTCCATGAGTTATTTTAATGTTATGTCATGAAAAGTTACATACTGCAAGCTGCAGTACATTCTATTGATAAGTATACTGCATATCATTTAAAACAAAATGTATTTTCAAAACATTACATGAAGTCAAACAGACTTTAAAGAGTGTTACAAATGTACTTCTTGACAGCCAGCTCACTTGTGTGAAGGCACGAGATCTATAGTGCTTACTCCGTGCTGTAAAAGTGGATAGATTACAATGATATGAGTTAGGGTAGCTTCAGTATTGTTACTGATATCATATTTATAGAAAATGTGTGGCACAAACAAGATGTGCCATGAAAAACTACGTTGTATTAATGTCATGGGCAATGTCTGGCTAAAGGATAACTGCCAGGATTATTGCCATGCCCGCCCATGACAAAATACTGTATAATTTTTTTCATGCATATTCTATACTTTTGCTACAAATACCCACATTGATGCGCTCTTTTGATGAACTCAAGTGATGTCTGAGAAGCAGGAGGGAATATACAGCTCTGGACAAAGGTTTTGTGTCACCTAGAATTATGTGATTGAGATAATGACAACAAAAAAACCTATCTGAACATAATTTAGATATTTTATTTAACATCATGTAATCAAATAAACTACAAAGTGATATTGCAAAAGTTTACTGGAAGCCATAATATAGGGTGATGCAAATCTTTTGGCCATAGCTATAAATAAACACTCTATTAATCCAATTGAAAAGTATATTCTTTATAGAGACAAGCAGCCCATGATTAGTGCAAGGAAGGGCTCATTAAGTACAGATCTAGTATAACTTAAATCTTTGTAAAAGTAATCTAAATAAAACCAGGCAAATGGTGAGTAAAAGACATTTCACAGGGGACATTTTCAGATTTCTAAAACTCAGGGGATGAAAACAGCCTCAGATAGCTTTTTTTTACAACCATGATTCATTTCACTACTAAACCTCTTGCTTTTAACCATAAAAACTTCATTTGTAAAAAAAAACATTCACAATATCACTACATCAATAAACCCCACAGTCTGCTTAGTTACAGGGCAGCAGTGTGGAGTAGTGGTTAGGGCTCTGGACTCTTGACCGGAGGGTCGTGGGTTCAATCCCAGGTGGGGGACACTGCTGCTCTACCCTTGAGCAAAGTACTTTACCTAGATTGCTCTAGTAAAAACCAAACTATATAAATGGGTAATTGTATGTAAAAAAAAATAATGTGAAATCTGTATAATGTGATATCTTGTAATAATTGTAAATCACCCTGGATAAGGGTGTCTGCTAAAAAATAAATAATAATACAAACCTGACTTTTAAAACAACTCCCTTCCCTGCGTGTCTTGCTATTTTTCCATATCAGGCTCAATAGGTTATGCTATCCTCTCTGTAACTATATCTAAATAAAATATATGCGTGTATCTATACCGACCATCAAGTTGAGTCAAGCCTAAAATTAGAAAAGAGCATACAGTATTAATACTGGTTCAGTAATCGGTTGAGAGACGTTCTGTTATCTACTCAGTTCAATAAGTACATTTGACATTCAAGAACTATTATATTGATTGTACATGTATCCATGGTTGCCACAGGAATACTTTGGCAATTAGATAAAGTAGTGAATAGAGTTAGTTCAAACAAGATCACTTATTTGTGAGTAGTGTAGGGACTATTGTAGACAGTTAATAGTCTTTAAACAATAACTGTGTCCTATTAAAATGTACAAACCCGTTTTCAATATCGCTCTCTGAAAACGATGGAGGATTTACACGTTACAAAAAGCCAAAAATAGACCACATTCCAGACTGTTCAAAGTTCATAAATCGTGTTTGTTCAACATGAGTGAATGACTCAATACTGGGTATCTCTTCTTAGAAAGATGGTATTTATTAAGCATGCAACAAAATAAGTTTGAAAATCACACAAAACAGTTACACAATTAATATCACATTAAAAGCATTACAATGAGAACTAAGGTTTTAAACAACAATTTAACAAAGAAATATTAATACATACTGACACTACAACAAGGGATCGCACAATACCTGGTTAGATATTTAAGAGTATTGTTACCTAGCCTGGACAACAGTCAAGTTTTAGCATTCTATTACCTTGTGTTTCTCCAGGGGTCAGGGCCCTTGACCTCAATGGATAAATACTGAGAGCTGAGGGCTCTAGGTGCAGTCTTGTAGTTTCTTTGAATCTGAACAAGCAGGGATCAGAGGGGCAAGGAGATCAGAGGGGCAAGGAGATCAGAGGGGCAAGAAGATCAGAGGGGCAACTGAACTGCTGGACATCTCTGCATTTCTCTACAATGCTGCAATCCAAGAACCCAACCATGCGCCTGAGATCATCGGATGGAAAAGTCGCACTGTGGCTGAGCTGGAAAGCTACCAGCAAGACCATGCCTGGCAATGTGGGGACAACCCCAAAATGAGATCAGCGTACAGAGCCACACACTACGCTGCTGTTGGTTTTGCGGCCCATGTGGATGGCAACAGGCCTTCAACAACATTGAACTCCAAAAGGACACAGTCAGAGACAAAAACGCTGAGGTTGAAACACAAACAAGCCTGATTGCCTCCCTCACTACTGACATAGACAGACTGGAGAACAGAGTCAAGGAACTTGAACAAGACGCCGCAGCTGAGGATCTACAAGACAGAGAGCAACAGATAGGAGACCTCTAGCAGCAGATAGGAGACCTCCAGCAGCAGATAGGAGACCTCCAGCAGCAGATAAGAGACTTCCAGCAGCAGATAGGAGACTTCCAGCAGCAGATAGGAGACCTCCAGCAGGAGATAGGAGACCTCCAGCAGCAGATAGGAGACCTCCAGCAGCAGATAGGAGACTTCCAGCAGCAGATAGGAGACCTCCAGCAGCAGATAGGAGACTTCCAGCAGCAGATAGGAGACTTCCAGCAGCAGATAGGAGACCTCCAGCAGCAGATAGGAGACTTCCAGCAGCAGATAGGAGACCTCCAGCAGGAGATAGGAGACCTCCAGCAGCAGATAGGAGACCTCCAGCAGCAGATAGGAGACGTCCAGCGACAGATGGAAGACCAAAGACAGCAGTACAACTGCCTGAGCTCACTGCTGCAACAACAAGATGAGAAATAGGCTCCACGAAGAGCTAGAAGAAAGGAGGATCTTGTAAAAGCAAATACAGAGATTTGCAACCTCTGAAAGATAAGACTGCAGGTATCAACTCAAAGACTGTCCACAAGAGTTGAATCAACCTCTGTGTCTACTAATAATCCAGAGCTACCTCCCAGAGAACTGGATTATCTAAGGTGGTCAGATCAGTGCTCAGACCAAAGATCCAGAGCTGAAACGGCCCCCCCAACCACGAACAATACTGAGGCAGGAAGCCTACAAGAAGTAGTGATTCAACTCTCCAGAGAGGTGGCTTGGCTCCGAAACAGAGACCAACGATTGGCCACGGGAGCTCCACTTCTCCCCCTTGGTGATGGAGGCGGGCGCAGCATGCAGTCTCCCTCTAGCGGTGGAGGCAGGAGTGGCAGGCAGTCCTCCCATGGCGGTGGAGGTGGGAGCTGGAGGTAGTCTCTCTCTAGCGGCAGAGGCGGGAGTGGCAGGCAGTCTTTTCGTGGCGGCGAAGGTGGGAGCAGTGGGTAGTTTCCTGGAGGCGAAGGTGGGAGCAGCGGGTAGTTTCCTGGCGGTGAAGGTGGGAGCAGAGGGTAGTTTCCTGGAGGCGAAGGTGGGAGCAGCGGGTAGTTTCCTGGCGGCGAAGGTGGGAGCAGCAGGTAATCCCCTGGCAGTGGAGGCGAGAGCGTCAGGTAGTCTTCCTCCATCATCGGGGACTGATGCAGCTCTCCCTCAGTTGCGGGGGACTGATGCGACTCTCCTTCATTCGCTGGGAATTGGTGCGGCTCGCCTTCAGTCGCAGGGGACAGCGGGGCTTCTCCCTCTTGCACTGGAAATAGCAGCAGGGCCCCTCCCATATCTGCAGCCAGGTAGTTGAGCCCCATGGCTGCGATGTCTGGGAGGGACGCTGGGTGGTATTGCTGTTCCCAGGCCTCCCAGCGCTCCCCATCTCCGGCCCACAGGAGGTTTATCACAACGGGGAGGCCCTCCTCGAAATCCCTCTCAGGCTCTAACAGCCAGTCCCAGATCCCCTCAGAGGAGACTGGACCAGACTGCCTCGGAAGACACAGGTAATCTCCCACTGTCGATGGACACTCGGGCTCCTCCCTTTCCTGCCATGGAGGGGGTTGGTCAGGTGCTATGTGCCCAACCTCGCCAACGGCGAATCACCATTCCTCACCTTTCAGGCAGGTGAGGCAGACGTCCAGCATGGTAGAGACGCGGTGGGACTTGCGACCAGCCCCGCGCTACTGTTGGTGCGCCTCCTGCTGATGCTGCTGTTGTTTCCTCTGGCCGATTCTTCCCATTTTTATTATATTAATTTAATTTTTATTTCTTCACAACACAACTCCTCTCTTTTCATCTTTGTAATTTTTTTTTTTAGTATTACATAAAATGCTTATTAAGATTACCTAAAAGGAGAGGCGAGCCAAGATATAGACTTGAAATCTATGCATGTATGTGATTAAATAACTAAAACATCTTATCGTATAAATGTTCATTTAAAAAGTGATTCTAGAAATATTGAACGTCCAGTACTTCTTTTATTATTCTGATTGCATCCAGTAAAATTTGATTTGTCCTTGGTTAAACTACGAAAGACTTCCCATTGTAATTGCTGTAACTTAAGGTATTCATGGCTAAGTCATTTTTAGAGAATGTCTTTTATGTAATAATATAAGAGTTGCTTTGTCACATACTAGTGTAAAATATCTTATATCCGGAATCCGGAATGAAGCATAGGCTTTATGGAAAACTAGGAGCCCCCATTGTAAGTGCATGTAATTTACAGTAGTTTTAAGCGGGGTAATTTTGAGACAATCTCTTCTATTTAATACTATAGAAGTTGCTTTTACTAATGACCATAACGCTATTATCATTTGTTTTGTCATATTGTACAAAGCAAACTGAATGGTCTCAGTTTCAAGCTACTGTGATTTACTTTACACTGCATATTTCTGTGTCCTGATGAATTACCTTGCAGTCCAGAAACATTAAAAAACCAGTTGTTTGGCAGACAAGTCTGTTGCAGTCCTTTTTACAGCTTTACACTGTGCTGAGTGTCTTACAATTTCTAATAGTTAGACATGTATCCTGCATGAAGTTCCACTATGAAGCCTCCAGCATTGTACACTGACAGGTTCAATTGCTTGTACAAACAAAGTAGGGACTAAAGGGCAATCCTGTCTTGTTCCTCACAGGAATTTGGCCAATGAAGTATAGATAAGGCCAGTCTTTACCATTTGGGTTAGACAGTACACTTTCCATAAAGACCAGCACAATGGTACGTTGGACCTATTCTTTAAAGGTTTCCCACTAGCTTTTTCAGCATTTAGATATTAGGACTGAGTTCTCATATACAATGCTTACTTTACTTTAGAAAATATTTAACAAAGTATAGCGTGTGTCCATATTGCACAACTTAACTGAGAGGATAGTGCACTGACATAACACATGAGAACTGCAGGTTCTAAGTTACATAAGGAAACTGATGCCTGCCAAAATTCTAGTTAATTATCTTGATCTCAAATGCCCAAAAACACTACAATAGTGTTTTTGTAAGAGTGTTTCTTTTACCTCTGCAGACAGAGCTTGCCAGAGCTTGTAACATCCCTGTTGAACCTGAACATTTCTGAGTGAGCCCTGTTACTGTTGAAATGAAACATGCCAAGAGAAAATGTTATGAAAGCAAGTCCTGAAGCACTAAGAAGTGGCAGAGGGTAAACATTTGGATTGCGTTTAACAGGTTTTGGCTAATAGATTCCAGATGCTGATCTGAAACTTTTATTTTTTATTTTTAGCTAATTTATCATCACTCAGGCTGTTTTTCCATAACAAAACTAGACTCTCAGCCTCAAACACACTTTTTGATTTTGATAAATGGAGGTCAAGATGACAGAGCAAATGAAAGCGGCTTGTTGGAACAGGGCCTCAACCTCATTGATTTACCTGGCCAATTGAAATTGAAACAAACGCCCTAGGGGTATGACGAAAGAAGATCCCAAACAGAGCACTCTCTATATAAGCCTCTCAACTAACTGGAGCCTGCAATTTGGCATAAAACCTGGTGACTATTTTACAGGTAATCTCTCAACTAGAATCATACTTGCAAACAGAGAACACTCATTTTTGGAAGAGTATTTTAAATATGTATTGCTTGAGCAGTGCATGCAATGAAAAGATGAAAACTCCAAAATTTCATGGACGGAATCTTTTGCTTCAAAAAGAGATTATAGTTGATAGATGTGATTAATGTGTTTTTTTTTTCAGAGCTTGACATTCTGTACTGGTGAAATGATGTTTCGCTTATTAGTAGCTCTGTGCTTTGTTGCCAGCTGTTGGGCACAAGATAATTGCTTAGTAAGCAACATCAAAGTGATGCAAAATTTTGATAGACACAGAGTAAGTTTTTATCATCTAATTGTGCTTTTCTCTTTTTCTCATCTTTCAAAGCATTAAAGATCTTTTTTCACGATTTTTCTTCCATTGCTATGTCTCGCTGTATCCATTTATTTGGTCTATATTTCTTTCTCTAGTCAGATAATGATTTTTGAGTTTCTCCTTAGTATGCAGGAACATGGTACGCTGTTGCCAAAAAAGACCCAGTGGGACTTTTTCTTCTAGATAACATCAAAGCTAACTATGCCATCAATGAGTATGGTGTAATGACCGCCACAGCCGAGGGAAGAGTCATCATTTTAAAGTAAGTACAGCTTATATATATTTTTGAAAAACATGATCTGTGACATTTCTTGTGATTTCTTGCAGTTGTTATCACTTTACGTAATGTCTCCTGATCTTTAGTAACTGGGAGTTGTGTGCAGAAATGTTTGGCACTTTCGAGGATACAGTTGATCCCGCTAAATTCAAGATGAAATACTGGGGAGCTGCTGCTATACTTCAACAAGGACGTATGTAAAAATATATATATTTTCTTTAGCACTTCAAAATTAGTTGTTTAATCTCCACAGTTTATGTTTTTTTTAATTTTTTAAATATGGAAAATGTTCATATTTCTCAAGCATTTACTGCATGTGGTTTGTTTTGGACAACTGCAAGTTTTTAAAAGTTTAATAACATAGTATTTGACCAAATATGTTTATTTTACTTATTCATACTTTAGTATTGGGATAATATACAACTAACCACTACCCTATGTTGAAATACTGCTCCAATGCTACTGTATGTACAGAAAAAAAGTCCAGCCTCCTGGTAACTTGTGTTCACTCTTGGGTTACTTATTTGTGGACTTCTACAACAGCGGATTTCACTTAGAAAAACCACACTTGTATAACAGCAGGGGGTTTCTCGTATCAGCAAGTATAAAATGCTCTTTGCTTTGACAAGTTCTGCTTTTTCTTCGTATTCAGTTGACAACCACTGGGTTATAGACACAGACTACGACAACTATGCCATCCACTACTCCTGCCGCGAGCTGAGCTGGGATGGCACCTGCTTGGACAGCTACTCCTTCATTTTCTCCCGCGACCCTAAAGGCCTGACCCCAGAGTCACAGAGGATTGTCAGGAAAAAGCAGGAGGAGCTCTGCTTGGTTGGGAATTACAGGCGTGTGACTCATGATGGTAAGAATAAACTTAACCCTGCACCTCTCAAAATGCACTTTTCTCCTTTGAAGACAGAAACGTATGTATAGCACTGCTTGTATTAAATAGAGGGGATCTATTCAATTGATTTTAAGAGTGATGTATCTAAATACTACCATCGTTTAAATCATTAAAAGAAGATGACTTTGAGAATAGCCAACATCTCCAAAAGTGTGTTTGAGTCTGTTAAGTGTATTTTTGTCTGTAAAATGAATTATGATACGCCACGGTTAAGATCCTTTGAATAGACCCCAGGATGTCTTAGCAAGAAAGCACTGTAGCAAGTACCAAAAAATGGTTAAACCCCCTGGCAATGTTCAGGCTATGATGATGTATGTAACTGTCTCTTTTATTGTTATTTACCGAGGTCCGATTTGATTGCCTACATTTTATGTTTTATTGCAGGATTCTGCAAGAAGTACAGAAAATAGTATTAAAGAAGACAACATGGATCGTGTTGCAGTATCTTTCCAGACAAGAGCAAACTGCTGATTGTATTCTATGAATCTAGCTTCATCATGTAGACTTCATTTTTACAAAAGATGTTCACTTAATAATTTCAGATATAATTTTGTGCACACGGCAAGTTTTTTTGTTGTTTTTCTTTTTTTATTAAAAACAGTACTGGATGTACATATTCTCCCTGTTACCAGCTATTTCTTGTTTCTTTGTTGCACAAACAAAATTGAATTACCGGTATACACGTTTAAACAAATAATGCTGTTTAATGCAATATAAAATATAAATAACCTTGAATGTAATCCAGTCGCTTATGTCCTGAATAAACCAGCATGTGTAATTGATGTTACTTCCACTGCTGTAAAAAGATGCAGTCAAAAATCAAAATGTTGATATAACACTCACTACAACTGGAGGATCCATGTGATGAAGGTTCAAAAGGGCCTTTATTGAAATGTAGATAAACACACCATTGCTACAAACACATACCATGTCCTTAACTGGTTTACAGTACACCGGCTACCATTTTCCAGAACCAATGTAAACTTTCTTATGTTCTTATATACAGAACCAAAAAAAAAAAAAAAGATACAGAAACTAAATAAAATCTTTAAAACTGTTTAAGAGAACTATTCATGAAACAAATGTGTAAAATGATTTCAATTTTTTGTTTAAAATGAGCACTGTTGAGTAACATCGGTAAATATATTGTTTCACACTTTTAACATCAATCAAGACATATTAAAAATGTGCTTGCAATTGAATTGTGGGAGGTGTATAAACTACAGTGTTATCTCCAAACATGTCCCTATAAATTAATAGTTTTGGGCCAATGCAGTTTTAGCTATATGTGCAGCATTTCATATAGCATGATACTGTATATTGATAAGACTGACTATAAGTAACTTTAGGCATTTTGAGGTCTATATATCATAGGTGTACTTGGTTCAAAATGTAACCCAACTAACTAACAGATCACCATTGAGGGGATTCAAATACCAGCAAAGGAAAAGGGCAAGGACACTAACACTCTTCTTTTGGACTAGGATCTTAGCAGAGACACTTGACACACTTTTCCTATTGCAATATAACAGTGGGGTGCAGTTTATGATGAGCAGCACAGCCTTGGAGCATGGGCAACGATTTCACCATCACATGCAATGTTTGGATACACAAGTATACAAAGAGCAGTATTCAGTTTGACATCTCTGAACATCTCCTGATCAATCATGATAAGGTTATTTAAAGTACTACAAACAATAACCGTCCCAAGCAGCCCATAAGCACACAACCAGATCAGCATGATATGCTACAGGAACACATATCTCTATTTGGCTTCACAAAATGAATGCTAGATTATAATAAATTCTGATTTAGGGTTATTAGTAGATTTTAACAGATGTAGAGATCTATCCAAAAACTGCCCCCCATTCATTCACACCACAGAAAGGAAGACTTGTTTCAATGTCTTAGCATGTATCTGGTCTGCTTAGCTGATTTTAAAGTTATCAAAGATGTAATGTTAGAGTTACAAAGGTGGTTACTGTACAAACTAGTTTAATTTCTTAACTTCCACCTATCAACCTCATCCCATGGTTTCCCAGCAGTGGAAGTCACATTATTATTTTTTCATTAGGTTTTCAGTTGCCCTTAATTATTTTTGTTTGTAAATTTCCATATACTCTAAACATTAGGCTACACTGCATTGACAATTTCCAGCCATCTAAACTATGTTAACTGTTATTAAGACATATAGGAGCTGAACAATGTACCAACTAATTTATCAATTTTCACAGGGGTTCTGGCATTAAAGGTGACATAAAACGTAAAATGTTTCAATTTAAAGCAAACAAATTATTCAGTCTGAACAAAGAATTTTCACATCGATGAAAAACAATCATTTAATGACAGAAGTACAAAATAGAGAACACGGGAAGGCAAACAATTACAGTTCACATAGTCGTGATCAATATTTACAGCTCTGCTCAAGTGAAGATATGTATATATGAAAGATGTAAAACGTAATTGCAGAGGCTGTTTTAATGTTTGAGGCAATGAGTTCCAAAAATGAGATGCCTGAGAGAAAGACAAATGTTTGTTCTTAATTTAGGGACTTTAAATGTAGGCACATCCTTATCAAAGTTTTTTTCTTTGGTCAATAACAATAACTGCCTTACAAATAGCCCAATTTATATACATTTGTAAACTGGTAATGGCTCTTAACTAGACAGACATTTTATGTATTTTAATTACAATCAGAACAAAAGTGCTTGCATACAGCAATAAGAAAGCTCAGTAACAGAAGGTTTCTGTGATTTTCCAAAGCAGGACATAGTAGAAAACATATGTTCTCCAGGTTTGTTTCAGCATACTATGTAAGAATGCTTGGCAGGACTGTTTTTATAAAGCAGGAGTTACTATAAGCAACGCAATTTATGTTGGCAACATTATACAATCCACAAATCAAAATCAAGCCAGCATTATTAAGACAAACAAGCACAACAAACATGCACCCTGCCAAGAATATAACACATGACATCTGTCGGTATCATTAACTATTAGTTTCCTGCGACAAATTCAATGTGTTCAATAGCACCTCATTCCAAATCAACAAAAAGTCCAGTTTTTATCTTCTTGGTCACTTGAATTCAAAAAGAGAAATGGCTTCATGAAGAGGCACTTCATGAAAGCAGGAGATTTATTGCTAATAAAAAAAAAAACAACAAAAAAACAACATTGGTCTAGAATATTGGTACTGTTTTCAAGCAATGAAAGGCTTCACCAAATTATTTATCGATATGCATAAACAATCTCTCATTCATGAATCAAATGTGGCTTTATTCTTTCAACATGCATTGTGATGGGAAAATAATTGATCCAATAAAGCATAAGGGCCTAAAATAGCATTTATCTCAACAATACCTTTTGCGTTCTCTCAGTTATCTGGCAATCAAACTCTTGTAAACCGATTCTGGTGCAAGATTTCCTTAACCTTAGTAAGCTAATTTAATCTAGTGCCTAAAATAGTATAATGCAAGGGTTTACTTATGCAATCTAATTTCAGCCATAGATCTGTTGTACAAAGTACAGGACTGTTTGGTCTGTTCCAAAATATACCTTGCACCAGGACGTGACCTAGAGTGCTTTAGAAAAAGGCAGTGCTAAAATATGCAGCACATCCACGTAGAAACCTTAAAAACTCTTAAACAAGTTTTAAATAAAAAGTGCTCCATTAACAATAGAACTACATTATTGAACTTTAAGCCACAGCATCCAAAAAAGTTTTATGGCACACAACACACATTTTCTTATTGACTTACACATTTATTTATATATATTCAATACTAACCAGGAGAATTTAGTAACACTTACTATCGATGTCTTGTTCATGTTTATGAAATATAAACTAAATACAAATTAGACTATTATACTATATGTGTTTTTTAAATCAAGGGCTAAAGTCCACAACACATAAAAATACAAAATATTAAAAAAAAAAAAAAAAAATCTGCATTATATATCAAAATTGGCTTTGAGCAGCAGCAGCAGTAGTAGTAGTAGTAGTAGTGCACATAATAATATTGTAGGGTTTGCTTTAATATAAAAAATAACTGAATATTAACACCCGAAATCATAATAAAAGGTAGCATGTTCTGTATAAATATATTAAAATATATTTCCCTTAACTGGGTTATTCTAAACAATAATCAATGTGTGTCAGCAGCTCACGATGCCGACTGGTTGGATATTTGGCTCTGCATCTTGGGCACTCCAGAAAACTCTCGTCAAGAAGATTGGAGATCTTGGGAGAGGATGTATGGTACAAAGCTGGATCCTGCATAGATGGCTGCTCATCAAACTCATGTGTGTTGCTGCAGCTAGGCTCAGATAGACGCAACTCTTGCAGCCGTTTCTGGAAAAACACAAAAACAAACAAATACATAGTGCACTCTCTATCACTCCAATGACTTGCTTTGTAAGTACAGTTTTACAGAGCCTTATTTATATCTGTATCAACAGACAGCCATTGTAATAAAAAAACAGTTTTACATATTAAAACATTAACTTACACTGTATACACCTAATGTTGTACAGTAATTAAATAGTGAACGATCTGTGGAATTAATGACAGTTAAGAAAAGCAGTTCTCTTAACTGTGTTTTTGTTTTCTTTTTTGTACGTTTAGAGGTTTGTCTGTTTCTAAACATTTGAAAAAACAGCATAATAATTAGCAAGCACACATATTGCTCTGTATTTCAGTAGTCAACCAGCACATAGTTTTCCTAGTAGTGTTGTTTATCTTACTTACTGTTGTTTCCAACCTCGTTATCTGTTCTCTTGCTTCGCGTAGTTCCTTTAACACTTTATACAGCTGTTGTTGTAAACTCTGCCAATCCAGTTTTTCACTTTCAAAGTCTTCAGTGGACATATGGATCTAGTAATAGATCCAAAGCAGGTGAATATATGTTTGCAAGTGGATTAGATCGAAAATCATTTGAACATTTTTTTTAAATCATGGAATAAAGCAGTACCTTATGGTAGATGAAGACAAATGACAACAAGAACAAATCATCACTTTGAACCAATGGTTCAAAGTAACAATGGAAAAGGAAGAGCGTCTACTGCAGTGAGCTTGTGGAACCTACAGTACACCCAATATGTCTGCGGCCCTAACGGCTGTTAGATGTGCCAAATTCTCATTTGAAGGGTTTTACAAGATTCAGCATCTACTTTTAGCAATTTGGAATGTTATACAAAAACACACAGTTCTCTACATATATACAAACGGAAGTTTGGCCTTCAGTATATCCCTGTCTCCAGGGAAATGCATCCCCATCTCTCAGAACTACATGTAACTATAAATACATGCCTTATTTTATGAAAAAGCACAGGCCATCTTAGAAAAATAACTATAGCTTGTTCTAGACAATGTTGAATTTTATTCAGTAAAAACCTACTTTAAAAAAATTGAATTCTTTGACATAATCATTTAAAAAATCAAAAAGTATCATACCATGGCTTCATCCACAGTATGCACTTTTAAAAATAAAATTGGATGAATTGGTTATCTAGATATTAGTAAAATGTGTGACATGTATGCAAGTAAAGACAGATAGACAGGGACAATCACATCCTTCGTCCCCATCCTTTTCCACGGAGTATTTTATTATCTGGGGAATTTGAGGGACCACCTGGGATTTGCTCACATACCAGATTGGGATCCTCTGCTCTAGATGATATGTAAAACTCTAAACTCCACTACAGCACAGTTAAATAACTGTGTATAGGGCTGACTGTAACACAAACAGAACATGGTCCTTATGGTTCATTACAATTGTGCCAATAAAAATCTGCCACATCATTCCAGTGATTTTTAGTCTGCATTTTATCAGTATGATAGAAAAAAATATTTGCCTAGTGCTTAAGTTATAGTAACTATAGAGTCAAAAATAACATTTGTTTTTAGCTAAAAGGTTACTGTTCAATTTAAAAGTATTTAATAATACTCTCACTGAAATGATGCAGTGTTCACAGATCCAGTACCACACCACAAAGGAATGCACATTTTATCAAAGTTATTTTATAAAAGTAGTAAGTACCTGCTGCTCCAGGACAGCAATTCTCATTTGCTCCTCCTGTTGGCTTAACAATGAGTTCTGAAGGAGATTCACCTGTAAAACAGAACATTTATAAAAATTATTATTTAAGTCTGAGACCCATATAACCTTTTTAAAATGTACCAAACCTTTATTGAATTCGACTAGGTTAAGATTGTACAATTAATAGAAAGACTGAGAAATAAAAAATTGAAATTTTGCTGGACAAAAGACCTTTTGTATTACAGGCTGAAACATCAATATTCCGCTAAGAAATCATGCTTGAACTACAAAACTGTCACAGGCTAATGACTAAGAATACAAAAATACTTCAAATATTTACTTATAGTCCAGTAGGCATTCAATGCCGGGAATTGAATACTCAGCAATTCCACTAGATTTTAGATAATGACAGATGTAGATTACAATGAATCAAGGCTAATAAGCAAAGTATCACATATGGTAGGTTTTCAGCTTTCTGCATTGCTGGTTTGTGACATACTCCGTACACTATACGACATCTCAAATTAATTTACAGCTCTCTTAAAATATTCAATAGTGCAAATAGTAAAAAAATAGTAGGGATTGCTTTAATATAAAAAAAATATTTGAGAAAATCACAATCATTCAAAGATACAGTACACCATCGCTATAACGCCCTTCACTATAACGAACCTGGCCCCTGGACCCCAAATAAAATAAAAAAATAAAAAAGACAATATAAACACACACTGTCAACATCCCGGTCTGTACGCATGGGATGCCACCTCCTCAGTGAAGTCAACTCTTTTGTCTTAATAAAAAGCGCACACAGTGTAACAATGCATCCGAAATGAAAATCATTTTATGTTGTAACAAAGTTGGAAACTATAGTATACTGATGGTTTGAAAAAAAGGAGTAACACAGGCATATCTCTGTAGTGAATATAGCACTCTTTTTTTTGGCTTGTTCAGCAACCATGCGGCAAAGTAAAACTGATTAAAGAAACAACAACAAGATAAACTTGAGGATCTGATGAACTTTTCATGTCTGGTTGATCTGGAATAAAAGCTCAGGTTGGGATTCTTGCATGTTGGATTAAGATTTGGTGCACTTTGAAACGATTCATGTCAGACTGATTTTGAATAAAAGTTCAGCTTCAATTTTTGCTTTTTGTACTGCGTTTTAATTATTTAACGAATAGGATAAAGCAAAGGCAAAATAGTAGATACATGAGATGAACATGTAATCCTACTTTTATTCATAATCTCATCTCATTAACTTACTCCAACATCATTATCGTTCATTTTGATTGTCCTTTCGCTATAACGAACCCCCCGATATAATGAACAAAAGGCTTGGACCCCAACAGGTAGCAAGGGTGTACTGTATGTCCAAATCATTAAGATCTAAAATACATTTAGAGATATCTGAAAATGATTTCCAGATATCTTTAAAAATGGGGCTTTAAATTAGATACCTAAACTGCATTTTCAGATATTTTTAAACAATTTTAAGATCTCAAAATGTTTGAGATATCTTTAAATATCTAAAATTCAATTTAAGATATCTTTAAATGACTTCCTATTCATTTTGAGATGTCTCTAAATGGTTAGGAAGTCCATTGAAAACAGAGCACTTTCACAGGAATTCATTTAGACATCTCAAAATGACTTCCTGTTTATGTCAAGATACCTTTAAACGCTTTACAGATATGTCTAAATGAACAGGAAGTTATTTCGAGATACCTTAAAATGATTTACAGATATCTCTAAATGACAGAGTGGCGTACCATGCTAGTAAACCATTATTTAAAAGATATCTGTAAATCAACTTGAGCTATATAATTTAATTTTGACAAAAAATGAAATATATCTTCAAAATTGTTTATTTACAGATCCATTCTCAAATCCATTAAAGATATCTGCAAATGATTTACAGATAGCTATAAATATATCTTCAAATACAATATGTGATATCTCTAAATGATTATTTGGCTTGCCATAGTACACCCCTTTTGGGTTTTCAGCAAGAGCTGATTCTCTTTGTGTTTTTTCTACTATGAATCCCTTGTTGATTTCCATGTGAACACTTGAACGACGAAATACATTCTCCACATTTCTTTTGCTATCTGTTTTAATATACTCTCCCTCTTCCTAAATGTAATGACATCAGCAATGTTAACATACAGAAACCAGTTCTCTAAAAGGCATCAGTATCACTTGCTCATGGATAATCCCGATCCAACTAATCAGAGAAATGTTTCCAAAATAAAATTGACCTGACACAACCCTTGAACTGAGGCAGATGACTCCTATACAAATGCCCATAACCATGTGTAAGTCAATAGTGACCCCTGAAACAGAACTTGTTCTTTGATTAATAAGACTGCAAACCTGCAGAAATAACACTGACTCCAGGGATTAAAGCAGCTATACCAAAATGTCCAAAGTTGTATTTCTTATTAAAAAAATAATAATAAGTAACACACTAAATGAGCTGCCAGAACTTAATGTTTACTGGGTGTATTTCATTTGCTACATTCCCATTTGCCCATTTTTTTTTTTTTTTTTTTTTTACCTTCTGAATTGCCTTCTTTGTTCCAGTGTTGGAGTGATTGGTTGGCTTGACTTAACTTCTGCTCTAGCTCAAACATTGTTGCCAGCAATCCCTTAACATAGGCCTCACGCTGCTGATCATAAACCAGCCACTGTTGGTTCTTGTCTAGAGCCTTTTTGTAATAAAAGGAAAAATTTTGGAAAATAAATGCATTCCATAACATTTTCCATAAGAAAGTTGGGTCACTTGGTTTATAAAATATACACATTTCATTAAGTCTGATTACAAATGATACTTAAGACATAAAGTTTTGGTACATACAATTCTAACTAATAATAATATATTATTATATATAATTTGAAATGTCAAAAAGGGGGATTAGTAGACTGGGAAGAAGTTTGAACACTTCATAAAAATCTAAGATAGCTTAAGTATACTTTTTTTTTTTTTGCACAGAACTTACATCTGTTAGTTGTTCCTGAATCACTACAATTTCAGTTGAAGTTTTGCAATTCTACAAAGAAAGCAGATACAAATATAAAATGTAAAAATGTATACTGTATGATTATTTCTATTGAAGGTCAAAATTGCATATCTTAATATTTTTTTGTGCTAAATAATTTGTGAATTCAGGACACAAGTTTGTACAGTATTTTGAAACACATTTAAATAAACTTTTTGTGGAGAATGTTTTGCTTTTCCACAATATCCTATAGAAAAACATATATCAATGTTTTTTTATTGAGTCAAATTGATATAAAAAGCAATGGCTTTCTGTTCAGGTTTTACAAAAATGGTTTACAGTTGTACTAAAATTGAAGGAACAACATTGCAAAAATATGTTTGACAACAATGTAAAGGTAAATATTGCCATCTACTGGATAATCACTTTTTTTTAGGTTTAAAAGATTTTTAGATGATCCTAGATCATGGGTGGGCAATTCAAACTAAGATCATGTAATCCAGTATCTGAAATCTGATGGTGATCATGAACCATGTCTGTTTAACAGAATTCTCTACAAAATCAAAGTTCATACTTATTTGTCAACAATTTTAACCAATCAGATCCTTGGTTCTACTCCTACTTTGAGTAATGCAAAAACAAAATATTCATATTTTTGTTTCACAGATTTACTTCAAACACAAAAGGAACCAAGTCTGTACAACACTGCATTTCTGAAGAGTATCCACATTGGTTACTCGGTTTGTGACAATGACATCCATGACTTACTTAGTTTGTGAATTTTGTGATATTTTGAACATTTCTTATTATATGATGTCTTATTACATCTTGATGCCACAAGATTGACTTTTGTTTTGTGATGCCCATTATTGAACTTAACCTAGAGCAGAGGTGTCCAATACCATTCTTTAAGTGCCATTCCACTCCAAGTTTAATGGTGGAAATTAACTTCGAGAATCATAAAACAAAGCTGTGTACCAAGCATTATGCCACAAAATCACAGTATTTGCTTTTTATCATCTAGAAACCAAAAACTCACATGACATGACGGCTATACATTTTCAATAGTTTTTTCCAAAAACTGAAAATATGAATCCAACATCTTTTCTTCTGCAGATTCACAAAAACTAGAGCTGCTCCGGTTAACAGATTAATCGGACCAATTAATCACCTAAAAAGAGTTGATCGCAAGTTTTTTTTTTTTTTTACAATTTAATCGTGCAGAATTTTTTTTTTTTTTAATACACTGTTGAAGGTATTCTCTGTTTTAGTTGAAGGTCTTGTGAGTTTAACCAATGGGAAAGTCAAAGATCTGCCCTGGTTTTGAAGCTGTCCAATTATTAGTGAGCAGAATAGGGACATATGCTGGGGTGCCCTGTGTAAGAATTGCTCAATTTCGCACAATATTGCTAATATTATAGACCGTTATCTGGCATTCAGAGGGCACGATGAAGGCACCAATTCCTCAAATAGAGGTAATTGTGGAATTACTTTTTCTGATTTCTGACTACGACAGCATGTTAAGCAATCGCTTGTCAATAGCCACAGTATTCTAGGGAAGTGGTAGACAACCCTGGTCCTGGAATGCCACAGACACTTCTGTTTTTTGTTTTACCCAAGCCCTAATTGATTCAATGATTGGCTTAATTGGTTAGAATTACCATGTGTTCCAGGTATTTAGCAATTGATGATTAAGAGATAACTACAAAACCTGCAGGGATGTGGCACTCTAGGACCAGGGTTACCTACCCCTGTTCTAGGGTACATCATCTAACAAGGTTCATGGATTAATCTACTGATTAAATCAACTAATGCCTATTAATTAACCTATCAATTTTTAATCGAGTGACAGCCTTAACAAAAGCACATAAGCTCCCCTCACAAGGATGCTTATTTAGTAATGACTAGAGAGGTGTTTCTTTTTTTAATATTATGTTTAAGAAAAAAAAGGCAATTTGTGAATAATGCAACAATGTACTGTGTAAATGATAATACAGTTTACCTGTGATGATGCTTCCTTTCCCATAACTTGATTTTCAAACTCTTGGCATTTGACAAACTCTGTGTCAGACTTGGAGACACCTAGTTTTATGCCAAATTTGCTGGTAATTGCAGTTTTTCCATTTCTATAAGTCATTTTCAGGAGCGTACTCTGTAATAAAAAAGACACTAGATGAAATGGTGTTTACAGTCAGTAATATAGTGAGATTTAAAGAGCAAAGCTAGACTGTCAGAAATGAGGAGTACGCTACAAATAGCACACATGCCAACAGTCCCTATATTGTTGGGGCAGTCCCGATAGTCTAGCAAATGTCCCGCGTCCCGATGCATAGGAAGAAAGTCCCGATATTTACTCATAGAAAAAAAATCATTTATTCTGCACAGCAGAGTTAGTGAAAACCACACGCTGTGGTCGTCGTGCGGCTGACACAACTGCTGATCACTAACTTACCGGTATGCAAAGGTAAGAACGCTTCATTGTGTCTGTTTACCGTCATGCTGGTCCTGTCGTGATGAGTTGAGGGGTGCGTCTATTATGATAGAGTGTGTTTTGCGTATGACTCCTCCCATGTGCATGATGCGTAAACACCCCACCCGGGGACAAGCGTCCCGCTAAACAGTTTCCAAATGTTGGCAAGTACGCAAATAGTAGAACTTAAACTAGGCCAACGTGTTTATTTGATTTGTTCCTGAAACATAGCCTACACAGAACGGACATGGGCACCGTGCTGGAATTTATTAGTTCACACAATAATTCACTTTCTAACAGTTAGAAAAAATAAACATATTATTGAAAAGTATTTAATACCAGTTAGTAAATTCAACTCGCACACACAAACGAAACCAAAATAACGTGACAAGCAACCGCGTAGCTTTCAAACACACCTTTCTTGTTTTTTGTAATCCTGATTGGTAATTTGGTCACATTTAAAATCAGGAAAACGCAAACACAGCAAAATTGTACATTCAGACTTAAACGGTTCCGTGTCTTTCTTCCTGTCGCTTCAAAACAAGTTTGAATACGGCGGTGATACAACGTCATTTCCGGTAAATTGCAACTGCTGGCCGTCATTTTCTAGCAGTACATATATAGTCGTAACGTAAAGCGCGCCATGATATGAACCGAGTTTCACGTTTGTCTGTGAGCACATTACGAATGCGAAAAAAAGAAAGAAAACAAACGGTGAATTAAAGAGCAGTGTTTTAATACTGTTCATTTAGTCGTTCGTTACATTTAAACAAAGGCATATACTACTATATATATATATATATATATATATATATATATATATATATATACACATTTTTTTGCTTATTTGCGCTCTCGAGGTCCTAAAAGCTTGTGGTTAATTGTTGTGTAGTTAGTCCAGTAAAAAGGTATCACCTCTCCTCATCTTTGTCTATATTATTAATCAAACGCAAATCACTACTGGCATTTTACAAATGTATTTCTTCAAAAACGTGCAAATTACACACTGGAGTAGAACATTTTGATTTGTAGAGTTCTACAAGTGTAAGTGTCATCTGCACCGTTCTGTGTGAAAAATAAATCCACTGAGAATGTTAATTTATGGAAGAAGTCGAAGTATGCCTTATTTTGTATCTGTTACTAATAAAACAAAGCTGCACTTTAGTTTCACAACTAGGATACTAAAAATCATGTACCTGGTCCCAATTGTATTTATGGTACTGATGAGAGGAAAATTGTGTTACGTAAAAAACGATTTTATCTTATAAACCAGCAGAGGGCGCTGCGAGAAAAGGGAAAACAATAACCGGTGATCAGTTTTTGGAAATATCAAAAGGCATTATGGATTGCATTTGCAACGTTATACTAAGTGCGAGAAATATTCTCAAAGGGTTGTATTTTATTCAGTGGGTTTTCAACTGTATAGTGAATACTGGTACTTCTGAAAACAGTGACAACCCCAAAATGTTATACATGTTAAAAAAAAAAAAAAAAAAAAACAGAACAAAGAAAAGCACTTATTTTAAAGGGACTACTTTGCCCCCAACAACTGAAATTAAATCATTCTGTATCTTCGTTGATCTAGTGTGTGGACAGCTGAATTATATCACGATTGGTTAATTACACCGAAACAGAACTACGTTGTCTGTTTCGTCATAACATTAAATTATCACTGAACTGTGCTAGGCTGTGATTCTTGATGCTATGTATATATCCTCAAGATTCAGAACATACCCTCAATATATACAACATACATGTGATAACTTAGTTCTACATGCTATGGGATACACGACATGGTAAACTGTGTTAGCCTATTTGGATCACAAAGTGAAATAGAGACAAGCAGTTTTCAAATTATACAGTAGCTGATATTGATCAAGGAGAGTATGCATCAGGTTAAATATGTAATAAACAGACAGCAGTGACATCATGTTTTGTTGTGTAACTAAACTTGAGCTTGCTCTCATTTCCTAAACTGTGTAAGGTTTGTAAACAGTATGGCCATTTTTGGCTATTTTGGAATGGTATTATATAACCCCATGTATATTTAGCTGGGGTAACATGCAATTGTGTTACTTTCAGGGGACCTATGAAAAACTGGGGCTACTTTCTAAAGAAGCAACCATCAGTGACGTATCAGGCATGTCATCATTACTGAATGCTATTTTAGAGGTGGACAAAGTTGTCATAAGCAATTCGAGCTCTTTGAAAAAAAAAAAAAAGAATAGAGAAATAAGTAATTACAGTAGGTAGCCTAATACTGCAACGATGGTATTACTCATGACGTTCATTAGAAGGTTTCTTTAAAAAAGAATCTGAAGTTACTGTAACAACTGTAAAATACTACTTAGATTTTGTTTTTAAAACCACCACTTGGTGGCGTATGTTTTAAATTGCACGCCAAACTCCAATAATTGAACTCGCTAATATCTTTATAGAACTGTTATAGTTTGAATGCAGTGTGATAGAAACTCTAACATTTGTATCTAAACTACAGTACAAGTAAAGGAAATTGTTGTGAAGAAAATGTCCGGAATGTTCCGATGTGTCCAATACCGTGTTGATAATGCAATTGGAATTGATATTTTTTGTGACATTGTTATTATTTTTATTTATCCATGGTCAGATGTAAATCTTTTTTTTTCAAAGCATTACAAGTTTAAACTGTAGAATATTTAACAAGTGACAAGTGCATTTGTTACTCAACCCAAGTTACCTTTTTCATTTGTGTTCCTAGCCACGTGTATTTATTGAAATGTATTTATTCACTTAATAGAACAATACATATTTTCTCCACAGCACGTGACGCGTAACCTTACTGCTTACCTTTTCGATAGTTCCAACAGCTAACCCGTCAGAGCTGCTTGGGTATCCGCTTTGAGGTAACGACCAATAACCTCGGTGTTCCACCCTCCTCTTTTCCAAAACTCCACAATTGAGGCATTTCCTCTTTTTTTCTGTGCGCTGCTTGTCTGCAGTAGGTGATGAAGCGGCAGCAGAGTATGCAGCAACTCGACTAAACATATCTTTCGCTAGAAATAAAAGAATATTAACACGTCGACAAGATGCTTCGGGTGGTTGTGGAATCCGCAAGCAAACTCCCCAAAAGCAGCTTTAGAACACCCGATCCAATAACCACTGTTAATTTCAAAGGTAAGTAAAGCTTTATTTATTTATTTATTTATTTATTTATTTATTTATTTTCTGAACATTTCTGTTAAAACTAAGTTAGGATTTGTTTGTTGGCATTCATTTTCTATTACATTTAAAAAAAAAATGCATCCTTACATTTATTGTGTGTATAGTAACCAGAAACTGACAACGTTTAGTATCCATTTTTTTCTTTTATAAAATAGGTTGGCTGTTTGTACAGTACTGTATTGTATTTAGTTGCATCCAAAAGACAAACTTGAAGATAATACGATGTTGCTATGATAATGTTAATGTTTGTTTAGGTTTTCATAGTATTTTGTTGGGGTGTGGTAAAGTGGAAAGACGGCTTTAACAATTAGGGAAGTATCCTTATATATATATATATATATATATATATATATATATATATATATATATATATATATATATATATATATTGTTTCGTGGTTTATTTTGTTTTAGCAGGAATCTATTAAAATCGCAAACTCTAAAATATTAGACCCTCAGTTTGGAAAGCACACATACATTGACTCTTAAATTAAAATGCCAAATAGATGCATTGAAACTGCATGCAGTGTCCTATGCACAGAAGGTGATACTTATTTGTAATCAATTATATAAGGCTGTGATGAAATGTAGTTTATGCTTTTGTATAGAAAATGCACTAGTGGATACAATAGTGTTTATTGTATCCTGTCCTAGTAAACCTTTTGGTGCATAGTGTGTGTGGGGATGTCATAAGCAGACCATTGTAATTGCATCAATGTGCAATTGTTCCTTTAAATGAAGAGTGTATACAGGTTGAAATCACTTCCTGTTTAGGTGTGGTTGATGCAGTATTATTAAGCAAATTCATTGGAAGAATGTGCCTGGTGCCCAATTTACACAAGGCAAAACATTAGTTCCTGTATTATACTGTGTTTAGAAATGTAGGTCTTGCGGAATATGTTGCTGAAATTCCAATTTTATCTAAATAGGACACAGGCAATGTGAGCCAGTAACGAGGAGGCTGTACAATAGACGTTAGAAAATCAGGACTATATTTTAAAGAGTTGACAGCTGAAAAGATGAATGGGGAAAATGCACAAAATAGTTAACTGCTGTCTGATGCAGACAGACAATATATACAGTATGTATATGCTGAAAGCAGAGGACTGAAACAGTTTTGTTTTTTGACACCGTTTCCTTACCTGCAAGTGTGTCTCAACCTGCAGAGGTCATTCCAGAAAAGCCACACCTCTTGTATTGATTTCACAGCAAAGGTAGTGAAATATGCAGGTTGTGCCCAGACATGCCAATGAATACAAGGAATCTGTGAAGCTATTGATCCCCTATTTATTAATCCATCTCTTCAGACACTGCCCATGGTAAACAGTGTTATTTCATGAGGCTTTACTTTTGAGAAGTAGACATTAGCATTCAGATTTAAGACCTTGATTATTGTATCCTTCAAAGGAGGAGGGTGCTTGTGTGCCTGCTGCTGAAGCTAGGGGATTTAGAGAATGTAAACGAACTGGAAAGCAAAGTCTGTTTTTTAATGAAGTAGAGAGTAGAGAAGGCTAAACTGTAGCGATATTGTGTACTAAAATATATTGTAGTACACATTATGGTTTATTGTATACTGACTTTGGCTTTCAATTACTGATAAATAAGATCACTGCAACACCGACAACAGATAATGCATTTAGAGGAAGGCACAGTGAAGCTTAAGATTCCTAAAAGCTCTGAAGCACAACTAGAATCATGCTTTGAACTAATGTATTCGTTGCACTCGAATGTTCTCTCACTTGAGCAAGACTGAAACCATATGCCCTTATAAGGGAACAAAACCTACAATCCACACCCCTTAGAGTGTAGAACAACTGATTTTAGTTTTCCTAGTATCCACTATTTTAAATATGTGTATGGCCTGAGTGGATCACACAGTGAAATAGACAAGCAGTAGATTTGGGGGTTTGTATTTGGTGCGTCCCAGCCAAACACAGGCATGCTCAGTAGGTTTGAACAAGATTAAAACACAGGCCAGGACAGCCTGTTAATGTTTTTCTTGGGCATGTGTGTCATGGGCATGTGTTAACAGGCGTTGTCCTTTTGCAATCTGGTGACATCATAATGCATTGCCAAACTGTGGGTAGGACTTATATCATAGTGCAGCTGGGATTTGTGAATGACATGTGGATGCGTGCGCTGATGATAAATGGCCTGCTGATCCTTGACTAGGTAGTCAAGTGCGAAGTAACTGCAGTTCAAAATGCCCTTGTACCCCATTCACAAGCATAGACATACTTTACTGTACAAACTTTTAGTGTAAATGTGACCACTTGCATATCAGTTCATTAAGGCACGGTACATGACATACATTGCATGCTACACATGCATATACACCATATACTGTATTGGTATTACTTGTACCTTTTTTCCCCTCTATCCTTTGGTTGTTGTCCAAGCACTATGTACAGTTCTGCTTGACTTGTGTTTTTTTTTAGGATTTATTTTGCCATGCTTTGCACTAGACTGGAATGACCTCTGTGCACCCTGCAGTTTGTCTTGTATGAGAGAAACACATGCAAATATAACTAGTACACATACCAGTAGAACACACACACACCACACACACACCACACACACACACACACACACACACACACACACACACACATAGAGAGAGAGATGACAAACAAAAACAGTTTTGACGTCCACAAATTTTATGATGTTAGTCTCTTGTGCCAACTGATTTTCCTTGAGCCAGTTCAGGCATTTTCCTTTTAAGTACTCAAACAGCAATTTAAATACAATATTACTGTAACACGTACAAAAGGTTATTCTGAAAACAAGCAGACTGCACAAAACACAACACAGTATAAATCATTACCAGAAGTAGACAAGATCTCTGCATGTTGCTGGCTGATTTAGAAAGTTCTGACCTATTCTTAAACATCATTACCCAGTAAAGCAGAGTCCCTACAAACACAGATAATAATCTGCTTTTGCAAAAAATATTTATAATTCGGTTTCAACCTAAATTGTTTTTATGAACATTATACTTTGTAAAATTAACTATGTACAACAAGATTACCATTGGAGGATTCTGATAACATTCTAGACCACATGAGTGAATTCCAGGAAAGTTTAATTTGTTAATATATACAGTACTGTGCAAAAGTTTTAGGCAGGTGTGAAAAAATGCTGTAAAGTAAGAATGCTTTCAAAAATAGACATGTTAATAGATTATATTTATCAATTAACTAAATGCAAAGTGAGTGAACAGAAGAAAAATCTAAATCAAATCCATATTTGGTGTGACCACCCTTTGCCTTCAAAACAGCATCAAGCATCAATTCTTCTAGGTACACTTGCACACAGTTTTTGAAGGAACTCGCAGGTAGGTTGGCCCAAACATCTTGGAGAACTAACCACAGTTCTTCTGTGGATTTAGGCAGCCTCAGTTGCTTCTCTCTTTCATGTAATCCCAGACAGACTCGATGATGTTGAGATCAGGGCTCTGTGGGGCCATACCATCACTTCCAGGACTCCTTGTTCTTCTTTACGCTGAAGATAGTTCTTAATGACTTTCGCTGTATGTTTGGGGTCGTTGTCATGCTGCAGAATAAATTTGGGGCCAATCAGATGCCTCCCTGATGGTATTGCATGATGGATAAGTATCTGCCTGTACTTCTCAGCATTGAGGAGACCATTAATTCTGACCAAATCCCCAACTCCATTTGCAGAAATGCAGCCCCAAACTTGCAAGGAACCTCCACCATGCTTCACTGTTGCCTGCAGACACTCATTCGTGTACGCTCTCCAGCCCTTCGGCGAACAAACTGCCTTCTGCTACAGCCAAATATTTCAAATTTTGACTCATCAGTCCAGAGCACCTGCTGCCATTTTTCTGCACCCCAGTTCTTGTGTTTTCGTGCATAGTTGAGTTGTTTGGCCTTGTTTCCACGTCGGAGGTATGGCTTTTTGGCCGCAAGTCTTCCATGAAGGCCACTTCTGACCAGACTTCTCGGACAGTAGATGGGTGTACCAGGGTCCCACTGTTTTCTGCCAGTTCTGAGCTGATGGCACTGCTGGACATCTTCTGATTCGAGGGAAGTAAGCATGATGTGTCTTTCATCTGCTGCAGTAAGTTTCCTTGGCCGACCACTGCGTCTCACGGTCCTCAACGTTGCCCGTTCTTTGTGCTTCTTCAAAAGAGCTTGGACAGCACATCTGGAAACCCCTGTCTGCCTTGAAATTTCTGCCTGGGAGAGACCTTGCTGATGCAGTATAACTACCTTGTGTCTTGTTGCTGTGCTCAGTCTTGCCATGGTGTATGACTTTTGACAGTAAACTGTCTTCAGCAACCTCACCTTGTTAGCTGAGTTTGGCTGTTCCTCACCCAGTTTTATTCCTCCTACACAGCTGTTTCTGTTTCAGTTAATGATTGTGTTTCAACCTACATATTGAATTGATGATCATTAGCACCTGTTTGGTATAATTGCTTAATCATACACCTGACTATATGCCTACAAAATCCCTGACTTTGTGCAAGTGTACCTAGAAGAATTGATGCTGTTTTGAAGGCAAAGGGTTGTCACACCAAATATGGATTTGATTTAGATTTTTCTTCTGTTCACTCACTGCATTTAGTTAATTGATAAATATAATCTATTAACATGTCTATTTTTGAAAGCATTCTTACTTTACAGCATTTTTTCACACCTGCCTAAAACTTTTGCACAGTACTGTATATATATCTATATACTGGCTCTTTGAGCTAAATATATATATATATATATATATATATATATATATATATATATATATATATATATATATATATATATATATAATATTAGGTTTCCCTGAATGCACAAGCCACCTCACAAGTGTATTGGCACAATATGTTATAAAATACTAAAAGACTGGGGTGGGTCCTTCACTGGCCAACCAAACTAAAGATACCAAAAATGACTGTTATGACTGAAAAAATATTATTTAAGCCAATAATGGATTTTTTTTTTTCAGATGAAAAGAAGAAAACCAAATCTATTAATAGTAATTTAAATCCTGTTTGGAATGAGGTAAGTTGTGTTTTATAATTCGTTGATTATAAATACTTTCAGGGTGCCATTTTGTCTGCTTTATAGGTTAAGAGCAAACCTTGAGTCAATAAATCTTTTGTTGTCAGTCTAGTGCCAGACAGTGCTATGCTCTTAGGATTTTTAAAGGTCAACAAGACTTCAAATACACTGCAATGCACTGGTCCACCGCCAGCTAGTATTTATTAAAAAAAAAATGTAAAAAACCTTTCTATATATAAAACTATATTTCAGCTAATAGTTGTAATTGAAATAAACTTTAGTCTAAAAGGCAAACCCCTATGTCTTTTTCATAGCATTTGCTTGCCTTCTATTTGATTTATGTCATTGAATACTCCCTGTTAGAAATTCCAGCTATGGTTTGCAATGTTTCTATCTTGGCAGAGCAGTTTTTTTAGGTCATTCTGTTTTGTAAAGACTTGAATTCTTACTGGCTGATTTTTTACATTGTACCTATCTTATGTCAAAATGTAGGGAAAGCCTGAAATAAATATGTAAAATTAGCTCAGTCTTCATCTACCATAATTGGGGAAAAAGCAAGGATAACTTGGCTTAAGTCTGAAATCATTACTTTTAATTCATATCTTGACTATCTTCAGACTTTAAAAAATATAGATATATCATAGGTAATGTATTCATAGGTATATAGATATATCGTAGGTAATGTATTCTTTTCTTATTAAAATTGACTTATTAACACTCCAGGGTGTAACCATTAATCTGTCCACCCGGAACACTCTGCCATACTGGATGTAGGGGGATAGGTTAATGGGTACACGCGGGTCTACTCGTGTAGATCCACCACAGACATGAAAAACAGATACTGAGTTTTATTTCTGCCTCCAGGTCCTTGAATTTGACCTCAAGGGTTTACCTCTGGATTCCTCCTCATTCATCACTGTTACAGTCAAAGATTTTGAAACCGTTGGAAAAGACAAGTATGTTCCCTTCAGTCCTGATTTACTTATGCATTTTGTTTGTTTAACTACCTGCGTGTAAACTGTCAGGCATGCATTAACTTGCTGTAATATTACTAATGCAAGTTAAAATTGCAACATATAAAAATATGAATTGTGAAAAAGGCCATCCAAACATTAAGCTTGATAAAGGTACTGTGCCCCTTCCACTTATTTATTTCATTAGATAGTGTGGGATGGATAAGGATATGGCTTAGGTCCAAGAACAGCATTACATTGTAGGGAGAATTGACCTGAATGTTGATAGAAATGTTATTATTCACTCACTTCTGTTGCATACTGGGCAGGTGTGCTCCAAAGAACAGCTTATATGAGGCGTGAAAAGAAAACTGCATTTTGGTTCAATGGCATTCTTTGTAGTGTAAGGTATTATTTTTACTTTGTTAAAAGTTGTTGCTGTGGAATTCAATTTTGTATTTAAATGCTAGTACAATTATGCTGCAGCATGTGGGTTAGCGAGGTGATATACATTCTGAACTCAATTTCTCAAGTAGTCTAAGCTTCAATTCATCTTGCAATAAATTGCAGCATTTTAGTTTTATATATTGACTTTAGGCAGCACCTTTTGGGAATTTGGTTCAGTCAGGACATGCCTTCACAGTTGCTACACCCATTACTGTGCGTGCTATAACCTGCTCTGCAATGTTTTAGCTAGAGAAGCATTCTGTCTGATGTCAACTGTGCAGAACATGTTTTGTTAGGTAGAGGTGATTCTGAAGGCTGGGTTTGCAAGGCGACTGAACCCTGGGGAATATAAAAAAATCCCTCAGGTACTTGCAAGTGAGCTCCATTTTAATGTTACCCTGCAGACATTAGGTAGACTTGACAAGAAAAATATGAATTCCTTCCTTAACACGGCCAATAGATTTTAAGGTCATGTAGGCAGGACTGATTTAATGCAAGTTGGCAAGGTGTTTAAATTGTCCTCAATGAATGTCAATGGATAGACAAAAGTATGTGCATTGAATCCAACAAATCCCTTTGTAATTGTAATTTGGGTAAGTTGGAGTCTTCATAGCCTTTTCTTACCATGAGATTTCCATTGCAGCTTTGCATAGCATTTCTATCTCCTCCTGTTGTGTGTAGTACACATGCCTGACAGTAAAATGTAGCAAGGACCCCTGAGGAATTATAATGTCAGGGAATGCATTCTAATGTATTTGATTAAAGGATAGCTAACCAAGGTTTTAAAATGAATTTCCAATAACATTAGCAGCATTATCACTGGTCCAGATTTTCTTCTGTTGAATATCCTTTAAGTACAATGATGCAGATCAAGCAAGTCAAACTGTTTCTGAACCTGAATCACAGCACAATCAAAGAAGAGAAAGGGATTTTACAACCTTGGTTGGGATGTCTTTGTCACACAATAACAGGAGCCTTTCTGACAATGACTCTCTCTCTCATGTGCCCGTGCATGGGGACAGCGCATTAAAAAAAAAAAACCTAAATAAATCAGGGTAATATGCTCACTTTTATAAATGAATTAAATTAGTCTGTAATTGTCTTTCCCCTTCATGCTTCGGTGTCTGTTTTTATAGAATTTTGCAGCTTCAAAGGAGAAATAAGCAAACTGAGAACATGAAACAAATAGTGTAGCTTTCAGAAACATTGGAGTATAAACACAGGCTAGAGAGTCAGAAGAGATAAGGTTACATTTGCCTCACAAATGAAACAAAGCCAGGCTGATTTTAGTTTTCATTTGTAGGTTATGGGATAGAGGCATGTCCCTGGATTTTTTTTTTATAGAAACAGTTGTGGTTTTCCAAGTGAACACATGGGATTAATCAGGAAAGAGTTACAATACAATTCAAGGGCTCTTGCAGTTTTGCTTCGGGACACCATTTTATAATCGCAAAGTTCTCAAGTCATGTTTCTTAAAAGTAAGAAACATCAGTGTTTATGTGAAAGTAACCTAATTTTTGTATTTGTTTTTTCATTTCACTGCAGTGCTAAGCTCACACAGTTCAGTGCCAACAGCATTATACTCGTGTTCTCTGCAGACAAATCAAAAGGGCTGCACTCTACACAGTATCTTCCTTTTGGAAGGACACGGGTTAATGAGCATTCCATTGCGTAACACTAAGAAAACCCACTCAATTTGTCTGTAGGAGGAAAATTGCTGTAATCACAGACATTTTTCCAGGATCTCTGAGCGGTTTGTTGCCCAGCAATGGCTGGAAAGTGAAGCTGGGCACTCCTGTTTGCACTCAATGTAGAAAAATGTGAATTTTGAGAAACCTGTGTGTGTGTGTGTGGTAGTTCCCAGCTTCAAACAAGGCACTGAATGTAATGTATGATACACAGTTGCAGTTAGAACAATTCTTTTTTTCTGGGGTAGAGATACCAAGTTGTTTTATCTGTCATTTTCCAAGTTTACCTACACTTTGTATCATCTGTGTAGCAACCACTCTCCTCCTACTGAGGCAATGGGATCTTTTTGTTTATGTTTTAAGAAACTGAAATTTAGCTTCAGATAGGGAGGCAACCCTTCCTCTCACTTCAGACATAATCTTAGGCTGAGTCATGCTTACCCTGCAACAAACCCATAATCTCCTTCTTCAGTCATGTCTGTGCTAACCACCCTAACATTTGTTTAGATAGCTGACCGTTAATAAATGCAAAAGTTATGCAGCCTGTGATTTTAGTCCAGATTAACAGACTTCTATTGATTTAATTTCCACATTTAAAAAATATTTATTGAAATATTGTTTTACAGGTTATGTTAAGAAAGTTTACAAACGAGAGGAGGCTATTCGGCTCATCTTGCTCGTTTGGTTGTTGATTGTTAGTAGCTTATTGATCCCAGAATCTCATCAAGCAGCTTTTTGAAGGATCCCAGGATGTCAGCTTTAACATCAATCCTGGGGAGTTGGTTCCAGACACTCACAATTCTCTGTGTAAAAAAAGTGCCTCCTGTCGCTGGAAATAAGATTACACCCAATTTCATGATTGTGTCCATTGTTATTTTGTCAATGTTCGTTGTAAACATCAAGCCTGCCACCTATATACTGTAGTTGAACTTGGTCATACTGCGGACAAAGTAGTCTTTCCTCGGTTGAGGGGAAGATTCTCAAGCACGAAAATATGAACAAACTTTCTGATTTCCTTTGAGTTATATTCCAGCACTGTAAAACGCATGTTTTTAGTTCATTTGGCTGCTGCACATCTGGCACATTTCAGTATAAATAGCATATAAATGTGGAACGGGCTCAGTTCTTAGTCAGAGTTTACAGCCACTCTGAACGGCCTCTTCTCAGGGGACTCCAAGGGAAGTGAGGGGAGGTGCTGCCACACATCTGCCTCCTGTTAATGATCAGTTGACCGTGGCAGTGCCTTAAATAAATACTGTAGCGTTCCAACCATCTGCATGAGAAAAATGTGAGCTTAAATCGCATTCCTGCAGCTCTTCAATCCCCTGTCTGCACCTATCGTGGCTGGCTTTAGTGTAGTAGCAAAGGGTGTGGCCACAGAAGCTGCCACTGCGCCTAGTCCTGGGTTTTCACAAACCACATTAATAGGCAAGGTTACAATATCTCTTCACAGCAGGAGAATATTTATTGACTCCCTTCCTATGACTGGAAAATCATAGGAAGATTATAAACCAAGTACTGTAAATTACATTAAATACAATTTACATGTTTTGGATAAACATCATTAAATCTTTTAATGAAAAATAGTTTAGGTGCAGTCTTGGGGTCCTCAAGGCTCAGTATCGTTTCTTAGGGCCTCGGCCTGTGACCGTTGATCTCAAGTCCTTGGACCAAGTACTGGACATTTCAATCAGGTCACATTTAATTTCTTATGTTGACAACTATTATAAAATGTATATACCTAAATACAATCAATTTCCTTTAGCATTTTTAATTTTACAGTCACTAAATTACACACCCTAAGGATAAGGATATTTTTAAACTTTTTATTTATTTTTATTTTTTAAACTTTGTCTATTCTGCTGTCACGCATAGTTTAAGATCAGCAAGTTACTGCTGTTAAATACGTGAAAATGTGAGGAGAAATGACAGATTGCTATTTAGAAACTGGACATTTCAGTTCCAGTTATGGATGTATTTTGAAAGATTTTATGCTTGTGATCTTAGGCTGCCATGCACGAAGGTTTATTTCAGTTGTAATTTTTGGTTGCAGAATATTCTGTGCTTTTTGAATTTTTTTTTTGATGGGGTATATTTGCGCAATTTACTGTACACATCTATTACGGAAGCAGAACTTGGGTGAATTAGTGGCTGATATGAAAAGTACAGACTGTTACGGATTGCAAGGTTTGGTCATAAAGTACATTTAAATATTTAATTCAGATTTTGAATATTTTTTCATTTTTAATAAGATTGATTATTGTTAATAAAATGTCAATGTGAGTTGATAAATGTAATATTTAAGCAGTTCAATGTACCCCACTGTGTTACCTTAAAAATACATTCAATTTAAATATTCTGCCTCACTTTGCAGTAATTTGAGGTGCACTTACACTAGCTACCTTCACAGCTACAAGAAACCATTGAAGTCTAAAGAGAGCAGCAGTTCCCAAGTTTGCAGTTCATACAAATGAAGCAGAGAATGAATCACACTTGCAAGATTAAGACATGCTTTAACCTCTTAGGCCATTCTTGAAAAAAGAGTTAATGCATGTAAATAGGAAACACTGTTCTTCAAACGGCCAAACTATGAGTAACCTATCCTGTTTGCTGAAATTATAACTGCAGTTAAGCAATCACCACAGCTGTTTATCCAAGGACATTCCAGAATCTTGCCTAGTTGTGCAGGAGGGGGATGGTTACAATTTTGACTTGGACATTTACAGAACTTCACAATTAAAGGTGTAGCGTCCCATAGGGTTTGAAACCTAGTATTTACTATAGATAAGGTTACCTTTAGGTCATGATGGAAATTGATGTGAGCTATCATAATAACATCACGCGACTTGGAATAAAGGAGATCCATTTTGTTTTCTTTGTTTACCTCTGTTTTATTCCATGAGCTGCAGCAGAGCTTGCTTCTGTCAGTAATACCATCCTGCTGCTACAGGCTGTAACAGGAACATGCCTGTTTTGTTTAGTTATATTGTGGCATGAGAACTTCAAGGGGGTTGGGAGTGTTTGTGCCTGCAGCAAAACACCTATAAGGGAATATATAAAAAACAAACAAAAAAAACAAAAAAACCTGGGACTGACCAGGGGCAGGCATTGGGTATACTGTATAATCACAGTCCTGCAGTTGACATTTAACAGTAAATCCAATCACGCGTTGAGTTGCAGTAGGAAGTCAGCCAGTAGCATGACGATTCTGCATACAGAAATAAAGAGACACCTGACTTACTGTGAGGGGGAGGAGGCTCTGGATGTTAGGTCACCCCTAGCTAGTGATTTCATGACAGATCTTAATACTGCTGCACTAAAAATGATAAAGCTGATGTTTCCTGAACCTCGTTCCACTGTATTTTTGTGATTTGTACAATGAACGTGTTTACACATCCTCTAGGGAGCAGTCGTATATAACCGGCATCAAGGGATGTTTCGATCAAAGATGCCACTTCTGCTTTTAGGTTTTAAAGGTTTACAGAGAAGTATGATCGGGCACAGTAAAATGCAGTGACAAACCATAGGAAGCTGTATAATCATGAGTATTACTGTAGTTTCAGTTGTTGCAACATTTTGGTCTCTGAAGCGTTTTTTTTTTTTTTTCCCCCAACGGTATTTGACATCAAGCCAAGTCTTTGAAGTTCCAATGGTTTATAATTAGTTGAGTTAATAAAGATGAGTGACATACTTTGTTTATGTACAGTGCATTATGCAGACACTGTCTGGAAAGGTGATCTATAATTATATTCTCTTGTTCTTGTTGCTAATGGTTCTGCTAAGGTTTCTTTTGAAAACATGTTGTCATTATGTTGGTATCCCACAGCGGTGCCATTTTAAATTTAAGAACAGTTACTCGCAGTTAAAGAAAACAATTGGTGGGGAATGACAGCAGAACTTTTCAACCTTGAGTAGCTGGGAGTGAAACTATCTGTAGGAACAGAGTGTACAGAACAGTTCTTCCGCTACAGAGGAAAGTACAGTGAGTCATTACATTGTTGAGCTGTTTTAATTACAGTGTAGGTTGCCATGGTGCTGTGAATATATCTGTAGCAACTAACAGAAACATATGCAGTGCTGGAAGGACTCTTTAGCAGTGACTTCCACCCCACATTTTCCCAAAATACTCAAGTGATTTTAAAACGTTCATTATTTATCACATTATTGTCGATGCTGTTTAGGTAAAAGTGACAAAGCTGTGGTTGTCTTGAATGCACCAACAACCAAAAACAGAGGCTTTATTACAAGAAATTAGTAATTTTACTTTGATATTTAAATCGATACATAACAATTGAAACGATTAACTTTAAGTCAACCAGTGTTGCAGACACAGTTTTCATTTATAGACCATGGTATAATTTGATTATTTCGATATTCAAGTGGCTGGTGCTGATTCCTATAATTCCATTTCCATTATATCAAAATATTTTCAAAGCTAAAAGGACAACAGTATGTTCACCATTGATGGGTCAATTTTTGTGTCTCATTCCAAATTGTGTGGGCTTTTTTTGTATTGAGCCCTGTGTACTCGCCCTACCTTCATGCAAATGAACATGCTTGCAGAGTGTGAGGGCTAAACAGCATTGGCCCTTCCTGTCCATTTTACTCACCATTTAAGTTGAACTGGTTAGAGAAAAGTAATGCAATGCAATAGAATGGAAGAGCTGTATAAACAATGTAGTCCCAGCTAATATTTGCATAAGAATGAAACATTTGACTAGGGCAGGAATCTAATAACTAGAGTCTCCACAGTAAGAAACACATTTTAACTGGCCCAGTAGATCACTGGTATATACAGTCATAAGGCAAATGGTCGTGGCTCTCATTTGCTCAACAATGCCGTTCTGCTAACATTTGCAGTCTCCTTTTTAAGGCTGAATACAATTGGCACAGTCTCTTAACTATGAGTCACTGACAACAGGGTTATTATGAGGAACCAAAGCTGGACATGAAAAACTGTTCAGTAAATGTTAAATGTTACAAAATTATATCAAAGAAAATGCACTGGCCAAATCTCTTTAACCAAAAACCAACCTCATTGCCTGCTACAGAGACTCTGTGATGAACCATACACACCAGGCTGCCTAATATAAATACTGTATAAGAACAAGGGTTGTAAAATGAAAGCTTGATAGGAAATATACATTTTAAACCATCTGGGAAAGTAACCCTTGAGAGGAAAAGCATGCTGCTCCACCCTCCAGATATCCAGTGCCCGCCTCGGCCCTTCTTCCTCACTGTTAGCAATTTAATTTACACTTATGCAGAGGATTTTTAGCCAGGCTGTTTATTACAGTAGCCAACTTAATTTCTTGACTGTTTCATACATAATGTGTGAGCTTTTGAGCTGTTTTTCATGTTGAAAGGAAATTCTGACTCGGTAATGGAATTTCAGTTGAAAACATGCCATTGTTCAGTTTTTTAGTGCAATGTACATCTACTCAGTAGTTACCAGTGAATGATGACATTACTTATAAAAGTCACATGGGAATAGCATATATATAATATTATAGTACATTTAATCCAGTGTAGAAATCTTTCAGTTCAGATCTTTTGTTCCCACCAGGTCTTTCATTATTCAATGAAATTTAATTAAACCTCTGAACTGGTGAAAATTACTTAAGTATTGCCTTACCCTGTTCTAAAAAGCTGAGCCTCAAATAGAAATAAAATCAGTTCATTTATAAAGACCTTTTAAAATCATGGTAATCACAGTTTTTAAACCGTGTGAATAGGGTATAAAAGGCTATTCAGGCAGTTTAAACATAGCAATTATTTACAATGGCACACCTGAGATAATGCCTTTATGATGAATAGTAACCAGTTATTACCGAAACGTTCAATTTGTGTGGTTAGTTGCATCAGGGCTGCACAGTTTAGTTATGCTAAGATGTTCTAAAAATCCCCAATAAGATAACACATTCCTCAGACATACTATGTTGCCTGACAGTGGTTTTTCTAGAAACTTTGGAGTTAAAGTATAAAGGGCGGAAAATACTGCATCCACACTGGAAAGAGCGACGCAAACGAACTCGCGGAATGTCAATCCACACCAGACTTGGAAGCGATCCAAAAGACTGGAAATAAATAGATAACCCTGCCCATGCATTCCTATTGGACATACTAGAGATGGGCTGTCCCATTACAAAACTGGTCTTGCTTTGATAAAAGGTTACCACCCTGACCTCTGGCAACTGTAAAGTAAAGGTTGGTCTTGTAAAGTCTATAGATCAGTTATTGAATATCCCTGTATATCCAACAGTTTTTATTGTTATTATTATTAGTAGTAATTGTACAGTTGTAGTCGTAGTATTTTTTTTGTTGTTGTTCGTGGTACCAGTAGTACTAGTAGTCTGATTTGAAACCCGGTACATCTCCAGGTGTCAGAAGACAGCTGGACAATAGTAGTATAGTTGAACTGATATTTTCAACAAAATTATTTTATTGATATACATTTTATATATACAACTGCAATCTCAATTGTGTTTCTTTACAAATTCCTTCTTTAATACTTTTTGTTTATTAACTTTTTAAAGTATTTTAAAGTGCAACATTATTATTTATTATTATTATTATTATTATTATTATTATTATTATTACGCACTACATAATCACTATTATTATTATTATTATTATTATTATTATTATTATTATTATTATTATTATTATTATCCATGTTATTATGTGCAGGTCACCACTTACCTTGTATTATTTACTTTAATTTAGTTTTTCCTTTTAAAACAGTCCGGTGAACTTGACAGAAAATGCTTTGTAAATATGGCTCATAATCATCAAAACAGCTTGCAAGCAGGTTCTATTTTAGCGATGTGAAATTCTCAAAGCAACGTCGCTCGCTGCTGGTGTGGATACTCTCATTTGACTGCAGTGACTTCTAAATTATTCAGTCGCATCGCTCGCGTCCAGTGTGGATGCAGCTTAAGGTTAAAGCTTTTTTATGCATTAATTACTGGTACCCTGTTTTGAAAATCATTTCAAGTTAAAGTTCTCATGTGTGTGAACACTGATATAAGCTATATTCAGTTTGTAGATAAACGTCTTTGTTGTTTTTATAGACATTTTACATGGCTAGATGAACCCTCTGCATCAAAAGTGTATTGCAAACAAAATGAATAATTTTTGTATGTGGGCCAAGTATAAATAGGATCTAATATCAGTGAAGTCTGTAGAAACTTGCACTGTGTTATCTAGTGGTATATTGATTGCTATACTGTTTAAATACAAAGGCAGGTTATCTGACTGATTTAAGATAATGTGTGATGTGTTGATAGATTTATTTTATAAAAGGAACAAAGTAAACCTAGTGGATTACCTCATGATGCCTGAGGCTTTATTAGTGTTAGATACTTGCTGTTGAAACTAGTGTAGTAAATGTTTAAAACAATTTCACTGAGAAAAAATGGAACAAACAACTTCAATGACATTGTGTTTGATTCTAGTTTTGTAAAATAGAAGCCAGTGAAAAGACTTGAGTAAACATCGTAGTGGCATTTGAAATCAGTGTGTCCACAACAACCAGCATTACTTTGACACAAATTCTAACATAACTCTTTATAATTTTAGGTTTATTGGTTCCACAACAATCTCCCTAAAGGATTTAGCAAGTGGTCAAGTGAAGACCCTTCCTTCCAAGAATTTGCCTCTCCTGAATGAAAAGAGTCAACCAATGGGAGTAAGTTAACAGACTGAAGATTATATGTGTATAATCTGAAATATTGTCAACCATCTTCATATATGTTTTTGTTTCATAGTTTTAACATACTATGGAAGGTTGTAACTGAAAAGTAATGAAGTCCCAAAAATTAAAACTAACATTGCCTGTTCTCTCTGTTAACGTAGGGTGCACTGGACTCTAAACTGGAAAGAAGTAGTAAATTGACAGTAATTTTAGTGCAGAATGTAATATACTTGTGGGACACCATTGTGTGTGTGTTTTTTTTTTTTTTGCATTGTATTAAATTTATTGACAAGGTGCATAACAATAGTACTTGAGTCAATATGAAATAAATTGGATACTGCAGGTCCTGTGACCAGAGTATTATTCAGTGTGTAGCTCCACATGATCTATTTCAGTATTATTTCAACTACAAATGACTATTCCTGTTTTACCTTTTCTAGCATGACAAATGCAATAACCTCATATTTTCCTTTTGCTCTGATATTTACATTTATTTTAAGTACCGTAAACCGAGATGTATAAATACATTTTACATTTAAGTTGAGGGCACAATAATTTCTCATGTTCCCACAGGTTGAAAATTAAATTGGATTATTTTCCACAATAGTTATTTATTAATTGAGTGTGCGGTTAAAAAAGACGAATGTAATAATGCAATTTCCTAACTCCAATCTGCAATGATTGCTTTTCATTTCTGTCTTACTGTTTCTTTAGGTTGTTGAATTTTAACATCTTTAACTGCACAATTTGCACTACTACTACCGTTTGTTTAAACGTAAATAACAAACAACCTTATATTTTCAGGGAACAATTGACCTTCTAATTGCGTATGAACCACCGGCATCTGCTGCTCTTCCTAATCCAAATGACCCAACAGCCAACCCTCAGGATGCTGGAGGTACAGGTATATTAAACGTGTATTTGCATATGTTATATAGCGGTATATTCGGACGAGTATTTGAGTGGCGGCCATTCCCTCACCTTTATCATGGAAACAAATCCAAAATTGAAAGAAGTTGTAAACCTGTAACAGGAAGAAATAAATATTGATACCGGTACGAAAAGGTGTTGTGTGTGGTTTTTTTTTTTTGGTTTATTTGTTAAAACATCACAGGTGTAAATAGTTCAGCAATTCATTTAATCAAAGGGGCAAAAATACTTTGTGTAGGTCTGAAGTGTCCGTTTTTGTATATATTATATTTTATTTTATTTTATTTTATTTATCATTGTAATGCATATGCTTTATGTGTGTGATGGTTTTTTTTTTTTTTTAAAGCAAGCAACTGTAATGGTCCTTAAATCAGATTGTTATTAACACGATTTAAATAGTTTTGTATGTGTTTTGTTATTGGAAATGTTTAATTTAGGAAGAGAACATTGATACTATTATGCTATTATTAAAATAGAAGTAAAAGTGGGTGTGGAGGATTGACTTCCTTTTTTTCGTTTTGTTTTAAAGAACATTTCAAATGATAAATGTACTGAAGCTTCGTGTTTGTTAAAGTTGACATTTCATTTTATCAGAAAAAAAATAAACAAAGTAGCATACAAAAAAAACCCTACGAGCCTTAAAAAATAGCATTGCGAAGGTCTTTGTTATCTTTACCTTTCTTTTAAATTAAATTATTTTTAGCCGACATGATGAGCTACTTTCTAATATTTAGTATTGTTTGTCCATTACTACGTTTGCGAATTCTTTTAGCATTTGTTGTGCGTTATCCTCCATAATATTGTACACAGAGTACTACAACATTGTGTGTGTTCATTTAAGCAGTTATAAGCTTGTAAAACTTACAGTAAGGGTACACAATTAGTAAATTTCGTATTCTCTGAAATTTGATAAGGGCACCTAAATTGTGAATCTCTCCCCTCCTCACAGTTTCTTTTTCTGTTATTATGCCAACATACAGTATGTAACAGGAACGGCTTATATGTAACACTGTGTTATTATTATCACTGTTACTGGAATTAAGCCAAGCATTTTTGAAGTACACACAGGTGTGGACAAAAAAATAAAAACACCTGCAATTTCACAGTCAGTTGGAGATGAGACCACCATGGCCAACACTGATGTGACATTTCTAATCTATATGCCTTTTCTAGACCATTTCCATATGAATTCTATCTCCGATTTGCCTGCAACCTGAATTCTGACCGTTTCTTCTGGAAAACCATTAAGGTTTGCAGTTTTCAATACAGAAGCATTTGGAAACTAATAATCCCTTTTTCAGCGTTTTGTTAGATCTGCTGTTGCCCTTTAAGTAATAATATTGAAGCAATATACATTTATTACTATGTCTCTTAGCTTAGAGGAAGTGGTTCAGGTAAAACTGAGGATGTCAAAACTTCGTGTTGCCCATTTGCGCTGACAGCTGAAATATTGCCATGTTGTGTCACTTTAATTCCATTCTTGTACTGGGAAAAAGATTGTGGTTTTGACGCAGTCATTTTAGGTTGCGTATGATTATTTTAGTTCATAGTTCCTTCAGAACAACATGTGTGAAAATCTGAAAGTTGATTGTAGTACCATAGCAAAGTTTATAAACAGTGTATTGTTTTCTAGGACTACTTAAATTCAAAGTACACCAAATACTGAATCTGAATAATGTTTTCAACTTATAGAATATGAATTTATTTAAAAACCAACAAGAACATCACCACTTTGAATAAAATGAGGTACTACCCCTTTTAAGTTGGAATAAGCAGCCATCCTGTTTAACTTGACTAAACACTAATCACAGTGATGACAGGGGGGACTATTAGACTTCCTTTTCATCTATAGTTGCATGTGCTTATCAAAGGAAAACAATTAGCTGCCCTTCTTTATCAGAACATAAACGGCAAAGGGATGTTTTTGTGAACCCTTTCCTTTCGTAATGTGACTCAGAATGCACACTCGGGCAAGGTTGGCTGTGTGAAGCAGCAAGTCAGTAATGGACAGGAGGCTTATAAGATAACGTTGGAACGAGACTTTTGTGAAGCATGCGGAGAAGATACGTAGAATAGATACTCTGGCAAAAGTGTGGAAGGCAATATGTCTCGTGTGTTAAACATGAAGCACATAAAAGTTGCTACTTATTGTGCTTCAGATAAATGCAATAAATATATTGCAGGCAATCTTGATGGCAGAAAAATAAACCAGAGCAGATACTGGTCCTAAAGATACTGCACTATTGACAGTGGGACTGTCAATACACACATTTGCATGTTCTATTAAATAGCTCCAGTATGCACCATGTGTACACAATACAATTCTCTGTGTAGTCGCACTATTCATACATATGGAGATGTTCTTTAGGGATTCCTTTTTCATCACTTTCACCTGGTATGATGATTGCAGCTGTGTGTGTATTAATAATACACAGCTACAGTAAAACAGGTATTGCTGGAAAGGTGCTGGTTGGAGTTGAGGGTGTGTCCCAGCCTTTGTGTGTTTGGGAAATGGGACTCTAAAACCTTTTGCCTGTGGCAGTCTCTCATGCAAATACATTGCAGTGTGTTTCATACAAATGTACATGGTGAACAATCTGGCCTCTGTAAATCGGTTTGCAAATTTAAACACGCATATCCGTAACGTGCATCCAAAATTCAAGCTTATCAGTCAACACGAAAACGTAGATTACCATATCCAACACCCACAATCTGCACATGTAGAAATGTACTTTCAACAACTTTTGTTAAAGAATGTCCAAACCAAGTTTCTTCACAGCTAAATAAGAAAAATAAAATTAAAACACAAATGCTATGTACAGTCCAACAAACATACAAGGCACCATAGACTCTTAATGAGTTAATATAAAATGTCTTTTTCAAGTTTAACTGGATAAGTGGTTCTATAAATATATGCAAAACCCTCCCTCCTCCACAATCCCCTCGGCAGGATATTCATCCCCAGCCGGGGACAATAGGCCTAATGTCCTTGTTGCACAAGAGCAGCACTACATTCACCTACAGAAAGGACATTCTTAAACAAGTTTTTGAGTGTATCAGAATCTATGCGCATCATGCTTTACTTTCCTGAAATATGCAGTCTTTATTTGGATTTCCAAACCTGGTGATTGATTGTGGAATGAGTCATTCTGACATTTAGAATCCTCCCTTTTTTTATACATCTGTTGTATTTTACAGACAAATATGTAAAATGTCTTGCGAAGATTTATTCTAACAGTCCACATTATTGCCAATGGTAGAGTTTGCTGGTACCTACCCATAAGTCAAATATGTACCCATTGGGACTGTTAGCATTAATAGACATTGGCATATCACAAGTATTTTATCCTCCTTGGGGATATATTTAAATAGAGGTGTCAAGTCCTCGTTCGCTTTTTGTCCTTGTTCAGGACGTTTCAATGCATTGATCCAAATGAAACTTTTTTTTTAGTTTTTTCACTTTCAATAATTTACATCCCTCTGAGATGTAGCCTCTGCTCTGTCTGGAAAAACATACTACTGTCCTTAGTTAATCTGTTTTAAGTTAATAATCCAAGTGATGAGCAGGTGTTGCTTGCAGACATTAATGGTCTATTCCTTGTAATAAATCCTGTTGTACTACTTCAGAAAACCCTGCTTGAGAATGTTAGTGTTTGATCAGGTCTGATTTGCATTTTGTTTTTCAGCCAGTTTTGATGAGTACAGTTTAATAGTTATGAATCTGTTCTAAACTGTTGACTGCTTCTTCAACAGCAATCTATAACAGTTTCATCATCACTAAAGCTTATTGTATTCATAAAAAAAGACTTCTTTAGGTAACTTACAAGTTAAAGCTCGAGCCAGGCCCACAGTCCTTAGATTGTGCTGTACCAGTGCGTGTAACCTTACCACCCCTGTACAATACTCAGTTAAGTTTTGAAAGATGCACACAAGGAATATGATATCTGTGTAGCTCGCAGAGTTTACCAAGTTTTTAATTTATGTTTTCTCAGTTTAGTGGTATGAAATCACATGACCAACTAGCTGGTGTAAATATAGAGCAACTGGTGAATCTGAAAAATCACTGTTTCTGTGGACAGTGCTTTAAACTCTGAATCTTTTTGGTTATGGACACAAATCTTAAGCAGGATGTGTTGTGAATGCATGAATCGATTGTTCTGTGGGTTGCTTGCAGCTGGAGGTGGTGATGAAGGCGATGAAGAGTATGTCGATGGTGGGGGAGGGGGAGGTGTTCCAGAATCACCCTCTGCTGGACAACCCGGGAACCAGCTCCAGAAGAGGCTTGGGAGAAGCAAGAAAAACCGCAGAATCCTTTCCAACAAACCACAAGATTTCCAGGTACTGTATAGGATGTAAACCTTTGATGTATTTGGTATAGTGTAATGTAGGAGTTAATTCCAGATCCTATGGCCATTTAAACAGCTGAATAATCCTGGTACTTTTTTATATTGGTTATAACTGTGTTTCTAACTAAATCCTTTGTGGGGGTGGGGGTTGTTTTTCAGATCCGTATTAGAGTCATTGAGGGTCGACAATTACCTGGAAACAACATTAAGCCTGTAGTCAAGGTTAATGTCTGTGGTCAGACACACAGAACAAGGATTCGAAAGGGGAACAATCCCTTTTTTGATGAGGTAAAAAAAAAAAAGTTCATGATTTTTGCTTGTTCATTGTACCTATAATGAAAATTGGTTTCTAAATAATTTCAGCTACTGATACTCACAGTATTTTAACTATTATATTAAGATACCCCAACACACTTGGATATGGAATTTAATAAGCTGAAACAATACGTTATTAAAACAGGTCTAGGTCTTTACCGGTGCGCTGTCCACGTTGACATTAAATCATGTTATGCTGACAGTACGATGGTTACCAACTCTAAATATTTCTCCTTGTAGTGCAGTATGTACCCGGCCGAAACTTCACAGACTGTAACATGCGGTGCTTTCCTGTAACCTTTAGTGCTTTTCATTTTTGTTTTGGTTATTGTTTTCTGGTGCTCTGGGTTAGTACAGCATTGTATGCTGTACTCCTGTTTCTCTGCTCTTGTGTCTCACTGGTTACCCCACTTTTTTTCTGTTTCACTTTTTTCCTTTTACTCCATCCTACCTGGAGAATCGGAAGCTGTCTTTGGTTCCATCTTATTAGCTCTCTAATTTCCACCACTTCTTACACTTCCACCCTCACTTCCTGCCAAGTCTTTGTTGCTACATCTACCTGCCACAGTAAGTTTGTGTCATTCCCTCTAGCATGTTGATTAAAAGACTATACCTGGTTTAATTTCTTACAGGTTACGTTAATGTAGGTTCTTTAAACAAAATTCTCAGCCATTAGACTTTACCTTTGCTCTTTTTGATTGTGTGTCAAAGACAATCTTGGGTCCATGGTGCACAATGAAAAAGTAAAAATAACACTTGGATGATGATACTAATTTTGAATTGCTAAGAGTTCTGTTTTAAATGTTAAGTGGTAGTAAACTAAACTGAAGTGTATACTTTCTAGTGAAATATGATTTATATGATGATTAAAAAATAGTGCTGGGACAAATATCTGAACAAATATTTTTTGACATGTATTCGGATAAAAAAATCAGATATTCGTATTCGCTAGAAATGACAGAAATACCTTGCAGTTATTTACTGCCTCACCAGAAGTTGTGCAACAGTTTCAAAAATGGCAAATGAAAAAGAACTTTGTCTGATAGGTGAGATTTAATATATTAAAAAATTAAAAAAAAAAAAAAAAGAATAAACACAGGATCAACACAGCAGCTCTTGAGCCTCTAAAAGTTTGACAGCAAAAAGTAAACAAACCAGATTATGCACACAAATGCATAGTGATCTCTATGGAAGGCCATCTGGGTTGAAAACGTGTGTGCTGCTTTAGCGCAAGTCAGAATCTCATGGGAGAGAAAGGCAAGCACGTTATTCTGAAGTGCCTTGCTTAAACAGTGCCCAACTTGCTGGAAATGTTGTGTAGTGATTTTTATATTGATTGTATATATGATAAATGTTTTTATTGCGACTTTCTGTTGTGTAATGTAATTAACAAGGACCAAAACGGTGAGTTTTTCCCCCTTAATTTTACAACGCCATTTCCACATTTTGTTTTATTTGAAGTGTTTAAAGATAATTTTCAGTTTTAGTTTGCTTGTTCAGTTACAAAAAGGCACAAGTAAACCTCATGTTATTACTTTATGAAAACGTGTCTATGGCCACTGTTTACTGTGAAGAAACGGCAATGGCAAGGAATGAATAAAATAAAATGCGGCGTCAACTTGATGTACTATTTGCTTAAGAAATAAACAAAACAACGTTTAACTCGAACTGCTATTTGGCATCCTTTGTTTTGTTGTTAATTCACTGGGGTAAAGTAAGGCCTACACAACGTATTCTTTACTCCTGGGATATTTTATTACTTTAACGCGTTTCAACGTTTTGCTGTAAAATAAAGGCACACACACACACAGGGCCACGCCTCGCCCCTGCTGCTATGTTGTCTCTGCCTGCGTTCAGAACAATATAATGGCTTTTATTACTTTTTGAAAACGAACGAATATTTAAATTGAGAGAATATCCGAACATGAAAATCCTATGTTCGTCCCAGCACTAATAATAAATAATATAACTGCTCTGGTTCAGATTGAAATAAGCCGGTTTTTACCATTATGCCTTCATTACCGCTCATGATTCTCAGATGTTCCATTTTAGTAATATGATTAATGCGTAAAAATGTCTCTATACATATTGATCATTTTTTCCCCCTTTCCCAGATTTTCTTCTACAATGTTAACATGTTGCCTTCAGATCTCTTTGATGAATACATAAGCATTAGGGTAAGGTATTGTTTAAAATAAGTCATACTGCATAACCTGTACATAATAATAGAATTACATTACAGTACTATATATAAAATAATGATATTGTACTTGGAAATGCAATAAATAAATCTATACTGTCCCTGCTTATAGTTGCATATGTTAAGAAAAGCATTAGGTTGTTCTAATATCGGTACTAAAATATATATCTGTACAGTAGGCCCTGGGTCCACAAATGTGGAAATAAAATTGTGTTCAATATAAAATGTCTAATGTTGAAAAGTATTAGAAAATAATTTTTTTTTTTTTTAATAAATGGACTGTATGTCAACATAGATAATATTAGATGTGATTTTTGTTTTCTACTATAGGTATACGATTCATATTCTTTGAGAGCAGACAGCCTCATGGGGGAATTTAAGGTACATTTTATAGTGTTCTTTTTAAGTATTCTATTGTTAATGATAAAGTGACTGTAACATTGTATTGCATGACTGCATGAGAGAAGGTGGATCCATTCACAATAACTCTGTATGGCCCATTAAACTCTCAAGAAATTGCCAATTAGGCAAACCAGCTAGTTACTGACACTTATCTTGGCGATTTGGATGGACAGGATAAGCATGTCTGAAATGGACATGCAGTACATGTTCCTTTTCCCTAAAACAGTGTAAAGGAGGTGTCCATTCATACTGCTCTTGTCAAATGAATAAGGAACGGGGTGTTTTGAATAGTTTGTCCATGGAAATGATAGGAGATAGTTTTTAATTAGTGTTGTGTAACAATGATAATTGTGTGATTTTCTACTGTAGAAAATGGGTTGTCCGTTTCTATTCTTTGTAACGTTTCAAGGTGTTCTTTTTACAAGCAGAGTATTGACCACAGTATGTACAATGTCTGACAATGTACACAGTATGATTTTGAAGAGTGTCTAATCCATTTATTGTTTTGCTAATGGTTTGCAATCTGTGAGTCATCTGCTGTATAGAGCTGTGGTGTTTATGGTGAAATGCTTGGGCTGAATGAGGAAAATGATCATCTCTTAACTTCTTAAAGCTACCAAATATGTGTGCGATATGAGCCCTGTTTTCAATATTGCCTTCCTAATTTTGAGATGTATTTGTCTTGTCCTTGTAGCTCGATGTTGGGTATGTCTATGATGAACCTGGTAGGTACTGGTATTTGCTAAAAAAAAAATAAATAAATAAAATATATGGGTTGATATTCATAAAAACATGCAAATGATATATTAATATCAACCCATATTTTTTTTCAAACGTTAACATAGTAGAAAAAGACTAAATAGATACTAAAACCTAAATGATGCTTCATGGTACCTAATCACTTCCTGTGCTATAGGTCACATATCAGTAAAGCCATTGGTGTAAAATTGAAGCAGCATTTTTCTAATCTGTAGTGCTCTATATGAAATCTGCATTAAAAAAGTAAGAATACTAGTGTTAATAAGCAATAAAAAGATGTATATTTAAAACCTTAAGCATTCTCCTTGCACACTATAGTTTTGAACATTTATAAATATAATACCAAAGGTTTCTTGATGTCAAACTTCATTTGAATCTTGTGTTCATTCTGACAATCTGCCCATATGTGTCTTGCTTGCTATTACACCTATATAGTATCTGATATGCATGATTAAACACACAATATACCAAGTAAAATACTTGCATATTGTGTCAACCTATTGACTTTCACATACAAACATACGCTGCACGTTTATCATGGTTTTCAGTTAGTACAAATATTTGTTCTACTTCTCCCAAGGCCATACCATTATGAGAAAGTGGCTACTTCTCAATGACCCAGATGATTCCACCTCGGGAGCGAAAGGATACCTCAAAGTCAGCATGTTTATCGTTGGGACTGGAGATGAGCTGCCGGTAATGAGCTTCTCCACTTTCCCTTGTGTTTTTCCACAATGAAACGGAAACAAAAATGGTTTAGTACACATCCCCCAATATATGAAATGTGATCATTTTATAAAAAGCTTTGAATTACAAACACACAAACTGTGCAAGTAGTGTAGTAAACACTGCAGCATACCACTGGGGCCTGTGGGTCGACTTCCTGAACAAAAACAAGTGGTTTGTGTGTAATCATTTATCATTTCATTTATAATGCAGTACTATAGACATTATATGTTCAATAGATTATGTTTTATACTACAGGTTAATGCTGTCAACTTTAATAGTATATGTAGCAAAGTATTTCCATAACTATTTTATGTGCACTTTTTAATGTTGACCTAGGGGCATTGGCTACCCAGCATAACAGCTACCTTATGCCACATACAAAAACGATTATCTGTTTTAATTTTGGATGCTAAACTGTCATGTATATGTACTTACCTTACTCCAATAAAGTGAAGCACACAATGTTTAACAAACTTGCATTTTTTCAAATAGGTGGAGAACAGGGACACAGATGGAGACCAGGATGACATTGAGAGCAATCTACTGCTGCCCGCAGGGGTCTCGCTGCGATGGGTCACTTTCATGCTAAAGCTGTATAGAGCAGAGGATATTCCACAGAGTAAGTGCCTGCTTGGAGCTTCGATTCATTGCTACATTGCCTGGTAATGTTCTATTAGTGTGCTCTTAATCTAATTGTGTGTATTTCTACCCAATTACGGGCTAGTAGGTTTTAGTTCTACATAGTTGGGGAAATAGCAATAGATATTAATTGCTCACAAACAGGAGAACAAACGCTTAGGGCTATTTGGAACTTAGACCTGCTTGATTGCATGTGAATCCATTTTGATTCAATGTGAAGTCTGTTTTGTTTTAGAGCATTATGCAAAGTTTCGCTGTCATGTTTCTACCTGGTACTGATGGATCTAATTTTGTATATACTTAGCATTTAGTCAAGGTAAGACAAGATTGGCTCTTCCAGACATTTCCATTGCAGTTCCTTTAATTGATGTAATTGGCTCTGTTGATGACCAGTTAAATAATTAAAGACCTGGTTGGAAGTCTTGCAATTGAATGAATTGGATAAGCCAAGGTTGTCTACTTCTGATGTTGAGCATAATCATTGGCATGCCATATATATATTTTTTTCAGTGGACGATGCGTTTGTGCAAAGTGTGAAGGAGATGTTTGGAGCTGAGAGTAACAGGAAGAACCTTGTAGATCCGTTTGTGGAAGTCTGCTTTGCAGGCAAAAAAGTAAGTGTGAGATTGGAGTTTGGAAATTCCTGTTTCAGACTGGGCTGGGCGTGTGTTTTTTTTTTTTTGCTAAGTTTTTTAAATTTTACTGACTGTCAATAAAAGGAGCTTGTCAGCACTAGGTTTGGAACCTTGGTCAACAAGCTGGTTATGATTCTTAATGTGAAGTTTCTCCCAGAATTCTCAAATTGTATTTTGGAATGATTCATTTCTCTGGTATCTCAAGAATCTCTTGTAACAGTACTGTACCTGTCTTAACTGGGAAACCTGTAAGGAGACGCTTCAGCATCAAATCAATTTGAAATGAATATATGATCTACTATTTCCTAAAATTTCTATCTTTCTTGTTTTAATACCCTATGTGTATTGTGTATTTCTAGCTGAATTTTCTGACGTGATGTGGGGAAACATATAAGTGTTGCATTGAAGCCCATAGGTGAAGCATTATGAACTGAAGCCTGTGCCACACCCAATAAGCTTCCCCACCTCACATCCCACTATTTGACTTTAAAGGGCTGTTCACATCCATTTTGTGCTGAAATTAATAGTAATATTGACATATAATGATCTAAACAGAAACAACCATATCGATTTAAACATGTTGCTAGTGGAGTTACAGTGTGTTGCATGGATGGCAGAAAGACTATTTTAGTAAACTAGTTGCTGACCACTCTGCGCTTCTGTCCAAACCAGTATGTCACCTGGACATGTTAGCTAGCATGGTGGAGCACAGTAATGCTTGGACAAAGCAACTTCAAGCTTCATCAAAAGTCATTTGAAAACTGTTTTAAACAACGTATCTCTTCCTGATCTAGATTTGCAGTAAGATAATAGAGAAGAATGCAAACCCAGATTGGAACCAAGTCATCAACCTACAGATCAAGGTAAGGGATGCTGCGCTCTTTCAAATGTATATGATTTCAAGATCTTCTAGGATAACTGTTTAGTGAATATAAAAATACTGTGTTTAAATATCCTACTGTAACAGAAACTGATACTCAATTCCACATTTCAATTTAATTCAAATAAAAGTTCAGAAGGAAAAAAATGTGTCATTTGTCTAATCAAGCATGAATTAAATGTTTTACTCAGAAATATTTGTATCATATTGTGGTGATTTTCAGTCTGTGATGCTTGATGGGAAATACACCATAAAAGTGATATAGTGTACATTTATCGCTCCTTTCTACAGTTTCCCTCGATGTGTGATAGAATAAGACTGACTGTTTTTGACTGGTATGTTTTCTTTTTATGAAAATGCTTTTTTTTTAAATATATATTTACTGTTGGATTATCTCGGTCTACGTAGACTGCATTATTTAACTCATATCGTTAAACAGATTTGTTTTCTGGTGAAACTGACTGTGATGTAAGAATTCACGTCCTCTAAAGTGCTTCAACCAATTGCTTAACACCTGATGAAAGAATGTGCAAAATCTAAAGCGCTGTGTTTAATTGCATAAGACCTTAAGACAAGTTTAGGGTGTATCAGAAACCAACTAAATGCAAGTAATTGTAGCGAACAAAACAATTGCACAAGTCTTAGGCATTTTGCACTTCCATTTGCTACATAGGTCTCCAATGTGCAGTTTTGAAAGAAACACATATTATAGCACCCATGTATTTTATTTTTAAAACATGGTATTTGGTACTACTTTAGGTTATGAAAACTCTGTTTCTATACCGTTTTCTTGGGTTATCTGTTTGCACTTGTACTCGCTTGGTCATTTAACCTCAACAGTGTTTTCTGGGTCAAAGCATGTTACTGGCTGAAGGCATGTCAGTCAATCGGGGAAGCAACCGATTGGTTATTGACAAGTAGGAAGCCATTGAAGGGGTGGGGACAATTTCACTATCCAGGTTGAAATGATCCTTGGAGTACAAGACCGTCAAAAAGGATGGCTTTCTAAAGTACCAGATTCCATATTTTGAAATAAAATGTAATAGTTGCAACCTGCCTGACTCAGATTCCTGTAGGACATCTTTCTAATACTATAATCCCAGCCTCTTCCAGACAGATGTGGCATGGTAAGCATCACCAGCAGTAATGCTAGGGAAATGATAGTTTTCGGGAAATGTAAATGATTGTGTTCTCATGTAGGGATCGACTGACAAGAAATGATGCTGTTGGAACAACATACTTAAATCTTTCCAAAATAGCATCATCCGGTGGAGATTTTGAAGGTAAGATCCTTTGGAGAAAGTGCTGCTTTTGGATTTTTACAAATATGATCATTCTTATTTACTGTAATGATGATTCAATTTTGTGTTTTGATTCAAATTGATATGGTAAACAGTAATTCAACATTCATCAAATGATATTCTGCCACGACATATCAGATTACAGTTATAACATTATGAGATAATTAAGAATAGACAATATATCGGTATACCAAAAAGAACTAGACCTTCATCACTCAGTGTAAGGATCATGTCCTTTTTAACCAACAATTTATATTTAATCATCATTTTAGGGCCGAGGTATATCAAATTGTGTCACTTGTATACATATTAGTTTATAAGTTGATAGCCTTATCAGAACAAAACCAATATTTAACAGTTCCGAACGGCCTGCTGCCAATGTAGAATGGTGTTTATGTTTCACAGGAACCCCATTGTTGTGTCTTATATGCCCTCTGTTGGGTGTTGTCTGTGACTCCCATTCCTCACTGTCTGTACCATAATTGGTATTTACTGATTTCTCTGTGAGTTAGAAATCCATTTTCCCTTCCCCCAAATGTAAACACATTCTTTCAGCACACAGAACCACACCCTAAGAGGGCTATATAAACTAGTGTACAAATTAAATGTGTTTTTAACTCTTACGCACACTTTATACAATATCTTATTCCAGTACAAAAACACACATACAGATTATACAAAGTAGCTTATTATTGAAATATAGAAAGTGAAGCCCATTCCAACAATACAGTATCTATTATATTTTATAAGGTTGCTAACCAAGATGTACATATTACCATGGAACACATTTTATTGTACATCTTTAGTGGTAACATTAAAGTGATACAGCATCCTTTACATTTTTATGTATCATGATTGTTTTGGTATTTCAATTCACACTTCATAGGTAAATCAACTAGAGAATTCCTTTTAGTCTGGGATATGTGATTAAAAAATGTATCACTTTAACTACAAGTTTGCAATAGAGCAGGTTGGGTTCCAAAGAGTTGTCTTTGGCAAAAAACTACTGCTGATATTTAGTTCTTTTTAGTGCATATGCATCCTGCCAGACTCAACTGGAACTTTAGCTGGTAGGATGCTTTGTAATACACTACAAATACATGCTGTTGATGAAGATTCCTTTGATTTGATAGCAGCTGGCAATCTTTTTTTTCTGACTACAAATGACATGATCTTCTGAGAATGACAATGTTGAAAAACTCATGTTTCTTCCCTATATATATATATAATATGTGCAATACTTGAAGATAATATCCTTAAGGAATAGAAAGAAGACAAATGTTGAATTGACAACAGAACTGGCAGAAGGCACAGGTGTCGTTGTCCATCCATCAACAGTCCAAAGCACTTTTGACCATTGTTCCATAGTCCAATTTCTGTTTTCTTGTGCATATTTTATCCTTTTAGTCTTGTTCCCCTTTCTTAACAGAGGTATTCTTACTGCAACACATCCTTTGAGTCCTGATTTCAAGAGTGACCTTCGTACTGTTGATTTGATGGACAACGACACCTGTGCCTTCTGCCAGTTCTGTTGTCAATTCAATGCTTGCCTTCTTTCTATTCCTTAAGGATATTATCTTCAAGTATTGCTCATCCTTATTAGACAGCTTTTTGGGTCTTCAGTCCTGGGTTTGTCAATTGTAGATGATGTTTTTCTGTACTTGTTGATTATACTTCAGATATCGCACCTTGAAAATCGAGTGATGCGAGCTATTTCACTCAATGTTTTTCCTTCTTTATGCAAGTCAAGGTTGTTATAATAGTAGAAAACACTATTGGAGGCTTTGAGTAAATTGTTCATGCTTATAATGTATCAGAGTAGAAAAATGCAACATGTCTAAGACTTTTGCACTGCAGTGTGTGTGTATATATAATATATATATACAGTATATTAGTAACTCACTTTATATTAAACTGACAGTCTATATTGTGTGTGCTTAACTATATTCAAAATGTTTAGCTTTTTATCAAAGCCAAAATATTTATTTGTAAAACATATACCCATTTATTTTTACTCCCAAAGGCAGACTTCTATATTATCTGTTTGCATTGCACAATTAAAATGCAGAGATATATAAAAAAACAACAACCATTGGAACAAATTGGAACTGACTTGAATTCTGTTAACATTTCACTGTTTTTTGGAATATAGACTCATCTTCGGGATATGGGGCTTCTCCAGCATCTGAAGGTTCAATTTGTGGTTGATACATTTATTTTGTATATTATCCAATGCCAAACCCTTAGAGTGTGCATTCCAGCTGCAGATGTGTTAGAAAACCTCAAGCTTTTCCATAAGCTGTTAAACATTCAAATAATGAGGGTGAAAAACACATTAACAACTTAATCCAGAGGTAAAACTGGTAAATCTACACTGGATATAAGTCTGCCCCCTGGTGGCGACCAGTTGAATTTGCCGTAAGCTGAGCACAAAGCTTAATTGTGAGAATGTGGAATTGTGCCTTTTAGGGCAAAACACACAAAAAACCTGTCCTCCTCCATTGGCTTTTATGTTACAGGGATTTTACATTATTGCATTTAAACCATATATCCTTAAAGTAAAAAACTGCAGCCTCAGAAATGGTTTTGGTATTGGACAAATATATAGAAGTGTTTTGATTTGCCCGGCCTGTGCATGGCTTTAATTTTTTTCAATGATTTGTTTAAACCCATTCAGAGTAAAATGTTTACCTTTTATTAAAGAAATTAATAGTACAAGTCGTTGACAGCCCACAATAAAACACCAGATGTACTGTAATTTAAAGATTGATATGTTTATAGCTATATGCTGTTTCAAGAGCGTGGATGTTAGGGGAGAGAGAAAGTGTAACACAGTACATTTCAACATCAAAAAAATAGAAATAATTAGATGTTTTATTCCAAACATGAAACCATCTTATTGTTGGGGTCCCTAAGCTCAACATACAGGCAATATGGTAGTTCGGTAATCATATTTGTTTTCAGAATAAAAAAAACTATTCTAAAAAAAAGTAATGAAACATGGCACCTGAAGGGTTAATCGATGATTGAAAAAGCATGGCTTGTTTTGCTTGCTATACAAGTTTCTCCACCCTTTTGTATCTGGTTCATGTCTTTGAGCGATGTAGAAGCTTTAGGTAGGTTACAGGAGTTCCTAAAAGCTACCTTTTTGACAGATTGTCTTCCCCCTGCTATAGCATGGGGTCTAAAATACACAAAGCATTAAAACTGAAGTTTGTAACTCCTGTCCTAAAGTTCACATGCTGTTTGATCTTGTGTACTTTGCTACTGTGTCAGTGTTCACTTCTTATGGGCTATCATGAGCATAAGAATGGCACTTACAAAGGTAAGTGCCACTGTCTTTATTCTAGATTTCCATGGTGTTTTCATCATGGTAATGTCTATTGCCATGTTGACCCCGGAACAACATGTTGTCCTGATTCTAGTGAAACACTCTATCCTGTTCCAGCTTCGGTTCTACAATCCTGACAATGTGATTTGTCCTATGTACATTTCCCCTACCGATGACGTTTTGCTTCTCCTGCTGCCAGTTGCACATTCATATGGTCATTACATTTGCTTTGCCATGCTAAAGTGCCCTCTATAGAATTCCTTACAGGAACATCTGTCAGAAGCAGTAGAGCTCTGTCTAGATATTTTAGTTGGGACTAATTTTATGGGCACTACTAAACTGAAGGGCACCGACTGTCCTTCAGTTTAGCAGCACCTTAAATCACTCAGTTGAATTGTTGTAGTGTAGTAATAGTAATAGTAGTAGTAGTAGTAGTCGTAGTAGTCGCAGTAGTAGTGTAGCCTGCATCGCTTACTAACCCTAGCAATGTCTTGTGCTTGAAAAACTAAAAGAAATCTACATATAATGACTCTGCAAAACAATGTGCTTGGATGCCCTGGTGCTTTGCCGTGCAGTAAGCCTTGAAAATAGCCAAAGAGATGTAGGGCTTTGTTTTGTGTCGGTACTGTCTGCACATGTTCACTGGATGTGACGAGCTTATGCCGGCATGACCAAAATTAAAATAGAGCCAGTAATCTCTTTTAAATTCTATGGGAGTAGTTAAACATTACAGTTTTTGTACTAAAGGTGGATTCCCACATATTGTCATAGTAGATGATAAATATGCAGACTGGTATATAGTCAGTCTTGATATGTATGAGTATAGAATGTTCTATGTTACAGTATATAAGTACTTCACCCATATAATACTTGGTTTACAGCACAGCCAGTTAAATTGCCATTGCATGATCACTTACACATTACTAACAACAAGCCCTCAATATAAACCATCTGTGAAGACATCTGAGCTATCCTTTATTTGTGTTGTTATGCTAGCTGAAAATACAGGGGAGTCAGACGTGGGATTTTTGCCAGCGTTTGGACCTTGTTATGTAAACCTGTACGGGAGTCCGCGAGAATTTACTGGGTTCCCTGACCCTTATGAAGATTTAAACTTTGGGAAGGTTAGTGTGTTTAATTATTATTAATATTTTTAACAGTAGTCATAATAAATCGTTTCAGCTAGATGTCTTTCCCTACCGTTATCAATTTTCAAATCTTGAAGACATTGAAAAAAACTTCTTGTTGAAATTGTATCACATTCTTTTGGTGTATAACATATACAGCAGTGGTTAGTTTGGAAACCACTGTAAAAAAAGGATACATAAAAAGGGTCAGTCATAACAATTCTATCCTCTCTCACATGCTATGTGCGTTAAAACTTTGTTTTGTCTTTGGAAGGGTGAAGGGGTTGCTTACCGTGGCAGAGTGCTGGTTGAACTCACAACCAAACTGGATGGAAAAGTTGACAAAAAGATTGAAGACATTCCAAATGATGACATCTTAGTGGTGGAGGTAAAACTATTCAGTACTCACTGGCAAATTACTGGCATTCATTATTTCCTAACCTTTAGGGCTGAACGAACTGCTGTATGTTATTTTTGTGCTTTGTTGTTGTATTCTAAATAGGTCTTGAACCAACTTTTCTTTGTGGTTCACTTGTAGAAATACCAGCGCAGGCGAAAGTACAGCATGTGTGCTGTGTTTCATACAGCTAATATGCTGCAGGATGTGGGAGAGCCGATTCAGTTTGAAGTCAGCATTGGAAACTATGGCAACATATTTGATAGCACTTGCAAGCCACTGGCTTCCACAACTCAGTACAGCTGTGCAGTGTTTGATGGTAAGGCATAATGGAGTAAACATGTTAGAAAACAGTAAGACATTCTATAGCAGGACCATGCACCACAGCAGCACTATCCGTTAATAGCGCAATAGTTCAAATGTAATCCTAGTCTCCTGTAGGGTTGTGGTTCAATTTCTTATAATTACAGCAGGAATTCTGTTATTGTCCTTGTCAACGATTATCAATAAAGTATAAGTAAGACCCGAAGGACTAATTTAACAAGATGACATTTATTTGACTCCGAAGCACAGGCATCCATTACATTTAGTTGTGTAAGGCGGTCACTAGCATCAAACAAAAGATTTAAGATAATGGCCAAGTTTCCTTTTTTTCTGCTGGGAGGCGACAGTATATGACTCTTGGTGGATAGGAGATCTGGAGGGGTTGGAATTGTCATCTGTCAAAACCATGTCTTTGAACTTCTCTTTCATACATCTTTGCACTTGATATTTTTACTTTTATATACATAGTTCACTGAGCACATAATTCAAACTCCCACTTATTCCCAATTATTCTCACATTATTTTAATGTGTAAATGTAGACTACTTATCAGTTCTACAGAATCCAGCTTTTTGAGTTCTGTACAATATCACTCCGAACACCTGCTTAAATCTGACCTCGTTTCAACAGGTAACTTCTACTATTACTTGCCATGGTCCAACATTAAGCCAGTTGTTATACTCACTTCGTACTGGGAGGACATCAGTCACAGGATGGACGCTGTAAACATTATTCAGAACATGACAGACCGACTGGTGAGGAAATAATTGTATTCTGTAAATGCCTTACTTCTAAAAACCTAGTGCGATTTGTTATACTTCTTGAGCAGATTTAACCCAATGTGCATTCATCCATGTAATCATTGTACAATACTGTAGCACCAGTAGATAGAGGGGTGTGAATGATGTATAAAACCACTTAAATGTAATACGTTTAACATATTTAACAAATTCTGTCAAATACAATGAAAATTGCTTCTACATAATGGACGGTAAGAATGCAGAGTAACAACTGTACTAAACTTGGTGCTTAACAGAAAACTACAGTATGGCTATCTATTTTAAATATGCAGACTACTAATATTGATAACCCCTTAGTCCCATCAGGTTGTACAGTTTTTTTTATTTAGCTTTCTTTGTCTTTTTTGTAGCAAAATCACATTTCTAGTTTGAAAACGGCCCTGCTGGCTAAAGTTTCAGACACCCGTCTGGCAGAGATATGGCTGAAGCTCGTCAATCAGGTCATAGAGGATCTTGACAGGTAAGATCAAATACAAGGAGTCTGTCTAGAAGTTCTGTAAGACCCCGTTCACACTACTGGGCCGGCCGCCCCATATTTAGGTCTGCAACCCCATTCACATTTGCGTTTTTAAGGTGCCTTTGCGCATTCACATATGTGACTGAAAAGCAGGCCTAAAATGTGGTGAACTGCTTTTTTTTTTTTTTAATGGAACGATAGCCTGGAAGAGCTACTTGGGATATCCTTCTGCAGCACAGGTTACTTATTAATATATATATTTTTTTCAGTGCAGCACAGTAGCAATTTTATGGTATATATTAAAAAAAAAAAAAAACATATTGACTATGGAGCTTATCCCCACCCACAATCACATTATTCTCTTAACAACACAGAGGTATTTGTAACACGGGAAACAGCAACTTGCTAGTGTTGACAGATATAAATATTCATTTTCGTAATGGATACTTCACTCAGATTGCAAGACATCCACAAGACAAACTCACGACTGACCACCTAATAGTACTACTGCTCCCTCCTAAGGAAAGACACAGCATTAAATAATGTTAAATAATGTTTCTTCTCATTTATACGTAATTGTTTAACCTGCATATATACCGTCTATTTACAAACACGATCAGTAAACTATTCTATCGCTTACTTGTTATTGTTATCATTGTTATTATTATTCTCTAGTCCCTAAACATTACCAGTCAAGACTGAATATTAGCATTACCACTTCTCTTGGAAGATTACCGAACATATGGCTATATAAAAAAACCCTTGTCCCACATGTAAACAACAACTTCATTAAGGGAAGCGCCGTAATCTAAATACAGCAATACACCGTCACATATCAAATACACTTTGCTAAACAACATGCACAGTACTTAAACCACTGCTCTAGTGCCAGTAGAATAACGTTAACAATAATAACAGTAACACGCATTGAAATATTAGTGAGGGTCTCACCCTCACATGGTGCATCAACGATCTTAATATTTCTAACAGTATTTTATGTGTGTAAAAGCAAGCAGCTATAAGAAATGATCGTTATTTTAATTTAAAGACGCACACTTCTGTAGCTATGTAAAATAAACATTATTGATCATTATTGAGATCCACAATCCTGCAGTTTTTATATTTATCGCTTAGTTACTAAATAACAGGAAGAAAATGTAATTGTGACAAATTAAGCATACTTATGAATGCACTGCAGCTCGTATATTATGTGAAAGAAACAACCTGAACGTTTACCTGCTTGATTTTTTTAAATGTAATAATTTTATAATTAAAGTTGTATGATGTAGAAATAATTACCATTCAATATTGCTCCACTGCCGTCTTGCCTAGCACAGCATTCAGCTTGATTTACCTTTTGCGCGTGTGGGAGTATGGGAGTGTCTACTGAGTTACATAACCACATTGGTCATGTGATACGAAAAGCCGGCCCTAAATCTGCTTTGCGTTCTTACATATGTAAAAACCGGCCCTGGTCCCAGATTGCAGGCCCTGGGCCACTTCGAAACGGCGGCCTAAATCTGAGCCGTCCCTGGGCTGCCTTTTCTTTTTTGGAGCGCTCACATATGAGAAAAGATGGCCCAAATCGCAAGTGTGAACGGGGTCTAAGATGCCCCAGTGTATAATAAAGCTAAAACACGTTGAAATAAACACATACATGGAATAATTATTTCTTTATTTATTCTTGCTTGTTTTATATGTTCTTTAGGGACTCAATCTGAGTCCATTTGTAGTTTTCAGCACTACCCCTTAGGCAAACAACTAAGCAATGCACCACATGATGCTGCCTAAACTCCCCGCTAAGGGTAATGACAGGGGTGAAAGAGGCAACACTCAATGGTCTGCAGTGATTTAGTGATCGGTGGTGAGGGGTAGCAGGACCTTAACACTGTAAGATACTCTTTTAATTTGGTGATGATGGCAATTGCTGGTAGGATTTCGTTTATGGCGTGTTTTTTGTTGTTGTTTATTTTCAGTAACCCTGTGCCAGAACTGGAGGGTAAGGCCAACCTTACCTCCCTTGACATTCAGATCAGGAAGATGAGGGTGAGTGCACTCAAGTTCATTAAAGATTCCGCCGTCCGCATGAGAGAAGAGGCCACCGATGTGAAGACCACCTTGATGGAGATTGAGAACTGGCTGGAGAGAATGACGGGGCTAGGTGATGAGGCAAGTACTTCAGATGGACCTTTGAAGTTATACATGGACTGTCCCATAAAATTTTAAAAAACCTTAATGTCCACAATGAGTTGCTCTCGGCGCATTGTTAGAATGGAAACAGGTGTTTTGTCCAGAGTTGAAGGTTTCTGTGATTTGGGACACTGTTGATTGTCACAATACCTTGTACATATTTCTGGTCAATGGTGCATTCCCCTGAAATCTGCTAAATAGTTGCACACAACTCAGCTTATGTCTAGTGGATTGCATGACGTGTCATGTGAACACATACATTGCAGACTTCAGGGATTTTCCCTTTTCATTTTCATTCTCCAGTCAGTATAAATACAGGCGGAGTAGCTAGTTGTTTAAAAACACAACATTTTAGGTAGCTGTCTGACTGTTATATTGAGGATTTTTTTGTAAACACAAGTGAAACTATCATAGTAGAGTATAGTTAAAACATTCCAGGTTATACCTCTCTATTTCTGATTTGAAAGTTACCCAGTGTTTATAAAGAGTCAACAGCCTTCTATCCTTTTATTGTTTGAGCTGGAGGTAAATGGGGGAGGAATGGCATCTCGATTGTTGTAGTTCTCGATAAATGCATAGAAAGATGAAGCGCATTCTCTGATGTGCTACACACCTGCATTATCATAGAAAATATTAATTTCACCAAAACGTCTCTTAAGAATTGTATTCTTACTTGTAACAGCCTCAAAACAGCATGCCTGACGTGATCATTTGGATGTTGCGTGGAGAGAAGAGGGTGGCCTATGCACGCATTCCTGCTCACCAGATCATGTTCTCAACCACCAGTGAACAGGCTTGTGGCAAATACTGTGGGAAGACTCAAACCATATTTATGCAGGTAATGGATTTCGTAAGTGGTAGATTTAAAAAAAAATAATTAGATACTGTTTAGATTAGAGGCACAAGAAAATGCGCGTGGCTACTGTATATGACTTATTCTCTTTCAGTATCCAATGGACAAAACCAAAGGAATCAAACTGCCAGTTCAGTTACGAGTCAATATGTGGTTTGGACTGTCTGCCCATGAAAATAAGTTTAATAGCTTTGCAGAAGGAACCTTCAGTGTGTTTACAGAAATGGTAACTACTATCCTTAGTTATTTTTCTTTCTTTCACTCTTTTTTTCCTGGAAAAAGAATTGTATTAATTTTGGTAGAAAATTGGGAATTTGCAGTAAATATGTATGCAACTTGCTTTCAACCATTAATATGTCCATATCATTTCATTTAAACATCCCACAATGTATTAAGAAGCTTAATTATCCCCATCTATGTGTTCATGGAAGGCTGATTCTTGAACCCCAAATGATATTTAAGTCAATGTTTTCGCAACAGTATGAAAACCAAGCCCTTGTTTTTGGAAAATGGGGCACCACGGGTCTTGTGGGACGCCACAAGACTTCTGACATCACTGGGAAGATCAAGCTGAAAAGGGAAAGCTTCATGCCTCCGAAGGGCTGGGAATGGGAGGAAGACTGGTTTGTGGACCCAGAGAGAAGGTGAAGCTTGAAGTATTTGACTGCACCTGTTTTAAATAATTCATCCCACTCAAACTGCAGGACTTTGAGAATTTTATATTTTTTTAATTTACAAAATAGCAAATTTATGGAGAGATTTGTCGCGTTTTTAAACTCTTGCCCATTTTTAAACTCTTGCCTGTATCAACTGTCTTGCACACGTTTCATCTGTGTTCAAACTTTTTTATACTAAACCCCTTTTTGCTACAGGCAGCTTAATATATAATGTGTCTTTTTTTTTTTTTTTTTTTTTACTGGTACACATGTTAAAATACGTAAGAAATGATCTCTCTTCAGTAGTGTTTTTCAATATTTTGTAAGAAATGTGTAGTTTTAAATGAAAGCTTCTTACAGTATTCAGACAATCAATACAATTTTATTTTCCAGTTTGCTGACAGAAGCTGATGCTGGTCATACAGAATTTACAGATGAGGTTTTCCAGAATGAAACCAGGTATCCTGGAGGGGAATGGAAACCAGCAGAGGAGCCCTACACAGATGTGGTGTGTACTAGTCACATTTTTACCTTTGCTCCTGGAAGCAGATATTTAGCCATTTTGAATGATTGCTGTTAATCATAATCCTGATAAATTTTTGTGTTGTCTTTGCAGAATGGTGAGAAGGCGCAGAGTCCCAGTCAGATTGAGTGCCCCCCTGGCTGGAAGTGGGAGGAAGCCTGGAGTTTTGACATCAACAGAGCTGTGGATGAAAATGGTATGCCTTTTTAGTTAGCTTGAAATAAATGAATGCTAGAAACTTAAGCCACAATATGAAATGGGTCTATTTTATATGGTTTAGGAAACATGTTAACAGAGATTATAACATTTGGTTGCAGCTTTATACAGTATGTTTCTTTTACCCATGAAGATTTTTCTCATGAAAGGCACCCACTATTTTATTATATTTTACCGTTTACTGGGACAACTAATGACCTATACATTGTTATATACTGACGGTATAGTTTATTTTCTTTTCGTATGTAATATTTCTGTTAAAAAAATGACACACTGTATTTTTTATGTTGTTTGTTCAAGGGGATCAAAAAAATAGCTGACCTTTTTTGTTTTTAATTCTCATCTATTAAAAGATTTTAATCAATATATATAAGACATCTTGGATTTTTTTGGTTTAGTTTTTAAACTAGCCTGCACATGGTCTTCAGCATTTGCTCTTTAAAAAACAAACAAAAAAAAAACTACTTGGGCACTTTTATATCTGTTGTATTTTTGCATCAAGGCTGGGAGTATGGCATAACCATACCTCCTGATAGCAAACCCAAATCCTGGGTGCCAGCAGAAAAGATGTACCACATCCACCGACGAAAGAGGATGGTACGACCACGTAAGAAGGAGTCAAAGGCCACTACACCTTCAGAGGTAAATTGGGAGATCTGCATGGCTCATTTCTATAGCTTACAAAAGCTCGGCTTTGCTATTTGTTGTGTGCCGTGTAGTTTGGTTGCCTCTGGAAAAAGCTGAGAAGTTCAGATTAACCCAAAATAAGGACGCAGAAAATGTTTAGGACATTAGAAATGGGTGAGAGGTATGGTGATTTTAATGTGTTAAAGTAAGGCCATGTAATTGTCTTACAATGGATAAATTAGATTTTTACTTTGTTTTTACTGCAGTTGCCGTTTTAGTTTTACTGCTTTGACTGTGACTCGTTGTGATTGCAGAAAATGACCGCTCCACTAGGTGATCCAGAGGGCTGGGAATACTCTTCCCTTATTGGTTGGAAGTTCCACAGGATGCACAGGACAACAGATACCTTCCGACGCAGGCGCTGGAGGAAGAAGATGGCTCCATCGGGCCGCCTTGGTGCTTGTGCCATCTTTAAACTTGAAGGAGCACTCGTAAGTAAACCCAGGAAATACAAACCGGTATGCCACTGTCCTTTTTTTAATCCCTTATAAAAGTTCACCACAATATTTTTGCACTCTTCCCATGGTTATGCATTTACCATATTTTACCATACCTCGCTATGTTTTAACATGCTTTCACTCTTTTTATTACACTTTGCTACTATGGAAAACTTTTATAAGGAATGAGCTTGCAAAGCAGAGCAAGTTTACCCAACCGCATGATCAGTTCAAGTTAGTACTCTTGTAGTCGGTGTCTGTAGGAATCATAGTAATTTGATAAGTATCTTGACTAGATTTGTGTCAGAACACTACTACTGTCCTTGTTATAAAACATAGTGATACTTTATTTCAAGCATGGAGTATCCATAACATTTGAATTGCTGCAATGAGTAAGTCATTGCTATTTAACAGTATAGGGTATACTGGCAACAGCAAAAATAGGACTGTGCTCATTTAAGCTGTGTGGCTGGCAAGGTGGCTTAGGTTAGGATGTAATAGGACAGTTGCTTACATGGTTGTGTTTGCATTTCTTTTCAGGGAACTGACATTTCTGATGTAGATGAGAAAGGCAAAAGCAAGGATAGTGCAACTAGCATGTTTGGTGCAAACACTCCCACGGTGTCCTGCAATTTTGACAGTAAGTCCAAGAACAGAACTTTGGTATTGCCACAGATATCCCAGTGTCCCATTGTAATGACATTGTTTGTTGTAAAGTGTTGTTTTTTTTTGTTTTGTTTTGTTTTGTTTAATGGAATAATGAAATAAAAAAAAATTGTAACCACATTGAATTAAGAAAAAAAAAATTAAAACATACAAATGATAAAAGCAGTTAATGTGTACTAAAAAATCCAAATTAGGTTTCAAGAATATCAATACATCATTTGTCTCTACAGGACCTTTTGTTTATCATCTTCGAGTCTATGTTTACCAGGCCAGAAACCTTTTGGCTTTGGATAAAGATAGCTTTTCAGGTAAGAACAGATTAATACTGTTAATATTCTTGATTTTTATGAATGGTGTTCAAGGAGTATCACTTAACCAAAGGGGAGTAATGTTGCTATATGGAAATGAGTTTTCTGAGCGTTCTGAATTCTGTTTGCACGCTGATCTAGTGCTTTACTCGGATTGTTGACAAACGTTATCCCCAATTCATGTTCTGATTCCTTCATTCCAGATCCGTATGCTCATGTGTCGTTTCTGCATCTGAGCAAAACCACAGAGACAATTCCTGCCACCCTAAATCCAACCTGGGACCAGACCCTGATCTTCAATACTGTAGAGATCTACGGGGACCCTCAGGCAGTGGCCCAGAACCCACCCAATGTGGTTTTCGAGCTGTTTGATAAAGACCAAGTGGTAAGTTTGTGCTCTCTGTTACTCAGGCTATCTGGGATAGATGTAATTACGAAACTAAAAATAATAGTAATTCCCAGAATCGTCAGTATTTCGCATGGTGTGGCAAGTTAAATAATCTATGGGATGTTTAGACAAAGTAAATCTGAACACATTGGAATGCGATACCATTTGTTGAATAAATTGGTCATTATGTACTAAATGCATCTTTATATATCAGGAAATCCTTTCTCTGCAGGAATAGTGAAGATTTAAAGATGCCTTCATGATGTGCAGAGCGGAGTTTAGTTTCTGATTGGGCCATTAATGTCAATGTCTCGGGGTGGGGGTGGGGATTTGGAATCTGTTTATATGGGCTAAGATGGTAAAACCTGTTAATGAACAAGTGGTACATCATTTAAACCTAAAGTAATGAACATTGTCTGTGAGTGACTGTGCCCTCTGGTTGTTCACCAGGGTAAAGATGAACCCCTGGGCAGAAGTGTGTGCCCTCCTCTGGTAAAACTCAACCCAGAAACAGGGGTGAGCCCGAGGCTACTCTGGTATCCCATTATGCATGGAGACAAGAAAAGTGGAGATCTTCTTGTGGCTGCTGAGCTTATAATGAAGGACAAGGTACAGTCTTGTGTAAGCCTCTATTAATACAGAGAACAGATAGCTTCATGAGGTATATGGATAGAAAAACACTTTTCTTTTAAAACTAAAGAAATAATAATAGCTTATGTCTAATGGTTTCAACATATAATCTACCTTTCTAAAACTTCCTAACTTCTTTTCCAAAAAGAGGTTTGGAAAAGACAATTATCAGTTACATGATGATGTTTTATTGCGTTTGTTTTGAGTGCTGTAGCAGACTTTGCTTAGTTTATTTTATATTCAACAGCCTGATGGGTCAAATCTGCCTATAGTTCCTCCAAAAAGAGCAGCAAAACTCTACATGGTGCCCCAGGGTATCAGACCAGTGGTCCAGCTCACAGGCATTGAGGTAAGGCTATTATATCTGTCAATGCTAATATGAAACTTTAATGAAAATGTCATGTTCAGTTTTTATATGATTATTGTTATATCACTTGTTTTATGTTTGTCAGTTGTAGGTCCAGAACATTAAATACAGTGTATTACTAATGCACTGGTCATGGTTTGCCATGGTTACGTAAAAGCACGCTTTGTGATGATGTATAATCACCTGGTTCATTATGGATGTATTGATTGTTTTGTCAACCTTGATCACAAGGGAGCAGCAGTTTTGTTTTACTTGTAAGATATCCCTGGCCCATAAAGAGGATCCACCATTTTTGCAGATAATTCTACTGGTTAAAACTTTGAATGGAGCATCAAAGTGTGCCTCTTAACAGTATGAAGATGTGATGCCAGCACTAATACACATGCAGTGACATGCTGTCTCTTCTGTTGTATACAGATTCTGACATGGGGTTTGCGAAACATGAAAAACTTCCAACTAGCAGCCGTTTCTTCTCCGAGTCTCATTGTGGAGTTTGGTGGGGAAATTGTTCAGTCAGCAGTCATCAAGAACATTAGGAAGAATCCCAACTTTCCAGGATCGGTGCTCTTCTTTAAAGTGGTACTGTCCCCTTTTTAGACCTGGGCTGAGGATTTTACATAATCCTCAACAGTCTACAGATTTAACATGGAACGACAAGCTACTTGCGGCATTAATAAGTCATGTTCAGTCTTGATGAGTGTAATTTCTGAAGTTGATTGCAAATCCTTTTGCATTATAAATGCCATCATTACAAATAATTCCAAATTTGCAGGCTTCCTGGGCATTTTTGAATGTCAAAAACCTTTTAGTTTCCTTGCTAAATTCAGCTTGAATTAATGAGGGCTTTGACAGGCATAGAATATTGTCTTTTTGTGAATGTTGCTAATATTAAAACTAGTCACAGATAGTAGTGCAGTGGCTGTATGTATACATATTTTGTTGCTATGTAGTATGTAAAGCTGCAGTGAAGTACATATAAACAGTAGTATAGCAGTGTTGATGTTGAATCGTAGGTGGCTATCCCTGGGGGGGATGGAGTTAAACAGTTTTCTGATTTAAGTTGACTGTTTTCCTTCTGTAGCTTCTTCCAAAAGAAGAAATGTACACCCCTCCCATAGTGATTAAAGTGATTGACCACCGGCCATTCGGACGGAAACCCATCGTGGGTCAGTGCACCATAGACTCACTGGAGGTGTTCCGCTGTGACCCCTACACCACCAGAGCAGAGGTCGCAATGTCCTCAAAAGGTACCAAACAGCTTTTTAACAAAGCGTATTTTAAGGTTTGAGAGAGAAAAAAAAAAAAGTCAAATATACAGCTATGGCCAAAAGTTTTGCATCGCCCTATAGAATGAACTAATTTTGCTTCATCTTCGGGACTTCAAAGTTGTGTTTTTAAAACCATGTGTATTTACTAGAGGTTGGCACAGGTAGAAAATTCAGCCACCGTGAAAAAGACCCAGATACTGGGGTCTTTTTCGGGTTATAATTAAAAAAAAATGCATGTTTTTAAATGCATGATACATATTTAAATACTATATAGTACATATATATTTAATATGTTTAATCTGTAGATTTGTGTAGCCTTTTAAGTACTGGAAATAATAATAATAATAATAATAATAATAATAATAATAATAATAATAATAATAAAAAAACATCTGTTGGAATACAGTTATTCATGTTAAATGCGTTTCATGCTGCTGGATTCTTTGCGACATCTAGTGGCCGTATTCTGTTGTTTTAAAACATGGCATCCAAGCAAAGGAGCGTATTTTCCTACTTTAGGCTGCTTTAAAGTTAGTATGTATGTTTGTAATGTATTCATTCGTTGATTTTATAAGTTTCATTAAAGCATGATTAATATAGATGTTCGTAAATTATTTTTCTTTTTTACATCAGTTTATCTTATACTGTAGTGTGTTAATCTACATGATTAGTATGAGAAAGACGTCACTAGCAATACTTAATGTGCTCCACAAATATTTTTTATTTAAACCTAAACAAAATAGGTCAACATTTCGTAAGTGTGTGATTTTAATTTTGTACTTTGCACCTTACGCATTTTGGAGTGCGTACGATTTTTCTTTGTTAATCTACTTCATTGAAATAAAAACATGTTTATGGTTTTCTGTCTGTTTTTTGGGGTACACCGCTCACAATACTTTATTTATTTGTTTATTTTAAAATAAAGGCTACTTATTTGATCTTTTTGGTAAGAAAATATATCTGCACAATAATTGTATATAAAGCAAACTGTATTGGAAGCTACATGGTTATTATTATTAATGGATCACAGAGTTATCACTGACATAAACCCAACAGGGTATTATGTTGTTTTCTTTCCAATTTAGTTCCTGAGAAAAAAAGTCGCTGCAGTTATTTTTCTTGAGGTGTACTTGCCGCTCGCTGTGTTCTTGTTTTCTGTAAAACTTTGATATCCTGTCCGTTAAGAAAAGGCTTAAAAATGCAAAGCTTGTTTTAAAATTGTCTTTATTAAACACTGTTTTTATTACACTGGCCAGAGACCCATGCTTACAACTACATTACCATGTTTTCTACATTTTTCTTTTAAATTCTCAAATTAATAATCGATACCCGGGTAGTAAAAAGAGACCCGGGTTGAGTAATTTAAAATCCGATGGGTACCCGTGTTTTCAGGTACCCATGCCGACCTATAGTATTTACTCACTGGTTTCTTCAATTTAAAAGGTGTGTCGAATGAAACCTGCTGAATGTTACATTTATATATTGAATTACATACCGCTTTGTAGTTTTCCATATACTTAACCAAAAACTGACAGAAATTGAAAAATGTGGCATTTTGAAATCTTACATGAAATACTGTACTACTATTATGGTGTCCGGTTGACTTTTACAATATCATTTTGTAGTTTCTTTGATTACATAATGTTAAATAAAATATCTAAATTATGTTCATATAGGTCTCAATCCTATATAATTTCATATAGGTGATGCAAAACTTTTGGCCATAACTGTACATCTTTTAAAAAAGATCATTTAAATTTTGTTTTGGTGGTGGTTTATGCTGCCATCTGCTGGTGTAAAATTGCAAAGAATAATTACAAATATTTATTTGACTGCTTCTCATTTTAATTTAATGGGATGAGATGCCAATCGTTTAAGATGCTGTGCTGGCATTAAGAAACTTCTGCGTTTTAATAATATTTATGGTAAACATCTTTATTCTAGTAACCATAACCACCTATCACTCAATTTAAGGTTAATATATTTGTTTTATCAATGATAATGTAATGATAAACAAAGATCCATGGTTTAAACTCCAGTAAGGTCAACGATTATGTAATGTCTGGAATTCTTTGTGGTGAGATCTTTTAATGACACTCTGCTGTGTGCATCTTCATTCCTGAGACTGACCTTGCTTCTGTTGTAGTGGCCCTCATGGCTGCCCCTCGAGATGTAGCCATCGACATGGAGGATAGAAGGCCATTACTGGAAACTCAGGTAGGTGTTTAGATGGCGACTTTAGTTTTTTAAAAGCCATTTAGTTTTAGTTTTCCTACTTGTTACCTGTTTTTAATATTCTGAGGTATTGTTTGTAAAATTCATAATAAACTACAATAGATGATATAAAGCAGTTGACCAAGTGATTGTTCTGGTAAGAAAAAAGGGAGGTTGGTGGTACACAATGAAAGAATAATTCACTGTGAATTGGCAGTTGTTTTAGTGATTTAATATAAACAGTTTGCATGTTAAACCATACAATATTCTGAAGGTAATGGCCGTATTCACAAAACTTGTTTTGTTAAGGACTTCTTAAAGTTTATGAATAAGGACCTATATGTTAATGAAAATGTGAGAAATGAATTAATGTGGTCTCAGGGGGGTTACTCAGGCCTATGGACTTTCAGTTGAAGTTTGAATCAGACCATTAGGTTTGATGACTGATACCTGATAGGTAAGTTACAGAATACATGTTGCTGTGCCACAATGCGCTTGTGGTAAACATTTTTATTTTATGTAAGATTTGTAATCTTCAGCGGTTATGGGTTGGGCTGTGGGCTACACTTCGTTTTTTTAAACAAGTTGTTTTGTTGTTCACAAAAATACTTGTTTACAATACTTGTTACTGCTTTTCCTTGGGTAGCTGTTGTATTTCCATTAATATGTGGTACATTTAGAATATAATAGAAAGGCATTTTCAATTTCATTCTAGCTTTTTTTTTTAAATGTATTTTTTATAAACTATATTCCTTCACATATGATATTCTGAATTGCTGTTTGTGTACAGTATTTCGACAGCTGTCGCCAAAATGGCCTCCACAACAGCACGCCTTGTATGTGTGACTCGGAGTAAATTAGTTGGTGACCCAGTTTAGTTTCAGGTGCTTCTGTGGTCAAGCTTTTATTTCTCTTTGATTTTTTTTCTTCTTTAGAGAGATTTTGGATTGAAAGATGCTGTGACAGTAAGTATGATGATCAATGTCCAGTACATTTTTATGCTCCATTTATTACATTGTTTGGCTCTCTGAAAACAGAGGCGCTTCATAATGATATATTGGGCCCGGTCTACTAAGCCTCAGCCCAAAATTTGTACCAATCCTCCTTTTTTTTTTTTTTTTTTTTTTTTTTAGTAGAATATAGCTTTTTTCAAAACTAAACATCAAGTCAGAATATTGATGTTCAGCCCATGGCTGTTTCTTACTAATTTTAAACCAGTTATTGTAACAGAGGTGCATGCTTTACATAGGAGTAAATGTGTAGTAAATCTGGACCTCTTTAACCCAAAAAGGATATATTGAATTAATATAGTTAATATAATAATATGAAATTGAATTAAAGGTTTGTAAGTTTTAATAGGGCTCTGTATCTGAAACGAATCATTTTCAAGATTATTCCAATAGTAAAAAAAAAAAAAAAAAAAAGAATTTATTAGACATTGAGGACTTCATACTATTAAAATGTTAATGAATTGTTATCTGTCTCTCCAAAATCTCCCTCTCTACAGCTATATCTGAAAACAAATAGTTAACAGTACAGTATTTACTCTAGCATAGCTACTGTCAATAGATATTGTAATTCTAAGATGAAGTGTAAATTAAAGGGTACATTTAATGGAAATGTAGTTTGGGTGTTAGGTAAGGTAATTGGTCACCTTTAGTAATAGAGAAAGCATATGTGGGTGCTTTGCTGCTGGAGGATTTGTTAATATTAAGCCTATTGGAAAACATGCCTCTTACCATCTTGGGGACTTCTAAATTGCCTTTCTAAAACAGACGTATTTACGACCTGGTTTTTGCATTTATGGGGTCCTCAATTTAAAAGGTGCGTATCAACGAGGTACCCTGTAGAATTCAAGTTTTACTGAAAAAGAATGGTCAACCTTGATATTGCAGCCTGCTTTTGGCATAGCTGGTCAGCTTTGACAAGGTGGAGCACCCTGTAACAGAAATTTTAGTCCACAGTAAATGAGTCATTTACTGACACAGTGCTTGTCCGTTTCCATCAGCACTAAGATCTCAGCAGTGGTATTCATGCAAAAAAACCAAACACAATGAAAACATATCCCTCACATCCACCTTGTACTATCTCAAATCTGTATTCTATTGATTACAGGTTTGATTATTCACAAACTTAAATGACATACCTCCTTAATGGAAGCGAGTGTAATACAGCCATACAGCCTAGAATGGGCTAGGGTTTGGTTTTTCATGACATACCATTTATCTTTTATGTTTTTTTTTTTTTGTTGTTTGTTTTTTCAGAAATAAAGCATAATTTGATTTATTAAACCGGTTATGTTACAGTATGTATTGCAAAATGTACATAACATGGATGCCATGTATGTAGTAAGATACGGCATCAATATGTTCTGTGTCTGCTGGTTGACTAGAACAATTTACCATTCGTAAGATTTTTATATTTAAACTATATACTGCACATTGTAAAGCAATTCATGAAAATACAACTGATCTGTAAAACCCCCAAATCAAATGGCACCCAGTTCTGAGGTCTCAGCTGCATTCAATTTAGAAGGTATGTAATACATGGAAAATACAACTGCATTAAATAAGTACTAAAGCCACCCTTTAACTTTTCTCAGTTGAGTATATTACTGTTGGCACCAATTGGCCCCCAGTTGTATCTGTCCATAACAAACATCTTTATTGCTGGCACTTATATTTTATGCAGTTAGTAACTGAGAAATAATCAATAACCATCTTTTGCATGGATTATAATTCCTCATTGGAGTTCTGCTAAAACTGCAGTGCAGAGATTTATTTTTTTATTTTTATTTTTTATGGTATAATTGTGTGTTTTATTTCTTTCTATTTGGAATCGATGAATGCTTCCTTGTCATCAGCAAGCAGAAAGGGTAAGCTTTCCTTGTTATATAATATAGAATAAGAATATTGCATAATTGTAGCACCTGCTAAGGGGTTTGCCAAGTTCACTTATTAATTGCAATACTAATATATTCTTGAACTATTGAGCACAGTAATGCCACAAGACTGAGCTTGCCTACTCCCAATCTAATGTTAAGCAAAACCTTTTTTGTTTTTTGTGTTTTACATACTTGACAACATTCTAATAAGTACAACAAAAAAATGCTTGTTTTAAAAAGCTGTTGTGATCTTTGTTTCAGGAAAAGGAAACAGTTGATTGGTGGAGTAAGTTTTACTCCTCTCTTGGGGAACATGAGAAATGTGGGCCGTACCTCCAGAAAGGCTATGACACTTTTAAGGTAAGGATTTTGGATTAACTTTATGTATTACCATGATTTGAAATGATGAATCGGTAGGGAAAAAAAATGTACCTGCAACAATAAGCACATCACAGCATTACTAGCAATAACAGCATATTGAATACATAATACATATTGCACAATGTCTAGGTATGTTGGCACACAGAAAAGGTTAGGGGGTCAGTGAAAAGAAAAGGAAACTTCATTTGACTTTTTTTATTTAGTTGACCATGGAGCAGTATGCTAAAACTACTTCTTTACTAAACAAACATTCCTTTTCTAGATCTTTCGTAGCGAGTTAGAGGATGTTCCGGAATATAAGGGGTTAACAGACTTCTGCGACACCTTCAAGCTGTACAGGGGAAAATCAGGGGAAGATGATGAAGACCCTTCAGTAGTGGGAGAGTTTAAGGTCAGTTTTTAAGTAGCGTAATCAATTACTAAATTATGATCAACAGAAATATATTATGTCGTGTGGGCACAATTCAGATAACATGTCTGCAATTTATTTCGATACCAGCCACTGGGAGGCAAACCATCTATTTTTAACCCTCATCTGACACTCAACTTGTTTTTCTTTGCCATTATTATTATTATTATTATTTATTTCTTAGCAGACGCCCTTATCCAGGACGACTTACAATTGTTACAAGATATCACATTATTTTTACATACAATTACATCATTTTTTACATACAATTACCCATTTATACAGTTGGATTTTTACTGGAGTAATCTAGGTAAAGTACCTTGCTCAAGGGTACAGCAGCAGTGTCCCCCACCTGGGATTGAACCCACGACCCTCCACTCAAGAGTCCAGAGCCCTAACCACTACTCCACACTGCTGCCCATTTACTGCGGATATGCTGCTTTAGGGTCACAACTAGTGGTATTTTTCTGTCAATTAAAATACATGACCACATGAAATTGTATAAAGTAAATCTGGGATGTTTAAAAATTTGTAAATATTTTAGTTTATATCACATATGGGTATTATGGATATATTGATACCCATATCAAGTGTTGCATTCCTCAAAGCATTGACACGTTTATAAGTCAAGTCTTCTGGAAAAACCAGACATATGTCACTCCTTTATATATATATATATATATATATATATATATATATATATATATATATATATATATATATATATATATATATATATAAAAATAAAGGAGAACCAGTTATCCAACTGTCAGCTACTGGGGCCTTTTTTGTAGCACAGGTTGTTATTGGGAGTATAAAGAATCTAGAGATACAGAGATACCGACACTTGCATATATATATATATATATATATATATATATATATATATATATACCCTTTTATAATTTTGATATTGGAATATAATTGTATACGGAAGCAGTGGCGGAGGAATAGTTGGTGCAGCCGGGGCAACTGCACAGGGGCCCAAGCACTCTAGAGGGGTCCGAGAGTTTGAAGGAAAAAAAATTAACAGTGATGATATCCTTCACGTATATATATTTGATGATGTTACCTTCATATTCATATCATTGTAGCTACCAGTGCCAGTAATTACATTTTGATTCTTCCTTGTTTCATCAGGTACTGCTATTCTCTTAATTTAAGTTTAAAAAAAAAATGTTTTTTCTTCCCTCGTAACTGTCTTTGCATGGAGGCTGGTATGAGGCACTGTTTTATGTTTTGTTGGCATCTCTTTTTTGAATGCTGCAACCACTTGTACTTTAGCCTAGTGGTCTCTCAATATTGCAAAACGGTTTCCTACTGTCTTCATGGAAGGTTTGGGGGTACTGTTCAGCAGTCTTTTGCAGTTATATTCTGTGTGCAGCACGATTCGTCCTGCAGTTTAGGCAGAAGCTGTTAATGGGTGCTGCTGGGTACCAAAATAAATGAAAGCAAATTAACATGCCTGTATTTCTGAAAAAAAAAGATTTTCAGTGGGAGAAAATTACTGTGAATTTCTGCAGAATCGTGGAGCGACTGGTGAATAAACGTGTTAGCTTGTGATTTTAAAAAGAGTGTAGTATTGGAAGTAAAGATGCACGCAAAATGCAATTCAAGTATGGGAGTAGAAAAGCTTCTTATTACATGTAGTATACATGCTAACATTCTGAGAATTACAATATTGTTAAATGTTGAACACTTGACTTGGCATGTTTTATGTTTATAAGCATATTACATAAAGGTCAGGGCCCACAATAAGGTCCTTCACCAGGGCCCATCTTTCTCTTCCTCCACCACTGTAGTAAGAACGTGTCTGTCTATTGTTTGCTGCATTTGCACAGGCTGTGTGGTGGCTATGGGTAATTGAACAACTCATTGTGCCTTGTTTGAGGAAAACCAAAAGGAGCTGAAATGAATTGCTTTCTTGCTGTTCAGGGTTTGTTCAAGATCTATCCCTTGTCCGATGACCCTAGTGTCCCTGCGCCCCCTCGACAGTTCAGGGAGTTGCCTGACAGCGGACCCCAAGAGTGCATCGTCAGAATTTACATCATCAGAGCCATAGACCTGCAGCCCAAAGACAACAATGGCTTGGTGAGCAGGTCCAGTCATTCTGTATTTTTACTGGCATGATTACTAGGTAATTCTGGTTTTATTTTTAATTCTGCATTTGGCACTATGCGGGTAATCTCTTGGCAGTTTTACAGTAAGCAACATAAATATTTCCAGAGTAGCTGTATTTCTGTTTGTAGAGTACAGTGTTTTAATGATTGAGAGATTCAGCTGGAATGGTCCTGCCCTGTCTCGGTGAATGTAAAAAAAAAAAGAAAAAAAAAAGTTTCATTTTGTTTTGTACACACACTCATTTTCTGCATAATCTGTTGTGTTCTGCCTTTTACAGTGTGATCCCTATATTAAAATTGCTTTGGGTAAGAAAGTTGTGGAAGACCGAGATCACTATATCCCTAACACAGTGAACCCAGTGTTTGGCAGGTAATACAGATTTAATTCGATTTATTTATTTATTTATTTATTTATTTATTTTAAATATAGCTTACATGTTGTGCATGCCCCAACATAATGGTGGTGTGTAATTGCATGATGTAGTAAGGCCTAACTTCTTCAAAACCAATTGATATCTAAATGTCAGACCCAGAGTGGTGTAGTTTGTTTTATCCTAACAACTCTTCCTGTCTATGAAAATGAACAAAAAACAAGTATGATTTTGCTTTTCTTTGTAGAATGTTTGAACTTACCTGCTTCATCCCTCAAGAGAAAGACCTGAAGATTTCGGTTTATGACTATGACCTGATGAGCCGTGATGAGAAAGTAGGGGAGACGGTTATTGATCTGGAAAATCGTTTACTTTCTCGCTTTGGTTCATATTGCGGAATACCGCAGACCTACTGCATGTAAGTACTTTCGCCACTTTTGCTGGGGCACTTTCCTGGTAGTGGTTAGTTGGAAAAGAAACAGTACTGATAATGTCAATCAATTTTTTGTCATAGTTGAGGTACAGAATAGATGCATATTTAAAAGACCTAATGCCATTCAAAAAGTTAATGTATAAGTGTGTGTGAACTCAGACACTAACCTATTGCTATTTCCTCTTAACAGCTCAGGAATCAATCAGTGGCGTGATCAAATGAAACCATCTCAAATACTGCAAAATCTCTCCAGACTGAGAGGCATCCCTCCACCAGTTCCTGCAGAGAATGGCAAAACGCTGTCCCATGCAGGGCGTGACTATACACTGGATGAATTTGGTGTGTAGCTTTTTGTCTAGTGTAATTAAGCAGCCCCTGTATATTGAGGTGTTATGACTGTCTAAACATTCATAAAGTGCTTCATAATTACAATATGCCTTTCCATTGATACTCATGGTGCCTTTTTTCATCATCAAACTAATAAAAGCACCAGCTGAAACGTTTGTTTACTCAACTTGGTTTCTTGTAGTCCAAGTGTTTTTTGAACTTGTTCATGTTAAATTACTACCCTCTTTTCTCAACTGATCAGGAGCTGATATCACTCTTTACTAAACGGCAAATTTAAATGCTGTAATTGCATCCCTGTGGTCTAATTAAAAACATATATAAAATAGATGATACCTTTCATCACTCCATCCATAAAATATGTTTTGTTCTATACACAGAGGCCAACAAAGAAATCCACCAACACCTGGGCCCACCAAATGAGCGCCTGGCTCTGCATGTCTTGAGAACACAGGGCCTGGTTCCTGAGCATGTGGAGTCCAGGACACTGTACAGCTCTTTTCAGCCCACACTCTCTCAGGTAAGGGGATTTGTGCTGGGAATGAACCCACGTAGTGGCACAATGGCAGAGAGGATACGTCCTGAAAAACCATGACTTGCTATTTATGTCATGGACGGGGCATGGTGATAACAACCGAGCCCTTGTGCGAGTTTGTTATCCTTCTGCCTCACACCGGCCATGACAAATTGCATGGTTTTTCATGACGCATCTTGTTTATGCCACGAATGTTAACATTTTCTATAAATCATATATCCGTAAGAGTACTGTCAGTAATTTGAAGGTACTGTACGGTAATGTGTTACTTTTTAATACAGGCAATACAGAGTAGGAAGTACAGAGAGCATTCCTCCTGTCAGGTGAGCTTAGTGTAGAGAAGAGCATTCTTTATACCCAGTGTGTGTTCTTTTTTTTATTCCTCTATTAAAATATCCTCATCTAAGTAATCATTTTTTTCAAAGTTTACTTCCATCTTAAAATATTTTGTATTTTCTGAATAGCAGTGTTTGTAACCAGTGTTTTGTTTTAAATTATACACAGTATTCTTAGCAATACAATGTATTTGTGGTGAAGTATGTCTGAATGGGGAAGAAAATATAAATTCACTATCGTTTCATGACATGACAAATATCTTGTGGAAATGTAGCCACATAAGCAGTATAATATCATTTGCCAGCCTCTGGTTGAAACCATTTTTTTTTTTTTTTTTGTACTAGGGAATTCTTCAAATGTGGGTTGACATCTTCCCAAAGAGCCTTGGTCTCCCTGGACCTCCATTTGACATCACACCTCGCAAACCTAAAAAGTAAGTATTATTATTATTATTATTATTATTATTATTATTATTATTATTATTACAGTAGTATAAGGGGTCACTTTTTCACCTAGAGAACAATGCTACATGAAGTAACCCATTTTATGGCAGTATTATGTCTAATGCTGCTTCTGTATATCAGAGACCATTTTAGGTATTGACTTCATATTTGCAGGGTTATATAAACACTGCATGAATTTGGTACACAGCTGTATTCCGTCCAGCAAAAATATTATTGGCATATATGACAGGATTACAACCGTGTTGCCTAAGTAGTGTATTTTTAATAACCAATACTAAACCATCATCTATAATGTTAAAAGTATCTATCTGTTCCTGTGATGATATTATTATCTCCCCACAAACAGGTTTTTTCTGCGCGTTATTATTTGGAACACAACAGAGGTAATTCTGGATGAAACCAGCATCACAGGAGAAGACATGAGTGACATCTATGTTAAAGGGTAAAGGAAGACACGAGATGGCTTGAAAAGGATGGTCTCTAATTCCACTCACAGTCTGACCACCTGCACTATATAATAATCAAATATATGAATGCTTGTTTGTCATTACTGTGTCAGAATAAAATATGGTATGCATATGTACAGATCAGTGTATATCAGATCGCTGACTGGGTAGTGGAATCTCTCGACCACAACCATTTTACAAGTAACATGTTCTTAAGAAACCCAAAAAGTGCCCATTTAGAACAGGAGGAGTTGATGGTATGAGTGTGAACCCTTCACCTGTGGAATGTTGTTATTCAGTGTCCTCAATGTTGTACCCTGTCAGTGACTTAAACCCTTATTTGTTTTACCCTCAGGTGGATGCCAGGCATGGAAGAAAACAAGCAGAAGACAGATGTCCATTTCAGGTCACTTGATGGGGATGGCAATTTTAACTGGAGGTTTGTGTACCCATTCGAATACCTGCCAGCTGAACAACTGTGCCTGGTTTCCAGAAAGGTGAGTTAGTGCAGGGATGGGTTTTCTAAAACTTTTAACTGTCTGTTCTTTTCAATATAATTTACAGTTTGCAGTTAAATATCTCTAAAAACCTGTTTGCTTTAGCTTAATTGAATGATTGCTCTTCACATTCTGAAATGTGAGCATACGGTAACTAACTTAGCTTTGATTCTTGAGCGTTGCTGCATGGTACTAGAACATTACACCTTTTGTAAAATGCTGGAGTCATTGTTTTGTAAGATTCAGAAGCACCAGTTTACAGCTGCACTCAATTGTAACACATTATACACTGGTTTAAACAAAACCAATGAGAAGCAACATGCCTAATTTGAAAATGTTAAGGGAGTTGTTTTTTTTTTTACAGGAACATTTCTGGAGCCTTGACAAAAGTGAATTCCGAACACCTGCAAAGCTGATTATTCAAATTTGGGACAATGATAAATTCTCTTTGGATGATTACTTAGGTATGTAATACTGCATTAATCATTTTACATTTGGGGTGAGTTTCAATTTGTCATTGTTAAGGTATGTCATTTTACAAGCTATAAATGAATTGGGTTTCACACTCTCATACCAATAGGTACACTTGAACTGGATTTGAACAAACTAACGCCTCCTGCCAAAACCCCACAAAAGTGCCTTTTGGAAAGGCTCACTGACATCAAGGGGCCTGCCTCACACAAATCTTCCCAGGATACCTCTCTCTTCACACAAAAATCAGTGAGAGGCTGGTGGCCGTGTATGTCAGAGGTGGATGGAAAACGAACCCTAACTGTAAGTGCAACAGTTACATCTTTTTAAAAACAACTTTGATTTGCTTTGTTATTGTTATTCACATACAAATCAGCCAACAATGAGGAAGAAAAAAAATTGACCAAGCTTTGCAAACCACAATGCAACATAGCTATGCCCAGTTCAAGTTTTTGTGTACCTTTTATGTTTAAAGCTGTTGGTGGTGTTTTCTGGCTTGCAACCCTGTTACATCACCATTCAGCAACGAGTGACAGAAATGGGGAACCTGGTTGTCCAGATTCTGTTGTCTCAACCTGCAGCCACTCTCAAGTCACTGCCTCGTGGTCCCATTCTGTGCACTGCACTCAAAGGCGTGATGTACAGTACTTAGGTTTGCCGATGTGGTCTGGAAAATAACAACATGCGATAAGCGTAACTTAATCATACATAAGCTTGTGGCATTGAGATCTTGGAATTCAATTTGATGGGACCCAGTCTTAGAGGTGGGATAGTGAAATTAAATGTGTAGTGGGGGAAAATCCAAACTATTTCACTTTTGATTTAAAAGAAATTACAACAGTACATGCAAGTTGACCAGTTAAATATTGAGTTTGCAAATGTCACTTTTTCATGTATTTTTCCCTTTTTATTTTCAGATGGTACTAAAATGTGTATTATTATTATTATTATTATTATTATTATTATTATTATTATTATTATTATTATTATTATTATTATTTTTGGTTTGTTGGGTGATAAAATACTCATTTTGTTGTGCGTTTTTCATTTGTTTTTTTTAGTTTTTTTTACTTGTTTCCAGCATTTCTGTTTTATTGTAATTTAATACTTTTGCTGACCTCTCAATATGATTTGCTGTCATTCCCAGGGTAAAGTTGAAATGACACTGGAGATTGTCACTGAGAAAGAGGCTGAGGAAAGGCCTGCTGGGAAGGGGAGAGATGAACCCAACATGAATCCAAAGCTGGATCCTCCAAAGTAAGATTTATACCATTTCAAAGAGCTTGGGTAGCTGTCATTTCTTAACAGAATACAAGGAAATAAAATAAACTTTTGTATAGTTAGTGTGTAACATATCTCCAAATTACTAATCTAAGCAGGAGTTATTTGTGTTATTCTAAAATGTTTATTATTAATTGGAGAAAATATAAAGTACTGTGCAAAAGTTTTAGGCAGGTGTGAAAAAATGCTGTAAAGAATGCTTTCAAAAATAGACATGTTAATAGATTATATTTATCAATTAACTAAATGCAAAGTGAGTGAACAGAAGAAAAATCTAAATCAAATCCATATTTGGTGTGACCACCCTTTGCCTTCAAAACAGCATCAAGCATCAATTCTTCTAGATACACTTGCACACAGTTTTTGAAGGAACTCGGCAGGTAGGTTGGCCCAAACATCTTGGAGAACTAACCACAGTTCTTCTGTGGATTTAGGCAGCCTCAGTTGCTTCTCTCTCTTCATGTAATCCCAGACAGACTCGATGATGTTGAGATCAGGGCTCTGTGGGGCCATACCATCACTTCCAGGACTCCTTGTTCTTCTTTACTCTGAAGATAGTTCTTAATGACTTTCGCTGTATGTTTGGGGTCGTTGTCATGCTGCAGAATAAATTTGGGGCCAATCAGATGCCTCCCTGATGGTATTGCATGATGGATAAGTATCTGCCTGTACTTCTCAGCATTGAGGAGACCATTAATTCTGACCAAATCCCCAACGCCATTTGCAGAAATGCAGCCCCAAACTTGCAAGGAACCTCCACCATGCTTCACTGTTGCCTGCAGACACTCATTTGTGTACGCTCTCCAGCCCTTCGTGAACAAACTGCCTTCTGCTACAGCCAAATATTTCAAATTTTGACTCATTAGTCCAGAGCACCTGCTGCCATTTTTCTGTACCCCAGTTCCTGTGTTTTCGTGCAGTTGAGTCGCTTGGCCTTGTTTCCACGTCGGAGGTATGGCTTTTTGGCCGCAAGTCTTCCATGAAGGCCACTTCTGACCAGACTTCTCCGGACAGTAGATGGGTGTACCAGGGTCCCACTGTTTTCTGCCAATTCTGAGCTGATGGCACTGCTGGACATCTTCCGATTGCGAAGGGAAGTAAGCATGATGTGTCTTTCATCTGCTGCAGTAAGTTTCCTTGGCCGACCACTGTGTCTCGGTCCTCAACGTTGCCCGTTTCTTTGTGCTTCTTCAAAAGAGCTTGGACAGAACATCTGGAAACCCCTGTCTGCCTTGAAATTTCTGCCTGGGAGAGACCTTGCTGATGCAGTATAACTACCTTGTGTCTTGTTGCTGTGCTCAGTCTTGCCATGGTGTATGACTTTTGACAGTAAACTGTCTTCAGCAACCTCACCTTGTTAGCTGAGTTTGGCTGTTCCTCACCCAGTTTTATTCCTCCTACACAGCTGTTTCTGTTTCAGTTAATGATTGTGTTTCAACCTACATATTGAATTGATGATCATTAGCACCTGTTTGGTATAATTGTTTAATCATACACCTGACAATATGCCTACAAAATCCCTGACTTTGTGCAAGTGTACCTAGAAGAATTGATGCTGTTTTGAAGGCAAAGGGTTGTCACACCAAATATGGATTTGATTTAGATTTTTCTTCCGTTCACTCACTTTGCATTTAGTTAATTGATAAATATAATCTATTAACATGTCTATTTTTTAAAGCATTCTTACTTTACAGCATTTTTTCACACCTGCCTAAAACTTTTGCACAGTACTGTATATATATGGAATAATTTAGAATAGTGGATCTTTACACATTTTAAATAAAATATATAGAAACAATACACAATTTTAACAAGAATATGATTTTTTTTGTATATACAATTTGTAAAGGACTTCATCTTAATAGAGAATACATATGTCTTTTAAAAGTTATTTTTAATGTTTATTTCTTCTTCTTCAATCTAGCCGACCAGAAACCTCCTTTTTCTGGTTCACTAATCCATGCAAGACGATGAAGTTCATTGTGTGGCGCAGATTTAAATGGGTCTTCATTGGCATCATCATTCTAATACTCGTGCTGCTTTTCCTAGGAATACTCTTCTATTCATTACCGGTAGGGGTTTGTTTGTGGTTGTGTTGTTTTTTTGTTTTTTTTTTACTTGCATGTAAAACTGAACACAATGAAAATGTTATTTAATTTGACAGTACTAAGTTTGTATTCTTTTGGTTAGTTCAACATTTAATTATTTGTCAGTGTTTTCTTTCTTTTTTTCTCGTTATTCAGCAGTAGGCTGCTGCTAGGATTTTAAAAAGAGCCTCAAGCTTATCATGTTTTGCATATAGCAGCTGAAAATGTTATTTAACAATACAAACGCATCATTTGATTACTTTTTTATATTTAATACGTGTTTATATCTAATCTCCCTTTTTGTTCTCTTTTTAAGAACTACATCTCAATGAAAATTGTGAACCCTTTCAGTAAATCCTAAGAAAAGGAAAAGCTGAATGCCTTCGACAGAATGAATGACACTTGCTGCTTTCCTAAGCCTGAAGCCCTGAACCTCCATGGACACTAGAATTATTATTTTTTTTGGTTGGTTGTTTTTTCTTCAGGCAATAGCTAAAGCAATCAAAACTCTTATTTTAGTTTGCAACAAATTCTGAGTTTAGAGACAGAACTAAATTGGGAGTAAGAGACAATAAATTTAGCTATATTTACTTCATTTCTTATGGTAAATGGGTTTGTTTGGACTAACATTACATTGAATTGAATACATACATATTATTGTCTAGGCTTTTTATTCTTAACAGGGCAATTGGAAGGAGCAATGTCATGACCCCTAAATCAAATATATTACACTGCATGTGGCGAGGAGAGTTTAAAAAAAAAAATACATATATAGCTAGCTCTAATTTTAGCTTTTCATTCTTGTGACCAACCACACAATTTCTGCTACATTTAACTGTATATTTGGTGCTTTGCATAGTCTGTTAATGTCTAACAATTTCTGTATTGGCACTGTGTAAAATAAGAGCTAAAAACAGTGGCAGACAAACACCTGTAGAGATGCCCGAGAACAAAATGTTTAGTGTAATGTTAAACAAGTGACTTTAATGTAAAAAAAAAAAAACACTAACATGTGGTTTCACAGATCCCATTTGGTGCTACATTACCATAAAATTAGGTAGTCCAGGATTAGTGCTGTCGGAGCCTGTGTAACCAGTCATATAAATAATTGATGCCCCCAGAGCAATGACCGCATATCTCACCTTTTTTATTTGCTTTCACATTTAAATCTTTTAACTGCACTGCATTTTATAGCAGAACCTTCTGGAATATATCAACCTGCTGTGTGTTATAATGAAAAGCAATTACATTTTCTACATGAACTACTGTGTATCAGCACAGCCTCTACTGGCATAATCAGTGCTAAGACGGATTTGATGTATTTTCTAAAAGTTTAAAAGATTCACACAACTTGTGGTATTCAAAAAAAAAAATCATTAAATGTAAGAAACCACTACATATTTACATTGTACTACCTCTTTACATTGAATGTTATACTCAAAGCACCACACAGAGACGCTTACAATTAATTTCTGATGCCTTTAAGTTCACACATGATTGTTTTTAACACATATGGGAGGTTGCACTGTATGCTATCATTTCTAGCATTCCTTCCTGCCAGTGATTTTTCTCCAATAGCAAAACACTTTAGGACAATTGAAGCCCAGCATATACAGTATAACACAAAATATATCTGCATAGTTAAAAATTAATTGTTGAATGTATTGCCTACACTGAACACAGATTCAAATGCTTACCTGTCCTGTTGTATACTTTTCGTGTTTGCCTGCTCTGGGGGACTTTCAATTGCAATGCTCAATATGGCTGCCAGGCCACTGAATGTTTCAATTGCTGAAAGTTTTCAAATATGATTTTTTTAAAAAAAATCCTATTGCTGACCCTGTATTTTGCTGTTTTACCAAAGGTGGTTTACTAGCATTTATTGAAAAGGGCCATTGCCTATAAATGTAATAGTCTAAACTAAGTGTAATTTTGACAATAAAGCCTTTAGGTAGAGTATATGAATTGTTTCTCAAGGAGCTACAGAAATGTGGATCAAATCGTTTTTTAAGGGTCGATTTGGGATAAACTGCAGCTGATTTATTTAAAGCATTTTACAACACTGGGGACTCTCCCTAGGTTTCATCTTGCACCCTGGTACTGTGAAATGCTCTAATAAAATCCAGCTGTGATTTTATCCAGGAGGGGGTATAGATTGATCATATCAACCCTATTGTTCTTATATGTATGCTTATAACTGAAGAATTGTTATTTTGATGTAAATGGAATTATGGTGGTTTTTCTTTTTTTTTAATCCATGCATCTTTATAAAAAGAATATGTAATGAAACATGCTTTTTGAAAACTATTAATAAAGGTCCAAAATACCATTTTAATTCTTTCTTTGTGTGTTAGTTGAAGTGTTTCATTTTTTTCAGATTAAGTGCCAGGAGATCCAAGGTTGAGTTGATGTATTTTGTTTAAATAAGTCATAATTATTCCTACTCTCAATTACATTTCTTTTTCTTTCTGACTATTGGCTCCTGTCTTAGGCAACTACCACCCCTCTAACACACTTATACAATGGGCATGACTGCTTCTGTTTTATACAAACCCATTCAACACACTCATTAAATGGGCAGGGTGTTTTAAACACCCTGTAAAAAAGCTTTTCGTCACCTTTAGTAGACTACACAAAAAGCAAGAAATGGCACACAAATATACATGTATACCTTCTGATGTGTGTTTCTAAAACAAATTTCATCCACAGCAAAGTATGCATTCCTTACCCTACAAATCATTGGTTGGGTAACAATATGGCTACAGGGGACCACATGAGCTCTACAGTACATCATATACCACGTAAGCCCTTTTTAAAGTGTAAGGAAATAAATAAAGCTTAGGCTAGGGTGCACTAACAATACCACTGCCTTGAACATATCCAGAGCCACAGTGAGCATCCTGTAGAGTCTTCCCAGGAACAGAACAAAGAGTATTGTATACCGGTGCCCTGACAGAATCGGGTAAAGTATGTGCAGTCAGTATCTTTACAAGGCATACTAGTGTCAGGGATGACCTACTTCATTCTTTAATTATTTCATTGAAAGTTATTATGTGATAAGCTTGGTGGAAACTGAGCACGTGAACCACACAGGCTTGAAAGCAATTGTAGCTAACAAAACCGTTCCATAACATATCTCCACCATGCTCATCAATTCATTATTCGGTCTCAAATGTGCAGTTTTGAAAGACACATTTATTTTCATTTTAAAACAAACATGACATCTGGTGTTGCACTAGGTAAAAGAAAGTTCTGCTTACTAGACCTCCTGGGTCAGTTCACCTGGAGAGTAAAATTGTCGCCACCCTTTCACTGGCTTCTTTTCTGGGAATAACCAGTCAGATGCTTACTGACTGATGGTTTCAGCCAGTAACATGCTTTGACCCAGAAGACACTGCTGAAGTGTAAGTGCAAACAGATAACACAAGAATAATGGAACTGGGAGTGCCCTTTAACTTAAATTCTACCAGATGTCAAAACTGGTGTACTTGAATTTCAAAATGGCTAATATGGATTTAGTTTCGTAGCTACAATTACTTAAACCATCATCTGTATCTTGTAGCCTTCTGGAGAGGGGTAGTCAAATCTTGTGTTCCATGCATCGATTCCACACATAAGCTTGGAGATCAGCCCTTTTAAAATGTTGTTCAGCATTGCTGGGATGAGCTATTAGCTTTCTAGTTTGGACAAGTGTCCCCCTCTCCTTTCCTGGATACTTAGTCTGCACAAATACTCTTGCATCTTCTGTTTGAAGCACAGATGTTAAAGCCATATAATAGGTGAGCTTTGTCATCTGTCTTCCTTTTCTTGTAAGCAATAAAAAGCTAGCCAGTGGCTGAACTTCAGAAGAGGCTTTTTGTTTTGCAGAGGCACATAATTCCACACCCTTGTGGAGAAAAAAAAAAAAATGACATCCATTTTGAAGAAAAAAAAGTTTGTTTTCTTTAGTCAAAACAATTATACAGAAAACGAAAAATAAACCCAATCCCACCAAAATATCAGAAAACCACTGCGTAGAAACTGTTTTCAAACACAAGTGTTTTACGACGTATTTGCCACTAGTCATGTTCATTTTCGACTTCCGTGTAGAGCAAGGAGATGTTCTGGAGAGAAGTGCAATCTAATCCCGTCCCAACCCAATGTTTTGCTGCCTGCCGTAAAGTAGTTTGTCTAAAACTAAAGGAAAAGGATCTGAAAAAGGACTGCCTTTGTGTTGGATTTTGTCGTAGGAAAATATAAACATATAGGTATTGCAAAAATACTAGCTAAACAACGTTATATTTATAACATCCATGCGGTGTAAATTTAGAGGATTTGTGCTTCTTTGTTAAGGGTGTTTTCTAGATGCGGCTCAGTAAGTATTTTTAAGTGTGTTCTCAAATGGACACTGAACTTAAGTTATACCATTTCTGGTATTTAATTTGGAATAAAACCAAGCGTTAGAAATCACGACAGTCACATCTACAGTTTTGCGAATGGCTAGAAAAGTACTAGTCAGTTGTGTACAGAAATGGAGAAAAGCTGCTGTTTGCCTTTGTTTTAAATCTCAAAGGACGTATTATCAAAAGGACGTTACTCTTCTAACGAAATTCCTGTTGTAAGTGCAAGCTACTACTGCCAGTGATTAATTGTTAATTGTTTATGTATACATTTTGAAACGAATATAACATAACCCCGGTAATTAGGAGAGATTATATATATATATATATATATATATATATATATATATATATATATATATATATATATATATATATATATAATGTCATTTATAACACAGCTTTTCGAATATGTGACTTGTTACTGAAAACGTTATGATTTATAAATACATCCTTGTGTAATACATAATGCTATGCGTTCTTATTGTTTAAGCATGCCTGCAGTTTCTGATTGTGAACAACCAAGAAAAAGACCGAGGTTGGAAATTAACACCAGCAACACTTTTACTACAAGCACAACAACAGAATCCCAGCTGCTGTCAAACACAAGGGTGGCACAGCAAGAGATTGGCTTGGACAACATAGTATCTTGCATTCCTAATTCAAGCAAAGGTCTGTGTTACCAGTTTTTGCTTATTAATACTTATTTGCAACAGGCATTCCATGTTCTGAAACTAAACATATGCTCCTATTTAAACTTGTTTATATATTTTTTATTCAATTATAGATTGTTAGTTTAGTGATCCTAAAAGACAAGGGAATAGGCACTGGAAACAGACAGCTTGCCCTTGTATCTCTGAGTGCACCTCAATTCAGACCTGAACACCCCACTTCCATATAGCAAAGCAGAAGTTGAAAACTGCTGAATTGTGTGTTGGTTATGCCAGCTAGAGAGACACGTATTTCAGTTGTCATCTGAGATGGATTTAAACCCAGGCCTCCATAAGTCGCAGACATGAGAGACTAGTAAATTTCCCTGCTGTACCACCTCAACTCTTTGTCTGAAGCTTTACCTGTGGTGGTGGGGATCCCCCTTTATCGATTTATGACACTTCACGCATGCTCTGTGTCCCCAACCTGTGTATTTGTTGGATAATTACTTCATTAATTAAACATATATAGCGAAGTTAGTATAGATACTGTATAATGTAATCTTCACAAATGCTAATTGTAGTTCTTTAACAACCATCTTTCTCAAATGGTTCATGAGTGTGTGTCTCACAAACAGTTGAACCAAAAGAGCTGAATCTTGGGATTTTTCCGTTTCTCTTGGACACTAGTCTGCCTGAATCAGTTTTAATTAAAAAATCGTCACCCCCATTGCCTTACTTGAGATTGAATAACCCTATTTCTACTTTAATGGATTAGTCCATCTTTACAGGGTGCTTTGTGTAGAATTGCATTGCCTTTCACTGTCCTGGGTCTGTTTTCTGGTAATGTTAAAAGTACAGGAATAGATCACATCTAATAAAATTCACCTTCTCTTTATCATGCAAAATACAAAGCCCATTAGATCAGTGTTGTGATAGGACTGTAATAATATAAGTGTTTAAAAACAAGAAACCAGAACTTGACATGTTTTCACCATGCACACATACAGTACCACATTGGAACCCTTTTGTTCATCACATGTGAACAATTTGGTCCACTTTGGAATGACCCTGTAGACATTTTCTGCAGGTTGTATTGTGATTTTTTTAATTTCTTATTGAACAGATGTTTTTACAATGCTTACATTCATTTTTCTTCCCAATTGTTTTGCAGATAACAAACTGAAAACTGCTGATGCTTGTTGTGGCACAAGGAAGGAACTGAAAATGGACACTGCAATGTAATCTATCTCTATCTCTGTTTGTCCTTTATGTTTTTGCTTGTGTGGTTTTGCCCAATTGTAAGGATGATACTTCAGTTATAGAGACATTCCAGTTCATGTAGACAGCATGAGGCTGGATTTTTATATAACACAAATGAATGGAATTTAGTTTCGAACTTGATTTCACATTGATATGAAAACTATTTTTAACTGAAATGTTACCTGCTTTCATTTTTTAAACTGAGAAGCAATGTTGGTTAATATTGTTTTGTAAATGTATTGTATATCTGAGGATTCTTATTTGCTGTCCCCAAAAGGGTGAATATGCCAATCGAGTATAATATTAAAAGTAACTAAACAAGCTTACAAATTTTGATTGATATTCAATATCATTCTTTTTTTCTCTCTCTCTCTCTCTCTAGAAACATGAGCTCTAACAAAGAACTAGAAATAGGTGATTCTAGAAAAGATCTGATGTTGGATACTTCTTTTGGGAAGGAAAACATTCAGCAGAGAGATCCAATCAGAGAAAATAATTTGGGCCTGTCTAAAAATGAAGATCTTGAAATAAAAGGCGTAGACAAATCAGTAGAGTTAGAGGGAATGGACGTTTCAACAAGCACCAAGGCGGAAGTGTCTGGTACAAAGGCACATGGATTAGATAGTTCTAACCACAGAACAAAAGCTGACAATCAGAGAAATTTGACTTGTGAAAAAAGGCCGAAGAACCCATGCACTCTTGACACATGGCTAGTCAAGCCAACAAAGGTGTGTCCAGTAGAGATGGCTGGGGGTAACCTGAATACAGATTCTACTTCAGATCAGGGAGGTCAAGCTGTTAGTAAGAGTCTCCAAATAGATGAAGAAGATGTGGAAATGATGAGTCCCGAGAGCCCTCCTGGCAACCCTGTGCTGTGTGAAGATAGCCTGAGTCGGGCTGAAAAACAAGGCAGCCATCCTAGAGCTGCTGAAGAATCCCCAGCTGTTGAAGATGAGATCTCCAGCAAGCAGATCTCTGACCCCAAGCTTGTGGCCAGCACCAAAGCGGACGCTGTTGAAGAACCCACTGAGACCAAAGATTCCATATTGGCTGAGGGGAAAGGGGAAAACAGAGAAGATGGAAAGACAGCAGCAGTGACCTCTAATAAGCCTGAGAAGACAGGATGTCCATCTGGTCCCTCCTCATCCTCAGGTGCTGCAAAGTCTTCTGGAAAAAGGGAATCAAAAATTACTGATTTTTTCCAACAAAAGCAAGCAGAAACACCACCGACCAGGTAATTTTTGTTTTTTCATGCTGTAGTTTCTATTACAAGAAACGTATCCGTCATTCCAATGTGGCTGGTTCAGTTCTGTCTTTCAATTATCAGACATAGCTGGGCTTCGGCCTTTGCTATTGCCATTTTGATGGACTTAGAAATACCATTTTTTATCTGAGTTTTTCACAGTCAATAAAATAAAAACTTGATGAACTTTATTACACCATTACACATCAGGGCTGTTTGGTCTGAGGCTCCTGTGTGCAATAATGTTAAAATGATGGCCTTCCCATTTCTAAGCGAGTTAATATTGGTTTAGTTCCTGTGATTTGTACAAGGATGGTCAAGTCTTATTCATTTGTATTGACTCCTTCTACTTGGAAGTTCAGTGATCAAGGCCAAAGGGGAATAACTCAGAGTGAGAAGTCTGGTAGAATAAATACCCTGATACATTAAAATGCTACTGTAAAGAATGAATACAGAATATCTGTGACTTCATGATATACTCTATCTTCGAAAAAGTATTAGGATGAATTAAAGAATGGATAAGGACTGGGGTTATGTATTTGATTCATGTTTCCCTCTGAGATGACCCCGGAATACTTAATATCTTTAATAGGATGCTAAAGATTTTAAAGACAAATCTATTAAACCAAAATATTATTAATTTACTAATGCATTCTTGACTAGTTTCTGAATTGTTGACTGCCAATGCTTTTATTAGGTAATATGTGCTATCAGTTCATATTAGCTTGGTTTCTTTACTGAATACAATAATATATGGGGAAACTGTAATAATTTCCTTTTTTTGTTCCATTGTTTTTATGACATGTGCATTATTTGAAGCAGATTGTTGCTGTCTTCAAGTAGCCACTCTGTAGGTGAGAAATCAGCAAAGGTTGTTTCTGAAATATAATCCTCTGGTGGGTGTGTCGTGCCAGTAAACAGAAAATGCTTGGCCTACGCACTTTAATTTCATGACTGTCCATGATCCTGATTGGTTTATTCTCTCCCAGGGTTTCGTTTTGCCTGTTTGTCATGTTTTTGATGAAATTGAAAGCTAAACTAAAAATCAGAATAACGTGTGTGCGTGTGCATGCTATGAACTGTTCATATCTTGCATTCAAATGAGTAAGTGTGTTTGGAGCAAACCAGGAAGAAGGAAATGTGTTTGCAGTTCAGAATGATTCCAAAGTGCAGAAAAATGTTGCTAAAAATGAAAAACAATGTGCAGCTGGAATACTTGTTTTATAGTGTTTTTGTTATTGGTCTGTAATCAATTTTTTTTTTTTTTTTTTTTAAATATGATGTTCATGTGTTTTACAGCAGACAGAAGAACAGAAAATTGCAAAGCCAGCTTAAACTAGTGCATTACAAACAGGCAACATTATTAACGTTAACATTATAGAAGCAAACAAATCAAACTCAGTTAAGGTGGATCAGTTGGTACCTGAATAGGTAATTAGTAAAACATGAACAGGCAATTCAGCTAAACACATGGATTACATGAGAGTTCTTTTTACATAACATTTGGTTAATTATTATTATTATTATTATTAATGTTATTATTATTATTTCTTTCTTAGCAGACGCCCTTATCCCGGGCGACTTACAATTGTTACAAGATATCACATTATTTTTACATACAATTACCCATTTATACAGTTGGGTTTTTACTGGAGCAATCTAGGTAAAGTACCTTGCTCAAGGGTACAGCAGCAGTGTCCCCTACCAGGGATTGAACCCACGACCTTCCAGTCAAGAGTCCAGAGTCCTAACCACTACTCCACACTGCTGCCCCAGTGTGAACCCTGGTGTTCCGGTTGACACACTGCACATTTGCTACAGTACCATATTTTAAAAACAAATTGTGCTTTCAGGACAGTACAGCACAGTCAATCTTACATGTATCTATCAGACGGGTCGAAACTGAGCCCATTTCACAGCTCAGAAGAATTCATGTGGGGCTCTGCGGTTGCACATAGTGAGCAATTAGAAGTATCAGCAAACACGTTTCCTCCAGCAGGGGTCTCTGTGGACCAAAGTATAGCCCCCACACAAATACAAAACAGTAAGTTAAAGGTGTAAACCAAGGCTGTTTCTTTACCTCATTAGCATAATAGCATTACCTTGTTTTCCTGTTGAATGCCTTGCTTGTTTCAATGTTGTAATTAGATCAGACCATTCTGATGATGTTTGTTGTTTGAGATCCAGCAACAAACAATTGTTCATGAGTGTGTTTTTTAGTTGTTGGCACTGTATGATTAACAGATAAAAAGGAACTTTGCCACAACTGTAGCTGTATTCGCCACACTGAAAGCAAAATATCGGAATCAGGAGAAGTCCTGTCCGTCTCATCCTAAAGATTATTTGAAAGATTAAATGAACATGAAAGATGTGTATTGTTTGAGGCGCAGGTGGTGTGACAAAAAACCACTAGGGCCTAATTTTGCCACTTTTCCAAAAGAGACAGATGAAGTGACATACAAGTGCCAGGTGAGATTTACTGGGTTAAAAAAAACAAAAAAAACAGGCTTGTCTGTGAAATGGCAGTCCTTTTGTAATTAAGTGGTTACACACCCCTTTTACAGTACATGCAACATATTGTACTTTTTACTTTCCCTAATTCTACTTTAAAACAATAGTTCACAAATGACTTATTCCCAGCATTATCTTCTGTCACAGATGAGTTGCTCTAAAATTGATATATGATTCCACCTGGATATTACCATTTAACCTAATAATGTGTCTGTCTTTCCACATCGATTATTTATAAAATATACTTTTGTTATCTTGTTCTAACAGTGAGAAGGCCCAATGTGAATTTAAAGACAGAAAACATAGCAGGACACCACCTAATAGAGGGCCAATTACTCCTGGTGCAAAATGGCTGGGGACACCCATTGATGAACTGAGGAGGATGCCAATGTGTGGCACCCCACTACCACACTTGAAAGCAACACCGTGTCATTCAGTGATGATAAGGGTAAGATTGAGTCTTTTCTGGGGGGGGGGGGCCGACAGGTTGGCTGCATGGCGGGCCTGCAGAGTGAAAAGAAGCATTCGGCTGACGGCACATGTATTATTATTATTATTTATTTATTTAGCAGACACCTTTATCCAAGGCGACTTACAGAAACTAGGGTGTGTGAACTATGCATCAGCTGCAGAGTCACTTACAATTACGTCTCACCCGAAAGACGGAGCACAAGGAGGTTAAGTGACTTACTCAGGGTCACACAATGAGTCAGTGGCTGAGGTGGGATTTGAACCGGGGACCTGCTGGTTACAAGCCTTTTTCTTTAACCACTGAACCACACAGCCTCCTCCTGTTGTTTCGGAGGACAGTGTGCGTCTGTCGTTGTGAGCTGAGCCTAAAATAGAATTGGCTATTTCAAATTGGGAGAAAAACTGGGTAAAATCAATTGGCGACTACTAAATTAAAAAAAAAAGTGGTTTACCAATAAATTGGAAACAAGCAAGCCAATAAACTCAGGTTTGTATGCAGAACCTTATTCAATACAGCTTATAAAATACAGTGTACTATAACTGTTAGTGGTAAAGTGAAATAAACCACTTGAGACTTTAATTTCCAGCAACATATTTAACCACATGTCAGATAATTTTGTTGTTCCATGCCTGACTTTTTTTTCTTGTATTATTTTACAGACTGACCTTCTCCAAGAAGGAGAGGTCCCTGTTCCTTATCCCACCAAGTACAAGGACATCTGGGATGATGCCTATGTGAAGATGCCTTGTTCAGATAGGAATCTTTTCCCAGTGGAAAATGAAGTAGGCTAAGTGCAGCAGTTTTTTTTTATTTTTCTTATTATTTTTTAACTGAAAAGAAGCCTTGGGCAGCCCTGATCAGTAGAAATTCTTGTTTCTGCAGGATGGAAGTCCTGTGGTGCAAAGTCGATGGGAGTTGATTCAAAACTCGCTGCAAAGCAGGTTCAGCAGTTCCCTGGATGTGACGGTAAAACAGATATGAACTAGACTTGTGCTGTAATTAGAAGAGCACCAAGCAGCTGATTAGAATTGCCTTGTTGGGGGATGATTTTGCAATCAGACCATTTACTAGTTTGTGTTCTTCTAAATCTCCTTATATTTATGCATTTTCTAAATTAGTCATTTAGTTAATACAATATATTAAAAATAATATAGATCAGTTGAGATGCAACACCCACATTGACCTGGACCCGTTTATTTGGATTGAGCCTCTGTACCAGATGCAGTTGAAGGTCTGTCTATTAATGTTGTGCAGAGTAACAGCCAGCAGGTGGCACCATTTCTCCAAAGTGGCCTGTACTGGTGCAAATCTCATGATGTATTGATCTTGAATAAAAGGAGATGGGTCTTCAATAAATTATAATATTAAGCATCAGTACACAAAAGACCAGTTTTGTTTTATTGAAAGCATACTACACATTTCTGAGAGAATTTACAGTAAACGCAATCGCTTTCTTTGCACGTCATCCTGCTTCCACTTTCTCTTTTTTACTTAAATGTTATGTTGTACACAATTTACATTCATATATTGTTGTGTCCTATTGAACAGATATGTCTACAGAATAAAGAAATGCATTCTTTCATTAGACTTATTGTCTTTCCTGTTTAGGATGCAATATTGAGATACAATGTCAGATATGCAAAGAAATGGGATTTCACTGCTCTTAATTTGCTTTGCACAGAGGTAAGGCATATTTATTACTCCCTGGGGCTATACTTTTATGTAATAAGTGGTCAATTTTTTTTTTTTAGTTAAAAAGATAAGTTAAAGCAGTGCTGTGACATAATAGACTTAAAGAAAAAAACGTAGAAACATTTGACCTTCCCTGAATCGTAATGTGCCTGATTCTAGTTGCTACATTGTGAACATTTTGTTATTTTTTACTTGCTTACTCCTAGGTTGTGTATTTTCTTTCTGCATAAAGCTTCACCGATGTACAGGGGAGGTTGTGGTTTAAATGCATTGTGTTTCCTGGTGTTTCTATGACTTGTTGTATATGCAACTAAGCTGATTTAATCATATTGTATTCCCATAATGTAATACGTTTGTAGAAAACTTTCGGTAGCGTTGTTTTCTTTCTTGGAGTTTCTAAAAACTCATCCTTGCATGTATCAAAAATAATGGCTTTGCAGCACTCTGTATGATATAAAGTATAGTTTATCAGTTTTTTTATACCTTGCCAGATACATTAATTACTGTGGACTATCACTCATATATATATATATATATATATATATATATATATATATATATATATATATATATATATATATTGTCTTTTTAAATTTAGTAGTAAATGTTTGAAATGTCAGCTAGTTGAGAATGGAAGCCTTGCATGCACAAGTCATCAAGGAATGTATTCAGATTTCTGCAGATGGCCCATTATCATTAAATAATTTTGACAGTGCAAATTAAATAGAGCGGTCTAGTCCCCTAAGGATATCTTGCTGAATGTGAAATGTTATTACAGGGTTCCATATCAATCAGTTATTCTTGGATCACACGACTATTTATTCACTGTACCCTTTCAGATTTAACTGCTGTATAGAGAATAAAGGGGTAAGAATTTCAAACCTTGTTCCTTCATTTATTTAGGTTATGGCTATTACATAATTATACTGTATTAAGCAAATAGTTTAAGCCTTTGTTTATTTATTTATATTTATTTTAGCTCATTAAATTTGATAGGCTCTACCCACTATGACCTAATTATGTGGATTCTATTTATAAATCCAGTTAAATATACATCTTTTGAGAAATTAAACAGATACTGCATTGAATGAAGGACACATGCCCTTTTACAAATATTGGGAGAATTTACAGGTTGCATACTGTTATACAGAGTAAATGTGTTATGTAGTATACTATTGTGATACAAAAGGTGCATATGCTGCAATGCATCTGTCATAGATGTTATGCACAGGCAGAAAGATATTACTGTAAGTGCATTTGCTAATGGTTAAATTATATATATATATATTATTTGCTCATTATATACCTTATTTTGTATTTATAAGAAATAGGTGGGCTTATTTCTAGTCTTGTTAGTGCTTTCTAGAACATATTCTCAATCTTGTTACCTGGGGCATACCAGTCCAGTATCTTAACCATGAGCAGTCACTGTACAGAGCTGAAGTATTTATTTTCCTGTGTGCACTCTTTTGCACTGCTGGAGTCAGTCTGATCCTGATCGCTATGTCTTTTACCTAAGAAAGCTACAGTATATATTAATTATTGTATTTAATGAGTCATTGTGGTGGATTGTATTTTCAAGGCTAAGATTATGTTTTACCATGTGAATGAGAAAAAAAAAAAATCTGCAGCTTGTACATTTTCTATGAAAAGCCCACTAACCCTTTAACCTTTGGCAATTATCACTGTCAGTATAATATACAGATGACCCTTATTTCTCAGTTCTGATTAGACAGTGGACCGTTGCCAAGATATGTAGGGCTGTTGTGTCTTCTACGCTAATGTTAGTCCACCTCCTGCCAACCTCCTAAGAACTCATTCCGCATGTTTTATAGCTCTCCTGTGTAGCGTTCCACTAAATTAATCCAGAGACATCTACCTATAATTTATATTCTAAATGAATCGATACACTTAGTGTTGTAATTTTTCACATAAAAAATGACAAATAGTCAAATGCATCACGGTCTGAAGGTCATTGTCTGATGAATGAAATCTTCAGAAATGTACTATTAGTGTGTGTCTGTTCTTTTTGTCTTAAAAAAAAAAAAAAAAAAAAAAAAAAGAAATTATCCAGAGGATTTATTTAGAAAATATGTGTGCCTATCACATTCAAACCCCTTTAAGAGCTATTTTGTGAATTCTAAGAACAGTTGGACAACAGGCAGTTCTGTGCAGTTTCTTAGATTGATTCATTTGTTGTGAAAACTCACGGTTTTAACATTCTTGGATTTATATTCATGGGCACAGCTGACAGAATAGGTGCAGGAGTTCTCAGCTTTTTACAAGGTAGATTCACATATTCAACTTAATTGGTATGAACATTGGCCAGAAACAAGACTGTATCTGGAACTTCTTCAAACCTTTTGGAATATCCTATGGTTAATTTCTTCTAGGGCTTGCTATTACTTTCTTTCTATTACTGTTTTGTTGAACGTTATAGTCTTTAGGCCAGGGATATGTTGATATACAGACAATATTTAAGTGTACTAGACTTTTTGTGTAGCCTGTGATAGATGATAAATCATAATATATACAATGGCATTATTTAATCAGATTTCTTGCTATTCCCAGACTTTTTGCCACTATACAGTATATTTACAATATATAATATTGAAAGGTTATTTAGAGCTGCATGTCTGTGGCTATTAATGCAGTGTGCTGTTTACTTGTGCCATCAGACTCTATTCTGCCTGCATGGGAATGGCAATGAATTACTGTCATTTGGATAAAAATGTGCTGTTCTTACCAACTTGCACCTGGCTCTACTTCTTTCTCTGAAGCTCCCAATGTAGACTGTAGACTAATTAAGAAAAAGACAGGCGCAAGGCATGAAATAAACATCTGTCTCTGATGGGCCATGTCAGGAGATGGGATCATGCATATATAGCATTTGAAAGGCAGTTATACTTGATTTTAAGTGACAGGTTATTTCCTTGCAAGCTCTATTGCTTCCCTTAGGAGCAGGCCTTAAAAATCTTATTTGAAGTAATTGTATCCGAGCAGAAAAAGCAGAATTTAACTGGTTAACAAAGGGTCATGTGCAAGGCTTGTGCAAATAATTAGAAACCAGGAGTTTAGCGACTTCGGCTCTTCAGAGTGGACCATCACAAATTATTTCTTCATGAAATCAGCAAAACCTCACAATTAAAGCATATAAAACACAGCAAAATGTTTCTTTAGTATAAACTGTAATTATGTACAGATGATATATATTATATAGTCTTTTCATTTTCATTTAAAGTAGGAGGCTAGAAATCCTAAGTAGAAGGCAAGAGGGGTATGGGGTCGTCCGTCCCCAGGACAGATGCAGAGTGCAACGCCCCCCCCACCAAAAATGAATTTCAGGGTTTTGCAGGGGTATAAAACTGTTTTCTATTTTTTCTGTGTATTCCATTTTCTCTTTTGCATTTCATACAAAAAAAACGACACATTTTAAGTTTCTAAAAATTTTCATGGAACCAACCAGTCCTTACATTTATTTTTAGTCTTCCAATATTCTGAGTTTACATACTTTACCATGTCGCCGTTTCTCGTTAACTACTGAGTCCAAGAATGCACAAGTGCATTCGTAACTAAATAAATAAATAATACATTTAAAAAAATGGCGCTTGTGAGACTGCGATTGAGCACTGTTGAGTTTACAGTTTTCAGAAGTTTGTTTCTGTTGCATTTTCTGTAAACATTAATGTGATTTCTACAGTAAGTTGTATTATTTTTTTCTTTCGTTAAAAAAAAAAGTACTTTATAGTATTACATTTAGCGCAAAAATACCCTCCCTCTCCCGACTGTTGCTCTTTCCTAATATGTTTTGGGATATTTGATGTATTTAAATCTGATCTGTGACCCAAAATGGCCAACATATTCTGGTCATGTGACTTTTTTGTTTAACTAACATTTTACAATATTGGCTTAATGCTCGTAAAAACTTGTATTCTGTGATTCTCTGTCATGTTTTAATTGTAAATGTGTTGGTGACCATAACCTCTTACCAAAGATGGCTATAGTTCTGGGGTACAGTAATATAACACTTTGAGTTACTGTATTAATATTTGGTACAGCTGTATTCTGTGATTCTCAATTACGTAACAATAACAATGTTGTTACTTTTCTTCTGCCACATTTATTATTATTTTTTTTTATCCCGGTTCAACGTTGCAACCCCGGCAACTTTCGGGAACAGAGTTTGAAACACGCGTCCTCCGAAACACGCGTCCTCCGAAACGTGCTCCTGCCAATCCGTCATTTTTCGGACTGCGGATCCACAGCAAAGTCACCAGATCCATAGTGCCCGAGGACAACACAGATCTTAATGGCTCCACTGCAGACCCGCAGGCACCCTATGAGCCACAGGGGTCGCTGGTGCGGGGTGAAGCATGGATTGCCCTGCCGACCTAAGCCCTCCCTACCCGGGCGGCACTCGGCCAAATGTCGCGCCCCTAGGAACCCCGGTCACGTTCGGCAATGATTCGATTCGAACCTGCAATCTCCAGGCTATAGGGTGCATCCTGCACACCACTCAGTGCCTTTAGTGAATGCGCCACTCGGGAGCCCTCATGCCACGTTGTTTAAACGTACCATATCAATGATCTAGGTCCTTTTCATCTACCCATTTGACTTAATTTTTACAGACTTTCATCAGAGATGCCATTCGCCTACATTATGCCCCTGGGATATTTTTGTTCACAAAAAAATACATTCCTAGTTGGTTTAGTGATGGAATTGTACTGGAGTCTCAGTAAGACCTGCTTTAGAACTGCTTGACTTTGAATGGACATTTATTAGAACAGGTTATTCAGCAACCATGTACTGTGAATGTGCATTGTGACAGACATTAACAAAATATTTGCACTCAATTCGCTGAACAATATAGAAGGCAGAGGCTATCTCATGAAGTACATTGCAGTAACTTGGTTATTTTGCTGCCCGTGGTGCCCATAATTCTTGACACTTTCTATAATATCCTGGTTTATTGAAGCTTATTCTTTTTAAACCTTTAAAGGTATCTTTGTAGGTGTCCAGTAGGGGGCACTGTTAACTAGCTGCAGTTCTGTTCAGGCTTGCTTTATAACACACCTCCTATCAGCAAGTGCTGTTTATTTGTTATTTTTTAGGTTTAATCCTAAAGTGTTTTTAAATTTCTAAATTTTTACAGTGTTACATTTTTTATAATTTTTTAAATATTTAAAACACACATTACTTCTCACAACAGTTTGGTTGTTTCCTTCAGTGCAAATCTGCACCTTCAGTTTCTGATAGGTTTACATGTCAATTGATTATTTTATTACCACTGAGTCTTTAAAATGTTGTAATTTTGTTTTTAAATACATGTTGTCCCTGTTTTTCTTCCCTGTCTGAAATGCCCAATGCACATTTTTGCTGATCAGAAGGACTGGAACTCAATGTGCAACCTCTGTTCCCGCTCTCAGGCCAGTCGCCATTTTTCACCCACCTAGCCTAAGCAACGGCTATTGCCAACCCTAGACTCAAGCCTAAGTGCTAGACTTTTATCCCTAACCGCGCAGGAGCGCAGAGGGAAATGCAGTGCTCCCTGTGGGTCGCTAGGATCGGCAACCACACTATTATTCCTCATCCCTTATGGCTTTTCCTAGGCTTTATTTATTTATGTATTTATTTATTTATTTCACTTAAACTAGCATTGGTTTATTGTTTTAATACAAGATATTTAATTTTGAGATTTGCATGCAAGTATACCAAACATGTTCAATGTTCAGAAAAAAGCGAACTTGCTCCACCTGGAAGTACAAACTGCAGTGCATTGGATTGCTTATTTGGTTAGGCACTGTGATGCTTCAGGGCTGCATTTCAGAGCTGTCATTCACCAAAGGGAATGGCTGTTCCATCTTTAATAATGTAACAAGCTTTTTGAGGTCAGACATGATCCAATGTACAAAGCCTTTCAGGATAGTCCTGATGAACCTTAGGACCTTTAAATGTAATTAATGGCAGTTTACTGCATTTCTAATGTGCTAATAGTTTGTATCTGGTCTTATTTCTTTCTTACTCATTTCTTAATAATTTGGCCAGGTGCCTACTGTGATACTGAACTACAGTACAACAGTCTGTTTTGCATTTTAATAGACCTAGGTGATTTTCTAAATCACCCAATGTGAGTATTATTTGAGCCAACAAAAAAAGTGCAAAATCATTGGTCAGTCTTAACCTTAAAGGTCTATGTGATTTGTTTACTAGTCATTATTTTTCTGTTTAACAAACCTGCTTTAGCCTGTACTTAAAATATGTATAAGGTTCAGTAGTCACATATAATACGGACTGTATCAGGGTTTACTTCTTCACTTTTCCAGTACAGGGAAAGGAACTTGTAATCAATCATTTTTTATTTTATTGTAAACCACATTTTCCTTCCCAAGGCAACCCTAAACCCTACTGACAATGTTATTGTGGGAATTCTAATTGTGTGTGGAACCTCCATATGTGTAAGATGTAAAGAAGCCCATTTACAGCTTCCCTAGATTAAACACTATAAAAAAGCTTTTCTTCTGCATCTCCCCAACACAACAAGAAGTGTGTGGCATTATGGCAGGATTAGGAGACAAGGTTATCCAGCTTTGGTATAAGTTACGTGGTTTGGGATAATGGGATGTCTCAGTTGAGTCAGTATTTCTGGTTGGATTTTACGGTTAACAAATACAATGCTTTATCTTTTAATTGTTTAATTTAATTTAATTGTAATTGTTGAATCTGGGATTTATAGCAGAAGAATATTTTATTCACTCTTCACTACTTACAAAGTGTTCTACCATAAAGCGGCAAAGAAATAGAACTATATTAAATAATGCCAGCCACTTGCAATAAACTCTTCGGACTTAATTAAATTTTCAAAACATCTCAGAAAAGCTGCAGTAATTGTCAAGAGGTGAAAAGCCTCGGAGACCGTATAGTACTTTGATTGGCAGATGAAGTGTAATGGCTATAAAAAAAAAGAAATACGAATTAGCCCTTGTCTTGTAAACTGTCTTCCTAGTTTTCCGAAATGAATGTGTCAGCCTCTAGTTTTTTGATAAATGTCAGAAACGCTCTCCCTTTACTAAATAAGGTCCTTCTCTGCATAATACAGTGCTGTGATTTATATAAAAATAAAAAGTCACAGGTGCGTGTTCCCTCCCTTGTGTTTTTTACAGTGTATGTTTTATTGCTCTCTTGCCCAGCTTTTAATCAGGAAGAGGCTCAGTAATTGAAGATGGGGTTGACAGCTGAGGACATTTCCAATCATGTTAACAGTAGAGTTAGCTGTGGTGGGAGTAAATAAGAGGTGGAGCGGGCAATATTTTTTACGCCCGTCCGTCCCCCCCCAAAACCACCAACTGAAAATGCAGTCAAGAAAATGCTCTCAGATATAAAGCATGCTTGACTTGTCCTTTTAAAGTGTAGGGTGATTTTCTTATTTTCAGTCAGGCATAAGTACATGAAACAGTTGTTATACTGTATGAAGAAACAGTTTGTCATGGCATGTTTACACTGTCATTTCTACTATAATACAGTTTGTAATGGATTAGGACCACAAAAAAAAAAAAAATTGTATTCTGAATATATGGGAAGTATCCTATCAGAAAGACACATTAATATATGCAAAAGGAAAAAGAAAATAAACTTTAAAAAAAAATACTTTTAAAATACTTTAAAATGCCCTTTGTAACTGTCCTTTAGTACTTGGGATGCTGTGGTGGGAGTCTGCTTGTCAACTTGATTCAGGTTTTGCCAGGAGAGCATCCTAGAATATATGCTGATAGCTATAGACATTCCACACATGCTCTTATCTATATGATTAATGTTAGCCCTTTTTGGGCATCCTTGTAAGTTTTGTTAAATCATGGTTTTAGTTTTCATCTAGGAAACTGGGTTGTAGGTGGATGTACCAACAGAGGCAAAGAAAGTCTACATAAATATAGGCTAGGCCAGTATTGCAGTAGTTTTTCTAGAATGCTGCCACCAATACAAACAGTTTTAGCTAATCAGTAGCGTCATTGTAGGGCTTTTTGGTAGAGAAAATGTATTTGTTGTGGATACTTTGTACAACTCTGTGGAGCCTACTGTATGGTTAGTGATAACTGAGATGTAATCAGATCCCTTAGTCTACTCACTACTCAAAATTCTGCCTCCCCTTTGATGCAGTTACAGCAATAGCATAATGTATATACCCCATCAAGACACTTTATGCCAGTCCTGCACGTTGATTTTAACAATTTATTTTGTATTAGAGTGCAGAGATTACTTCTGGGATCCTAGAATGTCTGTAGAATAAAGCAAGATATTTATACAGTAGGTATAACCACTCTGAACAGGTGATGCTTGCATCATTTAAGCCAAGCAGGGATAATGTAAGTACAGTATCCGTGGAAGTTTACATTACATAAACGCTTCAAGGTTTTAAACAAAGACACAAACTGTACTTGAACATAGTTAATGTATGCACCACCCAAATGCTTTTGAGTTTTGCGATTTAGGGCCAATATACTATTTTAAACTGGAAAAGCTGATACAGAGGTTATTGGATCAAGGTTTTAGTAAAGAGCATTAAACGGAAAATGTGGAAGCTGTGGATCAGGTTGAAAAGTGTATAAAAGCTAAAAGCAGTGCATCTGTCCTTGCCAATCTTGATCAGGTAGTTGCATTCAGATTTATGGAATGTAACCTCTCAAACATAGCCAGAGACCAGAGTCAGTCAACCTTTTCTAGTTTATTGAGGAATAAAAATCAGAAAAGAGTTGTTGTAAGTCTAACTTTGCTGGGATGCAGGCTGCATCTTTAGCTTGATTACTTTGTCAGCTTGATGTGATGTATAGACCTGTTCCAAGTCATGCACCGAATGTTGGTTTGGTTTAGTTGATTTGATGCACTGTCGAGGTTTGATTTAAAAACACCAGGGTTTGCTACCTCAGCTAAAGCCCATCCTAGCTGTCAGCTGCTGTCATTCATTATGCCCAGTGGAACAGTTTATGATGTCAAGCAGGTCATTACTTATGACAGTGTTTAGTCAAGCCTCCTTTGCAGCAATATAAATGTTCTTTGCTAAATTGCCAGTCAAGGCTTTTTGCCCTGGAACATCGTGTCCTGTAGCTCACTCTTGGCCATTTGCATGTGTTCCAGGAATCCATTTAATCAGCCAACATGCCCAACAACCTTGATGAAATTGCCCAGTGATTGATCGTCTTGATGTTTTGCAGCCAATATTGCTGTAAAATACTTGGTAAATCTCAACTACTGTATGATAAAATAACTGCGCATGTTTATTTTAAATCGGTCGTGGTTGCTTCGGAAGAGAGTAAAGGATGCTCTCGAGCATCTTAGGCATTTATATAATCCATACTTCTAACATTGGTCTTATAAATCTGTTTTACTTTAGTGGTATTTTTGTAAAATATGTTTTACTGTACAGAAAAATTCCATATTAACATACCATACCATACCAATTGAATTTAAATAATGTCCTTCGTGTGCAAGCATCCCAGAGTGCATAAACAGCAAGTTAAGAGCTCCAAACTACTCGCTAGTGAAAAGCCAAATCAAATAAATATGTTTCATGCTTTAAAAATACTGACAGACTCACCATTCCGAATTCAATTTGGAAGTGAATTCCAAAGTAAGGGAGCTCGGTAACTAAAAGCCCTTGCTCCATAGGTTTTTAATTGAGTTCTTGGAATCATTCATGGATTCAGATATACCTGCCCTCACTGTACCACAGTTGTACTGCCTTGTCGTTGGTATCTATTTTTGAGTTTGAAAAGTTTTTTTTGCTTTTTTTTAAGGAGATTGACTGTTCTGTTTGGGTAGTATGAACATACAGTACTGTGCAAAAGTTTTAGGCAGGTGTGAAAAAATGCTGTAAAGTAAGAATGCTTTCAAAAATAGACATGTTAATAGATTATATTTATCAATTAACTAAATGCAAAGTGAGTGAACAGAAGAAAAATCTAAATCAAATCCATATTTGGTGTGACCACCCTTTGCCTTCAAAACAGCATCAAGCATCAATTCTTCTAGGTATACTTGCACACAGTTTTTGAAGGAACTTCGGCAGGTAGGTTGGCCCAAACATCTTGGAGAACTAACCACAGTTCTTCTGTGGATTTAGGCAGCCTCAGTTGCTTCTCTCTCTTCATGTAATCCCAGACAGACTTCGATGATGTTGAGATCAGGGCTCTGTGGGGCCATACCATCACTTCCAGGACTCCTTGTTCTTCTTTACGCTGAAGATAGTTCTTAATGACTTTCGCTGTATGTTTGGGGTCGTTGTCATGCTGCAGAATAAATTTGGGGCCAATCAGATGCCTCCCTGATGGTATTGCATGATGGATAAGTATCTGCCTGTACTTCTCAGCATTGAGGAGACCATTAATTCTGACCAAATCCCCAACTCCATTTGCAGAAATGCAGCCCCAAACTTGCAAGGAACCTCCACCATGCTTCACTGTTGCCTGCAGACACTCATTCGTATGCGCTCTCCAGCCCTTCGGCGAACAAACTGCCTTCTGCTACAGCCAAATATTTCAAATTTTGACTCATCAGTCCAGAGCACCTGCTGCCATTTTTCTGCACCCCAGTTCCTGTGTTTTCGTGCATAGTTGAGTCGCTTGGCCTTGTTTCCACGCCGGAGGTATGGCTTTTTGGCTGCAAGTCTTCCATGAAGGGCACTTCTGACCAGACTTCTCCTGACAGTAGATGGGTGTACCAGGGTCCCACTGTTTTCTGCCAGTTCTGAGCTGATGGCACTGCTGGACATCTTCCGATTCATGAAGGAAGTAAGCATGATGTGTCTTTCATCTGCTGCAGTAAGTTTCCTTGGCCGACCACTGCGTCTACGGTCCTCAACGTTGCCCGTTTCTTTGTGCTTCTTCAAAAGAGCTTGGACAGCACATCTGGAAACCCCTGTCTGCCTTGAAATTTCTGCCTGGGAGAGACCTTGCTGATGCAATATAACTACCTTGTGTCTTGTTGCTGTGCTCAGTCTTGCCATGGTGTATGACTTTTGACAGTAAACTGTCTTCAGCAACCTCACCTTATTAGCTGAGTTTGGCTGTTCCTCACCCAGTTTTATTCCTCCTACACAGCTGTTTCTGTTTCAGTTAATGATTGTGTTTCAACCTACATATTGAATTGATGATCATTAGCACCTGTTTGGTATAATTGTTTAATCATACACCTGACTATATGCCTACAAAATCCCTGACTTTGTGCAAGTGTACCTAGAAGAATTGATGCTGTTTTGAAGGCAAAGGGTGGTCACACCAAATATGTATTTGATTTAGATTTTTCTTCTGTTCACTCACTTTGCATTTAGTTAATTGATAAATACAATCTATTAACATGTCTATTTTTGAAAGCATTCTTACTTTACAGCATTTTTTCACACCTGCCTAAAACTTTTGCACAGTACTGTACTTCCATGGGGTAAAATCTTACAGTATGAAACAATTGTCACACACACAGTATATTTTTTTCATTAATTGGTGTTTGTTTTATTCAATAAAAGAGTGTTTATTTTCATTTCCAGATGTTTTAAGATTAATTCCATAAAGCAGTTTATGGGACATGGAATATGAAAATAAATCTAATATAAATTGTTATTGAATCTAATTTAATTCAGCATGAAACTGGTTTAATTACAGAAAGTGTGAAAACAGCATAATTTTGTTAAAGTTCTAAATGAATTATCATGCCGTAGCATTGCAGCACAGTGGAGAATAGGGTTTAAGTGTAATTTTGATGTGGTGATTGAGGTGTCAAACTAATCCATAATCATTGGTGTCTAATTGATAGTATGTGTCAATAGTGACAGGAAATATGGTTATATTGGATTTTTAGGTTGGCTGATGCAGTATTGCAACCAGATTTTAAACCACTTAGCATTGAAAAATGTCAGTCCATGTAATATGGTTTTAAATGGTATATTAATGTTCTATGTGTTAAGGATTTGTGTACAAAAATAATTAAAAGATTAATTTATTATTATTTTTTTTATCTGCTTTTAGGTTCTTGAATATGCAGAAGTTGAACAACTGTTTGGATCTATTCTGCCTAAAATGGTGCACTTAGCTCTCAGACTGCCAAAGCTGTGCACCCAGGTAGGTCCAAGAACCATGTGGCCATATCTGAAGCAAAGCCTCATTCAGCAAAGACTGATTCATTTAATGGAGAATTTTAAAGGACAGTGCACATCCCTAATCGGAAAAGACACATTAGGAAAAATGGAAACACATCCATGGGTGATGGAAGGTATACAGCGAGAAATCTGACAGTTGTTTTCCACCCCTGTGGATTTTGAATGTTTTCCCTCTGGAACAAGGGATTTAACCAGTTTTATATTATAGTTTTAGTCAATTAATTTCTTACACAGCACCAGGTATCGGCGTACACTTGACTTATATTATTATTATTATTTTTTTTAAGTTTGTCAACATTTCATCATTATACAAAAAAAAAATATATATATTCCCCTGGCATCCATTCAGCAGGGTCAGTTAAATTAAAGAACTGGCTGGGGGGAAAAGTCCTACAAAGGGAATGGCTAACTTCCCTAAGAGATCTCCTGAATAAAGTGTCAACATGAATCATTAGAATTACTCTTCAAAACAAAGCCTTTGAGGCTTGTGTCAATTTTTGTTTTGTTCCATTACCAAACTATACAAAAATCCTGTACTAATAATGTATTTAAAAGAGTGTTTGCTTGATCTGCTGTTAGGTTCTTGATTATGCTGAATTTGAACTTTTCTTTGGATCTATGGATTTATGTATAGATTGGCATGAACGGAATTACTTGGTATTAAAATATATTCTAGTCTGGGTGAACCGCACAAAGTTAGGATATTTTAATTGAATACTTGTAGCTGTATTCTATGATTTTCTCAATAAAGCTTTCTAATACATGTTTACTAAACATGAACTGTTTCCCTGCCACATTTAACGTCTATCAGTGATACATATAGACGTTGTCTAGGGGCCTTCATAAAGGTCCTTCAGTGTCATACATGTACAATTTACTGTCATGTCCTAACCGTGAATCCACCGAATTAAACAACTTTTCAGGGTGAATTGTTCTGCTTTCTATCTACAGTAGAATTATGAGCCAGGGTTTGACGTTTAATACAAGTGAGGGGATGAGGAAGTAACAGCAAAAGAGATATGCTGTGAATCTATCTCACTATGTGCTCTGTTCCCTGCCAAAGGCCAGGCGCTTGTATGGGTCGGAAGGATCTGCAGGACAATGGATATTAACTAGAAATCATTATAGAAATTGATGTCACCTCGGGTGTACAGTGCAAGAGTTTTCTGCTAACAGCAACTCCTATGCATTGTATTTTATTGCTAATGCAGCTGAGAATGTATTGAGGTTGTTAACAATAAGGACATTTTGGCCCCTGAGAAAATCCAATGTTGGTTCAATAAGATAGAAAATTGAGCAGCGACAATGAGATCGATAGAAATGCCACCTGTCTTCCTCAGGGCTTATTGAAATATATTGCCTGTTGCTGAGGAGCTGATGTAGAGATTAATGATGTACTGATATTGGAGCTGGACTCTACTTCCGTTCCCCTACTTCGTCTGATTGGGAAGTTAACTGAGTGATTTTGTGTATTGTTATGGTCAATGCTCCGCCTGTTCTTGTCTCGCTGATTTATTTTTATTGAGAAAAATGACCATTCAGAGTAAATCTGTGAAAAGCTCTTTACTCATTAATATTTGGCAGAGTTACTCATCCTGTTTCATCTATGTTAATTGGAAAGTTTTAAGTAAGGTTGTGATTTATTGATTACAGACTTAATCTTTTACCATCCTATCCTGTACTAGCAGTAGTTTTCATGTTGGTACTAATAGTAAACAATCATATTGTTAATTGAATAGCCTTTTTTTTGTTTGTTTTTATTAGGAATCCCTGTGATGGGAGCTTATATGAATTTGCAAGTTGTGAAGCTGGTATACATGTATCCAGTAGCCTTACAGCAGATCTTCATAGTTAAATGAATGTTGTGCTCTCATTAGATACTGAAATGGTATGTGCACCCTGGATATAATGCACACCCTGTGTATAACACACATGAATGAGCAGTCTTGGGTTAAATCTCTTTTAAAATATGCATATTGTTTGTATAAAAACACCTATACCACGTTATTCAAATTGCTAAATAGAATACCATCGTGCCCTGCACACCTCATGAAGACAGTGTGGAGTCTTTTAATAGGTATGGATAAAAAATAAATAAACTCATTGAGCATTTTGAAAAGACTATTAAGCATTTTGCTTTACTGTGCAAGGTAATATTAAAACACAATCAGTAATAGCTAAATGTAAAATTATAATCTTTTAAAGGAAGATCAGCATAACCAACGTGCATGTATTTAGTGCTGCAGCTGTATACCACCTGGTTTATTTTAATTTATTTTTTTCTTTTGTATTGATTAGTAATCTTCAGTCTCTTAAACAAGGCCCTCAGCAGAGATAAATGGCCCCTGTGTTTAATGGTGCTGGCTGATTTAAGAATCCAGTAGTGGACCTAAATTACTCCCTGTAATTTGCTAAATGTTATTTTGCTTCCTTGTTTGGTAAATTGCTAAACCAATTATCTCTGCTTCCTTTATTTTGCCCTTGCAGCCGATACCGCTGCTTAAGATGAAGATGAATCGCTCCATCACATTGTCACAAGAACAAATAGCCTCCCTCCTGGCTAATGCCTTCTTCTGCACATTTCCCCGCCGCAATGCCAAGAAATCTGAGTATTCCAATTATCCAGACATCAATTTCCACAGGTACAGTAATGTTTTTCAAATGTCTCTGATTGGAGTAAATCAATACGCTGAATGGTTAGAACCAAGGTGTTTCAAAAGCTCTAAAGATTCACCAAATGAATGGGCAACAGTTTCTGCTTTCGGAGAAATAGTTGAGGCGAACATATGTGTGTACACATGTACGTATTCCATGATTTAAAGTTTATGGAGCGGTTCTGTCTATCCAACTGTCTGTCTGTATGTCATGCTGAGGTTTTTACATGCATCGACAGACCTGCTTATTAAAATGTAATGAATCGTGCTGAGGACATTCTTTTGCAGAGGTTATTATGAGGATTGAAGTCAGGGGTATATGAAGCTAGCTGGCTGTCTGTCAGCCCTGCATTTTTACATCAAGTGCATACAGTGAATGTAGGTTAAGGCGATTTACATTTTCATGATATTGATTGCTCTGATGTGTTGTTGTGTAGTACAATGGGCTTCATGAGTTAATGTTAATTTCCCTCGTGACCTACCTGCCACAGCCATGGTACAATACACCACAATATATATTTTTTTCTCTCGCAACTCTAATACAAGAGAAATTGAATCTGGAGAGATTTTCCCAAAACTCTCATGTAAAATAATGGAAAGTGCAGGTGAATGGAATAAACAAATGTTTTCATTTTAAATAATTTGCAAAAAGGGACGTGTTGTTATGCTGGACACCACACATCTTCCACCGCGCAGGTTTACAGATTTCTGGATTTATAGTAAAGCATTTAGTGAGCTCTGTTTGATATATTTATATTTAAGTTTTTACCAAAAAAGTTTGGGACAGCAAAATGACTGTTTTGAGATAAGGGTACTTATTTCTGGTGTCATGGACATGTGAACGTCAATAGATTCATAGCTCTAATTAAGCAAAAACTTAGTTAAGTGTATGAGGAAGTAAATGCCCAAATCTGCATGTCCATCAAATAAAGCTCTCATAGTTTACTTTTTTTTCTTTTAAGTTTTTCCAGCTCCAAGAAAGCAAAGGGTAGTCCCTGATGTTTGAGATCTGCATTTTAGATAAACAGGGGGGACTTTATTACCTGTGCACTCCATTAATCATCATCTACAAGCATAAAAAGTTATAAAATACATAAATATTTTTATAAATCAGTGTTTATTGGGGAAGAGCACCATTATCAATTATAGTACTGGTTTTATAAATCATACTACTGGTAATCCATCATAATCCATTCTGTTGTTTTAAAGAATTTTCTCCTAGACTTTTTTTATTTTATTTGATTCTGTACTTTGTATTTGACCATTAGTTTGGATGGTACAATTTTAAGAAATAACAAAATATACAATAAAATATGTTGTTTTTATGTTTATACAATTATATTATATTGCGAGTGATTCGTTTTTGTTTGCAAATTAAACATTTCCTAAAACACAGAAGCAGAAACAATGTAGTTGGTTTAGTTTTGGTAAGCAGCACCTAATAAGCAGCCTCTGGATTGAATTACTACCCATCTTAATTGATATTAACCTGATTAGAAACTGAGGAAAAGCAGGTTGTTAGTGTACTGCAGTTTGAATACCTCCAATACTGTAGGTGTTTCATTTGTATAAACTTGTTAGTACAACTCCATTGTTCAGTTCAGAATGAACACATTTTTCCTGGCCTAACTTAATTTGCAAATCATTTCCATCATGCTGCCCAGTAACTGACTGAATGAATTTTCAATTTTCAATTTTCAGATGGTTTATGTTAGTGCAACATACTTTGACACACCATGATTTGTTAATTAGGCCACACAAAATAATGTAACATTCTGCAAACTAATCAGCTTGCACAGGTGCTGGTCTGCTGTTTGATGGTAAAATGTAATTGTGTGTTTTTTTGTTTTTTTTTCCATATTCTTTCTTGCGATGGCAAAGGTGCAGTTTTGTTCCTTTCTCATGTCTGCGGTGGTCACAACGAAATAAAAAATCAAATCCAGTCAGCCACATCGCAGGAGTTTATGTATACACTCGGTTTTGCCAACAGAAATGCCAGAAAAAAATGTATGTGTTAATTTGATCCAACATTATATGAATATGTTATGAGTAATGGTAACTCTATGTAATGCAAGTAAAATCATCACAAAACAGTGAGTCACTAATGAAACCCACCGGATACAGTATGCAGTGCAAGATGTCAAATGCTTGAAAATGCAGACATAAAAATATACCACACACTAACAAAATGTGCCCTGATATTCCTGCATAATATTCTTATCCGGAACACCCTGTAAAATAGTTAAAACCAGTTAAGTTTTTTTTTTAATTTATTTTTTATGGTGTACAGTAGGAATTATGGAAAAAATAATCAGGTTCCAAATTAAAATGTACAGGTTAAGCTGAGCCAGATCAATAATGTATAGTGGAATAGAGGTTTATGTTATGTCACTAGACAAACTACATATAGTTTATCAGGCATAGCAGTTTATTTTACGCTGCTCATAAAAAGCTTGGAAACTCACTGACGGAATTAAAGTGGCCTTGAGTGGTTGTGGTAATTAACATGTCACACTGTGCAGTGGAATTAGACTGAAGAATCGCTGTTTAAGAAGTGGAAGTGGAGCCACTGCATATGGATAATATTAGGTTGAAAATCAGCTGGTCCGATATGATTTGTTTGGAACCTAAAATACAGGATTTCTTATTCTGTGCCATTTCCAAGTTTGGGTAGACAAATCTTCCTAGTCTTTTACACCATTGCAGTGTGAACCGGGCTTTAGAGTTTGACTGTAACTCCCTGCTTATAAAAAGTAATCTAATTGGCCTCCAGGTGGCTTCTATGAAGCAGTCAACAAATATTGTTTTCTGAAATAAATGGACACATTTTTTATTTCTTTCCTTAATGTCACCCCATTTCACAATTTTATTGCAGACTTGTACTACACTTTTTTTTTTTTCTTTTAATTTGTTTGAACCTTGAGGCTTATGCTTCCTAAAAAGTTCTCTCATATTAGTAATTGTATGGAAAGGTCAACTCAATTCCACATTTCTTAGTTTCCAGCACATTTTTTCGAAGACCCTTTTGCAGATCATCAATACAGTCTCAGTGACACATTTACACACAAATACACACTTGCTGTTGTGCTTGAAATGTTTAGTGGATGGCTGATTGGAGTCCCCCAGATATTATTTATAGTGGATAGAGGTAATGGAAGACGCTGCAATTGTATTGGATATATAGAGGTACAATAGTTCAGTAATCTTGTTGTGTATCTTCAATTTGGTGGGATTACAATTTACTGAGATGTAGGTTATAGCAATCTACTTTATTATAATGCTTACAGTGTTTTTGTCTTGATTCCACTATGGTAACAATCTGCAACTTGCATGAACTATAGTATGCATTATTTAGTAAACTACAGTACTAAGCACCGTTATCAAGGTTTTTCTGAATCATGGCACCAAACACTGCTACAATGGATGCACAGGGTTGATATATAATATATTTTATAAGAAATAGCATTTCTGCTCATGAAATTGGTTTAAGGGATTTCTTCAGTATAACAGAGCTTCTGCTGTGATTGTGCATCACTGTCTGCATCCAGTTGTGATTTTCCTAATGGAAAAAGGGATTTGATTACCATTGATTCTGGAGCAGGACTTTGACAGTGAGGAGGTCAGCGGTCCTCTCTGTCAGCATTTCATTCTGCTTCCTTGCCAAATTAGGAGAAAAGAAAGATGCTCAACTGGCATTTTGACATCATGCTTAGACATTCTTGATTACAAGTATTAAAGCCCTGCAGTTAAGTGCACTTTAAAATTAGTTTAATTGAGGGAAAGAGACTGCTGAGTTTTGTGCCAGATTTATAGTTCCCGCTAATGAAATGAAGGTGTATCAATTGAATTAACAATTTAGCTTTGTACTGTCCTTGCATTATGCGAGTTGCTTCAGTTTGTATGGTGCTGTTTTGGCAATCCTGTTGCTCAACCTTCTGTGAAGCGTTAGAGAAAAATAACAAACAATTAAAAAAAGGTTGCATGAACTAGTGTATATACTAAAGTATATTCTTAAGTACTGTATATTCATTAGCTGCAATTGGTTCCTTGATGCTAACTAGAGAATATGTACAGCAAAAGATGTCTCATTATATAGCATAAACTGCATGGCTGTGTCAATGATTGGTTAAAAGTAATGAATCACAGCTGTAACATGCATTTATTTATTTACATGCTACTTTTAGATGGTTGCATTTTATGTCTGTCTGGGAGAACCTCACAAAACTCTTCCAAGTATAAAACGAGTGTATAAAAAAAGAGTAATGTTTTATTTTGTTAATGGTATCTTTTTTGTAGTGCTCTGCAGAAACAGCCAATAGAATACATCATCATGTTCTGTCTATTCTAACATTAGAAATTAAGAAATGATTGTTGTTTCTATGAATGTTCAGATAGATTAAATAATTAGTCAGTGATGCACTATGCCAATTCCTTATATTATTTAATCAGGTTTGCTGTCAAAAAAAAAAAAAAAGAGCAATACAAATCTCATCTGTCAAGTTTTAATTCTCATTTCATTCTACATGTACGGAATGTGTTTTATGTTTGTGTCTCTTGCATTAATATTGTCTCAGAAGCCCCGAGAAACAAAATGTAAAAACTCTGAGCTTTTTTGAAAGGGATATAATTTAACTACAGTAGGCTCTCGCTACTCTGTAACCTGTACTGTACTAAAAAATACCTTGCCTAGCTTTTGTTCAATGTTTTTGATACTTACTCTTCATTATAAAATAACCCTATGAAAAATGATGCAGACAGCATGAATGCATACAATTGAAATTTGGTTTGTACAGATGCTATCCGCATGCAGTTCATTGAGATAGTGTGGTTCAGATTGTGTAACAGGGATTTGGATTAATAAGTCTACTTTGTCCAGGATATTTTCAACTTCTCCGATGAGGTAGAAACGGCAACCTTTTGAATTCTGTTTGAGTGATGTTACTTTATAATCTCCTTGGACCTGTAATCTGTTTCTTTACTAAAAAGCTTGCATATCCTAAAGGCTATCTTGTGAAAAAGGAGTACATAGCATAGCTGAACAATACTTGGATTGGTTCCACAGGCTCAAAAAAACAGTTGCCTGTAGGAATTGGCTTTAATAAATGACGTATATTGCCTGAAGGGCTTTTAGTGCATCAGGCTTCATTCAGTGATTCCTTTTATTTTTTTTTAAATATATAAAATATATGAGAAGTCGCTTATGAATTGGACAGAATAGAGTTGAATAGAGCTGTTCAGCTACCTTGAAAAAACTGACAGACCGAGGCCTAAATTGTTCAGCCCCTTAAAAGTAAAAATAGATGTGTTTCACTGTTATACCGCCCTTTGTATTGGGGGGGAAAAAAGGAAACAACTTTCAGCTCCAGGAGGTACTTTTTTTAATTTTTATAAAAGAGTGGGCCTCCACATATTGCTAATGGTCCTCAAGGGAATGAAAGCTTTTTTATGTTTATGTGCAAGTACTGTGTCGTGGTGCATGATATCTGCATTTCGGTGAAAGGCCTCAGGCAATCCGTAAGTGAGGAGTAGACAAAAAGAGGAAGGGGAATTTCATATAAAACTGTGACAGCTTGACAATATATACGCAGCAGTCTTTATGTCCAACGATATGTAACGTCACATAGCAATACACGTACATGGTGCAGGTATCCACGGCTTGCTATCCTGCAGCAGTGTGGTGTAGTGGTTAGGGCTCTGGACTCTTGACCGGAGGGTCATGGGTTCAATCCCAGGTGGGGGACGCTGCTGCTGTACCCTTGAGCAAGGTACTTTACCTAGATTGCTGCAGTAAAAACCCAACTGTATAAATGGGTAATTGTATGTAAAAATAATGTGATATCTTGTAACAATTGTAAGTCGCCCTGGATAAGGGCATCTGCTAAGAAATTTAAAAGAAAGAAAGTATTCAAGTCAAATAGTAGGGTTAAATTCTAATCTAATATCTTACTTTGTTTCAGATTATTTGAAGGATCATCACCAAGGAAGATTGAGAAGCTCAGGACTCTTTTGTGCTATTTTAGAAGAGTCACAGAAAAAAGTAGGTACCTATATGGTTGTATTATTTTGATAGTCACTGTAGTTACCCCTACCAAGATGGAATAAAGTGGTCAGCCATGCAGAGATGTGATATACACAAAACTTTATGTAAATGAAGGCACACATGTTGAGATGAACTAGGAAATGCAGCTTGTTTGTAGCAGTTTTGCTCATGTTTGTTTAGGTTTTTTTCTACAGTTTAATTTGAAATTGTAATTACCACCGTGGCCTTTATGGAGTTATCAAGCCAAGTTTGGATAAACAAAAAGAGAATGCAATGAGTTAATCAGAGTAAAATAGTTTGTTAAAAAAAAAAAAAAGGCGGCAAATAATAATTGTGTTTAATATTGTTAAATATGTTTCACCGCATGATAAATGATTAATGAAATGTGCCATTATCTGAAACGATTTGAAAGGCAACAATATAGATAGAGTAATACCACACATGTAATAATATCACACTGTTTTATTTGGCAATGTGCAGTACAAATGGTGTTTGAGAGGATTACCATTTACATGTTCTCTTTTTTTCAGTACCTACAGGCCTGGTTACATTTACAAGGCAAGGTCTGTCCTTTCCAGATTGGCAAAGGTAATTTTTTTTTCTTTTTTTTTCTCTTTTACATAGGAGTCATATCTGTACAAATATATTTATCTCACCAATCCAGCTTTAATTCCATTTGCATAATATATCTGGAAAGAATATATTGAAAAATGTAGTAATCTTGATTTAATTGATGTAATTGGTAGATGTATTACAGACATCCCCCTTTTGAGTGTGCATTTGCTTGTGAAAAAAATGATAATTTAAAAACACATGGTTTGGGAGTTTTAGCTTCAAATAAGTTAAGATCTTGATTTTAGAACAGCAACAACATTTTACACTTTCCCCAAATCTTACATATTGGACGTCTGGATTTCCTATAACTTGACAAGTCCTTGTTTATTTTCAAAATGAACTGTCATGTATATGGTGGCAATAAAAGCAAGCATCAAATAAACTGAGTAGATTACAAGAGATTGCTTTCTTCAATCGGCCACTTCAAATTCTTCTAACTGTACCATAGTTAGTGGTTGATAAACGGAAGCCCGAACCCTGAAGGCTTGTAACTAAAGTTATTTTGAAGGTAATCCAACTGAAAGGACTGTGAGCGAGAGGCAGAGAGCTGACGTGGCATTCCGTTACCCAGTGGCAGGCTAAATGTACTTAATTTTTTTCAGTCTGCCTGTTGCAGAACAAGATTGATTTTGAAAGTTGCAAATGGGGGAAACAACCCTACTTGAATCTGCAGAATGACCTGCAGGCAAACATGTAGCAGAAAGAGCAGACTATTAAAAGTAATCCAATGCTGAAAGCAGTACAGTATGAAAAAAAGAAGTTAAACTATAAAAGGGATGGAGATAGAACTCCCATTGTATAGCAATTTGAACTATTCCAGATTTTACTATGAGCGTTAGGCACTGTTTAAAGATAATAACAGTTTGGTTGTGTGTAATATTCAAGTTCTAACTTACAATTGAATGGCTCAAGCTGGCAGGAACTGTATATGATGCCCCTAATTATAGGCTAGTTTATCTAGCAGTGTACATATATAGAGGTCACTACAGTATGTATCACAGACTACTTTCTATGACACATACAGATGTCACACTTCACATTTTTTCCATATATCCTCAAAACTGCTTATTTAATTATGAATCTTGGTATTAACATCAATTAGCATTGAGAATATGAATATCACATGTCTGTTCATATGTACAGTACTGTGCAAAAGTTTTAGGCAGGTGTGAAAAAATGCTGTAAAGTAAGAATGCTTTCAAAAATAGACATGTTAATAGATTATATTTATCAATTAACTAAATGCAAAGTGAGTGAACAGAAGAAAAATCTAAATCAAATCCATATTTGGTGTGACCACCCTTTGCCTTCAAAACAGCATCAAGCATCAATTCTTCTAGGTACACTTGCACACAGTTTTTGAAGGAACTCGGCAGGTAGGTTGGCCCAAACATCTTGGAGAACAAACCACAGTTCTTCTGTGGATTTAGGCAGCCTCAGTTGCTTCTCTCTCTTCATGTAATCCCAGACAGAGTCGATGATGTTGAGATCAGGGCTCTGTGGGGCCATACCATCACTTCCAGGACTCCTTGTTCTTCTTTACGCTGAAGATAGTTCTTAATGACGTTCGCTGTATGTTTGGGGTCATTGTCATGCTGCAGAATAAATTTGGGGCCTATCAGATGCCTCCCTGATGGTATTGCATGATGGATAAGTATCTGCCTGTACTTCTCAGCATTGAGGAGACCATTAATTCTGACCAAATCCCCAACTCCATTTGCAGAAATGCAGCCCCAAACTTGCAAGGAACCTCCACCATGCTTCACTGTTGCCTGCAGACACTCATTCGTATGCGCTTTCCAGCCCTTCGCTAACAAACTGCCTTCTGCTACAGCCAAATATTTCAAATTTTGACTCATCAGTCCAGAGCACCTGCTGCCATTTTTCTGCACCCCAGTTCCTGTGTTTTCATGCAGAGTTGAGTCGCTTGGCCTTGTTTCCACGTCGGAGGTATGGCTTTTGGCCGCAAGTCTTCCATGAAGGCCACTTCTGACCAGACTTCTCCGGACAGTAGATGGGTGTACCAGGGTCCCACTATTTTCTGCCAGTTCTGAGCTGATGGCACTGCTGGACATCTTTTGATTGCGAAGGGAAGTAAGCATGATGTGTCTTTCATCTGCTGCAGTAAGTTTCCTTGGCCGACCACTGCGTCTACGGTCCTCAACGTTGCCCGTCTGCCTTGAAATTTCTGCCTGGGAGAGACCTTGCTGATGCAGTATAACTACCTTGTGTCTTGTTGCTGTGCTCAGTCTTGCCATGGTGTATGACTTTTGACAGTAAACTGTCTTCAGCAACCTCACCTTGTTAGCTGAGTTTGGCTGTTCCTCACCCAGTTTTATTCCTCCTACACAGCTGTTTCTGTTTCAGTTAATGATTGTGTTTCAACCTACATATTGAATTGATGATCATTAGCACCTGTTTGGTATAATTGTTTAATCATACACCTGACTATATGCCTACAAAATCCCTGACTTTGTGCAAGTGTACCTAGAAGAATTGATGCTGTTTTGAAGGCAAAGGGTGGTCACACCAAATATGGATTTGATTTAGATTTTTCTTCTGTTCACTCACTTTGCATTTAGTTAATTGATAAATATAATCTATTAACATGTCTATTTTTGAAAGTATTCTTACTTTACAGCATTTTTTCACACCTGCCTAAAACTTTTGCACAGTACTGTATGTCACTCTTACATTTTTGTATATAGAGAACCACTTCTTACCAAACCTTAAAACCTTACCACTATTTAGTACAAGTTATTGAGTATATATGGAGGTGTCTATGTGTCCCTTCATCCATTTGTGTGTATGTCATGCTTACATTTTTGCATTTATCTGGAGAATTGCTTATCAAATTGTGATTGAATATTTAATTGCTGATTCTCTACATGCTGTTGATGTATGTGATGGTCATCACTGATTGCTCTAGTTTAGAATTTACAGCTGTGGGGTGCTACTGATGTTTATCAAGCAAGAGGCATTTGGCAAACTACAAGAAGCTGTGAAGTTCTTGTGGAACTAGAACTACTTTTGAAAAGTATATCAAATAGTATTGTAACAGTTATAATTGGCAAATAAATTCTATATAACCAGCTGTTTTACAGATGCTGTTTTTTTCTGAATGGATTTGCAAGTTACTAAAACACAAACAATGACCTACCTAAATACAAAAAGGTTGGCTAATGTAGAACACATTTGAAAAGGTGAATTGTTAACGTTCTGTTTCTTCAATGCTGATGCTGCTCTTTCTTTCAGCTCTAAAAATCAACTTACCAGGCTTCACATCACATGTGAAGGTACTATTGAGGATCAGGGATGTGGGATGCTTCAGGTAAGAGGTTTTTATTTTTTCAGAAAATTACTCAATTGTATGTCTTCCTGAAATGAGCACATTAAATCGTTGATATCTTTAACAATTCTAGTTAACGCATCAGTTTCTTATGAGCAGCAGGTGTTTTTATTTGAAGCTAAACATATATATATATATATATATATATATATATATATATATATATATATATATATATATATATATATATATATATGCACCTATTTGTCACCAGGGGTCATCAAAACTTGAAAAACAATAGGAAAATCCCATTTGAATGCTCTCAGTTTAAAATAATGAAGACATGTTGTATGAACTTTATAATATTTACCTGTTTCAGTCTGCATTTTGCCTTACATTTCCATGAGTACTAGAAACACATTCCTGGCTACATATCTGCAGCCAATTTCAGGTTGTTATTATTATATATATATAATTTTTTTTTATTTTTTTTCATTTTATAAAGTGGAACTCTCCTCCATATGGATAAACAGTGAGAATCAAAGTCTTTGCTTCCTTTGAAATGACCTGAGAGATAGCCTAGAACACGATTCAAGAACTAATATATGTCTATGGGACAGATTCTGAAAACTGGTTGCAAACAGGGATGGTAATCAGGAATTCTAAATTCAAAACATAAATATTAAAACATAAATATCTGTGGAGTTCTAAGATGGTGTTTGTGATAACCAGACTCCTTACATTCAAGGTTTTTATGTACTGTATACACAAGAGTTGTTTTGTTTTCCTTGCTTTTCAGCGTAGCAGCAAGATTTTCCTTGGGGAGACAAAGGGGTTGATTAGTGACTTGGTACATGAATGTCTGCTTTTTGAGATACACTATTTAAGCAGTTCTTTACTTTATTCAGTATATGGTGTTTCGCTGAAAATTGACTTCCAAAATGGGCACCATGGGTGCATTGCTCTTCTGTTGGGAATTAGCTCCATTGTTCTGTGCCAAAGCATGCAGACAGTGCTGTGCTATGTGTCAGCTTGAGCAGCCCCTCTCCACAGTGGATCTCTTTCCTTTCACCTTTGTTTGCCTCTTGTAACTAAAATTTGACAGCTGATTGGTACAGATGACCAACTCTAGGTACCCTTTGGGTCAGAAACTGATTGTTGGTATGACTGATGCTATGGTTTCATTGAACGTGCTGACAGTGTGTCATTGGGCTTGAAATGATGCTTTTGTGCCCAATAGTTGAGTGACCAGTTCAGCTGACACACTGCCACTTGCTGCCATATTTTCATCTAACAGAGGAGTCATCAGGCTACTGAGCCAAAACTGACAAGCTAGAGACCGGGGTATTCTGAGAACATTTGCAGTAGTTTTGTTTATAGTGCATCTTCAAGTTTTAACTATTTGTACCCTTGTCTTGATGATGTTTTAGGTTATGTGATTTCCCTAGAAGCCAGAAATAAAAGCTACCACTTTAGAGCACAAACAAAAAAAACATTTCAAACTGAAAAATTGGCAGGCTGTGTGTTTTAAACCTTTAATCAGTTGTTTGAAGCTAATCCATGCTGTTTAACTGTGGACTACCTAGTCTTAGAACAGTTCCCAATAACACATTATAACACATTCTATTTTTGTTAAACATAATCATTAGAGATAGGGTTATAACGATTTGTCATGTGTCAATAAATCGTGATACTTTTTATTTACATGATATATTGTATTGTACTTGAGGTATGTAACGTTTGTATCGTGATTCAAGAAAAAAAGCACAACGTGGCTCATTGTAGATCACCAAATGGTTCCTGAATGAAGAATGTGTGTTTTATAGTTGGTATGGATACATACTCTCCCTATCTCATTTCAGTTTTGTCTTAACAAAATGGCTCATCATTAAATTACCATGTCATCTTGTTATACATCATACAAGTAGCCAATCAGGACAATTACATGTATTGTGATACATATCGTACCGTGACTTGCACATCACGATACATAGTCATGTGAGAATAGTGTACCGCTAATTATAGATATGTGTGTTTTTAGTGCTTTAAACTTTATTACAGGACATCTACCCTTTGCTAGGAGAGAGATCTGTTTAGATTGCTGTGACTAAGGTGATATTGTTAGGAGAAAATGGAAAGCTATTTGGTCTCCTTTACCTTATTTGCCCTTAACATTTTGTATTAAAAATACAGAGTTTCTAAATTAAATAAATCATTTACCAGCAGCCAGCATTAGAGGCCAGGCCTTAGGGAGTGAAGATGGAAAAGACTGCTCCAATAAAATAAATAAGGCATTATAATCCTTAAAATTTGGATACAAAGAATTGACAATATACTTCAAATGAAAAAGTACTAATGCCTGTGCTGGGGGAAATAAGTTCTGTTACAGAAGCAATATGAATTAGTGGCATTGTACATGAAAATGCAGGTGGACTTTGGGGGCAGGGGAACGGGACTACTTAAAACACTGACCCTCAGGCCTCTCTATTTTCCTCATCATTTTAGCATGCTTGAAGGAATTGCAAAGGTAGCTGTCGGAGAGGGTAGTAGGGGCCAGAACATTTCTCTATATTCACAGCATAGTACACAATTCTTTAGTGTGACAAGATTTAGACTGACATCCATTTCCTGATGGTAATACCTGTACTGTATATTAATTTCTGTTAACTCATTCAGCGATCGGAGGGGAGACAAAGTTGCAACACATTACAAGATTATAAGTTCATACTCATTTGGGTGAAAGTCTTTTAAATATGATATTTGGCACTAAGTAATACATTATAGCAATACCTGTGCTAAACGAAATATTGCTTCTCAATGTAAAGCTAAATATGTTTAAGAAATGATTCCCTGAAATGTATTCTGCTGGTATAATGTCAAATATATTCATGTTGTTTTATTTTTTTATTTTATTTTTTTTTATATAAATTTAGTCGTTGCCAATTATTTTCTCCCCAATTTGAAATGGCCAATTATTTTATTATGCTCAGCTCACCGCTACCACCCCTGCGCTGACTCGGGAGTGCGAAGACGAACACATGCTATCCTCCGAAGCGTGTGCCGTCAGCCGACCACTTTTTTTCACACTGCGGACTCACCATCCAGCCAACCAAGAGCTACAGCGTCGGAGGACAACGCAGCTCTCGGCCAATTGAGCGCCGCCCCCTGGAAGTTCCCATCCTCGGTCGGCAAAGGAATAGCCTGGACTCAAACTCGCGATGTCCAGACTATAGGGCACATCCTGCACTCCACGTGGAGCGCCTTTACTGGATGCGCCACTCGGGAGCCCCCTTCATGTTATTTTTAAAAATGATTACATTATCTTATACCCCTTCTGCACTGGCACATCCGACCCGTGAGGGCTCGGTACGGTACGGGTCCTGGTGGTTCTCCACCTGCTATTTGTCAAGCCGAGTGAGAACCAAACCGTGAAACTCCGGTGTCACAAGACATCTGAACCTGGCTCTGAGCCAAGCTGGGCCAGTGGCAGGGTTAAGAATTTTTTAATTTTTTAATTTATTTTTTTATAAATGTAGTCATTGCCAATTATTTTTTATTATTTTCTCCCCATTTTGGAAATGGCCAATTATTTTTAGGCTCAGCTGACCGCTACCACCCCTGCACTGACTCGGGAGGGCGAAGACGAACACACACGGTCCTCCGAAGCGTGTGCTGTCAGTCGACCGCTTTTTTTCACACTGCGGACTCACCATGCAGCCACCCAAGAGCTACAGCGTCGGAGGACAACTTAGCTCTCGGGCAGCTTACAGGCAAGCCTGCAGGCACCCGGCCAGACTACAGGGGTCGCTGGTGCGCAGTGAGCCGAGGACACCCTGGCCGACCTAACCCTCCCTTCCCGGCGGCGCCGCCAATTGAGCTGCCCCTGGAACCCATCCTCGGTTGGCAAAGGAATAGCCTGGACTCGAACTTGCGACGTCCAGACTATAGAGCGCATCCTACACTCCACGTGGAATGCCTTTACTGGATGCGCCACTCGGGAGCCCAGAGTTAAGAATTTTTGTCATTACATTGCATCAGTCATTACACTCCAGAAAGAACAACATGGTGGGCAGCGGGTGTGATGAGAGGAAAGTACAGCCTTGGGACGCTAAAGTGCAGGCTCTAGTTTCTCTGTGGGCAGATAGAAGTGTTCAGATCTGGAGTCATGCGTCGGAAATGGAAGTTCATGCTCAATTTCTGAGGATTTGAAGCAAATGGACATAAACCGCGGGTACGGTACACTTAACTCACACACTCAAAAGCACAACATTCTACCAAATTTCTTATCCTTGACCTTTTATTATAGTAATATAAAGAGAGAAAAAAATGCAGAAAATGAAAACATTCTTATTCTTAAACATAATTATTTACAAAATTATAGCGATACAAGATACAGTTGTACCGTTGGTCTATTAATTTTTGAACACCATTTGTTTACGCGCCTTTTGGCAAACTGAGTTAATTAATAACAACGGTCTTTCGTTGCATGTGACGTCAATAGCACAACTCGGCTCTGCAGTGGAAAAACAACCCGGGCTCTCCTGAACCGCACCATGAGGGCTCGGTACGGCCCCGGCACGGCTTGTTTGTACCGAGGAAACGAGGCATCATTTGTCACGGATCAATAAGCAGTTAAAGGGGCCCCCTTCCTTTCCAGCTTCCTCATGCAAGAGGTTAAAAATTAAAAAAGCAACTCTTTTGATTGTTGCACAACATCACTGCTAGTAATCTTTCTTGTATACTATAATGACAAATTAAGGCAATACTTTCCTAATTACCTTTACAAAGAATCCTTTAATAATAATAATAATAATAATAATAATAATAATAATAATAATAATAATAATAATAATAATAATAATAATTATTCAAGATTAACTCCCTTATTAAGTAGCATTCTGTGTTAAGGTAGTTAAGCTGATATTTGAAGAAAAGGGCTTGTAACCAGGAGGTCCCCGGTTCAAATCCCACCTCAGCCACTGACTCATTGTGTGACCCTGAGCAAGTCACTTAACCTCCTTGTGCTCCGTCTTTGGGGTGAGACGTAATTGTAAGTGACTCTGCAGCTGATGCATAGTTCACACACCCTAGTCTCTGTAAGTCACCTTGGATAAAGGCGTCTGCTAAATAAACAAATAATAATAATAATACTTTGTACTCTGGCACCCTGAGGAAGGCACTAGTGGGAACATTTGTCTAAGTTGTTGATCTACCACCTGTTTAAGTAATGCTCTTCTCCCTGTGATATATTGGGCTCTACAGAAATGCCTGCATTATCATGTTCTCCTACTATTGATTTACTGCATTTAACAGCATTGATGTTGGAGAAAGAAAAAAAAAAAATCAAAACAATAATAGTTTAGTCATTAATCAATGTTTATTATGCCAGCTATGTTTTCAACAAAGAAATCAATTGAATTAAATGGATCAATTTATCATAAACTATCCTTGATTGTTCAGGGATATTTTGCTTAAGATCTTTTGGTCCTCATCTTGACTTAGTGAAAATGATATAAAGCAGATTAGTGCCTTGCTAATATTTGATTAATTAGTCACTGCTTAAGCTTGAGAGTGTTTAGATCATAATGTTAGACACAATGTTTATTTTTATAATTAGCACATGTCTTGTGTGGTCTATTTCATTTTACAATGAATGAAATTAACTGCATTTGGTTGACATTTACATGCTGTGGTTGTGACATAATGAGATAGAATTTCAAAGCATTTTCTTCTATTTTTTATTCATTCTAGGTTCAGTAATTTAAGTTTTATGTTTATACATTAAATGTTCTTATTGAAATTGTTCTTCTGAGTGAAACAAAAGAGAAAAAAATTACATAAAGTTAAGGGTAATTTGCTTCTACAAATTTCCCTAATTAGTGTTTTATTGTGCATGATTTTCACAATTGTTTGGGTTTAAGTGGTTTAAAATAAATGTACTGTGAAATTAGCATGCCAACCTTAACTCTTCTCCAGTCGTCCTTGAAATAAATAGGTAGCATTGATTTTTTATTGGTAACTGCTCTGTGGTTCACAATAAATGCACAAACTTTGTTTTCTGCTTTTTAGATGACATGTTACAGATGGTTAGCTGAATGCAAAATCTCAGAACTTTGCAGAAATGGTTTCAATTTAAAGCTACTAGTAAATGAAATACCTTTAAGCCAAATAGAAATGAATAGCATGCATATTGTTGAATACTTTAGAAATAACTGTATGTTACTCTCTCTTTTTTTGATCAAAACTTCCAAGAATCTTCTGTGTTGAACATACTATAGCGTTACATCTTTTGCATCCTTGTGTGCCTCATTCTTATAACGGTAATTTAACCAATTTGTGTATCCTTTTTTCTACACTTTTCTCTAAAATGTGTTCCACTTTATCTTGGTTTCAGGTGGACTTTGCAAACCGATTTGTTGGCGGTGGCGTCACAGGATTGGGTCTGGTACAAGAGGAGATCCGATTCCTCATTAACCCAGAACTCATTGTCTCCCGGCTTTTCACCGAAGCACTGGAACAGAACGAAAGCCTTATTATCACAGGTCAGCTTTCACTATTTCACTTTATGGTACAGGAATTCCCTGTCTCTTGTTACAATCCCACGAGAGAGACAGAACATATGTTTCAATCACTGGTAGACAACTGTAAAACTGCAGCATGTAATGTCAGTAAGAATGAGGCATTACATATATTGATTTATAGATAAATATGCTGCAGTTACTTTAGTTATTAGATCTTATGTGGTTCATAAAATTAAGTTAATCCAGTGGTTTGCCTTTACAGTAAAACCTCTATTATACAAACTTATTGGGATCAGGGGGTGTTCGGATATCAAATTGTTTGGGTAATCAAATTACAACTACGAAATTGTTTATATGACTTTCTCAATCAGGAAACCTCCTAAAAAGCTGTATTCCGACCCCTTTACCTGTAAATATATAACATACAGTACGGAACTGTTCTGGGAAGGGAATTTCTTAGCTGGGAGGATTTCCTCAACTTTCTTCTCCTGGGGCAGGGTTTCATTTAAGGGATATTAGTAAAAGAAGCATAGTCTGCAGATCTCAATAAATATATGTTTAGAAATTGGGAACATTTAATAGTAATATTAATCAAGCAAATGAACCACATGAAAATAAAAAAATAAACAATTAACTATCTATTTTTTTTCATTAGAAATTAAACTGATCTTGTTTACCAAAACAAAAACAAATAAAATTGTCAAGCACCCTTAATTAATATTTGGTCCAATTTAAGAACATAAAGTTTACAAACGAGAGGAGGCCAATCGCCCCATCTTGCTCGTTTTAGTTGTTAGTAGATTATTGATCCCAGAAGCTCATCAAGCAGCTTCTTGAAGGATCCCAGGGTGTCAGCTTCAATAACATTATCAGGGAGTTGGTTCCAGACCATTTTTCTGTTGAGAATGCCCCTTTATCTAATCTCCATTTGTGACCCCTGGTCCTTGTTTCTTTTTTCACGTCGAAAAAGTCCCTTGGGTCAACATTGTCAATACCTTTTAGAATTTTGAATGCTTGAATCAGATCACCGCGTAGTCTTCTTTGTTCAAGACTGAATAGATTCAGTTCTTTAAGCCTGTCTGTATATGACATGCCTTTTAAACCCAGAGTAATTTTGGTTGCTCTTCTTTGCACTCTTTCTAGAGCAGCAATATCCTTTTTGTAGCGAGGTGACCAGAACTGAACACAATATTCTAGATGAGGTCTTACTAATGCATTATAAAGTTTTAACATTACTTCCCCTGATTTGAAATTCAACACTTTTCACTATATATCCGAGCATCTTGTTGGCCTATTTTTTTTTAAAAGCACTTCAAATGAGACCATGTTGTTGTCTGAGTTTGCCAATGGTTCTCTGACCTCAGTTTTAGTTATTCTGTCTTCGTTATTTGAAAAGACAAAATCAAGGCATGCCTCCCCTCTTGTCGTTGCCTTGACAGATTGCGTTAGGAAGCAGTTATTTGTCATTTCCACCGTTTCAATTTAGTCTGTCATGCTCCCCACTGGGTTTTCCGCATTTTATATGGGGGAAGTTGAAATCCCCCATTAATATGGCTTCTTCTTTGCTGCACGCATTTCTAATGTGATTGTATAACAGATTATTTTGCTCAATTTAATTATGTGTGATATAAGTCCATGTGTGAAGACATTTTTATTTATTTTAACATCTAATTAACTTTTAACCTCAAGTGAAAGAAGCAAAACTGAATTTTTCCTGTAATAATGGATCATGGTTCCCAGTGCTTTCTTTTGAAGAAGTAAGAATAATTTACCTGACATGAGAATTGATTGTTTGTTCTGTAGTTCTCACAGCAGGCCCTTCAATTGCAGACATGCTATTTTAAACCTCAAGAAACAAGCTCAGCAAGACCCTTGCAAATACGTGCTGCAATCACTCTGCATTAGGGGATGTGTCCTCTCCTTGCTGCCTGTTCAGATGGGTTCCTGAAATTCACCCCATTAACCTGATTAACGTAATTTATTGAATGTTCCGTCTGATTACTGTGGCCTGGTTATAATCACTGACCAAATACTTGCAACATTGTATAAACAGTAAACAGACTACTGTTGATAATACGACATAGACAGTGAGTACAAAAAAACAAATAAGTAATATATAATTATTATTATTTTTTATTTTTTTTATATATAAAACAAATATAGATCAGCAACAGTTGATCTATACAAAACAAAAACATGCTACTGTATGTACATTGCACTAAGGGCTAAATCTATAGACTTTATTTATATATATATATATATATATATATATATATATATATATATATATATATATATATATATATATATATATATATATATATATATATATATATATATATATATATCCAGAGAGAGGTGTGTTTTTCTATAATAAAAAAATGTACTTCCTTACCTGAATGATCAATTCCATGCTGGACATTTCATTCTCTTGATGGGTAGGGAAACATTTTATTTTAAATTGTGTTATTTGTGTGCTTATATAAAACATTAAGACAATGTAAGTGTCATTTTCAATATACAGTGTATTTAGTACCCTCTAGAAGAAGGTTCACATATTAAATACATTGTCATTATTTTTACCTAAGGAATCATTGCATCAATCAAAACTTTTAAAAAAATGGGAGAACAGCTATGCTTATCATATTCATTGTTGGTGACAGCACTTTCTGTGCACATAATTATACAAAAATAATGTAAACGACATTTGGAATGAAAATAGCTTGTTTACGTCGTAGTCTAATGGACTGAGAGATTACATTAGCTAGCTGCAATTGCATTAGACTAATGGATTTTAAACAGCCTGCAAGGGAGATTTATTAGCTCTGCAGTGATCCTTCATATTTGAAGTTTCCATTCTGTGGAAAACATCCATAGCTTGTAGTAGAAGACCCTGAGACTACTTGTCTATAGTTGTCTATAGTGACCATTCTGATATATATATATATATATATATATATATATATATATATATATATAAATCATGAAAAGTGAATACAAGGAATATCAAAACAACTGGAGTTATGTTGCAGAATGTATTGCTGCAATATGGACAACACAGGATACAGCAAAGGTAAAATAATGCATTTCTTGTAACATTTTTAAAATGGTGAAAACTGCCTGTGTATTTCTTGTTACCAGTCTGCAAGCAAGACAGCAACTTTAAGCATCTCGGCAACTAGCAAATAATTCCTCCCTCTGATGACTGCTCAATGCAACCTGCAAATACATTTTGTAGCATATTGGTTTGTGTTCCACCATGCAGTTAAAAATAGCTGCTGTTTATATGAGGAACATCTTTGTTACAGAAGATTGTAAGTGGGAAGCTTTAAAGTGATGTTTGTTATTAATTATTGAAGTGTAAAAAAACCCCACCATTGTAATTCTTTAGTGTTTTGTCAGTTACATAAAGGGGCATAATCGAAGTCCTGTTCAGTAGTAGGACACACCATGCTATCTCATTTGTATTCTAACATACTCAAGGTATCTCTCTCTTAGTGCAGCCAGTAGAGTCACCTTCAGCACTTAGCTTTTTTCCTCTTTTAGATCCACTTAACTTTATTACAGCTCTGCAGAATTAATAACTGCAGGAAGACCTGGTCTGGCTAACGGAGAAAGCCATTTCATCATCTTTATTAAAACAACAGAAAATTAATTGTCATCTCCATTTTTAGCCAAGTCTCCATTGTATCATTGCTGCATAGTAAATTACATTCCCTTGTGATGCATCTTCACTTGGGGCCTAATGGATCTAACCACCCTGCTGTTGAAATTTGCACAAGAGCCTGGGCATTTGGAAAAGGGCTTAATTTAATTTCTCTTGATTTGCCCTTAGTCATAAATATAAATTGGATCAAGGGAAGGCAGATTTCACTGATGGCGATCCTGACCCAGGAAGTTTGACGTAAATGTCAGGAGTCATTGGTAGTCAAAGGCACTTATCCCAATGATGTACGCACTGCACCAAGTTAACATCTTTGAGACTAGATACTGGTTGATCACTAGCTAAGTCTGGAACTGCAATGGGAAGAGGCATCACAATAGTACTGTTCTTTAGTATTTAAATCTCTGTCCTCCATACTGTTCTTGATTTAAAACTCAGAACATGCACTTAACCCTTTATTAATACCATGGCCATAATGGTATCTGCTTGTTTTGTGTTATTCGGTGGGCATAGCGAATGCTAGATGTGTTAAAGGGTTACAAAGTTGGATTCATTTGCTGTTTGTACCATTAGAAAAATAAGTTAATGCATAGGTTCAGAGGGTTGATGATTTATTAGTACCAGTCTGCTCCTAGAGTAGAATTCCCAAGACTACTTGATAGCAAAACTGAAGGGATGGGATTTATTCATCATTTCAAGATGTATCAGGATGGTTTGGCAATGTCATTCTTGTTTTGTTTCATTTTGTGAATGTGTTTCTCTAAAGAAGTATCTGAGGTCGATGGCATTGTGGTTTTTCCTGAGTTTTAACCTATTCGAGATGTCCACAGGTCCTAGAATGAATTTGCTGGTAATATCGATGACTGGACAACCTATCAAACTACATTTGAGAGGTTGGCTGGCAGCCAGAGAACCGCTTACTAATGGAAGCCAACTACTGTCATTTCCAATAATAAATGTAAAAAACTTTAGAGTAGTTAAGAACTAATTATTTTAGGGTAAGTTTTTCTTACTGGTGACTGTCTAATCATATGTAATTCATGTGGTATTTACCATCATCTAACACAAGTCATTTCAAAGTTTAACATGGACTGGAATTGTTTCTGATTCTTGTATTTGTTATGCCTTTCTCCAGCGAGGAGAGTTTTATTCTGCACTAAAATCTTCTGAAGACTACCCCCAGAGACCCCTGCCATTTATCCCATTCCCCTTTTCTGTCATTGTCACTGACATAGTTCAGGCTCGCCAATAAATTTGAATTCTAAGCGGTTTACTCTTGATAACTGAACACTATCACCTCTACATAAACATGAAGCTGCTATCGGCATGGCCTGTCAAAACAAAAAGCTTTATTTTTTATGGCAGTCAACAAGCAAACATATTCGTTCACATTTCATTTTATATAAAGTATTTTCAGGATTAGACAAAAAAATTCGAATCGCCTGCCAAAACTTCTAATGGGGTACAGGAATCTATAGAGGAAGTGATATTGAGTGGTTATGATAATGACTTATTGCGGTATTGTGTAAAAGGCAATGAATTGTACCAGCAAGTATTTTTGTCTCAAGACTAGTATCAAAACACGCCTGCTGTAAATGATTCTAAAAAGATTATGAGAAGTATCAGTGTCCTGTATTTCAGCCGTATAGGTAATTTGCATTAGTGTCAGTTGATATTCAAAGGGTGTATAGTACTAGGCTTCTCCCCCATAGAATTCTGTTCCAAACAAAACCAGATTTAACTTACCTGATTGACCTAGCCAGCATACCCCTCAATTCTCATTTCATAATTGTGTCTGGGCTTTGTCAACACCAGGCAGAGATCAAACCTGCGGCCATGTATTTTAACTGTCATCCGTACTTTACCACAAGACAGTTTGGATATTGGTATTCTATTAAGCACAGTACTTTTTTTTTTCTTTTTTTTGTTGTTTAAAACTGGGACTCTATACAGTTTTATTAACAGTACTTTAGTATTGACAGCTAGTCAGGAAGCCTAAATAGTTATCTCTCAGTTCTCTTGGGATGGCTCACTGCTGATTCAGACTGTTTGCAAATACCCTATGTGGGCTTTGTTAATAGCAAGGTGAAATATGTTTTTGTCACTCACTCCAAAACAAGCATACGCATCAATTTGCTCGAGGAACTGAACCCCTGTGAACCGTCAACTAACGCAGCCCTGCTATTAATTGAAATATTTATTCATGCACCACAGAGGGGGTAATGCAGTTACTAATGAGGTCTAATGAATGGGAAGTTAATTTTGTCCCACATTGTTGGAATGTGCTCTCGTCCCCTGAATCTCGATTCCTCTCAGGACTGACTGTTGCCTTTTCAGATGCATCTCCAGAGTTGATAATAGCTTGACCTTTCTCTGTGGAGAGGCAGCTGCTCTTTTGGCATCACTTCACCTTTAATAATTACAAAGAGCCTGCCTATTAAAATCACAGTTAGGTTACTAGTTAAGTAGGTTTTGAGCATTTTCTTCTTGTCTAAATTGAAAGCCTTTTTCTTTTACTTTTTTATTTTTACATGTACTGCTGGTGCGGTTCAAATCTGTTAGGGCTCTGACCTGTTAAGATTAGTGAATACTGATTCTAAACTAAAAAATGCCTGTGACTGGTTCTTTTTTTTCAGGTTAGCAAGAAATGCTAACTTTGTTTATTTTATTGTCTCTTTTTTTTAATACACTGTTCTTTTAACCTGTTTTAAAACAATACGTGCATACAGGAATGAAGAAAAACAGTGCTTTTATATAGATATTTTACTAGTGTTCTAACTATGCTTTGTTTAAGGTGTTTCTTTTAAAAACTTAACAATAAGCATATATATTTCCTACTAAATACACAAGTTCTGTTATTTTTTTTTGTATATATGTATTTCTGCCAGCACAGAAAAAACAACTTAAATGGACCAAGTAGCAGGTGTTAATTGGACAAACTGATACCTGCTGTGCCAGTATACATGTGAACATGCACATTAGCTCCAGAATGCTATGTATCTCTACTGCTGCTTAAGGCTGTGGAACTCTTTCTGCATCAATTTATTTGTTCTAAATTAACGTGAAATTATTCGATGAATATTAATTTTAATATGTACATTTCTTTTTGTGCTGTATCTCCCTTCACACGTCTGTATGTGTTGTTTGAGAGTCAGGCAGTAATTTTTGGATTAGTCTTTATTTAGTCCTTTTTATTATGTTATTTATCTGTATTTATTTTTTCAGGTGTGGAACGCTTTAGCAATTACAGTGGCTATGCAGAATCCTATAGATGGTCTGGAAACCACAGTGATGATACAGCAAGGTACTTACCTGACCTGGAAGACTGATTGCGTGTTGAATCAGACTGGAATCGTCATTAGTTACAGGAAGAGATTCAGTATTTATTACAGATCGGCCACATGAGTTTGTTGTATAGATTGGTTTGCCCTTCTGTGAGATTCTAATTTGCTTAGTGAGTCTAATCTATTGAAGGAGCTAAATTCATTAAATCATTTTTAGTGGGAGGTTAGCTGACAAGATTAACTTGTATGTTACTGTAGTTTTAAGGCGCATTAGGCAAATTACTCCTGAAATTTAATGTTTTAAACATAATTTAGATACTCCATGAAACACATAGTCTAAATCATTAGTTAGCTCACCTTTGCCTATAGAACTCCCCCTGATGTGGTACTATAAAATTGCTATGTTTCAACATTCCATTTTTTTTTCATATTTTACAACCAAACAACATTATTGCTTTTCTAAACAAAACATTACAGTAAAAACTATAGAAACAAAGCTCAGTTTACCCACCGCCACCCACATATACAAATGTATGTATGTTTGCAACAAAACCATAAACGTGAGAAGTTAAACTTACCATAAGCAAACAAGATCAAAATATGGCTGCACGGGACCAGAAAAAAGCAGCGCTCATTTGTCGACACATTGAAACATCTACAACCTCTCAAAATGACAGATGTTTTCCGTTCTATCACAACAACAGAACTTTCTAAACAGGATTCTTTTAAAACTTTTTTTTTTATTATTATATTAAGTTTTTTGTAACGGTGGGGCAGACTATGTAAAAGCTTTGGATTGCATGTTGCACCCTTTTTACAAGAGAAAAGAAGAGAAAATATTTAGAGAGCTTAGAAGTTTGACATGAAATACCTGAGAAACCTGCAATTCCCTCCATTTTAGACCCTTTCTCCTTTTGTAAAACTGTCTTGAACAGTCTGGCACAGAGTTTAAGCACTGCTGGATTTCCAAGCGCACAGAAAGGTGCGATACATAATAAAGTTGACTTGACAGTCACATTTCCCATGAAACTAATTTACATCCTTGAATTCTTTTCAGCATTGAAGCATAAAATCACTATTTTACCTCCAGTCATTTAAGTCATCACTCCATTCCCTCAGAACAAAATTGTGTGTGTGTGTTGGACTGTGTTTAAACTTATTTAGTAAAATCTACTGTTGTATAAGTGTCTCTCAGTTTTTTTCTATTGTTGTTTTTAAACACTAGCTCAAATTGCTTGCAATGTTATGGTATGCATTTTGAGCTCCCATTACATCAGTTTTCAACTGCAAAATGTAAATACATAATATATATGTTGAACTGATTATGTTAATTGATGTTAACTAGTATAGTAGCAGCAAGCATAAACATACCTAGACTAGTTTCCTGTAACGGTTTCAGTTTAAGGGTCTTAAATCCAGATTGTCATTTAGATTGAATTGAAATCAAATAAAATATGACTTGTCATTGTAGCATTTACAGTAAGTTACATGAATCTAATTTTTTTTAATTTTATTTTTTATTATTATTCAGGGATGATTGGCAGAGAATATGCACCGAGATTGTTGCTATAGATGCCATAAAATATAGACGCTTCCTTGAACAATTTATTCCAGAGAAAATTAGGAGGGAACTCAATAAGGTGAGTGCGTTTTTTTAATATGATTTGTCTACCGCGTTTAATCTTGTGCTCAAGGTTGAGCAGATCTTTCGTACAGTACCTATGAGATTTAACCTTTCTAGAAGGGAGAACTACAGTAAGTCTAACGAGAAAACAATTTGTTTTAAGATAATCCTGTACTGTGTGTGTGTGTGTATGTATATGTGTATATGTGTATATGTGTATATGTATATATATATATATATATATATATATATATATATATATATATATATATATAAATATAAATAAAATTTTAGATTAAAATTATGAAATTTAGCATACTCTTAATAATTGTACCAGTACAGTTTGCTATCCAAGCAGGGCAGTAGCTGTCTAATGGATTGATTCTTGTGTCCCTTGTGTTCCTGGAACGGCAGTTTGCAGAAATCCAGCACCGAAAAGCACAACTTTGGTCACTAGTGGACCATGACAGATCAAACCTGTAGACAAGCTACAGTGGCCCAAATCAAAAACATTCCACAATGGACCACACTCACCTGTTTCCACTGAAATAATGCACTGGGAGCTTTGTATTGTGGACTAATGTCAGATTTTTTCCTATTTTATGCTTATTCTTATAGTAAACAAAAGGGTGCAGAGTTTGACTTGCATGAAATTTATAATACAGTGCCCATGTATAAGTTTTGATACATCCATATTATAAGTATAAGTTTATTCCATTAAAATCAAACTGAAAAGAACACAGCAAACAACGACATGTCTTCGTCAGGTTCACAATTTATTTATAAAAAAAGTATTAGTTTTATATTACTTGAATGTCAATGGATAGCTATATGAAGTATTTATTTGGATGGATATATTTAGTTAGACAGATAAGTAAATCTATAGTAATCCTAACTTCTGTTAAGTAAGAACTATAGCATGCATCTAAATGGCAACATTCCTTTGAAAAATGAAATATACTTACTTTCTGAATTGTATCCAAGTGAAATGAATTTCTATTTTATGTGAATGTATTCATTTATTTTTGCCATTGTTACCTGGGTACATTAATTATTTTACCCTGAGATCAAGCTGCCTTATTCTTTAAATAGATCAACTGATTTAATCCATTAACCAATTGTATTATTATTTGTACTTTGATTCTTGAAATATATTTGTTTATGACTGTAAGTCGCCCTGGATAAGGGCGTCTGCTAAGAAATAAATAATAATAATAATAATATTAATAATAATAATAATAATAATAACCTTGCTGTTCAGACAGCACTCATGGACTCTCACAGGTGCTGATGCTAGCAATAGAAGAAGTAATAAAGGGTGATTTATAGGGTAAGCTGACATATACATACATGCACAGTTTCATGCTGAGTTAAGTGCTCTGATACTTTTTAAAGGGTTGTAACAAAAGTTAAATATATACAACTGTAGGTTTGTAACACATTTCCAAACAAACCTTGTGTAGTAATTAGCATAATTTATTTCCATTTGTAGTTAGTTTATTGTGTTTACAGTAGAGGGGGCTAAATGTCACTGAAATGCTTGTTTGATCTAAATATTGTTTTGTCTACTACAATAAATAACTCCAAATGCCCTTCTGATCTTCCGCTATATTGTTCATGAACTGTTATGCTTCTATAACCAGCAAATTAATCAAACAATAAGGGTGTTCAATGACTGCAGTGAAGCAGAATTTAAAAGCAGTTAATAAAATGGGACCATTCCCATTTTTGTAAAAAATAAATGCATTAAAAGCAAGTAGAGAGGGTGCGTGGGGGGTCTAAATCTTAAATGAAAACTGCTTTAATGCTTCAACTAAATTACCCAACAGACAAACCAGTAAATTTTGATAACACAGATTGTGTGTGTTGGGATAGATTCATAAATAGCTTTGCATCTCTGTATTCATAAAAACAAAATTATTACTATGAAGTAATTGTTGGATCATTTCGTGAAAAATGCATTGGAGAGTGCCGAGTCAAGGCTTTTTGCATTTCATTAACTAAAGTAAACCTCAATAATGTGTACAGTAAATTACAAGAGGGTAAGTATGCACTGGATATATAAAGCTAATGCATTGCAGCTGTATCTTTTAAATTGATTTAAACTGTGTCAGGAAAGTGATGCCAAGTTTGTTTTGAAGCCCAGATTAAGAATGAGCTTAACTTCCTAATGCATCAGATGACTCATTGGGAAAAAAAGGCACTTCATTTTGGTTATTAATTGCACATCAGCTTTACAACAATACATGGAAAAGGATATTAGTTTATAGTCCAGGTTACAAAATAAAAAGCAGCATGCATATGAACAATATATGGCCTTGGACATTTCTACTGTCGGATACATCTTGTGGAAGTCGCTGCTGTCCATTTCTAGACAATTTGATGTTGAGAAGGTTTAATATTTCAATTTATATTTGTTCCTTTTAATAATTAAATTTCTTCTAGAATGGGTACAATTAAGGATGAAAAATACATTTTGAAAAATGACAATGGATCATGTCTGTTCATAAGCATTAAAAGTATTATAAATGCAGATGGGAGGTACACCACACAGAATTTCTTTTGGAGTTAGTCATGTAGTAACAATACAGGGGATTGGCTGCTTCAGTTTGATACATCCATATTATCTTCTTTCTTCATTTTATGCTTATAAAATAATGTATAGTAATTTTCCACTAATTGTCATGTTGTGCTTTAAGCCTCTGTAGCAGAGATACATACCCTTGGTGCTTCAAATAATTTTATGCAACAGTGAAAACTGTAATTGGCATTTGAATTAAAATTATGCTCATTTTAATTGCCTTTGTGTCATACTGTTAGATTCTATTGCTTAACATAATCTAATAAGTGGTGTCTAATCTAATTTTGAATTTGAGAAACATGTTTGCATCGCTCAAAGAAAGAAGCAAATTGCTGGTGAAACCATTTGAACTACAAAACCATTATAAAAAGGTAATTGTTACTGAGCTAGAAATAGTTTCTAGTGCCTATTCTTGAGCGTTGACACACAGAGATGTAAGAAGTAGGTGTACAGTAAATAGGAATTTGAATTGAATGTTTCTTTGCCATGTTAATAAGTGTAAACCACACTTAATATTAATGGATGGGAATTCTCCTGTCTGGTATGGTATGGATGTGGAGTAGTGGTTAGGGCTTTGGATTCTTGACCGGAGGGTTGTGGGTTCATTCCCAGGTGGAGGACACTGCTGCTGTACCCTTGAGCAAGGTACTTTACCTAGATTGCTCCAGTAAAACCCAACTGTATAAATGGGTGATTGTATGTAAAAATAATGTGATATCTTGTAACAATTGTAAGTCGCCCTGGATAAGGGTGTCTGCTAAGAAATAAAAAATAAATAACACGCACACCCTGCTAGAAGTATAGAACTCAGCATCCAGTAGTGTCTCTGGAAAATTAATTGCAAATTAAGTGTTTAAAACTGCAATATATTATTCCTATAGGATTGTACAGCAAGGTATATTGGTGAATCACGCCAATAGTAATGTTTATCTTAGATTAATTGTAATTATATAGGAGACATTCACATGCTTGCAAGGTCATTTCTTATTTGGATTACTATAGTTGTCATAAACCAAAATACTGCTTAGTCTTATTGGAGTTTTTTGTAGTGGTTTGTAGGAACAATTCAATAATTGATCATTTAATATTTATCTGGGTTGATTACTTCTCTTATTAATAATATTTAATTGACGTGTTACAAAGATCAAGGATTTACTTTGAACATACATACGCACGCTAGACACAAGGAATATTTAATCAATAGTAGTATTTTATTAAGTACACAAATATTAACCAGAAATCAGAAAAGTCAAAAAGTAAATCTCTTAGTCTCAAAGCACCAAACACAAGTCAAAAACTCTCACTGCACTCATGCTGGCTAGCAGGGCAATTGAAATATGACACCGCCTATCTGCTCACACACAAGGCATCAACTTCAACAGAAAGCAGGCTGTGACATAGCTAGTACCTTGCTCTCACACACACACACACACACACACACACACACATGCACGCACCCAGCCTAACTGAAATGATGCAGACTGTCTTAGAATATATCACATTAAGCTTATTAATGGTATATAGAAGTATATGGCAAGTTTCTACGTGAATGTGTTACAATTAATTAATTTAGTTCCATGAAATGAAAATGCAACTGGAATTATACTCAACAGTTCCTTGAAGCTTAGACTTTTGGTCCCCTGTTTTGGAAACTCAATGTGTTGAAGTGTCCAGTACAAAAAGCTCTCCTCTCAGCAACAAAGTCTTCAATCCCACTTTAGATCAAACTCGGCAACAAAGCTTTCAATTCTCAATAGAAACACCAAACAGCTGGAACAAAGTCTTCAGTCCTCGGTATAGGATCAACAACAGCGCCAACTGCTATGAATTCAAGGCTTCATATGACTAACATTCTGGAAGCAGCTTATTACATATTCTTTTTCTAAACGAGACTGTTTAATATATTATTGCACTGTCATTACTGGTTGAAAGCTACATTATGTTTAGTCTTACAAGGGTTTAGTAGGTTTTCAACAAAACCCTAGTGATCTGCATTATTCACACCATCTCTTAAATTCATTTTTTTGTGTGTCTGTTGTTTTTGTTTTTAATTAATTCCTAATAATGTGGTCTTGATAAGATGGTGTTGGCTATGTACGTTACAGATTTGCTAAGGTCTTATAAATTCACTTAATGATTTTACACCTATTGACCAAAAGCAGTTCATCGTGCTGTAGAGGAACAGTACAAAAAAAATGACTAGGCAGCTCTCTCTGTTCAGAAGATGTCCAACATTGATACGGTAGCAAAGGTGGTATTTGTATTTTGTACAGATATTGAAATAGCTGTTTTCCCATCCAACCACTGTTGAAGCCATGTAGCCTAGCCAGGTTTCAAGCACAATGCAACAGAAGAGATCTAGACAAGCATCAAATAATTAGGCTCCATAAATATCCATTATAACCAGTTGCAAACTCTGCACTGAAGATATCTAACTCTGCTAGATATCTTCTCTAAGGAGTGGAGATATCTATATATATATATATATATATATATATATATATATATATATATATATATATATATATATATATATATATATATATATATATATATATCCATTGCATTAGTTTTAAGGAGTTACATCTATGAGTAGATAAATATTTAGCTTTCTAATGAATGTTCACGGTAAAAAAAAAAAAAAAAAAAAAAAGATTAATACATTAACAAAAAAAAAAAAAGCATCAGTGTGGACCAGTCTGAGACAAGAAAGCATGACAGGAATGACAGCTTGGAAAGTGATTGACAATGGTGTAAAGCGTGCTCTAAAATATAATGCAATCCTGCTATGAAGATTCTATAGCTTACCATCAAAGCTGCCATTTAAAGAGATGCAGTGACAATACGTGTTTGGATGAGGGGACAGTGAATAGAAATCTTTCATTCTCCCCACAGTCTCCTGTTCACAGATGTATCATATCAGCAAAATGTGACCATTCTACATATTGATATTTTTAGTGAGTTACCAATTTCTTGCACTGAAGCCTCACTTTTGCTATAGAAAGTTGCTCCAACAACTACAGTATGGTAATAGTGATTTATACAACACTTTGCATCGTTTTTTTAGCCAATTGGAGCACAGATTGCTATTAATTTATAATGCAGAAATTGCACAACTCCAACCCAAACCAGGTAAATATACTATAAACCGTGCAATTTTATTGCAAAACATGTAATTATAGCCATGCAGTTATAATACTATGAAACTAATCACAATGTAATTAGACGCAATTTATTTGCCATGTTCGGTTAAAGTTTCCATTAGCCGCCACCTTCAATCTGAGATCTGCCCTTTCTAAAATGGCATAGACCGAACTATAAACCATGTGGTAGTGCCTTGGAACAAATCTTTCTAGTAATATTTCATAAACTCCCAAAAAGCTTCAACATTAGTAATCTGTGCCACGAAGGAAGTCAGACAGTTGTGATCAGTTGTGTTTATCAAAGAACTATGCCTTTGATTTTGGCACTGTTGGACATGTAGTGCTGAACTTCTTAATGGTCAAATAAATCTTAGTTAAATGTAATATTGATTAAGGTAGCATACACTGGTTACATTTATTATAATGTCATCTATCTGTACATTCAGTGAAAGCATTATGTAGAGTGATTTTCAGATTACATTAATATCACATCAGGCCAAGCAAACCATTATTAACACTAGCACCCAGGCAATATGCTTACTCAAGTTGAATTCTGTGTTTGAAAACCTATTATGATATAAAATCCCAAACCAGGATAGAAACTTTTGCTGTGTGCTTCGTCTGAAGTCTTATTTCAATGGGTCTGGAATTTATTAAGAAATAAATATGATAATGTGTATATTAGGGGTTTTAATCTTGGCATTTTCTTTTCATCGATTAATCACCCCATCTGGATAATTAATTAATCGATTAATCACACCCATTTGCTATAATATGCAATTGTAGTACATTTATTAATGACACCTAACATTTTACAGGCAACTTTAATTTAACAATTTGACAATAAATGAAAATGTTTACTTGCATGTAATCTGAAGTTAGACGATGCAAGTGTTGAATACTGTGTAATACTGTGTTGAATATGTTTGGCTGTTTTTCGTATAAACTTGAAACTAACAGGTCATTTATTGAATTGAGTGCTATTTTAGTTTCGCTTAATTTAGTTAGCTGAATATGCCATAATTAAGACTTAGACCGCCATGGTACAGTTTTAAACTAACAGAATGTTAAAAAGAAAAACTCAGATGATAAAATAAACTTGTAGTACTTCCGTGAATGGAAAGCCCCGAAGAGCAAGTTTGTAGTCTTTTTTTTTTTTTTTTCCTTCCTTCTGAGTTGGTGGTTCTCAAACGTTTTTTGCTGCCCCCTCCCCTTCTAATTAACAGTAAAATAAAACTATAATATATATTTAAGATGGATACACCTTATTACAATCACTATTCGTAAGTGTATTAACACCAATACAAAAAACGAGTCACTTATTCAAATGCTGCGCTCTCGTTTTCTCGTTCTTCATTCCACTTTTAAATGAGAAAGTAAGGACATGCAGGATCTAAAAGCCTATTTCATTGTTTCACAGCCTGCTTCAATTTAGCCTTTTTCCATTCATAACACTGTTTTAAAGACTTTAGGACCATAACAATATGAGTATTGCATTACTGTACTGTATCCTTGTATTATTCTTCAGATTGAAGGTGTAGCTAGCAGGTGTACACATTTATTAACACCATTGAAAACTAATTTTCAGAGTTACAGGCATTTCAGACTTAGGAACCATCTCCATTACCAAGGGGCTAGTAACTCTGAGGTTGAACTGTGTATATATTTATTATTATTATTTTAATTTGTTTTTTCAGGCTTTCTGTGGATTTGCACGTCCTGGTGTTGAAAGCAGAAACCTGTCTGCTGTGGCTACTGGAAACTGGGGCTGCGGAGCTTTTGGAGGAGACACTCGGTTAAAAGGTGCATTTTTAATTATTTACCTTTTCTCCCACTAATACTGCTTTCTTACATCAAACAGCCTAATTCATTAGATCAAGTGTCTACAGCCTAAAGCCTTTTTACTACTGTAGATTATATGGCTGTGAAATCAGATGCAACTTTAGATTAAGAACAATGTATTGTAGAGTGAAAAATAGATGGCCAGATGGATAGATATAGACCACTGGATAAATGGTCTGGTAGGTAGATAAACTCTAGATGAACTCTCATAGATGGATAGCTGGTTGAGTGTTAGGCAGGAAGACAAGTCACTGAGTGAGGTCCTGACAGTGCTTTGGTCGGGGGGAAGAGGACAAAGCTATGGAAGAAAATATACTCTCTGCTGTGTTACTTATGTTCAGAAAACCTGAAGCCCAGATTTTAATCACGGACGGAATAAATCAGTAAATGCTTCCGCTCATATGCATACTGCCTTTTCCCTCCTGAAGGTAAAGAAAAACACAAGCCTCAATAGAGCAGTAAGGAGGCAGTCTCATTAGTCTTCCCTTGAATACACTCATTTACTTAAAGCCTATTTATCTCATCCACAGTTATTGATCGGATGACAAACATTTATGTTTTCCATTAAAAGTGAAATTGATTACTCTGCTCAGTACATCAATTTAATGTAAGTTTCTGTCACTGGCCAGCGTCACATTCGATTGGCGAGAAAAAGACTTGCACATCCTGAAAAGAAAGCATAGATGTTTCAGATTTGGGATCTTTATTTTGAAGTATGTGGCTGGCTGGCTGTTTTATTTGTTTTACCCTTAAGTACTGAAATATAAAGCCCTTACAATGTTTTGGTGTTGCAACATTGTAGCAAAGAGACTGCAGGCTGTTTGTGAAAAGCATCCCACAGTAAGACATAGTGGCAAGCAGGCTTTGATACTATTTGTATGGATGTTTAACATGCTATGATAAAGTCGACTGTACAGACAGCAATACAAACAGTGGAAGAATGTTGTAAACCAATCAAATTAAATTGTTTTAAAAAACATTTTAAATATAATTATTATGGAAAACTGTCTTAGGTGTTTGTTCAGTTCCCTTTCAAGTAAGGAATATTAACCATTACAAAGTGGGTGTTTCCCCTTTAAGACACCCGAACCTGAAAACTTTATACCAAAGACACTCAGAGGAGGGTGACGTAGTGCTGATCCGCCCCCACGAGCATAAACTCAATACTCACCCTGACAGTATCGTCATTTTCATCAGAGAGTTAAGTAAATCCTCCTGTGTATTTTGTGCTTCTTTTTAGCAATTGCTTAAAAAAAGAAATTGCAGAATTATTACGGAATCGCCATAATAATTATTTTCTAGCGTATTTTTTTGTATATATTCTATGTATTTTCTGTATATTTCCTGTTTTCAGCTAGTGCTGATTAAGTCCCAACATGGCCTTGTGTGCCGTAGGAAGCCTGCAGCTCTACTGCTGTCCCTCCCGGGATCTTAGCGCACCAAGTCGTTAGCTTGTTCAGCTGAAATTTATATATTTTAGAATATCTGAAAATATATTATTTATTAATAATTGTCTAATTATTAATTTACAGTATTATTTACTGCGTGTTTTCGTGTTGCGTTTACTTTTGGTTGTGTGTGTGTGTGTGTGTATATATATATATATATATATATATATATATATATATATATATATATATATATATATATATATATTATACAGTACTGTGCAAAAGTTTTAGGCAGGTGTGAAAAAATGCTGTAAAGTAAGAATGCTTTCAAAATAGACATGTTAATAGATTATATTTATCAATTAACTAAATGCAAAGTGAGTGAACAGAAGAAAAATCTAAATCAAATTCATATTTGGTGTGACCACCCTTTGCCTTCAAAACAGCATCAATTCTTCTAGGTACACTTGCACAAAGTCAGGGATTTTGTAGGCATATAGTCAGGTGTATGATTAAACAATTATACCAAACAGGTGCTAATGATCATCAATTCAATATGTAGGTTGAAACACAATCATTAACTGAAACAGAAACAGCTGTGTAGGAGGAATAAAACTGGGTGAGGAACAGCCAAACTCAGCTAACAAGGTGAGGTTGCTGAAGACAGTTTACTGTCAAAAGTCATACACCATGGCAAGACTGAGCACAGCAACAAGACACAAGGTAGTTATACTGCATCAGCAAGGTCTCTCCCAGGCAGAAATTTCAAGGCAGACAGGGGTTTCCAGATGTGCTGTCCAAGCTCTTTGAAGAAGCACAAAGAAACGGGCAACGCGTTGAGGACCGTAGACACAGTGGTCGGCCAAGGAAACTTACTGCAGCAGATGAAAGACACATCATGCTTACTTCCCTTCGCAATCGGAAGATGTCCAGCAGTGCCATCAGCTCAGAACTGGCAGAAAATAGTGGGACCCTGGTACACCCATCTACTGTCCGGAGAAGTCTGGTCAGAAGTGGCCTTCATGGAAGACTTGCGCCAAAAAGCCATACCTCCGACGTGGAAACAAGGCCAAGCGACTCAACTCTGCATGAAAACACAGGAACTGGGGTGCAGAAAAATGGCAGCAGGTGCTCTGGACTGATGAGTCAAAATTTGAAATATTTGGCTGTAGCAGAAGGCAGTTTGTTCGCCGAAGGGCTGGAGAGCGCATACGAATGAGTGTCTGCAGGCAACAGTGAAGCATGGTGGAGGTTCCTTGCAAGTTTGGGGCTGCATTTCTGCAAATGGAGTTGGGGATTTGGTCAGAATTAATGGTCTCCTCAATGCTGAGAAGTACAGGCAGATACTTATCCATCATGCAATACCATCAGGGAGGCATCTGATTGGCCCCAAATTTATTCTGCAGCATGACAACGACCCCAAACATACAGCGAAAGTCATTAAGAACTATCTTCAGCGTAAAGAAGAACAAGGAGTCCTGGAAGTGATGGTATGGCCCCACAGAGCCCTGATCTCAACATCATCGAGTCTGTCTGGGATTACATGAAGAGAGAGAAGCAACTGAGGCTGCCTAAATCCACAGAAGAACTGTGGTTTGTTCTCCAAGATGTTTGGGCCAACCTACCTGCCGAGTTCCTTCAAAAACTGTGTGCAAGTGTACCTAGAAGAATTGATGCTTGATGCTGTTTTGAAGGCAAAGGGTGGTCACACCAAATATGGATTTGATTTAGATTTTTCTTCTGTTCACTCACTTTGCATTTTGTTAATTGATAAATATAAATTATTAACATGTCTATTTTGAAAGCATTCTTACTTTACAGCATTTTTCACACCTGCTAAAACTTTTGCACAGTACTGTATATATATATATATATACAGTACTGTGCAAAAGTTTTAGGCAGGTGTGAAAAATGCTGTAAAGTAAGAATGCTTTCAAAATAGACATGTTAATAGATTATATTTATCAATTAACTAAATGCAAAGTGAGTGAACAGAAGAAAAATCTAAATCAAATCCATATTTGGTGTGACAACCCTTTGCCTTCAAAACAGCATCAATTCTTCTAGGTACACTTGCACAAAGTCAGGGATTTTGTAGGCATATAGTCAGGTGTATGATTAAACAATTATACCAAACAGGTGCTAATGATCATCAATTCAATACGTGGGTTGAAATACAATCATTAACTGAAACAGAAACAGCTGTGTAGGAGGAATAAAACTGGGTGAGGAACAGCCAAACTCAGCTAACAAGGTGAGGTTGCTGAAGACAGTTTACTGTCAAAAGTCATACACCATGGCAAGACTGAGCACAGCAACAAGACACAAGGTAGTTATACTGCATCAGCAAGGTCTCTCCCAGGCAGAAATTTCAAGGCAGACAGGGGTTTCCAGATGTGCTGTTCAAGCTCTTTTGAAGAAGTACAAAGAAACGGGCAACGCTGAGGACCGTAGATGCAGTGGTCGGCCAAGGAAACTTACTGCAGCAGATGAAAGACACATGCTTACTTCCCTTCGCAATCGGAAGATGTCCAGCAGTGCCATCGGCTCAGAACTGGCAGAAAACAGTGGGACCCTGGTACACCCATCTACTGTCCGGAGAAGTCTGGTCAGAAGTGGCCTTCATGGAAGACTTGCGGCCAAAAAGTCATACCTCCGACATGGAAACAAGGCCAAGCGACTCAACTATGCACGAAAACACAGGAACTGGGGTGCAGAAAAATGGCAGCAGGTGCTCTGGACTGATGAGTCAAAATTTGAAATATTTGGCTGTAGCAGAAGGCAGTTTGTTCGCCAAAGGGCTGGAGAGCGTACATGAATGAGTGTCTGCAGGCAACAGTGAAGCATGATGAAGGTTCCTTGCAAGTTTGGGGCTGCATTTCTGCAAATGGAGTTGGGGATTTGGTCAGAATTAATGGTCTCCTCAATGCTGAGGAGTACAGGCAGATACTTATCCATCATGCAATACCATCAGGGAGGCATCTGATTGGCCCCAAATTTATTCTGCAGCATGACAACGACCCCAAACATACAGCGAAAGTCATTAAGAACTATCTTCAGCGTAAAGAAGAACAAGGAGTCCTGGAAGTGATGGTATGGCCCCACAGAGCCCTGATCTCAACATCATCGAGCCTGTCTGGGATTACATGAAGAGAGAGAAGCAACTGAGGCTGCCTAAATCCACAGAAGAACTGTGGTTAGTTCTCCAAGATGCTTGGGCCAACCTACCTGCCGAAGTTCCTTCAAAAACTGTGTGCAAGTGTACCTAGAAGAATTGATGCTTGATGCTGTTTTGAAGGCAAAGGGTGGTCACACCAAATATGGATTTGATTTAGATTTTTCTTCTGTTCACTCACTTTGCATTTAGTTAATTGACAAATATAATCTATTAACATGTCTATTTTGAAAGCATTCTTACTTTACAGCATTTTTTCACACCTGCCTAAAACTTTTGCACAGTACTGTATATATATATATATATATATATATATATATATATATATATATATATATATATATATATATATACTGTGTTTGTTTCTTAGCAGCTCATTGCTGTTTTAGTGCAGTTATCCAAGCTCCACTATTACAAAGGCTTGTTCGCAAGCAGGCTATTTCTAGTCTTGTGTTTGTACTGACTAAGAAATTAGCCAGTGGCTTGTGCAGGTGCTACTCACTACATATTATTATTATTATTATTATTATTATTATTATTTGTTTATTTAGCAGACGCCTTTATCCAAGGCGACTTACAGACAGTAGGGTGTGTGAACTATGCATCAGCTGCAGAGTCACTTACAATTACGTCTCACCCGAAAGACGGAGCACAAGGAGGTTAAGTGACTTGCTCAGGGTCACACAATGAGTCAGTGGCTGAGGTGGGATTTGAACCGGGGACCACCTGGTTACAAGCCCTTTTCTTTAACCACTGGACCACACAGCCTCCTACATAACAACTAACTAGCGACTTGTCGCCCCCGATCCTAAGGGACCGAGGTTACTGTTCAAGTGCAGGCCACTGCTAGTCTCGTGTTTTGTACTGACTAGTAGTTTAGCCTGTGGCTGACTTGCAAGTGGACATCCCTACTAACTTACCACTAGCAGTAACTGTGTTTATCGCCCCCGTTCTCGCTTGCGAGTTCGAGGTTACTGTTTCGGTACCGAGGATTGGTTCCGATTGCATCGAGTCGGTTCCGAGTGTCAGTACCAAGGACCCGTGTCAGCGCCAAGTTCCCCGTGTCCATACCAATTGTTGGTACTGAGGCTTGGTGTCGGTACCGAGTGAACCGGGTCGGTACCAAGTGTTGGTCCGTAGTCCTGTGTAGGTACTCAGTAACTAGTGTCGGTTCTGAGCACATAGTGTTAATACTCCACTGTGTGGTTTATACACTGTTGTGAACACAGCACTATTAAAATGTCTGGGTTCCATACGTGTGTCTCTTGCAAAGCTAAACTGCCTGCAAGTGACGGACACGAAAAATGTCTGGGCCCCAAGCAGGCGCATAGTGCCTTGACTGACGTCACGTTTCTGTGATTTGTGTGTTCCATTCTCCAAGCGTACACTAGAGAACCAGGTAGCACGTCGCTCAAAGGATCGTTCCTCCACGCCTGCGCGGCATTCAGAGTCACCGATCAGTGAGGCTGGACCCTCCCCCCGCGGTTTTGTGCCAAGCGGTGGAGGAGCAGCACTAGGAAGAGTAGAGCTGAGATATCTATCTTGTCATCTTCCTCTTCACCTTCCAAATCCCCTTCACCTCCCCCTCCTCCAAAGTGAAGAAGGAAGAAAAGCCACCGCTCACATTCGGCAAACGGGACAGATGGATAAGATCTGGGAGGTTGCGTCACACCTTAGGCCACCGGTGAAGGATTGAGGTCCTTGCTGGAGGTTAAATGTGGTGCTTAATGCTCTAACAAAACCTCCATTTGAGCCCATGCATTCAGCAGGGCTCAAATTTTTGTCTTTCAAGACAGCTTTCTTGCTTGCAATCACCTCCGCTAAGCGAGTGAGTGAATTGCAAGCATTTTCAATATCGAAAGCTTGTCTAAGTTTTTCAGAGGCCAGAACGAAGGTCACACTTTATACTAACCCTGCTTTTCCGCCGAATCTCAGCTTTCCATCCCCCTCCTTTCCAATCTGACTGGGAGCGCCAGCTCCATACGCTTTGCCCAGTGCGTGCATTAGCGTATTATGTGGACAGATCTAAAAGCTGGAGGCAGTCAGAACAATTTTTTGTCTGTTACGGAGCTAAGTCTCAGGGACAGGCTCTGTCTAAACAGCGTCTATCCAAATGGATAGAACAGGTGCAATACAGACTGCTTATGAACTGGCCACAGGCGACTTCATGGGCTTCCTCCCATACATTTGCCAGGTTCTATCGGCTGAACGTCGTGGACCTGATTTGGCACGAAAATATTGAGGGCGGCTTCCCAGTCCATCCTCACGATAGAAAGTTAGAAGCGAGTCCTTCTAATGTTCTCAGTTACGGGAATATTGTTGTAGCACAAGCGGCTTTGCTTGGCTTGTAACTCAGTATACCATGTCTTGTGATGGTTAGGTATACTCATATACAGTAAGATGGGACCTTACCTGTTTTATTCCAGCTATGCTGGTAATTGATTCAGGCACAAGGCGGTTCAGCTTGTCCTCTGCAGTTGTGTTCTGTATGCTCCATGTCCTTGCGACAGCTTGGGTATACTCACCCATTTATAATGGTTAATATTCCCTACTTGAAAGGGAACGTTAGGTTATTATCTTAACTCTGGTTCCCTGAAATAGGAATATCAACCATTAACTTTGAGGTCACAGCTTTCTTGGTCGCAGTTCCCAAAGGAAAATGATACTCTCAGAGTGAGTAGTGCATTTATGCTTGCGGGGGCGGATCAGCACTACGTCACCCTCCTCTGACCAGTGTCTTTGGAATAAAGTTTTCAGGTTCGGGTGTCTTAAAGGGGAAACACCTATTTTGTAATGGTTAATATTCCTATTTCAGGGAACCAGGGTTATGATAATAACCTAACGTTTTTGATTTTAGTAAGGTTTTAAGGAACAGCATATAATGCTTTAAAGACACATACTCTATCAGATACCTTATTGATTTGTGTTGTTTTACTGCTCATACGAATGGGAAACAGAACAGGTGGAAGCTTTAAAGTTCATGTGTGCATCATTTTTCAGTAAACTTGTTAACCTTATTAAACCGTCACCTTCATTAATCAGCAGAGTATTTCAAGCCTCTTTAAATATTTAGAGTCTTGGAGCCATACCTTCATTTTTACTTTCTGACAAAGATTGAGATCCTCTGGGGAAAACAAGCTGCTGTATTATTTACCTTTTAAATACAAATTAGACTGCTGTATCCTCTGCAGCTAAATATGAAATACGAGCATGCCAGCAGCTAAGGCTTGTTTAGTGTATGTATAAATGATTTGTAAAAAAAAAAAAAAAAAAAAAGGTCTAAAAATGGAAACCAAAAACAATAAAATGTCTTTGAGGAAGCAAAGAACAAAATAATAAAAGCAAATGTGAGTCAAGAAAATTCATTTTTCATTAGTCTGCATAGTGAATAGAAACAGGCAAATTAACAAAGTATTGACATTTCAAACAGTCGAGATTAATTTATTGTGAACATAATTCAATGTATTGTTTTGCCTAAAGATCTCAGAAGGGGTGGGGAAGGGCGCTCGCAGGAGACAGTTTTTCACAATGCAAATACCCTTTTAAATTAAAACCTGTCACATTTAAATTGTGACCTTTTAGATACATTAGTCAAATAACATACCTTTGTGTAATAGCTTATCTTTGAGAAAAAATCAAGGCAATTTAGAAAGGGCAGGAAATATATGGGTACGAGGAATTCAGTGGACCCTCACATTATTTTAGGTTCCAAGAGAATAGTGCATTATTGCTAAAGTATGTTTCAGGGGAAAAAAGGAACAATTTGTTGTCACGGAACAGGACTGAATGTTGAATGTTTTACTACTATTTTTCTAGATCGTTGTTGTATTCAAATATGGAGGTTTGCATGATATTATGTGTGCTCAGAAATGGTCAGAAGCTGATTTGTATCCACCAGTTTACTTTTAAATGGTTTGGGGCATCGTAAAACAGTAGCTTTTTGACCCACTGAGAAAGACAGCAGGTCATTGATGGGTATTATCATGGGTTTTATGTTGCTTGGAATGTTTCCTCAGACAAGCAACTGAAATTGACCAAGGGACTGTATCAGGGTTGCTAGGTAATGTTTTGGACATCAATGCCATGTTTTTAGATGGGCCACAAATCAGAAGAAGATAAATGATGGAGAATTTATTTTCCAGCTCTGCTGCAGATGATGGCTGCTGCTGAGGCTGGACGAGATGTGGCGTATTTCACCTTTGGCGACAGGGAGCTCATGGGGGACGTCCATGAGATGCACACGTTCCTGACTCAGAAACACGTAACTGTTGGTAAGAGAGAACTACTTTTCCAGAACCTTTTTTTTTAATTTTTTTTTATTCCAGACTCCTAAAGCTTTATCATGCTTAGGTTATTATGAATGTGTCCCCATTAAGCCACCTGTAGTAAACTGAACTTTTAAACAACAACTAAAAACAATATTAAATTAAAATAATAAACCATTATCTAAAACTAATACTTCACATTCAGTAGTAAGCCGTGCATAATAGTCTTTTAAGGTAGCCCATGGCTAATTTGAATACAACGCAATTTTAAGTACACCAAGTGCTTCTTACATCACTACCAAGAAGGTCATTTTGACCGTTTTTGGAATTTAAATTTAAATTGCTGTGCGCGTGTTTAAGATACGGAGCTGTGCTTTCCTGACTTTTCCTAAATAGATGTACTAATTACCCTGACAGAGAGAATCGTGTAGCTGCAAAAATTAGGGAGATAAAATGCTGTTATACCTATTCCGACCATGAGCGGTCAAATTGACAGATTACATATAAAACATATTATAACAATTATTTGTATTTATCAGTCGAGACTTGCCGCCATGTATTGAAGTTTGATATCAGTCTGCATTCCTCAAGTGAGTGGTCTTCTGACATTTCTATTGTTTCATGGCGCCAGGCTGTCTTTGCACTTTTGTTACTATACAAGTCACTCGTTTTTCTAAGAAATCCATTGTTACCCCAATACACATTGAAAATGGATCACAGAAGGTGCAAGACAGCAAAGCAGTGTTTGGAATTAAAGCAAATTTTACCAAACAGCGATTCTGATGGAGCAGAGATGGACAATGATAAATCTGGCGCTGAAGCAGACTGGGCTTGCAAAGATTAATCTTCTAGCAGCAGTGATACCGAAGGCGTAGGAGATCCCGTGGGAGAAGAAGCAATCCTGTGGCAGCCCCTGCAAGGATGCCAGCCACTTCACCTGCATTAGCCCCTGCACCTGATCCAGCCGCTACTTCACCTGAGGCAGCCGCTTCTCCAGCTGTAGCGCCACCACCACCTGGCACTCAAGAGGCTGGTAATGATGGCACTGTTTGGAACACTATAAATCCTGGTGTTGAAGCTGCAGGTAGAAGGGGTGAACATAATATTTTGAGGGAAGTTCCAGGGCTCACGGCACATGCAAACCGCAACATTGATGAGAGCGCATTGAGTGCTTGACGCCTTTTGATTGACATGCATACGCTTGACCACATACAATATTGCATTGAAGCAGAAGCCCACCGACAACTACAAGGTGATCCCTGGACCGTGCCTTTGGAGGAATTATAAGCTTTCATTGCACTAGTATATGCCAGTGTAGCAAATGTGCAAAGACAGTCTGTGGAAAGTGCACTGCATATTTTCAAAAGCGCAGGATCTGTGTGATTTGTGCCAGCACTTAGATTTTGTAAATGATTGTAAATGAATCCCATTCTGTTCAAATGTTTATTTATTTGTCATTTTGATTATAGTATGTCTGTGTATAAATGCATAGCTTTGGTTGCGTGTATGCGCTTTATGTAGGCAACATATTCCCATTTATTTAAAAATAAATACTTATTTAAATAATTTCATTTGTACAGATTTGTATGTACATGATATACCTGTATATACACACATTTATTTTCAAATATGTATGTTTAACTTTTTACCATATTTTTGAGGTTGCGCTTTATGTAATATGTTTGTTTATAAACACATTTCTGTTCAAATGTCAGTTTTATTTACGTTTTAGTTTGTGTAGATGCTTTATATGACGTTCCTGAATAAAACTATGACTTCTATTCAATTGTTTGTCCTTTCATTATAATATTTATGTTGTTTTTAATATGCTGGTCAAATTGACTGGTCATTGACTGGCATTCTAGGTATGCCAGTAAACGTATTTATTTATTTGCATACCATACATGTATTACCTGTTTTCATTTTAAAGGGTTAAGCCGAAGTGGAGGCATATATCTTTACTCCAGCTTGATTTCTTCTTTTCCTTTTAACAGGCGATATATACAGACTGCTAGAACAATACTACAGTAATGTGTGCAGAAACTGTCTCACTCCTCGACCTGATCAGAACCTGTACAGCTTCATTTACGACACAGACAACGAAGAAGAGGACACTGCTAAACCAACTGCCTCCAAGGATAATTAAGTTTTTTTTTTTTTTTTTTTATCAACCCAGTTTATAGAGAGATAACATTTTGGTATAAATTATGTTTATTTTCCATTTACATTTGATTCTTTATGGTTTTGCAGATATAAGGAACAATTTCTGCTGTGAGTTAAAGATCAAAATCCCTTTCTTTTAACTATATATAAAAAGAAAAGAAAAATGATAGAAAGAAAGTTGTACCCATGTGGCTAAATCTTATGTTTCTGTCCAATATAAATTGTGTGTTAAGGATTACAGTACCTGTAATACCAGAATGCTGTGATGGAATATTCATACTGTTGTCTTCTGAAATAAACAAAGCTGGCATTTGAATGGGGATATAAGACCTGGTAACTCCTATATGTATCATGTATACTGTCACCCAGCTTTATTGAACTTGTATTAAAAATATATAGACAGTTCTATCTGCATGGAAAGCATACTGCAGTGTTTAAGATGCCTTTTCAAAGCTGCCTATTAAAGGGCAAGGTCAGACTGAGAGCTTTTGTAGCCCAAGGAAAAAAGATAGAGGCTTGGTTTTATAATGACTGCTGTAACAGTCATGCCTATACTTTTACATACTGTAGTCTGGCTCAATAAAAATGGTGGTCATTCTCAATATTGGATATAAACCTGTTAGATGCAGTTCTGCATCGGCTAAATAGAGGCTATACAGTAATAGCAATTGTTGTTCTGCTTGCTAGAGCGTTAAAGTATGCAAAGTTGAAATTCAGTCTACCTTTGGTATATTCAGTCGTAATTATGTATTATGCAACTGGTGTATTGTAACTTGTTTTAGATATATTGCATGTTCAATTTCCATTTTGAAAAACACAGATTTTACTGTGTAAATGTAATATTTAATTTAAATTTGGGGGAAAGGTTTGAAGAGTTGCCTTATGTGTAATGTCAATCTTTTAGCAAAGTTAATACATGATGAAATCTTTACTAGTGTTTGTTTTATTATAGTGACTGAATTCTTATTTGTTTTTGCTTTTACTCTGTATCATAATTTAATAAATAGTCCTAGTGTAATTTCAGAGCTAATGATTTTGTATTATGTTGTTAACATAGTTACTAGCTTCAGTTGGTCATCACTGGGCCAGCTGTTTAGAAAAGAATGCAAAATTAGATGTCTTGTAAATCTAACAGAACGAGAGAGACTGGACCTAATAGGCTAGTTGTTTCCTGGAATATAGAAAAACCTTGTAGTCACTCCAGACACTGTCTCTTCCAGCAAATACTGTACATCATACTGGAAAGTGTTTAAACTTCCATGTACAATCACTGCAGTAATGATAATAAAGTTAGGGGAGTGTTTATATTTCATAAACTGAGATGCTCCTTGAGCAAAATGCAACAGTTCCCTTCACTTTGACTTGTGATCTAATATGGCTGCCATGTTTGTTGTTGTGTTATCCTGGAAGATAAAGACTCATGGCTTTCAGATATTGGCTTCACAACAGTAAAATCATTCTACTACAACCTGTGTGAAATGAGGATTTTGACAGAGTTAAAGATTGTAGCCTCAGCTGGCTTTTTTGCTTCAACTGACAAAGGACATATCTGTCGTTTTTGTTAAGAATGCTTAAAAGAGTTGAGATACATCTGCCATGACACCACTGCAATCCATACAATTCTTCTTCATATTCTTATCTATAAAAGGTCAACCCTTTTCATCAGAGGTCAGCACAGTGTTATAGCTCTCTACAGCATGGCCTATCCACTCAACAGCATTAAAGTTTTCATTCAGTATAATTGGTTTGGAGCACCTTTCCAAAATTGGAAATTAAAATCGGTTTCTTCAGCATCTTGTCACTGACCACAGAACTTGGAGACTGGCTGGCATTAATAGACATGAAAAAAGAAAAATTATATTCCATGCCAGAAAGACTTTCATACAGAAGGGGGGGGCCTGTTAGTTGCCCGAAATCAATCTTTTAAACACGTTATGTTGTCAAACAAGTCATACAAACATAGTTAGAGTATGATCAATGATTGCCATGATGGTAATGACACAAGCAAAATATCCGGACTGAAACATTGTTTTACTAAGATGTAATAAATTATTCATGGACAATTTAAAGCACGGAATTATAAATGACATTGCCGAAGTACCTAGAATCCAACAATTCTGTTGACACCTTTTGGTTTTAATGATTATGTCATCATCATTACAATGCATACACCTGTACTTAAAATCCTCAATAAAACTCAATGTGTATTGAAATATAAATTTAGCATTATGCATTTAAAATACTGTGATTGTGGAAACATTGTACCATCGTTAAGCATCAGCTTCAGCAATGACGTTTCCATTGTGTTAAAAGTCCATGTGGGACACAAAACGTTTTTGGAGAAGATAATTGAGATGTAAGTTTGCAAAAGAACATGACCACCTTCTTTTGAAAGATCTCTGGATTTTTTTTAGAAGAATTTCAATACAAGGCATTAACAGAATCTCTAATTTCTGTTACAATCAAGTTTTTAACACTGCAGCGCTCTGAAAATAAATAAGGGTTCATCACACAGTGATCAAAGAATTTTACAGCATTTGAGCAAAAGCTGTCGGATATGATATTGATTAAAGCTCTTTAATCACTTACCACTTAAATGAAACCCAGCTACATCACCCACTGAAATGGTCAGGCCTGACAAGGTGTAAGCCACCTCATTAAAGCCAGTTGACATCAAAGGGGGTTTTGGTGTGAGCCTCTGGTTCAGTTCCCAGTACACCGCACTGAGAGCTCAGTTCCTTGTTCTTTGCACAGTGGCCCCCATGCATGTCTTTGACCTTTTTAGGACCATCTGCTGCAAAACTTACCTATTCATCACTCAGGGTTTAATGCCAGTCCCTTAATTCATATTTGATTAAAGGACCTGTTTGTCTTTTCTGCCAAGATTAACAAATTATGATGCATTGAATGCTGTAAGGGCGCATATGGTAATTAACAAAACATATTGCAATGTGTTACTGGTTTCTTTTTGTTACATTGATTTGTAAACTGCTGCAACACAGGTGCCATGCCCTTGACTGTGTTCACAGGTGAAGAGCCCTTAAAAGGCTGTTAATGGATGGCTTAATAAGGACAGTTACACCTCTCCCTATTATATCCTCCCAGTTATCATGGCCCAGATGTGACCCAGCCAGAGACATATCGACTTAATACTGTCAATCAATTGAACAGTTCAAAGAGCACGGGACCTCTTATTAACTCCTCATTCTGACACAATTTGACACACTAAATATGCCTTTAATATGTATTTACCTTTATTGATAGCAGATTCACATCAATGGTAAATTCTTAACAAAAAAATTGTCAATACATACCTTTAAATACTTTCACTGTTTCTAGTCAACCTGTCATTGCAAACAGTGCATTTAAAATTCCAAAACATCTATTGCATTAAGTTCAATTATGTAAAATTGTATTCCAACCAATACTGTATATTTATGATTGCAGGGGGTTAATATTATGAATGAACTATCCCTATCTCCAATGCAATTATTTAACCAATCGTGTAATGGTAACCACTGATTTAAATGAATGTACTTAAAATAAGTTAAACCATTTCTGCTTCATAAACTATTATTTAAAGACATTTAAGTATTAAACAGCATTTCCGGTTGTAATGTATGCATTCATGTTTCCATTATTTATCTTTAATGATAAATATTTAAAGGCTAGTCTAAGCATTATTTTGCACAGTGAATCGGGTGAATGAAATGAAAATTTGATGAATAAAAATGTATTGCATTCCACAAAGGAAAAAGCATTCAACTTGCTATTCATAATGTAGAGAAGAGATTGCATGGTATTGGTGTAGGAATGCAAGCAAGCAAGGAGATCGGATGGGTTGCTGGAATAAAGTTGCCCTGGTACCAGGAGCAAAGTGGCTGCTCTCCAAGGCACATTCATTTCACTAAAACCACCCAAATATATAGAATGTTATCCCGAACAGTTTCTAATGATCAACAGCGTTACATCTCAGATGTCATATAGCATATCTCAAAGCAACTTGTGAGCAGTTACTAACTGCAGGATGTTTCTGTTATTGTTACCTAGACAAAAGACATAGACATCCCAGAGTCAATACATACTTGGTATACTCGCACACATGTATCACACATGTACAAGTATTGCCATTAACAGGTGGCTTCTATCTGTGACATAAAGTAATATATATATAAATATATTACTAAATATATATATATATATATATATATATATAGAAATAGTAGGAGCCATTTGCGAAAGTAGGTTGTTTTTATTTACCTAATCTCTTCTAATTGTAGACTGGTCTTTAATCAACGCCTGATTCAGAAAGTAGAAAAAAAACAGGAACCAGATTACTAAGTAATCTAGCGCTCAACTGTTCTGCTCATTGTTTTTCATTTTGTAACCTCTAAAAAAAGTCTGTGATGATTCATTGCCATTTGAACAATAGTATCTCTATTCCCACCTATAATGTTGTTCATTATTGTTCATTGTGCTGTAATCTGCATGGATTTACAAAAAGGGCGGTTAAAAATGTTGCAGAAGCAGCACAGACTAGCATGTTAACTCAGTACTGCATACCACCAGAGACCAGACTGATATTGTAGGACTGCAATCGATAGTTAAATTTAAATTAAATTAAATTAAATTAATTTAAATTAAATTAATTTAAATTAAATTAAAAGTCAGACACAGTTCATGTAATTCCAGCAGAATTCAAACCAAACTGACAGTCCAAGAACAGGATGTGCCTGCCATAGGGTGATGGGCTATATCACAAATAAACCTGGCGGCAGCTAACATGCTTACTCTGTTCAGAGGTTTTCCATCACTAAGTGGATTATATCTCATAATCTTCAGATCCCTGGAGAATTGAGCCTCCACTGCTTCTTTTTATAGTACACTAAATGGCCTAATTATGGAACTATGTTTTCCAAGGGTAATTATGGCAACAATCAACCAGCAAATACAGTTGCAAGCTTTAAATGTCCTGCCTTATGTTTTTTGAATATTTAGATTTTCTTTTAAGTTCTCTGCATTCTGAAAAATAGAAAGACAGGAGGTTTAAGATAGTTTGCCTTCTAGGATACCTTTCACATTTGGGGATTTTTCTTACAGCAAAAATTTTTGAAAGCAGCCCTCTAAAATCTGCAGGGCCTAGTTGGAAAGGAATGAAAGAGTGGTTAGGATGACATTTACGGTGCAAGGTGGTCAAACCTGTCTTCGGTTGATCTCTTCTGGGATAAAGTGGACAGGAATGTGAAACAAAAGCTTCAGAACTGTGTGGACCATTTCTGGCTGCCTCCCTAGAAGCAAGTCGCAGACAGTCAGAGAAAGATGTGGATAAAATGAAAGGTAGTGTGCTTTCTTTTGCCAGATAGTAATAAAGGAAGGCCAAACAAATACATGCACTATTGTATAAACAGGTTATTACGTTCTATTAAATTCACTGTCATGCAATAAAGAAATGTCTGTGTGAGGATATGTGGTGGTGCCAATCAAAAATGTTTGTTTTCAATTTATGGCAGCATATGACCATACTCACAAAGCTAGTTTTTTTTTTATTTTTTAAGACTGTAAGACTTTTGTTTTTAAAAAGCCCCTTCACCAAGCTAAAGCACCAAGTGATAATAACAAATACATGAAGATAAAAATTGATGTATCTAAAAACATTTATCATAAATATTAAACTATTACAATCTACCTTAAAACATCTCCCTTAAATTACCACACCTTTCATATTTACTTGCTAGTTCTCTGAATCTATCTTCCAAGTTGTTGAATTTTCACTTAGCCCATACTAACTGCTCTTCAGTGCCAATACAGTGTCACTATAATGGTAATACAATGGTTCTGTATGAATTATGGTCCCAGCGTAACATTTTCATATTTTGACATACTGTACAAATGGTACTTTCACACAGGCATGGCATATTGTCTGTGCATTTTACAGTTAAAGTATATACACCCCAGTAGGCTAAACCCATTCAGATATATCAGCACCGTAGAAACACAAATGTCACTGAAATAAATTAGAGTTGCTGAACCCCCTACTGCAATCTGGGTCTGAAAAAACACACAAATTGCATTACCAAACAAAGAGCTAACTATCTTCTAAAAGCCTGATCCATAAAGTAATTCTGCCAGAAAAGGTGTCATTTCACAAAGCTGTGTTTTAGGCATTGCCTGAGGGCCTTTTCAGATGAAAGGTATTAATAAGATGCCAGAAACTAGGGGTTCTTACTCCATCTCTGTCATGAACAAGAGTCAGTAGACAAAATGGCATTTTCATTCATAATTGCCTGACCCCACCTGTTCTGGGTCACCAGGAAAATAGCATTAATTTTTTGTGCTTCAAACAAGGAACTTAGGGCACAACTGCCGTTTAAAGTTACTGTATATGAGGGAAGACTGTGTTTCCAAGATATCGATCAAGCGGCGCTGTCAAGGCTGTAGTGTATCACCAAGATGAATTCCAAGTACAAGCCAGACATTTAGCCACAGGACACAGCTGCATACATCTTGAGTGTGTGGAAATGCATACTTCTTCCCACATCAGCAACTTCTAATGTTTGTGAATACGATGTATAGTATTGGTAATTACAGATCACTATTCTAAATAACACTGTATCTCTCGAGAGTGTGAGGCAGCAAAACTAATCCTGCCAAACGATTGCCTACTATCAGCCCTCTATCGATGTCCACTCTGCTGGATTGCAACAGGGAGATACAGCGTTTATGTTACGCATATCACAGTTGCTTCCATAGATACACCACCCCTAAACTGGGTCCCTTTTTGCCTTTTTTTCACCAAAACATGTGATATTTTTAAAGAACCCTTGCAACATATCTATCGCTAGACTGTATTTATTTGTGTGTATTTGGAGCTACAGTCATGTCTTTCATGGTGCAAAAAATAGTTTAACAATTCATATATAGAGCTAATTAGACCACTTTCAAATCAGTTGTGTGTTTAATGTATCAAGAATGTATGCTGACCCACAGGATTTAAGAATTTTAATTGTTTTATTTAAAATGCCCAGTATGTGGTCAATATTAGAGAAGGTTTCAGCTTTGAAGCTCAACATCTTGATTCACTAGGTCTCATCTGGTAATTACAATCCAACCCTAAAGTCATGTCTTCAGGACATCATTAGAAACAAAGCTGCACCACTAGACCCCCTGTTGCCTTTCTGAAGAATGGTATCCATTTTGAAATGGCAGCCCATGGCTCTACTTATTAACCTTTCCTATTTACATCCTAATTAATTGTCAGGACATCATGACAACTTTTGACAACCTAGGAATTCCCCACAGCCCACCTAACCTAACGAAATGTAAGAAAACAGTCTTAATATATTACAATATTACCACACATACCACTAATACTCTTTTATGCTTTTGAGGACCTGTAGTATAGTGATGATCAGGGGATGTGTTGTGTTGTGCAAACGACAGGTTGTAGATTTGTGAGAGTGTATGTATGCAGATGAGGGAGCAGGTGGGGGTATTCTCCGGTACCTGTTTTAATGTGACATTACAGTTCTGCCACACAGGGTGGTGGTGGGTGCTGTGTGTGTGTTTGGCAGGGGTGTGGGGTGGTAGGGTTGCTAATGTCATTGTAATTGTAACCCTGACCTGTTAGCATTCTACTACAGAGGCGGAATAGCACCTGACTATTGAGCAAGGTAGCTGTTTATTTGTTGAGCAGCCTGAATAAAGTGCCATAGGCTCCTGAAACAGAACTAACACTTTGTGGTATGTTATTGGACCTATAACAGTATGCAGTATTTTACTAGAAGTACTTGTATATGTTGGTTTACTGGCAAACCAAGGTGAATGTTACTATATAATTTTTAATTGATACAAGCGGTCCACTCAGTGATTTATTTAAACTGTTCAGAATGTTCTTAGCCTCTTTAACAGATGAAATGAAAGCAGTGCAGTAAACATAAAACAGATACAGGATGAATAATGTACAGCACAGTACATTCAAGATATAATGTTGCTGAGAGTTAAAAGCAAGGTGACATCAATAAAGTGACATCAGTCGACTGTTATGCGGGCCCACCATCATAAGGTGGGATTTTTTATTTGTTCATTTATTACCAAACTTCAGCTCCCTGGTTGTGTATCCTGGTTGAGTCCCAAAACTGGGAGCAGTGTATTGTGCTGGTTCTGCAGTGTGATCAATATGCCTTTGCTGGACTAGACATGATTGATGTACATCTCCTGTGTCAGTTAACAAGGTTTCATGCTAGAGGGGAATCAAAGATGGAATTGGGTAAAAAAAAAAAAAGAAGGTAATTATCCAATAACATAAACTACTTGTGGACTAAAGTCATCAATCTAAATGACTAAAAGTATCTATGCAATGTATTCTAGACCAAACTTTGGTTTCAAAAGTTGGGGAACAGTTTCTGTAGCTGGGGCATACATGAAGATTATTCTATCTAAAATAATAAAATATGCTACAAACAAGTATAACAAAACATTGCATCCCTTCTATGTCTAATCAAAAGATCCAAAGGCATTCCTACGGCAATCATTCAAAACAATAAATTGTTGGCACAATGTTGTCATGAGTGATGAGTGTGGCAAATAGCTATATTATTCAGTCGCTTTTGAGTCATGCAATTACGAAGCCATAACGTTAGCCTTCGAAGAGCACTGAAACTCCACTCAGATCAGATCCCTTTAGTACAACCGGCCCCTGAGGCAACGCAGAGCGCTGTGTGGCATCATGCAGATTTAATGAGAGGGATGAGAATTGCCCTTGAAATATATTTTTAGAAATGTTGAGGTTTCCCCACAATTGAAATACTTAAAGATAAATAAAGTTTTGCTATTAAAATGATGCTAGTACTGTATTGGTATAAGGGTGTTTTAAAAAAGTATTTCCATCCACTTATAATATGCAGATGTAGCTTGAACCTCAAACCGCAGTGTTTTGACGATAATGTAAATAACACCAAGCTCCAGACAATGAGTTTAAATGTGTTCCTGTTTACAGGTAAGAACTCAACTTCACTATGATGAATACAATAATGTTTGTTATGGTAATTGTTTATTTATTAGTTTCAAAATGTTTAGTAAAATGTGACCAAGAGTGAGTGTTTGGAAAATTAATAAATAGAGATGCGAGAATCTGTGCGATCTATTTAAACATAATATGGCATAATAATTGTGTCAAACGTTCTTGGTAATGTATTTAGTTTTTATTGATATCTATATTTATTTGCACAAGGCACAAAGGTCATTTTGCTGTTTTAGGTTTACTGTTTCAATTTAAAATGAAAAGTTAAACTGTAAGTAGACAGAAACCTCAGTGTGATAACATTTGTAAAGAAAACAAGCTATGGTGAATTACAAACTAAAACCATTTTCCTGTGTTTTGGATACAGCAACATAGTGCATCCTCCTCGATCTTTGTTTGCCATTTTTCCCAACATTACTGTGATCTGTATGCAAATTTGTCAGCCGGGGTCTTTAAACCACGTGCCATGTATGTTCACTTCTCATTGGTCAGTTTCCCTAGTTAAGGTGTGTGCAACTCTAGGATCGGATCAGCATTACGGATCAGTGGAGCCTGATCCAGATCCTCGTAGTAAAAAACCATCTCATGATTCAGCTCCAGTGATCCCAATTTTATTCCCATTGACTTCTATACTGACTTGTGATTATACCAATACATTATCATGAAATAAAAGTTTTAGTACTCCTGCAATGTGAGGGGAACATGTCCCTCGTGTCTCCCGTGTAAATTACGCTTATGTTCTGGACTGATATGTATCGGTGAAAGTACATGTATTATTAAACAAGATTTGAAACTCTTTGTTTTGCAAATGGCATCCCTGACATGTAATATCTGCAGATATTTTAACTTGTTGATTTAATGTCAGGTGTTGTTGTAGATGCATGTTATGTTACTCATTCTTTAGTTGTTTAGTTAAACTTACTGTCAGTGGAAATGATTACCGGTCTCAAGAGTATGGCGCTCAACAAGAACGCACCTAAGCAGCATGCAACTGAGAATGGTAACATTGAGCAGTGAACTAGATGACTAGTGCACTAATGCTATAGTACCACATCCCCTTGTGTATTCGATGGAGACAGGCTGTGCCTTCAGCCTGCAGTAAACATTTGTGATAAATACAATCAAGGGTCTTATACAAGGATTACAATTTTCATGGAGCTATACGAATAAGACCATGTTGAAAATCAATATTAATATCCTCTCTATAGGTATTTCCTATAAAATCGTATTAGTAGAACAATGTAAAGCTGTAAAGCTGGGCACTATTTAAGATCTATATATATACACATAAATTGAAGAGATGAATAGAAAACCTACAACCCTACTGCACAAATTATTATTATTATTAATAATAATAATAATAATAATAATAATAATAATAATAATAATAATAATAATAATAATAATAATAACAAAAACAAAAACGCCTTTCATCAATGTTAATGATATATAATACGGCCAGGATGATGCATATAACCCTTTGTGTTCATTAAAAAATGTCTACACAAATGAGGAACATTTACTTGGATTGTTGTGAAAACAGCCAAAACAGCAGTTGCGGTATAATGATTGCAAAATGTATAACGGTTTTTTTTTTTTTTTTTTTTTTGGTTAATTCAGCAATTATAACTCAGTTTAATATAGAATACTATTGTCACAAGCCTTGTTTTATCAGACATCGTTTGTATTGGCTCAAAAGTTTAAATTTAAGAGCGTCTCTTGCTGACATTCACACATCCCACCTGCCCCAGCAACAAGATGAGGGAGCGTTTCCCCTCACGTCGGCGTCTTTGCCTAGCTCACCTCTTTGTGTCGTCACTACGTTGGTCCAGAATCTGGTGTACTGGTATTTGGATGGGACGTCTGTTTCCTAAATGAATATTCAGGTTTCTCGTGTGAGGTAAACCAAAACTGTTTTGTGATACACATGGTTTTTATTTTCTTTTACAGCTTGCGTGTTTTTATTACATAATTTTGACCTTACTAGCTGTAGACAGTGTAAACCGAAGCTGCAGGCGATTATTGAGTCCTAGACGATAAAGAGGGCTTTAAAAGATTCAGGTAAAGGCGCAGGGGGAAAAAAAAGCAAGCTTGTTCCTGGTTCAGTCTAGAATGCTGATGCGGACCCGTCAAGCTGCGCAAGGTTAATAATGTTTGCATTGTATTAAAATGAAAAGCTGCAGACATCAAGGGTTTAAAATGTCTGTACAAGTTGATTTTTTTAACCTGCAAAATGCACGTTTACTGGTCCAGTGGAGCCTAACAATAATGTCCAAGACCGCTGAATTACGATTTATCATTTCTAATTGATGGGTTGGGGTAAACATCATATAACAAATGTGGAGCTCAAAATGTTCTAAAATCATTGGTTCCATTAATATTCTACAAATTACGGTTTTACAAATTCTCAATGACAGGGTGACCCCAGCTGTATGTTATTGTTCGTGTTGGCACTGTCAGACATAGGACATGCATTACATTTCATCTTAGGTAGTATAACCAACACGGCTGTGTATTCCCCCAACTAGAAAAAATGTCAAGGCTACCGGTCTCAAGTAATGTTGTTCGTCATGTCAACTTTAAGCCTCTTCCTGCTTTAAATAATGCAAATTGAATGACAGCGTTGTTGTTTAACTATCACTTGAGCGTCAATTCTGTTGAGATTCCTCTCACAATTGCTGACCTGTCCAAAGAGACTGTCAGACAGACAGCTTGCATTGATGTTATTCTGGTAAAGATCAGTAGTAGAAATGTGTTGAATAACAAGAAGCTAGTTTTGACATTCATTATCTGTCTGATTTGCATACCTGTTTTGAGAAATAAGCCTCCTGAATGTCCAATGCGCAGCAGGGGTTATGCAGTATTGAAAAATTGTTCAATACTGAATTTGTATAATTAACAAATTTGTATAATTAACAAATTGATCTGGTGGCTTTGCTGTGCATCCGCAGTGCGAAAAATGACGGAGTGGCAGGAACACGTTTCGGAGGGCGAGTGTTTCAGCCTCCGTTTCCGAGTCGCCGGGTGTTGCAGCGGTGAACCGATAAAACAATAATTGGGTATTCCAAATTGCGAATAAAAACCATTGGCGACGTGTAAAATAAATAAATAAACTGCCATTAATGATAGTACCGTTGTTTTATTCACTTTTTCTGTGGATATACATGGCTGTGGGTTTCTAAAATGATGGAGCATTCCCATGATCATCTGTATTAATTAACTAGTAATTTTACCCTTATCTCTTTCTAGCGTCATGGTATGTGTTTGTTTTTTCGTTGATAAAATGTGATATTTACAAAGATGACTATTTTAAATATAGACTTTTGGAATGGCCTCTAGGAACATAATACATTTGTGACAAGGGTTATACTGTAACTATTTCAAGGATTCTTTGGCTTTGTAACTGTCTGCAAACAAAATCATGGCAGTGAGCAGAACGATTGTTTTGTGCATTACAGTACAGGTTGCGTCTGGCAGTCAGAAGAGAGTGAGGTGTTTTTCCCTTGTGTTGGAATAATTTGCCCAACATCACTGAGTCCTGTATATGTATGTGATACTCCTGTTTGTTGTTGCCAAGTCTTGTCCTTCACACTTGGAGAGTGCCACATTTCTGTTTACAGACAAACACTATTGCCATTTTTAGTCTTATCTTGGTCTTTCTTGAGCTGTTCAGAGGTTGCTATAGAGACTTTAAGGACTGTGTTTGTATAATCATTATCTAGAATTCACCAGTGCTTAGTATGTCTGCCTCCTGCTAAACTAATCATATTTGAAAACTGCATTTGTTTCATTTTTAATATACAGTATGTTTTTTTAATGTACAAGTTAGCTTATTTGAGGGCCAAAATGCATAGATTTTAGTGGTCTCTATGAGAGCCATAAAGCATCAAGTGAGAGCTGCACTTAATATATATTTTTTCTAACACGGTAAGGTTCATCGATATTTGTTTGCAATACAAAATGTATACACTTGTGTGCAGTAGGGTGTGCTTTTATTTTGTATTGTTTGTAAAGCTTAAACATTACATTGATTGCACAGTAATTTATAGGACTGTACCTAAACTTACTGACATTTGCATATTTTCCTTTTTCATTTCAGGTCAGATTAAGGTAGCAGCCCAATGAACAAAAATGAGCCACTTAAGAGCCATTGCTGGAATATTTAAACCACAGACCATACAGTTTCTAGCAAAGCATGCTGTGGCTGGAAGGAATTATTTTGAGAGCAGGAGATTCCGCTCATCTGGGACTGCAGAACCCTTCTTGACTGGCAGCAGTTCCAACTACTTGGAAGAGATGTATTATGCATGGCTGGAAAATCCTAAAAGTGTTCACAAGGTAAGATTGGCATTTGTTTCAAAGTTCTATACTAAGATCTTACATGACATAAATAATACAGTTTATATCTCATAGCCCATAGCATATTAAATAGATGCAAATTCTGATTATTGAGTGCTGCTTGTACAGAGCAATTAACTGAAGTGTATTTACATATATAGTTGCTGAAGATTAAGAATAGTTAGAAAGCCTTGGAGAAGTTGTATAAACTTTATTTTAAATGATTTCTTAAGGAAAGATTAATCGTAATAAAAAGTCAGGCTGGGATCACATCATTCCAAGGGATGTTCCTTGACTGTGTGACAACGTTTGGCTGTCGATGGACACACTTCTTATTATTCACTAGGGGATAGTGGCTTGCATTTAAACATGTACCTTAAGAACCGTAAATCCAATTGTGATGAAACATTCTTCTGAGTATCAAAATTTGGGGATCTATGGAAGGCCTATAGTGTAGGCTTTGGTCCAGGGGCAAATTTCATCCGGGCGAATCACTTGATGATTTTGACCTGGAGTGTCGAGGATTATACGTTTAGTACTAAATTTGTACCTTTTAATGTGAAAATTACATTTACAACAATTTACAATTCTTATTTCCATTTTGTATATGTAGCTTACATTTGTTTTCAAGCCAGGAGCCAGGCTTATCACAAAATTTGGTGTGTTTTAAAATTTTTCTTCTGCTAGTCCTGGGATGTTTTCTTCCGGAATGCCAATGAGGGTACCCCTCCTGGCCAGGCGTACCAAAGGCCTCCTTCATCCTCTCACTTTCATAGTCAAGGATTGGCACAGGCATCCACCAAAGCTGAAAAAATGGTGGAGGACCACCTTGCAGTGCACTCTCTTATTAGGGCATATCAGGTATGTTCTGTCTGTTATTTGCAGTTTGTCTTTCAAAATGCCCAGTTTTCCAGATGATATATGAAAAAATGTACTTGAGATTTGTTTTACATGTTATGTAGATTTAGCTATTACTGGGTTTAACAGTATATGACATACTGGGAGTGACTTTTTAATTAGAATACTAACAAAAGCAATTCTGTGAATTGTGTGTATCTCTGTTAGCCCTGCAATTTTGCTCTACTGTGGTGTCACAGTGTAACCGATTTGAATGAAATCTTTATTTTGATGAATTGCCTTAATGTGCCATCCTGACCTTGCCTTAGTGTCAATTACCACTACCCCTCAAAAAGAGCATTACATTCATTAAACTTATAAGAGGGAGGCAGTGCACAAACAAACCATGTACATAGTAAGGTAGAATATTGTAAAAAATGTACAGACAAATTCTAGAAACCAGGCACAATTACAGCAAATATGTAAACTAAAGTGTACATGTGCTGGCTTTAGGAGGATCTATGCGCTGAAAATTCTATGCACTTAAAACTGTTTTGAAGAGCTATGAAACTGCTGTCGAAGTCTTACTTTGATCACCAACTCCTCTTGTCAGTCTAAAGGGACTTTTAAAACTAGCTGTAAACAATTCCCTGCGTTGCAGCTCTTTACCAACTCCAGTTGCTTCTTATTTCCAGGTCAGTGGGCACCATGCAGCAGAACTAGACCCTCTTGGCATTAGCAAAGTCTTTTTTGATTCGTTGAGCAGACTTACTGTTGGTCACACAAATGTCGGTGAGCATTCTTCGTATTTGAAGGCTCTTATGTGTCCCATTTTCTTCTTTTTTGTTCTTCTCCCCCCCCCCCCCGGTTCAGATCCGTGGACACCACGTGGCTCAGTTGGACCCGCTTGGAATCTTGGATGCAGACCTGGATTCCTTTGTTCCGTCTGATTTAATCACAACTATTGATAAACTGGGTGAGGTTTTTTGTGGATTATGCCATCAAACTGGCATTGTTAAACTGCACTGCATCGGCTAAAATGTTAAATTTGATACAAAAAAAAAAATTGTTTCCTGCATTTTTCATCAGTCAACGCCATCAGGACCGTGATGTCTTTTCAGTATGTTGACATTTACATTTGCGCTGCAGACAAGCTTGCTTCCTATTTGAGGCTTTCCTTTCCCTCTTAGAGTATACATGGCATGCTTCTCAATGGGGATTGAGATTGTGCTCTTTACAATCTATTATTTAGCAGCATGTGTATAGAATACTTTTCTAAGTGACATGCCAATGAGCCTTCAACAAGGATCAATATATAGTAGTTATTTTATAGGTTGGATGTCAGTTTTATCTGAAAGACAGCCTATCTAAAGACAAAGGGCAGGATTTTCAAAAGTTTGTAAATGATAACTCCAGTGTTAATCACTGATAGATATTACAATAACGTTTCCTTAGGTGATTGCGGATTTCCTTTTAACACCTGTGTCTTATCCACACAAGAACGAAGAACAGGCGTCAAGGACACACAGTGATGCACTTGGAATGTGATTGAGATCATTGACATGGAATTTGCCTAGATGTATTTGTGTGAATTCTGAAGGCAATTGGTTGCACCTGAGCTTATTTAGGAGTGTCATAGCAAAGAGGGTGAAGATCTTTCAGGTTTTTATTTTTAATTGATTTGTTTTTTCACCTCCCCCATTTTTTCACACATTGAAAGTGTTGAGTAGGTTGTGTAAATCAAAGGAAAAAAATCATTTAAATGCATAAAGATTTCAGGTTGTAACACAACAAACTGTAAAAACGTCCAAGGGGGGTGAATACTTACTATAGGCATAATGAAGTGTTACATATATGGCATACATGTATATTAACTAACAATTTACAAACACCAATGGCACTTGAAACGCATGTATTTATATATACCCTACAAACGTACATACTAAAATACATGCAAAAGTAGATGTCAACATAAGAAAATAAATTCCAACCAATATGGATAGATGGCTTATGGTATTTTTTTTCTTTTTTAACCAAAAAAAATTGCAAAATGCACATTAAAAGAGTTGTATATAGTAAGCTGTGTCAAAATATCCCCCTGAAATGAGGGTAAATGACTAATGGGGATTAGTTAATTAATAAATTAATTAATTAATTAATATGCCGTTTATAATTAAAATACTTTAAATCATAAGAAATGTAATTGTTTTTCATTACAGCTGTGATACTGAAGCGATAGATGTCATAGTACTGTAAAGAGTAGAAGAAACTTGTGTAATTTTGTGCTGTACGCTACTTCTTGCTTTGGCACTATGCCATCAATGACGCAACACTTTTGGAGTGAACAGCTCTTTAGTGTTGTGTTTTGTGTATTGATCCTGGCAATGCCAGCAGCAAGGATACTGAGTCCTTTGTGAGACGGGTTGTGCTAAGGTCACATTTCAATCTTGAACTGTATTCTTGTTTCCAGATCTTACAGTTCACAAACCAAACTATTATTTAAATGCAAGACTGTTCATGCGGGCTTGTACCATATAAGTAATATTCTGGAACTTGAATCGTAATCCGTTTTTTTCTTTCTCTTTGGACACTTATGCTTGCTTGCCCAAAGGTTACACTATAAATATATTTACAATACATTAATAATGAGGTAGTGGGTTGTGGATTTCTTTTTGTTGACATTTAGAGCAGAGTTGCCTTTGATAAGGGAGATCAGATATAATACATTGAAAGTAATAATTTACCTACTATCTACAAATGTGCTTTCTTGTTAACTTGTGTTGGATGAAATGTGTGAAAACTAGTAAAATTCATGACTTGGGTAATGCAAGAGGAAATTGTTGAAAAGAAATATGACCTTATTAGCAAGCGTGCTATAGAATGTTGAATGACTTACTTATTTGATCAGATTATTGGCCCTAATACAACCTATGAATATTATATGTTTTGACGGTTGCACTGCCTTTATTCCTGGTCTCATTTATTACAGTCATATTTTGCTTTTTGGCATTGTCATTTAGTCAGTAAGTTCCTGTTGCCATATAAAGTTGTTGTAGTTTACAAAATATTTACATGAACCTAGCTGGTTGCGCTCTTGCAAGTCACAAATGTGCAGTTTTGAAAGTAACACATGCCTGGCACCTGGTACTACACTGCATTAAATAATTCTCTATTTACAAGCATGCTTTAAGAGGGTCTTAGTTTAACAGAAATTGGAACTTGTAAACCAACTGGACTGCAACCAGGTAGGCTGAAACCTGTAATATGAAAAACTGAGACAAAAGAGTTATAGTTTAGTGTAAAGCGATATTGCATTCAGTTAATGATTGGAGGGCAATGACACTATGAGCAGTGCAATGCAGTGGAACATAATTTTGTAATAGTGATTAATATTTATGCACAGTTTGACATTTGTGTCTCATTCAGAGACATTCTTTCTTGGGTACGAATGTGACACGAGAAAGCAGCTTGCCTTGAGTTTTAAAAGACCGAGCTCAGCAGAGACAGTGTAAAATATTTACTATCGCAGCAGGGCTCTGCAAATAGAGAATGTTAGAGCCCTTGTTGGAAAGGTGAGCAGGCAGCCTCATTAGAAGCTGTTGAAGTTAGGTTTATAGTGGAAGAAGCACATCTTCACAGATGTGAACCTGAAGGAAAATTTTCACACTGGGGATAAGCTGCTAATGTGTGAAAATACTGAATCCTTGTGTAAGGATATTCAGGGTCGACAGTTCAGCAGATAGATAGCGTTACAAGGCAGAACAAAACTATCTAAACAAACTGGATGTCAGAACTAGTCAACTGTTGCCTTTTGAGAGTGTAAAACAAGGTCAGATGAGTTTTCCTTGCAAATGAAATGCTGATCCAAGTACAGGGCCCTCCATATATAGTCACAGACAAAGTTAGTTTTTGCGTGTTATTTTTTCATTTTATGCATGTTATGTAATAATTTGTTGTTTTGTTATAAAGCTGAATCTCTACTTTTAATGTATATCTTTCAATACAACAATTAGAAAATATAGAAATCTCTTTGTCTGTGCTTTTTCCCCAGTTAATGTAGTTACTTAAGAGGACAGCCTGTCTGCAATGCTATCGTCATACTGAAGCAATTATTTTAACTAAAAGTAGGAGCATTTAATTATATGTAATAACCTTATAACTGTACTGCAGTTGCTTAAGTTTCCTACTTTGACAGTCAGTAGTTTATTTTATAGACAGTCCTTTATGCATGTAACACATAATAAACTATTTTATAGGGTTCTAAAAAAAAAAATTATTTTTAATATTAGAGTAACATGATTATGCCCACATAACGGTAAAAGCATGTCTTCGCACAGGCAATTACATAAACTAAGACACTCGATTGCTAAAACATGAAAATGTGTTGTCTGCATACCACCATAGTGCTCCCATGTACTATGATCTCTATGCACATCTGCTGTAATTGTCGGAAACTTTGTTTGTTTTTTTGTTTTTTGTTGTGTGGTGTGTAATCAAACTTGCCCACAATCTAATAACACATGGAAATATATTTTAATTTACAGCATTGTTGGTAATATACCAAAAGTGTTAAGCAAAAAGCCCTTTCAAGTAATGCATTGTGAATAGAATACAATTAACATTGTACCTGCCTTTGGTTAATTATATACCCAATTGCAATCCATCTTAAGAAGTGCAAGACTTGTTGGAGAATTATTGCTGTTCTATGTTTGATTGTACCAGTAATTGAAGTTAAACTACCGTCTTTCCTTCAAATTTAAGACGCCCTCGAATTTAAGACGCAGCCCAAATTTCCCATCCTGAAGTTGAAGAAAAAATAAAACATCAAATAAATATGCGTTTACAATGATACAACCTCAATTACACATATGGATTACATGTCAAAAAATATGGGGGTCTGATCAGCATTTCTGATCTGTCCAAGCTGGTACTGTTTGTTAGAAACGCTGAAATTGTAAAAGCTCCTGTTTTGAATTCCTCAGGAAGCTAATGACGCTTCTTTGAAAATGGCTGCCTGTGTGTCATGGATGATTAGAGATCGGGTTGTGACGTCTTTGTTCGTCTTTTCTCGGCAATCAATCACATTGCTGTTTGTGTACTCGGGTAGTCACGTCTTGTTGCCAATTTTTAATACAAGCATCACTATGCTGTATTTAAGATGCAGGCTATTTTTGAGAAAAAATGGTTTAAAAAGTGCATCTTAAATTAGAAGCAATACAGTATATTGCACATTCTTTTTCAGTTGCTCATAACCTGAGGTCTAAAGAGAGACCACTGACACTGACCCACTGTATATGTTACGGTAAAAGTCAGAATCTGGTCAATCTTAAAGAGTAAGTAGCTGGGTTCCGAAAAATATAGTGTTACGTGTCCCCAGGTGTTGCTACAACTGTTTAAATAATGTACCTGTAGTTTTCTCTTTTCATTGTTAATGCCCTGACAACTTTTTACACTTACAACTTTAAAGTCTGTTTTAAAGATCATTTCAAAATGGCTGCTTTAGTGCCCTGGGGTTTGAGATCTCACCTCTAAATCACTGCAGTAAGAGCGATTTTTAAATAAAAAAACAAAACAAAAAAAAACAAAAAACATAACAAGTGCTCTGGCTTTTCTGTTCCGTACCACATCATGGATCATTACTGCTGTGTTACCTGCTTGACAATGTGGGCATAATCCTTACGCTATCAGTGCACTAGAGCAGCAATTTTGAAGTGTACAAAGTTGTCAGGAAGTTAACAATGAAAAATTTCAGGTACATTATTTAAACCGTTGTACCAAATAAGGTTGTAAATGTCCGATATTATAAAGAATTAGATTGCTTTTCGGACATTTACCAGTTAATCTTATGATTTACCAAAGCTTATTGGTAAATACAGGTCTGTCATCGATTTCATTTATTTATTCATGCACATAAATTGTCAATTAATAAAATAATCATTAATGTCGAAGAATATATTTATTTCTGCATACACATTTTCCATTAACAAAAAACATTGATGTCAAACAATATATTTAATTCTGCATATACATTTTCCATGAACAAAATAATCATTAATAAGCTTACAATAATGCACAATTGAGCAATTTAAACTAGTGCAATATGGTACTGAACAATATTGTGATGCACTTATGTAGAACAACCAGCATTCTGGTAAATCTACGTATAAAACAATTCACAATGGTGTTGAAGGATATTGTACTCCAAATACATAGTAGTTTGATGACAAATAACATTCTGTTAAATGCATATTAAATCATTTAGGACCTTCTCAACAGAAAATAACACTTTGGTTATGACACATAACACAACAAATACAGGCACTAACATGGTAGACTCTTGTGGCACTTGGAGTTACACAGGAATCCTGAAGCCTTACAATGCACGAAAGCGAGACATTCGGTCATTAGCCAAAGCCACTTGGTTATTCTTGAGATTATTATTATTATTATTATTTGTTTATTTAGCAGACGCCTTTATCCAAGGCGACTTACAGAGACTCGGGTGTGTGAACTATGCATCAGCTGCAGAGTCACTTACAATTACGTCTCACCCGAAAGACGGAGCACAAGGAGGTGAAGTGACTTGCTCAGGGTCACACAACGAGTCAGTGGCTGAGGTGGGATTTGAACCGGGGACCTCCTGGTTACAAGCCCTTTTCTTTAACCACTGGACCACACAGCCTCTGGTAAATGTCCGAAGTAAAACGTTGACATTTACTGCTTTGCTTGGTAAATGTTTACATTTATCAGTAAATCTTAAGGTTTGCCAATATTCAGACTTTTACCGTAACATATACACTGACATTTTATTAATTTCATGATTAGGGTTCTTATTTTCTCAGGTAGCAGATCTACATTTTTATAAACATTTGGATGAATAAAAAGTTGGGTTAATTGTTAAACAGTATATTTTAGCTAATCGTGTTCTGAGAAAAGAATGCACATTCATGCAAACCAATTCAATTGTCCCATAATTTCTTTATGCAATTTAACGGTTGCACAGTTCTAGTCTGGAATTTGTGTGTTAATTACATTTTAAGTTTCATGTCTTTCTTAGCTGGTGGCTGTGCACTTTGTGATTTACCTTACCACATTATCGCACCATCTGTCCTGTGCCCCATGCAAGAATGATCTGGTTTTGTAAAGGGAGAAGGATTCGTACTCTCGCACAGATTTCACTGTGCTTCAGACAGCTGTTTCTGTCTGCTTTCAGGGGAGCAGGTTAATCAGTTCTAGTCCCTAATCTCTGCAGCAGAGTCTATATTTTTTATTTATTTATTTTTGCAAAAAGTTCCAAATTCAGTGTGTCATACAGAATAAGTCAATATTTTGTTCACTTTGAGTCATGTTTGAAACATTAAGGAGTTTATTGAAATTTTCAATATACCAATATTTAGTGATGTTAGTATAGTAAATGGCAGTTGTATTTACACCTGCTGCTATTTTAAAATAAGGTATTAGTGTGTCTGAAACAAGGCTTACTAGCTGGGTTTCATAATATATCAACTTCATATCTCTTAACGTTAAATAATAAAAGGGCAATGCTGCACATTAACCTAATGAAAATAGTCTGCATGATTCTGTGACCAGACACAAGAGCCCTATGTTACATGGTAACGATTCTTGTGTGCCTAATACAAACATACTGATTGCAGTAATTAAGTTGTGCTAATGAAAATTAAATGTAATTGGAATTCATCCTGAGAAGTGGTGCTGTCTTTTATTTACTATAGAATGAAAGAGACAGGGTTGGTTTAGAATAATGTAATTAACATAGAGTGATTGAGGTCGGAGTGCATGACCTTCTGCATGAACCGCATGACTCTTCACATGGTGAGCCATTCACCATTTCATTTCATAGTTATGTTCTGCTGGCACAATGATTATGTATTGCATCTCTGTGGTCTGGATGTTCCTTTCTGTGTTGTGTGCTCATTAGTCTTCCTTTTTGTTCGCGTCTGGTGTTTCATGTATAACAGGATTTTATGGCCTCTGTGAAGCTGATCTGGACAAGATATTCCGGCTGCCAACAACCACCTTCATTGGAGGGAATGAACATGCCTTGCCTTTACGTGAAATCATAAGAAGATTAGAAGTAAGCGATCAACAGCAATGCATGATTTTTTTTTAGTTCAGAGTTGCTATATCAACAATTCAGCTCGGCTTTGAGTTTAACAAAATTACACAAGTCTCGCCCGTGCTACACTTCCTTTTGGTCTCAAATGGGCAGTTTTGAAAAGCATATGTTCTAAAACGTTCTAGCCAACATCTCTTTTTCCAAGTCTTGCACTTCTTTTGGTCATTTCAGCTAGATAGTGAAATTCTGTCCACCCCTGCAAAGTCTTCTGTTCTGTTATTTACTAACCAGCTGCATCCTTTATTGAATGATGTGCTTTGGAACATGCTTTTGCTCCAAAGACACTGCTGAAATGACCAAGGAAATTAAATGGGCACTCTCTGAAAGCAAGGCAAGCAAACTGAGAACTTCCTTTAACATAGTGTCATATCAGATATGATGTTATAAAATGGAAATATATGTTTTAAAAAATATATATTTAACAACTAGACATGTCAGATCTATATAGAGAGTGGAAGTGCAAGATTTATGTAATTATTTTTAACTGCTGTATAAGTTGGAATGGCAGTTGTCATTCTTTGTTCTCTTTGTTGGGTATTTCGCTGATTTTTTCCATTTTATGTGACACATCGAACAGCCAGGAAAGCCCTGTGTCTAGTTTAAGCCTTCCCTGAACTGCAATTCAAACCTTGTATCCAATGTGCTTAAGTCAGACTAGAAGACTAGAAGCTTGATTTATTGGTGCATTAAAACATAGCATGGTATCTATTTTGACAATTCTCTTTTAATGAATTGAGGAGACTGTTACAACTAGCTCAGTCTCCGTTCTTAAAGTGTTGCTGAGCTAACAAGAAAGCGCCTCTTTAAGCAAAGATCAAGTGGATACTTTTAATCTACTGTTGAAAATGACCCACCTGAGGCTCTGGATGTTGATTGGAAATGTTACTCTGAATCCCTCAGGATAAAACAAAATACATCTCTTTCAATCAAAAGATTTATAAGACAAGTTGAAATGATTGCAAGTGCCTTTCAAGCTCTAGGGATTTGTTGCCTTGTATTTGAGATATACAGCTATGGCCAAATGTTTTGTATCACCTAGAATTATATGAACATAATTTAGATATTTTATTTAATGTCATGCAATCAAAGAAACTACAAAATTATATTGCAAAGGTCTACCGGAAGCCATAATAGTAGTACAGTCTTTCATATTAGATTTCAAAATGTCAATTTTTTTATTTTTTGGCAGTTTTTCTTTAAGTATATGGGAAACTACAAAGCGGTATGTAATTCAGTATGTTAACGTAACATTATTCAGGTTAATCATATAGGGTGATGCAAAGCTTTTGGCCATAGCTGTATATATTCTTGAGCTATTTTAATCTTAATACAGTTCTTTATCACTTCATTATTTTATTATCTGCATAGACCACCATCCTTAGTACTATTGTACTGGAGCTTTTTTATATTTTAAATAAGGTACATGGGTCAATTATGTATTTTATACTCCTAGTAACAGCCTTATTTAGAAATAAATAAATAAAGAATCCTACCCCAAATATGGTATTTTTCTACTTTGAAAATTTAGACTTCCTACTGTGGACACATTGGTGTTGAGTTCATGTTTATCAATAATGTGGAGCAGTGCCAGTGGATCCGGCAGAAATTTGAGACTCCTGAGATCATGAAATTTACAAATGAAGAAAAGAGGACATTATTGGCCAGACTGGTGCGATCAACAAGGTTTCAAACATTTTTACTATATTTGACTTGCAGTTAACCCTGCAAAGGGGACTGGGGGTGGGGCAGGGGATTGTAGTGGTGAGGTGACATTCAACATGGGCTTTTCAACTCGGTGGGGGGGTGGTGGTGGTGGTGGTGGGGGGTAAATTAACAAAAAAATAATAATAATACGTACACTACTAGTCTTTACACCTATTGGTTACTTTAAAATATCTGTTTCTTTCTCTTTCTATGTATCATAACTAAAGTGCAACTTGAATCATTTCAAACATTTTACTTTGTTTATTTTTTTCCAGGTTTGAAGACTTCTTGGCTCGCAAATGGTCATCAGAGAAGCGTTTCGGGTTGGAGGGCTGTGAGGTTTTGATCCCGGCTTTAAAGACTGTTATTGATAAAGGCAGCGAGATGGGCATTGACAGTGTGATTATGGGAATGCCTCACAGGTAGAATCAAATTCTGTGCTGTAAATGCCGAACATGTCAACCTAAGGATTAAATTCAGTGATTTTTGTTTTTTATACTTTCCCAGTCTATAGCATGGAGCAGAGCCTAACTGGAAATGATTGAATATGTCTGTCTTGTGTAGAAAATTTACTAAATTGTGTGACAGTGACACACACTTGTTGTTTTTAAATATTTTAAGCATCCCTGTGAGCTTTTTATGCTTTTCTGAATCCACCACCACTGCTTTTTTAACTGCTTATTGTGTTATTGTTTTTGTGAAAGAATTGCAGTGGGCTACAATATAGTATAACAGCTTTCTTTGTAAGCATCTAAAATATTTTTTTGAAGTAAGCTAAAGCAATTATCAGGTTGGTAAAACACATGCTAGTTTTATAAATACAGTGCCATTTGTCTGCAATTCCTCATTGATCGTGGAAACTGCTCTCTGCCTTCAGCAAGATGATGTATGTGGTGTTTCTTGCCCTTTTGACTCCCAGTTTACTGGAGAATCTAAGTCACAGGGCAGGTAAAGATCTATTTCAAATGTCATTCAGCCATATTAACCGCCATTAGTAAGAGCAATCATGAAATGAAGAAATACTGAGAAAATACTAAAATTTATTAATGAAATAATAAAAAGCTCTTATTGCATTTATTTATTTATTTTTTTTTGTAATTTTTATCTTTGTAATTTTTCCCCCAACCTAGAGGCCGGCTAAACGTTTTGGCCAATGTTGTGAGGAAGGATTTAGATCAAATCTTTTGCCAGTTTGACCCTAAAATGGAGGCGGCTGATGAGGTAAAATTGAGTTTTCATGTACACGATATAATTGAAATACAGTACAAACCAGTTCGCAACGGACACTGTTGAGTTTTGCAGTGGTGGTCATAATCTGCACACTAAAAGCACTGTGCCTTGTCTTTTTGTTTTTCATATTTGTATGTACTGAAAAATCACTAAGAACCATTTGAATAAAAAAGAAAAAAGACTGTAATGCTTTACACACTATCACAGAAATATTGAAATTGTGTTTTCTGTAATGATAGCATGATTTGGATTATAGGTCAGTTCGGACTATCGGGGTTCAGATCAGAGAAATACATTTTTTTATTTTGTCTTAGGGTTCTGGCGATGTAAAGTATCATCTTGGGACATACCACGAGAGAATCAATCGAGTGACTAACAAGAAGATCACTCTGTCTCTCATGGCAAACCCATCCCATCTGGAGGCTGTCGATCCTGTTGTTCAGGGTAAAGCCAAAGCAGAGCAGTTCTACCGTGGAGACTCGGCGGGAAAGAAGGTAATTCAGTATTCTATCTTGTGGATCCAGGACTAATTTGTCCTGTGGTCAAGGTTGTGGCCTCTGGATCATAAGGTTTAGATCGGGGCAAGGAAAGATGATGTTATGCTTGTTTTATTTATGTTCAAATTTTGAAAGTAAATTCTGATGCAACCTGGCTGGAAAGTCAAGCCTGATCAGGTTGTGATTTAAAGTTATCTGCGATGAGCTCAAGTTACCTGGACCTGCATTTAGATCAATCCAGTCGTTTAAACATTTTTTTTAAACAATTCTCAGTGCCCTTAAAATCGCTTTATAGACACTTCCCCTTCCCCATTCCTGTTCCTAGCCATTTTGTTACAATAGGATAAATGAAAACAGACACCAAGCCGTTGAGTGAATGCGCTTTCTCCCATTTGTTTCTGTTCTTTTCAGGTGATGTCCATCCTAATACACGGTGATGCTGCCTTTGCTGGCCAGGGTGTTGTTTATGAGACCTTTCACCTGAGTGAGCTTCCATCGTACACCACGAATGGCACCATCCATGTTGTTGTCAACAACCAGGTAAAGTGTCACAACACAGACGACAGATTACCTACACACGTCTGTGAAATAACTTTTAACACCGTTACACCTACATTTATACCACCGTTTGACAGTGTACATTTTCAAATTGTTTTATACAAGTTCAGTTGATTCACAATTTATCCTCTGAAAATATAAAACAGAATGTTTCCTCATTTTTCCTCAATTGTGTTCAATTTCCAGGTTGATAAAAGTGTTTGGTATTACAGATGTTGCTTTTACAAGCTTGTATTCTTATAAAAGTCAAGCCTCAAATCTTGAACTAAACTTTACAAAAAGATGCAACATGAAATTTATGTTTTTCTAAATATAAAAACCTATGCATCTACTGAAGCAGTATATTGAACATACTTGTATCGTATGTAAAAACAAAATCCCACTTGTCAGTGATTTATAGATCCTATGTTTAATCTTTGGAGGACAATAACATTTATGTTGTATGGTAATCTGTGAAAATTGGGTTTTTTTAAATTATACATTGTTCAAGCGATTATCTAAAATACATTTCCTCAACTTTTCTCATGTCATCTGTCAAATATTTAACAACTGCTGATTAAAAGCTTAAGTGAAATCGATACCTTTCTAATACCTTACTTAAGGGTAATACGTGGTCTGTATATAGTGTATTGATAATCTGAGTGTTGCAAATGAATGACTATTGGCAATATCAATTAATGAACTATTCCTCGGTACTGCAGGGCCAACTTGGATGCAGGTCACATGTTTTAAGGTTTTTGATAGTGGTTATTGTCCACCTTAATCAGTCAGCACATACTATAATAATATCTTGTTGTGAAAAAGATTCCCCCTTGACTAGCATTGTGTAGACTAGATCAGGGGTTCTCAAGCTTTTTGCTTCTGAGGCCAACCCCCTGCCGCCCACCCCTGCTATAAAAATTCCACGGCCCACCATATATATATTTCTGTAGTTGAGAAGGATAATGCTGACGAAAATACAACCGAAACTGAAACTCTGACAACACCAGAGGGGATGTCAGAGGAAGAATTCTCAGTTGTCACCTTAGCGATCAGGACTCTCTACCTGAAACAGACACCGATGATGTAAGCGTGCGTGCTGCTCTTGTAACACTGTGTCATGCTATGGCGTAGCATCCCGGATATAGAGCCGAATTGGGATTTTTTTTAGAATCTATACTTGCAAAAAAAGATCGTCCAGATGCGTATCACAGAATTCTTCGCTGGAAACAATTTGCAGTAATGTAGCCTACCTGTACTGTACATTTCTGCACTTGCATTTCTTTTTTGCACTTACTTTTTATTACATTCTTAGGTTTCAATATATCTTTTTTATTAGTGTAATGAGTGACTCAATAAAAAATTTTAACCGCATACATGCTTGTTTATTTTGATTACTGTACTGGTGATTGGGGGACATTTTGAATGTCAGGTCATCTCATCTCTGTATGCATGAGCAAGGAATTGTGCTCTGCACCCACTTCCTCACAAAGTGCAGCAAAACACCTAGAGTTTATTGCTCTGGATTTAATAAAATTAATGAGTGTCAAAATAGCGTGAGGTGCAACGGCTTTATTTTTTGCACACCACCAGAATTCTTTACAGTCATTGCTGCAGCTCCATCAGTGCAGACCCCAATGCAATTAGTCCAGCTGATTTCTGCTGAAGTCGTAAAATCATCTAACAGTTTGAAAATATAGTAAAATATAACAAGTATGATTCTAAGAACTTACTGTATAGCGTTACTAATCATTTTTATAAAACCTGAGTGTCATTCTCCTCCACTCACAAGGTAGCAGTATTTCATTGACAGGTAATACTCCCAATGTGGTGAGCAGGTAAATCTCAACTCCTGCAGTCCTTTGAAAACAAGTCAGTGTTATTTTTAAGTAGAACTTTGTTGGCTGGAATTTTATTTCCGGGACCTAAATCTGAAATGCATGACGGATTCGCTCAGGTAACCCACCAGGATGTGGGTCTCTCCGAAGTGTGGAAAACTAGAGAATGGCAACAACACAGCATGAAAATGTTTCAGGCAAGGTAAAATTGTTTATACAACAAGGTTAAGCTATGTTACTAGATCTGTAATACCACCATGAATTGAAATAAACATGAATACTGAATTTTCTAGATTGGTTTTACAACTGATCCTCGAATGGCTCGCTCTTCTCCCTACACCACTGATGTTGCCAGAGTTGTCAATGCCCCAATTTTCCATGTCAACGCTGATGATCCAGAGGCAGTGATGTATGTTTGCAATGTAGCAGCTGAGTGGAGGAACACATTCAGCAAGGATGTGGTTGTAGACCTGGTGAGATCTTAATTTTGTAACTGCTGTCACTGGTATACCAGATGCTGATATCTCATAAACTATACAAAGTACTCACTTCAATTGTTTCCAGATGATAAAGACCTTACATTTTGAGATATTTGCTTCATAGCTGAGCCACCACTTCATACTATGATTTTCTTGGTCAAGTTCAATCGTGGGTATCCTTACCTTAGGCATAGTTATACTTTACATTATAAGGGCTCTTCACTAATTTGGTGTCTTCACTATTTCACTTGTTTTGATACATAAGTCAGATAATGACAAGGGAACACTGTATTTTGAAACATCATTTTATTTGAACTTGCTGTGCACTTTACAGCAGAGCCTCATCAATTGACTGTGCTGTTTCTGACAGGTCAGCTATCGTCGGTTTGGCCACAATGAAATGGATGAGCCCATGTTCACGCAGCCCCTGATGTACAAGCAGATCCACAAGCAGGTGCACGTGCTAAAAAAGTACTCTGATAAACTGCTAGCCGATGGCACCGTGACACTCCAGGAGTTTGAGGTATTGTATGTCTTTGGCTGTACGGTGTTTAGCACCTAAATCTGCATTTGATTCCCAATTTACGTCGGTGGTCTTTACACCATCAGTGCAAACATATCAGGAGCCCTCAGCATCCCCATATAAATATACTGATTTTGTCAGAACAATTTGAGAATGTAAATACAATTAGGTAATGTAAGCAAATGTATGTGGCAACGTGTCATGTGACCCACTAGATCTATATAAGTGTGCTACTATTCAGCAACAATAATGCAAAAGGATATCAGTGACTCCAAGGGGCATGATAGTGGGTGCCTATGCAATTGGCTCACCTATCATGACAGACAATATACATTGCTATATTGGCCTAAATCACAGAAACCTTCAAGACAGGGGGGAAAAAATGCACATGTTTCTAGCCGGGAGAAGAAGCCGGGAGCCATGTGTATATAATAAACAAACAAACAACTAATGCAACACATTAGTTATGTCTCTTTGTTGATACAGTACTAGAACTTGGATATTAGTCTGCCTTGCTGTTCTTACTGTATTGTCACATAATAATCCCTCTGTGGTGCACATACTATAAGTCTTCTGTTATTTTTCTGAAAATCATATTAATGCCTCCCATGCTGTATTTATTGCATATGTAGTCATTCAAGATTCTGACATTATTTACAACAAAATAATTTCACTACTGTGCAACTGGCATTCTTCCACCAATTTGGTCTATACAGTCCAGTTAGGACCACTCTTCAGTGTCAATTATAACTGTACTTTATTCCAACTTCAGCAGTTAATTCAACTTAAAATCATTTGAACAAGGCTAAACTGTAAGTTTAATTTATGTTCTTTCTTCAACAAATCCCTTATTTTTATTTACACTTTGTAGATGACATACTGTATTTATTTATTTATTTATTTAAAGTAACCAATTATTATTTTTATTTATTTTTCCCCAATTTGGAATGTCCAATTATGTTTATTCTCCTCACCGCAGCGAGTCCCTACACAGCACAGATGTTCTGAGGGCATTTGAGCATCCTCCAATCTCACAAGCCTAAAGCCAGAATCATTTTTATCCAGAGCAGAGGCGGGCAGGCTACCGATCCCGGAGAACAGAGAGCTTTTTATCCACTGAATGTGCTCGGTGTTTGGCCAGTAGGGTTCGCTGTTGCGCGATGAGGAGAAGCAATCCCATCGGAGCCAATGTGACACCCCCTTGGGGTCCCCAGCAGAGTTCGACCTCCTTGCATAGCCTGGACGCAAACTGGCGCCGTCCAATCTGTATGACTCATCCTGCGCTCCCAACGACAGCGCTTTAACTGGATGAGCCACTCAGGGACCCGTCAACATACTGTATTTATAACCTGGACAAGCTGAGACATTCTAGGTTTCCACCAGCCACTGTATTAAACACATTCAGTCATACTATCAGATGGATGTTTTTGTAAGAACCCATAAACTCACTTGACATAATCAGCAGTCTAAGCGACCAAAAGTTAAAAACCATCAATAAACCATAAACCCATTGACAGCCAGGCTTATTCTCAGCACAACAGTTTTCATCCTAAACATACCATCTATCAGTTAGAGTCATGCAATTAGACCCCAAAGGATTTGCTCTGGTGAACTTTCAGTATCAGTAGTCTTGACCAAGCTTTTGTAGAAAATTCATACTGAAATGTTTTTATTCTTTACTATTGTTTTGGTATTTTTATGAACATGTCCTGGGTCATTAAATAGGGGATTGGAATTAATTTTACTGCCCACAACTAGCACTGTTTTTCTGTTTGAACTATATCAATGATGACAGAGGCACTGCAAGTAATACAATCACCAGCTTAAATGGGGAACATTTTAGCATGCATGACCACAACATAAAATCAGAAGAGACATTCATGTACTGCCTACTGCACAAACTTGGGAGCTCATTACACAGTGTTTCTATTGTTGTCTTGGGCTCAGAGGAGGCAACTGTGTTTACGTCTCTGCTGGACAGGATAAGTTACAATAAAAATATTTTAATGTCATTTGCATTTCATTTCGGTTTCTTGCAGGAAGAAATATCCAAGTATGATCGAATTTGTGAGGAGGCATACACTCGGTCAAAAGATGAGACGATTCTTCATAACAGGCACTGGCTTGACTCTCCTTGGCCAGGTAACTGTGAACTGTTCTGTTGGGCATAACGAATGACATTTTCAAAAATGTATTTAATTATACAAATGATTCAGCTATATAATGGAAGTAGTATTGGAACAAAGATTGACATTTGGCATGACTGTAGACAAATACAATAACATTTGATTAGTCTTGAGTTAAGTTCAAGAAATAAATATATATTTTTTATGTACAAACACTGCAGTGCACGAAATATAAAGGTATGCCAGACTACTATTTCAGCTCAAGCTGAAACTGTGTAAAGTTCTGTCTCCCTGGCTTGAGAGGAGGGTAATACGTATTTAGTTCTTGCCTTTCAGAGTGCCATACTTCAGGCATACTGTTCTATATGTTGTGGAGAGTCTCTTGTTATTTTAGGTGAAGTCATCTTGTGCAGTTTGGGTTGGCTTTGTGGCTTTGGCTGCTCAAACTGAAGAGATTTCCGCTATAATAAGAGACACCTAACACACAATGTATAAATCACAAAACCTACTATTAAACATAGAAAAGTGATGTAATTTTGACAAATCCTTAATGATTGGTTTCTCATATGGTACTTATAATTGGTGTAATAACTTTTGACACTGTGATTTAATGAGCAAAACTTAACAACTGTCAACACGTGTACATGCGCCAGCAGCATCATCCAGCTGTACCAGCTTACCTGTTGTTACTGCTCAGTGGGTTTGACATTCTGAATTTCCCTTAGATTTGTGGTGTAAAATGTAGTGTTACTGAACTAGGTTTATATCCATTAACCACTTGTTTAACCAACCCTGTATTATTTTCTACTGCCCTATGCTAAGGGAAATGGTAGCACAAGGGCAGCTACAACAGCATTGATAGAATGGTTGCACAGCAGTTACTTTTTTATATTTAGATATCCCATTAGTATCACTGTGGTTTTGAACCAATGTAGTCCAATATTTATCCCCAGTCTGGTCCAGTATTTCTCCACAATCTGGGTTGTCGTTACAGAAAAAAAGTTTTAAAATGCCGTAATAGGGCATGTTCTTAATATCCATCAGCATTTGTTGATGTAGGAGTTAAAATGTTAATTCAACAAATTTGTTTTATAACTGTAGGCTTCTTCTCTCCTGATGGTGAACCAAAAATGATGAGCTGTCCTCCAACTGGTATTTCCGAAGATGTCTTGCAGCACATTGGTAATGTGGTCAGCTCTGTACCAGTTGAAGACTTCACTATACATGGAGGTAGGGGTCTAGATGAACAATACTTGATTGAGAATGATCGATATCCTTTCTAGGTATTTTTAAATCTTGTCAAATGTATAAGCATTACAGTGCGTACATGAACTGCTGCCTGTTACTGAAAGCGATATTAGTTAATAAGTAAAAGCCCCTAACTAGGAGAATGTACAAAGCACTATAAACACCATACCAATACTTTTTTGTTTTCAGCAAACACATACAGTATATATTCCTGTAATTCTTGTAATTGCAGTGTACAGCTATGCCCAAAGGTTTGGCATCATGCTATATAGAATTAACAAATTTTGCTTCATAAAGTTGAAAGAAACCTGCTGAATAGTGTTACGGTAACATATTGAATTACATACTGCTTTGTAGTTTTCCATATACTTAATGAAAACCTGACAAAAATTTAAAAATGTGACATTTTGAAATCTAACATGAAATGCTGTACTACAATTATGGCTTCCAGTAGACTTTTGCAATAGTAGTTTACTTGTTTTTTTAAATTGTCTCAATCCTAAAATTCTAGGTGATGCAAAACTTTTGGCCATAGCTGTACAATGGAAAGTAGGTTAATCGGTATCAGCAACTCAATAATGAATAATAGACTAGAACCCACTTCTGATCTGCATTTACTGTCACTGTGGAGAAGTAGATATTAATTTAATTTAGTTTAAATCAGAGACATTTTAAATGAAGTTCTTAACAAACATCACTAATCATAAAATGTATTGTCTTAAATGCTTACAGATTCGCCTTAAACATGTAAATTTTATTATTATTATTATTATTATTATTATTAAAATGATATTTTGCACTTTACCAGTGCATTTTGTAAATAAAAACATCAAAAAAGAAAAATGTTGCCCTTTTAATTTTAGTTTTAAAATTCTGTGAAATAAAATTCTGGTAAATGTTCATGACATCAAGAGCTATAAAATAGTTGAAATAGTATAAAATAACGTCTCATATGCTTTGTATCAGTTCTGAATTTTTCAAGAGCTTAAACACGGAGGTGCAGCTGAAGTGTGGCTACTGATGAAGACAAATGCTGATTGCTCTTGTTAGTCTCCCTGGAGAACCATATAGTGAGCACTGTCTGCAAGCACTGAAACTTTTACTAATTATAGCAATCACAGCCTACTTTAGGGAAACCATTATGATGTGATGAAGAAGTAGCTCTCGGGACCACTCTTACCAGACTGTTTTTAAATTTACTGAGTCTCTGTGTAACCTGTTTTAATAAAAAAAAAATATGCAGAAAGAATGATGTAATGCAAAATTGCCCTACAGTGATTCTTCACATCCCCCACCTTTTCAGTCTTTTAACAGTTTGAATTTGTGCTTGTGTAGTTTTTACACAGAGCTTAATCAAATATATAAATTGAAAAGTCCTTGTATTGTACTCTGGTTCTTAAGAAAAGTATGTCTATAATGTGGCCAGAATGTAGTATGGACAATAATGACATTTCTGTCTAGTTATTGCCTAATGACTCATTACTTTTTTATAACCTATTTTTATTCAGTCTCTTTCCCCCTGTGCACTTTTTCTTGCTATCTGTGAAGTACTTCATACCCACCGGTTCCTCAGTGGCCTATATCTGTTAATGCCAACTCTTCAACCTGCCATGTGGTAACTGGTCATGCAATTAGCAGCAAAGCAAATACAAAAAAGTTTTCTTCCACCAGAGGTCGATTTCTTACTTCACCACATTACTAAAGTAGTGAAGAGCAATTCCTGAAAGTGCCTAAAAAATGCCTGTTAAAGTTTTTACCCCACACTGGGCCCGTTATTTATTAAAAAAAAAAAAATACAGTTCATACGTTTGCTATGGAGTGGGCGATTTGCCTACAAGTAGGGAAATACAGGCCTCTGTCTCTTGTAACTTCTACTCACTACAATTTTATACAGTTTCCATATAGTTAAGTAAGCAAGCTACTTGCCTTAAACCTATTAATATGAAAACCCAGGGTATGCCTTGCTTTTTTGTCTAAATAATGGAATACATCCCACACTGAAGTCCCTTTTTTTAATCAATAGAGTAAGGCAGCTGCAGTGCTGTCTCCCACCACTACTCTGCTGTGTGCCTCTACTCTGGCCTTTTTGGCAGTAGTGCTGAGTAAATAGTCTGCCTCCTTTCGAAAGTCCCCATGTGTTGTGTCTTACAGAATTAGCATAAACTGACGGAGCCCAAAGAGATGTAAAAAGACACTGATATAAATATTCGGATCTGTAATCGGTAGAAACTGTTCTATCAAGACAGGACCTACATTGCTGCACCTGTTAATAAACATATAAAAAAGTGTAATTACCGTTTACGCTGTATTTATAGACCCATGCAAAATAACTAAATGTGTTTTTATAGGAAGAACGCTATGAAATGGGTCTTGCTTCTATGGGCAATTGAATGTGATTACATCTCTTTTTTTGGCAGGCCTTTCCCGTATTCTTAAGGGCAGAGCCAATATGATAAAGAACCGCACAGTTGACTGGGCTTTGGCTGAATACATGGCGTTTGGTTCTTTGCTGAAGGAAGGAATCCATGTCCGACTAAGTGGGCAGGATGTTGAAAGAGGCACATTTAGGTGAGTACTCAGTGTTGCCTAATAAATAAAATAGCATGTACTGTATACAGTACTTCATAGCTAATCCTGTTTTTAGGGCTCTGCTCACCTGTTTCCTCTTAACCTTTTAATCTTAGCAAAGAACGCAGAGAATAAAATAGGATAAAGACAAACTGCACATAATATCAAGGAGGTGACCAAACTTAATTTTCTGAAACATGGATTATGGACTAAACTTACTAATAACTACTAAAAAAATATTAAACTGTTTATTAAAAGTCATCACTGTTTGTCGTAATGTTTGGTACACAGCTGTATTCTTTGATTTTCTTACTGAAGTTCCATTACCGGTGTTGACTAGTAAAGATACTGTCATATCAATGATACAGACCACACATAGACATAGTGTCTACACAGCTATATTATATGATGCTGTCTGTAAAGTTCCATTACAGGTGGTGTCCAGTAGAAATGAACCATGTCCTACATTTAACAAAAGTGGAGAACCAATGTTAGGAATAACTTGATCTACAATGAAACACTTTTAGTATGCTTTTAGTATGCTAAAAAGGTTATTGGATTAATGACAAAAGTTTAAAGATGGAGATGGATTCTGGCAAATTGTGTGGGATTCCTTCAGTTTGATACCTCAAGGTTAATTTCAGTTACAGTGTGAACATAATAGGCGAAGAACATAAGGTGGACCATTTTGATCTGCATTATATTCGGTCTCTGGTTACAGAGCATATACAAATCATAAAGATGCTATTGGCCCAGTTTATCAGCAAAGTGCTTGGGGTTGAACATATTGCTGTGCTTCAGTCTGCAGCTTTTGCTCGTTACTTGGGGAGTTAATGGATTATAGTAACTGATTCAGTCATCTGTATTTGTGAATCTGCTTTGCTGTGCGGTTTGTCCTCCTGATTGATGAAACCACTGGTAGCTCTAAAGCTAAAGAGCTGCTGTTTATTTTAAGCTTCACTGTGTTTTCGCTGGTGTTCCTGGGGGACAACTAAATATGCTTTTCTTTTTTAAATGCTTAGCATTTTTAAAAGGAAAATGTATCTTCATTTGTATTATGCAGCACCAGGAAAATGACTTTTGTTTTAGAAGCAGATATTAAATAAGCATTCTTTAGCCTAGGTAGCATTGGCTTTTTTTAGGCACAGATCAGTCATTGTAAACTGATGTTAGCAGAACTGTCTGCAAAATAAAGCTGTGTTTTTTTTTTTCTTGTAGTGACCACCACCTATTTAAACCCTGTGCTCCTCTGTCGCCTTGTATGAATTTGATGTGTTTTGATGTTTATGCAATTGCTTCACAGTCACCAAACACTGTTAAGAAGCAGAAATGTGTACAAGTCTGTTGTTTTTTGGAGAATTATTAATTCTGGCTCGTTGCTGTTGAGCCACAGTCCTAGCTGGTGGAATGGCAGGACTTGCTTGTTAGTCTGGTCTTCACTAAATTGGAACCTGCATTCTTGCCCAGCATTGGGAATAAAACTGAACTTTGGAACCTTACTGCTGTTTTATCATTATTATTTGGAGTAATTTCATTCAGTTCCCCAAAGTCGATAATGTATGTGTTCTCCAGTGGACGGGAGGGGGCTTGAGTGATTGCTCCCCCTTGGATACTGCTCGTAACTTCCCTGATTAATCGGCAACATAATCAAGGTCCAGATTTTGCTCCTGCTGTGTTAAAAAAAAAAAATGGAAAGTTCTCTGCCTAAAAAAACAAAAATTCTGGAAAAACTCTGATGTTCAATCCCGCTACATGGTGCTGTTGTTTCCACATCTGTTCTGAGTAATACAATATGTATTTAGAAATATGTGTATATATATATATATATATATATATATATATATATATATATATATATAAAAAGATACATTTCATTTATGGATGTGGTTGTAGTTTGAAAGTGAAAATATACTTAGAAGAAGTGTCATTCTAAAGTCTAAGTTTACAAGGGGTTTAGGAATGAGGGCTTGTTGATGCTGGTGTCCCAAGTAAAAGTAACATCTCAGAATGTCTCTGGTATGATCATTATAATGTTAAGTTTAATGGTATATCCTTTTTTACTACAGAATACAACACACACCTTATGTACAATGCACGTGGCTGAGCAGCCTTCGGTTACTGCCCTATCAAAAACACCATAGTATACTATGTAGAATACTGTGACGCAAGTATACAGAGCATTTCGTACACAACTTGCAACCTATATAAAACACACAATCGTTACAATATTACTATTCTTTACTAAAGGTCTTGCCACAATGGAACTTCCTGACTGGTAGATGAAAGTTTTGAGGTTTTTAAAATTGAAAAAAAAGCCCAATCTTTCTTTACAAAAAATGTCAATCTCTCTTTCCTACTTGCACCTGAAGAAGAGACCTTTTGAGGTCTTGCAAGCTTGTGATTCATTTTTGTTTAGTTAGTCCAATAAAAGGTATCGCATCTCCTTCTCTTTAAAAAAAAAAAAAAAATAAAATAAAAAAATAAAAATGGACAATTATAAAAATAAAATGACAAATGCGAGCTTATGTAGCCACAGACATTCCTAACCAGTTTTACGTTGTCTGTGCAGTCACCGGCATCATGTATTGCATGACCAGGATATTGACAGGAGGACCTGTGTCCCAATGAACCACCTGTGGGAAAACCAAGCTCCCTATACTGTGTGCAACAGCTCCCTCTCCGAGTATGGAGTCCTAGGTAAGTTCTTAACTAGATACTAGCTGATTACGCTAACAACCAGCATGAAAACTATAGGGTATTTTTTTTTAATTGATTTAAACAGTGGTGTATCTATAAATACCAACATTAAAACACTAAAGTTTGAAGTTTTAAAGACATATGTAAACTCAATTGACTGACATGCACATTGGATGTTTGATTTTCATAACCTCTGGTCCTTTATTAATTATTTAAAGTAATTGTAACTAACAAAAGAATCCCATAAGTCGTACCCATGTTGTACTTTGATTGGCTACATAGGTCTCAAATGTGCTCCAATAGGTTATAGAAAACATGTATTTCAATTTACATGCTACCACACTAGGTAAAAGAAAGTTTGCTTTTACTTCAGCAGAGTGAAAAACTCTAAGTACAAAACAGTCTAAAAGAGTGACTTGTAAACAATGTATGTACCCTAGCATAGTGCCAGATATTATTGCTATAACATGTGTTTCTTTCACAACGGCATATTATAATGAATAGATGTGCAATGCCGAGAAAATGTATTGAAATATATATGTTTTGGTTGCTTTAAAAAAGTGGCATTATTTAGATTGGTTGTATTGGCATTACTGGATTGCATTGTGGTCTGGCTGCTAGGGCAGATTCTATTATGAAGACTACAAATGGTTTTCTTTTTCAGATGCTGCAGTAGAGTAAAGCTGGCACCTGTTCAAGGGCTGAAACTCTCCATTTAACAATTAGCATGTAGTGGGCACCATAAATACACCACAGGGATATAACTGTAAACATGTGAAGTCTCTGTTTGTTTTTTTCATTTTTATTAAAAGACCTCAAACTAAAAAGAATAGACGGTTCAGAGTATAAACCAAGTACAATTAGAGGGTTTCCAGTATTAAAAAGTATCTCTATCTAGTTTTAAGAATTTGCTATTGCTAACATTAAATAAAAATAAAAAAACTCTGTTCCAACCTGCCTTGTTGTACTTGTAATCATCTTTTCGTGACCATATATTAAAATAAATAAATACAAATAGATGGCCAAAACCAAATAAAGGTATTTGTTTCGATATCGGGATTCGGATGACATTGGACACCATATGAGCAATGATGCTGAAAAATTCCTGAAGTTCCCTCCGCCTCCTTTGCACGCCATTTTCTTTTTCAGGCGGGGAGTTAGAAGTCCCATTGCCTGACTTACCTGAATGTTGCCTTGCCCTTTTGAATTATTCTATTAAACCTTTCTATGGAGTACAGTCAAACCTGGATAAAATACCTGCTGTATAAAAGAACCTCCATTTTGTTCTCTATAATTACAGGTTTTGAACTTGGATTTGCCATGGTGAGCCCCAATGCATTGGTGTGCTGGGAGGCACAGTTTGGGGATTTTCACAACACAGCCCAGTGCATCATAGACCAGTTCATCAGCTCAGGGCAAGCCAAGTGGGTTCGACACAATGGCTTAGTACTGCTTCTACCTCACGGCATGGAGGGAATGGTAAGGTGAACTCGAAGCTATCGTATCCACTTTCCAATCCATATTCTTACTTTTTGAATAAGTAAATAAAAAGTTTTAGTTGGAAAGGTTAGATTTCCCAAATTAATTAAGGAATTGCCATAACAAAAAGCATTTTAAGTGGTCAAAGAAAATAAGGCAGCAATATCTGTTTATTATAATAATATAAATTCAATAATATAAGAGGCATTCACAAGCGCCTATTAATAAAAAAAAATGGATAATGTAATATCTATTTGACACCTCCTCCTCCCTATTGCTGAAATCAAAGGGAACCAGAAACCTTTTTTTTCCCCCCAGATCTGTGGGGGATCATATTCCTGAAAACATTTCAGTTCCATGTGCAGGGTCTTTTGTTCAGGACTGCTTTTAAATATTTAAACTCTACAAGTGTGATGTTACTACCCATCCTCCTTTTTTTATTAATAGTAGTTTGGTGCTTGTAAAGGCCTCCTAATAATTGGATTACTATTTTTATAATAAACAGATGTTGCCTTATTGTTTTCTTTGGCCACTTAATTATTATTAAATAATAATAAATTAAAAATAATAAATTAAAAAATAATAATAATACATATCCTAAAAGGTCAGTCATAAAAGGTTTACCCTCTTGGTGCAGTTTGTGATTTAGTTGGCTTTATATTGATTGCCAGTAAGAATTACTGTTTCCAGGATAAGTGGCTACTACATCAAACTGCACCCTTTTAGCTGGCCTTAATTAACATTCCTTTTGAAAAGACCCATTTATGATGGTTTTATTTAGTTTTGATCTATTTCTTATAGCTTACATCATTTGTTCTATAAAAATAAAAGGAATAACACCCTCCTCCATAACTCCCCATAACTGAAACCACTTTATATGTAGCCAACCTCTTGTATAGTACATTACATGTCAATTTTGCTACATGCTTTGGGAAAAAAAGTGACTTCCTTTATAAGATATAAAACTTATGTCCTATATTCTAAAATCTATATTTCTATACCTTCTAGAGAGGGTGTTAGAGATGTATGCTAAAAGGAATTTTTACAAGTTGTCAATATGATTAAATTCGCTTACTCTTTAATGCAGTCATGGCTGGAGGTGACCAATTTAAAGTTATTTTATATTTGTATTTAATACTGAGCTGGGACAATCATCAAGGGAATCGGAAGGGTCAACGGGAGGTTATATTAAAACGATTCACTGTATTACATAAAGTATCTGAGGGAAGGTCAAGTTTGTGATGTTGGTCATGATTGATTGTGATATGAGCATGTACCCAGAATTGTAAATGAGTTGGGTTTCAGTTTAATATTCATGGCAACAATGTCTTCAAAAATAACACCTCCTTATAGATTTAAAAAAAAAACAAAAAAAAAACAAAAAAAAAACATTTTATGTTGCAACTTTTCATAGTTTCTCCCTTTTTTTGTTTAGAAGAAAAAATATTGTGGTTGATCCCTTGTGTTTGCCTTTTCACTGATGTAACTGTGTAATTAAAAATGTCTGTGCTGTCAGTGAAGTTTATCTACAGTGAAATGAGCACTGTAGATAAATGAAGCAGTGCCCCTCTTTCTCCAGGGTCCAAGATTTGAAGTAGCTGGGGTTTCTTAATGAGCCACGGGTTCTAGACACCTGGGATACCATTTAACTTCAGCTAAAACACCATCTTTTCAGTGCATGTGGTGTCCAGATTTCTTTTTAGATTTTTTTTTTTTAAACTATTATTATTATTATTATTATTATTTGTTTATTTAGCAGACGCCTTTATCCAAGGCGACTTACAGAGACTAGGGTGTGTGAACTATGCATCAGCTGCAGAGTCACTTACAACAACGTCTCACCCGAAAGACGGAGCACAAGGAGGTTAAGTGACTTGCTTAGGGTCACACAATGAGTCAGTGGCTGAGGTGGGATTTGAACCGGGGACCTCCTGGTTACAAGCCCTTTTCTTTAACTACTGGACCACACAGCCTCTTAACTAACAACTGTTTACAGTTGCAAGGAGGATACTTCATGGCCATTCATTCTAGGAATGAGGATAACCAACTAGTCACTTAGGGCTCTATTCATAAAGGGTTAACGCCTGTCGAAATGAGAAAACAGGAGTACATGATCGGATATCGTCCATAGCCGCCTATTTAATGATAGTTGCTATTCATAAGAGATAATTGAGATGTGTCGTTAAGCCCCGACGATTTCCGTTTATGATGGCATGTTTTAAACAAATTGAGATAAAGCATAACGATGACCTCATTAGCATAACGTTTTGATTGGTCCTGAGCATCAACCTGCCATTCATAAGAGTGAACGACAACAAAATGCTGTTGATAACTAGGCGTTATTGAACGCTTTCTACAGTCAAGTCTAAACTAATGACCTCGGCAGACTATTTATTAATTTTTTTAAAGACCTATTTTATTACTACACTTGCTCTGTTATACAGATTGACATACCCGTGATCAACACTGCCTATTCTGAAAAAAAATATCTGTAGCTTTATAGGAGAAATGGAAAACGTTTAATATAAATATATATACTCACACAAGAACATATTCTCTGGCATAATCATTTTGCCTCAAAGAAGTATGTACGGTCGCCTTGGGTACAACCACTTCCCATTAAAGTAAAACATAAAATAAAACATAAAAGAACATGGTATGTATCGTTAATTACATCTTACTTAATATGACGATAGATGATATACATAAATTATGTATATATTTATGCAAATTATTATTATTATTATTATTATTATTATTATTATTATTATTATTATTATTATTATTTAAAGCAAAAAAAGCAACTACAATATGCAGACTGACATGTCTTTATGGCGCATGTAGGATCATACATCGTGCTTGTGCTATAATTATACATTAATGGCTGTTTATCATAATTTATAACACATAATTTAAAAAAAAAGATTCCTTGATGTATACTAGAACCAGTTTTCCGACGTGATGTTCTGCGGTGGAGCAGTGGAGGGCAGTCTTATCTGTAGTAAATCATTGCAATGCCTGTATTTACTGTTATCGTGTTTAAAATAATATATAAAATAACACCAGGTAGGTGATGTCACATTTAATACAGCCCTGATTGGCCAGGGACATTTATCATTAACGTTGTAGCAGGAAAAAATCGCTCTGAAAGCGATCGAAACGATAGCTATTGTTATCGTTTGCAATGATCGTTATCGTTGTGGTGTGACCACCTCCATTCATTTGAACTGGAACGATTTTTAAAAATCATTATCGTTATCGTTACAGGTGTGACTGGGGCTTTACAATATACACTATAAGTGCTGCTGATGCAGTCAGTGTGAAATTTGGGCTTGCTTGCTATTGCAAAAAACACTGATCGAGCTGTAGTCAGTACAAACACAAGACTAGAAATAGCCTGCTTGCGAACAAGCCTAATAGTGGAGCTTGGATAACTGCACTAAAACAGCAACGAGCTGCTAAGAAACAAACACAGTATATATATATATATATATATATATATATATATATATATATATATATATATATATATATATATATATATATATATATATATATATATATATATATATATATATATATATATATATATATATATATATATATATATATATATATATACAGTACTGTGCAAAAGTTTTAGGCAGGTGTGAAAAATGCTGTAAAGTAAGAATGCTTTCAAAAAATATAATGTTAATAGTTTATATTTATCAATTAACAAAATGCAAAGTGAGTGAACAGAAGAAAAATCTACATCAAATCAATATTTGGTGTGACCACCTTTGCCTTCAAAACAGCATCAATTCTTCTAGGTACACTTGCACACAGTTTTTGAAGGAACTCGGCAGGTAGGTTGGCCCAAACATCTTGGAGAACTAACCACAGTTCTTCTGTGGATTTAGGCAGCCTCAGTTGCTTCTCTCTCTTCATGTAATCCCAGACAGACTCGATGATGTTGAGATCAGGGCTCTGTGGGGCCATACCATCACTTCCAGGACTCCTTGTTCTTCTTTACGCTGAAGATAGTTCTTAATGACTTTCGCTGTATGTTTGGGGTCGTTGTCATGCTGCAGAATAAATTTGGGGCCAATCAGATGCCTCCCTGATGGTATTGCATGATGGATAAGTATCTGCCTGTACTTCTCAGCATTGAGGAGACCATTAATTCTGCCCAAATCCCCAACTCCATTTGCAGAAATGCAGCCCCAAACTTGCAAGGAACCTCCACCATGCTTCACTGTTGCCTGCAGACACTCATTCGTGTACCGCTCTCCAGCCCTTCGCTTAACAAACTGCCTTCTGTTAGCCAAATATTTCAAATTTTGACTCATCAGTCCAGAGCACCTGCTGCCATTTTTCTGCACCCCAGTTCCTGTGTTTTCGGCATAGTTGAGTCGCTTGGCCTTGTTTCCACGCCGGAGGTATGGCTTTTTGGCCGCAAGTCTTCCATGAAGGCCACTTCTGACCAGACTTCTCCGACAGTAGATGGGTGTACCAGGGTCCCACTGTTTTCTGCCAATTCTGAGCTGATGGCACTGCTGGACATCTTCCGACTGCGAAGGGAAGTAAGCATGATGTGTCTTTCATCTGCTGCAGTAAGTTTCCTTGGCTGACCACTGCGTCTCACGATCCTCAACGCTGCCCGTTTCTTTGTGCTTCTTCAAAAGAGCTTGGACAGCACATCTGGAAACCCCTGTCTGCCTGAAATTTCTGCCTGGGAGAGACCTTGCTGATGCAGTATAACTACCTTTGTGTCTTGTTGCTGTGCTCAGTCTTGCCATGGTGTATGACTTTTGACAGTAAACTGTCTTCAGCAACCTCACCTTGTTAGCTGAGTTTGGCTGTTCCTCACCCAGTTTTATTCCTCCTACACAGCTGTTTCTGTTTCAGTTAATGATTGTGTTTCAACCTACATATTGAATTGATGATCATTAGCACCTGTTTGGTATAATTGTTTAATCATACACCTGACTATATGCCTACAAAATCCCTGACTTTGTGCAAGTGTACCTAGAAGAATTGATGCTGTTTTGAAGGCAAAGGGTGGTCACACCAAATATGGATTTGATTTAGATTTTCCGTCTGTTCACTCACTTTGCATTTAGTTAATTGATAAATATAATCTATTAACATGTCTATTTTTGAAAGCATTCTTACTTTACAACATTTTTTCACACCTGCCTAAAACGTTTGCACAGTACTGTATCTGTATATATATATATATATATATATATATATATATATATATATATATATATATATATATATATATATATATATTTTAAATTTAGTTGTTGCCAATTATTTTTTATTATTTTCTCCCCAATTTGGAATGGCCAATTATTTTAGGCTCAGCTCACCGCTACCACCCCTGCGCTGACTCGGGAGGGCTTAATACGAACACACGCTGTCCTCCGAAGTGTGTGCCGTCAGCCAACTGCTTTTTCACACTGCAGACTCACCATGCAGCCCCCAAGAGCTACAGCGCCGAGGACAACGCAGCCTCGGCAGCTTACAGGCAAGCCCGCAGGCGCTCGACCAGATTACAGGGGTTGCTGGTGCGCGGTGAGCCGAGGACACCCTGGCCGACCTAACCCTCCCTCCCCTGGGCGGCGCTCGGCCAATTGAGTGCCACCCCCTGGAAGCTCCCATCCTCGGTCGGCAAAGGAATAGCCTGGACTCGAACTCGCGACTTCCAGGCTATAGGGCACATCCTGCACTCCACGTGGAGCGCCTTTACTGGATGCACCACTCGGTTTAACATTTAGATTAACATTTAAAGTTTTCAAAATTATTATTATTATTATTATTATTATTATTATTATTATTACTAGAATTACAATATTATTCAAATGTCTTCCTACAGTGTGTTTTTTTTTTGGTCTGCAGTTAAGAATGGAAATCTTATGTGTGCGTATGGAAATGTGTTTACCAGCATTGCCAAAAAAAACCCAAAAATACAAAGTATTTATTTAAAAAAAATACTTTTCTTTCTAATTTGACATGTCCTGAATTTTTGGCAGACATGATAGGGGCATCGGAATCAGGTTTTGCAAACTGCCCGTGACTGGCAGCTGCAGACTCGGGTTTCGGTAGTAGGCTACTGTCGGTGGATTCCATTTTATTTTTTACAACAGCTACCGATGCCACCCAGGGAACATTAATAATGCTGATGATGTCATCAAAAAGAGGCGGATTTTCGTTCTTGAACGACTGTATACCCATTCATAAAGTACTTTGCGACAGTCGCCCGTTTTCTCAGACCATTTTATGAATAGCAATATGAATGACTCTCGTTAGTTTTAAATGAAATTAGTTTTATTACGGCAGTTGGCAAGTACTTTTATGAATAGGGCCCTTAGTGACAAGTGCATTGTTTACAGCTAACTTCATGGAACATTCTGTTTATTTAACAAGTACAATGTATGAAAAAGAAGATATGTTGAAACAGAAATTAAACGGCAGAACTGCTTTTCTTATATCAAGCTCAGTATCAATGCAATGTCTGTCAATGGATTTCTATCTAATTATTTATTGATGAGATCTGGTAAAGAAAAAAAAAAGTTTATTGATACTAGAACTCTCAAAATGTGTTGTGTAATAAATACCACATAGACACCAAATGGCCACCTTGATCTGTAAGCACTGCTTTGTAAAACTGCTATTTTCATTAGTAGCATCTACAAACATGGCAAATACTATACATAAAGTAAGCCCAGTGTTTTTACATGAATCCCCAGGGTCCAGAGCACTCTTCGGCCAGACCAGAAAGGTTTCTGCAAATGAGCAATGATGACTCGGATGCTTATCCAGTGAGTACATATTTACGAATGGTTAACACTTATCACCATGGTGATTTTGTCGCTAAACAGTTCAGTATGACTTGTGGTGGTTGGTTTTTTACAATAGCCCAATTCTATTAACTTTAGGCTGGGGGAGGGATTTTAGGAAAACATGAATGCATGCAATACACAGAGCAGTACAAATAAGTTAATTTTTATGCATCATCAATGATGTTTTAAAACTAATCCAAATTTTTTAAAAAAAGCTTCACACTTGTCCTGTTTTAACATGTATACTTTTTAAATACAAGTTAATTGAATTGGGCCCAGACTGTTTTTTGTACTGTACACTTACCCACTGACAGGGTAAATGCTAATCCATTTAATGTTTTTTTATTTTTTTTATTTATTTTCCTAATTGCTTAACAAAGTTGAGAGTCAAACAGATTCCCTCAAATAAGCTGAAACTGACTTATACAATGCAGGAACTTACTGAAATGAGTATGTTTTGCAATGAACCAAGAAGATTCTCAATATCATCAGTCACATCAAAAAACCTTTCTTCGCTGTCAGTGAAAAAACAGTCAATATAAAATACCATAAACAGTGCAACAGTTTCCTAGTTTGAAAATAAACATTTCCTACAGGTATAATAAATTAATCTTGTCTGTTCTGCTTGCTGGTATTTCCCGCTCAAGCTTTAGTTTTTGTGCCTTATTGACGTCTGCAAAAATGCTTATGTGAGTTAGTCCTTTGTATCTCCCTGTAATGTTTTTTTTTCTTTTGCATACAAGTAGCTGTGGCTTATTTGTATGTGTAAGATCACTAGATGTAATATCGATGTGTAAATTTCAAAATTGACACAGAGAAGACTGTTACTACACAACTTACCGTAATGGCTTTAAAAAAGATTGTTGCAGTATATTTCCAGAAGAAAAATCATTCCAGCACAAACAAAATTAAGACATCCATTGGAGAGGTCTGATTTCATCACTGCGTATGTCAGAGTTGGTACACAGACAAGCATGTTCTTGTTGAGAAAGATGATTTATTATTATTATTATTATTATTATTATCTGTGTCAGAGTACTTTAATATCTTGGGATATTGCACTAGGCAAATGTTTTGCACCTGTGCAGTAGGCTATATACTGTTTGTCTGTTTAAGAGCCAGCTTGAACGCTTTGAACCATAAAAGTATCCAGGGAACAAAATGGCAAGCTTTGACATCACTGAATCACTGCACCCTTAACTGAGTAAATGGTCTTATTTCCGGCCTTTGAACCACCTCTTGATTTCACGGGCAATTTTTTTCTGGTGCCTCTTGAGATATTCACATGAAAGCATTGAAACAGTGATGTAACGACACATGTAATTCTCTGACGTCTACAGGAAGCGTAATGGCCATTGGCTTATGTTTTCAAAGTTTTGTATTTGTTTTGCAAAAACACTTTACGTAAAGGGGATGGTGACTCCAAGATTAAACATCTTTCTCATCAATTCTCACTATTATTTTTTCTCTCTGAAATAAGGAAATCACAGATGACTTTGAGGTCCATCAGCTCTATGACTGTAATTGGATTGTTGTGAACTGTTCAACACCTGGCAACTTCTTCCATGTGTTGAGAAGGCAGATCTTAATACCGTTCCGGAAACCGGTATGAAAAGTGAATTTTGTTTTTTTTACAAAAGTAATTCATTATGTAAACCTGTTTACTCAGTCAGATTTCTTTTCTCAGAATTGCGATACAGAAAAAATAAAATGGCCCAAGAAGCATGTACTGACTGTGGACCCCATTTTGCATTGAACAAAAATAACTAAAACGTCTCTCTTTATTTAAGTACTGCTCATTGTGGACTGTTTTTGGCCAAAAGGAATTTGGTAGAAACTTTTTTTTAGAAAAACAGTAATGGAAATAAGTTCTAAAAGGTGAGGTATAATCTGGAAAATATATTGTTTTATTCAAAATATATGAGCGATATTGCATCTCCTATTAAACCACGCACTTCAGTACTTGTATATTACCACAGGCCTTCTCTTGTCATTTTGCTATACAAGCCAATACAGCCATGCAGTACTTTTTGTGAAAAAAGCCACTGCTTCAGTACAGTATATGTCACTTGGGCCACACAAGACCTGGCTACTTTTAAACCTGGGCTGCATCTTGCAGATAAAAGGGCTTGTGTTTTACTGTCTTGGGCATACCAAAGAAACATTTTAAGAAAGACTTCAGTCATCCTTCCTTGAAACCAGTTTTTTCTTACCACGGTAAATTGTCTAAAATGATTCCCTGCTGCGTGTGAATGTTCTGCTTTGTCAAGCATGTTAAGAGCTTTTGTTAAGTAAATTAAAATGAGAGCCTTAAGGGTTTTACATTGTAGATGTATTATGCCCAAAAGTAAATTTGATTTGAAAGGTTTGTGCATGTGTGTGTGTCTTAAACCAAATTTGCTTTTCTGGTTCTTAGATTTTTTAAGTAAATGTATAGGGTTAATGAGGCATAACATGAACCAAGGCCTTTTTTGCACAATGGCCATTTGGGGCTTGACTGTAATGAGCTTATTGTGTAGATGCAGTAATAAAATAAAAATAGCAATGTGATAATTGACATCTATGTTTTTGGACACAACACCAGTCTCTTTCATTTTTCTCTTTTCCATTAACCCATAGCTGATGCAATGGAAAGAATATCCTTGCCTTGTGAAGTCCCTCCAAAAAAGTGAATTTATGTTGAACAGCGAATGAGTGATGACTGACCTTTACAGTGTGAGGCAATTAAGGCTCACAAGATGAGTTAATTGAGAATACATTTTAATAGTTTGAGTTTTAGAACAGCTCTGCCTGTGTTATTTTTCTTCTCATAAACAAGGTGAAGCGTGACACTCACTCCTAGTCTCTGATGATCGGGTGGTATTTCAAAAGCAGATCATTTACAACATACCCTATGTAAGAGGCTAAAATTAGGCTACATATTTGAATTGGCTCAATCCTCAAAGATATTAATAGTCCGCTCCTTCACTTACTGACCCTTCATTTGAGATTTACATTTTTTTCTTTTCTCTTCCTTTTTAAATATTTTTTATTCCTATATATTCTGCCCTTATTTTTTTAAGCATCCCGATGAGTGGAGCTTGTTAAGTTTTCGAGTCCATGCGGCCCTAGCAATTGCTAATATCTCATCTCGTAAGCAGATAGCAACTTCATATTTTAAGCGTTATGGGAACTCCTCAGCTTAACAGCACCCTGCACTTTGACCTTTTACCAAATAAAATTTAATCTACAGGAGAATTTCACCATTTCACTGCCACAATGTTTCTAACTCTGGACATATCAATGATAAATATATTTTTTACATATCCATTTTACTTTATGTTTACAAAGCATTATAAAATGTGTATTTTAAATACTCTATCCTGATTGGTCTAAACAAGTCACATGACAGTGTTGATATTACAATATATCACCACTTCTTTTCAAAAAGTGGCAAATCAATAGATATCAATACACCACTAGAATTTTGATATTGGAATTTATAGCAGTAAATGTTGACCTTTTGGGAAACTGAAGTGTACATGACATATTGCATGAGTCTGAATTGGACACCAATGATTAATGAAATCATTGGTGCTAAAGTAGTGAAAAAAGCAAAAGTATTCAAAACGCACCATTCTGATCGCTATCCTCTGCTCCTTCTCCCTAAACTACAGCTTTTCTCTATCCCATTCTGAAAATAGTTTTAAAAAGATTTGGTTCACTCTTAAAAGAGACTTTGGTGGTTAAATAGATGTGTTGTTGCCGCTGCCTCTGGTCTATGTGCGTTCTTCTCCTCTTTTTGGTTGCATCTGCTGTCGCCAGTCCCACCCCCTGCACAGCTGTGTGGTCTGATGCAGAATATTTATAAAGGCATCTCGGCAATTCCTGCCGTACCTTTTCCATTGTACCTGTGTCCAGGTACAATGGTGTCATCTCTTCTGATGTGCCCTGCATTATTTTAAATTGTTTCTTAACACGGGTCCAGTAGTTCTCCATTTTGGCCAGCCGTAAACTGCAAAGTTTGATAAGTACGGGTATTTCATAATGCAAATAACGTCTGTCTAGCTACTATAAAGCGAGGGGGGGGGGGGGGGTATATAGCAATTTTTTAAATTTCAGTTCACAAAAGAAAGTGATCTAACATTGAGGAATAAAAATACACAATACCACATCCCTGTTTTTAAATATATTACCTTAAAAATCTGATGAGATTCCACTGACCAGTCATATCAAGGCTTTCAACGTGCACACCATTTACTGTATTACTAGCCCTATAAGTTCTACTCGGGCACATGGGTAAACACACTGAAAAGATCAAATGAAACAAATAAAGTGAGGATGTCTTAATAGAGGTGTGTGTTTTTTTATGATCAACAGGATCTATTGATGCATGTTGTTATTACAGTGGCTATGATGATGTAAGGCTGCTTGGGGAGTTGACATTCTGCCTGTGTTTTAGCCCTTCTACAGATTAAGCAAGATAAACTACATTAGATGTGCTACATCGCCCGTATTCCTGGTGATTTACATCAAATTGCTGAGAAAATCAAATCTGTTTCACTTCCTGCTATGCATCAATTTGCTTTAATCAATCTGTTCATATTCTCTGTCATTCCAGTTGATTGTCTTCTCTCCCAAGTCTCTGCTGAGACATCCTGAAGCCAGATCCAGTTTTGATGAAATTATAACAGGTGGGTTTTGTTTGACACCTGTTGATTGGCACATTTGATGTCATTTTGAGTTGTTGTGGTAGGAAATGATTCAACAGCCATAGTTGTATTTTATAGCAAGGTATAATAAGGACAAGGCATACTATCTACCATACTACCATGTATTTAAAATAAACAAGTGGACAGAGTTAAACAATTAGGCCAATGGTGACTGACTTATGGGACACCCAGGCTATATATACATTGAATTAATCAGTAACAAAATCGTTAAAAAAAGATTCTACAGAAATGTAGATTTTTTTATTTTTACTTTTCAGTTAAATGTTTTACTGGAGCATGGCCTTTACTGGTAAAGGCTAAAACAAAACTGACATAGACTGCATTTTCATGTTGCACAATCATTGGATCTAAATGGCAAATCAGAAATCAATCAAATTGTTGCATTTTTCTAAATGATCAAAAGCATTCAGTCTTAGCTTTTTTGGATTATTACGACCTTGTACACTACATTTAAGGAAGGCAATTTCTTTCCCAGTTGCAATAAAATGAGTCAACCAGCTGCCACCTGCTGCTCCAACCACACAGGCAAATGTGTACAAGGTTACAGTAGAAGCCTTATCCAATGCTGCAGATTAAATGTTCCCAGTTTAGTTTTGTTTTGTGGTGTATAGAGGTAGAACACTTTAAGTTACTGTGTTGAGTTAATATTTGGTACACAGCTGTATTCTTTCAGTGTATTTTCACTGCCTCGCTGTTTTAAAAGACCGCAAAAGATAGTCTTTACAAGCAATACTTTTTAATACTGTTTTCTATTATTTGTTGTCAAGTTCCATTACCGGGGTTGTCTAGTAAAAAAGTTTCACTGCCACAGATACAGAATATGTTCACAAAAAACCCTCTTTCTGCTTTATGTCTAAGGTTTTCTGTATAATGTGTTCCTGGTCCTCTTAGAAGCATGTATTGACCTTCTCACACTGTTGAGACCACTCTACAGAGAACTCTTTTCTGCAGGGCAGAACAGGAGTGGTATGGCATACTGATGCAGAAGTTTAAATGAAAATGTTGGATGTGATGTTTGACAGGGACCAGATTCAGGCGAGTGATTCCTGAAGAGGGACCTGCAGCACAGAACCCAGACAAAGTGAAGAGGGTCATATTCTGTACCGGAAAGGTGTATTATGAGCTGGCAAAAGAAAGAAAACAGCAGGATCTGGAAAACGAAGTTGCTATTTGTAGGCTGGAACAGGTAAATATGTCTGAATTGCTACGGTCTTTGATTGAGTACCTACAGAGCATTCAATTAACAAACCCAAACTGTATTGCTTTTTATATTGAATTCTGTTAAAGTACAGTAAATTATCTATAAAATAAGTTTACTGTGTTTCTGTAGTGCATCGTGTTTAATTCCTGTTCTGCCTTATCTTTTTAGATATCACCATTCCCTTTTGATTTGGTTAAAAATGAGACAGAGAAGTACGCAAACGCTGAACTTGTGTGGTGCCAGGAAGAGCATAAAAACATGGGCTACTATGATTACATCAAACCTCGTTTTCTTACAGTTCTGCAAAACAGTCGCCCAATATGGTGTGTATCATTCAGATAAAATGTCAAGCTTATCCTAAACATTGAATTTGTCTTTCCAGTTAAATGTCCACCATTTATCTAGAAGAACTACAGCAACACTATAATACAAGGGAAATAATAATTGTATTTTTATAGTAATTATGTTTGCATTCTACACGGAATGGCATTTTTTTTTTATGTATCTTCTAGATTTGTTTAATTACTGTATGAATGACCAAAACTGGCCATTTGATTAACAGAACTGTCTCTGTATGGTGCCATTTTAAACAACTTGCAGGAGGCAAACATTTTAGTTCTTAAGATAAATGCCTTTTTTATAATTAATATACTCAATTTTATTTCTAAGGTATGTTGGTCGTGATCCAGCTGCTGCCCCTGCCACAGGCAATAAATGCACTCACCTGGCAGAGCTGAAGAGGTACCTGGACACTGTCTTCAACCTGCAGGCATTTGAGGGGAGAAACTTCTAAAGTCCCTGATAATAACATAAGCTTATGCACATTGAATTAAAAACACCACCACAAAAACACTCCAAAGTGTGTTTGGCAAAATCTTTCAGGGACTGGCATTTGAAATAATTACTGTACCTTTTGTTGTGTCTAAATACCTTTTATATTTGTAATTCACCACGTCTTCATATTATTATATATTATTATTATTATTATTATTATTATTATTATTATTATTATGGTGGTTGTTGTTGTTATGAATAGTAGTAGTTTTAGTAGTAGTGGTTATAGTATTGTTAGTAGTATTGTTTAATAATGTAAAAGCACTTTAAATAATATTACATAGAAAACAGTACAACAATCAAAAGGCTGAATAATTCAGACCTGAAATGTTATTTATTTGTCTAATAACCTGTGGAAAAATCAGGGTAGCAAAAAAAAAAAAAATTAAATGTTCTGACGCAATATATATGCTGGAATGTAGTGTTTTTATAAACTAGCAAGTGCCAAGTTAAGCAAATGTAAAACTGTGTGTTAATAATTTTATGTTGTTGAGGATCAAAACAACTAGAACTTTGTGTTCATATCATGTAGTGGTCTGGTCTGGTAACCACACCATAGTCACCTCATAAGTTATTTTTAATATATTTTAAATGCTACTTAAATATTTTGGATAATATTAGTGGCTGTAGGTCTTACAAAGACACTACAGTAATAAATCCAGCTTTATATCCGGGATTGTGAGTGCCAGAGAATTCATTGCTTGCCTCCTTGTCAACAATTTTTCAATATGAGAAAAAAGAAAAAAAAACCACTTGATTTCATTTTTACATGATGCTGCTGTAGAGTTATAGAAAACTCCTGTGACTAAGTAGTACCTACAATTGCAGAGGATCATCTTGAAGTACAAACCTCATTTGACCTGCTGTGTTAAATATTCATATGTCATTTCATCTCACTACAGGAAAGGTGGATATTTTCTATTTCATTACGCTGGTACTAGTGAATATGACCACCTGTCCCTGACCCCAGAGTCCACTGTTAGGAGTAATGCATTCGATGCATTTTTGATGGATTGATTGAGATCTAGATGTGTTCCATTATGTGTTTGTATTTATTTATTTTATGAAAGGTGGTATCTGGGTCCAGTGTTCCAAGCATATAGAGTCCATCAATTGAATTATTAGAACAATTACACTGAAGGGACGGCTGAAGATGTCATACTGTAGCTTAAACGAAAGGAATACTAACAAAATGTTTTTAAATCAATTTTCTTACACCTTATGAGCTTTATTAATGTTATTATTGGCACCTTTTTAATTGTGCTGAGAATCAGTTTTTCTTCAGTATTTTTTTAATTTTTTTAACATTAATTCATAATATGCAAATAATTCAAACATAACCAAAATATCTTCAACACAAGAAGGAGTAGTGATAATATTGCTAGTGCTACTTAGTGGTAAGAAATACATCTAAAAAAGTAAGTGTTTGATATGCTGACTAATCTGCTTTGCAGTCAATAACAGGCTTTAACCCTGATTACACAGCTGAAATTGTGAAACAGTAACCAAAACTTACTGAAAGTAAGGCACGCAAACTAAGAATGTACCAGGTGTTCGAAAATTAAAATACATGTGAGGCCAATATAGCGAATGGAATTAGTGTGCAACATTTTAGATTTATGGAATTATTTTATTGGATAGAACTACTTCAATGCACATATAGGCATTGATTAGACCTATGACCAGTGGTAACCATTGGTGATACACAGCATTCACAATGTCCTGTATTACTCTGAATTCTAAAATAAATAATAAACTGCAAAGCAACAAGAAAGTATAACTTAGCTATATCCTTAAACCAAAATATATGCCCAATCCTCTGCAGAGTTTACTATCATTTGAATGGCTTCTAAAGTGGATAAATCGGGGGAGATGAAGTCAGGTGTCTAACTTGAAAGATAAACCAGATTAGGTTCAGGCAGGCAGATACATTGGATTGTTTCTAACACATACATTTATGCAATGTGACTACAGTAGTAATTAAAATGAAACAAACCATTAAATATTTGCTCTTCTGTCATCATTTTATTTGACATGACCAGTAGATAGGATTTAAAAATAATAATAATAATAATAATTTAAAACTTGTTTTAAAATAATTTCACAGTCTGAATTGAACACAAGATTTTACATCTCTGCTGAAGTAACAACAGACTTCAAAGCATCACCTGTTTGTTGTTTCAAGGAATAGGCTTGTATAGCATAGTTAATAAAAAAATACTGTTACAGGAGCACTGTGCTTTCCAATTGTGTTCTTTTCCTGTGCGTCATCACTTTAAGGTCAAAGACTGAATAGTAAAAACAGCCATTTATTGGAGACTTTTACAGAAGAGCAGTACATCAGCCTTTTATGACATTTTTTATACTGTGCCTTCAATTACTGGTACTCTAGAGACGGGGTAATTAGAGGAAATAAGCCCCTCTGTTATTTAGCATCTAAATGGACTCTTCCCAAAGGAACATCAACTAAAGAAATGCCAAAAAGGTTAGAGTGAGCAGCCTTTTGTAAAGAAAGACCGCTTTAGTCCTTTTTTTTAATTGAAAGTTTTTACAAACGCATTGTTGTGGGATTTTTCTTTGAATTGTCTAAAATGTCATAGTTGTGAAATAAAACCAAGGGAATGGCTTTGTGACAGTTTGAAATAATCCATTGCAAATAAAATGTCAAGCCCAAGCATGGTAATGAGAACAGCATGCTTTTTAAAACTCTTTTATGAGAGCATACTTGGGCTTAGTTCAACATTACTGCAGGCAAAAGTACTGTTAAGCACATTCATTTTGTAATATGGTTTGAAATCAGACAGGGAAGGGTGTGGAAATGTATTCAAATAATTAGTGTTTGTTTTTAAAATGTAAAACTAAAACAAAACAGTTGAAATGTAGAAATATAAAAAGTGTATATAACTACAAAAGATACAGCACGGAGTAATTACTTACTATTCAGTTTCAACAAGATTGTGGCACTGGAGCTTTAACACTGATTAGTTCTATCAATTTAAACATCATTAACAGACTACTTAAAAAATAACATTCACAGGCGCTTTAAGGAGACCAAAAGTTGGATATGCTTGTTTTTGGCTGCATGATATAAACCCAGCATTTCATAATAATCAGTCAAATTTTAACTTTATCACTTTGGCTGATAATGCTATAGATAGCATGAGTGTAAGAAGATGGTGAAACATCTTCATTAGAACTTCAGAGATTGTCAGATTGGTCAGTAAGCATTCAGTACAGCTGATCTATCCTCCTGACAGAGGGGATCTAGTTTGCCATCTCCTCCTGTTGAAAAATATCCACTAAATAAGGACATTTAATTGTACTGTATAGTATTATTTTTTTCTTAGCAGACATCCTTATCCATGGGGGACTTACAATTGTTACAAGATATCACATTATACAGATATCACTTTTTTTTTTTACATACAATGACCCATTTATACAGCTGGGTTTTTACTGGAGCAATCTAGGTAAAGTACCTTGCTCAAGGGTACAGCAGCAGTGTCCCCCACCTGGTTTCGAACCCAGGACCCTCCGGTCAAGTCCGGAACCCTAACCACTACTCCACACTGCTGCAGTATAACTACATCACTTTCATTACATGATACCACAATGTTTTATAAGGTAAGGGAATGCCCAAGTTGTTTTGCTTTGGTTTGTCTGCTTTCTGTCTGCTCAAAAGCACATCTACACATAAAGTTTCATGTGATTTGCGACAGACATTACAGAACTGCGGTTACGGTTGACACCATAATTGAAAGATTCTGCTATCTGATAGTAAACCTTCTAAAATGTTTTAGCTATATACGTTTGATAAACGTTATTGTATACATTTAATGTATCCATTTAATTTGTCCTACCAAAGTCAAGGTCTTTAATATTACAGTGAAAAATCTTCTCCCCGTTCACAAGAAGTTCCACTGTATTCCATTCTGGTATCTTCTCCAGGACACATCGATGCCCATCTTCAATTAGAGTAGCTATGAATTGTTAAAAATGATACAAGCTTGGAACATTAGCTAAATAACGTGTTACATTATATTGGTGAATATTTATAAGCAAAGCAATATATCAATTGTTGGCCATTCTGGAATTAGAGTCTACTCGAAACACACAGTATCACAATTTAGAGACACAATGCTAAGCGGTCACTTTTAACTGTTTTATCTGTTCTCCACAATTCTAAAAGCCTGTTCGTTTTTAATGATTAATGCATGAAGCTGTATACATTTTGCAACATGTTACATGTTGTAATACCACAAAACATAAAATCACAGTCTAGAATACTGGAGCTCTGTTATGTAACACTGTATACCTTTCGTTTATTTTTTAAAGTTATTTTCCCACTGCGGCAACTATTGCCATTGCACATCCCTAAATACGCTACTTAGCCTACGTTGCAGACCCTGCAAGCGGTAGGTTCTGTGTTCCACGGTGCCACAGGACTCATACGGACCAAACTTCACAATCACCAGGGAATTCCCAAGCATAGTAAAGGGTATGATAACAACAGAACCTTTTAAAACTATTAAGCACTTTTGTACCATATATAAAATAAACATGATGGTCAATCGAGTCATCCCTAGCAACAAAGACAACGTTGCTAAGGAAGTGAACTCACACAAGGTCCCCAGTGCATCTGTTACACAGTTTTTGCTGTCAGTGACTGCTGTTTGAAGGAGCTGTCTAAAATAAAAGTCTAAACATTGCACTTGCACATATTGCATTGTAAGAAATGAATGGTTTTGCAGTTAAACAACAACCTGTGCGTTAAACCTAAAATTGCTGTTTTAATATCCGTTTCCTGTAGTGTACTTACACAGAGTGTCATTGGACAATGCAGCAGTCCGGCTGTCCCCTTTTTGGAAAACCAAAAAAATCAGCAGCTTATAAGGGACATCTGAAAATGCTATTAAGTAAGAACAGCCTTTTAAAAACAAATCCAACACTTTACTATCCCAGTCAGGTATTTCCAAAAAGTTAAATTATCCATGAAATGATCAATGTAGACATTGAAAAATATTCTTATTAAACATTTATCTATTGATCATTAATTGTAGGCAGATTTTGATTGAGTGTTTTGCCAGCAATGTTGACTTAAGACAGATTGAGTCTGTTTGTTTAGAGATAGCAAAAAACAAACCAAAGAAAGTCGCATTTTCATTCTAAAACCACCCTAGATTTGATCACAGCAGATTCATGTAGACTAACTATCCAGTTACCATAAAGTCTTCGGAAATCTGTAAATGTATAAATCATTCCAATAATACAACAGGAATGCTGCCTTGGCAGAGCTAAGGATAAAAAAAGTAAATTATCTATGAAATCGTTGATTCGTTTCATTCTATTACGATCGCAAACATGCAAAAAGAAAAAATGCATTTCAAGGTGAACTGCTGATTGTTATGCAATGGTCAGACACTGCTATTTCAGGTCAAGCTTATACAAAGCAAAGGCAGAATAATAGTATTATGTTTAAAAAGATTTATGATTGAAAACAAAATGAAGTGGTTAATTAAACCAGTGAAAAACAAAGATCTACATAACAAAAGAACACTCAGAATGATTGAAGACATACATCCCTAAACAGGTACAGTAAGGGCATTGCTAGAAAGCATGGTTGCTTTAAAGATAATCTGCATTGATTTATTGGAGACAACTATGTTGTTGTTTTTTTCTGTTATGGCTGGTCAAATCACACTTTTGCGTTTTAACTTTTGAATAAAAAATAAAAACTGACACTCCACACCTGTCAATACTGTATGATGATCTCCATGATTTGGTCACATTTCCTAGAAGTGGTGGATCTGGCTTAACTCTGCTTTTAACAGTTAAAAGTCACAATATCACATGTCTTGGATAACGAGAATACAAAAAAAAAATAATAATAATAAAAAACATGACAAAACAGCACAGAGCAGCAGAGTACAGTAATAATAATATAGCAACAGGTCCTAGAACTATTTAGTAAAATAAGTAAGATAAGAGAAAAATAAATAATAAAAAAAACCTGTAGCAATATGTCCTTTAACTTATTGGATTGTGCCTCATACAGTTAATCAATCATTATTCTAATGGGAAGGTGGTCTGATCAGGATAATTAGTTTATGAATGTATTGCTTCTCATACATTCTTCTCCATCATTAAATAATTCTGGCAAGATTGTATTTATTGATTTCTCTCAACCATTTATTCTGAGGCTTTTTCAACTTTAAGTGCATTGCTCTTAATTGTATTAATACTTGTACTGCGATTCTTGAAATGTATTTTTTGTTGACGACTGTAAGTCGCCCTGGGTAAGGGCGTCTGCTAAGAAATAAATAATAATAATAATAATAATAATAATAATAATAATAATAATAATAATAATAATAATTGTTGCTCATTTCTACAGTGATACAAGGAGGTCTCAGGGCAGACTGCATCCTCATTTTGCATTGGTCCTCATCCTGTTTTTTGACCGTCTCCATCATGTTGAATTCAAAAGACCTTTTCCCATTAAAAATACAAATAACATAATCCTTAATTAGCCTCATGAATTGCTTGTTGCTTGTATTGCAGGAGTAAATATACAGTTTTGTGTCTCTATATTTTTTAGTCTGCTTTCACAAGAACAGAATAATTCACCAATTGCAGATGAAGTAGCTACTTGTTAAAGTTTCTTCTGGTTAAAAGATGTGTTCTGAAATGTTCAGAATATGAAAAGACAGCTCCATAGGCTCGCAAACAGTAACTGTAGGTCTGGAAACCGCCATGCGTCATGTTAGAATGTCACTTCTCTGCTGAAACCCAACCTGTTATTTTTTTTCCTTTTGTGTACTGTGCTGTGGAATTGCTTTCCACAGTGTAGGTTAAATAACCCTGTCTGTGCACAAGGAATAGGATCATTAATGTGAGGGATGCCAGTGTGATACAGGTACTCAGTTTTCTTAAGATAGTGTCCTTCCACCTGGAACACAATAGGCTGAGTTCCAAAACCTTTGTATTCCAAAGAGTAAATCAACTTGATCTTTATTTACTGTATTGATTTTACAAATATATATCTAAATCATGTATAATAATAATTTCTTAGCAGACGCCCTTATCCAGGGAGACTTACAATTGTTACAAGATATCACATTATTTTTTACATACAATTACCCATTTATACAGTTGAGTTTTTACTGGTGCAATCTAGGTAAAGTACCTTGCTTAAGGGTACAGTAGCAGTATCCCCACCTGGGATTGAACCAACAACCCTCCAATCAAGAGTCCAGAGCCCTAACCACTACTCCACACTGCTGCTCATAATAATAATAATTTTAACAAATCATTGACTATATGTAGAAATTAATCCTTAGCATTGGTGTCCTCCTATGTCCTGAGGGGTGAGGTCACAAAAAAATCCAAACTTGAAAAACAATTTGTTTGAATTGTTGACTTTGATTGTCAAAAAAGGTTTCTAGTTATTTAAATGTGTGTGTGTGTTTTTCAGAGAAGAGGCTTTTATCATGATTTCTCTGTTAATTAATTACCTGATCATGAGCATATGTCTGGAGTGTGGATTTTTGGACAGACAGCAATGAGCCTCACAGTGACAACAAATAGTGGCACATTAATTGTTTTACTGTATTGAAGGATATGAGCCAATGAAAGGAGTGTGTAATAAATGATAAACAAGATGTGGACACCAAAAGAATAAACACATTCAAATTACAAACTGCTTTTTGACTTGAAGCCAAGCTTAATATGAGAACCAGTCTCAAATCTACATTCAAATGGTCCTTAAATTCACTGGGCAATGTCAACTTGTATCTTCTGTAGGTGTTGGTTGAACAGTTATTTCTGAAAAGTTATACAACCTAAAACTGATTCAATCTTATGATTTAGCATGGTGTTCACTGTTACTGGGTGTACTTAAAAGTGTTTTCATTAAGCTCAATAGTATGTAAACAATACTGATGAATCAAATGCCTACTTAGAGATTACATTTCAGCTGTAAGTACAGTGATGTTTCAGTTATCCAAGATGAAAACAGGGTGCCTGTTTAGGTCTGGTTAACTGGAAGCCCTTTTAATTAAAAGGAAGGGAAGAGGGGGCAAGATCTTGGAAGAGCGGAACAACAAATGTATTTTTTTTTAACTTAAAACTAAGGCTTATAAGAAGTGACCTGCTAGTAAGAAGTATCATACCAGATGAAAAGTTAGCAGGTCCGCACTATAGTGTTAATGGCTGGCAGCAGGTAGTCTGCATTAGCTGCTGGCTTCTCGGTGACCAGTGTGTGACAATTAGAGATTAATAACAATGTTCCTGTTTGTCCCTCTGTGGGTGGCTGTGACAGAGACAAAATTATTCTTGGTGATACAGCTCCCTCCCGACCTGTGAGGACACAGTGTAAAGGGAACAGAGTGTCCTGGACTGCATGGCCTGATAATTCATTCCCAGGGTTAGATGGAAGTCAGCCATCTAGAAAGGGGGCTCAGTTGCGGTGCATTAAATCATTGCCCCAGAGGGAAAACGATGTGGCAACCGTGGATTGGAGGAGAAATATCAATTATTGGTCTAATTAAGTAATTTAGAGCACAGTTGGAACAAAAACCAGGAGGGACACCGGCCCTCCAGGACCGGAATTGCCCACCCCTGCTGTAGAGGGTAATGTGTGAACAAAATGCAGTTCTCATTTGTTAAATTTGTTGTTTCTATTAATTGATAATTTTTCAGTGCGTGAAGCCATTTTTCCACTGAAGAGTGTGATGTACTGTTTGAAGTCATCGTTGCGAAGGTGGTGTTCCTTCAGCATTATTGTGCAATTAATTCATCCTGACACCACTAGAGGCAGGTTAGATCCACACACTGCTTTCTCAAATTGATTGTTCAGTACCGTACAGCCTCAGGTACTTCACACACAGGTGTCCTGGAATCATTGGCATGAACCCCCTTGTCCAGAATTATTACGTAAAAATGACATTGATAACATTTTCATCAAAGTGTGCATGACATTACTTTTGGCTATATGCCCTTTTAATTTATATTCAATTGATACTGACGACTGATACCGATTCTCAATATCCTTGTGTGAAAGGGTGACTGAGCGGTGACGTCACGGCAGAAGCAGGAAGGATACTGACACCAGGCAAGTACTGCAGTTTAAAGGCGCTCGCGCCGTTTTTATTTTTAAATAACAAAAAGAAATAAAATATTTGAACAAAAAAAACACTGTGCTCACAGAGCAAAATAAAAGAGTAAACGAAAACAAATCTCGAACACAAAAATACAAACAAAGGTCAGGCTGGGCAGATTGCCTTCACTGTTCCTATGTTCTTTAAATCACGCTGCTCGCTCTCGCTCCTTCTCTGAACTCCCACAACAACCACCCCGAGCTAGCGAAGCTGCAGCCTTTTATATCGTGGCGAGGGGTTTAACTAGCTTGCAATAAATTATTCTATTACCCTCGGCCACAATCTGCACGAGTTTATTATTACTGTGTGGATGGGGCTTCCCATCCACGTTACTAAACACACAAACAAACGGCTATGCCGTCATTTAAAATACAAAACAACCGGCCGCCGTCATAAATATAATACAAAATCATAATACAAAATAAATACAAAACACACTGCACAGGGCGGAGGAGGAGACCCCGATCTAAAATAAATAAACAAAACAATGTACAGGGCACCTCGCCCTGTTACATATCCCCCTTGTGCAACGCACACATGGCCCCAACGGCCACCTCCCCTCAGTCTCAAAGTCCCGGAAGAGGGGAAGCAAGTTGTTTCTGGGGGTGGCCACGGTGGAATCTCTGGCACCCCCAACTCTTCGTGGGCGGCAGCTCCCTCTTCCGGGGCTCCTGTCACACACTATCCTGCCGCGAGAGGCGGCTGGGGAGCTGGTCTCCTGACCTCCCCCTTCCTCATGGCCGGCAGCTCCCCTCCGTGGGGCTCCGCCACCCAACTTCCGCAGCAAAACTGCTGCGGGGAGCTGGTCTCCTGACCTCCCCTTCTTCATGGCCGGCAGTTCCCCTCCGCGGGACTCCGCCACCCACCTCCGGCAGCGAAACTGCTGCGAGGGGAGCTGGTCTCCTGACCTCCCCTCCTTTGTGGCCGGCAGCTCCTCTCCGTGGGGCTTTGGCCACAGCGCTTCCTGCCACGGAAATGCGGCTGGGGAGCTGGTCTCCTGACCTCCCCCTTCTTCATGGCCGGCAGCTCCCCTTCATGGGGCTCCGCCACAGTGTAGCGACCCCAGGCGGAGCAGAGCGCCGGCGATCCCAGGCGAAGCAGGACCCTCGGCGACCCCAGGCGAAGCAGGATCCCTGGCGACCCCAGGCGGCAGGATCCCTGGCGACCCCAGGCGACGGCGGCAGCAGCGGACCCTCGGGAGGCGGCGGCGGCAGCAGCAGCGACCCTCGGGAGGCGGCGGCAGCAGCAGCAGCGGACCCTCGGGAGGCGGCGGCAGCAGCAGCGGACCCTCGGGAGGCGGCGGCGGCAGCAGCAGCGGACCCTCGGGAGGCGGCGGCGGCAGCAGCAGCGGACCCTCGGGAGGCGACGGCGGCAGCAGCAGCGGACCCTCGGGAGGCGACGGCGGCAGCAGCGACCCTCGGGAGGCGACGGCGGCAGCAGCAGCGACCCTCGGGAGGCGGAACTCGGGAGGGGAGCCCTGGCCATAGAGGCGCAGCGGGAGCTCCACTTCTCCCTCGTACCCTGCACCCTGTGCGAAGCAAAAGGCAGCCCCAGGCGATGCGGAGCAGCACGCAGCCCCAGGCGATGCGGAGCACCAGGCAGCCCCAGGCGATGCGGAGCACCAGGCAGCCCCAGGCGATGCGGAGCACCAGGTAGCCCCAGGCGATCCAGGCGTGGCATCCCTGGGCGGTGCGAGGCTGGCATCCTTGGGCGGTGCGAGGCTGGCATCCTTGGGCGGTGCGAGGCTGGCATCCTTGGGCGGTGGTGGAGGCAGAGGCAGCTCCTGCTCCTCTCCCTCAGGTGGTGGTGGTGGAGGCAGAGGCAGCTCCTGCTCCTCTCCCTCGGGTGGTGGTGGCAGAGGCAGCTCCTCCCCTTCTGGCGGCCAAGGCAGGGGCTCCTCCCTTCTGGCGGCCAAGGCGGCAGGGGCTCCTCCCTTCAGGCGGCCAAGGCGGCAGGGGCTCCTCCCTTCAGGCGGCCAAGGCGGCAGGGGCTCCTCCCCTTCAGGCGGCCAAGGCGGCAGGGGCTCCTCCCCTTCAGGCGGCAAGGCGGCAGGGGCTCCTCCCCTTCAGGCGGCGAAGGCGGCAGGGGCTCCTCCCCTTCAGGCGGCGAAGGCGGCAGGGGCTCCTCCCCTTCAGGCGGCGAAGGCGGCAGGGACTCCTCCCCTTCAGGCGGCGAAGGCGGCAGGGGCTTCTCCCCTTCTGGCGGCGGCCGTGAAACCAGCAGGCATGCTCCCTCTGCTGGTGGCGGCGATGGAGGCGAAACCAGCAGGCATGCTCCCTCTGCTGGTGGTGGTGGGAGCGACACGTCGTCCTCCCAAGGCGGTGGAGGTGGCACCAGCAGGAACTCACCCTCTGCTGGTGGAGGTGGGAGCGACACACAGTCCTCCCAGGGTGGTGGAGGCGGAACCAGCAGGAACTCTCCCTCTGCTGGTGGAGGTGGGAGCGACACACAGTCCTCCCAGGGCGGTGGAGGTGGAACCAGCAGGAACTCTCCCTCTGCTGGCGGAGGTGGGAGCGACACACAGTCCTCCCAGGGCGGTGGAGGTGGAACCAGCAGGAACTCTCCCTCTGCTGGCGGAGGTGGAAGCGACACGCAGTCCTCCCACGGAGGTGGAGGCGGAACCAGCAGGTATTCACACTCTGCTGGCAGGTACCTGGGCTGTGGATGTTCGCCTTCCCCTTTTGGGCTGTGGATGCACTGGCTCCTCCCTCTTGGGCTGTGGGACGCTCGCCTCCCCCTCTTGGGCTGTGGACGCACTGCTCCACCCTCTTGGGCTGTGGACGCCGGCCTCCTCCCTCTTGGGCTGTGGACGCACCGACTCCTCCCTCGTGGGCTGTGGACGCTCAGTCTCCTCCCTCGTGGGCTGTGGACTCACCCACTCCTTCTCCAGGTCCGTGTCCCTCTCTGCCTCCTTCTCCTCACCTTTTCTCCCTTGGCCTGTGGAGGTGATGGGGTCGGGACCAGCAGGCACTCTCCTCTGCTGGTGGGAATGGGCGCAGCAGGCACCCCTCTGACAGGAGAGGACAGTTGAGTGGGGAATGCCCCTGCTCACCGCAGATGGGGCACCAGCAGTCCTCCATGACCGCCCGGATGATAGCATCCCAGCTGCTCTCCGCTTTGTGGCCGCAGCTGGTAGCTCCCGCTTCTGGGGTCTCCCCGGGTACCTGGTCCTCACTCGCTTTGGCAGCCCACTCCTCTCCCTGGTATTGGGTGGGGCAGATGGCCACAGTGTGCCCAAACTCCCCACAACCAGGGCACCACTCATCTATCAGGTAGATAGGGCCAACATCCCCTGGTGGCAACTGTTGCTGTTGCTGCCGCTTTTGCTGCTTTCTGCAGCTCCTCCTTCCTCCCATCCTCTTTCCTCCCATCCTTCTTCCTCACCCTCCTCCTCACTCTCCTTTCTCCACAAGTGAAAAAAAACGAAAAAAACGAACGAAAAAACAAACAAACTGCAGTACCCTCTTCTGCCTGAGTCTAGGAGGCGCTGGTGATCCCACCGCTGCCACCACGTGTGGCAGGGTGACTGAACGGTGACGTCACGGCAGAAGCAGGAAGGATACTGACACCAGGCAAGTACTGCAGTTTAAAGGCGCTCGCGCCGTTTTTATTTTTAAATAACAAAAGAAATAAAATATTTGAACAAAAACACTGTGCTCACAGAGCAAAATAAAAGAGTAAACGAAAACAAATCTCGAACACAAAAATACAAACAAAGGTCAGGCTGGGCAGATTGCCTTCACTGTTCCTATGTTCTTTTAAATCATGCTGCTCTCGCTCTCGCTCCTTCTCTGAACTCCCACAACAACCACCCCGAGCTAGCGAGCTGCAGCCTTTTTATATCATGGCCGAGGGGTTTAACTAGCTTGCAATAAATTATTCTATTACCCCTCGGCCACAATCTGTACGAGTTTATTAATTACTATGTGGATGGGGCTTCCCATCCACGTTACTAAACAATAACAAACAAACGGCTATGCCGTCATTTAAAATACAAAACAACCGGCGCTTCGCCGTCATAAATATAATACAAAATCATAATACAAAATAAATACAAAATACACTGCACAGGGGCGGAGGAGGAGACCCCGATCTAAAAATAAATAAACAAAACAATGTACAGGGCACCTCGCCCTGTTACACCTTGGCACCTGTTTTAAAGTGGGACTAAGTTTATTGTGGCTGATAAAGTGCTGTTGACCTTCGCTTATATAGATAACTTTTGATGGAGGGGAAAACATGGGCGCTGGAACTGTACTGTGGAACTCAAATGTGCAATTTTGAAAGTGTTTGTTATAGTAAACAGTCATTTTCATTTAAAAAAGATATATCTGGTACCATACTTGGTTGAAGAAACATCTCAGTTTGTATTATTTTCCGGTAGTCTGTTACTCTCCTTATGTCATTTCACTGCAGCAGTGTGTTCAGGGTCAAAGCATGTCAGTCATTTGGGGAAGTAGCTGGTTGGCTAATGACAATAAAGAATGTGTTAAAGGCATGGGCTCACTCTCAAGGCAAAATGAACTTGCAATACTACATGAAAGAAAGGAAATGCAAACAGAGCTTGGCTTAACCTAGCATGGTAACAGATTAAAAAAAAAAAAAGAATCCATCAAGCACTTCTATAGGTCTAATGTATTTTGACAGCACCCCAGTGCATTATTATTGTGTGTACGTTTGTACAGTAGAGTAAGACAGAGGTATCTCCTTCACACAGCTGGATACAACCAATTCAGAAGTGAGGTTAACCACAGGATGGAACATGAATTATAATCAAGTCCATTTAATTTCTTCTGCACTCATACTGAAAAGCACTAAAGAAGATAACATCACCATAAATCAATACTGCGTAATTGCATAGCAACTTGTTTGCTTGCAGTGTCAGTGTTTACAGTTCTAACAGTAACAGGGCAAGTCCTGTCCCCACTATGGCCAGCACATAATCCAAATGCTTACTGTATGTGATAAAAAAATCCAAATATGTACCTCTATATATTTAAATTATTTAACCTGCTTTTTCGAAACAGATTAACACCCTTTACAATGATTGCTAGGACACAGTAACAAGTTATATAATGACAGAGTGCTGTCAGTTCTCAAACAACATCACCACTTGTAGACACCCTCCAATAATCTATTTCTAAAAACAGAACTGTGAAATAAAATTAGCATTTCAGTTGCCATCCAAAACCCTTGCTAAGCACTCTCACAAGTGATTAACAGTCCTTGTCTGACCTGGGTCAATGTCTTAATAAATGCTGTATTTCCCCAAATATTCCAACAACCTTTTTAAAATTCACTGATAATGCCAGGATCGCAGGCTATTTTCAATAGTTTTTGGGGGGGATATCTGTAAATAATAGGCTTTCAGTAATTGTCTAATGCATAATTTCTACATTAACCCATGCCGTGATGTCATTCTACACTGTACTAATAATAAACACTCACCGACTGGTAAAAATTAACATATTGAATTCAGGAAAACGTATTGGTTTTATTTGTGTCCACATGGAAGCCTCAGTATTTTTTTTACTTTGAATTACCTCAGGGGCTCAAAGTCATGACCTGGAATACAAATCACTCAATAAACAGCAGTAAATTATTTTCTAATCTGGAGAGGTTGCATTGCCACCAGACCCTGTTTCAGTGGGGTTCCCAAAGGATGGGAACATGGGAATGCTTTACTGTTTGACAGACTGTGACTGTCAACAAAGCTTCACTATGAGAAGATGGTACTTTGTCAATCAGAAGCTGTCTTCCAGGCTGTTACTGTACATACCCTGATATTACCACCTAACACACACAGATCAGCCTATTCAGTGGCTTTAGTAGTATGGCAATGATGGGTAGGAATATAGCTTCTATGATATTGCATATCATTTTCCAGCACAGGGAGATTTTACTCTATAGTAGTTTGGCATGAAACCAAAGACCCATCCAAACAAATATATAATGTATTGCAGAGCAATTATGTGGACCACATATTCTTACTTACAATGTGGGATCAATATCTTCCTTGTAATTTATTCTTAGTATTAAAAAAACAAAACAATGTTCTTTATCATTATGGTCCTTGGGAAAGAATTTGCAACATTAGATACACATATCTACAGAAACAGATTAAATGACTGCCAATACCCATATAAAATGTGATTTAAACTGATGAGGTCTTCCAAATTGGCATCTATTCCCAAAAGTGAATGTACTAAAATAAATGCAATCCAAATTGTATAGTTCCTTATCTTCCCCATGGGGGGTATCCTCAGTTTACTTTAAACATATTGATACATTGTTTCATCAATTTCAATGGAAGAACATCTTTCCATGCTGAGGTTTAGGTCCTGCTCCTGTATTCATTGATTTGCATTTAAAATAGCCACTCTATGCAATAGTATATTTCAAATTAAAACAATTAAGTATATGTCAAACAAAGAATTCTCTGTCTAAATTTTGTTTAATCAAAAAATATGCATTAAACAGCTATGGTGTATGACAATTTGGGGTAGATTTATCTAAAATTCCTTTACTGTTGCAATATATAGCCAGAATGATAGTAAGCTGTTTGGAGACTCCCAGTTTGTACATCGTCCAACCAAATATAAATATCACAGATCTGCTAAAGAGGAAGTAACAAATTAAACATCACCTTATTGTTTGGTCTGAAAACATTGGGCTATAACAACTATTTCCTTCACAAACGTGTGTGTCTAATGGCACATTGTACACTATTAATAAAACTACATTACATACATAGAAAGGCCAATACTTTTTGACAAGTTTTAAAATATGTTTTTTTTTTTTTCAAACGATATTGAATTCCTGTTCTCACCATAATCCATAGATAACCTTAACAGAGCCACAGTGGATTTCAGTGGATTGCAGTTCTATTGCTGTTGTTAAATATGTAAAAAGCTAGGAAACTGCTGTACTTTTTTTTATTACATGGAATGTAATTATCGTCTGCTGTAACATTTCAGAATAGAACAGCCTGTCATGTCTGGCAGTCCAGCAACATTATCAGCAATATTTATAACAGGCCCACATAAACACATTAGTTTAGAATGTATAAAACAGAAGCACCAGTTCAAAGAGGTACCCAGTAACATAACAGCGATTCTAAATGCCTAATTAGTTATTGACTGCATGTGGTAGCTCTGTTTTTTGGTTTTTGTTTTTTTTAAAAATTCATTAAAGAGAACATAATTATTTTTGAAGAATTCATATGGTTTTAACGCACTTGCATTACAGCATTATAGAGTCATGTATATTCAGAGGTGTATATGTTTCCTTACCACAGATCTTGTTTTCAGTGATAAACAAATGTATTGTACACAGTGTATATATACTGATTTTTTTTATTTTACTTAAACACGATTTTTTTAAATAAACACGATAAAAAAGATGAAAAATTCTAATGTACTAGAAATATACACATAAAATTAGTAGGTTAAATTAGAATTTTTTAACGTTTTAAAAAAAATGTGTGTGTATATATATATATATATATACAGTACTGTGCAAAAGTTTTAGGCAGCTGTGAAAAAATGCTGTAAAAAGTAAGAATGCTTTCAAAAATAGACATGTTAATAGATTATATTTATCAATTAACTAAATGCAAAGTGAGTGAACAGAAGAAAAATCTAAATCAAATCCATATTTGGTGTGACCACCCTTGCCTTCAAAACAACATCAAGCATCAATTCTTCTAGGTACACTTGCACACAGTTTTGAAGGAACTCGGCAGGTAGGTTGGCCCAAACATCTTGGAGAACTAACCACAGTTCTTCTGTGGATTTAGGCAGCCTCAGTTGCTTCTCTCTTCATGTAATCCCAGACAGACTCGATGATGTTGAGATCAGGGCTCTGTGGGGACCATACCATCACTTCCAGGACTCCTTGTTCTTCTTTACGCTGAAGATAGTTCTTAATGACTTTCGCTGTATGTTTGGGGTTGTTGTCATGCTGCAGAATAAATTTGGGGCCAATCAGATGCCTCCCTGATGGTATTGCATGATGGATAAGTATCTGCCTGTACTTCTTAGCATTGAGGAGACCATTAATTCTGACCAAATCCCCAACTCCATTTGCAGAAATGCAGCCCCAAACTTGCAAGGAACCTCCACCATGCTTCACTGTTGCCTGCAGACACTCATTCATGTACGCCTCCAGCCCTTCGGCTAACAAACTGCCTTCTGCTACAGCCAAATATTTCACATTTTGACTCATCAGTCCAGAGCACCTGCTGCCATTTTTCTGCACCCCAGTTCCTGTGTTTTCATGCATAGTTGAGTTGCTTGGCCTTGTTTCCACGCCGGAGGTATGGCTTTTTGGCCGCAAGTCTTCCATGAAGGCCACTTCTGACCAGACTTCTCCGACAGTAGATGGGTGTACCAGGGTCCCACTGTTTTCTGAGTTCTGAGCTGATGGCACTGCTGGACATCTTCCGATTGCGAAGGGAAGTAAGCATGATGTGTCTTTCATCTGCTGCAGTAAGTTTCCTTGGCCGACCACCGCGCTCACGGTCCCTCAACGCGTCTCGCTTTGTGCTTCTTCAAAAGTGCTTGGACAGCACATCTGGAAACCCCTGTCTGCCTTGAAATTTCTGCCTGGGAGAGACTTTGCCGATGCAGTATAACTACCTTGTGCCTTGTTGCTGTGCTCAGTCTTGCCATGGTGTATGACTTTGACAGTAAACTGTCTTCAGCAACCTCACCTTGTTAGCTGAGTTTGGCTGTTCCTCACCCAGTTTTATTCCTCCTACACAGCTGTTTCTGTTTCAGTTAATGATTGTGTTTCAACCTACATATTGAATTGATGATCATTAGCACCTGTTTGGTATAATTGTTTAATCATACACCTGACTATATGCCTACAAAATCCCTGACTTTGTGCAAGTGTACCTAGAAGAATTGATGCTGTTTTGAAGGCAAAGGGTGGTCACACCAAATATGGATTTGATTTAGATTTTTCTTCTGTTCACTCACTTTGCATTTAGTTAATTGATAAATATAATCTATTAACATGTCTATTTTTGAAAGCATTCTTACTTTACAGCATTTTTTCACACCTGCCTAAAACTTTTGCACAGTACTGTATATATTTATATTTTGTGCATAATAACATCAGAAGAATGTGTACTTTAAGGAGCATATTTTTTAAACTTTATTATTATTTATTATTTATTATTATTATTTATTATTATTATTATTATTATTATTACTCTTTTCAGTTCTCAAATGTTGAATGTGTTTAGTTAGGGAGGAGGGAGTTTCAGAGGAGGGAGGAGGTAGATTCAGAGGAGGGAGGAGGGAGAAGGGAGTTTCAGAGGAGGGAAGAGGGAGATTCAGAGGAGGGAGGAGGGAAGAGGGAGGAGGGAGTTTCAGAGGAGGGAAGAGGGAGATTCAGAGGAGGGAGGAGGGAGGAGGGAGGAGGGAGTTTCAAAGGAGAGAGGACAGAGGAGGGAGTTTCAGAGAAGGGAGAAGGGAGTTTCAGAGGAGGGAGGAGGGAGTTTCAGAGGAGGGAGGAGGGAGGAGGGAGTTTCAGAGGAGTGTGGACGGAGGAAGGAGTTTCAGAGGAGGGAGGAGGGAGTTTCAGAGGAGAGTGGACAGAGGAGGGAGTTTCAGAGGAGAGTGGACGGAGGAGGGAGTTTCAGAGGAGGGAGGAAGGAGTTTCAAAGGAGAGAAGACGGAGGAGGGAGTTTCAGAGATGAGAGGATGGAGGAGGGAGATTCAGAGGAGGGAGGAATGCATTTCAGAGGAGGGAGGAGGGAGTTTCAGAGGAGAGATGACAGAGGAGGGAGATTCAGGGGAGAGAGGACGGAGGAAGGAGATTCAAAGGAGGGAGGATGGAGGAGGGAGGAACGTGTTTCAGAGGAGGGAGGAGGGAGTATCAGAAGAGGGAGGAGAGATGATGGAGGAGAGAGTTTCAGAGGATGGAGGAGGGAGTATCAGAAGAGGGAGGAGGGAGTTTCAGAGGAGAGAGGAGGGAGTTTCATAGGAGGGAGGACAGAGTTTCAGAGGACGGATGAGGGAGTTTCAGAAGAGGGAGGAAGGAGTTTCAGAGGAGGGAGGAGGGAGTTTCAGAAGAGGGAGGAGGGAGTTTCAGAGGAGGGAGGAGGGAGTTTCAGATGAGGGAGGAGGGAGTTTCAGAGGACGGAGGAGGGAGTTTCAGAAGGGGGAGGAGGGAGTTTCAGAGGACGGAGGAGGGAGTTTCAGAAGAGGGAGGAAGGAGTTTCAGAGGAGGGAGAAGGGAGTTTCAGAGGAGAGAGCACATAATGACTCCTTTTTGTCAGCTTAGCTGTCCGGCTCATAGTTAAGGATTAAAAAGTTTAGGTAGTACTCCTAGACGGAGTTAGGTTTTTGTTTGTTCATTTGTTTTGTTTTGTAAGTGAAAAAAAAGACGCACAGACACTGCCCTGTTTCATCTGAACTGTGGGTTTTTTGAGTACTTCTTTTTAACCCGAGAAGACAGTGTGACGGTCCTGCACGGTGACAAGACACCCATCTTGTCACAATATATATATATATATATATATGTGTGTGTGTGTGTGTGTGTGTGTGTGTGTGTGTGTGTGTGTGTATAAAACAAAACGCAAAGACATTCCTCATCCTGATTTGATTTATTGTCAGAAAGGACAGCATATCTTTACTTTAAACATCCAGATGAAAATACATCAGACAGAAATACACTACTTGGCACCATAGACGCAAACAACAATGTATATCAAGAAATATCACCCACTCTAATAAAAAATGCATCTAATTACATATCATCTATGTTACAAAAATAAAATATTGCTAAAATTCTACATCTATTGTTGAAATACAGTATGAAGGATCATTGACAATGTTGTACTGGGTGAAGTAATCTTGGTGGCTCATAATTTAATAAACTGTAAAACCAGAAATGTTTGCAGTTTTCAAACTCTCTACATGCCACACAGTTTGCACAACATAATACGTACAGAACAGCTTGCCACACATCACACTTATAGACATAAGTGTTAATGGACAGTGGTATTGCACCTTCCAAATTACATTTTGGTATTAGATTTTTCATTGTATAAGGATATAGTGGACGAAAATACAGCACAGTACTTATAGCATCTAAATAATGGCTTATCACATTTGTATGGCAAACCCTTTCTCGATGTCTATGCTGTATACCTATGGTACACATTTTAACATCACTGCATGTAGGTCGTGGGGTTTTGTTTTTACATGATAGCTTTGATTTTGTATGTACAGCTGTGATGTGCATGTTACTGACATTTTTTTTGTTATGTTTGCCAATTAAATAAAAGTTAGCAGTGTAAATCCTTAATACACCAAAAAACGGCAAACATTTCATGCTGCAGAAACAGCCATAGGTGAGCATCTGCCAAGTACAGCTGCTGCAGACATTTTATTGCTTTGCATCCTTATTAATGACTCAGTTTTCTATAAATATAACTCTGCGCCATTCTGTTATCTAGCAAATAAATGAATGCAAGTTAAATAAATAATGTGCCATCTTGTTATTGCATTCACTATCCTCAATAGTCAAATAGGAAAACAAGAAGAAAGACTTTTTTTCAGTGTACATTTTATGTAGCATTTAAGGCATGGCTACATTAGCATACTTTTTTTACAGTACAATAAAATATAGAACAGTGAGGAGTACTTGGGTTTTGAAATAATTTTTGCAAAGCAAATCAACTGTAAGCTTTTATATAAAATAACTAATGGTATGTGATCTTGTATTTTGGTTTATATGGAGAAGTTAGTGTCCAGATATGACTCTTATGAAAACAGCCTTTAAAACAAAGCCATTTCAAATAGAAAATCATCATGAAAATATATAATGGTTGCACACAACTTGCAATTTCTAATTGAATTCTGCAGACCATTGTAAAGCAGGGTCATTTTTATATATTATAAAAATAAGTAAAGTTTTAGGTACACATCTAATACCAGGTGACTTCCAGGTTTACATTGGTACAGGTACAAACTGAGGTAGTACTACTTTTCATGAGCACTGGGATACCTAGTTGTCTCATGCCTCTTTACTTTAACACACACAGATTGTAAGATTGAATCTGAAAAATGCTGTTTTTATGCTTGACCCTTTGTAGTCTAATTTATTTGACCCTTGACCTAACACTGGCGAGAATGTCAGAATGATTTGTTTTGAGGACTGATTCATTCCAAATGTCAGGCTACAAGAGATATGCTACATATTTCTGAAGTGACATTTACTTTGAAATAGGAAACCGACAGACTGCAGAATTCAATTGGAACACTATATCATATATCCTATGTTCAGTAATTATTAGCTTGCATAGGTAGATATAAACATAAATATGATTTGTCATTTTGAAAAAATAAATATGTAATAAATAGTTATTTCTTATATTATCTTCTCATTCATTAAAGCTATATGATTTACAGGAAACACAATGGAACTGACTGAAAGCCATTTTACTTGGCTTCTATATTAGCAGGCAAAAATTCATTGCTGCTAGCTTTTCTTTGTTACAATCTGCTACTGTTCAGAGCTAATGCACTTACATACAGCTTGACAACTCTATATTTTACAACATTTGTTTTACATATTGCACAAAATACATACCACGTTAATCCAACTTTATAGGATATTACAGTTAGTGCTGTATGCAACAAATTGGACAGTATATCTACACCTAAATTCAGAGACAACATTTTTTGTGTAGTATGGAGTAGGAAGGATTTCTATTTCCAAACTATAACTTATATCATGCATCAACAAGCTAATTATCAAAACAGCAGCAGGCAGATACACAGAAGAACTGCATTCAAAAGTTGGATGAATGTACTGTAACATCGTGTATATCACCCTTATGAAAGCATGAATAGTTTTAGGAGGAAAAAAACAGGTTAAAATATTACCTGTATCCCAAATCAGCAGAAACCATCCTTATAATGCATAAATGAGTCCTGTTTTTATGATCAATGTCATTCTTTACTGTTGCTGCAGGAGGTATTGTTAAAGTAACATTTAATTGAACAGTTTCTTTATAAATTGTAAATAACTAGATAGTTTATATTGCACCACTCACATGGTAAACACACAACACAACAGAGAGAAATACAGTACCCTGGATGAAATGTTGACACATATATACCTTTCTACTTTAACATACTTTTTTTGGTTGAAATGTCACAGATATATATATATATATATATATATATATATATATATATATATATATATATATATATATATATATATATATATATATATATATATACATGATATTGTATATTACATGACATGAGAGTGTAAATTGTATGCTTTGTACTTAAACTAATATTTAAGGAAAAACATAACACAAATAACACATCAATAAAAAAAAATCCTCTTTGGTAGTCAACATCATGTGGATATAACCTTTCGCTCAACTAGTGTTAAGGTGCATTACCTACAGGTATATGTAAAGTGCTATAATCCATGTATATTATTTCATTTGAATTACTATGCACTAATGTTAATAAAAACTGGTGGTTAGCATACTAAAATTGACTAGTTTTACTGTAGGTACATTTAAGTAGATTTTATTAGTGCATATGTTCACTATAAGAACCGGAAAGTTTGACACTAAACTTTTAAGCTATACCATGGTGCATATGTTACTGTTAAAGTTAGACTTTCTGAGATTATCCAACCCAAATTGATACATTCCAATAAATAACAACATAACCCTTGTTCTAAATTACTTTTAACTTTTAAATTACTTTTAAACGTAATACATATACTTGCATGCTGGTATGATAGTAATACCAATGTACTTACCCATTACTTTATATACAATGACTAAGCCATTAAGCTTTGCTTCGAATAGTTCTTAAAGCCTTTTTTTTTAAAAATATATCAATTTAACATTTAACAATTTTATATTTTAAATTGTTAATTCTTTTTTTTTTTTTCTACACCCTGCTCCAGCTAATCCAATCATTTTGTACTGAGAGATTTCTTGTGAATTGGAATACATTTGCATATATAGTACAGTGATATAGTTATATCAGCAAACTAGGTCATTCCACAGAGGCTGCAGAGGTTGATGCCCTGGGCGGAACTGGGTGATTTGACATGTATAAACCCAGAACAGTCTTTATTTAGAAGACAACATGGCCTTAACATTCAGCCTTGATGCTGAAAAGCAATATGGTCCCATTACTGATTGGACCCACCAGATCAGTGGAAGAAATTAATGAATAATTAAATAAATACACAAATGCTATATATATATATATATATATATATATATATATATATATATATATATATATATATATATATATATATATATATATATATATATATATAAATACATCAATAATATATACAGTACAATACAGAAATGTATAAAAAGCAATGCCCTATAACGTCTATGTTAACTGTATAAAGTCTTGAAAAAAAGAATTTAAAAAAAGAACCATGATTTCTTGCACGCTTTAGTCAGTATGTACAACAGAAGTATGGATAAGCAGATTTAGTTGTCAGGAATACCTGAACAGTAAGGTGTTTGGGTTTTACGATATTATATTATGATTTGCTTCCATTTTTTACATGTTTGTCTGCTCCTTCCTTTTTATCAGTGGTCTTGGCTGCCATGTTATACTTACTGCACAAATCTCTCATCTCAACAAGGCACTCCTCTATGGCTTTTGCAAAGACAGTGGAACAGGTTTCCTTACAGTCTCTGAAACTTGAAATGCAGAAGATGATGTGATCTGATTGTGGGTTGTAGCAGGCACCATAGCCATTGGGGACCACAGGACCATAGCAGCAGAACATCTCTACTGTGGTGGGAACCTGCAAAACACAGGGAAGCAAGGTTGATTTCAGATTGAAAAGGCCCTGGACTAACGTGAGGTTACATCAATCAAGTTTATTAATGTACTGGTATTATGATGAGGCTAATTAAACCATGCAGAATAAATACATTTTTTCACCTGAACAAACGCAATTTAAGATAGATTATATACCTTTTTAATATTTAGAGAAAACTCACTTGGCTTGTTGAAAGGATAAAGCGATTGCTTTTTAAGAAAGTTTCATCTGTAAATATCTCTGGCTTCTCCATCTTCAGCTCATGAGCCATCTCTCGAAGTCCAAGTAAGTGATTGTCAATTGCCATTCCAGAAATGGACTAAAAATAATGAATAGATTTTTTTTTTTTAAACCCATCAATTTGATTCATTAAACTGTTAGCCACCAATTTTACTCTAGAAATCCCTAACAAAAAATATATTATTATTCAAGAAATAATATGAACATTTGGTACAGAATTGTTAAGTGCATATAATTAGGAGCTACTCCTAACAATAATATATTATGAATAGTGATAGCTTCATTAAAGGGACAACAGTGTTACGTTCTTCTTTCATAATAACATCTAAAACAGACATTCTTAAGCTATGACTTTACATATCTTTTAATCTGGGAAATAGTTGGTGTTTGAGAGACAATAACACATTATGGTTCCACGTGATGATTTTAATTAGGTCATTTATCATTATGATTAATCAAATTGTCAGTCTAGATGTGTACAGAACAGCTTAATATAAAGTGTATCAAATTAAAGGAGATAAACCTTAATGATCCATAAAACATCTTTCTTAATAATATTCATAAATAAAGGAATACTAATGTTATTCCTACTTACAAGGATAGTGTAATTGGTCTGAACATTAATTGCATCCCAGAGTCTTTGCATCTTTTCAGAATCCTAGAATTTAGAAGAAACCAATAAATGCCATTACACATTTCCTTACCAAATTCTATTGTATTGTGTTTTTCTTCATTTAAGCCACATCACAAATACAGAACCTTTGAACTTAATGTATATAAAACCCTTTTTTCTCAAATTATGATGTTAAATTGTACATCTATTTTAGTATAGCACCTTAAAATGCAAACAAAGGTGAAATGGAATTGACCAAGAAATACATACTGGTACTGTGGATTTTCCATCAGTCATTGCTTTCGCAAATTCTGATGCTTCATAAGTAGCTGACCGGATGTTATCCACTCTTCCCTCCAGAAAGCGGCGTATGGAAGCACTTTCATAGGTAGGAACTTGCTTGCCATGGCATCTGTAAGTAAAACAATATGTATAGTCCCCACTCTTTGGAAGAGGTTTGCCATAAAAAGCTGTGTTATAATGTTCTTGAAGTTTTTTGTCGTGAGATATTAAGGGAATGGAGGATTAGGAAATGGGCTAATAGTCAGATACCCATTTTTATCCATTTTCGATGTGGCCCTGTTCATTTCCAAATTTGGATCTTTCAAATCCCTAGTCACTATGATCACATCTGCCTGAACTCACTAAGCCCTTGGGTTGGATTTCCACAACTGCCACCATGAAAGCAACTATTGCTTTTGTGAATTCCAGCAACCTGACTGTGAAACACTTCATGCAACTAATTGCAAAATTATATCCAACTTCAGTAATTATGCATTCCTAAATTCCTAAGGCTTGGTGCATTAATACTACAAGATAATAACTAAACCAGTGGGGTCAGCTTACCTGTAAAATGCCAGTTGCAGAGCAACTTGGATGTAAGCATCTGGACTCATTCTTTGCTTCTTTATAAATTCTTTGCCATAAACTTTAAACTTGTGAACATTTAGGTCCAGATTCCTAACCAACCTAGAAAATGTGTAATCATAAAGAAAATTAAAACAATGGATGGTTTACTAAATGTCATAATGCTGATGGTGTTCAGTGCATTACTTGCCTTTTGATTCTACATTAAATTCTCAATCTGACAAGTGCACTGAGAATAACAGTTTACAATCAATGCTTTAATTTATTTATTTGTGCAAACAAGATGAATCTGTAGTTTCAGGCTCAAACAGCAGTCATAATGTAAGAAACATTTCAAGCTAATGTGAAAGCTTCATAACATACCTTTGTAACTTATCTGCTGAAGAAGCTAACAGCCCCTGAACTTCAGGAGAACATTTCCAACGTAATTTTCTAGGAGCAGAAAGTTTGCAAACACTATCAGCTCTAACAAACTTAGAAGGGCTCCCTTTCCTGTAAAACATAGGCAGGTCATGTTTAATCAACATACTATGCTGGGTGGAACCTACAATGCTTTGACTGTTGGATCTGGAAAGTTTTCTTTATCATCGAATGATCCCCAGTGGATTATAAAAAGATCTGCTTTTTTCCTGTAAAGATTTATTTGAAAATAACACTTTGTAGCATGCATAACACCTTCATAAATGCTTTATTAAACTGTGTAACCCATGCAAAATGCTTCATAAATACGTTGCACATAACATTCTTAGAATAATCCATTGCAAGTCTTATCATCTTAATGTTACAAATAATCAAAGACATGCTGTATCAGTCTGCAAAGTGCATAAAAGTTTTTTTTTCCAGTGTAGTTTCTAACGCTTTTTTGTGAATAGCTTAAAGCCATATTAATGATGAAAAGCTAGAAATAAACAGCTCAGAATGCTTTCATAGATGCAGTTTTGTTGTTTCTTACTAGTTTCATAAAAGAGTGTTTTTCCCCCTTAGTGTCAACTTCAAATTAAGTGTAACTGTTTTGTTGTGCTATGAGCAATACTGTCCATGTAACAAAACACAAATGAATGATGAAAATCCTGATGAAAAATGTTGCTTACATGTAATTCAGAAGATGCTCAGTGCACTGTACTAGTACAATTCCTTCAAAAGGGGAGTGTTCACAAACAACGCCACAGGTCCCATCCATTCCTATAACAAACTAAAAGAAAAAATATATAGTTTTAATTTACGTACATCATTTTAAATCTTAAATCCACAGTATGTACTTGTAAAATGTAATTGTGACACTTGGACATACAGGTGCCTCCATATAGCCCCAGATTACGATACTTGCAATAATTTACCATGTGGACTGATGGACACCTCCATCCGTCTCCAGGAAAAATACAGTGTGCTGCTGAGCTACATACATTATAATATGCTTTGTCTCCAGCTTTAAAAACATTCTATACTATTGTATATCCTCACCTGCATGGGTTTATCATACCAGCGATTGCCACTGTTTTTATCATAGCCCCCTCCATGTAACATCTGCAGAGCTCGATTGGTATCAGTGAGTTCATTCCCACTTGGATCGTCCAAACACACCAGACATAGGCATCGCTCAATCATGTCTAGTGAGTCTCTATTGGTAGAATCTGGAGGAAAAAAAATATATCACCAAATTTTAGTAACTTAGTACAAACAGATAAATTGTTGAAGATGTTTACAATTATGGCAGCTTAAGATGTTTTGCAATATCTGTGAATAAAACATTTGTATTTCAGTTGTATTTTCTCAAAACTGCTTGTCTTTACAGCACATCACCACTCAATAGAAGATGGATACATGTACTAGTAAATGAGATGCCTTTAGGGTTCAGATGTAAAGAGGCTGTTGGTTTGTACCAAGGAGATAGTATCTAACCTTTCATGATTACTGCCCTGGATTCAGCCCATTCAGTTCTTCCATCGGATGTTAGCAGACCTATGGGTGGAAGGCGTTCTTCTTGATTCTCTGCCATTTTAAGTATTTTCTTTAGCTGAGTGAATAAATCTCTTTCGCTGAGACGTCGAAAGTTTATCACAACATCTAAAACAAAGAACTAGACAAAGAAAAATGTTGTACAACAATTATACATAATTATTAATACTAATAATAACGTGTCTGTGACGGTCATCCTCCACCTTGTCTGGGTATTCAACATTTGAGCTATCTAAAACATCAAAAACCAGATTGCCATGACCTACATTTCCAGTGGTTCTCTAGATATCAGTATGTAAAACTCTAAATTCGACATACAGTACATACAGTACTGTAGGTACCAACATACATATTAAGTTGCCTCCGCTATAAAAAGAGACAACTCTGAAAAAGATTCTACCTCTGTGCTTTACATTTGCCATAGCAGATGATATATGAACTAAAGAGTGGAGTGAGTTTGAGCAAAGCAAGTGGGCAGTGAAAATCCAACAATTTTGTTTTTGAGGAACCACTTTAACCTTATAGTCATTGCTTTTTTGCATTAAGGCAAAGCACAAATAGCACAGTATCCTAACTAGGGCTCCCAACTAACTCTGCATGAATGATAGTTGAATAACCCAGTGGTCGGCTAAGAAGGAAATGGAAATAAAAATCAAGTATGCGGCAATGGTTTTGAAACCCCAGATGAAATGCTGGCATTAATCTGACATGCTCAAGCAATACATTGCTTTTGTCTCTGTCAGAAGCGTTCCAGATAAAACCTGGGAAATTTAATCAAAGACAGCTAAGTTAGATGCACTGCTGTACCCCAGAGAGGGCTTCAGATATCATGGATACATTTGCACTCACATGTTCTCATTCAAAGTCTATTTCATTTATGAACCCTGGGTTTTCCCAGTTCCAATAGACTGAAGTCATGCTGTATTTTTTGTTAATAACCTGTTCTCTAATATAAAATATAGGCATTGTACTTAAAAGTTATACATATGCAGCCAGATTTAAGCATTTTTGAATAACAGAAGCTGTAAAACGTGCCAATCCTCCACCTCAAAAATATAAAGGCTTTTGCAGAACCTTACAGAGATTAAGAGGAAATTCGTTGGTAGTACTGAAAAGAAATGAAGACATGAAAATGTTCATCTAACATGTAAATTTTCTGTCACACCTTGCCTGGTTTCCATCATTGCATTGGTTTCTATTACTTATTCTGCTTTGATCATTATATTTATGTTTTATTTTTATTTTCATGAGAGCTTTGTGTCAACTGAGCTGCTTAAAAAGGTAGGTGGTTCTTCACAGACCTAAATTACTCATTTCATTTAAGAGGCAAAATGGGACTGAACCCAAAACTTCCATATAAATTATCTAAATTGAATTGGTATAGCCTGATCTTTTAGTCAGTCAAAGCACCAGTTTTTCCTGCTCTATGCCATGATACATCACAAACAACCCCCTTTAATGACATAATCCATTCAATAACGCTATGGTTGACGTCACCTGCTTGAAAAAAAAACATGCCTTTCTTCACCTGAGTAATGTCAGTTCAAAACAGTGACTGTTGAATGAAAATGCCAACGGACTAATTGGACACTTCAAGTTGGATTTAATAACTTATATATTAACATAAGGCAGTACAGTATATAATGGAGTTATAGGACAATGAATGTCTGCATATGGGACGTATAGGCTTCGTTCTCAGTTCCTCAATATTCCCTCATGCACAGATGCTTGTCATCCAATAACCCTAGTGGCTTCTCCATATGGGTCTCATGATTCAATAAAAATCACTTTTTAACCTCGCAAGCGTTTTATACGAAAAGATCCTGACCTGGTTTTTGCATGCTATAATAATATGTTCTGGCTCTGGCATGACACTGTTCTTCTCGGCTACCAGGGTGTCCTTCTTGTGGCCAGGCAGGCGGTAAGATGAGAACAGTCTGTAGTATTGCTTCATGCAAAGTGGAGTCCCTGCCAGCTGCCCTCGTGCATAATCTATAGGCAGGGCATGTCTGTGACCAAACAAACAACAAATGTAATAAGTTACACAAGGCTTCCAACAAAGACTTCCATCAAAGACGGCAACAAACGTTTGGGGTTATGGTAGAAGCTTCACTCTTATAGTTTATCATGTCATCAGAACCCCTCAATAGAGTTACAGCCCTATTATTTACAACTATAATTTAAGCATCAGAGCTCATTCTTTTGCTTATGTATGAATTCTTGGCCTTGAACTTTAAACTTGTAAACATTAAAAAATATATTTGTATCCAAATAAACTGTTATTCCATGAAAAATAATGATTCTGATTTATGCCAAACAATATGACATTAACATATGGAACATATTTAAATACAAATAACACAAGAAATGTAACTTACACATCAAGTAAAGCTTTGTAATCTAAAACTCCAGAAATTAGATGAGCAGAAAACCTGTAAAACAAATGTTTAGGGGAACAATCTCTGTTAATTAAACATGGGAGGTTATTACTGCAATCTCTGCATTGTGTACTGTTAATAAAATATGACCTATTCAGCTGCTTTCTTAAAAGGTAAATAGCATCTAATGACATTTTAAGTGTTATTACTCCAATTAAGATTATAACCTCTCTAGTTAGCATTTTAGATAAATTCACTGTTGTCTGTTGACTTTTAAGAGACAAGACAAGCAGGTGAAGGGAAGGAAGTTGAAATGTCACAGAATTACATTACAGTTTTGAACAAGGAGCTGAAAACTGTGAAGGCAAGTCCACAGCTACAAGTATATGGGAAATCATTTGATTTTAATATAAAAACAACTAGCCTTGGTTAGTTGCACAACGTCACAAAAAGGCGGTCTATTTATTCAGAGACTGAGCCTTACAAAAACATATACAACACAACTGATGGCAACCTTCAATTCTACCTAACATAGGTGCCATAAAGAATTCCATTACCAGTGCAGCCCAAGATATATGGTGGGCGTTGATGTTATACATGGGTGGACAGAGCCTAAATGGGACTTAGATTGATACATAAGCCTCCACATAGACTATCTTTAAATGCATGCCATGTATTACCTTCTGATTATATCTCTAAGGGTTCAGAGAACAAGTTCAAATTTATTATCTATGAGCACAAAGCTCTCTGACAGTCCAGAAATCATTCAGGCTGTACATTTGTACCAAACAATGTAGCATCTCTCTCTCTCATCCTCTCAATGTCCTTGCCTTCCAGAATGGAAACACTAATGTAATTATGGTTAAATTACAGGGATATGCTGGGGTTTGCTCTTTGGAAGGCAGAGATGATAAGTGTGTCAAGTTACAGGAACACAGATATAGAAGCTTCAACTCTGATGTTTTACCTAGTCCATCAGATTGTTGTACATGGTTAAGCAATAGAAAGAGAAGGGTGCCTTAAGGATATTAAAACCAAGCCCCAGCCCCCTACGCATTGTGAATACATCATGTGTCACAGATGTGTGATGTGTCAAGCAACAGACTAAATACAGGATAACACTAAGATAACGTTGATATGATTGGTATTAAGGAAGAAGAGGTACCTGAGAAAGTCATTTTGATCATGGAAATTCTGTTGTGGGAAGACTATAGCAGGGCTGGAGTTCACAGGAAGAGCTAACCTGTTATTCAGGTACATGTCCTCCAGCCAATAGTCATATACCTAGGAAATTAAAAACATGCAGCGCAAATTACATGGTTTCTAGGAACATGATCAATAATAATTAAGGGGAAATATACCCTTTTAGAATTACTGTATATATTTATTTAAAAAAAAATGCCATGTATATGTATGTATGTGTTGGTTGGTTTAAAAAGGGATTATTCATAAGCTTTTTTGCATTCTAAAACAAATACCACATAGGCACACTGACAATATAAATTATAAAATGACTTGGATGAACAGAGCACTCTGTTACACTGATCAGGTCATTGCTTAAACTGAACACACTTTAAAGACTGAAATATTTCTAAGTAACTGTCATAGTTATTGATGTTATGAGATTATATAGAGAAATCTGAAATCGATATAGTTCACAGTTGATTTAAACAATACGTTTTTGGAGTACAAAAGCCTTAGGTGGTTAAAGTCCAGGGCTTGAAACCAGAAGGTCACCGGTTCAAATCCCACCTCTGCCACTGACTGACTCACTGTGTGACCCAGAGCAAGTCACTTAACCTCCTTGTGCTCCGTCCTGCGGATGAGATGTTAAATCAATGTCCTATTGTCAGTAACTCTGCATCTAATGCACAGTTCACAGCCTACCTTTGTTAAGCGCTTTGTGATGGTGGTCCACTATGAAAGGCGCTATATAAAAAATAAATATATTCTTATATTATATTATTATTATATTTTAATAAGAATCTGTTGTATTTGAAATGCCAGGAGAACACTTGCTCATGCATTGTTAAATAATTAACTGTATTCCTATTTATTAACTTTTATTAATTAATGCATGTGGGATACACAGATATTTAATAATATGCTAATAATTTTATAGCAAAAAGCATTCACATATTTAAGCTAATTCCAATTTTATTGGATGTTAAAAACTGGTCTCCTGTTTTTACCTCTGTTTAAAAATCATGGCAATTGCTGTAGTTTCTATAAAGGCTCTTACCCAGTTTTCAGTTTTCTCTCTCTTTTCTAGCAGCTTTTGTTGTAGAAACTCCCCTGTCCCTCCAGGAGCTCTAAACTTCTCCACAATGGCCTTGGTCCTCTTGAACTCCTCCTCCGTCACCAGATGCTTCATGCACTTCAGGTACATGTCTGTGGTCTTTTGCAAAGGAGGCACTGGAAGCTTGGGTAACACCTAACCAAAAAAAAAAAGGATTGCAATCCCAAACAGATGCATTCATTTTTCAAATGAACAGTGGTATTGTTCTTGCAGTGCCTAATGTTACAATAGAGTGAGTCTCTACACAGTCAATAATATGAGGGAGATGCATGTCAAAGCTCATCAAACAAGTCAAAGTGAACTAATTTACCATTTCCACAATTTTTCTGGTGTTTTCCAGTGTTTATTGGCTATCAACTGATTTCATTTTTTTGGCATTGGGGTTGTTTTATCAGGTTTTATCGGTTAAAACCGAAAATCAGAAGCCCTATTTATAAGACATTTAAAGACACATTGCTGGTGGTTTATAACACATACCTTACATTAAAGTGTTACCGATATAGAAAGTTATGTTATCAACATAGTGATCAATAGAAGGTTTGAGCAGATTATAGGATGGTGGTTGTAAAGGTTTTATTTTTTATAACATATATAATAAGATAACAATATTGTAAAAAGTAAGTGTAAAAACTATGTCAACACATTTGTGATTCTTATGGAATATTTCTTCCAACAAACATTATCGTATTGTTATAACAACTAATGGTGAAAAAACGATGGAATATATGTACTTGTTATTAATGTAGTTCTACTTACAAATGCATTGCAAAGTTAAAAGTCATAGACGATGAGTGCAAAGACAGTATGCTAGCAGTTTAGTTAAAATCTGTAATGTCTGATATATCAACGGTCAATATGTGGATTTTAACAGGTCAAAACACAAGTTCATAATTTTGAATAAATGGGGTCTTTTTATTTATCAATGAAAATATTGTTTGATACAATGCAATACAACATAAAGAAACTATTCAATACACAAATAACCTTTTAATAGTAGAGCTGTCTCTATTAGCCTTTTGCATATATCAATATATAATCTATAAGCCTACTTATTACAGTTTAAAAATACAATTTAGATTCATATTTTTGTATTGCAATTAGATGTGCTTGCTTTGCTTTGACTATTATTAGGTCCAACTGGAAATTACTTTAGTAGAGTCATGCGATAAATGCGTCAAATGGAGGCAGCACCTGTGTTGAAAACTGGAAGGATGTGGACGGCAAAGGAAGTCATGGAAGATGCAAAGGCTGGCCTTCGAATCGGTGATATCATGGGGCAAGTTCAGTATGGAAAAGGAGGTCTTGGTCTCAGTTCAACTTCTCATGGTACAAGGCAGCCCCAGCTCAATGGAGGAAGCTGGTAGTCAACGAGGTGCAAAAGCAGGAGGAGAGGATGAGGTGCATAAAGACAGTTTCCCAGGCCAAGCAGGGAGAATGGATGAGATGGGAGAGTGTGGAACAACACAAGATTGGAGGGCAAGACCTATGGTCAATGGAACAGAGCAGGATCAGTTTCCTCATCAGGTCAACATATGATGTTCTCCCATCACCACAGAACCTAAACCTCTGGGTAGCAGAAGATCCATCATGTCCTTTGTGTCCATCACCAGCAACATTAAGGCACATTTTGACAGGATGTAAGGTGGCTCTTAGCCAAGGACGGTTTACTTGGTGTCATGACCAGGTGCTGCGTTGTTTGGCCTTAGCATTGGAAGACAAGCATAACATGGCCAATAAGTTGCCACCAGTTCCATCAAAACATTTGACACAAAGGACAACATTCCTCCGTCCAGAGGAGCAACCACCAAGAAAATGTATTAAAACCAAGCTTTGTCTAGGACAACTGGAAGCTGCTAGAGACTGGAAAATGCTGGCAGATGTTGGTCAACGGCTTATTTTTCCACCTGAGATTGACACCACTAATCTTCGACCAGATATTGTCTTGTGGTCTGGATCAGCACACCTCGTTCACCTGGTAGAGTTAACAGTGCCATGGGAGGATGCTGTGGATGAGGCGTATAAGAGGAAGAAACTTTGGTATGCTCAACTAGCTGTTGAAGCGGAACAGCAAGGATGGAGAGTCTGGGTTTACCCAGTTTAGGTGGGTTGTCAAGGATTTGTGGCACACTCTACAGCCCGGTTTCTCAGAGACGTCAGATTCAGTGGTCAAGAGTTGCACCACACATTGAAGAACTAATCTGAAGCAGCAGAGAGGAGCAGCAACTGGCTGTGGTTGAAACGGAAAGATTCTGGCTGGGGATCTCAAGCACACTAGAAAGAAAGCAACGTTGATGCACAGGTAAGTCAGCTGGGCTGAGCTGAGTGGGGGGAAGGAGGGGGGTGATTCTGGGACGCCAGTCACAGTTGAGCCCCCTTGAGGTGCCGTGGGCTAGTCGATGAAACACCAAGGATGGAGGATGCCCACTTGAAGACCCCAGAGATGTACCCTACTCAGCTCAATTCAGACAGCTGTCATGCTGAGGCGCTGGGAAGACCACACTGTGGTTGATCCCTGGAGCTACCATCGCAGACGTTGTGTGTGCTGATGCACCAGGGAGGAAAAAATAAGCTGATCCCTGGAGCCAGCTTTACACTTTAGCCATCAGCACCAGGCAAAAGGATATCTACATCATCAGATGGAAGGAAACACAAATGGATGGAGATGCAGATGAATCACATTAGTTTACTGTAAAGCTACATCTTAGTTGGTGCTTATCTTGGCGAGAGTCGAGTATAAAATCAGCATGAAGTTTTAACATCTACTCTCATGTAATGGAAATCATGAACTAAGAAATGGAATTAAAAAGAAGTAATAAGTAAAAAAACAGTTCCGATATGTGTTTTGGAATGTTGCTTAATAATCATGTTGATTAATATGAATAGTAATAAAAAGTTGTATGTACATAGCTGTCCTTATGGCCTTTGGGTTTCCCTTGTTCTTGCTTGGGTTTCTCTAGGACAGGCATTCTTGATGATATGGAATGAGACCGGCTAGTGCTAAGAATACTCAGGGTTTACTCAGACTGGATGTTTCCTGCATAAAGAGACAAAGAAAGTACGATTTAAGATAATACAGTTTCGTCAAATCTTGCAACTTAAAAAAAAAAAAAAAGATAATGCATAGTAAAGCAAACTGAACAGTAGCCAATAGGGAGCGAGCTAGAATATTGACAAACGAGGTGACTATATACAATTAATGATCAGCGCTGTGTGCACGGTAGGCTACAGCTTATTCTAGTACTGATTCTAAAACATATACCTTATAAACACCTGTTGTTGTAATTTATTAATTTTAATTTATTAACTAAATAATCTACTTGTTGCTTACCATCACACATGGAATAATAATAATAATAATAATAATAATAATAATAATAATAATAATAATAATAATAATAATAATAATAATAATAATTCTCCATTCTCCACACTTAATCAGCGTTATTGGAGTTAGAGAACTGACAACATATTTCGTTGTGTTTTAAATGGCAATATTAGACGTATTAACAACAACAACAACAACAACAACAACAACTAACATTTTATTCAAAATGCAAATATATATAAAAAACTCAAGAAGAAACTGTCATCTGTGAAAATCATAACCTACAATGGTTAGCAAAATTGCAAAAAGATTAAAATAAATGATGACAAGAAAAATATTTGGCTTTCCAGTTAAAAGCTACGCATCCTTACCTGTCTGTGGCTTGGTGTAGGTTAGGACGACAAATTTAAAGTTGTTCAGTACTTAAAGGTTGTCCCTTCCATGTTTAATTTGTGCTCCAGTGGACAATAAAAATGACCAGGAATAAAATAATAAGCTAAATATCCGGGTATGTCCATTCAGACACCTCTATATCAAGCTTGCATCCCACGCATTGCTGGCTTGGAGTTCTTCAGTGAGCTCAGTATGTTTGGAGGTACTTTGCTACCTTCCCCTGTTGTGTCCAGCGACTCCTCCCACTGTAATCTATTCGCCAAAGTCTAGTCTATGACAGTATGGTTTTCCAACCCACCTCAGATAGAGAATGTTGTTATTTCATCCTGTGTCACTGATGCTGCTTCATAAAGAAACATTTAATAAGAATACAGTCAATATTTATTTTTAAGTAAGACTAATAATACCCTTGACCGTGATCTATAACAGGTTTTTAATTGAACAATTATTGTGCTGAAATAAAGTGAAGTGTGTGTAAAGGACAGTTGTACTACAGCGTTTAATATAACAGAATTAGTTTTGAACCACATTTCAATTAAAATTACAAAGCATATGTTACATGTATACAGTGCAACACAAACGTATGTCGTCCATATATAAGATCTTTTTTTCCCCCATTACAATCTTGTTCAGTTTTAAAGTATACATTCTAATGTTATTCTTCAGTACACCATTGTACTTTATGATTGAATATCACTCAAATGTATCGATGTGCTCTGTCGGGGTATAATTAAAAGTTGCCATTATAATTATGTACTGATATAAACGATTGCGGCGAAACGGAAAGAAAGCGTATTTATCACTCACTTTAATTTAGTTAAACTTGACGACTTTTAATAAATAGAATGTGGTAAGAATAGTCAGGTGCGGTGTCCAATGACAAAGGGCAATTCATTTTTTGTAAGTTTGTTCTCGTTTATTTCTTACCCAAGTGTTTTGTGATATTTTAATCATTCTTGTTTCATTTACCAAAATATGTGTTTTTCTGTAGAGTTTTCAATTGTCCATATGCACTAACTCAGTTTAAATGCTATGTTATTATCGCATACCATAGCATTATGAATGGTAGAAACCAGGATTTAAATCATGTACGATAATCCTACAAGTCTTTTTCCCCAGTGTTGAACAAGTAGTGCAGGGAAGTTTTGTGTTTGTTTAAAAATGAATACTCTCTTCGGATGAGCAAAATTATAAATCGACAGTTTGTGTTCCTTCCTCGTGGCCAGTTTTTTGTCATTGTTTGTAAACTTACAGTTACCATTTTAATATATATATATATATATATATATATATATATATATATATATATATATATATATATATATATATATATATATATATATATATATATATATATATATATATATATATATATATATATATATATATATATATATATATATATATATATATATATATATATATATATATATATATATATCAGCATCAATAGATATATATATATACGATTGCTCATGCGTGTTAATGAGTGTACAGTAGTTGAGAAACAAACAAAAGATAACCTTACATACCGGAAGAATTTTTTGTTTGTTTGTTTGTTTTGTGTCTTTTTTTTTTGGTTAAACAACGTGGCACATATATTTGAAGCTGGCGTTAAATATTTGGTAACCATATTCATATTGGGAATATAATTATATTAATGTGCAGTAGCAATTTCTGCCATTCTTTACCCCATGTTTCACTAAAAAATGTCTTGACAGTATCAAGCAAACATGAAGTTGCTTGATACTGTCTATTTCAATTATTATTCATGAATTGCAGTGTCATTTGGTAGATAAGTGGTGCATTTTCGATTATATTCTTAGCTCATCAGTGATATGATATGTATAATACATGATTCACTTAAAGATTGGTTTTGTGTGGCCCATTCACACGCACACTCACACTCACACTCACACTCACACTCACACGCACTCACGCACACGCGCTCACACACACACACACACACACACACACACACACACACACACACACACACACACACACACACACACACACACACACACACACACATTGACCTGCATTCAAAACAATTAAAATAACCTAGGCGGGAATAACCCTCTAAAATAAGCTTTTGTGAGTATTTATTGTTTAATAATAATAATAATAATAATAATAATAATAATAATAATAATAATAATAATAATAATACAAATCGTTACCAAGTTAGATTTTTAATAGGTGTTGTTTTAGAATATCGGGTGTAATGTAATGTTCCGCGCTTCTGTGTACATTTTCTTTTAGGCTTGGCGTTCTTCTGACTGCATGCCACATACAGATATGTCTATTCAGATATTTTATTATTTACAATGTAAATATGTACATCTGTACAACAAGCACTTTATACAGTATCACCTTTAATTTTGACAAACAATATAACTTTCAAAATAGTAAATGCTAAACACTCTGGCACTGAAACGTCGGGTTTCATTTGCTAAGGTTAAGTAATCCTTGACGTTTCAGATATTAATGTGACATATTGCATTTGTGTCTTCTTCTAAATAGCAGCACATATCAAGCAAGATGGTTAGAGAGCGTAACTCATTCCTGGGGGGAAAAAATAAGCCATTCTTAACTATTTACAGTATGTATTATTTATTGTAGTTTAGGTCCCTGAATATGGAAGTATATACTTTTTGGAATACATATTGATATTTATTTAATTTTTATACAATAGTATTTACGTACACATCTTAGACTGTATAGTAAACTTTGCACAATACTCAAATTAAACATCGATGAATTAACTTTTTACTACAGACCTATTCAAATACGATAATTTGTCTTCGTTGTTGTTTTACAGTTTTTAAGAAAAAATAAAATACATTTGGAAGAAACTAGTTACACAATGATAAGGTTAGGTTAAGATTATATTCAACATTGGTACATAACATATGGCAAATACTATTCCAACAGTGAGAATAAATTATGTTTGTATTTCAGTTCCTTTTAACTATATTCGGCTCCTGATGATTCCTCCTCTGAAAAGGATTGCCTCTTAAAAGTGTCCATTTCATTCTGACCACCAGACATGGTGTTACCAGCTGAACTGGCAAAGCCCCTTTTCTTGGCATTGCGCTCTTCCAGCTTGATGGCATCATACAGCCCTGTATGTCCCTCTTCCAGAAGAACGTTTCTCTCAGAGTGAGAGGGTTTCATTTGGCACACGTTTCTGAGGAAAAGGAGGGCAGGTGCATAAAGTACATTGACAAGGCCCATGCCCAGGTTTAACTGCACAAAGCCATGTGTGTGTACAATTTGACCAGCCACTATGGGTCCCAAGGCGTAGGCAACAGAGTAAGAAATATCTGCAATAGCGTAGACACTGCCATATACGGAGACATAACGTACATCTACTAAAAAGGCAAGAGTGGGTAAAAGGGCAGTGTCCACTAAGGCTATCCCAAAGCATATGCCACACAAAGGGGCAATTAGTTCTCCAAAGTTCCTGCAGGCTGGTACAGTGCATGAGCTTCCACCTATGATGACCATACCTAGCGCCCCATAAAACCATTGGTAGTTGGGATATTCTGCAGCTAGTTTTACTGTGATATAAACACCCAGGACATGAGGAAAGAAGGCAGGCAACCAGATTAGCCCCATCTCCCATTTTGTGGCACCCATTGTTGTTTCCATCCAGTTGGCTATTGTGGGTTCCAAGAAAGCTAGTGGGATGTTGCAAACAGTTAGCGCTCCAGCCACAACAGCAATGTAGGGGTCAATCATTAGTTTGTAAATAGGGGTGCCCACTGGCATGGTCTCTCTAGTCCTGTTTGCAAACGGTTTTATGAAAACCAATAGTAGGATGCCATCTATTAGAGAGATGAAGGCAAGCACTAGGAATGGGACTCGTTTCCCCACGAATTCGTAGAAAATGCCACCAAATGGGGGCGCCACCAGGCTCCCGAATGAAATGAATGCCAACGCTATACCCAGGGCTTTACTTCTTTCGGACTCTTCGGTGTATGTATCAGCAATCATGGCAATCCCAGCTGTGTCGGCAAAGGCTGAGCCAAGTCCCTGGAGACTTCTGGCTACGAACAAGGTGGCATAGTTTTCAGCAAAGGCAAATATACAAGTAGAAAAAAACATTACAATAAGTCCTATAAAAAGTGGAATATCGTACCCGACTCTGTCTATGAATGTTCCGCTTAAGGGGTTAACAAGCAGCTGTAAGATGGCTTTCGATGCAAAGAGGACCCCTATTTGTAAATCTAAATTTTCCGTGGTAGTTTTAGCATGACTTGTTCTGTTAGAAAAAGAACTGGAGTTAATACCTGCAGGGGCTTGGTCTGGAGCAGTATCACCTTCTAGATAAGCGAGATAATCGGGTATAATGGGCACAATGACCATATAAAGCATATTGTCCAACAAGAGAGCTATGCAGACAATGAACAAAATAAGTCTTCTCTGTCTTTGGGGGTCCTGCATAGCAGTGCCTAACTGTTTAGTTCTTTCGCCCATCTCTGATAATTTCTCTGCAGCAGATTTAGCAAGACCGCTCGTCCCTTCTGATGTCATGATTGTTCGTGCTTAAAGAAAACTTTCTTCTTCAGCAAAATACAGATAGAATCCTTTGCTTATGCTGCAATCTGAACCGCGCAAGAACAGCACGTTATGTGCTTTGATGTGAGATGTACTTATTTATTTGTTTCTTTATGTTACCTGTTTATTGTTGGATTTCTTCATAGCACTTATTTTTGTATTTTCTCGAAACAGTCTTGACTTCTTCATACGCAGTTAGTCAGTTCATCCTTGTCATCCGATGCAATTGTATCGTATACCGTCAATGTGCTACTACCTTAGTAAAGTCTTGTTTCTATTGTCTTCCAGTTTATCCCCTGATCTGTGTATTCGCCATGTCCTGCAATTCCACCGCAGGAAGCTGTGGTTGTCTGTTTAGTTAGAAGTCCCTGCAAAAATCGGCGTCTTTGCTTTCTAAATTCAAAACTTGTGCCACCTGTAACTGAGATCTGCTATCATCGGAGATCTGCAATCCTGGTTTTGATGCCATTGCCACAAATTCACTTGCATGTTTCTTGATTCTTAGATTTTTTTTCCCATAGGCTGTGACGCACCGCTAGCTCTGCCCCCAGTGGTTCCTTAGCCAGCTGCGTCTTAATGATAATTTAGCGCATGCCAAAACCTTGTCCAATAACAGAGCAGAGTACAAACTAACCGTATTACTTAACTCCTAACTTCAAATGGTGGGTGACCATCAAACTGCGTTTAATAGCTGACTGACTGCTGAATACAGTATACCCCAATGTTCATCAGCTGCGTACATTCAAGGAACCTAAATCAGTTGTCTGAAAACTCCGAGCACTAACAGAAATATAAATGTATTTTCTATATCAGATTGGACGGCAGTTGAAAGATCTTGTCAAAACATGTATTCTCGTTCATGTAGCTTTTTTTGCAGTCATGAAACGGAGTGGGTGACTTCTGGGTCCCGGTGTTTGACAGGTGATATATTTCTAAATCGAGCCTGTCTTTAAATGTAAGAGATGCCTTACCAACTTAACTGTAACACAAAACTTTCCCTTTATTCACTCGGGTTCTGTCTGCCAAGAAAACGCTGTCTGTCTATTTATTGTATTTTAACTCGGGAGGCAATCATAATCCACACTCTTCACCCAGATACATTTAGCTTAACGGTTTGCATTATAATTGTATACAGATTTTTTTAAAAACCAATAATAATAATAATAATAATAATAATAATAATAATAATAATAATAATAATAATAATAATAATAATAATAATAATAATACAGGTCTTACAAGCCTCAACGGATATATAACGGTATATATATATATATATATATATATATATATATATATATATATATATATATATATATATATATATATATATATATATATATATATATATATATATATATATATATATATATATATATATATATATATATATATATATATATATAGATTCTCCCAATTTAAAACCATTATTTAAAGGACGGCTCATATCAAATCTATATGTTAATATACTTGGAATTCCCAACGGATGAAGGTCGTACTGGAAACTTGGGTCTTAAGTGTATGACCTTTGGTTTGCTAATAATTGTGATTAATTACTCGGTCAATATATATCACTGAGTCACTTTAATCAATCACAGACTTTTTCGATGACAGAAATATTTGGGGATAATAAATAATAAACCTAGCTTTACAGCTACCAGCTGCCTTTAATGCAAGGCGAACAATATTACTTCACTGTATGCTCCTGAACTGATCCACTGAAACCGCCTTCTACTGACTGTTGGCTCATTTTTTGAAATACTAAACACGGATTTTTGAATCGTGAAGTTTATACTTTGCGTAATAGCTTCTGCTTGCGAACAAAAGGGAGATGCATTACTAAAATTAAATAACGATTTTCATGTTTTGGATTCCCATTGGCGATTTGTTTTAAATGCATTTCTGCTAAGTCACCAGATATAACATGATTAATCCCCAAATAGTTTAATAAAACTATCAACCTGTCTATGCACGTTGTTACATATATAGTTTACTATAGCTATAATAGACAAGACAACAATAACATAATTACAAGTATAAATGCAATACCATCAGCAGTTTACAATATTGGCTTGACAAAAAAAAACAGTTAAACAAATGCAACTCTATTTTCTTTTGCAATACTGATAAACTGATTGTCTTTATATAAATTATAGGGCATTGTTGTGAATAAACAACGGTTAAATTGTATCGCGCATATATATATATATATATATATATATATATATATATATATATATATATATATATATATATATATATATATATATATATATATATATATTCTTTTTATTAATTTTGATACAAAAAAATAATATACATTGTTAGTAATTTATATTACGTTTTTGTTTCTATTCCTACAGAAAACTTTTACTGTAATGGGCTTAACTGCAGTACAAATATTGTGCATCCATATGCCTTTGCCGTGAGGTAGAACAGATTATTGTGATAACAAATGTATACGTGCTTGACTACTATTTAAATCCTCTAATCTGTCATCTGCTTGTTTTTCTATCATGTCCACGTTTCAGACAGCAGAGCGCCTAATACATAACGTTTGGAGTATACTTAATTGTTGTAGTAGTTTTGCTGAATATTATTACTAATTATATGCTTTAGAAAAATGTATTTCCCGATATCCACATCTCAAGATCACCTACGTTCCTGGAAGGATATTTTGTGTTGAGTTTTCTCATCAGTTTGTGATCTGTAAGGTCAATTGGCTTCTATTCCTTGCATGCAATATTCATTTCAAACAGAGTGCATTAATTGGATGCCAGCATGCCGATTAACATCCTCTGTTCTGCTATAAATCATTTCATATATAGTTTAACAGGTTACAGAAACCTAATAGATAGAGGTGGAAAGACAATTATTACAATTAACCCGAGGAAGTGCAGGTCGATGCAATCGTCTAATTGATCACGTCGCATTTGACTGCAAAATCTTGTCATTGTCGACCTGGCCCTGACAGAGTTTTCACCTTTCCCACAAGTAGACATCAAGATAACTTGACTAGGTTTAAATAGTGCCTCCCAACACGCATTATATGAAGAAGGAAATACAATATCGTATGTTAATAGCTTAAAACCAAACGACACTGGTTTTCATTTTGAATTTCGAGTTTTTATTATCTGAACCATTTTTTTCAAATATACATTGATAGATTGGATTAAGTACATGTTATATCAACGACTACAATACTAATACTAGTATCCTACTAATAATACTATGATACTTCTACTAAGACTATACTATTACTACTACTACCACTACTACTACTACTACGACTACTACGACTACTACGACTACTACTACTACTACTACTACTACTACTAATAATAATAATAATAATAATGAAATATGTTCACGGATTGTTTTCTTGTTTTCTGTCACTGCAACCACGCCCTCCATCCACAAACGGCTAATACAGGTAGGAATAACATGTTTTAAAATTATTATTATTCCCAGATGGATAAATAAAGTAATAAATCAGATATTGCTCTAATTAGAGAATATATTAATTCCACAATCCTGGTTCAACAAATTCATAAACTGTGCTGGAATGTTTTATCAATTGTTAGATGCGTAAACTGAAGTTTCAGCACCATCTCTTGTGAACAGCTCATTCGGACTTCCTTGCGTGCGTTACCAGCGCCATCTACTGGTTTGATTTGGTATATGCGTTCTCTTTTATAATTCAAAATGTGTGGCTCATATTTTATTTTATCCAATCACAAGCCACCTACATTTCACAGTCAAGCGCCAATATCTAATCTTCTTGTCATTTACTATAGATGCCTGGGAGTTTGTGGTATATACGTTTTGCAATTCGGGTTTCTTCATATACAGTATATGTAACTTCTAACTTCTCTGAATTACAGTTAATTGTGAACAATTCATCCAGAATCATTTTTATATTTTACGTCACCTTGTATGAGAATTAAAAAAACGCTTCTGTCTTTTGTGATTTTTAGTTCACATTGAGGTCACCATGTGGTGGCATCATTTACTGCAGATGGGATGACTCAGATATGTCTACACCTCCGTATTTCCATTGGAATAACCTGGGAAAACCCTTCCTAATGCAAACATCTCCACATTCTGAAAGTCCACTGACCAATTAGTGTAAAGTCATGGGACAAATATGTTTTGTTTTTACTTCTTTAGAGCCAACTGCGAAAGTGCATTGAATTAGTTGTAGTGGCAGCCTCATTAATTGTACCGCATCCTTACATAGACATGTATAATAGTTCTGTATTTAAGTATACGTACATTCTCTAGAGAAATTATTATGGTATGTATGCAATATCTAAAATACTTACAGTGCTCATATATTGCAAATTGAACTCTCTATATAGTCTATAGTAAATAGTCTATTAAGATGTGTATTTTTATGTGTTCTGTGTATACATGGATTAAAGTTCAGTTTGGATGAATAGACTGGCTTTTTAAAATGCACCTTGTTTGGTCAGGACAGCTTAGTGCTAATCTCAAGTGTATGCACTCGGTCCCGTGCACCGAGGGAATAAAACTGTCATCCCGAGGAAGCCATTTTTTTTTTTGCTTCTCAAGACGGTACGGTAAGACCTCTCTCTGTGTTGAGCTGAGTGTGTTGATAGAAAAGAGCTTCTTGAGTCGAAACGACTCGATTGTATTTCCCTTGCATTCGTGCTGAAAGCTGGCTCGCCGCTTTCCTGGAAGCAACAACTTTGAAAAGACAGAGCCTTTTGCCTTTCTGTCTTTCAGCGGCCTCCTCTCTTGCCTGGTAGGCCTCTCTTTGTTATCTGTCTGTTGTATGTGAGCGACTGCCTGTGCAGTCACCCGCGAGTGGTTGTCTATTTCTTTCTGAGAGTACACAGTTCCTCCATGGGCTAGGCCTTGCCGTATCCCCGCTGTTGAGTGACTCTTCCAGCCGTGCTCTCCTCCACGGGGCTAAGCCTTGCCGCATCCCCGGTGTCGAGTAGACCTTGCCAGCTGCGTAGGCACGCCCACCTCAGTGAGACGGGCCTTATAATCAAACAGTGTGCTCTCCCCTATACTATCTTTCTACCATGGTTTTGCAGTCTGCTTCAACTTGCCCACTGCGGCTGCAGCCTTTGTGTTCCTCTGGTGCACACTACGTGCTGACCAGGCGTGTGTGACTGCGCAGTTAGGATAGGCACAATTGCGTAACGCCCCCCCGTACTTCTGTACCGCGGTGCATGCATAGCCCTTGGTACTTAGGTATCTTGGTGCACAAGTACTCGGTGCATATGGTGCCCAGCGCTACGACGTCAGTGCACAGTCACAGCACTGCACGGTTCACGGTGCACATAGTGTTCTCGGTACTCTGTGCATGCGGTGCTTGGTATGCACCGTGCTTTGTACCCACTGTTACAGCGCTAGTGCATGAACTCACGGTGCTGCACGGTATGCGGTGCGCACAGCGCTCGGTAGGCACGGTGCATGCGGTGCACACGGTGCTTGGCCACTGCCACAGAACCAGCGCAAGAGCGCACGCGGACTTTCACCAGGACAGTTCCAGTCCCCACGGCTCTGCTGGGTGACCTAAGGCATCGCCTACAAGGCACACCAGCAGCAAACAACTGGGCCCACCCCCTTAGGACCTCCTTCTTTTCGAGGTATCACAAATACTTTCATGACAGACCCTCTCCAGGCCTTAGTACTTCAGAAGGAAGTGCAAGCAAGCCATTTGTATCATGGACCCCACCTCCCACAGAGAGGGGTACTACTCGAGGTATTTTCTGGTACCCAAAAAAGATGGAGGCTTTCGCCCCATCCTAGACCTGAGGCTCCTCAATGGGTTCTTAAAGGAAAGGAGGTTCCGGATGCTGATGCACCGTTACATTCTCCAGTCTGTCTGGCTGGTCGACTGGTTCACCACCGTACTTTCACGTCCATTCGGCCTCCCTAGCTGCTTGTATGTTTTCAAAGTGCGTGGACACTAACCTAGTTTATTATAGAGTAATAAACTATCTTGATGTCTGGTTGATCTGTTCCCAGTCATGACAGGGAGCAGTGGCCCACACGGCGGTCGTGACAGAGCATCTGGCGAGGCTGGGCCTCACCATCAACGATACAAAGAGTCGGCTTACACCGGTGCAGTGGCACAACGTACTTGGGGCTCCGGCTGGACTCCAGTACGATGCGCTCATACCTGTCAGACGACAGAGTTGCAGCTATGCAGGGTTGCCTCTCCTTCTTTCAACAGGGATCGCAAGTCACCCTCCTATTGTGCTTGAAACTATTGGGTCTGATGGCCGCATCCATATCGGCCATTCAGCTGGGTCTGCTTCGCATGCGCCCACTACAAGCGTGGCTCCGGGTGCTCATTTCTTGGCTACCCAATTTCTTAAAGGCACTCAGCCATTAAGCCCTCCCAGGAAGACTGTTCTCCCCAAATGGAGCCTTAATATTGTACTAGAGGCTCTCATGAAGGCTCTGTTTGAGCCCATACACTCCATAGAGTTGAAGAACCTGTCTATGAAGACAGCCTCCCTCGTGGCTATCACCTCCGCTAAGTGGGTCAGTGAGCTGCTGGCGCTGTCTGTGCACAGCTCCTGCATGAATGCTTGGGAGGATGGCAGCAGGGTGTCTCTGTGCACCAACCCTGCTTTCCTCCCCAAGGTGATCACAGCCTTCCACGTTAATCAGTCTGTGGAACTCGAGTCCTTCCATCCACCTCTGTTTGCTTCAACGGAGGGTGAGAGATTGAATTTCCTCTGCCCAGTGCGGGCATTGAGATGCTACGTGCATAGAACAAGAGCTCTGCGTCAATCTGACCAGCGTTTGTCACAAATGGATTGTGGACACATTCTCAACTGCATATAATGGTGCTGGCTTGCCCCCACCTGGTAGGGTAGCCGCACACTCCACTAGAGGGTTGGCTACATCTTGGGCCCTCTTCAGAGGGGCCTCGATGTCTGATATTTGTACTGTGACTAGCTGGGCTACGCCACATACCTTCTCCAGGTTCTACCGCCTTAATGTGGTAGACCCTGCCCTGCCTTCATTAGGCACGAGGGTCCTTGAGGATGTAAGTTCACACCGACAACCCCTGGGTTAGACAGTGCTAGTGTGTCCCTCATATGTTGCTGTTCCTTCTCCTTCGCGATGACTCTGGTATACATTATCTTATTCGCAATGTCGTTGGTGGTCATCTTTTAATTGAAAGGGAACGTCAGGTTACTTACCATAACCCTGGTTCCTGAAAGAGAAGACAACCACAAACTGCGAGGTCACATCGGTCACCCTCACGGGTTCAATGGAAAAAGAGAAATGTCTTCCTCGGGATGACAGTTTTATTCCCTTGGTGGGCGCGACTGAGTGCATCATCCCAGGAGGGGCCTGTCGGCAGCTCTGGTATACAGAGCTCAGCGATACCTACCCAATGGGCAGGCATATCCCATACGTAATGTCATTGGTGGTCTTTCAGGGAACCAGGGTTACGTTAAGTAACCTAACGTTTTCCAATGCTTTTACCATAGTTATACTATGCATATACCACACTCTACCATGGTTTGACAGTTTTTAATATGCTTCACTGTACCTCTCTTGTCTATAATACTTGCCAATGCATTACCATGTGTTTACTATGCTTTATTAAACTGATATGCTTTTTCTATGGTAATCCTTTATAAGGGACCTACAAGGAACAAACCCCATGATTTACAAGTCCTGTTTCAATTTAAAGAACCGTAAGAAGTTTCACTAATTAAAACAGGACTTTTAGATTATAATTTCATTGTTATATTCCATCTCCATGATGTATTTCTTGTGGGTTGAAGAAGAACACAAACTGAACTGGGGGTGGGGGGAATGTTCACAGTAGACCATGGCCATGTATACATTTGAATGCCATGATTTACAGTAAAGCAGCAAATCCACTAGATGTCACCATTTATTCAAGGCAAAGGTCTGAATTATAAAAAAACGAGTTGTATTCACAGTTAGGTTCTAATTAAAAAATGACACCCAAACTGTTCAGTCTAAAGATTTTGACATCATATCTCAAATAGTTTATTCTTTACAAAAATCACCACATCTAATTTTTATTACTACAAAAGTGTGTAACTGTATCAATCAGAGAATAATCAAGTTTATTTTAAGATGTATAACCTATTCATGGTTATTGATTTTTTTGTACTATGTCTATCCATTCTCTCAATTTTAAAATGACCTGAAATTAAATTTATTATTATTATTAGTTTATTTAGCAGACGCCTTTATCCAAGGCGACTTACAGAGACTAGGGTGTGTGAACTATGCATCAGCTGCAGAGTCACTTACAATTACGTCTCACCCGAAAGACGGAGCACAAGGAGGTTAAGTGACTTGCTCAGGGTCACACAATGAGTCAGTGGCTGAAGTGGGATTTGAACCGGGGACCTCCTGGTTACAAGCCCTTTTCTTTAACCACTGGACCACACAGCCTCCTATTTAAATTAAATTTTCCACTTCTTATGTTGTCATGCTCTTCATTCTAATTTTAATTGATGCTTAGTGTATTTAAGCAGGTTCTGGATCAAAAAGAAAAACATTGACAATGTTCTAATATGAAGCCTAGTTTTAGACATTCATATTTTATAAAGCTTTAAACAAGCTCTCCCTAGTAACCCAAAGCTATGGTCCCAGTAGTAATATCATGTTTTTTTCAACAGAGTCTTTATTTTCACTGTTGGGAACTCTTTACTCTGCTGTTTAACTTACTGCTGGTAACCCCACTTGCAGTACACTGTATTGTCTTGTCCAAAAAATATCTGTAGTCATTTCTTAGTATTCTTTATGGAAAACACTGTTTACCAAACACTTAAAACATATAGATGGTTGTTGATATAAATGGTAGAAGGTAGCTCTGGAGGATAGTAATATGTTTATTTGTATGAAAGAATTCAAATAACTAAATAAAAATGCCCCCATTAAAAACATTATTATAACATGAATGTCATTTTATTATTTGTTTATTTAGCAGACGTCTTTATCCAAGGCAACTTACAGAGACTAGGGTGTGTGAACTATGCATCAGCTGTAGAGTCACTTACAACTACATCTCACCCGAAAGACAGAGCACAAGGAGATTAAGTGACTTGCTTAGGGTCACACAATGAGTCAGTGGCTGAAATGGGATTTGAACCAGGGCCCTTCTGGTTACAAGCCCTTTTCTTTAACCACTGGACCACACAGCCTTCTATCTGCCACAGCTACATGACGTCACAAACTGACGCCAATGGGTATTTATCATTTTCTCTAATGGTAATCTCTAATCTGCTTTATGTCCATTAAAAATATGATTGTGTTGCCTCTTTCAGCTCAAAGACAAGGTCACAAGTACCCAAGCTACCCCCATAATTGGACCTGCACTATCAGGGGATCAAACTCTTGTTCTGTTTTTCTGCTCTGAGCTGATTTGAAACCAAGCTCCGGAGATGTAAGATCATCATTATAATCTTGTACCAGTCAAGCCATACATTTCAACAGTGGCTCTACATCCCATGGCCAGCAATCAATGGCCAGCATGACACATAAAACTTAAGAATGAAAGCCCTTGCTGCTTTTAAATGATTTTTAATGGGGATTTTGTTTGTGATTTGAATTTCTATGTTAAAAAAAAAATTTAAAAAGGCTCTTAATTGTGAATGTATAAAAGCAAGACTTCATTTTTCATCCTCTGTTATTGTTTGTTATAGCCTTTTTTTACGTGAAGATGAAATATTATGAAAGCTAAGCTCAAATTAATCTTTTGGGTATTTTGTTCTTGAATAAAATAAGACATTTGAAATCTTTATCATCAGGCTGCTATGCATAAAACAAAATATGTGTTTTGCAGTGCTTGTGTTATATTTAGCTTTTGTTATGTCATCTAAATAGAGTTTGGAGCTCTGTTTTACAGTCTAAAGGCACTGAGCTGGAATCAAACTGTGATTTGATACAAAAACTTCTGCCACTTAAACATCAAAAGCAAAACAATGGATAAAATACCCATACTACTCAAATATTGCAAATTATTCCATGTAAATATTAAATGCTTTTATTTTCCCTCTATTATGATGTGTATTTTTATGTGTTCTGTGTATTACATGTTGAATTTAGGTTGAAGTTCAGTTTGGATGAATGGATGCTTTGAAATGAACCTTGTTTGGTCAGGAGAGTTTAGCTGTAATCTCAAATTTAGTATGCATAGCTCTTAAACAAAACTGGATAGAATGTTCTACCTCAAAATGTATTTACACACTATAAGTGGTTATATTTAAGCAAAAAACCACGCTAAAGCCAATGTACCATGCTATTAATTCGGCATGTTAATGTAACACAATAAATGGCACATTGAGTGTATTTAACATGGAAAATCCAAATGCAAAACTAGATTAAAGTTTATAATCCTTGTCGCTGAATTAATTGTAGGTAAGTGACAGGGATTATAACAATCTTCTGTATGTTCAATTTCACTAATAGGTCCATGCAGTAGCAGCTGCCCACAATGTGAAAAATGTCTGATCTTTTGAATTTAAAATTAGAGCTATCATTATGATGAAAAAGTTGATGATTGTGACAGTATGACAGAATATTATAGAATAATAAGCAATGAAATGTTGTGATATATAGATGGACAGGAGTACAGAGAGACCGACACCCCTGCATCTCTCCAGAATCTGAAATTCTCAATAACTTGCTAAATAATGGTAACACAGTATACCAAGTCTCATGAAAACTGTATAAGCGGAAATGTGTGCCATACATCCGTACAACCGCCACCACTATATCTCTTTGCAGTGGAATTCATCAAGCAACTACCAAAGCAGTCATGAAACTTCATCCCTCGATTGGAAACAGATGCCAGTTCTTTTTAAGTTTCATCAAGGAACATGCCGTTAGAATTCGAGACTGTAAAGATGATAATACAACTTCAGTAAGGAATACGAACAGGCATTTAGTCAGCTAGGTCTTTTTAGTGTGTTTACCTCTCTTAAATGTTAAATACATTCTTACCTTTCTCTGTACTCCATGTTGGCTAACCATTTTGATAACAAAGCAGTTTCAGCTGCGGATACAAAATCTGTCTCTCCATCTTTACATTTCTAATGTGAGTCTGTGACAAAGTGGTTAGTTGGGTACAGGTGTAGGAGTGATGCAGTGTGTGAAAGAAGCAGGCAGAGATAATTGCAATCCAGTTTTTAGAAATGTTTTTATTGTATTTCCAGGTCTGGGGACCAAACAATATTTCCCCGGCAGTACACACCAATGTGTACAGCACGGGGTACATAACAAGAACAGACAGTCCCAAATAATAAATAAATATCTGTCACACAATAACACAAACACGGTCACCAGTCCTGGGTGCGTGCAGTACTGATCGTGGTGGGTGAGACAGTTTTATATTTGTGACACAGGTGCAGTGTTGTCCGGTTTCGTGCTGGCCCCTGGCGACACCTCCGGAACTGTGTTAACTGTCTGGTAACGTACAAAACAAGACGAAACAATTACAAACAAACAAAAACACAACACTCACGTTTCTTGGTACAATACCCTTTCACTGTCCTTCTGGCTTTTACTCACTACAAACCAATGCGAAGGAACAGATTACGATTCTCCGTGCCCCTTATATGCTGTCACGCATGACCCCTTGGTAAATGAATGCGACTGCCTTTACAATCTGCGGCTGCTACATTGTTTCCCTTCCGGGTCAATACGTTCTTGCAACGGAGTCTCACCTTCTTCCAGACTAACTGAGTTCCCGACCCGGGGAAAGAGCTGTCAGGCCAGCCCGTCCAAAGAACTCTGTTTGATCATTGTAACACTACAGTCAGAACATACTTCCTTCGACTGTTTGAACAAATGCCACCTTTCAGAACACTGTTTGTGGTGCCAGATTATGAATGTTTCTGAAGTTTTTTCTTTAGATTTTTCCAGTCTTTCACTCTATTTTCGGTGAAAGCAGGGTCTTTTGAACTTCTGAAAAAGTGTCTGCATGGAAAGCAGAAAACTGCATCTGCCTGCTTACTGTACTCTAAATATGAAAATGTATTTTAATATTCTGATGAAAATGAATGGTTTTGCTTATCAAAGTTTTCGGATACATGGGTAAACAAGGCTATGACGGTCCTGTTGCAGTATCACCAAGGTCCAAAATACAGGATTTAGTTGCATTGCAGTGTCATTTTACGTAGAATGCACTTTGATTATAAGTACGATAGTAAGTGTGTGTTTAGAAGCTTAATAGTCAGTATTAATAACTGATTTAAATTGGTGTGAAGTGATGGAAATGGTGTTTGAAATTGTTGTAGGTACTGTAGGACTGCAGAACAGGTTAACAGATTTAAAGGTTTTAAAAAACAGTGCAGCTTGTTATCCTTAATGTTTTTCTAATTTGCTTAAATAGGCATAACATGTTGTAAAGTACAAGCTAGTGCTATATTAAACTTAATTTATTTGGCCACCTTACGTTGGAAAAAAAAGTCAAATATATATGTAGCATCCCTAAGTTTTGAGGTCTGTTTTGTGCTATAAATTATTATACAGTACAAGTTCTCAAAAAGACGCTGGAGAATGAATCTGGTTTACAACTTTTATTTGTGTCCGTCAGTCGACTATTTTTCACACTCAACACAATGAATGAAACTTAGTATTCAGACTCACTAGTAACAGAGTAATAAAAAAATGCAAGTCTTAATTATATATATATATATATATACAGTATATATATATATATATATATATATATATATATATATATATATATATATATATATAATGTGTGTGTATCTTACTGTACATCGTTCGGTTTAATAAATGCAGGGGGAAAAGTGTGGAATAGCCTCCCCAAACAAAAGACTCACGCGCTGCCTATGTTTTTCCCATTACATACTTTTCTTTTTTTCTGATTAAACATATGTTATCTTTCATGTGGAATCCAAAAGAATCTAAAACACTAATTGGCACCATTTTTCATTTTCCTTGTCCCAGCAGCATTTTGCAGAGTTAACAGGTTTAAAAATGTCTCACTATAAAATAAGGGTGAAGCATCTTAGTATTTTATCAACTCCTCAAATACAAACACAGAAAACACTAGTTACGAGGCAATATTTTATAGGTGGGGTTCAAAATTGTACTATGTACTAGTTAAAACCCATAAACCCACACTAAGGACTAAGAGGGATAAAAGTCTGGCTGTATGGTACTCTGTTTTGTCAACATTTGACTAGGTTTAGGATTACAATCTTCTGGTTAAAAAAAATAATGAATGAATAGTTTAATAAATCAGAGCAGCAAGCTTTTGAAAGAGCTGTGACGCACATGTTACTAATCCAGATTATAGCTTAGTTATCCATAATCCCTTCAAAATTCTAAGAAACCCAACAATAATATTTTAAAAGTGCTTTTTAAAAATGTTCAATATCTACCATATTGTCATGATATGTACATGCATTGTGTTTTTTTTATTAATTCATGTTCCCCTTGAAAATAGCATTTACTACCACAAGTACCACAAACATTTGGTTAGTAATTGTACCAGTGATTTTACACCAACCTCCAATTTTATATCACAAATGATCAAAAAGTACATTGTTAATAAAATTAAACTAAACTTGTAATTCATTACAACACAGTGAATAAACACACACGTGTCAAAAACATGTGTTTTCTTTCATGCAAGACTTAAGCAATATATATTGTGAACTATTTGTATTCGATTGTTTGGTGTGGTAGCCAAGCTGGCAGCTTGAGAGAGCACACAGGATGACAGCAGTACAATAAACCGGTAAGTTTTATTGATTACAATAGTGAATAAGGCTTTCAAAAAGAAAATGAAAAAAATTAAAGAAAACCTGCCCTCAGGACTCTGTCTAAATTTTTCTTCTTTTTCCTTAACTAGCCCTGCTGGAGCTACCCTCCAAGCAGGTAAAAACAGGCAGTTTGGTTTCACAACACAGTCTAGTATTTGGGCTGGCATTCGTTCCTGGCTGCAGTCGACCCAGAAGAGGGTTTGCTTGTCACAGGGAACCTCCAGGTGAGTATCAGTATTGTACTTAATTTGTAATCCTTCATGAACAGGGTCAATAACCGTATTTGTATTCCTTTGGAGGTTGAAAGGTAAGTTTGTGGATTTTTTAGTATTATTATTATATTTATTTCTTAGTAGACGCCCTGGTTTTTACTGGAGCAATCTAGGTAAAGTACCTTGCTCAAGGGCACAGCAGTAGTGTCCCCTACCAGGGATTGAACCCACTACCCTCCGGTCAAGAGTCCAGAGCCCTAACCACGACTCCACACTGCTGCCCGTATAGTTCCCCTACGATGAAGAAGATAGAGGTCCTGTAGTCTCAGGTAAGTACAAGAGATTGCTTGGACTGCACATTCTTCAAGCTTATTGCTGTTAGCTCATTACTGATCTCTGTTCTCTCTTCCAGGTTAAGAGAGCGCCCTCTGTCTGTGGCATATACTGCACTGCAGTCAGTTCCTCTGTGTACAGCCTACTGGACTAACAGCCACCTTCAAATTAAACAAAACATGACTAATAATAATAAAGAAACTTAACCACTAGTGTTGTTTCTTTGTTTTCCTGTGTCCCCTTTTTAAAAATAAGTCCACAGTCCTTTGGGGTACTTTTTAAAACTGAGCTCAGTAATGTCCCGTTTTCTGTCAGCGTTTATTTTACTATACAATGTATTTCAACTCAAACAGTCTTTGTTCTAGACCAGCACTTGCTTGTAGGTCCACACAATAGCCTCACAAACACAGCGTTATTTTAGTATAATTCTGTTGCCGTGCGCTACTCTCTAGAGTGGATGCAAACTGTTTTTAAAACAATGTGTGTGTGGCCCTGTATACCAGCTTGGTGAGCACTTGCCATTTACACAGGTAGGTTATCGACTATAAAACACATTTCCCAGCAGGTTCGTTAGAAAAGGTTTATTCACACTTTTGTTGCTTTGTTTACTGCGCCTACGTTCATGTTGTCCTTTTGTTTGCTTCGTTGGACTTCAGACTTTGTAGTTGACAATATGATATTGTTTATACACCTTGTAGCCCACGTTGGCACACCTTGCCCTTGCAGCCCACGTTGGCACACCTTACCCTTACACCCACACCTGTACACTGTGGATCCTTCTAAAGGTACATCTACACTGGTCGCGAGCGACGTCGCCGAATGTCAATCCACACCAGACGTGACTTGGAAATGATCCAAAAGACTGGAAACAAATAGATGACCCTGCCCATGCGTTCCTATTGGACATACTAGAGATGGGCTGTCCCATTACAAAACAGGTCTTGTTTTGATAAAAGGTTACCACCCTGACCTCCAGCAACTCTGTTGTAAAATAAAGGTTGGACTTGTAAAATCTATAGATCAGAGTTGAACATCCCTATATATCCAACAGTTTTCCTACCCCGACAATGCACCCTCGATAATCCATCTGCGTTTGCATTTTTCGAACCACTTCTATATTATATCATGAATTTACTGCTGTAGGGCCAAGAACCACCTGGCCACTTTTGCGTTCTTTTCCTTATTCTCCTTCATCCATTTTAATGGAGAATGATCTGTAACCAGGGTGAACTCTCGGTCCAACAGATAGTGTCAGTGACAGAAAGTGCAAACACAATACATTGATAAGCAGAAATCAATATTTTGGAGATGATTATTGGAGGGGCCAGTGCCCCTGCTTGCCCCCCTTGTGCACGCCCCTGCTGAGACGAGCACCTTCTTGTGTGTCCTGCATCTCGGTGACAGTTTTCACTTTTAATAGTTTTTTTTCTTTGTATTTTTCATGCACATTGGGACTTATTTTTGGGACTTGGATATTGTTTGTTTTTACGTTCTTTTCTTTGGATTACCTGCCTGACTGCCTTCTGCTTCGTGGTAGTTCTTTGTGACTACAAGTGGATAGCACCCCATAGAAAAACGGAGGGAATGAGGCTGCTGGAGAACATGTGTCCTTCTTGACTACACCACATTGGTGTCAGAAGTGAGATGTCGTGGGTGATCAAGAAGGAACCAGAGGAGGAGTCGATCTTCTCTTCGCTGGCGGCATGGAGAACGGCGGCCAAATGGGAGTCTCAGGAGGAGGAGGCAGAGGCAACGGCGGAGGGGGCTACCCCGAGGCTTCGAGGTGGCAGGAGGAGTGGCATAAAGACCCCGTGGTTCAACGGGAAGGTTGACTGTGACACCTTCCTTGCCCAGTTCAACCTGGTGGCCCGTTTGGAAGAGTGGACCGTAGAGGAATGGCTCTTTAACTCGCCTGGGGATTAGCATAGGAAGCCCTACCCTGCCTGCTCACCCTAGCCCCAGAGCAGCAGCCAGATTTTGAAACCTTGAGTGGGGCTCTCAGGCATCAGTTCGGCTGCAGCCAACAGGCAGGGCTGCTGTATAATGAGCTCCGGGGTCGGACCAGGAAGACAGGGGAACCCCTCCGCGAAATGGCCGCGGCGATTGAGGGTCTGACTTGCCAAGCGTTCATGCACATACCATCCTCGGTGCAGGAGGAGCTGGCTCGGGACCAATTCGTGGAGGCCCTGGGGCCCGGACAGCTGCAGAGTCAAGTGAGCCTGCTCCACCCCCAGAGCCTCCAGGAGGTGCTAGAGATGGCCCACGAGAGGGAGTCGGACCGGGTGTCTGACTGTCAGGGCCTCACAGGGAGCAGCCATCCCCTGATCCAGGAGGCGCAGATTGACCCGGGTGAGTCTGGCCCCAGTGCGGCGTCAATGGCATGGCTTCCAGAGGTCGCCGCTGTAATCAGGGCGGTTGCTGCCCATGACCTGGAAGCCAGCCGGTGGCAACCTCTCCGGTGTTGCGGGTGAGGACAGCCTGGTCATCGTCGAGCACAGTGCCCGGAGAAGCGTCGTCCTGGGGTAGCCCCGAATCGTCGGCCTCACGCCGAAAAAGACAAGGGTCCGCTTAACAGCGGAAAGCGGACCCCATCACCAACCCCTCTGCAGAAAAGTGGACATCCCAGTGAGGGTGGTCGGGAGAGCCTCGGTGGGAGACCACTGTCATGTCCCAGTCTGGGTTGAAGGGGTGCCCTGCTTGGCACTGGTTCGACAGTGACCCTGGTATGGCCGGACATTCTACGATGGAGTCGATGGGGACATCGTTCGCTGGAAGCAACGACTGTCCAGTTAAGGACAGTGATGGGTGAGCCGTCGCCAATGGAAGGCAAAGGGACAATGCTCCTTTTCAAAGACTGCACTACAGTGAAAAAACTGTGGCAAGAAACACAGAGGATTTAGGTGGCTACCCTTACAGTGAAACTGTTCAAGCAGCAGTAGATGCTCCGTGTGCGACGAGAGCACTGACCACAGTGACAAGAGTCAAATAATAATTTACCATCCGTTTGTGAATGTTGACGCAGGTGAAATTTGCTCCGAGTTTTTGAGCTTAATTGTAACAACTAAGCATGGTAATGCACAAAATCTGAGTGCAGCCATCGTTGGTTGTTTGGAAAATGACCAAAACAAGTACCCTGTAGAGGATTTACATTGGATGGGGCATCTGTAATGCTAGCTCAATGTGAAAGTGTTTCAAGGCGACTCAAAGATCGCTATGGCGATTTATTCATCCAGCACTGTATGACCCATTGCTAAGCCTTAATGGCTAAAGAGGCTGAATTAGTCATATCTGACTTTGTGGAAGACACGATCAAAGCGACACTTAGACATTTCAGTGGAGCTGCAAGAAAAAAGTTTTGACAGATCTGTGAGCTGAATGAAGAGGAATATAAAATTTGCTGGTTAAGTTTGTCTGCCTGCGTTGAGAGGTTTGAGCTACTTTGGGATTCTCTAGTGCAATACTTTGGGAGAGAGGCATTTGGGAATGGGTTGCCAAATTACAGAACAAGTTGCCAGATATCCATGACAAGCTACAATCTCCTAAATTCATTCTGTATCTCAGTTTCTTGAATTGAGTTTCGCCACATCAATGAATTTGGCACTACAGAAAGAGAACTCTGATTTGTACAACACATACTGCAAGGTAATTTTGAAGCCGTTTAAACAGCCTTCAAATGAGGATTCTATGCTGGAATCTTTCATATCTCCAGTGCCAAGGTCACAGAGATGCTGAGGGAGTGTGAGGAGCAGCACTACTTGCCAGAAATGGAGATTGCTCAGGTAAGAGCAACGTTCATCGAATAAGCAAAGAAACTTGAACTGACATTCAAGGCCAGGTTTCCTGAAAAAGAGCTGGTGAAATGCATGCTTTACTTGGGCCCCTGCAACCAAAAGCCACCAGTCTCAGAAATTCAAAAACTTGCTGCAAGATTTACAAAGCACATTGACTCCAGCAAAGTTGAAATGCAATATACATTGTACTGCAAGGATGAGGCTGTCAAGACACTTCTCAACTCCGCTGTGGCAGTGATGTTACCAAATTGTGGTTTCTTTTGTTTAAGTCAAGTAGTGAGGATTAATACAGTGAACTGGCAAGGCTGTCACTTCTTTTACTGACACTGAGCCCTGACACATGTTGCTGCGAACGATGCTTCAGCTACATGAACTCAAAACATCCACAAGGAATCGCCATTGAGAACTGTCGGGTTGATGCCTGTCTATGTATTGCAACTGCAACAACGAGCACAAAGGACTTCGATGTAGCTGCGGCAGCGAGGTACATTCGAAAATTATTATTATTATTATTATTATTATTATTATTATTATTATTATTATTATTATTATTAGCAGCTAGCTAGCTAGCTAATACAGTTGTGCTGCTGTACATTGAAGTTTGTGTGCTTAGCTCCTTTATTTATAGAGGAAAATTTGCTTTAAATCGTATTGTGTTCTGATGGCATTAGGTTAGCTATACACTTTATATACAGATTAATTGCCCCCCACAACAAAGAAGGCCTTCTTATCAGCTACAGTATTTCTCGTTCTTATATGGCCTTGAATTTAAACCAGTAAACTTTACACAGTAAACACAGTACTACCAATACCATGCAGTAATTGTAGGGCAGTATTGCCACATGTGAAATCTTTAACAATAAAGCCCAAACGAAAATGCTTTTATTTGCTTTAAAATCATTTCAAACTGATTAATAGACTAGTAAGCACTGGCGAAATCAGCTCAGTTTTATACGGTGCAAAACGTTTTAACGTTTTGTTTTGTTTCTGGACTTTGCAATACCTGCACGATGCCTGCATTACTAGTTGTATCTACAACGTATTGACAATAACAATCAAGCATTTTGTCTGACACAAACAATTTTGGCTGTTACTTAATTAAACCCTTCTAAAAAAAGAACACAAAAATGCTTAACATAAAAAAGAACAGTCCTACTACAGCAGCAGGCAGTTTACACTGCCTCTGGGTTTCTGATCGCATCATCAATTCCACATTTTTTAAATCCATTGATGGAAATGTCCAGTCTACTTTTAATGTTTTCAAGCAAATTGGCTGACATTCTCATATCCACTTTGATATCTGACACATTATTTCTCTTGTCCAGTGCTTCTTTAAAGTGTCTTGCAAATCAAATACAACAGCAGTACATTTCTGTATAGATTTCATCAATATAAATAAAATAGTTTTTATGCGGTTAAAAAATATGAATAAACAAAAATATATGATGGATCTTGTGTGGTGTATGACCACACCCACTCAAAAATTGTGCTGGCCGGAATAAAAACGGAAGTTACGTACGAAACGGCAAACATGCATGGTGACTGCATCAAAGATGAAGTCGAAGACCCAATTAATTTTAGGGAACAGGGACATTTGGTTAACATTTAGCAAGAAACCAGCTATTGCATATTTATTAAATATTAATTTAACATTAATTTAATATGCAATTGCATATCTATTTAAGATAAATTTATGCCACGCAATATAAAGCGTTACCGAAATTTATTTTTAAAAATGTAACATCTAAGGATTAACTGTCTGATAGGCTAATTAATAGCCTGTCTCTCTTTACATTCCACCAATGAAAACCAAGACACGGCGCAGGACAGTGCAGCATCATCTTTTAAGGTTTTACTGGAGGCTTTTCTTAAAGTGAGTAGGCTACTATTAATCGATAATGAAATCAAGATTGTGTGTATTAAAGTAAGACGGACCACCACACCAACGGTCTGAATAGGTATCTGCAACAAATTAAATGTTTGGAAGTACACTCGTAAATGCAGCGTGGTATAAAATAAAGCTGCTTCTTGGCTAGAATATTCAGATAAAAAAGTCATGATGTTTTGTTGGACATATTGTTTTAGTGTAATTTACACAGCAGAAATTAAAGAGCACTCAAAACTGCAGCTGAATGTGCAGTATCCGAATGTGAAATGTGGATTTGATAAGTAGATTTATATAAAAAGGATAACGTTTGCAAACAGTTTTTATTTTGCTTAAGTGACAGCACACATGCAGTATGCCTTGCCTACTTGATTACTGAAGGTGAAAAGTAATGTGTTTTTTTCTTTGGGGGGGGGATTTTATTTGGGGGGGGGTTACCCTAGGGGCCCACACAGACTAAGGCCGGCCCTGGTCTATAATACCCATTTTTGACATATTTTGTCTGTGATCACAGGCCACAGACTGTCACAGAACAGCAGACCACTGACAGTGACACTGTGAAATCTTTTCAAAGACGATAACTTACAAACATTACAATAATGTACTGTAGACATAAGGATTGATAAGATAGCATTATATAAAGCAGATAAGACAACTTCAGCAATGAATATGGAAAAATAAACGTTTCTTTACTCACCATTACCTCACAAATTTTCTGATGCAGTAAAGTTTGGATAGTTGTTTGTAATCCAGAAATACAGGTTTACATTACAATATGTCTGCTAAGAAAGAAAGAAAGAAATAATAATAATAATAATAATAATAATAATAATAATAATAATAATAATAATAATAATAATAATAATATGGTAATGCCATAACAACTATTTGCATGTTTTGTATCCTGATGTTGCACACACAATAATTAAAGTCTCTATATAATTTTAAAAGTGAGTACCGCTATTATGACCATAAGTTGCTGCCAAATAGTAAAAGTAATGTAGCTGAAATACTGTAACTTACTTGTTAGGTAAGCAAGGAAATTAAGAAACATAGACAACCTACATTACACAAAACAATTTCCTCTGAGTTTGCGTTCAATAGCAATTGTTTTGTCCCCGCCTGTGTTGTTTGATAATTGCTGGATGAATCAGCTTTTTTGATAACCACGATCTTAAAAATTGCATCATAACTTCTTTGTAATCCCTTTGACACTTGACCCCTTTTCAAGCCACTCTTTTCCACATGATCACTGAAGCTAGTTTTCATTACTGTATACTGTACTCAATATGCACTTTCACAACAGCCTTGACTTGACAATTTGTCAAATGTTATTTTCATTAAAAAAAACAACCTTGCCTTATATTTGGGCTAATATGGGTATATATATATATATATATATATATATATATATATATATATATATATATATATATATATATATATAGTACTATGTGCAAAAGTTTTAGGCAGGTGTGAAAAAATGCTGTAAAGTAAGAATGCTTTCAAAAATAGACATGTTAATAGATTATATTGATCAATTAACTAAATGCAAAGTGAGTGAACAGAAGAAAAATCTAAATCAAATCCATATTTGGTGTGACCACCCTTTGCCTTCAAAACAGCATCAATTCTTCTAGGTACACTTGCACAAAGTCAGGGATTTTGTAGACATATAGTTAGGTGTATGATTAAACAATTATACCAAACAGGTGCTAATGATCATCAATTCAATATGTAGGTTGAAACACAATCATTAACTGAAACAGAAACAGCTGTGTAGGAGGAATAAAACTGGGTGAGGAACAGCCAAACTCAGCTAACAAGGTGAGGTTGCTGAAGACAGTTTACTGTCAAAAGTCATACACCATGGCAAGACTGAGCACAGCAACAAGACACAAGGTAGTTATACTGCATCAGCAAGGTCTCTCCCAGGCAGAAATTTCAAGGCAGACAGGGGTTTCCAGATGTGCTGTCCAAGCTCTTTTGAAGAAGCACAAAGAAACGGGCAACGTTGAGGACCGTAGACGCAGTGGTCGGCCAAGGAAACTTACTGTAGCAGATGAAAGACACATCATGCTTACTTCCCTTCGCAATCGGAAGATGTCCAGCAGTGCCATCAGCTCAGAACTGGCAGAAAACAGTGGGACCCTGGTACACCCATCTACTGTCCGGAGAAGTCTGGTCAGAAGTGGCCTTCATAGAAGACTTGCGGCCAAAAAGCCATACCTCCGACGTGGAAACAAGGCCAAGTGACTCAACCATGCACGAAAACACAGGAACTGGGGTGCAGAAAAATGGCAGCAGGTGCTCTGGACTGATGAGTCAAAATTTTAAATATTTGGCTGTAGCAGAAGGCAGTTTGTTCGCCGAAGGGCTGGAGAGCGGTACACAAATGAGTGTCTGCAGGCAACAGTGAAGCATGGTGGAGGTTCCTTGCAAGTTTGGGGCTGCATTTCTGCAAATGGAGTTGGGGATTTGGTCAGAATTAATGGTCTCCTCAATGCTGAGAAGTACAGGCAGATACTTATCCATCATGCAATACCATCAGGGAGGCATCTGATTGGCCCCAAATTTATTCTGCAGCATGACAACGACCCCAAACATACAGCGAAAGTCATTAAGAACTATCTTCAGCGTAAAGAAGAACAAGGAGTCCTGGAAGTGATGGTATGGCCCCCACAGAGCCCTGATCTGAACATCATTGAGTCTGTCTGGGATTACATGAAGAGAGAGAAGCAACTGAGGCTGCCTAAATCCACAGAAGAACTGTGGTTAGTTCTCCAAGATGTTTGGGCCAACCTACCTGCCGAGTTCCTTCAAAAACTGTGTGCAAGTGTACCTAGAAGAATTGATGCTGTTTTGAAGGCAAGGGTGGTCACACCAAATATTGATTTGATGTAGATTTTTCTTCTGTTCACTCACTTTGCATTTTGTTAATTGATAAATATAAACTATTAACATGTCTATTTTTGAAAGCATTCTTACTTTACAGCATTTTTTCACACCTGCCTAAAACTTTTGCACAGTACTGTATATATATATATATATATATATATATATATATATATATATATATATATATATATATATATATATATATATATATATACAGTATATACTGTATATATATACAGTATATATTCATGGTGGTTTCCTATAAAACCTCAATGATATTGAAGCGATCTCGGTTAATGCAGGCAGACGCATCACCCAGGGTGAGGCAATCCACACACAGGTGGAGTGTGGGCGTGAACCTGGGACTTCTCACACCAAAGCATAGCGCCGATACCACTGTACATAACACTATGCACCATACTCTATTTGCAAGACAATTGCTTAACCTTCAACATCACACCCAGCTTGAGGTGGCAAACCCCTCACAATGCACACTAATATGCAGGAAAAGAAGGGTGTGTGTATATTTCACGGCATAGCCTGTGAATGCCTTCTTGAGCCACTCTGCAATCTACTTTATGTTGAAGAGAAATGCTCAAGCTGTAAAATGATAACTTACTTGAGGTGGCACATCCAGACTATCTATGTGATTTCCCCCTTAGAATGTGAGCTTATATTCAATACATAACTGCGCGAATAAGTAACTAACTTCAGCCCTCGAATCGGGAATAAGTAACTAACTTCAGCAAAACTCGTCTGATCAGTGTCAGTTTTGGGTTCCAACTAAAGTTAGCTGTGATTGGAGGAACGTGTTGTCAGACAGCACGAAAAAGCCCCGATTTCCTCTCTGGAAGAGGGCGAGGCTGAGGGGAAAGATTGACACTTTGTGCTTGCACAGTTTGAATAAAACGTATTTAAATAAACTGGAGCAAAAGTACACAGCTCAAATAAAGATCTTGCGCCCCCTTGTGTAAATTGAATTTCAGTTTAAGGGAAGATGTTTTTTTGTACACAGCTCAAATAAAGAACTTCCATAGGGTAAATTGAATTTCAGTTTAAGGTATGCTGTTTTTTATTCTTGAGTAAATTGAATTTCAATTTAAGATATGCTGTTTTATTGTTAATAGATGAGTTTTTTGTTAATAGATGAGTTTGCGTTATATTTACTTTTTTTTACTTTCACCTCTCATGGCGCCCACAGGACCTCGGACTCTCTGTGCTTTGGCGCCCCTGGTGCCGCGGTGTTCCAGAGTTTAGACGCCCTCGGTGCTCGTCACCCCTCGGTGCTTCTGCGCCTGCGAGGCCTCAGAGCTTCGTGCATCACGGTGCCCTCAGTGCTTCAGTGCACTCGGTGCCTCGGCTCCAGAGTTTAGATGCCCTCGGTGCTCATCACCCCTCGGGTGCCTCGGCTCCAGAGTTTACATGCTCTCAGTGCTCGTCACCCTCGGTTCTTCGCGCCTCGGTGCCTTGATACTCCACTACTTGGATGCTCCTCGGTGCTTCGACACTCAGTGACCTCGGTGGCTCCAGTGTTTAGACACCCTCGGTGCTTCGGCATTTCGGTGCCTCAGAGCCTCAGTGCCCTCGTTGCTTTGGCATCTCGGTGCCTCAGCATTCCACTGGTTAATGCCCCCCAGTGCTTCGCACCCTCGGCCTCAGAGCCTCTGGCCCCCTATACCTTCGGTACCCTTGGTGCTTCGGCACCCTCTGTGCCTCGGTGCTCTAGTGTAGACACCCTACATGCTTCGGTGCTTTTGGTGGTTCGCCGCCCTCGGTGTTTGAACAATCGATTTTCTCGCTCACTCGTGCCTAAGTACTTGGCACCTTGTGCACGTGTTGTGGCCTTGACGGCAAGCATGCCTAAGTTTCATGCTTGCACTTCCTGTGGAGGGACACTTCCTCCAGAGGACAAGCACCTCCTCTGCATCCAGTACCTGGGCATGCAGCACACCTCCTCTGCATTGGGAGATGCAACTTTTTGAGAGATCTGTGCAGCGTTCCAGCCTCAGGTCCTACACAGCAGACTCGCCAGGTTCATCGGTGCGGCTTCTCCAGCTAGCTTGGCTGAGCCGTCCACGGTGCTGGGAGCCCTGGTCTCCCCCATCCTCCATCTATCCAAGAGCCCCTCACAAAGCATATCCTGCACTCAGGCCCCAGCGCCTCATGCTCGCAGCCTCTCTAAGTCTCCTGCGCGAAGTGCTAAGTTGGCATAACAGTCAAAGCAGGCACAGGACATCTCCGATCTCCGACTTGAAGGACCAAGTGACTCAAGTCCTGGAGTATTTGGCCAGGCAGCAGGCCCAACCCCCTGCTCCGGCCCCGGCTCTGCCGCTAGCACCTCCGCCGGAACTGACCTGCCCTTACCGGTGGTCACCCTGGACGTTTTAGAGCCAGACTTGGCTGTGGCTGAGGAAGACCAGGATGCAATCTCAGTCGTGGCCTCCTGGGACGGTAGCTCACACACTCACACACACACAGCAGAAGCTGAAAGGGTAGGGTTATTATTTATTTGCTCAGTGCTCAGTGCTTATAGTCTTCAGAAGCTGAGTTTCTGATTCCAGGGGAGTGGCAAACCAACTTCCAGCAATACAATTGCAGGAGAACTCCAGAAAACTTGTAGTGAGGGCTCTTTCACACAGACTCAATCACAGCAACTGGAGAGGTTAGTTTATCAACCTGATTGTGAGAAGCAAAAGAGAACGTGATCTCCGCAGAGTGACTACTTAATCCCTCAGTAGGCGGGACCGAGGATGTCACTCCCCAGAGGGGCCTATCGGCAGCTCTGACATAAAATGCTCAGTAAATATCTGACCTGTGGCAGGCATATCCCAAAAGTATTGCTTTTTCAGGAAACAGGCTTGTAATTAGATTGAGTAGGGAGTGCAAAGTTAAATAAAAGATTATTTATTTTTATCCTGGTCTACTTTTCTGTAATAGGATTTTTAACATCAGTCCAGTCCTAATAAAGATTTGAAAAAAGAAGTACAAAAGAAAAATACTGTTTCTTAAACAGTTTAGTTTGGTAACCAAACTATTTATAATCTTGAAATGTAAAAAAAAATAAGTACACTGAGTAAAATATATCTAGTTGGCTCCAGGGGTTGATTTTCACTAGGGCAGATTCAATCTAAATTCTGTGAAGCACCTAATCTAAGGCAGGATAAATGTTGGTATTAAAACAAAAATTTGCAATGGCGCCCAATTGCTTGGTATTAGAACAGAAATGTAAGGCTCCACACAAAGGGGATGTGTCATTTTAACATGGTATAAAAACAGGTCTTGCATGAGGTAACACAGGTCCTTTTTAAAAGACAGCTTTGAAGTTACTCTTATACAGTGCATGTGAAGATTTGCTGTAACAAATATAATAATACAACATATAAATGAAATATAAAATATTATTATTATTATTCAAGGCGACTTACAGGTGTTCAGGGCAGTACAGGGTAACAATGCAAGATTAATATTTAAATACAGTATAGTTTACAGTAAGTGCAAATAATACTACTAAAATACAATATTATTATTTATTTCTAAGCAGACGCCCTTATCCAGGGCGACTTACAATTGTTACAAGATATCACATTATTTTTACATACAATTACATTATTTTTTTTACATACAATTACCCATTTATACAGTTGGGTTTTTATTGGAGCAATCTAGGTAAAGTACCTTGCTCAAGGGTACAGCAGCAGTGTCCCCCACCTGGGATTGAACCCACGACCCTCCGGTCAGGAGTCCAGAGCCCTAACCACTACTCCACACTGCTGCCCCAACAATATGAAATAGGATGCAACAAGTTAGGATTACAGTAATGTGGTTCGTAAATCTACAAGTGCAGTCTAAACAGGTTTACCCCCAATTTGACTTTTTCTTGACAAGCCAACAGAGAAAAGAAAACAGTAGCAATCATAATTTATACTAACATACTTAACTGTTACACACTGCCAGCGTATGTTTAGAAATGCACTCTATACAACGTTGATATAGCATTTAGATTTCAAAACTACGTCACTAACATACTGTGTTTAAAATATTTTAGAATACAGGGATTTTAAGTCAGAACAGTTGCATTCAGAGTACTTATAAAAATAGTATTGTGTTGAAACAATTGTTAAACTTGACTTTTCTATAGATTACACACATAGAGGAGGAAAGTAGTTTTTACCTGAAAGGTAGTGTGCCTTAAACATGTATGGCAGTAACATAAATAACTACCAAACAGAACTTCACACTGACAAAACCAAACAAGAAAGTAGCACTATACATTTATTACGTAAAAAAGACATCATAGTCTGCATCACTTTAAGTCACATTTAAATGGATAAGGCAGCACCCGCTGGCCTTCACTTCACCTGACTTAAGAGGTGCTAATCAGGCCACACTACTGCTAGAAAGACCAGGGAAGGGTTTAGATGTCATTTTAGAAACACTATAAGGTTGTGATGTGGTTAAAAATCTGTAAACAATCCAAGACATTAAATTAGATAATTAAGCATTATATCCTTACCTTTGGAAAAGGGGCTGTTTAAATAAAACACAAGCCTGTTTAAATAGGATTTGACACTGTTAACAACTGATGGTGGTGATCAGCTCATTGTACAAATGAAAACAGGAGTTACCTTGGCAGGTTTTTCTTAATGTGTAACCAGAAACAGCATTCATTTGTACAGCATGCCATCTACTCACAGCACTGCTTTGCTGCTGGTCTGTGCAAAATAATAAAATAATATTCAGAATAAACTGAAGCAAAGAGTATGTTTCAAGGTACTTTCATATAATGTGTAACTATACTTTTATTTACTATTATACAATATAAACAAAATAGTATCTGGTTCTAAATGTCATTTGAAAGAAAAAAGCCTTGGTTTATTTTAACAAAAAAGGGCAAATAAAAACAAATAATCCTCTTGTTACTGCAGTCCCAAAAGCTTGAAGCCAGAGAAAGCCTGCTCTTTCACTAATCTCTTTGCACGCTCATTAAATAGACATCTTTATCAGAAGCTGAATGTTTTGATATTAGTCAACTCTGGCTTTTATACTCCATTCATTCAACTATTAATCATGCTTCGGTTGGATCATGAGTTAAGGAGTATTCATCCACTTCTATCAGCTTTATTTGAACTACTTTAACAGCATTCAGCTCTTGAAATGAGTTATAACAAAAATGTTATATTTTTCCTATAACATCTTATTAGCGTAGGTGACATTGCAGCTACTGTAGACCAGAAATCTCATAAAGCAGCAGCAACTTTTAATTATTTCAAGGTGTATTTGAAATATACAATAAAGCATATCTTATACATCTTGGTTATCTCTCCTTTACTGAAGTATACTATATCTATATTTTAAGCAATAAACGAAGCAATTCATTCTTTCTGGTTAAAGTGAAGCATTTTCATTTAATAAATACTTTTAATATATCACATGTCTGTACCTTACATTATTTTAACCCCATATTTCTCCACAATTTAGACTGTTCAGTTATGTACAAATGTATTGTTATTGTTAGCCAAATCATATTGCATTTATTCCCTGTAGAGGGGTAGAGGGGGAATTTTAGTTCATGGGGTGTCTGCTGGGGCTGTAAGGATAGAGGAAGTTTTGTACCGTGTTTATTGTTTGCGGGACTGCAACCCTTTTTCATTACTGAGCAATACACATTGCTGTGTATTGCCAGCTCATTATTGTTTTCAGGCTGGTCATCAGACAATTGGATTTATAATCATTAAAATGCTCATTTAACCCTACTGTTTGTTATTGGAATTACTGCATCTGCACTGCACCTGATATACACCTGCTACCAATCTACCACTTTGCCACAGGTACAATGAAAATACGATGTGTTTGAAGTAACCTGCGTATCCTGTATCAATTATTATTTTTAACTCTAAGATCATGCATGGTGGTAGAATCCATTGATCATAAATCTCCTTCTCTTTGTCTATCATCTCTGGACTAATATGGCTACCATTTCATCTATCATAAACTTTTCATAATACATGGATACCCTTGTGATGCTAATATAAAAGAAGATAAGGTTCAGCAGTACAGTTGGTTTTTCAGTGCTGACGTTCTATGTCGTTATCCATTAGTGTTTCAGCTTTATTTGGGTGATTTCCTGTTCCTCTCCAGTTTCTCTGAGTGTACCAGCTTTACATCTTTTTTTTAACATACTCTCATTTTGTTGATCATTAATGAACATTCCTGTACTGTGGGTGTTGTCGAGTGATTGAAAACGAGATATTTTGTGTTTGAATTGAAAGTGATGGTCTCAAGGAGTCGAATGGGTCAAAGTTCAAGTATATTTTCCTCTAGAGGAATTATCACTTTTTGACATCACTACTGTGGTATTATGCCTATTTTTCGAATAGCTCAGGATGCAAATATAGCGTGTGGCAAAGTGGTAAGGGCTACATGCAGGGGCAGTGCAGTAATACAATAAGAAATGACAATCAAAGTACGGGTGAAAAGGTTTCTGTTTATTTTAATCCAGGGGTCTGATGACCAAACAGAGACAAACAATGATGGCTGGCATTTCACAGTAAATGATAATGGGTTGCAGTCCCGTTTACAATAAACAATTATCCCACAAGAACAATAATTCCAACGCAAATACCCAAAACACAAACACGGTTACCTCTCTCAGTGAGCGCTGTAGTGCTGGTCGGGAATTTACAATGTTATTTTATTGAACAGTCAGTGTGTTGTTGTCCGGGTTTTGTGCTGGCCGTGGGCGACAGCTCCAGATAGTGTTTAGCCGTCTAGTCTAATAGTACACAAGACAAACAAGACGATATAGACAGACTAACAAAAAACAAACAAAACACAGAAATACCGGTCCTTTCAGATCAGTTTCAAAACCACAACAAAGGAACAGATTACGATTCTCCGTCCCCTTTTTATGCTGTCATGCATGACCCCTTGGTAAACGAGTGCAACCGTCTCTCCAATCTGCGGCTGCCTCATCGTTTATCTTCCGGGTCAATGCGTTCTTGCAACGGAGTCTCGCCTTCATCCAGACTGGCCGACTTCCTGGAAAAGAACTGTCAGACCAGCCCATCCAAAGAACTCTGTTCTCGCTGCTTAGCGCCCTCACAGGTCGGGAGGGAGATTTACAACCAAGAATCAATGTCTTTCTGTCACAAGCCTTCACCCATGTATTATATATATATGTGTGTGGTGGCTCCCCCGAGGCTATAAGTAGGGAGGGGGGGAGCCTCGGCGATAGAAGATGTGTAGAATGAGAGTCTACTGTAGTGAGGCTGTGAGGGACAGAGCTGAAGGCTGAAAGCGAGTGCCTATCTGTGAAGCGGTGAAAGAGCCCAGAGTGAGTCGGAAGAACAGAGAACGAGAACGACAGCGAGTGAAAGTGTTGGAGGAAAGAAAGAGGAAGAGCAGAGAGAGTAAGGGAGTTATTTTTATTTATTGATTGGGCATGAACCCCGGATTCACTGTTATTTTATTTTATTTAGTGCAGTAATTAAAAGCAGCACTTTTGGAATCCCATATTGTCTCCCTTATGTCCGCTCATCCTATCAAATACTACAAACATTAAAACATGGTGAGAAACGTGGTACGAGACTAGAAATCTGTTTTGATTATAAGTTAAGGAGTGCCACTATTAGGAGAATGACTGGAGTTATGAAACCCAAATCTCTGAATGTGAGTTCACCTTTTCCATTCCAAGCAGACATGATAGAAGCAAACTGCTGATCGATCCCGTATTAACTAACACATAGGATGGTCTCACCACTCTTGTCTCCAGAACCGGCTTTCTCCCCAATAATTTCGGTTCAAGCAGCTACTTCCACAGCCAGAGCCAACATTGATCTCCTTCTGGTCGAGGAGCATGGGGCGCCGGTCCTCTGCAGCAGTCGATTCATACATCCGCTCATCCCCTACCAACATAACAATAGCCATCAAAGACTAGCTAGCATGCCCGGAGTGGGGGCTACCTGACCGCTGGGATCACCAGAGGTTTTCCCCTTCTAGGAAGGGTTTTTTTCCTCTCCACTGAGCGGCAGGTAATCACATAACCATACCACACTAACACTATTTTAACCTCTCCAGTTTGTCTTGTATGTTCCTTCCTTCCCATCATTTCCAGCTGTTTCTTTTATGTTATGCACTGGCTCTCAGTGCCCAAGTCCCAGACTAACTCATCTCTCTATGTTGCAGATTCCCTGCGGGATGCCTTCCCGCTCCCGGCTTCGGAGGCCTGTGCCTCACCTCATGTGAGGGCAGCACCAGACCAGTCAGGGAACCCTTTACTATCTCTCCTTTCAGTCCTAAGCTGTTGGACTATTCCTATCACCCCAAGAGGCGCCTCTGCAGATCAGAGCCCTTTTATATGTTTTCAGATCTTCAGGAACGTGACCTTCGGCCACGAGCTCATCGGTCAGGATCTCTTTTCTATCCTAATTTCAAGCCCGGGCCTAATTCCGAGCTTTGGGCTCGTCACTCTATCCTTGGCTGAGCGTCCTCTGCCCGATACTGTCTTACTAACAGCTCGTTTCTGCTTCATCTGCATTCTTCTATTTAACAAAAGCACACAGACAGTTACTAAACAGAAAATACCAACAAAACACTAACAAACTCTTTATTTTATTTTGGGGATATCTCTCGGTCCTTCCAGTCTCCTTGTATCTCTGAAACCCAAGCGAAGGAAAAGATTTACAATTCTCCGGCCCCTTTTATGTGATTATGCATGACCCCTTGATAAACGATTGCAGCTGACTCTATTGCCTGCAGCTGCTACCTCGTTTACCTTCCAGGTCAATACAGTCCTGCACCGGAGTCTTGCCTTTTTCCAGGCTGACTGACTTCCTGACCCAGGGAATGAACTGTCAGGTCAACCTGTCCAAAAGCCTTTCCTTTTTGCTACTTAGTACCCTCACAGGTCGAGAGGGAGATTTACAACCAGAACTCATTATACTTCCGTCACAATACCTTATTTGTACAGTAGGCCTACCGTATTGCGTTCCTTAACTACTATAAAACTGGTATCTAATGTGTAGGTTAGAGATCATATAATCGTACTTTTAAAAATTAAAGAATCTTTACCAACGTGTTATTAAAATGCTTAAATGGCACACAACCACACTAATTTCAGTCCCTGGGCACCAATGAATCGATCTCTTTTCCTTGTTTTGTCAAGGCAATAATAAACCGTGGGTAAATCAAATATTTTTTTCTGTGCCTTCAGCAGTGTTGCCAATTTTATCGACTTTCTCGACAAATTTAGTGACTTTAAGGGCTGACTTCGCGAGATTTGTTGTCAAAAGCAACTAGCTACAAATCTAACAATTTCCAGGACAGTCATCAGAGAATTTTAGAGATGTAAAATCGGTAAAACGTTTTGATTATCCTGTATTAGCAATGCCCTTTTATAAGAATCATTGTCAGGGTAATTAAATGAAATCCAATAATGCCCCACCCCATTTGAATACGCAAGGAACTTCAATGCGTCCTTTGCTTAGCAACGGGCTCAACAGCCACGAGCCTGTTCCCAATGGAGACCAGATTTCGCTCAACACCGCACCGTTATGCAGGTTCGGATTAAGTTCAATGTGGGCCCGGGGCTGTTATTGTTTTTGGGGCCCCTCAGAGTCTGAGGCCCTGGGCTGCAGCCCCTAAAGCGGGAATCCGGCCCTGCCAGTATGATCCCCCAGCGTTCCCGTACTTCCAGATTTAGGACTACACCACTGCTCATGATATGGTTCTGTAATATCAGCAATACGTTTTGCAGAACAAGAAACAGTGATCTATAGTGTTGAACATTTTACAATTAAAGAAATGTGAAGTATAAAATGTAATTAAGTACAGTTTTTGCCGCCCCCTTCAATTTGCCGCCCTAGGTGGCTGGCTGTTCTGCCTATATGGTTACGCCGGCCCCGGCAACTACGCAGGGTGCAGGGACATAGATTTATAAATGAAAGAACCTAAAAACCTTTTTATTGTCCTGAAGATTCTACTTTTTTGTCCAGTTTGGGGCACTAGCAATTCAAAAAGCAGTGTCATACTTGCAAGTCTAGGACATACTGAGTTAATTATGGGGAGATTTACCAGATGTTACATACGAGCAACAAGGCTTCAGTAAAGCTGCTGGGCTACACTTGTGACGCACATGACCAGAAAGCTGGCTAAGTAACACTGTTACACTTTGTGTTGTAAGAACTGGGAATTATACAATCCTATCAAAGCAATTTGATGGTAGGACAGTATAGTGCTGTGACCCAGATTTTTGGTTTTATGGCAACATTCCAGTTCTAATGAGACATTCTATTTAACTAGTAGTTTGCCTTTTTAAGAAAGATTGTAATTGTACACTTTTTTTAATTAAATGGGATTATTGTTCGTTTTACACCAATTGTGCTTTGCAACCAACCCCACACGATTACTGCTCATTCATTCCCCCAGGCAAAAAAAACGTTGCTCCACTTTTATCAAGGGGCCCAGTGTGTTCCATGAAAACACAACCCACACCATCACACCACCACCACCAGCCTGCAATGTTGACACGCGGCATGATGGATGCATGTATTCATGTGGTTTTCTCCATACCCTAGTCCTCCCATCAGCGTGAAACAGCAGGAACCGGGATTCATCAGACCAGCCAATGTTTTTCCAATCCTCCAGTGTCCAGTGTTTTCGTTCCTTAGCCCACTGCAACCGCAGTTTCTTGTGTTTTGCTGAAAGAAGTGGAACTCTGTTAGGTCGTCGGCTGCCATACCCCATTCGTGTCAAGGTACGACGAGTTGTGCATTCTTTTATGGGTCTTTCGGCACCAATGTTGTACTGGACTGTCAGTTGAATAACTGTAGCCCGTCTGTTGCTCTGCACAATTCGTGTCAGCCTCCTTTGGCCTCTTTCATCAATGAGCCATTTTTGACCACTGGCCTGCCGTTGGCTGGATGTCCTTTGGGTGGTGGACCATCCTTGATACACACGGGAAACTGTTGAGCGTGAAAAACCCAGCAGCGTTGCAGTTCTTGACACACTCAAACCGGCGCGCCTGGCACCTACTACCATACCCCGTTCAAAGGCACATAAATCTTTTGTCTTGCCCATTTACCCTCTGAATGGCACACATACACAATCCATGTCTCAATTGTGTCAAGGCTTAAAAATCCTTCTTTAACCTGTCTCCCCTTCTACACTTATTGAAGTGGATTTAACAAGTTACATCAATAAGGGATCATAGCTTTCATCTGGATTCACCTCGTCAGTCTATTTCAGTCTATATATATATATATATATATATATATATATATATATATATATATATATATATATATATATATATATATATAATTTATTTATTCATTTATTTATTTTTTAATTATGTCTCAATCCTAAAATTATAGGTGATGCAAAACTTTTGTCCATAGCTGTATCTTGAAACACATGCAGTAGTTAGTCTTGATGTCAAGTCAAGTGACATGGCAATTACATGAATTTGCTACAAACAAAGGACATGTTAGCAGAATAAAGTTTAATATAAGTTCATACATCAAGTGTAAAATGATTTTTTATTATATATAGCAAAGCTAGCCTTACATACATGAATGATCTTATTATTAAAAATCAAGATTTAAACAGGTCTAAGTTGCATTTAGCTTAATTGTGTTTGCCTTCAATCCCCAGCTAATGTAATTAATCACACTCAAACTGAATTAAAAAAACAGGTTTTAAATGAAACCTCCCCTGGGATATTTTAACACCTTGCGGGGGTGACAAACTGTTAGAAAATATCTGTATTGAACTGAATTTCCAGAATTATAAACCTTGATCTCTTAAGAAGAAGAGAAGGGAAATTAAACAGCTTCAAAGTTATTAGTGAGCCTTTCTGTTAAATTATGTCTTTTGTAGGCCTTCTCCTTCCCTGCCTAAAGCTTTCTTAGGCATGTGGTAAACTCATAAATAGGCTTCTGATTTTCATTTTTAACCGATAAAAACCAATAAAACACCTCCAATATATAAAAAAAGTAATGATATCGGTGTATCGCCAATAAACACCAGAAAAACTGTGGAAATATTTGCTTAATTCACGTTGACCACCTCTTTCCCATTAAAAAAAATAATTACCTTTCCCAGTGCAGCTGGGCAAATGTCCCTCCTTCCTGACTTGTATCTATCATTGATTCATTCGGAATACTTTAAACCCGCCCCAACTACTGAGTGACAGCACATTCCTACATTTCTAGTGGAGACTCTGCTTACAAGATTTAAAACAAGATTACACTGAGGAATGGAGGCTTGTTTGCAGAATTTAAAGCCGTATTACAGTTAAGATATGGAGGATTTAAAATAGAATTGCAAATTGTGGCGAAATGTGAAAAAATGCCTACACACAAAAACCCCAGAAGAATGTGCCCGTGACCATAGGGATTTCGTTGTGGAAGACAGCAAAGGAAAGAAGGTACAACCTAAGTGTGCAAGTACTGTCAAGCTACGACTATACATATTTTGACAGAAAAAAAGCCCAGCATTGTGGAAAGTAACTGAAAACAATATTTTTTTACAGTATATAAAAAGTGAAAGCCCCGAAAAAAACGATTTACATAAAACTCGAAAATAGCTAAAAATAAGCACCGAAAAATGTAATTAATAAAAACTGAAAAACAGAAGCCCTACTCATAAAGCAGTTGATGGAATGTAATGTGGTTTTATTGGGTGGGTAAAGCTGTTAACACCTATTGATTCTCAGGGCAGGGTGGTACAATTACAAACTTCATCATCATTATTACAACTGCTGCAAGAAGTTTACCAGTGCTCTACTCCCTCACACAGTGCAAGGACATACATCTTTGACTACTGGGTATATCACTTGCACTTGTGTGTTAGAGATGGTCTTCAACAGACATTCATGTAAACTTGAACCACATAATAAAGTTTATTTGTACTGACATTCACATTTACAACAAAATACACGTTTACAGGCTGGTTGTTGAAAACGTAATACACTTTAACTGCCGATAAAACAGTAGGAATGAAATCGATTTCAGTTTTTATCCATCTTTATTTTAGCTTACACACAACAAGTGGTTTTCCAATGTGGATCCAACTGAAATGACAGGTTATCTATACTTGAATTTACATTTAAATATGCCTGCATATATATATATATATATATATATATATATATATATATATATATATATATATATATATATATATGGATATCAGCACTCGGATATCCATTACCCAGATACACGTCAGTTGCGTTTTACCGCCCTTGTATTAAGAATAAAATCAATCCCCATTATATATATATGTAACATTTTTAATGCACTTACCGGTCACACGCGATTTCCGACTCTGTCACCAGTTTTGTGATACAAAGCCCATCTCTTCAATGTTACAATTTATTTGACTATCCGTCGCAGCCCGCATTTTTTCTCTGCATGCCAAATCAGTCTGAAGCAGTTGCTATTAATTAATAGAAACAGACAACAAGTCTACCCACTACCTAACCACGTCCCAGTCTTGACTACTCATGAATATGCATGACAGTGGCAATTTCTTTATATTTTATCTTTATCTTTATCTTTATTTCTATCTTTGTTGTATTTTACTGTATTGCTTTATATTTTACTGTTTGCGTTTTTTTGTGTGTGTTTGTTGGGTTTTTTTTTGCAGTAAATAGCGAGACCCCTGTGCAGTTATACAGTGCTTCCTCCAGTTTCACCTGACGAAAATGCAGCCAAAACAAAGACAGTGTTTACATGGACAATTCATGACAGTTTTCCTAACAATGTTTTTGCTGTACTTTTCAGGAAATGCGTTGCTATGCTGTTCTGATTTAGGAAAAAATGTCGGTCGTACCAATGCAGATCAATCAATTTATAGTAATTTAAGGGAGGGGATATTTAAATGTCCGTGTCTGCCTAGTAATTAGGAAAATAACGACTCTGAATATCGTGAGGAGAGCTTCATGCGTTGCCATGAAGATTTAAAAAAAGAAAAAATAATTAACTTCTTGTCACACACATTTCGAATTATCACGCATTACTTGTTTGTGTCTCGTTACCTTTTCAATACACACGCACACACACACACATAAATGTATATCAAATAAAACTTCTACTAAGTAAGTTTTACTACTTAAAAATAGATATGCGTAACATCTAAAAGTTTTATTTCATTAAAGTAGTTTATAAATGTATGTGGAAAAGGTGTGAACACAGGAAGGTTACGCTACAATACAATAAAAAATGGTATGATCCTTAGGCCTATATGAATATAAGATTGAGAACGGGGATATGTAAAAATACATACAAGGTTCCTGAGCAGCTTCATGCCCTGGCAGTAATATAGGTGGAGTACCAGGCTGAGCATCCTAATGTTCCTGTACACATCTGCCGGTCCCTATACCCTGCCTCTGCTCCGAGAAGCCAGTGACTGCTGGTCTGCAGCTGCGGTAGAAGAGCCAGGCGCAGAATCCGCTTAACACACACACACATTATAATTAAACGTGGATGTCTTGTAATATTATAAACATTCAAACAAAAGTATTTATTTAAAGTGATACGGTACATTTATTTTGTTTGTTAACTATATCCATTACTTATTGCACAATATGCCAATTGATGCTAACAATTAATTCCAGTTCTGTGCAGTGGAAGAAGAGGTGGAGCTCTGTTGTTCCTGCGACATCTTAAAAGAATTATAGAAAGAAAATACGACGACTACTACGGCTACGACTACGACTACTACGACTACTAAGAATAATAATAATAATAATAATAATATGGGGCTAAAAATTTGGTTAGTTGTGCTTAACAACATGCATTTATACAAACATTAATAACAGGCTATATGAGAGGTTTACATTTGCAGCGTCTTTTCTGTTCTTTCTTGTCTGTGTGTGTGTGGTTTGGTACGGCTTTGCTGAGGAATAACGTGAGATTCCGCCAGTTAAACAGGATCTTAACTGCTGAAACCTTGTGAGCCACAAGCACGATTCCTGCTCCGGTACCGGAATTAAAAGTATGTACTGTATTACAATCCACGAGTCGTCTCTTTTGGCAAGTGATATTTTCAGAATCATATCGTTCTGAATTAAAATCTGTATTCTGTTACAAATATAGTACTGTACCAACAAAACTAATACCGTACATCTAAATGGAAGCCTACTTATTTTAAAACAGTTTTTTCAGATATGTATTTTTGATATTGCGTTCCCTGAAAAACGAACAAGGGTATATATAGACCTGCATATATATATATATATATATATATATATATATATATATATATATATATATATATATATATATATATATATGCAGGTTTAAGTTTAACAAGTCAACTTGATCCATTATGAACTGGTTTAAGTTCAACAAATCAACGACTTATTTTGTCTTGTTATCAGTCTGAACTGGTTCCATCTTCTGTCCAGTCAGGAATTGCCAGATTCCACATCTGTAGTTCTCATTTCCGAGAGAATATATTAAAGCATTTATTGCTGGTGAAGTCTTGGCCAGGACAGCAGGAATCTAATAAAAAATAAAGATCACTTGTTCACTCCGCTTTCGTTTTTAGCGTTTAATAATGCCTAGTAGTATGATACTTACAAAATCGGCCCACCTTATAAAAAGTCCATTAGAAGTAAAAAGTCAGTGTCTCAGAATTGTTTGCACATCTCTGCTTTTACAAAGGAGCTGAACAATTTATGTTACTTGATAGTTGACATTTTTCAAGTAGCTGTCAAATTCCTATCAACAGAAACCATAATGCCTATGCTTGACTACATCATTGTCAGCTTGGTCTTTTGGAATTGTCCATTACTTTACTCATCATAGATAACATGCACATTTGTATTTTCTTACCATTCTCAGTTTAGGAGATATAAGCGTGGCATCTTCAACAGCGGCATACAGACACAGAAGAGAATAGGGACCCCAGCATATAACAAGTGACTTCAGAGGAAGGCCAGTACTAAACTGAAAAGACAAAAGTTGGCATATGTTTAATTCCTTACACAAATAGAAAATATATGGTTATTTACAAATCTTTTCCAAATATTTCACTTATATAAGTTCTTATTTATAACATTTTCTGTGAGACTTTTGACAGACTGTATACAGTTATTAAGCAATAATTTTAATGTTTAGTCTTGCTTCGTTAGCAATTCCATTTTATGACATACTTCATTTTCAATATGAGTTCAAATTGAGTACAACATAACTGGTGTTAACATTCTTTCCTCAATGCCTTTGAAAAACAAAGATAGTAGTACTCTTGGACTGAGTCAGGCTCTTGCTGTGGGGTTGAAACTGTTCAAATGAATTCAAACCCACTGTGTTGATGTGTATGTAGAGGTTATGTAATGGTGACGCATCAATGAAAAGAGCAGTGTTTTATTTGCACACTGTAGAGATGTCTCTTTGTTTCTCGTCTAAGAGGATTTGATGTTATCCAATAGAGCGTAATGGATTTGGTTATGCAACCAGCACAGAACAACTTATATTCAAACTTTTACTTTCTTGTGTGTCTGTACTGCACTGTTCCTATATTACCTTTGTCTGTCCAGTTTTCTTGAACTTCTGCGCCACTGATTGATAGGAAGTGTACATGATGAAAACTGGAATCACAAAGTTGAAAAATGCCATTGGAAGCAAGTAGGAGATGAAATTTCTGCAGGCAAAAGAGAAAAAACATATTAACTCTGAATGCTTCACAGCCATACAATACACAAAAATGTGAGTGTTACTGCTGTAACCCATGTACCGACTGAAGATCAACTGACTCTGTTCCAGTTGTCTGGCCAATTCTCTTTTCAGCTGGGGTACCAAAGCAGCATACATTCAAGGGTGCAGGAACTAGGGGTGCTGGCTTTAAGTACAGGGGTGCTGGTCACCTGCTCGTGCAATGATAAATCCTGCTAGATTTGTGAATCTGTGTGTGTAGTGCATTGCACCTTTTTGTGCGTGTGTGTGTGTGTGTGATTCCAGATTTACCCAATTACCCACACAGCTCAGGAGAACTGGAGCCAGCTTCCTTTTTTACACCCAGGAACTCGAGAGTGGATGTCAGAGAGCTACCGACCTCTGGAGGAGAAATGCCAGCCCTGCAGGTGTTCACTTTTGAGCTCAGTGGCACCTGGCCAGCAAGGTTTGCTGTAGCGCGACGAGGAGGACGTCTCTGTCAGTTTTGCCACCGTGGGTGTGCCAGAGCCAATGCAAAGCTCCCTACGGAATCCCCAGCGAAGACCGCCCACTTCGCACAGCCAGGATACGGACTTGCACTGTATAAATAGGCTTGCTACTTTTCGATATTAATCAGTAAAGCTCATTAAACGTTGAATTCCCCAAAAATATCAGTTCGACTGAAATAAATTTATATACGATAGACGTTGGTAAAACCACTCACTATTTTTTATTTTCTTACCAAAAATAATCATTTTAGAAATCAAAGTAGCAGTTTAAGGTGTATGTAAGCTTTTGCTTTAAGTATATGGTGACAGTTACTAGTTTGATTTGAAAATGGGGCGCAAGAGAAAAACACTTAATGAATATTGTGCACAATACCCTGCCTGACTGCTGAAGTCTCCATGGCAGGACAAAGCGGGCCCGTCTGCCTTGCCTTCCAGTGATTCTGAGTCCGGCTGTGCTAAACCAGGACATGGGGAGCTCAGACTCCGAATAATAACTTAGTTCTGTTCAACTAGCTAATGTTTTGTTCTGTGCATATTATTTTTACTTGTAAATTTATGCTATAAAGATCTGTGTAATACAATTTTACTACGGTTTACTTGAGACCATTTTTAAATGTATAGCTCAGCTGTGACCAAATGTTATTTCAATTAGAACGTTGGTAACAATGGTTTTGTTGCCTGTTGAATATGATAAAGGGGTTTCGCTAAATGAGCCATTTTTCAATTGCATAAAAAGCCTGTTTTTTTTTTTTGTGTAAAGCATAAAGGTCGATTTCACCCATTCTCTGTTTGAATTGAAAAATAAAAATCGAAAAAAACCCAATAAATTCTTTCAAACATAAACGTTGATATTAATATATTAATCGTCGATTTGGCAAAAAAAAAAAAAGGATAGTAGCAAGCCTACGTATAACTCACCCTGCACACCACGTGGCTGTGCTTTTACCAGATGAGCCACTCGAAGACCCAACACAGTGCACCTTTTTACATTGCTTTTGAACACAAACAACAATAGACCAATCAGTGCTGACTGTCACAAAAGGGGCGGGATATTTTATAGATCGCACGGTTGCAATCTCAAGAGTCGGTTAGTAATTGGAATGCATTAGCAGCTTGTATACAGTAGAAGAGTTATTGAAAATGCCCCAAAAAGAATATCAGATTTTGTTTAATAGATTCCCATTCCCTGCAAAAATGAATCTACATGACACCGTCAACCTACAGTCAACCTTTGGAGCCTCCTGGCTGTCCTTGTCTACAAAGAGTTCTGTAAATAAAATGTTCACCCTGTTTTTACAAGTAAACATTTCTAAACTGCAGTATTTAAGTGGCTCATAACAGTATACGCTACGTTTCGATTTGTTAGCTCTAAACATTTTATGGTAAGCATGTTGTAAACATTGTAGCAAGGTCTGTGGTTAAAGATCTTTTACTTAAATAGATAAACAGGTGTCCAGTCTGACTGGTCTCAGCTGGGCACCATCTTGTCATGACTTGCAGGGGTCACCGTGGCATGGTGAGGATGCATGCTTTTCCCATGCTTATATACAATCCATTTACTGTTAACTGTGGTTATTACAAAGCATTACCATACTCACAGCTGATAGGATTAACTCACTTTGCTTCATGAAGTCGAATATAAACCGCTGAATAATGTTACATTAACATATTGAATTACATACCGCTTTGTAGTTTTCCATATTAACAAGAAAAATGTAAAATACGATATTTCAAAATCTAACAAAACTGTAATCCTATTATGACTTCCAGTAGCCTTTTGCAACATCATTTTGTAGTTTCTTTGATTACATGATGTTAAATAAATGATCAAAATTATGTTCATGTGGTTTATTTTATTTTATTAATTGTAGGTGATGCAAAACTCTTGGCCATAGCTGCACGTGCGATTTACCATGCTTGCCTTTGCATTAGTATACCACAGTCGACTTTATAAGGTCCAGTAAACAAGGCAAACAATAGACACCATTACAAGTGTCGAAAGACAATGGTAAGCTTCCTATACCTGTCTCCCTTGGTGTAATCCAGTGTGCAACAGGTCCTCAGAGGTTCATAGTCATATTCGCCCCATCCCAGCAGAGGCATGGCAGACCAGAATGCAGAAAATCCCCACACCACAATTGCAACTGTTATGGCAGTACTCCACTGCAATTTTGTTCCTGAAAAAAAATTGAATATTTTTTTTTCTTTTAACTCAATTAAAAATGATATAATATGTAATATATAAAACTTTTGAAGTTGAAAATGAAATGTTTCTGTCTGAGTAGCTTTGGTGTAACTGTTAAAGTAATAGTTAAAATAGTTATTTCAAGATATCGCTGTGAATTACATTTTAAAACAGCCTGCCAAATACAGTTTATTTCAGAATTAAGTGTTCTTATATATATATATATCTTTATTTTTATATAGCACCTTTCACAGTGGACCACCATCACAAAGCGCTTTACAGAGGTAGGCTGTGAACTGTGCATTATATGCAGAGTCACTTACAATAAGACATTGACTTAACATCTCATCTGCAGGATGGAGCACAAGGAGGTTAAGTGACTTGCTCAGAGTCACATAATGACAGAGGTGGGATTTGAACCAGTGATCTTCTGGTTTCAAGCCCTGGACTTTAACCACTGGACCACAATGCCTCTGTACACTTCCAGCTGTTCATCAATAACCAACTAGAGCACTCAATAGCAAATGCGCTGAGTGCTCTGCTTACTAAGTCTCTAGAATAGAACTCGATTATTGGAATACTGTCCGCTGGTAAGACACCTCTGATATCCAGATCTTCTCTTCACAGAATTTTCCAGAAGAATGCTCCGACTCTACATGCAGCTAGATAAGTAACATTAGCAGTTTGTATTGCCTTTTACAAAAAGCACTGTTGTACACTTACTGCAATTAATCTTTTTTTTTTCCTTTTTTGATATTGTCTGTGCTAAGATTTTTTGACCTGAGTTCAGAATTTCCTCTTCAGTTGCCAGCCATAGACATATAAAAGCCTAGATCAGACTAAATGTCTTTATGTCAGCATCTTCTAGTGAACAATGACTGTCCTTTCCTTTTGTATTTCTGGCAATGCAGAGTAGATGTTCACTAGATGGTGCTGGCTCTTACTGTAAAAAAGAGACTTTGACTGGTCTAGCCTGCATTACCTATGTCTAGAACTGAAGAGTATCTTCTGAAGTTAGGTCAAAGCTGCCTCTTAAATTTTGAAACACTGCACCTAAGAACTTCTAAACCCTTTTTTTTAAATTATGTAATTGATGTGAAATTGTGAAAAAACATGACCAGGTGACTACTTTCAATCCAATTTTAAGATCTTGGTAATGGCTATTTTCCAGATGCTCTGTTTTGATCCAGCATCCCTGAAAGAATAAAGCAGAGAAAAGAAGGCTGGAAAAAATAATGATTTTTTTTTTTTGTTAAATGCAGCCTATTCACAGTTCTTTGTTGTGATTCTTTGCATTGTGTGGTTGCCATGGCACGTGTTACTTACTGGTGCAGTACTTGTGGTATCTGTCCCAGGCAATGGCTGCACAGGAGCTGATGCTTGCTAAAGCTGTCACAAACCCTTGAAAGCCATGAGTCTGGCAACCTTCTGAACCATATGGCCAGTACCTACAACACATTATCAAACACATCACATTACTGCCATATGTTTTGCACCGTTTATTTATTTATTTAAAATTGAGAGTGCCTATCTACAAATCCAACCAGCCCCCTGTACAGCTGTAGCCAATTGCAGACTTATCACTATGTCAGTACTAGTTTCATCCTAGAACATTTCTTCTACCCCTGTTCCATGCATCCTTGGAGTCCACCAAGACTCGTTTCTAGGCCATGTCCTACTCATGTTCTAAAGCTATGGCCTTATAGAATTAACTCATTTTGCTTCATAAAGTCAAATGAAACGAATGAATGAAATGAATAACCTTACATTAACATATTAACACTTTGTAGTTTTCCATATACCTAATGAAAAAATGACAAAAATTGAAAACTAGGCATTACTATTATTATGGATTTCTGTAGAATTTTATTGATATCATTTTGTAGTTTCTTGGATTACATGATGTTAAATAAAATATCTAAATTATGTTCATATAGTTTTTTTTTTTTAAATATTTTAATTGTGTCTCAATCCTAACATTCTAGCTTATGCAAAACTTTTGGCCATAGCTGTACATGTCTGTCCCTTACTCTAATCCTGCTGTATGCCAAGGGACACCAATATCTATTTCCATAATAATTCTGACCTCTGAATTACAGTAAGCACAGTTACACAATTACCTAACAAAATGAATATACTTATTTTTGGCAACACCTTACCACATTTGCTACTACTTGTGAAGTATATGCCTTTTTAAAATATATTTGTATTTCACTAAAAAAGCTGTGAACAATATAGATGAAATAGTATAGTACAATACACCATAAAATATTGAAGCATTAAAAAAATCACCTAACAATGATATACTCACGATGTGTGCATGCGCTTTTCATTAATAAATAATGTCAAACTCAAAACAGGTTAGCATAACGACACATGACATATTGTGATCACTAGATATGTGCAGTGGCATGCCTGTAATACTGTAGTGTACTATTTTACGGGTTTTTTTTATTATTATTGTTCTCGTCAAAGGTTTGTGCTGCGTCAAACTTAAATCACTGTGCAAAAAACATTTATAAAAACACTACCTCAAAAAGCTGGAGAACGCTGCAACAAAAGCGTTCATGGAAACTCCAATGTCGGCAGCAGCCAGACTGAGAACGAGAAAATTACTGGGAGTTCTCATTTCCTTTACTTTAAAATAAGAAAGTATTGCCAGACCATTCAGTAAGAAGCCAAGGAGACCTTAAAAACAAAACAAAACAGTTATACATTCATACAGGTAAAATGATTTGGTTGAAACAGATTTTGCCTAAAGGAAATAGATCATGTATAATACACAATTTGTATCCCAATCTAAACCTTTAAAATAACATTCCTAAATGTATACACTTGCATGTTATTTTCATTTTCTAAAATACTAAACTGTCTTTCCAAAACATAAAACTTAAATATTAAAAAGTGATTATTTTGTATGACAAACATGATAAAATAATATCAGTAGATACATAAGAACCGTTGTCCCTTTTGCCCATTCAATACATCTGGACAAGACTATGTAAAACCACCGTTCTGTTACTGTAATTAGTCATAAGACGCTTTGAGCATCTCGCAATATATCCATCAAGATCTGGCTAATTTACACTCAAAGATTTACCCTCCACAAGAAGAGCAGTTCCCAGTCCAAATACATCCATATCAGTGAAACCCGCAGGTAAAGGTTAAGAAGTAACCATTTTAAAAACCGTTTTCTTTATTATATATCATCTCGCAATATATCCATCAAGATGAGGCTAATTTACACTCAAAATTTACCCTCCACAAGAAGAGCGGTCCCCAATCCGAACACATCCATATCAGTGAAACCCTCCGGTAAAGGATAAGAGGTAACCATTTTAAACCCGTTTTCTTTATTATATGTCATATAAAAATACACAACCTGACCACTTTCTTCTTTCTCTTTGCCTGCCCTCAGTAACCTAAGGAGCCTCCTTTTAAAGGGGCAGTTCACGTGAAAAGCTATTATGGTTTTTTTTTTCTCAATTCAATCCGAAAAAGAATGTCTTAATGAATACAATGACTCTGACCTCTTAATAAATCGTATTTACTCAACTCGTACAGCGTCCAATTAGTTCACAACAAAGCCTTTGTATCCAGATGACAAAGAAAGGCACTCCATCTTACTGAAACAATGGAATATTTAAACTGGTTTCTAACTGGAATTTCTTGCAGGTATTACATCACTGCTTACATATCTCCAAACCAGAATACATATCGAGCCTCATTTTTCCCAAGTCTTTAATTCAGCATTTCTTGTCCTGCTGACATGGAAATTGTATTCTTGTAATCTTACATTCTTGATGTAGCACTCAAGTAAAACACAATGTAGATGTATGTACATTTTATAAGATAATTATATGTATGTACATTTTATAAGATAATTATATGCACGTGTATAATTGCTACTGGGAAAGTTTATTTTTTAATAATACTCATTTGCATATTTAATATAGCATTGTACTTTATGTTAGCTTCACCTTCATGTTTTACTTTACCCAGCTAAACAGTGTCCTAATCATTCATGAGTTAAAAAATGAGCTTTCCTAAATTACTTGTTGAGGCTACAAAGGAAAATTGGTACGCAGCAAATGTGGGAACATTTTTAAACTGCCAGATTCCAATTCAAACACTGGTTTGTGTTTTCTTTTAGATCCAGAGAAAGCCCCAGAACCCGGATTTGTTCTCTTTCAAGCCTAGCCATACCGGCAAACAATAGCTTGCTAAAGCATTTGAGTTCAAAGCTTGAACCTAGTTGCAATGGTCTTAAAGATGGACAATACAATTTGCATTCAATAACCATGTATATGTAGGTATGTTTGTTCTTACACATTTTATACAAACCCTACTGTATGAGTCTGTTTGGACTGAAACGTGTGTAATCCACTCTAGTTCTACCTTTTTAAGACATGGTACATACACACACATGTTCGCTAATACCTTCATCAGTGTAAATAAAAGTAGATAATAGTAGGGTAATACACTGTGAATAAGTATACATGAGAAGAAAATGGATTTTGGAAATTCTGTCAGCTTCTGTCAGCAGTCGGTGAAAGTTCATAATGTATTTGACGGATTTGGCTGACTTACCTGATTCCCTGAAAGAAAATTTGCTTCTGTGGTTGAATTCAGGGTAAGACAATATTAGTGTTTGTCTGGATGGCAAATGACATTGTCGAACAAGTATGAGGCAGTTTAAAAGGATAACTGAATGGATTACAAGTTGAAATTGAAAAGGACAGATTAATATTGAAATACTCAGAGATGCGGTGTGCCCTACAAGTAATTCACTCAGCTTCATCATAAACATGACCTTATAGGATGCTTGTTGGATTGTAGGCAATTCAAGCTGCAGGCACACATTCTGTTTCTCTCTGTGAGGCATCATCTTGCTAAAATGGCATGCTACCAGCTACCTAGTGGAAATACATGTTTGGCCCTTTTCAACATTGTCCACATTGTTTTCACATTTCTTAATATTAAGATGTCACAAGGATGGCTGGTGGATGACATCACAGACCTGGAAGATACAGACATGCAAGGCAGTACTGGGGTATGCAAAGCGCTGCTTGCGCATTTATTTAATAAACAAAAGATTTAAACAAAAACAAAACACCCCTTGTGGTCAATGTTCAAACCACCTCAGTCAGACATTTGGCTTTTTGCAGACTTTTCTGAAGCAGACCCAATGGGCAAAAAAAATAATAATAATCATTGATCTCAGCAGAAAAAGCAACAGATAATTGTAGAATTGTAGAGAGCACACAACATTTATATTAAACATGTAAGAAGTTCAATATTATGAAAATATAGATTGTTTAAATTATCCCTTTAAGCATCTGTCTAAAAAAAAAAAAAAGAAACATAACAGCATCTCTACCACAGCACTTCAAAACAAACATGTTAACATTGTTTGAAAGTTGCAATAAAACACACAGAATGAGCCATGGGCCTGTTTTCTAATGAAGGTTAATCAGATGCAGGGTCCTGCATTGAACGCATGTAGGCCATTCGTATTTGTGATGGCTATGGGAGACGCACTGCTATAATAAAGAATGCCCTTTCATGACTGTGGGAATGAACATGCACTTTGATTGCCAAAAGTAGGCAGGGATTGGGGATATAAAAGCCGGTGGAACACAGCTTAAAACATTTACACAAGGGAATGTCGGCTCACATGTTACAATTGCAAGATCTCTAATTGGAACCTTTCATACCATCCATTCAGAGAAAACAACAAAAGGGATATTGTTTGTAGAACTCAGCTTACCAGATTATGAGATTGTATACCCATGGAAACGGTTCAGACTGCATTTAGTCATATGACAGTACAAAATGCATGAGAATAGTTTTACTTGGTTCCTTAATAAAATGTTTTATAACTCGTCAGTGTTACGTCTGTGTTAAGGTGATTATTGTTGTTACTGTCGACATGCTGTTGTTGCATCTGTCAGCTTTGGCCTTTTGCTGCTGGCATGTTCTAGTGTTATGAGCTTTGTCACTCTGTTGGATAATAATATCAATTAACCCTATACCCTAAATGAATAAAAAAAAACTCTTCTTAAATCCCTATAATCATACCATAGAGCTGTAGGCTTGCCACCTGTCAAGGATTTTCATGGACAGTTCTTGAACTGAACATGTTTCATGTGTCCAGGCTGAGTTGACAGCCATTTTACATTGATTATTACAGTATATCATTCTGTAGCCATTTAAGTGGCTGTAGGGATTTTCATTTATTTATAAACCATATACTACTTTACTCTAAGGTTTGGGAAGTGAGCTTCACTTGCCCCCAGAAGGAGTCTGTTGCAGAGGTGGAGCAGCATGGGTGCAATTATTTAATGCTAACACTGCATAAAATGCCATCCAGTTTTCTACAGTATATTACAGTTGTTATTTGTTGGGTTTTTACCACGTTTACAATGTACGTTAAGATCCTTTGGAAAAGAATTGCAAAACTATAAAATCCATCATTATTATATCTGTGTAAAGATATATACACATACAGAAAACTACATCCTGAGAGGGAGAAGAAGTCGCTGTGCGTTAAGACAGAAGCACATCCCATGCAGTACAAAGACATATAATACATTATACAAGCTGGGGGCTTTACCCCTTGACTTCACTGGGCAAGAGCTGGGGCTGGAGTGAAAGGTTACTACTTGGAGAGGTAGTTTGAGGATTGGCCTCAGGGGATAGGATAGGAAAGGAAAGAGGTGAGAGAGCAGCCTCAAAGGCAGGCTGTTCAGCAGCCTCGGGAACCAGAAAACATATAAGATAGATTGGCTCGGTGGAGCCCACGACAGGATCTGCAGCGCGGCAGTCATGTAAGAGGAATAGGCTCTTGCGCTGAAGAACCTGGAAAAGGAATGACAGAAGAGAGAGCTAGAAATAGAGTCCAGTCTCAATCTGAGAAAGATAAAGAGCAGGAGCTGCTACAGAATAGAGTGTGTTGCCGGGGGTCCCCTCTGACTCACGCGGATGGCGGCAGCTATAGAGGTCGGGGAAGTGAGCCTAACTTACCCACAAAGTTTGGACCCCCTGCTCACCACAGAACCCTTCACTTGTGGGACAAACAATAGTTCACGTTCCAATGCATAACATTTATGAAAGGAGGAAAAAAGGACATACAAGACAAACAAGATGGATTAGATTTTTTTTTATTCTGGACAAAAGAATGGGAAGGGTGATATTATGTGTTTACCTGCCGCACTAAGGGGGAAAACCTCTGGTGGACCCGACAGATCAGGTAGGCCCCACTCCAGGCATGCTAACTATTTTTTTTTTTGGTGAGCTGCAGCAATATCGGAAACAGATGTGTGTATGTATGATTCTACTGCTGAGGAGGACCAATGCCCTAGGCTCTTAATTAGATGCTGATTAATATTGGCTTTTGCTGCTGAGGTGGCTTTTCCGATTCTAAAGGAGTGAGGAGTGTAGAACTGAGAAGAAAGGCCTACTTTGGAGAGAGGCAAGGTGAATTGAGAACCAATGTCTTGTAACTACTGCACGAGAGGTGCGGATCACTCATGAGGATGTATACACATGGAGGTGTAGGGACATAATGGAGAATTAATCTTTGCCAGCTGTGTAAATTGACCCTGATGAAGTTGATCTGTCCTAGAGATGCAGAGCATAATTAGGAAATGAGAATCTGGAACTAAGGAGATGTCGTTGGAATGTATGCCGAGCAAAGGGAAGCTGGAAAGGGATGAGACTGTATAATTCCGGAGATGTATGATTTGATTGTGGAAGCGGAGAGGTGTAGAATGTCTCGTGCATGGACGATAAAGGCTAGGATCCAGTCGATTAAATGGGACTGCCTGAATTTGTTTTTTGCTCAGAAGGAGGAGAAAGAAGACTAACCTCTAGAGTAGGATGATCTTGTTGATGGAGCTAGGGCAGCGGACATGTAATTTCTAGCAGATTGAAGGAGGTTGAAGAAAGGAGAGTTCATAGGAATACTAGGTGCTGGTATTGCAGAACTTGAAGAGGTGCTGGAGATGCTGTGGAAATCAATTGCTGAAATCTGGTGATCTGTAGGCGAGAAAGAGCATCAGCTGCATTATTATGTGAACCGGGAATGTAACGGGCTTGAATGAAGAAATTAAAAGACACTGAAATCCAAATTAGGCGACATAGTAACTGCATTATAAGGGGAGAGAAAGATCTTCCTTTATTGATGATATGGAATGTAGATTTATTGTCGCTAAAGAACGTGATAGATTTTATTGACCATCGGTGGCCCCAGATGTGAGCAGCTGTGACGATGGGATACAGTTCCAGAAGGTTCCTGACGACGTTGGGGATAGGTACAGCACAATACATCTTCTCCCTAGGTGAGGTTCTTCAATAAACGAGGGTCACGTGGTTTTAAAGTGACAGATAAGTCTCCACAATCGACAACACGGTGATCTATGAACTCAGAAGTAGCAATGAGAATGGAGACAAGATTAACATCTTTACCTTCTATGATAGTGCAGTGAATCTGAGTGGAAAGAGACTGACGGTGGATGGAAGTTGGAGCTTGAGAGCCGGATGCTAATGCAGAAGCCAGGTTGTATATCGGAAGGTCTGCTGTAGGGACTGAAGCTGGGAGTCCGGGGGGAGGAGCCTGCTGCGCGGCTGCTCTATGAGTTGAAGCAGGAATGGGAACGGGGGACGGAGGTTTGCGTACAGTGGGACTGCAGGCAGGCTGAACAGTGGCTGACAGGCTAAGAAGAATGATAGGCTCATATGTAACAAGGATACTATGGTGATATAGCATATCCTTTGTCCTTAGTTGGACAAAGTGAAAGTGTAATCTTTAGTAAGGAAATTTGGATTGACCTGTTAGGGCATACAATTTCAGGGTAAGGATCAGGTCAAAGAAGTGAAAGGAATGCATTCTACAAAATGTTATCTGATAGCTAATACAAAATTCCTCAGAGAAAAAACAACGTAACACAAATAAAGAATCACATTATTATGATTTTATTGTAAACTGAACACAGACACTGCAAAATCAAATGTTGATAAAAGGAAAAAACTATATGCTCCATACGATTTGTGTTTAATTCTTAAATGATTTACTGTGTGTTAATTTTACTACAAAAAACTTTCCACATGTATTTGCTTAATGATTATTCAGTATAATGTATTCCAAATAATGTGGTGAAAAAATTATATTAAAAAATCCCAGACCTGTATGTTTTCTATATAAAGTGCATACTCAGTGGTGTTTAAATGAAACATCACTGGCGTTCATTCTAAGTATTAAGACTATAATGCTTTAAAAGTACCACCTGGAACTATTTCCATGTTTAGAGCATATATAAAGCAAGTGACATCTCCACCTATAGGATTCCAGGAAGCAATACGCATCTAAATGAAAATAACTCAAGTCCATTCCTTAATCCTTGTCTATCCTTTTTATCTGGGGATTCAGAGCAGGCATATCACTATGGGATAGTAAGCCTGCAGGGAGACAATGCCATGCCTGTGATGTTCTGTTAAAAGAGAAAGGAATCTTTCTGTATTTTAGTAGTCTAGCACAGCTGGTGGGCAACATGTTTCTAAGTTTGAGTTGGTTTTGCTGTTTGGCATTAGGGGGTCTACCTCTGGTATGCTGTTCCTGTATTTCGCAGTGCAGCTGTTTCTACCATAACCTCAGTGATGGGTCTAAAGCAAGGTATGTAGGTTGTTTATTTTTTATTATTCTTATTTTTAATGTTCTTAACTATGAAAAACAAACACATTATTTGTTAAATCTGATTTATGTTATACTCTGTTTTTCTTTCCATTTGTATTTTGTTCCCTGGTATATTGACTAAAGGATTAAATCACCCGTGCTTTTTAATCTTCTTTCCCAATGATGTGCTGGATGTGTTGTATGGTGCACTCCAATTAGTGTGACTGAAGAATAAATATTAACCAACACACAAAACTAACAAGTATAACAATTCAGTTGATTCATTGTGTTTAAAAACATACAAATTCAACCCTATTAATATTATTATTATTATTATTATTATTATTATTATTATTATTATTATTATTATTATTATTATTATTATTATTATTATTTATCATACAATTTGCATAGCCTACAATAATATTTAATATTTGTGCTATGAAAAGTAAAGTTTGAATATATATATATATATATATATATATATATATATATATATATATATATATATATATATATATATATATATATATATATATATATATATAAGAAAAGGTTTAAAAAGATTAAAAAATATTTTATTTTCAGGATGTTTCTGGCAAAATCCCTTCTTCAGCTGTTTAAAAAGAAAAGTAAACACAGTGCAGTAAACTTGTTATTATTTAATTACAAATTATACTAAAAATCTGTGGATGCTGGCATGATTATTAGAATAGAATGTTCATTGCCAGAGGTTCCGAAGTTTACAGTTTGAAGATAAACTCTCGTTCCTTTTGTTTCCGAGCAACATTTGTTCCACAGCACTGATTGATCACACAGACTGTGATGTCTTCAGCAGTGTAATCTTCAATCGTGTTGAAGTGACGGGCTGCTGGAAGTGCAGTGGTGTTAATGCGAATGCTTCTTAAGTGTTCTACAAATCAGTCTGCTTCAGAATGAATGTCTTTACGTGGTCTATTACATGGATATGTGCCTTTCAAAGGTTCCCCAGAAGGATGAATATCACTGTGTACCACATATTCTCTTATATTCTTGTCTCTTGACATCGAGGGGGGACTGGGGGGTGGGGGGGTCTTGAAATTAGGTGCTGTAGATGGGTCTTGTTGTAAAATGTTAAAGTTTCTTTACACAATTGTCTGTATCTTTCTGTTGGTAGGGTGGTAAGTGAGGACCAGAGGGATTCTATCATCGGTGTGGTGTATATTGTTATTATATACAAGCATTTTGTTTCTATTTATATTTGAAATGTGGGATTTAGCTTTAGTCATGATCTTGTCTGGAAAGCCACAATTTCCAAAAAACACACATTTCCTCACTTTTGGCGAAGGAATCTTGATTGTCGCTGCACACACGTCTGTCTTAACAGTTGTGAATAGGGAATCGAGTCACGGCAAGCCTTAGGGCGTGAGGAATCTTACTGCAGATATGAATGAGAATCAGTCGGTTTGACAGTGATGTTAATGGTGGAATTCAAAATAGTGATGGAAATGTCTAAGAAAGATATACTATTGCCCGTTTCAAAACAGAAATAACTTTTACCAATCAAGAGGTACACTTGTTTTAGTAACCGCACCAACTACGTTTTCTGTGAACTTTTAGAAATAACTGCTGTTTTGACCATTTTCCCAACAAGTTAGACAAATACTTAGAGTAAATTAAATCTTCCTCTACTTCTCAGCTATTCAAATATGAAATCAAAACAGGAATGGCGTCTACAAATAAAGAGGTACAGCTGTTTTAGTAACCGCATCAACTTCTTTCAGTAGGCTACTTCCCACTGTTGAATTAACTGTCAGAACTTTGAGAAATTTCAAATTATTACACATTCTAAGCATGAGACAATTAATAAACAATGTGACTTTTGACACAAATCAGCTACTTTGACCACTTTCCCAATAAAGCAAGCCGCACAACTTTACTTGTAAAGTTACCATCTAGTTTATATTTATTTATTTGTTTTTGTCTGTCATATAAACAATGGCATTTACTATGAAACGAAAATAAATATTCAACAGTTCTTGTTCAATTGTATGTTAGTGAAGATTTTTGTACATTTTTGTACATTTTCATATATTTTTACTTTCAAATTGAAAATATATAGTGTAACGACCCAGGCAATTGCTTTGTTGTAGGACTTGTTGTTTGTTCAGGGTTGTCTAGTCTGTCTATGTTACATAGGGGAACGGGACGGGTCACGCCGTTAGTGAATGGGGAGAATGTGTGTTGTTGTTTACTGGGGTTGCAGAGCATTTGAGAATTCAACACCATCTCCTTTTCTTTGACATACATTAGTTGCTTAAACGATTTCCACTATCTTATTTAGAAAAATGTAGGCTACTGTTTAATACTGAGCTGTACATTCTACTTTGTCCACAACATTTGAATAATGCTGAAGACAACGAACATATCCACGTAATGCAAACAATCCAAACTGCAGTCAAGTGACCCCAGCAGGCTACTTAACGGTCTGTATTTTGGTCTGTATTCTTCTTCTACCTTGTTACAGGAATTAGAAAGATATCATTTTTGATGTGCCAGATACTTGGAATTTGTGCCCCCCTACTTTGCACCACAGGTGAGCGAGCACACTTTGATGTGATTTGACCAAGATTACTTTTTCCTTTTAAGAAAATATACTTACCGGTACATGTTATTTAGAAAAAATACATTTTTAATAGTTTGTTACAAAATACAGTACTAATATTTATTATATACAGCATGTATATGTTATTATATAAACGTGTAACATCTTTTGTTAAATACTCACAATTAAAACAATGTATATTACATATTTGCTAAGAGTATCATAACTTTGTATGGGGGTTAAAAAAAAGAAAACTTTTGTTCTATAAGCGTCAAGCTAGAATCTGTATATTTCCTGTAAATTCAGATTCAGCGAGTAGCAGCTAAACGGTTAAGCTAAGCCCATGAGACTTCTGTTCAGTTTTCAAGTTGCCAAACATTACAGGTACCGGTAGATGGGTGCTGTTTGCAATTATTGTACTGTTAAATATGTTATAAATTATGTTTCTGTGATTTCATATTAGTTCTGTAAAATAATACATGTAGTATAATACATTCTGTTAACAGTAAAGGCATATATTATGTAAGGACTGGGAATCACCAACCTGCTTAATTGTGTTAAACTGTATTACAGTATACTGCAGTTTCAGTAGACCAAGGCTGACAGAAATATGTCCGTGTTTGGTCTGTGGAATAAATGGCAGCCCTACCCTGAGTACTACTTCCTAAACATGAACACGTTACAATATACTAAATTAACAGATCAAGCTTATTATGATAGTTTACAAAATTAGATGAAAACGTTCAATACTATTGGGATAATACATAATAATTATTTCCAAAATCTTGTTCATCTTGTTACTTGTTGTAAAAACTGTAACTTTACTACTATACTACTTGCAACCTTGCATACTCCTTCCTGGCGTGAAAGCCACAGTGCCTGCATTGCAACCTCCATTAGAAGCATGTCTTGGGTTCGATTCCCATACAGGGTTTATCTTGTAAACTATATATATATATATATATATATATATATATATATATATATATATATATATATATATATATATATATATATATCATTTATGTGTAACAAACACATTTTTAGTGTGGAAAAAAAATGTAGTTGATATGAATGACACTTTCATTGAACATACATACGATTGCACACATATCTTTAACACACACACACACACACACACACACACACACACACACACATATATATATATATATATATATATATATATATATATATATATATATACAGTGCCTTGCAAAAGTATTCAGACCCCTGACCAATTCTCTCATATTACTGAATTACAAATGGTACATTGAAATTTCATTCTGTTTGATATTTTATTTTAAAACACTGAAACTCAAAATCAATTATTGTAAGGTGACATTGGTTTTATGTTGGGAAATATTTTTTAAGAAAAATAAAAAACTGAAATATCTTGGTGATGGTTTCTATTGTATACTGTTTATGAAATAATATGCAATTATGATCGACTTTGGATATGTCAATTGCATTATACTGAATCAATTATTATATTAAAAAAAAAAATCACTTTAATTTATGTGTCAGATTGCTGCTGAACATATGTAGCATCCAGGAGGGGCACTCGTTCTTTCTGATCAGGATGGGGATTAGCCAGGCACAATACCAGAAGGAAAATATGAACTAGACCACACTACTATGTCGGGCAATGAATATCATTTTATTAAATACAGGTGGTAAATTATACCTAACAAACAGTGCAGATCTAGAATACACATTCACTGCAAGCGGTTTGCACTGCCCGTTAATTAAAACAATAACTAAACACAGAATTATAATTTAAAACTAAAGAGCAGTGCGGCTCAATATCTACAGAGACGTAGCTCACAAAAAACAGCATTAAAACCAATACAGCCCTTCTCCAGCACTCCTCTAAAACCCCAATGCCTTTTAAAATACTAGTTTAAAAACACATACATGACAAAATGGAGACCAGCAGCGCAGGCAGGGAGATGCGCCTTTAAATTCGGCGGCTCTTTCTTTCCTATTTGTCTTTCTACCACCCGCCGAATCAGAGAGCCCCGCACTGGACGAGTGGGAGAGAGCACAGCTGGGGGTGTGGCGCTAGGAGAAGCCGTGGCGCTCAGAGATGGAGTGGGATGAGGTCATCCAGGAGGGGCAACCTTGGCCAGCACCAAGCAAATAGGCACAACTGTCAAAGTGGTGGGGGCCAAGGTTGCCCCAATGGTTTCTTGAAACTTGGCTTGTGTTTCTGATATCTCCACTTTAAATGGCTGGGCACTTTTTATAACTTGGTGTTTTTTCACATTTGCAATGTGTTTTTGTTTCGGATATACTGTATATATATATATATATATATATATATATATATATATATATATATATATATATATGGTTTCTTTTAATCACACGATCATTCATCCTTGACCATGAAACGCTTGAGTGACTATGACTGATGCATATGCATTTAATCACCTAATTAGTGAGACAGTTGATTGGACACTGGATATGGAGTGATTTCAGCTGTTGAATTGCAAGCTTGAATAAAAGCAATAAATATATATATATATATATATATATATATATATATATATATATATATCAAGGCTAACAGACAAGTAATAATACACGCGACATACTGCACATTATTGTAAGGTATTTTATAATCATAACACATGTTTGCATTTATATTAACTATTTTGTCTCGTCTTTGATTTCAGGAGTGTTCTCTGTAACGACCCAGAGATATCTTCAGTACCAGCGAACTTTCCTTTAGATACCTCCAAATTACGAATTGAGAAGACAGCTATTAAGAGGGTTCCAAGTGAAGCCTTTCATTACCTCTCTAACCTGGAGTTTCTCTGGATGTCCTTTAATTCTCTGTCGACTGTAAATGCGGACAGTTTCCGTGGTCTGTACAATCTAGAGGAGCTAAGACTGGATGGCAATGCCCTCACTTATTTTCCCTGGGAATCAATCGTCGACATGCCCAACCTATGGCTACTTGATTTGCACAACAATCAACTTACTTCTATGCCATCAGAGGCAATGGTTTACTTGAAAAACATCACATACTTGGATCTATCCAGCAATAATTTGGTTACTGTACCTTCAGAACTAATGGCAACTTGGCTGAGTGTGAAGCCAACCCAAGGTGCCTACATTGACAATTCAAAGATTATTCTAGGTAAGATGGCCCTGTTTTTGTCATTATGTACAGTATTTTTTGGAAGTTTACATTTACATAGTGTTTAAATGCAAATGTGACATACATTATAACATACAAGGCTTTTGGGATTAAATTAGAAAAATATTTAAAACCCAGGCTTTACTTTATTTTTTAATCTTAGAGAATAAAATCATTGTCCTAGAAAGTGGAAGGGATAAAACATAAACTGATTCACTAAACGACTAGAGTTAATGTTAATTTAATTTGTAAGGTTTACAGAACAACATAAAGTACCATTGGGTGTTTATTTAATTATATAAATGTAATTTAACAAACAAAAAATAAGAGAAAACTTGTCATAATAGTCAGAAAATAAACTGAATAAAATGTATTGTTTAAAGCTTAAATGATTCATCCTTTTTTTGTATGGTTGGTGCTATATAGGAAAATAGTAATTAATTGTTCTTAAACATAACTACATGCTATTCTTAACCATAGTAAGGATTAAGTAGTTTACAGAGAATCAAGGTGGCAGGTTACCCTTACCCGTACTTTGGTTAAGTAGAGCTAAGAACAGTCAAAGCATAGAAAAAGCATGGTAAATCAAAGTGGTGTGGCACAGGGGGAAAAAAATCATGTCAGGGTAAAAGCATATTATAAACAAGGAAAAAGCATTAAAAATGTAGAAGTTAATGCCTACTATAATTTGAACACGGAAAATACTTTTAATAAATGTCCCAAATAGACGAAAATTCTTATGGCAAATACAATAGTATTTGGTATTGGATAATGATTATTGGATCCCAGTGAACTATATTCAGTATCTACACCTCGCAGACCTGTTTATAAGTTAACCCGGTTGTTTTGTTTGTTCTTGTCAATAGGCCTCCATGACAACCCCTGGTTTTGTGACTGTCGGCTTTATGATCTGGTCAATTTTCTGAAGTCTCCATCATCTTCAGTGGCATTTATAGATGGCAGACTGAGATGTTCTGAACCCGAGAGTCTCTCTGGAGTCTTGTTTAGTGAGGTTGAACCGAGGCAATGCCAAATGTCAACAGTACACACTGCTGTTGCCAGAGTAAAGACTCCGGTGGGTAACAATGTAATACTCCGATGTAGCACCATTGGAGTACCAATCCCAGAGTTCACATGGAGAAGAGTTGATGGAAAACAACTGAATGGGACAGGTATGTATTACACTAATGAATGCAGTTAAATATATATATAACTAACAAAAAACAATCTATGAAAATCATTTGTTAATGATAGTAAGCTACAGCAGCTATTCACGTTAATAAAAAGGGCATATTAGCAATGTCGAATGTAACCTACGCTATCTTTTGAAGACGTACTGGAAAATAATATATTCTTTATGACTTTAAACACCCAATCATAAATGCTTTGGTACAATTATAAGAAACAAACAGTGATTAAGACAATAGTTTTTTTTTTACTTGATTTAATATATTCTATAGTGTGTACGTCTGACTTTAATTCAATGCAGGAAACAGTTGCAACTATTTATTTATAAATACTTCATTTTTGTATATTTGAAACAATTGAAAATCATGCGGTCTTATTTTGCCATCTCCTTTTTTTAACAGTGCAACAGGAAATCTCAAAAGAGGGGATCATTTGGTCTATATTTAGTATACCTGCTGTATCATACCATGACTCTGGCAAATATGTCTGCAGAGCAACAAACTTTGTGGGGAGTGCCGAAGCTATAATTTCTCTTGTGATAACAGATGTTGCAAATGCCGAAAATCAAACCACTACCCCCACAAAAAAAACATGGATTAGGAGACCAAATGGAGTGGGGAAAGCTGCTTACCAAGAAAAGCTGGTGGCTAGGTATGTCATTCCAACCACAACTTCACAAACACCAAACATTAAGCCCCTTGGTTATACTGAAATGTATGCAGAACTAGAAAATCATAGCATCGCTAAAAGTGGAATAAATGGACAGACATCTGACCCAAACAGTAGCAATGGCCCACAGGATAGGAATAAAACTAATATGAGCAGCCTTTTAGCAAACACTTCTTCCCTCCAACAGGAGATGGAACGAGTGGTTAGGTCGGTAAAGATAATTGGGGACACTGATCATACAGTTACTTTGACCTGGAGAGCTCCTACAGCCAAAAACACCACCATATTTAGTGTCCTGTATGCTATCTTTGGAGAAAGGGACATGCGCAGAATTAATGTCGGCCCAAACAAGAACAGGATCACCATTGATGGACTCATGCCAAAGACAAAGTACATTGCCTGTGTGTGTGTCAAAGGGCTGATCCCCAAAAAAGAGCAGTGCGTAATCTTCTCAACAGATGAAGCTGCCAGTGCTAGTGGAACCCAAAAGCTCATCAATGTAGTTGTAATCACTGTTGCCTGTGTAATAGCTGTGCCCCTGACACTGATCGTCTGCTGCGGGGCACTGAAAAGGCGCTGTATAAAGATGTTTGGGAGAAAGGCGAAAGATATCCAAGACTCGTATGTCACATTTGAAGCTTTGTCTCCAGGCCCCAAGGCAAAGGGTCTAGAAGGTGAATATCTGACAAGAGTCAGCCCAGAAGAGTCTAACTGTCTTCTCTCAGCCAGGTCCAGTCTGGATTCAGAAGCCACTGCTAAAATGGAAGGGCAGCCCAATGAGTATTTCTGTTGATTACCGCTTTCATCATCAATGACTAAAAAGGAGTTTTGTTGGTCCTTGAGCATTTTGCCTGTGTTCCTCCTGTTTTAGGTGCCGTTCACAATATCGCATATGACGGGTCTGATAAACACAAAGCTCTTGCAAGGCCATGCACCTATGGGAATTATGTTACTAACATTGACCCTTTGCTGAAAACTTATCCTGTGAAATATTAAAAAGGGACTATTTCAGTTTTGTTTTACAGTAAATATGGTAACCTTGTTTCAGTCCATATCACCATGTAAAAATCTAAATTCCATATCTTCTATTTGTTATGCATTTGTATTTGTGATGCCTCACATCCACTTATTATGACTTTGGGGGAGAAAATTGAATGTAATGCGAATAAATAACAATAAACCATTTTAAAAGACAGGTGTTATGATAATAACATGTGTTACTGGTACACGACTTCTCTGAAGTAAAATGTGATGGATTTTTATTTAAAGGGACAAGTCAGTTATCATAAGTTGTATTTAAATGTGTATTACTGTGTATCATGTAAGTTTATGTGCCAGGCTTAATGACCTATGAACTAATATATATATATATATATATATATATATATATATATATATATATATATATATATATATATATATATATAATATATATATATATATATATATATATATATATATATATATATATATATATATATATATATATACATTATGTGGCTATTTAATTGTTTGGAAATAAATCTTTTTTTATAATTCTTGTTTTTTGTGTTACTATGCACTAGCACTACACATTTCTTAATATGTAAATTTGTTCATACAAAATTTAAAATTTAAAAAATATATATATTTAGCCCAGTACAACTATGTTTAAACAGTGTTTTTTTGTTAAGAAAGAAGCAACTCAGTTGATTAGCAAGTGTAGTCCCATTGGGGAAATACTAGAAATATACTAGTCTGTTTGTTCAAAGGAAAAAAAAAGTTTTTTCACTTGTTAAAGCTGCAATTATGTATGGTGTTTACGTGCCAAATACAAGACAATGGTGTATTGTTAAAGAAATTCAAAGGCTGAAAACATTAGTGTCTGTGAAGTACTTAGAAATAGGTAACAGTGTCATTGGTTTTTATTGGTTTATTATCCCAAATAAAATGTTAACAACATCTTTTCAAGACTAGTGTTTTCTTAATAAAATGAAGTTAAATGGCTAATGTGTATAAGGACTACATGATACTGTACAGCACCATAGGCAACACTTATTTTACCAAAATTACACCTCATCTCATCTTCATTAAAAAAAAAGATATTCATATTTACAGGAGGTAATATACCCATCGCCTTATCATCTATCAGCGAACCCTACTGGCCAGACACAGATCTCTGTTCTCTGGGATCGGTAGCCCGCCCACCTCTGCTCTGGATTGCTCGCCGTAAAACCGATTTTGGCTTTAGGCTTGTGAGATCGGAGGATGAGGAGAAAAAAATAATTGGACATTCCAAATTGGGGGAAAATAAATTTTAAAAAAATTATCTGAGGAAGTCAGTGAGAAATTTGTGGAAGTGTAGAAATACACAAGTACTTCTTATTATTATTAATATTCAGCAATGCAGACTTTGAAAATCATGGAATATTTAAGACTTTTTAATATTTAAGATGATTTAAGACAGTCTTAAAATTGCATTTCCTGTACACTGGTGTCACCTAGAATGATTAAAATATATTAGCTGTCAAGGAAATGATTATTAGTATCCTACTTGTGGTATGCTAACTAACTAATACGCTATTCGTAATTTTAAAATCTGTAGGCTGGTTTGGTCAAGTGAGTTGGTTTTTGGCACAGCTCTGTTTGCTTAAATCCTGTCACAGATGACTAGAGAGCGAATGCTGCCCTCAACTGGCTCAAGACCTGCATCAATGATCTGACATCTCATTGCTTTGAAAAAAAAAGCACAGTTACCCATCTTTCAACGTGTAAACTTCCTCATTTAGCTTACCACTAATAAACATTTAGAAAATCCATAAGCTATAACATAACACGGAGCAGCTGACAAGTCTGTACCATCTGTAGTTTATTGTTGTATTGCGTTTCAATCGCACCAGCCGATATACAAGCCCCAATTAAGATACTACAGCCTCCACAATGCACCTGACCAGACTCAACTTCCTGCCAAACAGCTTCTGAGGGTCATGTGTGGATTGCCTTGCTTGTTTCTGATGCGATGTCAACAGTTTAAAGGAATTATTTATTTGTCCTCTCTATTTAGAACAGGATAAGCTATTGGGAAAAGGTTGGTGAAGTTATATGAAGAAAGCAGACAATGAAGAATAAAAGGAGAACACAGTTTGCTTTGTTTATACGGTTTAATTTTTTCACTATTGGGATTCTGTAGCAGGTAGACTGAGGACCATAGACAATTAACTTATGCAAAATTGAAAAGAAACACAAAGGGACATTAATTAGGCAAGATAAATACTTTAGGGAATGAACTTTATTTCTGTGAGAAGTCTTAACTACAGCCTGAGTAAAACTAAGAAATACATTTAAAATATATTCACATTGTCTTTGTTTTGACACTAAATTAAAGAGAAGCTAATTATACTAAAGGCCCATTTACAGGTTTTAGTCACTAGAAATTTTACATTCAGTACACACGTGTTAAACGCAGAATAACAGACACCAAAGCATATATTGGACCAACTTTTATGAATATAAATGATACATATTGTATTTGTAAAACAGTACAACAGTTCAATAGTAGAATCTCAAAGAATGACCTAAATAAACTGCTATACTGAACTGGCACAAAAGCTATGCAAATCATGATGTACAGACTACGTTGTGCCACTTAATGTGAACTAATAAGTATGTCAAGTAGATTACTAGCAGAACCTTGTCAGTTTATGTTTCAGTAGGTCTCTGGTTAAAAACAGTGTAGTCATTATTATTATTATTATTATTATTATTATTATTATTATTTTACAAATAGTTTCTGTTTAGGACAGTTTTACATTGATATTATAATTAATTTGTTACAATAACTTTCATATCTATAATATAGGTGAATCCATGGTAGTACAATTTGGAGGAATAATGCAATTCAATAATTAAAAGATTTTTGTAGGGATATATATATATATATATATATATATATATATATATATATATATATATATATATATATATATATATATATGCACATCTTGAGATTACACTTGGTATAGATTCTATAAATATCAACTTCCTGAGTCATCTGGTATCTCTGGGTGTCTTACAGAGTTAAGAAATACGTCAAGGGAGATTATGGGTAATAAGCTTTACTAGACTGAACCTGTGGACAAATACCGAGTGCAAATACTTTCCATGAGTTTCTTTAAAAGGAATATGGACTCCATTTATATTATCCTAACAATAGGTTTTGTTGTTCTCCGTATAAATCCAGTTATTTCATCATGTTTGACAGGTTGTTCTTGTACCGATGACAGCTTTGGAAGGTAAGATGATTTTCTGTGTTTGTTATTTTGAACAGTTAGAGAAAATCAATGTCACTAATATGCTGAAAGGTAGCCTACCATATACTGACAAATAAGCACAACCGACTGTCATTATTTGTTAGGAAGTAGAGAGGAAAAGTTGTTGAAACAGTTAAGCTCCTGAAGCAAACAGTATCTGTTACATCTTCCCAATGACGGGTGTTTAGTTCTATTTAATCTTTCTAAAATCTGTTAGATGTATATTCCAGTTTATTAAAGTCTAAAGGGACACTGAGATCACTGTTGTTTACATGTGGCACTTCCAGGTACATTGTGTATATGTACATACAGTAGTACAATGACATGCCCTTGAAACTAATTATTGCCGATATTGTCATCATTGGTAGATCTGTGCTTTGTATGACGACCGCCTTAAGAAGAATCCCAGAAAACATCCCCCAAGATGTCAAGAAAATACGGATTGAAAACTCCCACCTTACAGAATTACCCCAAGGGTCATTCTCCAGAGTTGGTGCCTTGGAATATCTGTGGCTGAACTTTAACAACATAACGGTTATGCATATTAAAAGCCTTGAGGGTTTAAATAACCTAACAGAACTCAGGTTGCAGGGAAACAAACTGTGTTCAGTACCTTGGACAGCATTTCAGGATACCCCACACTTAAACATTTTGGATCTGAAGCACAACAGGTTAGACGTTCTCCCAGAATATGCATTAAGACATTTGCCGGGTCTGACCTACTTAGACTTATCCTTCAATCAGCTTACTGTCATTTCCAAAGAGGTCTTTGTAAGCTGGCCTCTATACCACTCAGCTGAACAGCCTGGAAGAAGAGAAGAGAGCCCTCCTAATGTCGTCTTAGCACTCCATGACAATCCTTGGCTTTGTGATTGTCGTCTGAAGGGTTTTGTTCAGTTCATCAAGTCTGTCAGCCCACCTGTTATTTTAATGAATTCCTATTTAACTTGTGCAGGCCCACAATTCAAGGCAGGCAAGTTTTTTCATGAAGTGGAATTGAATAACTGTATGAAACCAGTAGCCACCACCCCCACATCTAATGTTACACTGCCATTGGGGGTGAACATGACTCTCACATGCTTGGCTAAAGCAAGGCCTTCCCCAGCAGTCTGGTGGACATATGGTCTGAAGATTATAAGAGGATTTAATGGTAAGGTTTAGTCTTATTTTTGCTAACATTCACCATAGATGATCATTACATTAGATCTGATGCAGTCAAATGTTCTTGCACATTGACATTTTATTAGATCAGTTATGTTATTATCATATGCTGTTTTGTTCAGAGGGGGTTTCTATCCCCATTGATATTTAGAAAGCAATACAAAACATGAAATAGAATTACATTATAAGTAATTGCACTTATGAGGGTGTAAGCAGTCTGGTTAGCTGTTTTTTTGGATAACTGACCAACACCCTGAAAGTAGCATAGACTCTTTGCAAGACCGAACACATGTTAAACAAAAAAATGTTTTACTGGAACCAGGTAGTTGCAGTGGTTAATTGATAATCTGGTTGATAGATTTTCAGGAGAAACAATTATATTAATAGTTAATCCCAATATAAATCGGAACTTTTGATGTCTATTTAATCTCACTCCATTTTTAAACAAAATTACACAATGTCAGTTGCAGATTTATAAATACCAACTTTATCAAGAAGAGAACATCTGAAACATTTCTTACACCCTTTGTCTCTTTCTTTTTGTCTGGACAGTGTCACAAACCCGCATTGATGATGATACAATTAAGTCAGAACTGGTGATCCCTGCATTGCACCTCCCAGATAGAGGGAAATATACCTGCACAGCCAACAATTTCATTGGGAACTCCACTGTAAGCATTTTGCTCAATGTGATTGCTCCAGATGCACGTTCCCCTTTCTCACCCATATTCCCTTCATTATCCTCCTCTTCCTCATCAGAAGAAAACATATACATAGACATTAGGATTGCAAAACAGACTGTGTACGGTATAACACTGGAATGGTATGCAGCTACTGAGAATCCATCTGAAACCTGGTACACCCTGCACTTTGGTAAATATGGAGACATCAGAAAAGAGCTCATTTACATGGGCCCTGGCATCAATAGCTATTCAGTCAATGACTTGTTGCCAGCAACCAAGTATGAGGTGTGTGTCACGTTAAAGAACCAGGCACCCAGAAGAGGTCAGTGTGTCGTGTTTGTGACTGGCAGTGACATCAGTGAACTGGAGCAACGAGAGAAGCTCATCCATATCATAGTTATTGTGTGTGCCATGGTTTTGGCAGTGCCAGCTGGAATGTATGCCTGCACCACTGAAACACGCTTCAGCTGTTTTGACAAGTGCATGGATCTATGCAAGCGGAAACGGCGCCAAGAAAAGAATCTAAAAACGGGAGAAAGAGACAGGTCATTTGACAGCTTGCAGGCAGGGAGTGATGAGGTGCTCTGTAACAGGGACTCCAGTGAGGAGGACAAGAGAAGAAGAGGAAAGTCAGATGATAAGACACAGGCCAAAGCCGAACAAAGAAGTGGTGCTGATCTGTATTAGCTGTGGTCAGCTCAGAACATTGTGGAGATGTAAAAAAAATCTTATTCTAGAGCGTTTATAAGAATGTAATTATACACTTATTAAGAGAGCATAAGAAATAAGACATTGGTTTAAGTCTGAATGTTAAGTCTTAGGAATTGATTTAGTGGAAGCTAATACAGTAGATACTGAAGTAAATCAATGCCTTTCTTCTTTAGTGTTTTCTCAATTAAAAATATTCCTAGTGTGACAATACAGCTCTTATTGCAAAGCCCCCTTGAAATGAAACATGGCAGGCTGTTTCTGATGCAGACAAGCCAGAAGGAGATTGAGTGTACAGAAGGGTTAGAAAAATAAATGTTGAAACCTTAGGGACACATAGACAGTATGTTTTATATGTTAACATGGAAAAGCATATTATTCTATTTTGGTTTTGGTAAAAGATTAATGTATATTTAATAATCTGTACCAAACTACAGTTTATAATTGCACACACAGAGCTTTTTATTGTTTGATTCTGTTTCATCCAAACGAATAAAAATGAAAATACATGTATTAATTCAAACTTTTTTTTTTCTAAATAAAGCATGATACATAAAGAGTGTTTCTATTTTTAGTTTGTAACCAATGAAACATACAGGAAAAAAATAATGAAACCAGAGACTGCAGCAGCATTTACTCCTCATTCAGTTTTATTGCGACAGGGCTACAGCACTCAATGTGCAGTTATCTGATGAGGGTGATTCAACTTCAGAAGAGTACTTTTGGGAAATGCCAGAAAAAAAGCCTCTCTATTACCATGACAGTATGGGATTAACAATTTACAACAGCCATGTTATTAAGTTTTTGCATACTTCCTGAATAATAAAAAAAAGATTACCACAGAGATACAAGACAAAAATTGTAAGCTATTTCCTTACAATAGACAAATATGCATTTGCATTTCCATACACAAATATGCATTTGCATGATTGCCAAATGCCTGTACTTGCATACTTGTTTTCCATTCAACATGAATAGGAATAGTGGTAAGCAGATTATGATTTCCTGTTTCCCATCATCTATATATACCTAAAAGCAGGCTGGATCCTTTTAGGTATTATACTTTTATGAAGTAGTCTGAACAGATACAATAATGTTTGAGCAAACAAATTCTGTACATACCCAAAGTGCTGAGATCACTGTTTGTGTGCTGCGAAAAATCAACACTTTGGGCACATACTGTACCAACCCCACAGAGCATTTTTCAGGTTTCTTTGGCAAATACGCACCCAGACATCATAACATATTCTCTCAGCTTGTGTCATGATAAAGTTTTGGGGTATCCCGCTTCGTCAAGAAAAATATGGACAATGATTAATCTGACCTAAATAATTAATTTTAAATCAATAATAGAAAAAGAAAACAACAACATTAGTTAATTTAAAAGGATAGAATTTGCAGCTTGAATTAAACCATCAATGAATGGAGTGTGTGTTTTTTACAACACCCAAACAGTCATCTTACATATAAGTTTTATTTTACAGGGTGGACAATTACTGTTTTAATGTCAATTTGTGGGTCTGAGTAATGCACTGTAACACCGTTAGCCACAAGACTGTATCTGTGTGTTTCACCAGTGCTTTAGCTACATCTATTTAATGTATTCTTTACCATTTTGGTTGGTATTACAAACCTTGGATTGCTTGCTCGCAGGCTAGCCCTGTATTCCTGTGATCCTGCGTTTTTGTCACACAAATCTTGTGATTTTTTGAGGTATGACCCAAACAGAGCTCTGCTCTGATTACTTTAGTAGAGTCATGCGATAAATGCGTCAAATGGAGGAAGCACCTGTGCTGAAAACTGGAAGGAAGTGGACGGCAAAGGAAGTCATGGAAGATGCAAAGGCTGGCCTTCGAATCATGGGGCAAGTTCTGTATGGAAGAGGAGGTCTTGGTCTCAGTTCAGCTTTGCATGGCACAAGGCAGTCCCAGCTCAATGGAGGAAGCTGGTAGTCTGGCAAGACCTATGGTCAATGGAACAGGCAGGATCAGTTTCCTCATCAGGTCAACATATGATGTTCTCCCATCACCACAGATCCTAAACCTCTGGGTAGGAGAGGATCCCTCATTTCCTTTGTGTTCATCACCTACAACATTAAAGCACATTTTGACAGGATGTAAGGTGGCTCTTAGCCAAGGACGGTATACTTGGCGCCATGACCAGGTGCTGCGATGTTTGGCCTTAGCATTGGAAGACAAGTGTAACATGACCAATAAGTTGACACCTGTTCCATCAAAACATTACACACAAAAGGTTTCTCAGAGACGTCGGATTCAATGGCCAAGAGTTGCGTCACACAATGAAGAACTTATCTGAAGCTGCAGAGAGGAGCAGCAACTGGCTGTGGTTGAGACGGAAAGATTCTGGCTGGGGATCTCAAGCACAATAGAAAGAAAGAAATGCTGATGTACAGGTAAGTAAGCTGGACTGAGTTGAATGGGGGACGGAGGGGGGTGATTCTGGGACGCCAGAATCACCGTCAAGCCCTCTTGAGGTGTCGTGGGCTAGTCGACGAAACACCGAGGATGGAAGGTGCCCACTTGAAGACCCCAGAGATGTACCCTACTTAGCCCAATCCAGACGGTTGTCATGCTAATGCGCTGGGGAGACCGCACTGTGGTTGATCCCCGGAGCCAGCATCGCAGCCGTTGTGTGTGCTGGTGCGCTAGGGAGGCAAAATAAGCTGATCCCTGATGCCAGCATTGCACTTCAGCCATCAACACCTGACAGAAGGATATCTACATCATCATATGGAAGGAAGCGCAAATGGATGGAGACACCTATGGATCACATTAGTTTACTGTAAAGCTACGTCTTAGTTGGTGCTTATCTTGGCGAGAGCCGAGTTCAAATCAGCATCAGCAAATCAGCAAGTTTTAACATCTACTCTTGTGTAATGGAAATCATGACACACAGCCTTGTTTTCAATTCCATGGCTATCTATTATCCGTGTAACCCACCGCACTTCACAACTCTGTAATCCTCTCCTGCTTCCATCAGTAATCCTTCCCTGGTTAATGCAACACATCCTCCTCCTTCCATTTAATTCATTTTCTTCAATTGATGACGGCAATGAGTTTACAGTAGATCTTCTTCCCAAAGATCGAAACTGTCCAAGCTCCATCAGAAACTTTGTACCAAAAACAGTAACTGACACATTTGTCCTTTTGCTAAAAAAATCAAAATTCTAAGCAAGCTGTACCCAAAGAACATCTTATTTTTACAGTCTGTGGTTTGACTAAACAAGCTTGTGGTTTAAAGAATAAAACATACATTTAGTTGTACAAAATGCATTTTTCACACACTTCATCCTCAAAAACGATATATAGCAAAAATCTATTTTATATTCACGTGTTAACTCATAATAACAATGTAAATAAACTGCAAGTGAGAAGTTGGTTAAATAATCTGATGATATTCTGTCTTAACAATGACATGCCAGATATTTCCCTTTCAATTATATAACCTGTTTGGTATAGTCCTAAGTGTGTTAAGATATTGTATATGTGGGCTCCCGAGTGGCACATCTGGTAAAGGCTCTCCATGTGGAGTGCAGGATGCGCTCTATAGCCTGGACGTTGTCGGTTCGAGTCCAGGCTATTCCACAGCCGACCGTGGACGGGAGCTCCCAGGGGGTGCACATTTGGTAAGAGTTTCCGTTTTGTTTTCCTGGAAAAAATGTCTCCTAAAAGTTGCAGTTTTCCAACCACATATTTTAGACCCCCATTAGTAATTGTGTATAATCCTTCAAGTGAAATACAAAACAATTTTAAGTTCCATGGGTGCAATAATTTTTTTTTCCCCAAACCAGATAATGAATTATTCCATATCAATAGAGTCTGGCTGCCATTCCATCATATAGGACATACAGTAGGTAGAAAGCTCCCAGGTCCAGCAGTAAAATGTAAGGCAAAATCTGAATATAATTTATATAAATGCAAGCTGCAGTATGCTGGAAATACTGGTCATGATAAGTGTAACTTATTTTATCTTCCATTCTTTACCTACTGCCATTCCAGCACCCTTTGCTTTAAATAAGCACAAATCTATGTTCCGTTATAATCATATATTTTATTTATCAAAACAATAAAATATAAATAAACACAACACTGAAAGATACACATCAATGTTAAGCTGGTTACCACCTTTTTTCATTTTGTTTTTTGATTGAATATGTAGTACTCCATTTTACAGTCTGTAGTTTTAAATGGCAATTGAGACGCCTCATGATATAAACACATTATTTTCACTATGTATATAATTGTTAACAATAATGCCACATACAGTACACAGTGATAAATGGGCATGCAGCTATTTACAAGTGTAAAAAAAGGTATACACATATAAATATTAAAACAAAAGGAAGGTAATGTGCTAAAGATATTGGAAATGTTGCTAGAATTATATCTTTAAGTTTACAGTATATAGGAAGTAACATGCTATATGCTATATACTGTGGCAAAACTGATGTACATTCAGCATGTAATGCACATGTAAATGTCTCAGAATTCAGATTTAAAAAAATAAAAATAATATACATATTAGTCTACTTAAATTTTTTAAACAATATAATGACCATATTTATTGCAATCTTGAGATCCCTTCACTGATTTAAATCTATAGTTGATGCAGGGCAATCCTGAGATCACCACAAGGCTCATTACAGTTACTGACTTAAGTGCTAAATGTTCCTTTCAGGCAGCATTCTATTTTTTTCTTTGTTTTTGGTCTCCTAAATTGGATTCTGACTAGTAAGGAAGCTCTGGAAAGATAGGAACCAACATTTGGGGAATATTACACTAATAATAATAATAATAATAATAATAATAATAATAATAATAATAATAATAATAATAATAATGGACTGAAAACAACATTATATAGAGTTAATTCTATGGCTCTACTCTCTTAGAAGACTTCATTAATCACCAGTAATATGAGGTACAACATCCCTAAGACTTCAGTAGTATCCTGCCATATTCTCTGGGACAGCTGGGACCTTTTTCAATCACAAAGGAAAGATGAGGAAATTGGATGCCAAACGATAAGAACAGTCTACAAACATCTCTCATTGTTCCAAAAGCATTATTAAACATTACAGATTTTTTTTTTTTTGGACAATTAAAAACAAACTTGTAATGTTAGTTGTACAGAATTATTACATCTACGTTTTATGTATAAGCATGTATACTTATATGTATACTTATATAAAGATTGTTTTACTGCAAGTTTGGTAAGAAGCAACAAACCAACACGATCAAAAAACAAAGTACAAAATACTGATAAAGCTGCTACTGCTAATAGGAGTAAAACTTTCCTTTTAAAGCGTTGGTTATAATACGTTTAAATCATTTATTTTACTTACTTTAAAACTTTCCACTAGATAAAATGCTTGGTTAATTTGGAATTGGTTAAGACTAATAATTTAACAATTTGAACCACTTTTACATACAGTAATATTAATGCACAGAATTGGCATAAAATATAAAGAAGCTGTGGAGGACTGGTAAAACAGCAACAGGGCAAGAGGATAGCTAATTTTGCTTTGTTATCACTTTGTTTAACAGTTTTTATTACTTATAATAAAATCTTATATTTTCTGTGTGATGATGAGTATTTTACTGTTACCTTACAGAATACACTTTATGAAATAGCAGGAATAGCATTACCTGCCTTCTCATAATCTGATTGTTTTTTAAATTTTGCTACAGACCACACTAATTTGGTTCAAGGTTCACCATTGAACCTATGGTCATTAGAGGTGGTATATTTGAATATGAGTAGAAACATGTCATTTTTATAAAAAAAATAATATATATGATTAATAATATGGTGCTCTTTACTGATTTAGGATCTAGTTTATCATAAATCACGATTGATATGGTACCTCATAGGACAGCAATCGTGTTTTCTTTGTAGGAAAATTTTTAAATCATTAAATATAGCAAAAATTACCCAGATATTTAGATATTCAACTCTGTATTTAATTAATTTGCTGTTTATATTATTTGAAACATCGTTGTTTCACATGTCTCTTCCACTTGCCAATACATTCTTACCTACAGCATGTCAATATTCCTATTTGATCCAGAAGATGGCACTGTTGTGTAAAACTACACTGAGTCACACAGCCGGGCTATTACATGATTAAGCCTTGCAATTTTTACAAGCATTAATGTTTTCTACTTTGGTTTAATTTTTTGTTTTAGACACTGGGTTTAAACTGGATGCCATTAAAATGACTACAATCCAAGTTAAAGTAAAGCAACAGAAACATCCCCTGTGTAAAGGGAAATGTAAGCTTGACAATATGTATTTCAAAAACATACAAAAAAACTCAAGCACTGAGCTGGAAAGCTTAACACCCATCTCGGTAATGCTTCATTTTGCTGGCAAAACAATATGTCATTATCTATGTATTATAAAGTTCAGTTACATGTTAATACACGAGTAATAGGGGAATATAATCAAATTACACAGGTATCAGTAATATTCTAAAACCTAACAAACATAGCTTTTTCTGTCTTAAATATTTGTTGGACCAGGAAACTACCAATATACATTTTAATTAATATACATATGGAATATGAGCACAAAAAATCAATAGCAGTCTAATGGTGCGTAAATACAAACACCAATACAGCATATTATTATTATTATTATTATTATTATTATTATTATTATTATTATTATTATTATTATTATTATTATTGACATGCAAATTAACTTCAATAAATGGGTATTTGCATATCAGTTAAATGCTTATTTATACCATGCAAAATAAAGCATTACTAAACTCTCCGTTCCTCCTAAAGATCTTAAAAAAAAAAAAACTGCTGTTCTGAATCATCTTTCAACAGTAAAACTGCTGACTAGCATATTTTTAAAATATTAATTAATGGGCAGCAGTGTGAAGTAGTGGTTAGGGCTCTGGTCTCCTGACTGGAGGGTTGTGGATTCAATCCCGGGGACGACACTGCTGTTGTACCCTTGAGCAAGGTACTTTACCTAGATTGCTCCAGTAAAAACCCAGCTGTGTAAATGGGTAATTGTATATAAAAAATAATGTGATATCCTGTAATAATTGTAAGTCACCCAAGAGAAGGGCATCTGCTAAGAAATGTAATAATAATTATAAACCACTAAAAAAACAATAGTTTCCTCTTTGGAAATTTAAGCAAACTCAGTCTCCCTGGAGACAGTTCTGAAAAGGTGTTGTGTTAACATAAGGCTAGTTAATCTTAATAAGGAAATAGAGCCAACGCCTTTTAAATAAATAAATACGAAATATCTTATAATAAGTTCAATTGTATTTTAGCTCCTTTCAAGGAAGCATTTATCAACATCAGCAATCTTCACACGAACACTGACTCACACGAAGTGCACCATGTGCAGCATTTTAAAGAAACACATTATTATAATTAATAGCGAGAACTGTTGCTCTCCATCATCTTTCTTTCCAGCTTCATCTTGAGCTCGGACACCAGTGCAGAGCTGACACTGGGGCTGTTGATTTCACGTGACTGCCTCTTGGATTTGGATGCCACAGCCCCTGACACTGTAGGGACGCTCCACTCCGGCTTGTTTTGTTTGGGCAGATTTAGGGGCGGTGGGGGCAAGGCAGGGGCACAAGGGAGCGGCGCTGGTGGCTGCATGTTGTTGTTGCTGTTCAGATTATCCCTATTCTGCTCCGGATCCTCAGTGACAAACTTCTCGGAAGGGCTGTTGGAGCGTTTGAATTTTAACCACCCGGTCCTGACCGTCCTCGAGCGATAGTCTTTGGGCCTCTTTTTAATGATGTGCCTGGCAGGCATGATCCTGTTGTTTTTTTTGTTGCGCATGAACATTGCAGTGGAGATCAAGACTGTTATGAGTACCATAACGCAAATGACACCAGCGAGCAAGCCTAGGGCTTTCATGGGATTATCCCTACTTTGAAATAAAAAGGCTGCCATAGGCCCCTTGAGCTGAGTCTGTAAAAGAGCACAAACAGAACACATATCACAAGTCCATAGGACTGAGAAAAAAAAACTGTTTATCTTCATTTGTCCACAATACGTAATTTAAAGACTTAAATATATTTCGACAGGATTGTGAACAAAAGAGCTCTCTGTTTTGCTATTATACAGCATATGTAGGTTGAATTTGAATTGATATGTGCAAGGTTGGTTTGTTAATGTGTTGTAAAATTGGGACTGCAATCATATTATAAGGTTTGACAAAGTCTGTGTCTTGCGGTAGTCTGAGAGATGGCTTAATGTTGACTTATGCGGTTTTGATGCTGTAACACTAAAAGGGAAACAATTAAAATGCCCTTGTCTATCAATAATAATAATTAACATATATTTCTTAAAATGTATATATATATATATATGGTTGTATGTAATATATAGCCAGCAAGGTTTTCAGTGACATTATTTATCTATTGATAGAATTACATTGTGGGAGTTTTTAAAAATATTTATATAATAATGTACACCTCAATATGAGTTTCTATAATTTCTATTTATATCAACAAATTAATGTAAAATGTAAAATCTAAAATAATACTGATCCTAATGACCACGCAAAACATCTTACAAGCCCTGTATATTTAGAATTTACTTAAACACATTAGTGGAAATTGTGACAACTGTACACTGAAAACCCATCTGTTTATTATATTTTTTTTTAAAAAGCGTGCTCCTGTACTCTTTTACAGACAAAACATGTATCAGAACATAATGAAAAAACAAAGTTCCTTTCTCCAATATAGAACCATCTTAATGACATATTAAGGACAAATGAATGAGCAAAGTGGGCTGAAGGCAAACATTATGGATAGGGCCTCCGGATAATTCTTCTGATCCTGCCCTTTGGATGGACTTGAGATCTTTTCACAGCTTTCCAATACATGAGAGTAGAAATAACAACTGTTAATGCAATGCTGGATACGACTGTGGCCATACAAATCCCAACCACTTTCCAAGGACGCTTTTGGAGGCCCGTTAAGTATGTTTTTACCCGTGATCTGATCTGTAAATAATACAACATGGAAACAACTTAACAAGCAAAGCAGCTATGTTACTGAGAGAAAATTTCAACTTAACTCGACTGGGGTCTGATTGAAATCAAACTTATGGTGGAGGCATAAACTTGGATTTAGTTCAGACCTCAGTCTAGAAAGTAGGCGGGAATGAGCTGATAAATAATAATTATAGTAGGTCTGTGTTCAACAAAAAACTGATACACAGGTATGTCCACTGCAAATACCTTTGCATATCTTGTGTCCTACTTAAACTAAAGGGGTGAAAACATCCAAAACACTAGATTATTTAGCACATATTTAAGTGCAACAGAGGGCCTAAGTGGGACAACATAGAATCTAGCTATACAGTAGCATAAAAGACCAATAATGAATGGCATTCCTTACACAGTATTGATTTTTTTTTTATTACTACTGCAGTAGCATTTTTTATCTCTCTCCCTCTTCCTTTCTCCTGTATATTAAGAATTAGCTTCTACAGCATTTGAGTCTAGCAGTGTTATCTGGGCTACACTTGATTGAATCTTACCGCCTCTGTGATGTCAATCTTCACCACAGCAGTGGTGCTGAAGGATGGTGAGCCTCTGTCTTTAGCCTGGACCACCACCGACCACTTGCAATCCTTTTGCTTTGTAATGTTCTGAACAATGTCCATTGACTTGATGTAAGATTTCAGCTTGATCTCTCCGGTGTCTATGTTTATGTCAAAAATATTATCTGGATCTGATTGCATTATGGAGTATTCAACGACATTGTTAGGCTCCTCTGCATCGTCATCTATTGCCTGGGGACATGAAGAAAGTCATTAGAAAGTGTTCTTTTGTTCCTGTTTTGCTGGTGCAATGCTTAAGCAAAGAAAATACTGGCTAAATTAAGTTCATTATAAAACAAGTTAATTATAAAAACAAGTTGTAGCAAAAAAATATGGGTACCAAAAAGTTGTTATATGTTGAGAAAGCAAAATGATTTGGAAATGACATGCAAAGATAGTCATACCTGGGAATATGCTGTATTTGTCATTGCTTTCATGTTCACTATCATAATATTTTCAGCCTAAAACATTGTAAGATGCTCAACTCTGTTAGGTCTAGTGAATCTCTTACCTAATCAAGCAAAGGTGCATTTTGTGATCACGGTTGCTGCAAGGTGGATGTGAGCAGGGGAACTTTAGTCTAGTGATTTACTGCAAATGCTGGGTAGGTAAAAGGATGGTAAATGGAGTCAAATCTGGCCTCCCGATAGGTGGAGGCACTAAAGGGAGCTACTTGTGTGACTTCACCAAGATGGAGCCTGCCTTAAGCATAGGGTTAAGTTGTGGTGGCCATCTTGGGAGGGTCGGAAGCACAGGTGTTTCAGTTTGTACTAATATCAAAGTTGGGTTAGGTCACACGCACAAACAGCGGTTGGCTGTGATGGACTGATAGAGGCATGGCCTGGGGTACATAAGGGGAACCGTGTGGACTAGCAAAGAGATCCCTGGTTGGAGGCGGAGTCTGGACGTGTGCAGTGCTGGATGGTAATGCAGAGAGAGCTGACGGTGGCGCTGTGTTTTCCCCAACTGATTTCTAAACCAAGAACTGAGTGACGGGGACACCGCGGAGCGAGCGAGTGACAAAACAAACCATTGGTGAGCGAACGTATTACCACTCTAGAAAGCACAGCTGGACTAGGGATTGTCAACAAAGAAGATTTTGTTATTTGTATATATTTGTAAATAGTGTGTGTGTGTGTGTGTGTGTGTGTGTGTGTGTGTGTGTGTGTGTGTGTGTGTGTGTTTCATGAGCACACGTTGGAAAATAAGAATACACTGTTTGTTACACTAAACTCCTGGGACTTGTGTTGTTTATTCCATCACGCAACCCTACCTCTCACAGTTGCCATAATCGAGACTTGATCGTGGAACCTCAGAATAGAGGTTAAATCTTAGGATTATCCCTAGACAGTTGGCAATTCTGAAATGTATGTTATTGGATACAATATAAAGCTGCTCAGTCATGCAGCTAATGCATGGGGTGAACGTTATATTCTTAAATTTACGGTAGGGCTTTTGGTCTAAAATACTACCTCTGAACCTCTGTAATTTTCAATATATAAGGTGCACCTTTTTATATATTTATGTGTGTTATATATAGGTTGAACGTTATTCACAAGGTGTGCAGTATAATTGGGTTATAGTATTCTGGCACATGCATTATACACAGAATGCCTGCCATGTTATGAAATTATGTAAAAAAATTTAAAAAAAACTTCCACACCTCTACTTGCACTGGTGCCCCGATAATCATAGTCTTCTCAAGAATGTTTTCGTTAAACTCAGGAGAGTGGTCATTCATGTCCAGAACTGTTACAAACACCTCGGCCAAGCTATATTTCCCTTCTGTATCTTCTGCCTTCACATAAAAATTGTACTTGGATTTCAGCTCTGCATCTAGTGTTGCCCATGGTTGTGTATAAATGATTCCTGTTGATGAATGAATAAGAAACCTAGAAGAGAAGAAGGGTGCAAAAGTGCAAATCCATTTATTTCATTTTTACAGTAATTAACATATCAGTGTGTTCTCCATGAAGAAATTGCTCTTCATTAGAAAACTGGTTACAGCAAAGAGACACACTGCACATGACACCCTTTAATAAATATAATGGGGCAATCCACATCTAGGGGCTCTATTCATAAAGGGTTAACACCTGTCGAAATGAGAAAACAGGAGTACATGATCGGATTTTGTCCATAGCTGCCTATTTAACGGCAGTTGTTATTCATAAGAGATAATACAGAAGCGTTGTTAAGCCCCAGCTATTTCCTGTCTATGAAGGCATGGTGTTAACAAATTGAGATAAAGCATAACGATGACCTCATTAGCATAAAGTTTTCATCGGTCCCGAGTGTCAACCTGCTACTCATAAGAGTGAACGACAGCAAAATGCTGTTGATAACTAGCAGTTATTGAACGCTTTCTACAGTCAAGTCTAAACTAATGACAGCCTCGGCAGACTAGTTTTTTAAAGACATATTTTATTACTACACTTGCTCTATTATACAGTTTGATATACCTGTGATTAACACTGACTATTTTGAAAAAAAATATATCTAGCTTTATGTGAAGGAAAATGTTTAACATAAATATATACTCACACAAGAACTCTGACATAAAAAAAATACAGTATACCAGTGCTGCTGATGCAGTCGGTTGGAAATTTGGGCTTGCTTGTATTGTAAAAAACAGTGATCCGAAAGGGAGTCTTTTTTTCTTGCACCACAAAACGATCCATATTGTGTACAGTGTGCAATACGCCGTGAAACTTTCACTTATTCATAAACATAAACTCGCCCCTGATTGATTCCCTGCTTTAAGCGGGGTTTATTCATAATAATAATAATAATAATAATAATAATAATAATAATAATAATAGTTGAGAATTTGGAAGATTAACATTTAAAGTTTTCAAAATGATTATTATTAGTATTATTAAAATGTATTATTATTATTATTATTATTATTATTAGAATTACAGTATTATTCAAATGTCCTCCTACAGTGCTTTGTGTTTATTTTTTTTTATTTTTTTGATCCTGCAGTTAAGAATATAAATCTTATGTGTGCGTATGGAAATGTGTTTACCGGCGTTGCCAAACAAAATGAAAATATAAAGTATTTATTTAAAAAATACTTTTTTTTCTAAATTATGACATGTCCTGAATTTTTGGCAGACGTGATAGGGGCATCGGAATCAGGTTTTGCAAACTGCCCGTGACTGGCAGCTGCAGACTCAGGTTTCGGTAGTAAGCGACTGTTGGTGGATTCCATAATAATTTTTGCAACAGGTACCAACTGCTGATGATGTCATCAAAAAGAGGCAGATTTTCGTATACCCATTCATAAAGTGCTTTGCGACAGTCACCCATTTGCTCAGACCATTTTCTGAATAGCAATATGGACGACTTTCATTAGTTTCAAACAAAATTAGTTTTATTACGGCAGTCGGCAAGTACTTTTATGAATAGGGCCCATAATGACTATCAGAAATGTCTAAATTGTGATCAATTTAGTAATAATAACGAGATAGAAAAAAACGCTTTTACTTGTTGTTAATGCAGCAGAAATTGATCTTGGACAACTGTCTGAGGAGCTTTTAATATATGAAGGAAAGAAGCAAAATAAGTGCGATTCAATTGTTGATGCAACTAATTTGGTATATTCTTTGTGCTGAGAAGGACATCTTACCCATGGAAAATCATCTGCTCTGACACCATTTCATTCTAATTTCTGATTTCTTGCAGTTAGCTCCTTGTGAGACCTAACATGTTTTCTTTTAGCTTCTGCTTTTCTCACATCTATAATTAGACCCCTCCTATGAGGTATGAGCTGTGCATAATTACTGTATATTTCCTTGGTTACAGAACTCCAGAATCTTCTTAACACCAGCTGTCACATTTCAAGCTAATTGGCCCTGTTACATGTGAGACAACACTGCTCGTCTTTCTTCATCCAATTATAAGATTAGGCAGAGCCTTACTCCAGGACTTTCAATAAGCTGTTTTGAAGTTTCTGGTGGCACAGTGGCTCAGCAGGCTTGTGTTCACTCCTGTTCGCACTGTCAGGCGAGGAGCCCAGGTGACAATGTGAGACTGGTACAATTACACTATCTAGAAGTTATCTCAGTGGTTGAGCAACTCTAACAGCAAGGAACTTTAAAAATACAATTTAATTGCCTAACTATAGTAACCATATTATGAAAAGCCATGGCATTTTACAATAAGGTACCCATATAGCTGTCACAGTTCTAAACAGGGGAATGCACTAATGAAAGTTAATTTACATGTTGTCAGCAAGTGTGTTACTGTATTTTTTTTCTACATGCTTTAAACATTTGGTTCTTTACATGTAAAGATACAGGCTTACTAGCATCTTATTCAAATGTATAGCTGAGAATTCTACTTACAGATCCGATCCAGAACCGTAGATGGAATATTTGACCTCGCCCCACAGCCCAGAATCAGGATCTGTAGCCTGCAATTGAAAATACAAATTATAAACCCAACTAAATCATTGTTAATCCCAATGCAGTGGCACTACAATCACAGTGATTCAGGACTAGTCAAAGATAGCACAATGGCTTCAACAGGGGTACAGTATGAAGTATTGGTAAAATGGTACCACGGTTTACATCACAATGGTTTAACCAATACACGCTGGTAATAAACTTCTATACAACGTCAGAATTATTAGTGATACAGACAGATACCACTGCAATATTGGTTCCAACTCTATTCAGCTGCCAGTGCAGGTTCAGCTATGGGTTTCATCAGGGTAATATGTCACTATTAATGGGAGGCTTCCTGGTGAATAGTTCTGTTTCTTTTCAAACATCATTTTAAATCTGTATTTTGTGACTCAGTCAAGGACTGATGATCTCTAGGTAATAGTCTGTAACTGTCTTTGTTATTGTTATATATGATAATAGATTGGTTGACACCATCAGTTCTAGATGATGCAAGTGTCATTATAAAATCACAGCACGGTATAACTCACAGAATTTCTACTATATGTATGAACAAGGTTGTTTTTTTTGCTGCTGAGCGTCAGTGTCAGATGTGATGATGGGGAGGAAAGGAGGGGCAACAATGCAAATGAAAAAGATACTGTGCATGACTAGGAATTTATATTACAAGCTGATTGAAGACTGGAACCACACCACAGTAATAACAGTGAATTGAACTCTGTTAGAGACGACTGTATGCAAACTTTATAAATCCAAATGTTGGAACTACATTTTTTTTTTAATGGAATGACAAAACAAAATTAAATTACAACAATAAATAACCACTGATTTAATAGAGTAAATGTGTCACAGAGTTACTGGCACTAATGTCAAGTGTTAAGCATTTACAGATCAAGTACTTTTCATTATTATTATTTGTTTATTTAGCAGATGCCTTTATCCAAGGCGACTTACAGAGACTAGGGTGTGTGAGCTATGCATCAGCTGCAGAGTCACTTACAATTACGTCTCACCCGAAAGACGGAGCACAAGGAGGTTAAGTGACTTTCTCAGGGTCACACAATGAGTCAGTGGCTGAGGTGGGATTTGAACCGGGGACCTCCTGGTTACAAGTCCTTTTCTTTAACCACTGAGCCACAACAGAATGAAAGCAAAAACATCTGGAAGATTACTTGTCAATTGTTAGATGTCAACCCTGACAATAACCCTAACCCTGACCCTAATTCCAAGTGATATAACCCTGATAATACTCACTGTTACAGAGACCACATTGGAGCCACCAGGTGAGTTTTCGGGGATTCTGGCAATGTAATAATCAGTAGAGAACCGGGGAATGTTGTCATTTGTGTCCAGCAGATGGATAACAATATCAGCAGTCGAACTGAATTTTTCAGGAGTATCGATTTCAACAGCAAGAAGCTAGAACAGTGGAAAAGCATGGCATGTGAATTTGTCAATGTTAATTTATAAAAATGCAATTTACCTTTGATTTATATGCATAGGAAATCAAAAACATGTTGATACTGTGCTGCCACTGTGCAACACCCGGGTTTGAATAAAGGTCAAGAACCAAGTACAATTAGCCTCCAGAGGACATTAACCAAGAGACACAAAAACAAGCACACAATTCCCCACAAGAAAATGAGTCATGTGAAAATAAATTTAAAAAAAAAATTCTATTGATTCGTTCATACCTTGAAGGATAAGAACTGGTACTTCTCATAGTCTATAGCTTCAGAATTTTCCACTATTATTGTTACTTGTGCTTCATTCAGTACTGTTTGTGGGACAACTCTGAAGATGCCCCGTGGACCCACCAGCCTGAGGCTGAATTTAGCATTGGCTCCCTAGGTAAATAAAACACACTGGATAATATCATGCATTTAGACATTTTATTGGGACAAATGTTTTATGTTACCACACAAAAATATTGTCTTTTAGGTATTTGTAAAAGTAGTTATTACAGTTTAAAACTTAAACAATAACACCTGAATCAATCATTCATCCTAGGACTATGAATACTGACAAAAGGCTCTGTTTCAAAGCAAATGCAAAGCCTTTTCTTAGTCTAACTATAACTAGCAGTTCAATTATTGAAGCAGTCCAATTATTCAATAGACACTTGTTATTTTCATTAAAAATATTCAATTTGCCTTTCCCTTTTTAACTGCTTCAAAATGTTGTCCATTATGTATTACAAACATGTGTGAAATGTTTTAAACAACCAGCAGATATTTTACAAACATATGTTTCATAATATATCCGGTTACTATATTTATCATTCTCACTATGCATGAATGTGAGAAGTTGGGATCGGGATGTGATTAAATTAATTCAGAGGCTAAAGGAAGCAACGGTTTTAAAATGCAGCAAGAACCCAGACTGGAATGCAGGCCTCTTTGACTGAACCATGTTGTGCATTCATTAACCAAATTGAACCACAACAGGATGTTTCAACATTTAAAACCTACTGTATGTAATCCTTATTATGAATAATAAGATGGTAATTGCAATGTTATTTATTTCTGAGGTTATTAATATCAACTACATTAATGTATTATTTCAAGGGTATGCAAGGATATTTAATTCATTAAAAATAAATGATCTGCTAATGCACGCATAATACTAGTACTATACCTTTTGTATAAGGATTTTTTTTTGAGTGGTGATATAACCAGGAATTAACAGTTAAACCTTCATATTTTGTATTATCCTATTTCATTTAATCAGTTGGTTGCATAACAACACTGCGGTGTACCAACTATTTATGTAAAAAGAAAACCAGCCTTGAGCATTTTTAGTCACATAACATTTTAAAGCCAGTAACAAAAGCATTGAACCATAATAAAATTACTCAAATAATAAGACCATATGCACTTCTAGTAAAATACCAGTAATACTTTACTCACATACAGCACAATACTTATAATATAAGCTTTATATTATTGGTGAGACACCATTTGCATCATGATTGCCAAGGTGTAATATTAAGAAGCTCGTTTTTCATCACAGCATTAATATGGTTTGCATGTTTGGCAGCCAATTAGGATAACTTTAATCTATTAGTAGATAATAGTGTAATATATGTTACTTCTAAAGTCTAAATTTGAGAAATGCTATAATTACCAGCTAATCTTAAGATTACATGCATGTTGTTCTTTTTTAACTTTGTCTGGCTAAACATTAGCTTTAGCCAGCTCCAGGACTATCACTCCAGATACTGCTGGGATTATCCAATGATCCATTGGTAACATCATTCAAACTTCTCATTATTACTTCATGTTCAACGCTTCATCAAATGGTACCCTAACCTCTTAATAACGGAGCCTGAAACGGATTTACCTGATCAGAGTCATTGACGGTTATTTTTAACCCCCTCAGTATCTCTCCCTCAGGTGGATGTTCATACATGGTAAGTTCAAACTTGCTCTGAGGACCATTTTCACCATAGAATGTTGGGGGGTGGTTGTTCAAGTCCACAACTCGAATAGTTACAATTGAAAATGCATGCGCAACCACATCGCCTTCTGGGCTTACTTCTGAAGCCTTTTAGAATCAAAAGAAAACATATATCATAAATAAACAGCTCTTAGTAATGATTTGTCATCCTATACATCAACCTGCAACTCTGATTTCTCTTACTTGTTTTCTTCGCATGTTTTTATTTAAAGCAATAAAAAGTTGAATTGTGCAGTGGCTTAATCCCCAGTGATGCTACAAATAGAGCATACTTTATGAATCGTATTATGCAAGTGTAAAAGCTTAAAACTGCATTGTCTCAGAACAAAATGCATAAGGTATATCTCTGTTCATTACTTAATTGGACCTACCTGGATTTTAAGTTCATATAACACCTTCTTAAGATGGTTCGGATAATCAAGAACCATTATTGATCCACTTGTGTTATTTATAATGAATGAACCATCACTTCCTGTTAAAAACAAACATCAGAAAATAACATAGGATTTATAATTGGTTTATCATCATTATTACTCTTTATTGTAAATCTTTCTTATTTTTCCAATTAATACTATATCCCTTCCAGCCAGCGTAGAGGGGACACACATCAAAGCCACGAAAAAAGTACTGATTATTAAACAGATGCATAAATATGCCATTATACTGTAAGGTTATTGATTTATTTCCATACCACTGACGATAGAATAATGGATAGCATTAGGGTTTCCACGGTCTCCATCATTGGCTATTACTGTAAAGACTTCTGATCCCTAGGAAAAAGAAAGGATCTTGTCATTTTAAAACCATGCATTATATAGAATAAACAATGCCAGGGAGTGTCTAAGTCCATTATACTTACTGATAATGTGTCCTCATATACATATCCATAATAAGGCAAGCCAACAAAGGAAGGTGGAGTGTCCTGAACATCTACCACATTGATTGTTACAGTAGCTGAAGAAGATAGCACCTGATATTTTCCCTTGAATTTTCCACCACCATCCTATTTACCAAGGTATAATAAATATGTATTAGGTCAGAACTCACACAGCATTCAGACTATAAAGTGTACAATACAATATAGAGAGTGGAATCAACATCCTAATGTACATTTATAGACACTCAAGGAAATGCAGCATTTTACAATAAGAGATACACTATCGTAACCCCATTTACAAATGTATAAATAATTAAAAGGTGATATTTTTGTGCAGTTATATATTCGACCAAATTTACTATGGGATTTCATATTTTACAGTTGGGTCTGTGGACCCCAGAACCCCACACTAGAAATGTCCCTGGTTCCTATTACTGAAGTACAGGTAGTGGACAAAAAAAATGGAAACACCTGGGTAAATGAGAGTCACCGAGTATATTGAAAGCAAGGGCTTCCACACAGGTGTGGCTCATGTGTTAATTAAGCAAATAACATCCCAGCATGCTTAGGGTCATGTATAAAAATGCTGGACTGGTTGCCTATAAGTATGGCTAGCATGGCTGCAAGAGGAGACCTCAGTGACTTTGAAAGAGGGGTGATTGTTGGGGCGCGTTTGGCAGGAGCTTCAGTGACCAAGACAGCTCAACTTGCTGATGTTTCACCAGCAACAGTGTCTAAATATGATGTCGGCATGGAACTCCGAGGGAAAGACATCATCAGCAAAGGGCAACAGTGGGCGGAAGCGCATACTCCAGGATCATGATATCCGTGCATTAATTCGAAGTGCAAGGCAAAACAGGCGAGCAATTGCAGATCAATTGACTGCAAATTTCAACCTGGGGCGCGAGCAGCCAGTTTCATCAAAAATGGTCTGCCAAGAACTCCACAGAGCTGGATACCATAGTGGCCCAACGCCCTATTAAATGACTTTACATTGGTGTTTCCATTTTTTTGTCCGCTACCTGTACATTGAAAAGTCTATATTGTATCTAGGTTTAGGATTACTGAGTGCCGACTCTGCTTTTGTAGTTCGTATAGACTTCCATTGAAAGGCATGTTTCCAGAACGAGTAATATTTGGTTCACCTTGGCTACTACTGTAACAAAATGCATTCTTGATTTTTCATAATCTAGTGCTGCTCCTGGTTTAATGCGAAGCACTCCACTGTGTCTGTCAATGGCAAATTTGGTATTGTGGGTATTCTGAAAGAAACAAACAAAAGTGTTAAATACAGTTACATGCCGTGATTGAGGCTTTCATAAATATATACAGTTTGAAAATGAAGTATAAGAACACTGTTTGAAATAAAGCATTTTGATGTATTAAATTATTAACAGACATAATTGTATTGAGGAATTTGTATGTTCAAACTTAAGTGTTAGCATGCCAAATAATAATGCCCCATACCTGTAGATAATATGTGACACTTCCTCCAGAACCGTTGTCTCGATCGACTGCCTGCGTCTGAAATATACTTCTTCCTGACGGAGTATCCTTGTAATCAGAAAGAGCAATATTAATGTTATATTTTAAGAGAACAACTGTTACTGTCTTTAAACACAATAGTACAATTATTATTTTCACACACCAATGTTGGAATTAAACAAGGTCATATTCTAGCTTATTTTGACCAGCTCTGCTTGAAGCAACACAGGATATTATCGATACAGTTGTACGATATGTATGAGCTTTGTTAAAGCATGTGCCTAAAAACAAAAACGAGATACCTATAGTGTATTCATTCAGTCAGACTCTCATCTAAATTGTGCCTAATTAAAGCATAATACAACTTGCTTACCTCAGGGACATTGACAATAAAGGGCATGTTGCAAAACTCTGGTCTTTCATCATTGGCATCTGTCACTAATATTCTTACTTTTTCAACCACCTGAAATAAAATAGTCTTGAATAAGTTGTTTTTGTTTGGCCCTGTGGTGCTGAATTTGCGTTACCATGATCTGACAATAGAACTATACTGTATATGAGAATTCAAAAGTGTACTGTCTCTTTAAATTGTTAAAACACTTGTTCAAAGGTAATAATATATACTTATGTAATGTATATTATATTTAACACAGATTCATTTGTGAAAAATCTACTTTTTGGAAACACTTTACATTGTGTGTCTAACTAAATAGTAATTATACTGCAGTAACACAGTGAGTGCACATATGGTTGTGTAGTTACAATGCAACATGTTTAATTGCAAAATGAAAGACGTTGGCAATGCTAGTGTTTTTTGTATTTATATTGTATTTATAGAGTAGGGGGATTGCAAAACTCCTAAAAAATGTGTGACTAAACACTGAGCAGCCCTAAAAATATTATATGTTAATGTATTGAAGATTAATGTATTGTATAATTGGCTTAAAGCACAGTCACACGTTTTGGTACATGAGAAACACTGAAGAAAACTTTCACAAGTCATGTTAAAAAGACCCCTCACAGTTGTGAAGTATAAAACAGCTTGGATTTGGCATCAAGGTTGCTGTAATTATATATTCCATTATCGCTTGAGTAATTAATTTATATTCAAATTCCCAATATTCTTTTTTAATTTATCCCAAGACAACAATGATTTCTTTCCTGGCTTTGCCACCTGGCAGGAATCATTCATTCATTTTTTGAACATGTTAAATGTAAATACTGAAAATGAGGACTACATGGCACAATCGGACACAGCATGTCTCCATCATCTGTGATTTGCGTTTTCTGATACATGGTCTAACATTTTCAGCAACACTATTGGCTTTTTGAGTCTACCTTAATGATACCAAATGTCCAAATAGTAATGTAGGTACCTAGTGCAAGACTACTGGACCTACGATTAGGGGTGTGCGGAATTGAATTGCAGGGAAAACACCTTAAAACACTTACCTTATTCAGACCATCTGAAATACTGACGAGAGCTTCCACTGCATCCAGCTTCTACCAGAGGACACAAAAAACTCCTGTTGTAATGTTACACAATGATGCTGTTTGGAAACATGCTAACTGTATCTTTACATTTCACGCTCATTGTGAATACCAAATCTAGACAGTGTTGAATAATGTAGTCACTTCTATAATACATCAATCTGTAAATTAGAGAACTTGCATTCTTTGTTTTATAGTGTTCCTGTAAATGTGGCATTTCCTCATTTCCTAAATATCCTTGGTAAAAATAGGCAGGTCTCAAATTTATATGGTTTGTAGCGCTATAGAACCGAGTATATCTGCAGTTTTTTGCACACTTTAGTTGATCATTGTTATGTTGTTATTCATTGTTTATATCTCCTTGTCCATGGTTTTATTGAAATTATTGTGTGTTAATTTCATGTGGATAACTGGTGATGTGATCTAGAAATGTAAACAGTTTATAATGGCTTATTGGGGTAGTGGATGTTGGGGGTGTGGAAAAGCATTCACAAATATTCAAGGTGATTTACTTACTTCTCTGTCGAGTTCTTCTATTAAAGTTACAATTCCAGTCTGAGAATCCACTTTAAAGTAATTTTTGAACCCTGGTTCAAAGGCTATGCCAAAAGTCACTGGATCCCCTTCTGGATCAGTTCCATTTAGAATATATACTTGCATGCCTGTGAAATACAAGGTAGAGCACACAGCAAGTATGAAGCATTATTATTTATTTCTTAGAAGACACCCTTATCCAGGGCGACTTACAATTGTTAGAAGATATCACATTTTACATTGTACAGACATCACATTATTTTTACATACAATTACCCATTTATACAGTTGGGTTTTTACTGGAGCGATCTAGGTAAAGTACCTTGCTCAAGGGTACAGCAGCAGTGTCCCCCACTGGGAATTGAACCCACGACCCTCCGGTCAAGAGTCCTAACCACTACTCCACACTGCTGCCCTATATAAAATAAAATCTTTGCAACAGTGTACAGCTAGTTCAATGTACATGTAAGAACAGGATGCTATTGTGTCTATTGTCACATAATAAAATGGGTTTACTGTACATTCATTTATTTTAATGTTTAATGTTATTTTAAAGCTTTTTTCTCCCAAAGCAATGGCTATTTAAGTTGTTCTACATGCAACATCACACTGACACTGTCATGCTAGACTCAAAACCAACATGAGGTTTACAGATTTACCATAAAACTTTTTTTTTTTTTTTACATAAACAACTTTTCTTTACATGGTGTAATTAGTCCTGCTAGGATCCGGTATTCTAAATCATTTTGTTTTTCACATATCTTTCAAAGTTGGACTGTACTGATGAAGAGTTATTAATACAAAAAAATTGAATTATTTTTTATGAAAAAAAAAATAATAAATACATTTTAATTGAGTTGGTCATTACGTTGATTAAGTATGATTGTATACCAGTAGTGAAAAACTACTGTTTTTATTTCTACACTGTATTACAAAACAAACACACTGTACATTTCTGTTGACATCTACATGACCTGTGTTTAAGCCATTCTGGGTAGTGTCACTGCCAGTGATGGTCAGGTGACCACCACATCATCCTAGTTCAGTTTACATAAGCTGCTTTGTGTATATTTTCCTCAGAATATGCATTGCATTACATAAAAGGCACATTGCCTTGCACACTAATATGTGATTCCTTACCAATTTCTGTGTCTTCTGAAAGGCTGAATAATGCCATATTCCCATTCTTAGTGTTGGGCCCATTATCGAAAAAATAGGGTGCATAGTCTGCCTGGGCTAAAAAAAAAAAATTATATATATATATATATATATATATATATATATATATATATATATATATATATATACAATCCGTGATATTCTTAAATAGGTTATTTTGCACAGATAAACATTTTTAGTTTTTCATTTTAGAAAAAAACACTGCCCATATTACTTATAAAGTTATTGCAGTTTATTCATTTCAGTTATACAATCCAATCAAGTTATTACTTAAATCTGAACAAGCCAATTTTACTATAAATATATACATAGCATCGAATTATTTAAACGCATATACAAAACTAAATCAAACTGTTAAAGTGTCTGATATCTTTAATCTATCCATATTAGAAAAATACAGACACAAATCTTGATGTATAAAACTGAAATTACTCACTTGCTGAGTACAGAAAGGTAGGCAGTGGTTCAACAAAAAAGAAAATTAAACATTTAACATACGCAACAAACGCAGATCCCCTTGTATAATAGTCGTGTTGAACAGAGGATTAGCAGGCGGTATTTCTCTTTACATGGAATAATCATTTTAAAAATTACTTACCCAGACATACGTGCACTACAGTGAGGAAGAGTGAAATATCAACCTTGTTTATCGTCTTCATGCTAAAGAAATTAAATTCATAAACTCTAAACGTAGGACTGTTTCTAAGACGGTGGTACTGAGGTACCTTTCTAGAGTGTGCTATACGGCTGACTGTAAAACGCGATAGCAGATGTTGAAATGCTAATCCAATGACACGTCTTTATTCTGTAGGAATTGATAGCCACTTCAGCTACACACTAATTATACCAATTAATTTCTGCGAAGCTGGGGACCCTTTTCTGAGTCATCAGTGCTGGGTGCATGCAACTTTAGGGATTCTAACATGAGGGGTAAATTGAAACTACTACGACTACTACTACTACTACTACTACTACTACTACTACTAATAATAATAATAATTACTATTGTTATTATTATTATATTTTGCACAAGAAAGAAAGCTTATTCTGAGAGGTAAGTACATATAACGTGCTGAACTTACTACAGAGCCTTGTTAATTGTCAACATAATTAAGAGTAATATTTTCGTACTTGTATAGGTGTTGAGAAATATATATGCAGTGCCATGCAAAAATATATACAGCTAATGCATCACCCTATATAATTACCTATCTGTGCTTCATAAAGTCGAATGATACGCTTTATAGTTTTTCATATACGTACTTAACGAAAAACTGACAAAAGAATTATAACCAATTGTAAATACCACTACTACTACGACTACTACTACTACTACTACTACTACTACTACTACTACTACTACTACTACTACTACTAATAATAATAATAATAATAATAATAATAATAATAATAATAATAATTAGAATCTGTATACTTTAAAAATGAGTATATAAATGTACAGTACTGTGCAAAAGTTTTAGGCAGGTGTGAAAAAATGCTGTAAAGTAAGAATGCTTTCAAAAATAGACATGTTAATAGATTATATTTATCAATTAACTAAATGCAAAGTGAGTGAACAGAAGAAAATCTAAATCAAATCCATATTTGTGTGACAACCCTTTGCCTTCAAAACAGCATCAATTCTTCTAGGTACACTTGCACAAAGTCAGGGATTTTGTAGGCATATATAGTCAGGTGTATGATTAAACAATATATACCAAACAGGTGCTAATGATCATCAATTCAATATGTAGGTTGAAACACAATCATTAACTGAAACAGAAACAGCTGTGTAGGAGGAATAAACTGGGTGAGGAAACAGCCAAACTCAGCTAACAAGGTGAGGTTGCTGAAGACAGTTTACTGTCAAAAGTCATACACCATGGCAAGACTGAGCACAGCAACAAGACACAAGGTAGTTATACTGCATCAACAAGGTCTCTCCCAGGCAGAAATTTCAAGGCAGACAGGGGTTTCCAGATGTGCTGTCCAAGGTCTTTGAAGAAGCACAAAGAAACGGGCAACGCTGAGGACCGTAGACGCAGTGGTCGCCAAGGAAACTTACTGCAGCAGATGAAAGACACATCATGCTTACTTCCCTTCGCAATTGGAAGATGTCCAGCAGTGCCATCAGCTCAGAACTGGCAGAAAACAAGTGGGACCCTGGACACCCATCTACTGTCCGGAGAAGTCTGGTCAGAAGTGGCTCATGGAAGACTTGCGGCCAAAAGCCATTACCCGACGTGGAAACAAGGCTGCTAACTCAACTATGCACGAAAACACAGGAACTGGGTGTAGAAAATGGCAGCAGGTGCTCTGGACTGATGAGTCAAAATTTGAAATATTTGGCTGTAGCAGAAGGCAGTTTGTTCGCCGAAGGGCTGGAGAGTGCATATGTAATGAGTGTCTGCAGGCAACAGTGAAGCATGGTGGAGGTTCCTTGCAAGTTTGGGGCTGCATTTCTGCAAATGGAGTTGGGGATTTGGTCAGAATTAATGGTCTCCTCAATGCTGAGAAGTACAGGCAGATACTTATCCATCATGCAATACCATCAGGGAGGCATCTGATTGGCCCCAAATTTATTCTGCAGCATGACAACGACCCCAAACATACAGCTTAAAGTCATTAAGAACTATCTTCAGCTTAAAGAAGAACAAGGAGTCCTGGAAGTGATGGTATGGCCCCACAGAGCCCTGATCTCAACATCATCGAGTCTGTCTGGGATTACATGAAGAGAGAGAAGCAACTGAGGCTGCCTAAATCCACAGAAGAATTGTGGTTAGTTCTCCAAGATGTTTGGGCCAACCTACCTGCCGAAATTCCTTCAAAAACTGTGTGCAAGTGTACCTAGAAGAATTGATGCTTGATGCTGTTTTGAAGGCAAAGGGTTGTCACACCAAATATGGATTTGATTTAGATTTTTCTTCTGTTCACTCACTTTGCATTTAGTTAATTGATAAATATAATCTATTAACATGTCTATTTTTTGAAAGCATTCTTACTTTACAGCATTTTTTCACACCTGCCTAAAACTTTTGCACAGTACTGTATGTAATGTGCAGTTAATACACAAAGGCAAATGCTATGTTGCATGATTAATATAGAATTAATGAAGAAAATGAATTTGACACTGTTAGTTAGATTTCTAAACAGCACCATAAGAAGTCTCTTTTAAATATTTGCTGGGTCCCAGGAAACCCAAAACTCAAGCCAAATAAATGGTAGCATCAATTAGCACTCTAAAAACAAAAAATATATATTCAACACCTTTCATGGCATGGATCAATGGGTGTGAATCATATCAGGCTTCTGTGAAATACTCTTCACACATTTTCTTTATTATAATAAAAGGTTGTCAGTTTGAATGTCTGTGGATAGGTTAAAATAACATTTTGTAACAAAATGTCATTTTTATCATTAACTAAAAATGATGCATGCTATGTACGTGTGCATGTGTGTATGTGTCTATATGTGTATATGTGTATGTACTGTATTAGAGGGTTACACAAGAGGTGCAGTTTCTACTAGGTATGTAAGACAAAGGTATAAATAAATAAGATTACATCTAAGTTGACATAGTATGGTCTATATCAGGGGTCTCCAACCCTGGTCCTGCAGAGCCCCAAATCCTCAGGTGTCTATGTCATCAATGGCTAAAGATCTGGAACCCCTGTTTATTTATTTAGCAGACACCTTTATCCAAAATAAAACTTACAGAGAACTTACAGAGACTAGGGTGTGTGAACTATGAATCAGCTGCAGAGTCACTTACAATTACATCTCACCTGAAAGACAGAGCACAAGGAGGTTAAGTGACTTGCTCAGGGTCACACAATGAGTCAGTGGCTGAAGTGGGATTTGAACCGGGGACCTCCTGGTTACAAGTCCTTTTCTTTAACCACTGGACCACACAGCCTCCTAATCTTGACTAATTAACTGAAACAAAAACCAGAAGACCCAGTAGCTCTACAGGACCAGGGTTGGAGACCCCTGGTCTATATTGTAGTCTTCTCAAACACATAGCATGTCATATACAGAGGATATGCCATGGCCCAGCTGGAAACATTCCATTTATTTTAGTTCCAAGTTATCCTTGGCCTTTACGAGTGAGTACATCTTAAACTGACATACAGTAAAATGAGATCTGGCTAAGCATCAAAATGGATTTCTATCATGAGGAGCCCACCAGCAGGCCCAACCAAGATTAATTGTGCTACAACAGGCCCAACTTGAAAATAACGGGTTATACTGAAGTTGGGCGCGACCGAAGCACCTGCTGATCATCGGCCCTATTGATTGGTAAGTATGTTGTGGCAGTGAGGTGACATTCACAACTGGTTTTAGCAGAGACATTTGATCAATATTTATAGTTTGCCTTTTGGAGTAGGACACCCAGGCATCCTAAATTATAAACAATAAGGGATTTTAAGATGACATTTTGCATATTATTATTCTAATCACATATTTAATTAAAACAATATATTTTGTGGTTGTACACAGAGCACAGATTGATTTGACACAGAATGACCCATGAATACTTCACTGCAAATCATTCACATGCATCACATAAGGACATTTCACCATTCATTTAAATGTTCTACGGTTATAGTAAAATACCTACTTTTGATTCTCTTCATATAACACAATAGATATGCATCTGCATCTCTCTGTTGCAAGTCAAGATGAGCAAGACATCAGAATTGCATCGATGGAATCCTTGTCATTTAAAAACCAAAAATGAAATCACTACCCTCCACTCAATGTTGTAAATCACATTAAATGAATTAGAGATCACATTATATTGATCTTAATGATAGGTCAACATGCATTTAAATAGATTATCTGAGTGACAATGAATGTAGGGACGATAGTCTCCTTGGAATCACATTCTCCTTAACTGGCAAGTTGGAGGAAGCCAATGAAATGGCAGATTAGCTACTCACTTGCATTTGCATTCAAGTTATTTTAAGCAACAGATGAAGCTAAGCTGCTTGCCAGAAAATCCTATTTGATTTTATTGGTTGCCCTCGGGTATGCCATTCAGTTATATTGATCACCAATATACAATGGCCCCAACCATTATTCAGTTACTGTTCATTTCAATAGTTATAGTCAAAAGCTTGACAGATAATAGCAACGTTATTGAATAGGGTTATTTAATCCCAATTTAATTTAACAATTAGACCTACCTGTAATTTATATCAAAATTTTTATTTACAGTAACTGTCTGAATAATTTTTGATGTCGCTGTACCCAAGTGTGACAGGATGGCTTGCAGTGGTGAGGTGTGGTGACGTCACGGACCAGGAAGTAACTGAAACCAAAACAATGGATGGGCGGGTGAATCTGAATGCAACTGCATTCAGCGTATTTAATAAATAAACAAACAAAAGATTTAAACAAAACAGAAAACAGAAACCAAAGGGCACGAGGGCCAAACGAATAAACAGACAAACAAGTAAGTGTCGTGCTGGCTAATCCAGCACGTTTTAGCAATTGTTATTTTCTGTCTCCTCTCTATCTCCCCATACCTCCTCTCTGTACACCCCAACCCTGCAGCACGGACAGCTGCCGGTTCTTATACTCTGGCCTAGGGGTTAACTAGCTGTTAATTATCTTATTACCCCTCGGCCACAGTCTGCACACGTTTGGTAAGGATGCATGACTGTCAGCTAGTTAAATAATCAGTAGCTGATCAGTCATGCATCCTCACGGGGTTTTTAAATTATAAATAATAACAAAAGACACAGCGCTTTTAACTGCGCTGCAAACAAAACACAAATAATAATAAATAGGGGTGGGAGACTCCGCCACACATGCCCCCCCTTGTGCGCAGCACACATGGCCTTTGGCCACCTCCCCTTATTCCCTAGTCCTGGCTAGCAGTCCCGCGCAGGAATAGGGGCAGCAACGGGCCAAAGGTGGCGGCAACGGTGGGATGTCCTCCTCCCACCCCAACAACTGTAGCGTCCAAGTGGACCACGCACAGGCCGGCTCTTCTGGCCAGAAAAATTTTGGGGTGGTCTCCAGACCTGCCCCCCTTCTTCATGGCCGACAGCTCCCTCCGTGGGGTTCCGCCACCCTCTCTCCTGCAGCGAAATTGCTGCGGGGAGCTGGTCTCCTGACCTCCCCCTTCTTCATGGCTGGCAGCTGCCCTTCATGGGGCTCCAGCCACAGTATTTCCTGCAGCGAAGTGCGGCTGGGGAGCTGGTCTCCTGACCTCCCCCTTTTCGTGGCCGGCAGCTCCCTTCATGGGGCTCCAGCCACAGTATTTCCTGCCAACGAAGTGCGGCTGGGGAGCTGGTCTCCTGACCTCCCCCTTTCCGTGGCGGCAGCTCCCTTCATGGGGCTCCAGCCACAGTATTTCCTGCCGCATGGCAGGACTGGTAGCAACCCCAGGCAAAACAGAACCCTCGGGAGGCGATGGCAGCAGCTGCAGACCCTTGGCAGGCAACGACAGCAGCAGCGGACCCTCGGGAGGCAACGGCAGCAGCAGCGGACCCTCGGGAGGCGACGGCAGCAGCAGCAGTAACGGACCCTCCGGAGGCGAACTTGGGAGGGGAGCCCCTGGCCATGGAGGCGGCAGCGGGAGCTCCACTTCTCCCTCGTTCCCTGTAACTGGTGGCTCTCCAGGCGATGCGGAGCAACAGGCAGCCCCAGGCGATGCGGAGCAACAGGCAGCCCCAGGCGATGCAGAGCAACAGGCAGCCCCAGGCGATGCAGAGCAACAGGCAGCCCCAGGCGATGCAGAGCAACAGGCAGCCCCAGGCGATGCGGAGAAACAGGCAGCCCCAGGCGATGCGGAGAAACAGGCAGCCCCAGGCGATGCGGAGAAACAGGCAGCCCCAGGCGATGAGGAGAAACAGGCAGCCCCAGGCGAGCGCGAGACAGGCCTTCTGGGCGGCGAGGCAGGCATCCTTGGGCAAGCGAGGCAGGCATCCTTGGGCAAGCGAGGCAGGCATCCTTGGGCGAAGCAAGGCAGGCATCCTTGGGCGGCAAGGCAGGCATCCTTGGGCTGCAGGCAGGCATCCTTGGCGGTGCGAGGCATGCATCCTTGGCGGTGCGAGGCAGGGCAGGAGCAGTCCTTCCCATGATGGTGGATGTGGAACCAGCAGGTATTCACCCTCTGCTGGTGGAGGTGGAGATGGAACCAGCAGGTATTCACCCTCTGCTGGTGGGGCTGGGAGCGGCAAGCTGTTCTCCCACGGCGGTTGAGGCAGAACCAGCAGGTATTCACCCTCTGCTGGTGGAGCTGGGAGCGGCAAGCAGTCCTCCCACGGCGGTTGAGGCGGAACCAGCAGGTATTCACCCTCTGCTGGTGGAGGTGGGAGGGGCAAGCAATCCTCCCACGGCGGTTGAGGCGGAACCAGCAGGAATTCACCCTCTGCTGGTGGAGGTGGGAGGGGCAAGCAATCCTCCCACGGCGGTTGAGGCGGAACCAGCAGGCATTCACCCTCTGCTGGTGGAGGTGGCTGAGGCAGAGGCAGCTCTTGCTGCTCTGCTCCTGGTGGTGGAGGCAGAGGCAGCAGGTATTCTTCCTCTGCTGCTGGAGGCCTGGGCTGGATGCACGGGCTCCCCCTCTGGGCGCTGGATGCACGGGCTCCCCCTCTGGGCTGGATGCACGGGCTCCCCTCTGGGCGCTGGATGCACGGGCTCCCCTTCTGGCGCTGGATGCACGGGTTCCCCTCTGGCGCTGGATGCTCGGCCCCCCTTCTGGGGCTGGATGCTCGTGCTCCCCTTCTGGGCGCTGGATGCTCGCTCCCCTTCTGGGCGCTGGATGCTCACGCCCCCTTCTGGGCGCTGGATGCTCGCGCCCCCTTCTGGGCGCTGGATGCACTCCCCTCTTTGTATTGTGGGGCATATGGCCAACGTGTGCCCATATGCCCCACAGCCAGGGCACAACTCCGCCACGAGGTTCACAATATAAACCTCCCAGCCATTATCATCCTCCTGCTGTTGCTGCGGTTGCTGTTGCAGCTTACCTCTCCCCCTTCTCTTCCTGCTCCTTCTCCCTGCCTTCCTCTCCTGGGCCGGTTTCTCCTCCTCGTCCTGGAAGGGGCAGATTGCTACGGTATGCCCGTCAACCCCGCAAGCAAGGCACCAGCCTTGGTCTTCCAGACCACCGAGGAGGTCCTCCAGTTCCCCGCAGCCGCTTTCTCCAGCCTTCCATTTTATTTATATTTATTTTTTTCCCAAAACACAAAAAACACTTTTCAACAAAACAAAAAACGCCCTTTTCCTGGTCCGCTCCTGAGGCGTTGTCTGTCCCACGCAGGACACCATATGTGACAGGATGGCTCGCAGTGGTGAGGTGTGGTGACGTCACGGACCAGGAAGTAACTGAAACCAAAACAATGGATGGGCGGGTGAAACAGGCAGCCCCAGGCGATGCGGAGAAACAGGCAGCCCCAGGCGATGCGGAGAAACAGGCAGCCCCAGGCGATGCGGAGAAACAGGCAGCCCCAGGCGATGCGGAGAAACAGGCAGCCCCAGGCGATGCGAGACAGGCCTTCTTGGGCGAAGCGAGGCAGGCATCCTTGGGCGAAGCGAGGCAGGCATCCTTGGGCGAAGCGAGGCAGGCATCCTTGGGCGAAGCAAGGCAGGCATCCTTGGGCGAAGCGAGGCAGGCATCCTTGGGCGGTGCGAGGCATGCATCCTTGGGCGGTGCGAGGCAGGGCAGGAGCAGTCCTTCCCATGATGGTGGATGTGGAACCAGCAGGTATTCACCCTCTGCTGGTGGAGGTGGAGATGGAACCAGCAGGTATTCACCCTCTGCTGGTGGGGCTGGGAGCGGCAAGCTGTTCTCCCACGGCGGTTGAGGCAGAACCAGCAGGCATTCACCCTCTGCTGGTGGAGGTGGGAGGGGCAAGCAATCCTCCCACGGCGGTTGAGGCGGAACCAGCAGGCATTCACCCTCTGCTGGTGGAGGTGGCTGAGGCAGAGGCAGCTCTTGCTGCTCTGCTCCTGGTGGTGGAGGCAGAGGCAGCAGGTATTCTTCCTCTGCTGCTGGAGGCCTGGGCTGGATGCACGGGCTCCCCCTCTGGGCGCTGGATGCACGGGCTCCCCCTCTGGGGCTGGATGCACGGGCTCCCCTCTGGGCGCTGGATGCACGGGCTCCCCTTCTGGCGCTGGATGCTCGGGCTCCCCTTCTGGGCGCTGGATGCTCGGCTCCCCCTTCTGGGCGCTGGATGCTCGCCCCCCTTCTGGGCGCTGGATGCTCAAGGCCCCCCTTCTGGCGCTGGATGCTCGCGCTCCCCTTCTGGGCGCTGGATGCACTCCCCTCTTTGTATTGCATGGGGCATATGGCCAACGTGTGCCCATATGCCCCACAGCCAGGGCACAACTCCGCCACGAGGTTCACAATATAAACCTCCCAGCCATTATCATCCTCCTGCTGTTGCTGCGGTTGCTGTTGCAGCTTACCTCTCCCCTTCTCTTCCTGCTCCTTCTCCCTGCCTTCCTCTCCTGGGCCGGTTTCTCCTCCTCGTCCTGGAAGGGGCAGATTGCTACGGTATGCCCGTACACCCATAAGCAAGGCACCAGCCTTGGTCTTCCAGACCACCGAGGAGGTCCTCCAGTTCCCCGCAGCCGCTTTCTCCAGCCTTCCATTTTATTTATATTTATTTTTTTCCCAAAACACAAAAAAACACTTTTCGAACAAAACAAAAAACGTCCTTTTCCTGGTCCGGCTCCTGGAGGCGTTGTTTGTCCCACGCAGGACACCATATGTGACAGGATGGCTCGCAGTGGTGAGGTGTGGTGACGCCACGGACCAGGAAGTAACTGAAACCAAAACAATGGATGGCGGGTGAAGCTGAATGCAACTGCATTCAGCGTGTTTAATAAATAAACAAACAAAAGATTTAAACAAAACAGAAAACAGAAACCAAAGGGCACGAGGGCCAAACAAATAAACAGACAAACAAGTAAGTGTTGTGCTGGCTAATCCAGCACGTTTTAGCAATTGTTATTTTCTGTCTCCTCTCTATCTCCCAGTACCTCCTCTCTGTACACCCCAACCCTGCAGCACGGACAGCTGCGGTTCTATACTCTGGCCGAGGGTTAACTAGCTGTTAATTATCTTTTACCCCTCGCCACAGTCTGCACGCGTTTGGTAAGGATGTATGACTGTCAGCTAGTTAAATAATCAGTAGCTGATCAGTCATGCATTCTCACAGGGTTTTAAATTATAAATAATAACAAAAGACGCAGCGCTTTTAACTGCGCCGCAAACAAAACACAAATAATAATAAATAGGGCGGGACACTCCACACACCAAGCAAGAACCTTTAAGTTATACCATAAAAAGTCCCAGATATGGATTCGGTAAGGGCTGAGGGTTCTCAAAGCTATGTCCTTTGAGAACCCTGTGTCACCAGCAGCACAGATTGATTCTGAAAGGAAAAAAACACACAAAATGACCAAGAAGAAACAACTTACTAAATTAAAAGTATAAGCAGTTTAATTTTCAATTCAGGGTTTCCTACTAAAAAGAACAATTATTTATTGTGATTTGGAGTAAAGATTTTTGAGAATCTAGCCTTATATCCTTTTTCAGTTTGGAATGGTATTACATAAGTTATATGAGGGCTGAATTCAATCTGTACTGTGTGCATTGTTTCCAGGGCTGTGTGAATACTTCCCTTTAATAATTGTGTTGTTTCCCTGTTCTATGGCAACATACAATCTAACTTTCTAGATTTGTGGTAAATGTGTGTGTGCGTGTGTGTGTGTGTGTGTGTGTTTTAAAGGGTTTAGAATGTGTGTGTGTGTGTGTGTGTGTGTGTGTGTGTCTGTGTGTGTTTTAAAGGGTTTAGAATGTTAAAGTACACTTTTGCTGTGTTCTTTTACTGTTCTTTTACAGATATGTCCTCCTAACTTTGACACAGAAAAATGGGAAAATATATCGGTTCAAAAACGGTACTGTATGTTTTAATTGAATCCACCCCCGAGTTGTAGCAATAAACTGTAAATCCCTATACGATTACAGAACCATCCAACAGCCACAAGGAAACAGTCCTTATCAAGCATTGTCCTGGATTATTATTATTATTATTATTATTATTAAAATCAGTAAAGCTAGGATAAGAAGTTGTCAAATACAGAATAGTGGTACCTTAAGATGTTTACCATAACTAAAATAAAGTGTTCATTTAAGCCTGACCCAGGGGTAGGGAAAGCCCACTGCAGTTTTAACTGTTTATTTATTAAGTGCTTTAGGACACAGTCTGAGGTTGAAGTCATTTAATAATTAAGGTGGTTGAAATAAAAGCCTTTATTGGAAAGGTCAAAGATGTCTATTCTGGCATAAACCATACCCCAAACCTAACTCCAAAGGTCTGTGTATAGACAGCTTTTTATTAATGTATTTATTGCATTTATATAGCGCTTTTTATACAAAAGTATCACAAAGCACTGTACAGTATCTAGCAGAAAAAAAGAACAAACCACAATACATTTGTTTAACTACGTGTAGGCTACTGTACATAAATATAACACATATATAAAATCATTGGTCCCCTTTCATATAAATACTGTCTGGGGTATAAATCATAGCATACCATTTAATTACATACAATTAAACAGAAAACAATCCTCAATACTGTGTTTATAAGAAAATGTTATGTGCCACCTGGTGGCCATTTTTTGCACTACCAGGGAACAGAAACACATACAGTAATCCATCGTGTATCCACCCGTCACATATCCGCCCTAACCGTTTATCCGCCATGATCAACCACTTCAGCAACTTTAGTTTATTATTGAACAAAAAAGATAAGTTCAGAGGTTGTAGATCCTACCAACGCTTGCATACACTGTGTTGTATGTACTCTGTGTGCTACCATTGCTGGTAGAGTCATGTGAGCTGTTCAGTGTGTTGATATGTAAATAAATCCTGTTCGCCTGCAGGGCGTATCAACTTCAACCTCCGTCTCAATCTCAGCAGCGAATGCACGCACCCACACGACATCTTTCTAAATAAGGGATTTATGGGAGCTCCCTAATAAAAGCCGAATCTCAAAACAATAATTGTGTGAATATAGTAATTGTTACAGCTGTATATAATGATATTGTGATAGGGTACCCCCGCCCCAGTGTGTATTTTGTTTATTTTGTATATTTATTATTATAGTGTGTAAAAACACAATGTTTATTATTGTTGCTTTACAGCATGGAAGGGGTTAAAATTCCCCATCCAGCTAAACCCATGTATAATGTGGCCATCTCCAGATGGATTGATTAATTTATTACTAATCTGAAGATGGTCATGTATAAAAACCTGCAGCTTTGGCTGAACGAGGTTGGGTGTTCAGGGAGGAAGAACAAGAAAAGTTAGAACGGGGTGATTCATATGGAGAGACCAAAGTAATGTCTCTGCTATTGACTTTCAGAAATAAGGTTTTGAATGGGATATGAGCAAAAATAATATTGTTTTGGATTTTTTTCCCTGTTAAATGTTGTAGCAATGCAATTGTTCTGTACTAATGTTTATGGCAACACAAAGGCAGCTACAGTGTTATGAGTCATTGGTAGAATGGTACCAGTTTTAACAGTTTCATAATTTGACATACCAATAATTTCACAATAGTATGAACCATTGTGCTATCATGCCAGGACCAATATTTGTTCCAAAGCCATGTGCTGTTATTGCTGAGGTGTGTCAATGATTATATCCCAATATTTTTCTAAGAACACCCACTTTTAAATTGTGATTTGTGTAACCTTTTAAACTTTGTCTTAACTGCAGGTGTCAATTATTAATAATACAAGTATATCACCTCAAACAACACGACACAACTTGTTTCACTCACAAATTTGACTATCTTTAGTGTCCAGGAAATCAGCTTAGTATTTTATTCAAAGGAAAAACACATTTAGTCCTCTGATGTCTAAAGAGTAAAGCAGCCATTGCTTGTATGCCCAACATGTGTGTACGTGTTCAGTGCCGCCCACAGGGGGGGGGGACAACTGGGAATTTTGTCCCGGGCCCGGACATTCCAGGGGACCCGGACTGGCCGTTTTTTTTTTTTTTTACAGCTGTGGGGACTTAAAAACTTGTCCCAGGGCGAAAATGTATGTGGACGGAACTGTATGTATTCTTCCGATAGTGTTGTCCTGGATTCTAAACTGACATCTCATGACTAGCTCCTCACATAGCAGTTCAAGCACATTTGGAGACTTTTTTGGGCAGCTGATTTAATCTCACAGGTATATCCTGGTTACAAATTTCCAACAACAGTAAACAACAATTTGCAGTTGTTTCTGTCAGCTGATTTAAATCGCATTGGATACACCTAAGGTAAGTAAGAAAACAGCCAAAAACTATGAAAAAAAAGCTGAATCTTTCACAAAAATGTGAAGCCTATTTTCCCTAAAGTTACAGTCACCTCTCGGGACAATGGCGAATTGTTTTACTGCAACTGATTCTGTAGGAAGTTTGCTATCTCACCTATCAATACAGCTTTCTTAAGAAGTTATTAAAAGAGATCTTGTTCCTGAATGGATGTTCACCAAAGCATGTGAATAATAAACATTCCACACATCTAACCAGAGCAAACTTTGAGCAGGAAGGCGAGAATAGACATGTGGTTAAAATGTCCACCAACAGGAAGCAATGGTTGCTTTTTGTATGCTCACCTTAACCCTTTCAGTCCTGAATTATATTTGACATGCTGAAAAATAAGCACCTTTGAGTATACATGAGAACAGGACAACATTGTTTTTACATATATGTATACCCGTAAGGTACCAACGTGATTTCCAACAGCATATTTGAACATACAGTACTGTGCAAAAGTTTTAGGCAGGTGTGAAAAAATGCTGTAAAGTAAGAATGCTTTCAAAAATAGACATGTTAATAGATTATATTTATCAATTAACTAAATGCAAAGTGAGTGAACAGAAGAAAAATCTAAATCAAATCCATATTTGGTGTGACAACCCTTTGCCTTCAAAACAGCATCAATTCTTCTAGGTACACTTGCACAAAGTCAGAGGATTTTGTAGGCATATAGTCAGGTGTATGATTAAACAATTATACCAAACAGGTGCTAATGATCATCAATTCAATATGTAGGTTGAAACACAATCATTAACTGAAACAGAAACAGCTGTGTAGGAGGAATAAAACTGGGTGAGGAACAGCCATACTCAGCTAACAAAGATGAGGTTGCTGAAGACAGTTTACTGTCAAAAGTCATACACCATGGCAAGACTGAGCACAGCAACAAGACACAAGGTAGTTATACTGCATCAGCAAGGTCTCTCCCAGGCAGAAATTTCAAGGCAGTCAGGGTTTCCAGATGTGCTGTCCAAGCTCTTTGAAGAAGCACAAAGAAACGGGCAACTCTGAGGACCGTGAGACGCAGTGGTTGGCCAAGGAAACTTACTGCAGCAGATGAAAGACACATCATGCTTACTTCCCTTCGCAATCGAAGATGTCCAGCAGTGCCATCAGCTCAGAACTGGCAGAAAACAGTGGGACCCTGGTACACCCATCTACTGTCCGGAGAAGTCTGGTCAGAAGTGGCCTTCATGGATGACTTGTGGCCAAAAAGCCATACCTCCGACGTGGAAACAAGGCCAAGCGACTCAACTATGCACGAAAACACAGGAACTGGGGTGCAGAAAAATGGCAGCAGGTGCTCTGGACTGATGAGTCAAAATTTGAAATATTTGGCTGTAGCAGAAGGCAGTTTGTTCAGCCGAAGGGCTGGAGAGCGCATACGAATGAGTGTCTGCAGGCAACAGTGAAGCATGGTGGAGGTTCCTTGCAAGTTTGGGGCTGCATTTCTGCAAATGGAGTTGGGGATTTGTTCAGAATTAATGGTCTCCTCAATGCTGAGAAGTACAGGCAGATACTTATCCATCATGCAATACCATCAGGGAGGCATCTGATTGGCCCCAAATTTATTCTGCAGCATGACAACGACCCCAAACATACAGCGAAAGTCATTAAGAACTATCTTCAGCTTAAAGAAGAACAAGGAGTCCTGGAAGTGATGGTATGGCCCCACAGAGCCCTGATCTCAACATCATCGAGTCTGTCTGGGATTACATGAAGAGAGAGAAGCAACTGAGGCTGCCTAAATCCACAGAAGAACTGTGGTTAGTTCTCCAAGATGTTTGGGCCAACCTACCTGCCGAAGTTCCTTCAAAACTGTGTGCAAGTGTACCTAGAAGAATTGATGCTTGATGCTGTTTTGAAGGCAAAGGGTGGTCACACCAAATATGGATTTGATTTAGATTTTTCTTCTGTTCACTCACTTTGCATTTAGTTAATTGATAAATATAATCTATTAACATGTCTATTTTTGAAAGCATTCTTACTTTACAGCATTTGTTCACACCTGCCTAAAACTTTTGCACAGTACTGTATATTAACAGGAGGCTGAATAGCCACCTCTCGTTTGTAAACTTTCTTATGGTCTTATGTTCTTATATGGCGTTAAGTTCTGCAATGACTGAAAGGGTTAAAGGGAAGGTTGTTTAGCTAACTGTCAATCTGACATTGGTGCTCTTTGTAATATTGGTTTTCAGGCAATTCATTTCTTATTTGTTTTCTTTTTTAACACTTCCCGTTATTGTTTTATTTTATTATTTTTTCATTTTAGGGGGATAATAGCACACACTCCCCACTTGATTCACCAACACGAAGAATGCTTAACTTACCTGTTATCACTAACCTTTATACCATGATAACTGTTCCTGTAATTGTAACTCTAACCCTGCTCTAAAACAATAACTAATTATGAAGACCAATAAAATGCATGCTGGTAGCAGCTGTAGAAACCAAACTTCAATACCATAGTTCTGGGATGAGCGTTTAAAACATTTACAGCTTTCTCTGCATTTTATATTAAAAATGGTATTGCTGATTTTGATCAAATGTAAGTATCAAACACATAAAACAAATACAAGACAAGGCATTTTAAATAGTGTGCAGATTATCAGTACTCCAAAAAAAAAAAAAAAAAAAAAACATTAATCTGATCGGCGTCTGGTCCTAACTGGTTTGTATTAGCAAGAGCCTACTGTACATGAGTTCATAAGCATACCCCTCTCAATGATAAAATAAATAGTAATGTTAATTTTTATTAAAATAAAAAAAAAGAAATGAGATGATGACACCTTCTGGTCTGATAAAATCATTGCAGAAAATGTTTTTTTTTTTCTAACTTTGATACCCTGGCACCACTAGCTTATGGTAGAAAGCAATCCTATTTATAATAACTCAAGTCCATATCTAAATAGGGATGGGGTACAGAACTGAATTTGGCACCAATTGTTTTTGTAATGTTTATTAAAATGCATACATTTCCAAAAATAAGTATGATCACTGAGATAGGTATGGCTTTGTCTCTGATGTAAATATAATTCAATAAATCACAGTTTCAGAGTAGTACATCATATCTTTAACTGGATTAGAGCAGTGGTGAAGAGCAAGACATTACAAGACAAAAAAATGAGATGCATATAATATATTATGAGTAGTAGGTTTTATTAAATGTTCTTTTAAAAAAAGCATGCTTTTATGATAGTGGTTCCTATTAGTATTGCTGCATTTCATCACAAAAAAAAACATTAAGAAGAAATACAGGAGACAAATCGTTGATGGAAACAATGTACTATTTGATATAGTTTATTAGGTTTTATAATCGAAACAGTAACATAATAAAATGATTTCCAGTTTGTATTCTTAGGACAGAATGAATCTTGTTTCTACCACTGAATGAAAATACCACTTTGTAAGCACAGGTTGTTTTTTTTTTCTGAGCTCTTTTCATTGGTTAGATGAATGCCCATTCTTTATTTTGAAAGCATTTCTTGGCTGTAGTTCTTGTATTGAGAAAAATAAAACACATCACTCAGAATAGAAGGATATATTACATTTTAATTATAGTGTTCCCTTCGCAAGATAGTGCAATATGTAAGATAGAATATATAGAATATTACTACACCTCAACTGAGATTTTTACTTTTTAAACTCACAATATGAAAGCACATTAAGCTGTATAATGTTTAATGTATATGATTTATGGCAATGCATGTGATATGCGCTCATTATATGCTATTAAAAATATTATCATATTATATATTGTTATCTTAGCCAGTTATGCTGCATGCAAAAAACAAAAAATAGCTAGATGCTTTTGGTTATTCCATTACAAAAAAGAAAAAAGTGTATCTATTTGCAAAAGAGTAGGTTTTCAAGATGAAAGATATAAAGTGTGCTTTATTTTAGCCATTAGTGAGGGAGCGGTAAGTCAGGCCGGACTGGACACCACATCCTGCAACGCGGCGGTTTCATATTCTTGGATTTGCCGACCTCTGTGGAAGGGAAACAAATATGTTTCTGAGTTTGTCTTTAGAATCATCAGCTATTATTTTCATAGATATGCTTATTAACATACTACAGGAATCTAATAAACTATATAGAAGACCATCCATCATTAATCTAAATCACATCAGAGAGAGAGAGAGAGAGGAAAGATAGAGATACATTTATTTATATATGCTCAATAAACTACTAAATGTAAGGCATGCAAGAGGATTACAATACTGTATATTAATGTTCCTTTACTAGTGTATTCAATTATTCTTAAGAACAACGACAGTTAAAAGAAAAGGGTGTAAAAAAAAAATCCAAATAACAATGCATGTAAGAGATGTGAATACATTCAAAAGCAAACAAACATTTCAGTATTTGGTTTAAACTAATACATTACATTCTACAGTACTATAGATTGTGGAGATTGCTGTAAGCATGGCGTTTACTTTCACCTACATCTTGTTGGTTTGGTATTATTGAGCTCTTGGCTGGCTTCCACCACTTGCTTGATGGGACACGGGAAGTGGGGGTGCGGCCGCAGCGGCAACTTTTTTCGTTAACTTTAGTTTAGAATGAGCATTTGCACTGCCTACAAGAAAGTCGTGAATAAACGTTTCAACCAATTAGTATTGCCGTGTGCGTGCTGTCATTTTGTGTTTAAACCAATTAGCACTAAGCATTGCTATACGAGGGCGATGTTCATTGTTCCAACCTATAAATGACAGTATCAGCACCAAGCACTGTCATGCGAGACACAGCGTTTACTTACAAATGTGTCCTGACCTAGCTGCTGGTGTCGCTATGATAACTGTGTGTTTAACAATGTGGGATGGCAAAACATTAATCTCTAACTTCCAGAACCAAAATTTAAACAGCCGAGAATAAAGGACATTTAACTGTTAACATGTGTCAATATACAGTGCCTTGCAAAAGTATTCAGACTCCTGACCAATTCTGTCATATTACTGAATTACAAATGGTACATTGAAATTTCGTTCTGTTTGATATTTTATTTTAAAACACTGAAACTCAAAATCAATTATTGTAAGGTGACATTGGTTTTATGTTGGGAAATATAAGTTGTATTTTTAGTGGTGCTGTCTTCCCTGTCGTGTCTTTTTTTTCTTTTCTTTTTCTTTTTTTTCTTTTTATTCACTATGCCCTTTTATAACTGTTACTGCAACAGCCCAGGCCAGTGTGGCACGATCATTTCCATTAGTAGGCACATACTATTACTGTATTTGGAATTTAAAAAATGTATTGGTATGGATTCAAGTAGAAAGTGACATTTTATGTTTTCGGTAAGAACTCGTTCAATCGCTAAGGAAAGTAGATTAACAAGGTAAGCTTACATCTGTTTTAATGAAGGTATAACTGTGTTTCTTGCCATGGCATGACAAACTGCCATTTTCATTTTTAGCTTCCAGTAGAAAATAGTTTTTCCATTGACCATTGCTGATTGTTACATTTTGAGTTGAATATTTTGCAATTGACCGCAATGTAATGGGGGAGTTCTAAAATGTAAAAAAGAAATGCAACAAGACGTATATAAAAGGAAGACGGGGAGGGATGCAAGACGTTTATAAAGGCGGGAGTGGGTGAAACTACTAAGAGATAAAACAATTTAATAAAAACTCAATCTAAAAAAATCAATTTACAGCGATATTGACTCCAATCTTTCTTTCACTCTAAAGAATTACTCACAGATAAAAGCAATGCGACTAGCTCGAGTGCTAACAGGTTTATTGTATCACCAGATTGCAATTTAAATAGCGCCCCTTTTAATGCAAACACATAAGATAATTAATACTTCAAGTCGTTTCTTTGTTAGTTCTACATTTTGCTATTTGTTAAGTTTAACAAGGCGTGTGCATCCAGACAGAATATCTGTAATTTACTAAATCAAAGGTGTGTAGTGCAGTGACTACATCCTCCTTACAGTGAGTAGAAAGCCACCAAATTTCAGTAAGGAATGTACTAAAGCTACAACATATTTGAACTCGATTTAATCCAGCCCATGGTTAAACGATGCTAATTACAGCTTTAAAGACTGCTAGAGAGAACATAAATAAATGTAAAACTCTACCAACCCTATATTAATAAGTAACCGTTGCCACCAAATGCCAAGCTGTAGTGAGTGCACTTTAAACATGTGTCTTTGTTTCCCAATGCGTCTACACAACGAATGTACAAAATGTGGAACTTTCCCGATTAGCATGGGTGTCTGTAACATGTTTTCAAGTCTGTTCTGTGTTACGTTAGAGACCAGCACAATGTATAATGTGTGAATAGACCTATTAAACGTGTCGAATAGAATGAAAGCATTTTAGTGCCGAAGATTGATGTATTTTATTTGTAGGTATTTATTTAAAAAAAGACATCTAAGGACAGTACACCTGTTTGCAACATCTGATTTGCAATGTAGTTAATACGTTGTCTTGTTGCTTTGAAACTTACATAAATATTTTTAGACTTTGTGCCACTGTGTCTTATCCCTTATGAAACTCACTTGGTCTGTGCATATTTTCATTGTGAAATGCACACAAAATGACGATTTTGTATATATTAAAAAATTGTCCCCCCTTTCATTTTCACCACCCCCGGTTTGAAATTCGTCTCTGCAGTCATCAAGCTGATAAACTGTTACTGAGCCATTTATATCAGTTAAGTAATTAAATTAAGAAATATATATCATAAATATAGCTTTGTATGCATGTGGCATTCTGGTTGCAAAAAATCTGGCACTGCTCTTGATTTCTAATTGTCTGACATAGATATATAACATACAGTAGGCTAGATCTGCCACAGTGTTTCTCTATGACTAATACGCAGTTCTGCCACTTCGGATCAATTTTCCTTTTTGTACTTACCTGGGTTTTTGTTTGAGGAATTCATCAAGGTGTCTGGACCTGAAAAATAAAAGGGTACAGTGCTAATTTGTGACACAATAGTGAACGAGTACAGACATTAATGAAGTAACTCAATATAAAAGGAGATAAACGTACCACTGTAAAAGGAAAATGCTTTTGTTTATGTGTGTTGCAGGGGTGGCCACGTTGCCTTGTGGGTAAAACAAGGCAATGTGGCTCTAACTAGCCTGTGGAAAGGGTTTCATTTATTTTTTTGAATGTTTGTTTCCTTGTTATGTGTAATTTGATATGTGCTTTTTAGAGGACATGTATTGTTATACAATGAAAAAAGGTCAAATCATAAAAACGGAATTACTGGAAAAAATATTTCAATGGGGGTCTGGCTTAGTGGTATAAATAGAGGAGGCTGGCCAGTATTTGGGGGAGTGTGAAGGGACAGTAATGAAGTAAAAGCTGAAGAGTAGTGCTTTAGGGTTAGCCACAGAGCTGCGGGCCCAGACTACAACACTAACCCACATTATGTAGGTCTACGTCGGGTATCTTTTCCTGAACTCATTCAGTTGAGTAATTGCAATAAAAAAACACTCAGAATGAATGCACACATCACAAAAGGTAAGAACATGTTATCTGAAACCACTTACTCTTAAACTATTAGTACATTTTTGTCTGAAATTATATTTACTGTACATGAATCAGTGAATATCCCTTGGAATTGTATTAATCATTAGCTGGCAGGTTTTATTTGCAAAGCGGAAATATTTCAAGGAAATGGACTTGGACAAACAGCCAAATCAATGTAATAGTAGTTTTGTTGTCTGAATCCCACACAATGTGACATATTTGAAAACCATGACATTAGGCAGGAGAAAGGAACAGGTTTTCACTTGAATGTCTAGAAGAAGACAGTATAAGTAAAAAGCAGCGCAACCAATACTAATAAAAAACAGTGAGAATGTCAAAGAAAAAAAGGAATTTATGTCCTACCTCTGTTAACTTCTTGATGCTGTTTATATTTTATACAGCATCTCCTGTGTTTTCTTCTCTTTCCTTAAAAAAAGAAACATAATGTTTATTGCATACTAGGTGTCACATTTCCACTGTAGGAACACACAAATTCAACAAATGGTTGTGTTGTTAAATTTAATAACATGTTTAATTACAAAAAAAGTAATATTGTGGTAGTTGGTATCTTTTGTAAGTACATTGTATTTACACATGTGCATTTACAATCCAGTTACTGTGTAATTACACATACAATTACAGTGTAATTATAATGTAGTTAGACACAGCTCAATTTAAAGTGTTACCCACTTACTCTATAGATAAAGTTGAATTTACAGAGTTAATTTGGAGACTATTTGTATGCTAGCATATGCTAACTGTACAGTATTGTATATGTCACAATACAGTCATTTTACTGTTGGTCTATCATCGCTAGTATTGATATCAAATTGTGATTTTTCATGATCATTTGTGAAGTGTTAACAGTATTGGAACTTTTTTTTTATGTCTTCTGTAAAACAAAACAAAAAAAGTTTAATTTTCAGTTCCATAAACATCAATAAATTATTGATCATCTGCCATGAATGAAGTGCAAAGCTAATAGTCCCTAACCTTAAAATGGAAAATTACTCTATTCAGAAGCATGCCTGAACAAGACACCAAAATAATGTTTACTCAACTACAGTAGCACTGCACACATTTATTTATTTTATTTTTTTTGTGTCGTACAAACGCACAATTGTAACATTTTGTTGAGGGATCTGTTATTAGTGGTTATGCCTGTGTATGAATTGTGTCTTAGTATATGTTATTTTAAAAAAATATTTCTGACATTTATTGTCATTTAGTGTTTTTGTTTCTAATTCTAATTTCTTCTTCAGTCTCATTCGTAAAGAAAGAACATCACAATAGATTTTATTTGAATATTCACAAATCTCATTTGGATCATTTGACCTTGGCATCTCATTGGCAGGATGTCATTAAATCTGTTATTAACCGGCAGGTATGTTTTCAAGGTTTTGGAAGACCACATTGATATAACATTATGACACTGTGGTATTTTGTTCTGAAACATACAGTACATTTATTTTCAAATCAATGCAACAACCCGCTCAAGAGTCTCTCATTAAAAAGTGCAACATCCATACAAGAACATTTATAAAAATAATGTGTGTGCTTGCATACTAATGTATTAACCACAATGTGCTTATCACAATACAATCCTTAGGTGTAATATATACTGTAACATGCAGCACTTTACTATGAGAAATAGACAGTGTTGTGGACAAGGGCAATGCACACCACATACAGGTTACAACAGAGCTGATTTATGAAAGAAATAAAAAAAAAATCCAGTGGAAAAAACAGCCTTTTCTCTTTAAATAGGCCTATGTTTCAACATACAACATACAGGCATAATTGTCTATTGTTTGTGAAGCTAAATGTATAGTTATTAAAGGCTTGTCACTTATATATATATAAAAAAGCCTATATAGGAATTACTAGTTTCTCAGTACTTTTGCTTTTATCATACCATTGTAGGTTATATCTTAATTTAAAAAAATACAATTAATAAAAGTTAAATCAATTCTAATGTTCTTACCTTCAGTGGAAAGTACAGAGAAACAAAGCATTAACACAAGCACCAAGCCCACAATTGTCAACTTCCTCATATTGCTGCTGGATTGTTTAGGATTCTAAAAAATAGAACCTGTGTGCCCCCTTTTATTTATGCTGTATAAAGGTTTCTTAAGCCCAACCCTCTTGTAACTTCTACCTTTCACAAGGTGACTCACAATACAGACAGGACAGATTATCAACTGTTACCGAAGACTCTGTTAACTGATAATATTATTTTAAAGGATCAGTGAGTTTCTTACAATTTTTGAAACTTGTATTTTAGATAACAACTGTGCAGATTGTGCTCTGGAACTACAGTTTAGTAAATGCAGCTTTTAAAGGTGTATCTTGTTATACTGCCTGTAATGTTTGTATTGCTGTTCTGCCAACTTGCCCTATCTTACGTTTACTACTTTCCCTCCCTAGGTCATCAAATATCCAAATGCCAATGACTTCTAATGTATTTCTCTGTACTATATGTACTCCATTTTAACCACAAGGGCTGGACTAAAGCTGGGGATCAGCTGATCGAGAACTTGTCCCTGTATTCTTTCGTTGCAACTGGTAGAAAGATATTAGTTGAGTACATAAGGTTTGTTACAAATGACCAACAATGACTAACACACTTTAGGGTATTTACAAGCGCTTTAATAAAAGGCCTGAGTTGTTCATTTTTTGTTTGATAACTTTATTGGGTGCTTTTTCGATTAACAATTTGGATTAAATGAGGGCTTTGAGAATCTAGTCTGATGGGTCACTTTGGTGAAGACTTCTCTGAAGATTTCTACCCTCTTTTTTCCAGAATGTATTAAAGGTAGTAAGAAATGAGGAAGCCTATCCTGTACAATGTAAATCACTTGCAGACTTGTCACATACAATCAGTACCTTCCAGGCTGTGTGTACAGTGGACCTTATATCTGTTATAATTAGGCTGTAAATGCAGTGATGAAGACACTAGCTGAAACATTTGTCTACTTAACTGTTTCTGATAAGTTTTACCTTGGGATCTATATTGTGTTAAGAAGTTATGGGTGCTGTACGTGTGCTCAAGCCATGACAATGAAGTTGCACAGATGTCACTTCAACAAGTGTTTGCAAGTAACCAAACCTGTTTTAGACAATTACTGGTTTACTTGTGCAGTGGATTTTTTTTTTTTACATGCCAAATCAGATGCTACATTCCAACAAATGTTAAAATTGCTATTTTCCAGCAGTTAAAATATTATTGTAATGGGAAATATGTAAAAATGGCCCTGGCATAATACACAATAGCACACTGGTAATGATATTGTACTAATTTGTAAATGGGTGTATAACAGTCTATTGGCACTGAGCAAAGAACCATTGGATTCTCAGTGAATATCGTTTGGTTTGGTTTTATTAAGAAGTGGTGTTTTGCAGGAACAGGTTTAATGGCTTGGCAACAAGTTAGTAAAAGAAAGAAAAAGTAAAAGTTCCAACGACTGGACCTGGCTTCTCAGAAAAAAAAAACCCACATCCAGGCATGTGAACAGGGTTAATTCTAACACCATGACTCTCATCCATTGCATCATACGCTGCATGTATTCTGTTTCTTATTTGTGCCCTGAAGCATTTCTCCAGTGGGAGGTGAATTTTGGACCTGAACCTGCCACATGGGCCAAAAGTGTTAGAACATTTCACACAAAGTATTCATTGAGAGATATATGACACAAAAAAATACCTGAGTAATCTTCAACACCATTTGTATGGAGTGTCCTACCCTATGTATTTATTTATTATTATTTGTATTTTTGTTTGCGGCGCGAATAAAAGCGCCGCGTCTTTTGTTATTGTTTTTTATATTTATTTAACTAGCTGACAGTCACGCATCCTTACCAAACGCATGCAAACTGTGGTCGAGCGGTAATAAGATAATTAACAACTAGTTAACCCCTCGGCCAGAGTATAAGAACCTGCAGCTGTCAGTGCTGCGGGGTTGAGTGTACAGAGGAGAGTACGGAGAGCGACGAGAATAAAAAACAATTGCTATATTTAATAATATACTTGTTTCTGTTTATTTGTTTGGCCATTGCGCCTTTTTGTTTTGTGTTTTGTTGTTTGTTTAAATCTTTTGTTTGTATTATTATTTAATTAAATACGCTGACCGCGGTAGCGTTCAGCTTCACCCGCCCATCCATTGTTTTGGTTCAGTTACTTCCTGGTCCGTGACATCACCACACCTCACCACTGCAAGCCATCCTGCCACACCATTATATACATATTAGCCAGAAGGCTAAATATTTGATTTACAAATAATGTAGGTCAACTACAAAGTCTTAACATGGTGATTTATTTAGACTTTTGTGTTTCTTATTTCACCAAAATGGAACCCAGCAGTAGCTTATAATTTGTGTTCATCATATGGTTGAGTTTACATAACCTCACTGTAGTAGCATAATCCACAACACCCCTTCCTGCTTGGCATTTACCTTGCTGTTACTGGCAACTGTCCTTTTCAACAAGGTCAGGAGCAGTACAAGGGGATTTACAACCATTAAATTCTGAAACAAAGGGCCACATTTTTAAGCATTTACTCCAGTCTTCAATTAATTTCTTCCATTTTTTGAAAGAGGTACTATAAATAAAACTACTTTTACAAACTAAAGTCAGATATTTCAAGGTCTCTTAAGCACTCTCAATGAGTTTTGTATCATAAACATTAATGGAAAGAACACATGGTTCATTGCAGAGGTTGAGAAGATATGGAACATCCCTTTCACTTTGAAAAACAAAAAACAGTCAGTTATTCTGTGAAAATGTGATATTTTTCCAATTACCTAGTCTTCAGTTAAGGCATCCTATCACGAACATGAGAAACACAGCAAGCAATTGCTTAGCTTGGCAGAAATACCAGGAAGTGGATATTACATTACATTAAATCAAGAACAATAACAAAAAACAATATTCATATTTTTGATTGATGGTGGTTCTTGGCTTGCTAACAAATAAGAAAACTAAAGTTTGGCAAGAAAATGTATATATATATATATATATATATATATATATATATATATATATATATATATATTATTTTATTTTTTGTTATTAAAGGCAGTTGAAGTTTGGGGCAGTCATATATAACATCTGCCATAATCCTGCTCAGCAATGCAAAGCCCAATACAAATCATAAACTATTAAAAAATAATAATAATCATTTTAAGTTTAGGAACTTTAGGTTCTCCCATTATTAGCTGAAGTAAACAAAAATCAGCTGAAGTCCTTATTTTTTTTATTCTGCCTTGCCATTGAATTTGAACATTGTGCCAAAACACTGAAAACCCTATTCAATTCTAAACACATTTTTAATATTAGTAAAAGCATACAATATTGATAGGCCAGTAATCAAAATTTGCTCTAATAAATAATAGAGTAACAGTGACTCACTCTCACAATTGTCATGCTTAAACATTTGAAGATTTGCAAAACAAAACATATTGTACACACTTGGGCAAAAATGAAAAACTCACAAAAGTTTCCACAAAGAAAGTAACACTATAATGCGTTTACAGTTTTAATAACTGCAATTAACAAGAACGATGAAATGATAATATTATTTTAAAGGATCAGTGAGTTTCTTACAGGTTTAATGGCTTGGCAACAAGTTAGTAAAAGAAAGAAAAAGTAAAGTTCCAACGACTGGACCTGGCTTCTCAGAAAAAAACCCACATCCAGGCATGTGAACAGGGTTAATTCTAACACCATGACTCTCATCCATTGCATCATACGCTGCATGTATTCTGTTTCTTATTTGTGCCCTGAAGCATTTCTCCAGTGGGAGGTGAATTTTGGACCTGAACCTGCCACATGGGCCAAAAGTGTTAGAACATTTCACACAAAGTATTCATTGAGAGATATATGACACAAAAAATACCTGAGTAATCTTCAACACCATTTGTATGGAGTGTCCCACCCTATGTATTTATTTATTATTATTTGTATTTTTGTTTGCGGCGCGAATAAAAGCGCCGCGTCTTTTGTTATTGTTTTTATATTTATTTAACTAGCTGACAGTCACGCATCCTTACCAAACGATGCAAACTGTGGTCGAGCGGTAATAAGATAATTAACAACTAGTTAACCCCTCGGCCAGAGTATAAGAACCTGCAGCTGTCAGTGCTGCGGGGTTGAGTGTACAGAGGAGAGTACGGAGAGCGACGAGAATAAAAACAATTGCTATATTTAATAATATACTTGTTTCTGTTTATTTGTTTGGCCATTGCGCCTTTTGTTTTGTGTTTTGTTGTTTGTTTAAATCTTTTGTTTGTATTATTATTTAATTAAATACGCTGACCGCTGTAGCGTTCAGCTTCACCGCCCATCCATTGTTTTGGTTCAGTTACTTCCTGGTCCGTGACATCACCACACCTCACCACTGCAAGCCATCCTGCCACACCATTATATACATATTAGCCAGAAGGCTAAATATTTGATTTACAAATAATGTAGGTCAACTACAAAGTCTTAACATGGTGATTTATTTAGACTTTTGTGTTTCTTATTTCACCAAAATGGAACCCAGCAGTAGCTTATAATTTGTGTTCATCATATGGTTGAGTTTACATAACCTCACTGTAGTAGCATAATCCACAACACCCCTTCCTGCTTGGCATTTACCTTGCTGTTACTGGCAACTGTCCTTTTCAACAAGGTCAGGAGCAGTACAAGGATTTACAACCATTAAATTCTGAAACAAAGGGCCACATTTTAAGCATTTACTCCAGTCTTCAATTAATTTCTTCCATTTTTGAAAGAGGTACTATAAATAAAACTACTTTTACAAACTAAAGTCAGATATTTCAAGGTCTCTTAAGCACTCTCAATGAGTTTTGTATCATAAACATTAATGGAAAGAACACATGGTTCATTGCAGAGGTTGAGAAGATATGGAACATCCCTTTCACTTTGAAAAACAAAAACAGTCAGTTATTCTGTGAAAATGTGATATTTTTCCAATTACCTAGTCTTCAGTTAAGGCATCCTATCACGAACATGAGAAACACAGCAAGCAATTGCTTAGCTTGGCAGAAATACCAGGAAGTGGATATTACATTACATTAAATCAAGAACAATAACAAAAACAATATTCATATTTTTGATTGATGGTGGTTCTTGGCTTGCTAACAAATAAGAAAACTAAAGTTTGGCAAGAAAATGTGTATATATATATATATATATATATATATATATATATATATATATATATATATTTATTTTATTTTTGTTATTAAAGGCAGTTGAAGTTTGGGGCAGTCATATATAACATCTGCCATAATCCTGCTCAGCAATGCAAAGCCCAATACAAATCATAAACTATTAAAAAAATAATAATAATCATTTTAAGTTTAGGAACTTTAGGTTCTCCCATTATTAGCTGAAGTAAACAAAAATCAGCTGAAGTCCTTATTTTTTTATTCTGCCTTGCCATTGAATTTGAACATTGTGCCAAAACACTGAAAACCCCATTCAATTCTAAACACATTTTTAATATTAGTAAAAGCATACAATATTGATAGGCCAGTAATCAAAATTTGCTCTAATAAATAATAGAGTAACAGTGACTCACTCTCACAATTGTCATGCTTAAACATTTGAAGATTTGCAAAACAAAACATATTGTACACACTTGGGCAAAAATGAAAAACTCACAAAAGTTTCCACAAAGAAAGTAACACTATAATGCGTTTACAGTTTTAATAACTGCAATTAACAAGAACGATTAATTCTAGTTTAACTACAAGATCTAATCACCAGGTTGCATCAACAGGTTTCGTCGTACTAAAGATTTTGTTTTATTGTAAACTTCCCATTAAAGAAGGCATCCTAGTCATAAATCAGAAACGGGATTTTAAACAAACAGTTAACAGCAGATGAAGATATACTTAGAGAAGTGGAGGGTAACACATTTTATTACCATGTATTTCTAACAAAGAAAGTTACAAAACTAAAATCGGTCTTCCAAATGCATGTGAGCATTCCAGTAAGATGTTACAGCACACTTTCCATGAATTAGTCCAAAAAAAAAAAAGGAAGTCACGTGGTCTCATTTCCGTTTGCTGCCGCCACCATTTGCAAGAATAGTGACCACTCTGATGAAGATGTTCAGTGTGTCCGTGTATATTCCCAGACATCTATTTAAAAAAAAAAAAAAAAAATGAAATAACATGACAACAGTGCATAACAACATACATAGCTCTTCTAATGATGTTATCTACAAAATATAACAAGTACATGTGTGTAGGGTGACTTATATTGTATACAAGTCGAAGTGAAGCAGAGCTCTGGCTGCTCAAACTGTGCAAAATAATGGACTATATACAAGCCCCTTTTAAAAGCCCCTTTTTTTGATGATTTAAATCAAACATGCATTTTATGAAACCCTTTTCATCTGCTTCAGGTGGTAAACACTTTTCTTAAAAAAAAAAAAAAAAAAAATCTGTTTTAAACAGTTTAAGGTTTTAAGGCTTAATTTGTCTCTCTGTCATTAGCAGTTTGAGACATTTTTAACTCAGCCAGAAGCTATGCTTATACTTACGAATTGATGGGATCATATTTCTGTACTCCATAGACAGGATAAGATTCGGCACGTCTGATTACTTTCTGTGTGTCGTACAACAGAAACATGCCAAACAGGATCAGACCACCATAAATAGCTACAGAGTAGAGACCTGCTCCAAAAGCTGAAGTAGGAGGCAGGAACATTGACCCTAAGGAAACAATCAAACACAGATTTTTATAAGATGACAATTTTATTTGAATTCAATTTTTACAATAAATTTTTCGGTTCTTTTTCTGGACATTCTATACTCAACGTGTTTCAGCATCCTGCATTCCTCCAGCTGGCAATGTTCAAACTGACGTTAGAATGAAATACATTCTTTTTATGCTTTAAGTTTCACTTTACATAAAAAAAACAAACAATGGGCATGATAGAAAGATTAAACTGCCAAATCACTTTGTGACATTCTTTTAATAGAAAGTTTCTCTTATGCAGAAAAAAGACAAAAAATTGAAATTACATGAAGTGTGTGGTCTGGTAACCAACCATACATTTTAAATCTGATTTACAATTAATTTGTAACTATACTGCAATTTTTCTAATGCTATTTATGCTAACTACTAGTGTTGTACTATCCCCTGGTAAAATAACCTCTTCCTCATAGCTGGAAGCACTGCTTTGTTTGCCTTTTTCATTAGGAATTATCCAACAGTTTACTTCTGTGTCAAGAAAACTGGGTGGTAGGAAAAAAGTTCCGAACCATCATTCATAAAGCATTTTCCACTTGAAATCTGAAATATCATTGTACACTAATAAAGAAATTACCAAAACACTGAACAATCTACTCACCAATTGATGAAGCAAAAACCAGCCCCAAGCCCACAGCTAATGGACCTCCCATGCTTAGGAACTTCTCACTAGGGGCACACATTGCCACAGTAGAAAGACCTCCCACGATACCAGCGGTGTACCAGGCAGCACGGATCAGCAGAGGACCCCCCAGAAGAGTCACTGGAGCCACCACGGCACCCATTACACCTTCATTAAAAAAATTAAGAAATACAAATATGAGCTCATATTTACCACCCTCATGCACTTAATCACCCACCCTCCTGAGCGACAGTCTTGGATTACTTTATCTAAGGTATCATTTGCACAACTAAAATGCCATTTTCAGTAATGTAATTTGTTTTATTTAAAACTGAAACTATCCTTCCACAAGTACAACCAAGGTATGCAACACTGAGAATTTATTTATATATAATTTTAGCTTTCCATTTATCTTCCCTTACTTAATGCTTGGTGTGGCTGCCCTCTTCTGGGGGTCAGTGGTTACACTTTTGATTAGTAGAAAACAATATACTCCTTGAGTCTAAGACACATACTTTGGACAGTTTAATTTTGACTGATGCAAGGCAAAAGCTGAGGGATCCCAGACAATCATCACTCATTAATAATTAATAAGCAGAGATGAAAGTGAGGAGAAAAAAAAAAAGTACACTTTCAATTGTTCCTGTTAATTTTTATTTTTGTGGCACCTTCCTTTCCCTCCTGTTTGTTGAGCTTTAATAATAATAATAATAATAATAATAATAATGATAATAATAATAATAATAATAATAATAATAATAATAATAATCATAGAACCTACAAAAGAAGCCGCACAAAACACTTTTAGTGAGGGCACACACAAGGCAAGAGCTTGTGAACTTGAGCTAATCATCCATTTGTTTGGGCTTATTTGCAATACTAAGCATTTAATATTGTAAATGTTTATTTTAAGCACAAAGTTGACATTTTCTGTTTCAATATATGTTACCACGGAAAAACAGCTAAGAAAATATAGTGCTAATGAAAACAAACACTAATTGGTTGGGATGTAAGTTGTTTAAACTTAAATAGGGTCCTTTTAAAAAAGTTTCAAATGACCTCTTGATTTTTCACTCTGTCTGTGTCTTCTATGTGAATCAAATGTCTAACAACTTCTTGTTTTTCAAAAGATGCTTGTTTAAACCTGGGGTATATTTTATAATTCGCTGGATCACCATGTTTGTCTCCATCAACATCAGGTCACAAAGAAAATGCAGATGACAGGGTGTAGTTACTGCGACGAGTATTTATTTTGTCTACATGTTTTCTGCAGAGAATATGGCTTTTCAACACCTTGTACCCCCTAATTTATAGATTATTCCAGGAGTGGGGGTCTACAGGCTTTCTCAACAATGTCGCGATCAACACCCCATTGCTCACTCGCTGCACAAGTGATGTATTTTTTTCAGATGTATTTTTTTCCCCAGCACCTTCCTTTCGTTCCATTATTTTTGCCATTTTCTGCACTGTGAACTGTAGAACTGGACCATAACTGTTTAATTCACAGTACTTGTTTGTGGACCAATGAAATAGCAACTTGCCAAGACAGCCGCCTGCAAGCACCAATGGGGTACGTAATGTAAAAACAATCGTTAATGAAACTGTGCCTTATTCTTTCTTTTTTTGTTGTTTTATGCAAAACAATAAAAAAAATCCGAACCTCACCAACTATCACAAATGTGTTAATAGCTTAAAAAAATGAAAGGTTTTTTTTTTTTTTAAATATCAGGAAAAATCCGTCTTGCCCTTCTCAGAAAGTTTTCCTGCCTGTCCTCAACAAGAGACAACCGTTGCTGAATCATGAAGTGTTCCTGAGGCCAATAACAGGTCTCTGAAGGTGTGTGGTTTTATACAGCTCTTAATTACTCCCCTCTATAATGGTTTGCACATTGTAAGAGGAGGTGCAACGTTTCTGGAGGGTCAGCAATTGCCAAAGTGCAAGGCAAAATCCTAATTCCATGCTCTTTTCTTCATTTGAATACATTTCAGTATAATTTAAATGGATTAATAATGGCAAAGTGCTAATTTGATAGTGGTGCAGAATGCCAGGTGAAAACCATTCTTTACATACGCCGCTAAAGTCCCACTGATTTTGGCTGCAATACGGGTGTTTTGCAGCCGCAAATCACTTTGCACGTACCCTTACATCAGCCCCAAAGTTTTTAATAGTCTAAAAATGTACCTGCATACAACATCCAGGCAAGGTGTTTGGGACCTGGGCTCTGGTCATATGATATTGACCTGACTAACATTCCTGCCCCTATCATGGCTGCAAATGTTGCACCTATAGCCTAGAAAAAAAAAAAAAGAAAAGAAAAAGAAGAGTTTACATTCTGGCACAGACATGCAATACATAATTATATGACATGTTATTCCTCAGGAACATTAAACTACCAGAATAGTGAACATTTTAAACATTTCATTTAGTTAGCCACTGTGGCTAAAGTAACTTAACATTTTCTAGACACACTGGAAAAACTTTAGCCACTTAACAATACTATAAACAAATTATAAACATACTGTTTCAGCAAGGCAAAAAAACATGCATTTTATTTGAAAACACCTAGATATTTAAATGCCAAACCCTACATTTACGCATAAACATTATATTTAAATTGCACTACAACTCTGATTCCCATTTAATAAATGCCAAACTTAGTCCCATGTGAAAAAACGTCATTACAGATTTCCTAAATTCTGAATAGGTTTGCAGAGATATTCATGTACTGCATAATCCTTTATTTTGACTAACGCGGTTTTCTTTCCACTACATAACGGTAAAGCAAAATTGTGCCAGTAGACAGTACTATTAGTGTATTTTAATATTAATGCCTCCCTGACCAACCGCAGCTGTAGTTACACAAGGTTATACATGTGATAAATAATATGAGTACAGCCACTACCGGGTTTAAAAAAAACTTCTTTTGACGCTGCGCATTTCTGTGAAAAGGTATGTTTGAAACCATGACTGCTTCACCTCCCTGTGAGTAGTATCACGGTAATATTTTAGTTTTTTGTGACTGGTATTCCTTGGGCTACATCTTTCAGAACATTATTCTGGTAATTTGTCTGTACTTTTTATATATATAACATTTATTAACATTTGGATGCCTTTTTTTTTTTTTTTTAAAACAAGTAGCGCCGTCTGCTGACTTTCTAATTTGAGCCTCTGTCCTCCCGACAAACAAAATATTTGTGGCATGCACATGTTGCGTGATCAAGGGCTTTCAATGGGCAAAATGAAATCAAACTAAACAGTCTGTATTGATTCATCTACCAGCACACGTTGAATGTGCTAACAGTCTTACACAAGTACATTTTTCAAAGCCTTCATCACCATGATGAACTTGGGAAAAAATAGTTAAGCCACAAGGTAAAAAGTTTCTCTTGTGGCGACGTGGCGAACGGCTAGCGTGAACGTAGATTGTTGGGAACTGCATTTTTAGTCAGACAAACTATAAATACAGTTATTTGAATTTTAAACAAATACCTGTAGTGCACCTTACATTTGAGAATCTAGATTATAATACTGTCTTCTAAGGCAGATACAGTAATCCATAGTGTATCCGCCTGTCACATATCTGCCCTAACCATTTATCCGCCATGATCAAGCTCTTCAGCAATGTCACCTATGTGTACAGCGCTAATGCAAAAAGGCTACAGGAAAACGAAAGCGAGTTGTGCTTACAATTAGAAGTTGTTGTTTTTTTGTAAACCTATGCATTTTGCTGTGTAAATTTACACTAATGTAAGTGTATACAGCACTGTGCATGATGAGGGTTTTTTTGTGCAAATGTATATTGTAAATATTGTGTATTTATTGTAAGTAATTAATGAAGTACCTGACGCTCCTGGGAGAACCTGTCTGCTGTGTGCGAATACCAGCTGTGGAATCTTATCAGAAGGTATGTGTGTGTTCCAGCGGGGCGTCACGTATAAAAAGGTTCCATTTATTCAGTGCTGCGAAATCAACGCCAACTGGGCTAAAGAAGCTGAAATTCGCCGACGTCCGTACGTGTGTGTGTGTGTGTGTGTGTGTGTGTGTGAGATATATAAAGAGCGACAGAGAATCAGGGTTGGATACCAAAGAGTGAGTACGCAAGTCGAAACTGCCAACAGCCGGACGAGTAGCCAGAGTTTGTTTATTATTGAACACAGAAGATTAGTTCAAAGATTGTAGATCCCACCAAACATTTCGTACAATGTGTTGTATGTGATCCATGCGCAACCATTGCTGGTAGCGTCATGTGAGTTGTTCAGTGTGTTGAGATGTAAATAAATCCTGCTCGCCTGCGGGGTGTATCAACTTCAACCTCCGTCTCGACCTCTTGCATGTCACTAAGCAGCGAATGCACACACCCAGACGGCTACCCTGTCACAAGCATTAATACCCTGTATCTTTCTAAACAAGGGATTAAGGGGAGCTCCCTAATAAAAGCTAAATCTTAAAACAATAATTGTGTGAATATAGCAATTGTTACAGCTGTGTATAATGGTATTTAAAACAGGATTAATTAATTTTTATATCAGCCCTTACTCTGGTCCCACCAGTCGGAAACGCCACGGACTACTGTATCTGGAGAAATCAATTTATTTTTTATTTATTTTTTTACAGAATGAACACAACAAATAGCCTTGACTCATTCAGATGGGTAAAAGATTATACTGTGTGGTAGAATGTTCTTACCAGCCAAGAGCCCCTCATCATCAGGTTCATAAGCATTGGCGATCTGCTGACTGCTACAGCAGACAATGCCGTCATCCCTACACTTCCTGCAAAGTACATGTATGTAGAGTGGATTCTGTCTTTCACATATTGAGGCCAGATACTGTTTGGGGGGGGAAAAAAGGAGAAAATTAATTAAATAGAGAACTACCCATAACAACCGAGTCTGAAAAGTTATCATGCAAGTCATGTTTGTAGTGCTTGCTATACCATTTACGACATTCTGATCAAACCCCAGAAATGTTCCCTGATGCATTGTTTTTTTTTTTATTTCTAATATTTCAGGTATTTAGTTAGTTAGGAGCACATACAGCCTCTTTATTTGCAGCTTATCCACAATCAAAAAAAAATCTGTTTTGTAGTGGTTGCTGCGGTTCAAAGACAATTTGGTCTCAGTTAATTGGATTATATTTAAATTTACTTACACAGCTTTTTCAATGGCACCAATTTCGTTTGACATCCCCAACCCATAGTAACATAAAGCCCCAAGACCAACTACAGCTCCTCCAGCAAGGACCACTCTTCCCATGTTATCAACTAAAAGAAAAAACAAAAATGTGTTTGAAATATTACATGTACCTTAATTTTACTGAAACGACCAGAGGTTTAAATAATGTGGAATTGAACTGGTTAATTTCTACAAAACAATACCTGTAAATAAACTTATTGGGAGACTCAGACACCAACTAAAAGCATAGGTCTGTATCACTGATATGGGCAGAGAATTAAAATATGGAATACAAATGGTGTATTAAATATGAAAAAAATACCTTAAAGAATGTGGTCTTTATCATCAATATGGCAGAACTTGAAACACTGCAGTGGTGAAAAAATTAATTTGTACTGAAAAACAGTGCTATTGGAATTTAAATGAGCAATTCATAAAATATAGCAATTCATAAAATATAGCTGTATATCAAATGTGAAGACAATAACTCAAAGTGTACTTTCAATGCCAAGGTGACATTTAACATAAAAATTAAATATATAGTCTTTTTTGTAAAATTGCTGCCATAAGAGTATGATTTCTTGTATGATGCCCACTGGACTCATGGAATATCATGGAATACAGTTGTGTATAGATTATGAAACCAGTATGTCAGTGTTAGGCTAGGTCTTAATCTGGAAACCAAATCACAAAACCACAATAGCGCAGCCAGATTAGGTCACAGGTCAAAATGAACGGTACTCAAAAACACACAAAAAGTAAAATAAACAAACAAACATAAAACAAAATGATTGAAAACTAGGGAAAAAAGAAGCAAACACAAGAGCATCTACATTAAATCAGGATAAATATTAAATGGGACACACAGACACACACAGACACACAGACACACACACACACACACACACACACACACACACACACACACACACACACACGTTATGCAAACCAAAGATCTTACATTTAATTGCAGTTTCCATCGCTGGCTTAAAAGCTGCCTCTTTGAGTCCTTCTTTAGCTGTTTTACCATGCCGGAAACCAAATCGAGCTTTGGTGGCATATCCCTGGAAGAAAAACAATCTTAAATCAATTAATCTTAAACCCTATGGAAGCTTTTTGCCTGGTCGCTTCTCATTAAGATTGGTATGGTGATTCAGATTTAAGATACTGAGATGTAGTGGTGGCTTGCATACTGTAGAATTGCAAAGCATTTGCCTATTTTGGCTGTCCAGCCAAGTTATTTTTTTCCTTGTGGTATTGAACAGTACAGTTTTTAATCCAATCCAATCCCCCAAAAAAGTGTCAATGCTCTGAACTCATCAGTTTGTCGTTGAATTCTAACTATTAAATCTGAAGTATAGTGAATCAAAATAAGCATGTACACACCTGGTTGAACCGCTGTAGAGGCTGACTCGTCTTCAGGCCAAAACTTCTTAGAGCTGGGGATGTCTGGATCAATGCTGAGCGCAGACCATGGGCTGGTATACTGTGCAAACACGCTAGCCTTGTCACCAACATTATGGCAAAACTAATTAAAAATGAGGCTCTCTGTAATAACAAAGAAAAGGTAAATGAAAGCAATGAGTCAAACTGACAAGAAACTTCTTTTTTAGGAAGCATAAAATCACAAACCATCTCCTGAACTCCATCTCCAACTATTTTAACTATAAAACTAGTGACGCACAAAGTGATCAGCTGCAAATTCTAGCAACTGCTGATACAGTGACCAACAAGAGTTGGGGTATTTACATATTACTAAATATCCAGCACGTAAAGGTGCACAGTTTTATAGCAGTTTGATTTATTCAGGACTGAAGAAAAAATTAAGTGTTTTTTTAAAAAAAATTTTATGTAATCTTATTTATACCAGTGTTGGCCACTGATTAAATTTCAAACAAAGACAAGTTTCACTTTTCATGGTTTGTCAGAAAGTGTCTTTTTTTTTTTTTTAAGTTGGGGGGGGGGGGGGGGGGATTTTGTTGCCCGACCATCTTAGATTTTGTTAGATAAATTCACCTGGTTGTTTTTGGGCCTGCTGAGTTAAGAAATGCTAATCTTTTGGGGATTTTTTTCCCCCTTCGAGCTGTGACCTAGCAAAGGTCAACCTAAAGTGAAAAATCACCCTGGGCTCAACTTAGATGCTACCATCATATGTAGCACCTTATTCGACTTGTAATGAATGGGCCTTTCGAGAAAAAAACACCAGGAGCACCTAACTCGCTTTTGGCAAGTTGGCAGACGAGGGGTAAGTGACGAGTTTTATTTGAATATTCAGCCCAACCCTTTACCCTGTAGGCGATGTGGGTCCTAAAATGTTAGTATTGCTGTAAGAATCTTAGGGACCTCTCTTCCAAATTTTGTGAAACACTTTTGGTTCCAAGTCCCCCCCCCCCCCTGGTCAGTAACCCCCTCTGAAATTAGAATTTTTCATATTTCTAACAAGTTTAGGCCGAAATAACTCACGTAGGGGGGGCTCCAAAAATCGCCCAAAGATATTTTTGGATAGATGTTGATGACATCTACAAGAATCAAGCAAAAAGCAAAACTTATTCTTTTGGATTTTTGAAGTTGCATTTGTCATGCATTCAAGCATTGCTTATGGCCACTTTGGTGAGGCTAAATTACCACATAGTCCTAACCGAACTGGCGTTATTCTTCAGTTTTGCATTTTCTGGGGTTAGAGCTAGAGTAAAAAGTGACAGGGTGTGCTTCCAGTGGTACTAGCTTGGAGCTGAGGGGTTATGAACTTGTGTGTGGAACTTAAGATTTCTTTGTTACAGTGACACATTTGAAACTACCAAAAGCCTCAAGCCACAAAATTGATTACAATGGTAAACTTAAGGAACTTGAGGGGTTAACAACTTCCGGCATCACTAGAATTTCAGGTCTACTCCTACTGGAATCGAACTAAAAATCTCAGTTCTTATGACAAATATATAACTACGCAAAAAGGAAAAGGATCTTAAAACATTTTAAAAGTTGCATGCAGAATGTAGTTGGTTAACAACTGCTACAGAAACCACACATCACAAAGTTGAGCCCAAAAATAAATAAATAAATAAATAAAAATAATTATTAGCATTTCTGAACTCAGCGAAAACCCCCATGTGAATTTTTCCAGCAAAATCTGAGACGGTCGGGCAACGGCTCTGGTTCAGTTGGTATGGAATGACCCAGATAGCATGATTTTTCTATTTTATCTAAATGACAGTTGAATCACAAAAGTGTCTGTAAATACAGTCATAGTTACAGTCATAGTAAAACACCGTCTAATAACATGCAGATTAACTAATTACGCATATAACAAATGTAAAGATTAAAAGCTGTGAAGTAATATGGGGCCCACACTGTCTAAATCTCACAGAAAATGCTAGCAATACGAATATTCACCTCAACAGATGTGGGCATTTTCTGTCTAACCAATTTCAAGGTTTATGTTTTCTGAGGTTTCGTTAGAACTCTTACAAAACGAAACTAGTACAGTACAAACTGCAAGGTATACACAGTACTTTTGCTTTGCTAATATCTGTTTATTTAAATAATACATATTTTAATGCATTTAGTAAATAACAATCCATACCTTTTAGCTACTGTGCGTGTTGTTTTCTCCTTGTGATAAATAAATCACCTTTCTTGCGCACCACAAAATCACTCTGATGTAACTGACAGCAACCTTCCTGAAACGTCGGAGCTATTACGTCATACAGACTCGCCACCGTAGTGAATTGTGGGATTTTAAGTTTTCTTTTTCCGTTAAGATTTCTATGGCTTTCAAAATCTTTAAAGCAACAGTGCGAAAAATAGACTTTTTCCCCCAAATACTTTTTACTGGTTGTTTTTATCCACACCTATGCACACTCGATAATACTCGCACATAAGCGACTGTATATGTTATTCCTAGGACCAAAGATTTTCTATATATTAGTCTGTACACAAGATGGTCAACTCCGCTGATTTTTTCTGTCCCAGCCAAACCGGTGCATCCTGGGAATCCAACGAGTTCCGGTGGCGAATTTTCTCCTATCTCTATAAGGTAAAGTCTGCCTCATTACCTATTCCAAGTTTTCTCTTTTAAAAACGACTATATTTTTAGCAAAATTCATCCGGATTTATTTAGATACATCCCTCCTTAACACGTATGCGTTATTATTTCTACGATCGGTGTTTTCAATTTGCCTGACAATTGCCGACTCTCATGAATATTCATGAGCAGGCAAGACGGGGCGTGGTTTGGTTGTCAAGGATGGGATATGCAGATCGGCGACAATTCAATTCCTTGATAGCGATTAATCTGGTCTATTATTATTATTATTATTATTATTATTATTATTATTATTATTTCCATCACGACTACAATCAATAGGTATACTTATACCTCGGAAGTGTTTGGAATTTAATTGCGGCAACACAGCTAAGAAAAAAAAGGAATATCTCCATTTTCAATTTTCTGCGTTATGATCTTCTGTAAATTTCTTAAACGTTATATTTGATTTATGGATATCACAGGTATGAATGTAGGCCTGTAATTAAACACAGTGTATACTGCCTCAATTACAATCGTCAGACAATAAAGCCATTAACAGAACAACATTAATTTAATTAAGATATTCCTTTTTTTTTTTACCTGTGTGCTGCCGCAATTAATTGCGGAACACCTGCGAGGCATAGTAAACCTATTAATTAATAGCCTAAACCTATTAATTGTAGTCGTGATTTAAATATTAATAATATTAATGATGATAACAATAAATAAAAATAGACCAAATTATAAATATACCTAATTAACCCGCTATCAAAAAATTGAAGAACTGAATTACCGCCAATCTCGATCTGCCTATCTCCTTTAGGGTCAGCTGTCCTTACAAAGGTTACACGAATTTCTCCTGTGAAGGCACTGCACTCTGATTGGCTATCATATTATTGTTACTAGAAGTAGAACAACGAATAATCCTCTCCCTACACCGAAACCCTAACCTAAACTTTAGGTCAGTATCCTATACTGCAGTCATTACACATTTAAAGTAGTTCATGTTTGGCAGGGAATAAGCGATTTTGTTACTAAAAAAATAAAAAAAAATAAAAAATAAAAAGTGACCGGAGGTGCTGTTTTCCTCAGTTGTCCTGACAGGAACGTTTCGTGGTACCTTTTGTAAGCACTGCTACGGATCTCAACTGGTAGTATCGTCATGCGAGTCAAATTAGACCTACATTTAAGTGTCGAAAACATCAAGAAGTGCTACAATCATCAACGGATCATACAATAATCTGTAAGCCAAATATATACCAAGTAATATGAGCAGAAAAAAAACAGCAGGACAAACAAATAGACTTGGTAATTTCAGAGACTTCACATTTTATATTTTTTAGTCTCTGGATATATTGTCCAGCTAGACCCGTCACTAGCTCAGCGCTGTCTGTCAATTCCAACAAACTCCTTGGATAGCGAGAGAGCTGTGTCTAAATACGTACAGGTATTTACACCGCAGACAGGAATGAAGAAAAACAGCATTTCATAATAGTTTTTTAGTTACTGTTGCATACAATGTAAAAACATTAAATAAATAAAATAACAGAAACGCAACAATCACAGAGCGATCCTCAGTTTTATTTTTTTTTAGCGTTTCTACTACATGCTTTTGTTAACTTCAGGGCTTTAAATGTTTATATTTTGCTGTTTTTAACTGCATGGTCATACTTTGTTACACTAACGTGGAATTTAAGATTTAAATAGCAGAAACCGTGAAATTTAAGATTTTTAAAATGTTATGACTGAAAATTATGAAAATGTACCTTGAATTTTAAGGCCCTATTTATTGGTAATATTTTATTTAATGCTACACGATTTTTGGTTTGAGGTGTCTGGATTTTGCCTTCCCGCACACATGCATTCAAAGGCTAATAAAATTGCTTGAATGATGTCAATTATTTTATAAGCAATATTCAACTGTAATGAATTCCTGCTATAGCAGTGTTATAAAAACATGGCACTATTTAAAGCACTTATAAGAAACATTTTAATTATGTTGTAACGTGACATTGAACTATTTATACAACTCACAGTATTTGGTGTAACAGGAAAAGGAAATTAATTAGAATAATTCCTCATAGTACCTTAATCACAGTTAAAATGAGCTGTGAATGTTCCGAGACTGTGTTTTACAACTTTACACTAGCAATGAAACATTAAAAACGAACTGTAATAGACGGTTTTTCCTTGTTAATAAACATTAAAACCTTTGTTTCAGACAAAGAAAAACTCTCTCAGCACTGTATTGTGTAAGGCTAATGCATTAAACAAAATAATTAAGTCAAATACTGCTGTCAATTAATGCTTTTACTCCCAAAAATGTTGTTTTGAAATTATATAAGCCTTGATGGTCTAAAAGCAAAGTCAACTGACTTCCAGGGGGATGTTAATGGAGAAACACAGGTTACTCATTTAAAATATCTTATAGCCCTGTTACAGAAGCAAACATGATTCACTTTTAACATTCGTTGCAGTATTTATATAAAAAGCCGACTCCCCTATCAATTAATCATTATATATTTTCTTTTTGAATAAAGCTGCCTTTAAAATCTGAACTTGCATTGTGTAGTACTATGTTCAAGGCTTGCCATCAATTAAAATATTTCCGTGTTTCAAAAGATGGTGTTTATTTGAATATCTATAATTTTATAAAAGTGTTCAGTAACTTCTTTGTATACTTCTTAATGTGCTTCGTATACACTGATAACAAGATACTTAATATTTACCTCAGTCCTCCCTGGATTTCACAGGAAACATCAGGTCATAAAAGGGTTTTTACACTGCATGGGTTTGCATTTGTCACACTTCAGTCTTTCATATATACAGAACTGCTTGTCAAATTGTACAAATCATAAAACGTATCATAATATATGGGGTATATGGGGGCTGTTTATCTTCTCCGCTTCTCCAACTGTAGTGAAACTTGCTAAGAACCTCCTTCAGCTGTAGTTATTGAGTTTCTAAGGGTGTATTAAGTCTGTGTTTCCATCTGTTTCAATTATCTATCTGTCTCTGATAATAAAATACAACTCTGAATCTAAAGACTGGGTCATATTTTTTGTTGTAAAAACACAAACATGCAAACTATTATCCTACAGCTGCGTAATACAGTCTATACAGCAACCACTAGATGGCGATAGTATAACACTTTTTCGGTGAAATCTGTTACATAAATTGCGTGTTGCATAAGTCTGGCGTAAGTGAACCCCAACAAATAGTTCTAAACTGAACTTGAACATTATTGATTGATCATTTTCATAAATTCCATACTGAACAATATAGTACAGTACAACATAGTTTATAAAACTCCAATATACTGTACATAATGTTATGTTAGCTGCAGGTCTATATTTGCATGTTCATTAAATGTCTTGTTTCATAATACATGCACTGTTGTTTACACTATTGCATTGCCATAACAATCCACATTCTATCCACACAGATGGCAAGTTTTTGTTTTCTATGACTTTTCCCCCACTGTGTTTATAAATGAGATAAGAAGATAAATGTGTATTTCAAAAGCACTTACTCCGTTTTTATTTATTTTTCTAGAAGAAAATTCTAGAAGACTTCCACATGAGCAGAATACCTTTAGTGTGGGTTCTGCTAAACAACATGAAACAACAAAACTCAGAGGTTATTTTTAGAACAATGGTGGACAGACCATTTCCTGTGAGACAGCAGCACTCACTATTTTTGCAGTAAGCCAATGCCTGTCACTGGTAGAGATGTAAAATAAACGTTTCAGTAGGGCTATTGTAAAGTAAGAGGACTGCAATGTGACCTCCGGGTAATTCATGCTTACTGTAGGGACCAAAGTTTAAATAAAGATTTTCTGAGAGCTGATGAGAAGCAACACAGTTTTATTAAGCAGAATTCTGGAGAGAAGTAAAGCAGGCGGTCTGAGTTAGTTCTGTGCCACGTAATCACAAGTAACAACCTTTTATACCAGTGCACAGACAAGATGATGACCAGTGCACAGACAAGATGATGACCAGTGCACAGACAAGATAATGACCAGTGCACAGACAAGATGATCAAAGAAGCAGGCTTGTTTTGTGTACGTACAAGATAACGATCAAAGGAGAAGAATGATCAAAGAAGCAGACCTATTATCTTGATCGTGTAGAACATTTACTTGTGTACCAAAAGGAACCATAAATCACAAGCTGATTTGTGGGGGGAGGTATGGTATTGTCTCTGTTACATTTATTGAGACACATATTACATTTAACAAAATGCTGACTCACCTATCCTAGTTCCACCCTGTGTTAAACGCACATGTTCGTAGAGAAAGATTTCATTATAATTCATTAACCCCTTCAGTCCCACTTTTGGACAGTGGCCAAGGGATACCCACGACGCCAACCAAGAAATCTTCTGTACCCGAGAGGCAGAGGTTACTAGCACTTATCTTTTGGGTGTGTTTAGAACAAGGCTTGCTTTACTTCTCTCACTGTCCTTTGAGTGCGTTGATGACGGTAGAAAGTATTCCACATACGGTCGTACAAGAGAACCAGCACCAAGGTAACAAATGACCCCGAGGAGGCAATTCTACCAGAAATGTTCCACCATCCAAACCAGTCGATAGTGGTCCCGGGTCCAAAACTCCAGCCTAGTGCAGAGACACGTGACCTAGCGACGACCGCTTCTGCTCGGGCCATATCAACCTCTGCCATCATGTTGAGCTCCCTCCAGAGCTTTCTTAATCTTCTGTATTTCATTTAAGAGGGTTGAATGGTCCATGGTCTCTAAAAACCCGGAGGGCCCATCCTATCCAGTCTTAACATATAACCGGGGCAGGGCATGAACAGTCTTAGAACCTAAGGTGAGAGTGGTATTTACAGTGATGCAATATGACACGTTGGTGGAACATTGTCTATGTACACCAATGAGTATCGTTCTGCTGCATGACAATAGCATGCATTTGTAAATTCATAGTATTAAGTTTCCCATCACACGTACATACAACAATCAACAGAGTGCATAGTTTCATTGCTTACCCAACCTACAGTAGCTAATGTATATACTGTTGTAACAGGGCGAGGAGCCCTGTACATGGATTTATGTATAGAACAGAGTCTCCCCCTCCGCCGCTGTGCAAGTTATTGTTTTGTATTTGTTTGTATTATGATTTATGTATTTATATATGACGACGAAGCGCTGCGTGTTTTGTTATTTTGTTTTTATTTAAAATGTGTTCTGGCAGAGGCGAGGTTGGGTACTCGTCCTCTGCCAGGAATAATTAAAAACCTTGTGCAGATTGTGGCCGAGGGGTAATGAGATAATTGATAGTTAACCCCTCGGCTACATTAAATAAAAGCCTGTAGCTCTCTGCACTCGGGTGGTGGGTGTACAGAGGAGAGTACGGGAGAGCGAGAGAACAAAAGTAAAATTAAATACAGGATCAGTGAAGGCTACTGCCCAGCCTGACCGGTATTGTTTAATTTTGTGTTCGTGATTTTGTTTTGTTTAAGTATTTATTTTGCTCTGTGAGCAGTGTTTTTTGTGATAAACCTTTTATTTTATTTTTGTTGTGAAAATAAACTGCGCACGCCGCATCTTTTCTGTGCCTGCATCTGGCCTGACGTCACCACACGTCCATCCTGTCACAACTGTACGATTACCTGCATTGCCAACGGACGAACAGCCATCAACACCTTTAGTCATATAAGATCCCCAGAGGGGATCAGAATCTGTTAAGAAATATTAGTAATATCATGGGGTCCCCGGAATGGGCAGGTGAGTATGGCGTCCGATACCTCAGCAGCCCATTCTACGCCCAACCCGCCTTCTGTATTAGTTCATAATTGAGATCTATGAGCCAATGGCAGTCGTCCAGACAACAAATCAGTAATATCCCTTTCTAATTGGTACACCATAGCAGTTCCCATCCTGTAACATCTCTCTTCATGCTGGGTAACATTAACATCATTCATAAGCACAGTTTTTAATGCTCTCATGGATCCTAAGGTTATTTTTATAGCTTCAGTATTTTTTTGTATAGCCATAGCAGCCTCTGTTAATCCTTTTGCTGCATACATGTGTAGCATCATCATATTGACGTTGAAACGCATCATTTAAGGTGTTGACCTCCGAATTAGCAGCCCCAAACCAGCCTGCGATTTATGCGATACATAACGCTGGACTGCATCGCTGACTTGGCTCATAAACAGTTGATGTAGTGTAGAGAAAATAGAACAATTATTACTAAATAAGTCTACAGAAAAGTTAACGTGGACCTGAACCCGATGCCAAACAACATTTTCCAATAAACCCAAAGGTTCCCCAATTTCAATCAGTCTGTGTGGCGGAGGTGCATTTGTGTGGACACGGAGGACATTTGTCTTTTCTGTGAACCAGGCACCCAAAGGAAACAAGACCCCCCTCCAAGTTGCTGGGTCCATTAATGGTATCAGGATACTTATTGTTAGACAGCTTGACATACTGACGATTGCTAGCCCCCTATGTCTTTATAAGGTATTCCTTGTGTTCTTAGGACAAACCCTGATTTGTGTCGAACGTAGTCATATTACTCTGCCAGGTGCCTAGTTGCCATACTCCATATGGATGCTCTGGACCATATGTGTGCGGCAACCAGCGTATAATTGTATCGTTCCAGTCCTGTACTTCCACGGCCCGGCAGTCGTTGTAGCTCACCCTGGTGGAAACAAAAACAGTTAAGTACACCTCCGTCCCTCGCTGCTCCTCCTGCACTGAGACACCACATATTACATTATTGTTTATACACTTTAGTCTGGGTCTTGTGAACCCATTGTCCTCAGTTTCCCTTTTGTATACAAACACTGGTAGGGGAATTACACTCTCTCACTATCCCTTGCTGATGCAGATCCTGTATGATTCCTCGTACAGCTTCTACTGCTTCAGCTTTGATTAGATACTGATGTTGTGGGGGGTGTGTTTCTCCTTCCACTGCAATTTCCACAGTCATTGCAGTTACAGCTACCTGCTGTACTTCTGGACTCAACTCACTTATATGAAACAACTTCAGAGGCGCTAGTCGCTTGTGCTTTCCACACTGGTAATTTTCATCTGACTTACCAGAAACCACACTATGTGCTCCTGTGTCAATGATCAATCCTAATTTAGACATTATATCCAATCCTAAAATGCTTTGTTCATGCATTTTGACATAAAACAATTCTACCGAATTACATAGTTCTCCAATTTTCAGCTGCACCAGTTTTGTTTTATATGCAACTTGCATTCCTCCTCCAACGCCTTCAATAATCACAGTAGTAAGAGGAACCTGTATGTCAGTGATAGATACAATAGCTATCAGCATTTCACATTGTTGGCCTCCTAACAACGCACTGATGAGCATGCGGCCATCACCTCCATTACTAACACTCCTGACTTTACATGAGGGCTGATTCCGTCAGTCTGGAATACTGGACGTAATGTCTCGTAACATTTTCATACACTCCGCATACCATGCGGTTTGTCCACCGGTGGGGCAAATGGTTGGACTCGGGTGCTTTGTCTTCGTCCTTTTCCCTCTGCTTCTCCACCCATTCCCCAAAACGTTTCCTTTAAATGCCCAGTGCACCCACTATTGGAGCATTGCTTGCCCTTATTTTGGTTATATTGGGACTGTGCACTTTTGTTGCCTGTACCTCTGGAACGGCACTCACAGGAACTATGTCCTGTTTTACCACACTTAAAACAATGTCCTGTTATACCTCCGCCACTCGTCGGTACTGCGGCTACATTAAATGCAGCAATCTCCATAGCTGCCACTTTCATGTGTTCTCTGCACTCAATGGCACTTCCCCAATTAACTACATTATGGGACACTGGGGACAGTTGTAACATTTTTTTACCTTTCTCTCCATTACACACAAATGATTTGAGCTAGTTTGACCAGACTTTGATACAAACATCTTACATCTGTCCTCTACCAATCCCCGTAGTTATCCTGTTTTAAGAGCTGATAGACATATGGCAAGAGGGCTTGAAATGTAAGGTGTCCGATGTTACAATTGACCCCATGGCCAGGGTCATTTGTAATGGGGGGTGGGGTCAGATGTAACATTCTGTGAAGAATAATTATATAAATAACAACACATTTCATTTAACTCAATAATTGAATGTTTTATTGAATAAGATCAATTTTCACATGAAGCAAATATGTTTGTTTTTATTTAACTCAAAAACTGAACATCTTTATTGAAAAATAAAAATGTTCACATTAGGCAATTTTTGTTGTTCCTACTTTTAAACTTTTTAACATCCCTAAAATTATAAGCCTTATCAAGCAAGAATATGTCACTCTGAATCACAATTGTGATATATGAACATTTTGTTTCCTTCGGTGGAAGATTCATGTACCCAAATATAGTTCAGATAATGGTGTATGGGGTTGATTGTAACACGTGTTACAACTGGCCCCAACCCAGAGAGCCATTAAACCTCATGTTCCAGCAAGAAACAACAAAACTATGAGCAATCAATTGTGTCAATTATAAGTAGAAAGATCAGGGATGAGAATGTTAAAAGCCTGGATCCATACACTGGATAACACAGGTATATATCACAAAAAGAAAATTGGGGAAAAAATGTACTCTACTAGGTCCAAAATCGATTGCTGATAGTTAAACCACCTCCTGTCTCTATCTATGCATTCTCTCTCTGCCCATATATGGTCATGCTTGCTTTTTTTTCTTTACTCCCTGAATCTGCAAACCAGTGGGACAGACACAGAGCCTCCGTACAATATTTAAGCAAATATTATTTTAGTCCACTACATTATACTAATTCCTGAACCAAAACTGGCTTCCATTCTCAAACTATAACAGATCACTCTGCTAAATTCGTGAACACAGTTTACCATCCCCACTCATACACCTACTTAAAATTCACAAAGAGTTAAACACTCCAAGACAACCACACAAAACTGCATACTACCACATAAACCAGTTCAATACTAGTAACATAACTCGGTACTTTATAGCACTAAGTTTCTGTTTCAGTATCATTTTTTAATTGTTTGTTTTCCATTCAAAGAAAATGCTATCTTCCTGCTCAGCTCCTGCATGAACTAAACAATCATTAATACACAAATTCTCACAGTTACATATTTTCTTTCAATTATTAATAAACAACTTCTTAAAATGGTCATTCTAAAATGTGACTTTGTTTTGACTCTGTACTTTTGGAAACTACATATTACAGTTCACAACATGGAGCCTTCATCATTGATATAGGATCTTTACCATTACAGTATTTTGTGGTCAAGTCTACCAGTCTTGCTTTTTTTTCCTCCTGACACAACATTTCATTTTCAATGTTATATATGGTTCGGTTCTCACATTAATCTAGTTATCATCACCTCTCCTGTGTATGCCGATACTGCATTTGACCAACTTAAAAAGCAAACTCACAAGAAGCTCCATAAAACATGAAGTTTGATAAACAAAACACATTATATCTTAATGTGCCAAGGGATCTAATACCAACATGTATATCCTGATACTTGAATAACTCTTTCATTAGTTTCTCTGCTCTACATACCATCATAACACATGCCTTTTCCAATGTATCCTTTTTCTGTTTACTAAACCAGACTCTTTGAGCCACATGACTCCTCTCACATCACCATCCATCTTGTACCATTTTATTCTGACATTTGCCAGTCTTTTCAACCAAGTATTCCTGTATACCCCCAATGCGTTCCTCCATTGTACCTTATAGTGATTATAGTCATATAAGTGTTTTACAACCCTCACAGTTTACACTATAAACCGCTACCAGTACTTATGATAATAGTCTTACACTTGCTATTATCCTCACCGCACTTGCTGCTACCAAAATGTGACAGTAGACACAATATCATCCTCATAGCAACACTATTGCTGCTACCAAGATATGATAATAGTCTTACACTTGCTATTATCCTCACACACCACACAAAACAACAAATAAACGCTATGAGTTACTAGACACCACTGGGAAAATCCCTTTATTGAACCCAATTGGTTATTGAGATTCGGGGAGTCTGTATGCCACTGGCCTAGCGACGTCCGGACTCAAGCCAACGTAACATTCAATAACAGTCAATTCAGTCAATGTTTAATTGGTTCAGTAAATATGCCATTCAGCCGAGTAATGTTACCTCATTAGACTACTGATTCATATACAACCTGTATCACAGAGAAACAACAAATAACACACAAGATTTCACATGAGTACTTAGTTCAGTGGTCAATCTCAATCTCTCTACATGATTTAACTAAGAAATCACTCGACTTGGATGTCAACACAGATAACACACATCAACAGATAATATTAGTATACCCGCTACCAATATCTTCACAACAGCGGCATTGTGGATGACCCTGCACAATCACCAAGATTGTGACTTCTTCCCAACAAACTATGCTGAGATAACCTGTGCAATTACTTTGACTGTGTCTTCTTCCCAACAAACTATATTGAGGATCCTCTGTCGGCCGACCCAAACCATTTGCTATCACACTCAGATCTCGGGAAAGTCACACCTAAGTACCCTGATACTGTGACACTGCCAAAAGACACTTTCTTTTCAGTAATAGAATCGCTATTACTCACCCCTGTACCACTGTGCCAATGCACACCTCAAACACCAGAAACATCTCAGACAGCAGCACAGTATCCGGCTGACAACGCCAAATTTTAAATAAAGAATACTCTGAGAGCCGATGAGAAGCAACACAATTTTATTAAGCAGAATTCTGGAGAGAAGTAAAGCAGGCGGTCTGCAGTTCTGTGACACGTAATCACAAGTAACAACCTTTTATACCAGTGCACAGACAAGATAATGACCAGTGCACAGACAAGATGATCAAAGAAGCAGACTTGTTTTGTGTACGTACAAGATAACAATCAAAGGAGAAGAATGATCAAAGAAGCAGACCTGTTGTCTTGATCGTGCAGTAGGACATTTACTCGTGTACCAAGGGAACCATAAATCACAAGATGATTTGTGGGGGAAGGTATGGTATTGTCTCTGTTAAATTTAGGAAGACAAATGTTACATTAAACAAAACACTGACTCACCTATCCTAGTTCCACCCTCTGTTAAACACACATATTCTTAGAGAAAGATGTCATTATAATTCATTCAACCCCTTCATTGCTGCCTTTTGGGGAAAAAAAACTTCACAAGTTAAACACAAACATGTATTCATCAATAATTCTAACAAAACTAGCTATCTCAGTATTGAGAAATCTTTTGCTGCACATTTTGCATACGATAACATCCCTGTAGAGTGATCAAAGTAGACTGAACTGCTTGTTAACCTGTTCATAAAGCTGTTTCTCTCTGTACATAGTTGTGCCGATCTTCAGGTGTGATGCTATTTCAGATTTTTATAAAAATGATTTAAGCAGAACCTCTAGATGGGATTCTAGTTCAGAAATGAATAGGGTGACCTGCACACGCTGGTACTTTTGAAATTGACATACGGTTTGTTCCGCAAAGATTTCATTTAAATCCACTGGCCATTGTGATAGGTTGAGGTGTTGCACTATTATCGTTTTACTGTTTTATTTTGTTGTAGTTTGGCAGGGATAGGGAAAAACTTCCATCCTGTCACAGCCATATTCCCAAAGCTTTAACAGATGAGTTATTTAAGTCAGTATGAATAAAACACAGGTTGATATTCATGATTTATACTTTTATTAGATAATGCATCAACAGTTTCATAAATACCTGTATTTTAGACATAAAATTATTAAAGTTATGGACTTTTTAAAATATGATCTTCAACTGTGCAGCCATGTCAACAAACAGTATTGTACTGCATCTATAATGTGGCAATAACTATTGCACTGTGTCCTCTGACCCAAAGACAGAGGGTTTGGAATGGTACTGGTGGGAAGGGAAGGACTATAATGTCCAAAGAATAAACACAGAAATATGACAACAATCAATATTAATCTTCTCAAAATGCAAGAAGGGAAGGGATGCAAAGACTTGGAAGATTTGTGTGTGTCTAATCTATTTGATGTTACAGTAAAATAAATACATTGGGAAAAGTTTATACAATGTTTTTTTTTTGTTGTTGTTGTTGTTTGTAGCCGTGTTTTGGACTATTTAAGGAAATCCTGCTATGAACTTCTCAGGGTACAGAGTGTAGGGAACATGCCGTGATTATATTATTATTTGTTTATTTAGCAGACGCCTTTATCCAAGGCGACTTACAGAGACTAGGGTGTGTGAACTATGCATCAGCTGCAGAGTCACTTACAATTACGTCTCACCCGAAAGACGGAGCACAAGGAGGTTAAGTGACTTGCTCGGGGTCACACAATGCGTCAGTGGCTGAGGTGGGATTTGAACCGGGGACCTCCTGGTTACAAGCCCTTTTCTTTAACCACTGGACACACAGCCTCCTATAGTTTGCAGTAAAGTTGAACAAAGAATTACAGTGCAGGTACATTTAACTTCTAATACGTTATTTGGGAAAGGATTACAGACAAGTACGCTGAAAGGACAACAAGCGTTTTTGGTGATTCAAATTCCCGAAAATTACGTATTTTTTTACCCGCACCCGAACCGCAAAGCGCAAAAAGGTTAACATTCCGACCCGCACCTGAGCCGCTGTTGCGGTGCAGCCACGTGTACCCGAACCGATGCCAGGTCTCTAACCCCGGTGGCTCTTGAACGACTACTTGAATTCACGAGTGATCTGGTATGACCTTGACATGTTCGTGGATGTAATGCCTGTGGGAACTCAAAGACATAATTTAGCAAGGGCTGCTATTCATAGGACAGATAGTGGCATTGAATCGTCTGCACCACCACACACGCCCTCGTAGTCGGCTCGTTGCAATAAACGTTCACATAAACGAAATCGTGCAATTTCTTGCGAACCTCTCGCGGACCACCATTGTTTGCATTGTAATTTCTTCACACTTCTTTGTTGTTTGAAAAGGGAACTGTCTCCCCGCACATTTCCAAGTAATAAACACTTTATTTTATTGCACATTGGTGTCCTTATTATAACTCCATTATACGATAGCCTAAATTATTAAATTATCATTTCACGTTTTAACATTTTAATACGTTCTGACTATTTACAGTGATTTAAAAAATATATCTCACTGTATAAGAAGAGAAATCTGAAATCATTTCAACTCAGCAATCCCGTATCAGCAACACTTGTCCTGATCTCGCGACCTCTTATCTGACAGGGAGAACAGTCAGCCAATGGAAGATGACTATTTTTGTGTAAATCCTTATTAACACACAAGAAGATGCAATGCAAAATACATGCAATGTATTAATGTTTTTAAAGCTTCAGATAATTACTCGGGGGAGCTCCTACAGACACCTTTAGTTGTTTCCGCTTGTTCTGTAGCATTAGCCGTTCGTTATTCATTTTACAAACAAACGGAGCATAAATATTTTGGGAATATGGCCCCGTAAATCTGTTTTAACCATCTGAACAGAGATTCTGGTTATTAATTACATTGACGGTGAAAACGGAAAAGAATGGGATTTTTATTTATTTATTTATTTATTTATTTATTTATTTTATCTTTGTCAGAAAATACATTGAACTAACCTACAACCAATACTGCACTTGGGTAAAGAACTATGCATATGCATTTTGTTAAGGTTGCACTTCAGAGAATCTGATTAAATTGCAGTATGTTATTTATTTATTTTCACTACTGCAGTCCTGAAGAGTGTTAGTCGCGCATTATTACAAGCCAGAAGGGAAACCACCTGAACATTCACAATTATGTTTATTGCTAACATATCTAAAAGCCTTATATTGATATTTAAAACGAATAGTTTTATTTCACGGTTTTCATGCTAACTTGCCAACACATAAGTGTTGTTTAAAAAAAAAACAAAAAAAAAAAACACGGAATTATTTTCTTATTACACAATCCACCTATTCGTTTTTTATTTCTTTTTTCCCCTAATATTTGTTTTATCACAGACTTTCTTAAATAATTATAATGTGGGTACATTTCCATAGAAAAAATATAAGTCAAATAAAACCTCACACTAATTTAATTAATTTGCTTTCTGAAAGGTTCCGGATTGATTTTTACAATTTTCATTTTATTTTATTTCTCTCAGAAAGTGTCTTTGCACTTGCTTCAGAGTGTTTTTAAGATATTTATTTTAATACATTGTCTGTATATTTGTAGACTAATTACTTTTTTGTGTGTGTCTTTTTTATTTACCAAAAACGATATGAGCCTTAGATACTCAGTATTGTGATAGTAATACTAAATGTGTTGACGTATGGACTGTGACAATGTATTAATATAAACCTATATCGGTATGGGTAGTCATGTGGTGTTAATCATATCATAGCTGTGTAAAACACAACCTGGGCACAGGTTTTGACCAACATGTATTTTTCAGGGGCTAGATTACTGAATTGAAATGTCATGATTTTAAATGTGTAAATGTATCCAGGATTTAAAATTGTACATTTTCATAATTAATTTTATTGATTGAACTTCTTAAAAGTAAATATAACACTGTCGATTATAGAATCTCTTTTGTTGAAACAATTTGATTTCTCAAGACCGTAATTTATTTAGATTTGTTCAATTTAATTGTGTATGCGTATCGAGATATTGTAAATATTAAATTGCTTATCAAGTTGTTTTAATATTTTGACTGCGAATGGTTTCATTCGATATGTTGTATTTTGTGTTACTTGAAGCTTATTATGCTTAACACATGTGCACAAACTATACATGTTTAAAACTGACCAAAAAAACAAACAAGACAGAAATAAAACATAATAATATTTGGTTGCATGGATTCTTAAATTAATTTACATGCCCATTTTGTTGCACAACATTACACAAGTAGACTTTATAATGTTTTAATAATCAATTTAATTGGTTACAATTACTGTAACATAATATAAAATTCAGTCTGCAACACGTCAGAATATTTTGTTAACAGGCGTTATAACGCAAATGATAGTTCTACTTTTTATATTAAGATAACGCTATTGGTCAATTGCTAAATACCATTCGATGTGTTAGGGTGACTTGTTTTTCTTTTTCCCAAATTCCCATATATCTGCTTGATATCTGCAAAGAAACGTCTTGGAATGGAGGTTTGTCTAAATCCGTTCTAATTTCTTAATAATCTCTTACCACATGCGATGTTCATTCCTGCACTACATCTGAAACCCTTTCAAGCCCTAGTGTAAATTAACTTTAAAACCAGCCAGGTCTAGGGGAGATCAGTGATCCTATTTCAATTTCGTATTAGTTTACTTTGGGTGTTAGAAGCTGGCATGCAAGTAGCTCTTCTCTCTGGATTCAGTGTGTTTGTCTTCAGGGGGCCTGGATGCCCTTTTGATCATTTCAATCTCCTTTTGGTATTTTATTCCTGATTGGTCGAAAGAGTTCGAAGGGGAAAATCTTTAATTAAGAAGATTATCTCTTCCTGGGATGAGAGGAGCTCCATTTCAGAACCCCCCTCGCTCTCACATGAGAACTTCAATCTCAGAAGCAACACTTCTTGGCATATCACTCTGCAAGAAAACCAAAACGAATGCATTTTTGTTGTTGTCTATAAAACACTAAGAAATTCGTTTATAAGAAGGATGGTGCTTTCTCTGGAATCGTGCTATTCATTATTTCTATTGATGGCCCACCTGCAGTCATGTTGTACCTGGTAAGTTTGTGAGGTTCTTACCCTGTAAAGTGCATTTCGTTTTACCCGGTTGGCATTTCCAAAAACTTTACAATCTTGAATGCATATGGGAAATTGGTCCTGAAATATTTTGTGGAAAAACGGGTATTCTTCTTGACGCTTGTTGGCGTGCAGCTGATAGCATAGGTAAACATTTCAAGGTTGTACATCTGTGGGGATGTAAGGTTTAGCATATTTCTTCTACCTTTGTATTTTTTATATTATAAAATGGTCATATTTTAAGTTTTCGCGATGTGTGTTTACGTCAAAATGTTTTTTCTTGTTTAGATTTGTGTTTGTTTTTCAATCTGCGCTGTGGGCTGAATGCGTGCCGTTTTCTTAAATTGTCATTACTTATTTTAATAAATATGTTTTGAAACATACTTAAGAATATATTTTAATAACAATACTTTTTTAAATGATTTACGTTATGTCATTATATCAATTGTAAATTGGTTAATTTACAAGATTATCACCAAAAAGTCAAAAATCCTCGGACCACTAAAAACAATTCCAATTTATTTGAGAATCTCTTCTTGCTAGATATCTGTAGGCCTACACTAAAGGGAAAATTATCACCAAACAAACTGCATTGAAAGTTTAAGTTTTTCTTAGAGGAATAAAGGTGAGAATAACTTTAATTTTTTTTTTATTTTTAGCAAATATAAATAATCAACTTCTTATATAGGCTATAGTTAAACATACGATGACCAGCAGGGGCTAGTTTCTGCATACACATACGCTGTCGTATCACTGGCTCTTACGACGTCGGGAACAGAATGTAAGTTAAGAGCAGCGTTTCTAGATAACGTTGCTCACACGATTCGATCGTATTACCTGTAGTATTTTTACGACGCCAAATTACCTGGTGTATAAATACGACGGGTGGATCACAGTCATATCCTGCGTTGAATGTTGAGAAACACGGCTGCTCTGTTGCATGCTGTGCAGTTAAGACATAGACAGAGACAAGTGCAGCGACAGAGAGAATCGTCTCGAAGAAATGTCAAGAGAAGATGTGTGCGCAGCATCTTTGATATGCTTTCCGATCAGGCAATTATATTGAAGAGGGAGGATATCCAACAGCTTTTTAAATGTTGTGATCCCTTCGCTAGCAGCACTCATTTTGTTCGGAAAGCCTGTCCATTTCATCTTCATTGACAAAACGATGGTTAAATTTAGAAAACAACACATCCGTATATATTTCCTTCTGCTTCTTGCAGCAGGATATTTAAGCTACTTCTGCTGTAATGTTTTCTTTGTGTTGCTGTTTGGGCACCTGCCATTATTGTTTTTCCTATCCGCTTTTCCTCCAAACACAATTTTTCTCCTACAACCGTGCTTTATATAAGCTCATTATATATATATATATATATATATATATATATATATATATATATATATATATATATATATATATATATATATATATATATATATATATATATATATGTGAGTCTCACCTGTTCTGACAGAGTTACTATTTATTTAGGACAATATTTTCCAGTTGCAAATATATACAGTGCAATAATTGGGGATATATACAATCACGCATAGGGTAGAAACAAAAGTTTCATTCTTTATTTACACCACTTACAAAATACTTTGATAGGGTTCCTGCTTCTCAGCTCTGATTCGCTTTTCTCTCCTCTTTCTCTCTTTTGCTTTCGCTAGCCAGATTTATGAGAGAATTTTTAGTTATACACTTGGGCCCGGGCAAAAGACATGCAAGGCTTTTTGTTTGTTTGTTTGATAACCAAATCAATACTCTTATCATATAGGCCTAATCATCAATTGTGCTTTAAATTTACGTAATCATACTTGTTCAATAAAACTGCAAGGTTGAACGAGGAGCACTGTCAGTGTCACATCATGCTGAACTGCAGTTTACTTCAGTATCCACTGCATTGTTACGACTGAACGAGCTGCTAAACATGCAGAAAACGATACAAATCACACCTAAGATCGGGTCACAGAGTTTGGCAATAGCCATCCAGATAACAAAGACTAACTCGGAGATAAACTGGTATGAATACCATCTCTCTCTCTCTCTCTCTCTCTCTCTCTCTCTCTCTCTCTCTCTCTCTCTCTCTCTCTCGCTTTTTTAAAATATTGATAAATCTTAATTTTGTTTGTGTTTTACATTTATTGATTTTTAATGGATTTTAATTGGGATGTTTAATAAAGGATCTTAAAAGTCAAAGTCTCTCTCTCTCTCTCTCTCTCTCTCTCTCTCTCTCTCTCTCACACAGAAGTATTTGTAATGTTAAAGTTAAATGGTAAGTTTGTTTATATTAGCGATTGATGGCGCTGGTGAGCTTGTAACTTCATTAGAATTTAAAAGAGTACCAATAAATGCTTCCTGTGTTAACTGTTATTCAATAGTACTGCTTGTAATCTTATAATGTGACGATGGGGGCTCAACTTTAGCATTTAATTTTAATTGCGGAATAACATGGATTTTATAGTTTTTTTTTTTATCAGATAATTTTTTTTTTTTTTGGAAAACTAGGATCCCTGGTGAAGACTGTATGTACATGTGAGGTCTGTCGCGCGCTCACGAGCAAGCCGTTTGAGCTGTAACATATTTATTGACCCGGTAAGGGTTTTTAAAATCTTATTACAGATTGAAAGTTGATTATTATTCGAGAAGGTTAAACGTCAACAAGTTTGCACTTTAAATATTCGCAGATTAAGTTTGTTTGCGTATAATTTTACATCTTCAGTAGAAGGATGTAAAATGGTTAACAGTAGCCTATCCTTATTATATAGTGATCAGCAAGTAAGTCGCTGGCTGAGTCGCAATCCTAACCAATATCGCCTAACTTCCAATTCGCTAACCATTAGGCCGCACAGTTAAGGGGGTTTGGTTAAATATTTTTTGGTTGTAATTCTTTCATCCAGTTTATAACAATTGCTTAAGCAATATTAGCGTTTTCAAATTAAATCGTTTTACATTCTAATTTGCCTGATTTCTATTGGACATTTTTATTGAACTTGCAGCTGTTGAATATTATAGAAAAAAAAAATGTTCTCAAGAAACTGTATAGTTTTACACAAAAAGCCTAGGATCCCTTTTGGTGAAATTATGAATATGTTCACTCTAAAAGCTTATTTACCATTGAAGTTGCAGAAATACACTTTTTAGATTTTTTTCCCCCTCATGATATGCGTCTAGTGGGTTTTCAAAGAAAAAACAAAAGTCAGACCACAAATGCCAAACAGTTTGTGAAGGGCGTTTTATTTCTCTGGTTTAACGGTGTGCCCTCTCTGTCTTCCAGGTCAGTGAATAATTTTCTGATGACTGGCCCAAAGGTAAGAACATTTCTGTTGATAATGCTGTTTTAGAAATCACAGAGATGTCCATGCTACAGAAAATCATGGGAAAAGGAAGTTATTCATTAAGGATATAGGCATATATACTTTTAGTCCAATTACAATAGATAAATGTTTCACTTAGATTAGAAATTTTGGGACATTGGGACATTGTATTACTAAACTAAAACCTACCAGTTTAAACAACTTGAGTAGGACAGTGTTTGTATTTAAGCATTCACACAGGAATATATATATATATATATATATATATATATATATATATATATATATATATATATATATATATATATATATATATATATAGATCTCAGTTCAATGACTTCTGTGTTTTTTGTTGTTGTTTTTTTTGCAATGACTATAAATTCAAATGATTGCGATGCTCAGGCTGAGCTACATCTGGTGGTTTCGAAGGCAGAAGAATGTGCTTCACACCAAGCTTAGGGAATGAACCTCCCACTCAGGGCAAGACATTCCAGATAATTCCATTCCCCTTGATAAGACTGCCTTGGTGGGCCAATTACCAGTAGATGAGAGGGGGAGCCTGTGTGGGTTTTGAAGAGTTGCACACTAGAAGAGAAAAATGGAGAGTGGGTTATGAAATTAATTTTAAAATATAGCCTACATCCTTAGAACTTTTAGTCAAACCCTCTCTGTAGTTTCTCATGCTTGACAAACGCTGGCTCACACGTTAATCCTTTTTAATATTAATGACATGCTGATGTGATGTGATGAGGGAGGGACGTTGAGAGAACTGAAAACATTCTCACTTGTTCCACTTACAGCTCCAAGAAGTTTTACAAGGCTTGGCTATTTAAAAAGGTGTAGATTGTGTAGGTCCTGATTGTGAACCAAGACAACAAGCAATGAGCTAAATCTTCTCCTATCCTTTGAAGATTGCCACTTGCCACCAGCTGAAGTATTAATTAGGTTTCAGTATTCTGCTAGTGACATGTGATAATGTTTTAATGGAGATAAATGGTGCCTGATTTCCAAGAAGTACAGATGTTCATGCAAGCTGACATTACACCACGTGCATTTACACCAGTGTCAGGCAGGACAGTGCCTGCATACAACCTCAGGAATGTATTGCGTCTTCTGTTTTGTGTGTTTAACTATCAATCAATGACCATTCCCCTCAAGCTGCCAGCAATGTGTTATGCATTGTTTCTATATTGGGCTGTGACAGCAATATTTAGCTTGTTTTGCTGTATAAAGTGGTATTGACTGCAGCCAGGCCAGTGCCGGCAGGTGCTATCAAGGATTCCATTTACAACACCAATCCTGGTCTGAACTCCCCCTAACACTTTGTGCTGCCTCACTCAGGATGTCAGTTGTATTGAACTGTGCCAGTTTGTGTGCTGGTTCACTGAGGGTTGAGACCACCAAACTCACAGGTGCTAGAACTGAGACTAAATCTAAATGTTACAATTGTATTTTCTGAATAAACATGTACTACAGTAACATTAGCTATATCCTAGAAGTAACAACAGTAATCCTAACTGTGGTCAAATTGATATGCAGGCCTATCTGATCTACTCCAGCAGCGTGGCTGCAGGTGCACAAAGCGGCATTGAGGAGTGCAAACATCAGTTTGCTTGGGACCGCTGGAACTGTCCAGAGAGGGCGCTGCAGCTCTCCACACACAGCGGACTCAGAAGTGGTAAGAATTGATTTTTCTTTTTTTAAACTAAACCTTAGACTGGGCGTATTTCTATATATCTGCATATGCCTCATTTAAAGCTTTTTAAACCTGATATGCAATGTGACTGGTTATAAAGAAAATATTTAGGTCTCTTTGTATATTGATTGATGCATATTAGATTCATTGCAGCGGCCATCTTCCAGTATCTGTGACTATTGTCATTCTTGACCTATCGCTGTAGTTGCAGTGTGGGCTACAAATGTTCAGACTAGTCTGAAACCCATTATCATGCCCCTTTCCTAACTTCTACCAATATAATCTGCGAACGAGTTCCAGGTCATATACAGTGTTACAGCACAGTTGATTGAGAGTTCTTTCAAATTACATAAATCTATGTACTGTTATAGATAGCTAGCTAGCTAGATAAATAGACACCAATCCTAGGGGGGACACATATTTCACATTATCAATATAAATAATTGTGGTAATAACCACAATGTTATTTGTAAATTAATTTGTTTATTGGTTGATGATATTCATTGTTTTTTAACCAGGCTTAAGGCTAACTGTAGTCATAGTACTACAAACAGTACACATGATGCATACAATCATGTAATTCAATCTGGTAGATCAGGCGTACTGTATTTATAAGTAGATAAAGCTTTAAGAGACTAATTGCACTGTAAATGTGGACTCACTTTTGATCAGAACCAAAAGCTTGCATCCCTTTACAGATTGCGAGTTGATAAGGTGTGATTCTCTTTGTTATGAAAAGCCTGCCAATTAAAGGATCATTAAATTAGTGAAGCTGAAGTCTCGGTTACAGGAATCTGTCCACAGAGTTAAAAACAAATGGTGTAATCCAACTGGGATCAACATCTTAGTGGCTTCTTGGGCCATTATGTGCTCATAATTACAAGGCTTCCTAGACAATTACAACTGTCTCTCAATTAAAGGAAAGAATAGATACATTAGGGATATTTTAAAGATGAAAGGAGAAAGGGAACAATCTTTTTGAGATTAAGGTTTTATCAAAAGTGGTCTACAATCCAGCACAATTTCCTTTCATACTACATACTTGAAATGCCAACAAGGGATGGGTAAATTGTCCCAGCTCTGTGACTTCAAAACTCTAAAAGAGGACCTGCCTGGGTTTATATACAGTACTGCATGTCTGTTCTCTTACTCTTCTGTCATCTTTTCTAAATCATATTATGTTAGACATCACAGAGATTAATATAGATCTGCTATTAAAGCAAACCCAACTATCTCAGTAAATTCATACACATAGCTACACAGATGTTTATCTGTCACATAAACACTTTTTATTAACTGAACAGCTAGAGTTAGTAAATTAGTATGGTAGTAGCCTGTTTATCTTGCTTGCAATTACTTAATACTGTGCAATATTCTTGCTGAAGTTAAAATTGCTGTTTTTTTTTGTTTTTTTTTTAAGCAAACAGAGAGACAGCATTTGTTCACGCTATCAGCTCTGCTGGTGTCATGTACACTCTTACCAGGAACTGCAGTTTAGGAGATTTTGATAACTGTGGCTGTGACGAAACTAGAAATGGGCAACTTGGTATGTAAAACCATTTTCCTGCTATTCCACTTTTATAAAGTCTTTATTTAGCTTAGACATGAACTGCGTTGCTGTATTGAGCTCAGCTAAAGGCCTGAATGAACCTGAATGAATAATAAGCAGTGCTCTAGCACCACAATGCTTATGAATCCAGACCTGAATCTTATTTCTAACTATGAGGTCATCAGTATATTGCCCCATTCATTTCCTAATGTGCCTTTGCTTTGGTCTCTGCAGGAGGGCAGGGCTGGCTCTGGGGTGGCTGCAGTGATAACGTTGGCTTCGGAGAGGTAATCTCTAAGCAATTTGTTGACGCCTTGGAGACTGGACAAGATGCACGGGCTGCCATGAATCTCCACAACAATGAAGCAGGCAGAAAGGTACATGGGTGGTTAGTTTGCATTAAAAAAACGAAAGATTGGTGGGGAGCTGGGGTGTGCCAGTAATACTTATTTAAATATCAATTTCCTAGAATGCATTATAAAACTGTGTATGTTCCACTTGTAAATGCTATGTTGGTCTAGTGGCCTGCTGGATACAATACAACCTTGTGCACTCAAGGAATCCAGTACAGACCACACAAATTCATTAGCCCACCAATAATTAGCCCCTAAAGAGAATGACAAACAGATTTTTTTCAAATATGTTTTAGAAAACACTCTCTGCCACCCAGGCATCCTATTCACTCCCTCATTGGTAAGGTGCCACTCTAACCCATAACACTGTGTGCGCTGTAGCAAACTGAATCCACAGAAGGGCCTATTACCAGATTTGAATGTCTTTTATATCAACGATTTCAACCACAGATTCTTGGGGCCAATGGTACAAGTCTTAATTAGAAGACCAGGGGTGTTTAGTTTAGTTTTCTTCTTGCTCTAGATATCTTACATTTTGGTCTTTGTGACACTTGAGAAACCCATGGTGATCACTGCTATGCTGTTTAAGTACTCTGTTTCACTGCCAGTACTCATTCCGCATGTTTTGTTTGATTCTTATGGCACCTGGAGCATCATTGTAACAGAATATGGACTAAAGAAACCCCTTTTCACTTCCCATTGAAAGGAACTTCTATTTGGTGTTCTTATAGCAGCAAGAAGAAAACATAGTGACAATAGCCATGCTAAATAAATTCTCCTTTTTTCACAAGCAGAACAATCTTTCTCAATGTGAACCCTTTCCTGCTCTTAGAAAGTGCTGCAACAAAAAGAGACGACCCTTTTGAAATAACAGATGTTTGTTTCTGGCAAAGTCAAGAGATATTGAAAGAGGATTCAAATAGATCTTGTTGAACCCCAGTTCCTTTTTATTTAATTAAATGCATTATCCCTTTTTGGAGCATATGGATGGAACAATGTACCATGTGGTAGAAGACTGCATTCCACTGACACCCAGATATTTACTGCACAAGTGCGGTACTTAATAGCTTCTTTGATTTAGACGGTTTTAAAAAAAGAAACATTGCTTCATGCATAAAAGTGCAGTACTTATTTGCTGATAAAAATATAGTTTGGTCATTAGACTTGTATGTCTAGTAATAAAAAAGAAAAAAAAGAACTGATTATTACAACTGTTCCCACCACAAGATACTAATAGTCTGTACTGTACATTGTCCATAAATAACAGTTAATACATTTAATTACATGACACGTTGATAAATGCATTAATAAAAAGTAGACCTTTCCAACCCAGTATTATTTAAGCTCAGTATTAATACGTAAATCTAAAGTATGTCTAAAGTAACTACTGCTTTGTATACAGGAACCTATTAAATAAAACACACCCTTCTTTCCACAGGCAGTGAAAGGCACCATGAAAAGGACATGTAAATGCCATGGGGTATCCGGTAGCTGCACCACACAGACCTGCTGGCTGCAACTGCCAGAGTTCATAGAAGTTGGCAACTACCTGAAGGAGAAGTATCACAAAGCCCTCAAAGTGGACCTCCTCAAGGGGGCAGGCAACAGTGCAGCCAGCCGAGGGGCCATTGCAGAGACCTTCAGCACCATCTCCAAGAAGGAGTTGGTTCACCTGGAGGACTCCCCTGACTACTGCCTGGAGAACAGGACGCTGGGCCTGCAGGGCACTGAGGGCCGTGAGTGCGTCAAGAAGGGCAAGAACCTGAGCAAGTGGGAGAAGCGGAGCTGCAAGAGGCTCTGCGGGGAGTGCGGGCTGGCTGTGGAGGAGAGGAAGGCAGACATGGTGTCTAGCTGCAACTGCAAGTTCCACTGGTGCTGCGGGTTAAGTGTGAGCAGTGCCGGAAAACCATAACCAAGTACTTCTGTGAAGAAGGAGAGGAGGGCACAAACGAAAGCACCGGCAGGAGGAAGAAACTCAGACTAAAGAAGGCGCACTAAACCCCCAAAAAAATAACCTGACCTCCTTTACAGCCTGGATATTTAAAATTCTCTCATAATCTGTAGCAAAAGAAAGATCATACCTTGGAAATACCAGCAAATACCTGCTTTGAAGAGTTGACATATTCTGTAATTGGATCTCCATTGTAGTTCATCAACAGTAAAGTCTGGTGCGATAGTAAGAAATAGAGAGGAGGAAAATGCTGTACGAGAAATACCGTACTGTATGTAAGAAACTCCAAAAAGAAGGCAGGCAGTTCAGCAAACCCTTCTGATGCATGGTCTATTTAGATTTCATATTTAACTTTAACAACATTATTGGTGAAGGGACCACATTTTATTTCAAATGTGTAATTTACAAAATACAGATTTTTTTATAAGCTAACAGTTACCCTTCTGAAATAATTATTGTTCAACAATAGTGACATTTCATGACTTTATACAGTTTTTTGTTTGGAGGAATAATAAGGGCTTATGGTAAAACTATTCATTTACAGGACAGCCGACATCCATAAAAGCGAGTGAACAGACAATTACATTATTCTGAACAAGTTTATAAACTTACATGGAATTGTTGCAATTTCCACGTAAAACAATATAAAAATAAACATTTACAGAGATTTAGTATTCCTTCTAAAAATGCTGTGTTTCAATCTTTAAAAACAAATCTTTAACCCACATCCAAATGACATTTTGGTAAAGATTCCTATTGTGTTGATAATCTGGGAATTTCATGTCACATGGTTATGTCAAGATGTCGTGAAAATACTTGCTGACTTCAGATTACCGTTTGAACTAAATGGTCCTATACTAATCCCTGAAAATTGGGTTCAATCTTACTGGACTATTTAATTGTACATAAAATCAAGCACTTTGTACATTGTTAATTTATTGCACAGTTATAAAGGATTATGTGCTTATGTCTTTTGTTTATTATTTCAGAATTAGTTTTTTTATTATATGTTTTTGTGTTAATTGTATACTATAAAACTGTAAAAAAAAAAAAAAAAAGGTTTAACATTAAATGTGTATCTGTACAATGATGTGTTTCTGAATAGTGTTTGTGTTGATTGTATACTTTTTCAATGTTTTTAGTCTATTGGGATGCTATCTGACTGAATGACGTTTTTTTTTTTAAACCATGTCGGATTGTGTGGAAACGTCCAGTTGCTGATAAACAGCAATGTGAGGTTAACATGACTAATTATACAACATTTGTTTTATAATTTAAAATACTTTAAGTTGACAAGATTTATTTTAAAGCTGTATACTGCCATATGCATATTAGTAGTAATATTAGGAGAGATGTTGAAGTCTATCAATATCTTCATATGTTACACCATAAATACATTTTAAAAACATATAAAACAATATCAAAACAAAAGAGATGCAACAACATCTTTTCAGCTGATATGTGGGCTGTAAAAAGTTTAACGTGCTTTTTCAACATTGAAATTTAAAATGCTGCAATAGCCACAATGTTGTGTGCTTAAGCATCCATGAATGAATATGCAATTGTCTGATTTAAGGATTTGAATGATAGTCCCTCTGCCCATTTATAATGTAACTTTAATCAAGCAACTACACAAGAATAATCTTGGTTTAAATAGATTAATTCTGTGCTTCATGAATGAAGTAGATCTTTACCAGATCAAAGCTATTGAGCTGGACTCAATTAACACAATAGCCTGTTGTCTGAAAGAGCAGTTTGTTGTTTTTCTAGAAATAATCTGTAGTTGTGGCAACAAAGAAAAAAGGACACCAGTGACATCTGACTCTGCTCCAGTACTTCCTCGTCGTCTCTTTACATGCAGTGTGCCTGTTGACTATTTAATCAGTATAAGAAAGAAACAAAGAAAAAGAAAAAAATAATCTGGCATTGACAGGCTTTACCATGGGTGATCGCAGTATTCAAATTCAAATTAATTTGATAGACCTATGCAGTTAAATAGCAAAGTTAACAATATTGAATTGTACAACTAAAACCTTTGACACAATTAAACAGTAATACGATAAAGCAATACTGCAGTTGTTTTGTGACGATTACATTCATTAGTGTGAAAATGTGTTTTATTGTTGTAATGTGGAGATCCACATAAGATATTTAAGAGGATCCTTTTAAAGAAAGAATTACCCGATAAACCTTGTTCATACATTTTATTGTTTTAGAAACAATGGTGCCTATTTGATCTAAAAACAGTGGTGTACCGCCACATTTTACAAAAATAAAAATATCTAAACTTGGCATTTTACTTACTTTTAGAGAAACAAACAAAAATAGACTCAGACATACTGTAATAGATGTTGGTTTGGTAGTATTGAGTCTGGATTTGTTTTTTGTTTGTCTAAAACTAATGTGTGCACCACAGATAAATATATTATATTGTTGATTGATTCTACTGAGATCTACAAAAATGTACACTTGAGGTGTGTGGAGGGAAAACAAACATTTAATCCTAACCAAAACCAACAAATCAGCTTTATCCCTGGCAGTTACAGCAAATAAATGTTTTCTGTAAGAATTGATTCTCTTTGGAACATCAACCAAAAACACAAAAAATCTAAGGTTCAACATTGTTGAACCAGGTTCAACAATGTGTATTTTTCAAATCTGATGGTGATTTTCAATACCAAGATAAAATACATTGATACTTTGTTAAAATGACTCTTCCATTCCTGGTGCACAAATGAAGTATTCAAGTTTTATATTGAGAAATATTTGTATGTATATATATATATATATATATATATATATATATATATATATATATATATATATATATATATATATATATGAACACTTAAGAGAATTAAGTTACTTTCTGTTAAATAAGTTCAAGATAAAGCAACAACAATTTATGGTTTTCATTCCTTCGTGCCTTTCTCAATTTCATCCATACAAATTCCTCTTTTTTATCCCATTGTAGTAATGCTCAAAGAAAATCCCAAACGCCCTGCCAAATGGAAGTTCCCTTACTGTATAATAGAAGTTTAATTAACTTTGTCAGGATAGAGAAAGGATTTGAAGAAAAACATTAAACAAGTCGCCCCTCGAATCCTACTGCCTCTTCATTTTCTATGCTAATCTCCTTTTTCACACCACCTTCTAAAAGAAATGTTGGGAAAACTTCTCGTTGTCTGCGTAGGGCTTCCTGTGGATTTTTTTTATTTTTGGCCCACCTATTTGGCTCTTTTCACTCCTCCAGGGCAGTCCTTTGCTCGATTTAACAGTGAATGGCGAGCTAATCAGCCCCCTCTGAAATCTGTGGCTGCTGAACAAGCTAATCCCCTCTCCCCTCCTCCCTCAATGGCCTGTTGTCTTCAAAAGGACTTTGGGAAAAGGCTTTGCACGGATTCACACTGTTTCGTGAATAGAAGTTAGTTCAAGTATTGTACCCAAACAAGTGGGTTTAATAAACAAATACTTGCCAACAACCACCCCACCTGCAAAACCTCCACAGCAACACAAAACATGAGGGCCCTCCAAATGCGATGGGATCTGAAAAGGGATTACATTCCATTGGTTCTGTGAATTTCATGATAACCTTACTCCCCACAATAAAAGGCATAAGGAAGCATCTTATTGACATCTTATTTACAAAATGCATTACAAATCTAAACTTCCCATTTCAAACAGCAGCTACTACCATTAAGATCCATTTTAAAGCTCCAGGTTCCCCTCAAATGCTCAGCACTTCAGTAGGAGAATTGCATTAGAGGTGGCCACAAGGAATGACTGTAGCAACTGTTTAAAATAACGGCTTGGCTATAAATAACAACGCTTCCATAGTAGTCGCATTCCTAAATTGACTGCTGCTATAACTGTTAAAAGTCAAATTTGTGAATGCTTCTCTTTTAAACCAAGACACTTTATTTATTTATTTATTTATTTATTTTTTTAAATTTAGTCGTCGCCAATGGTTTTTTACGCAGGTTTTCTCCCCAATTTGGAATACACAATTATTATTTTTATCCCAGTTCACTGCTGCAACACCCCGGCGACTCGGGAAATGGAGGCTGAAACGTGTTCCTGCCAACCCGTTATTTTTCGCACTGCGGATCCACAGCGAAGCCACCAGACCTATAGTGCCGGAGGACAACACAGATCTGAATGGCTCCACTGCAGACCCGCAGGCGCCCCATCAGCCACAGGGATCACTGGTGCGGGGTGAAGCATGGATTGCCCAGCCTACCTAAGCCCTGCCTACCCGGGCGGCGCTCGGCCAATTATAAGAACATGAGAACATAAGAAAGTTTACAAACGAGAGGAGGCCATTCGGCCCATCTTGCTTGTTTGGTTGTTTGTAGCTTATTGATCCCAGAATCTCATCAAGCAGCTTCTTGAAGAATCCCAGGGTGTCAGCTTCAACAACATTACTGGGGAGTTGGTTCCAGACCCTCACAATTCTGTGTAAAAAAGTGCCTATTTTCTGTTCTGAATGCCCCTTTATCTAATCTCCATTTGTGACCCCTGTTCCTTGTTTCTTTTTTCAGGTCGAAAAAGTCCTCTGGGTCGACACTGTCAATACCTTTTAGAATTTTGAATGCTTGAATCAGATCACCACGTAGTCTTCTTTGTTCAAGACTGAATAGATTCAATTCTTTTAGCCTGTCTGCATACGACATGCCTTTTAAACCCAGGATAATTCTGGTTGCTCTTATTTGCACTCTTTTTAGAGCAGCAATATCCTTTTTGCAATGAGGTGACCAGAACTGAACACAATATTTTAGATGAGGTCTTACTAATGCATTGTACAGTTTTAACACTACTTCCCTTGATTTAAATTCAACACTTTTCACAATATATCCGAGCATCTTGTTGGCCTTTTTTATTATGCGCTGCCCCCTAGGAACCCCCGGTCACGGTCGGCAATGACATAGCGTGGATTCAAACCTGTGATCTCCAGGCTATAGGGCGCATCCTACACTCCACGCGGAGAACCTTTACTGGATGCGGATAACTTGTTTTGTTATCCCTAGGCCTGTACAATTTCACTACATCAGGTAAGCCAGTGAATGAACGGGAGCGACTCGCAAGTCCAGGTTCAATGACTCATTAGGAGAATGAACTTATTTATCTGGCAGTTTAATAAAAATAAATAAATAAAATAAATAAATGATTAATTGTTCAATTAATGTGCTTCCCCACACAATGCAAAACTCTGCTAAGCAAGATTGAACCAATCCTTTTTCAGAAACACATTGCAGTAAAGTGGACTAAAAGATTAGTTCCTATAGTGAAAGACTATGTCACTGGTTCATAAAATGAAATTGCCACAAAACATCCCACTGTCCCCCAAAATCTTTTTACACCTACCGCTTGGTTTGAAAAACGGGGTAGGTTATATTAAAAATAAATAAATAAATAAATAAAAAATAAACTGCTGAATGAAAATAATTGTGGCAAATGGAGCACTGAGGCACTTCAATTAAATGCCTTCAATGGACGGTAACCATGTCTTCCTAGAACATTCATTCCTTGCAAATTTGTACTGTCTACATCATTTAAAATGGATCATAGTTATTTTTTAAATGCAAGATATTTTACCAACCTTTACACAAACATCTTTTAGCACCCTAAATGGTCAACTTGGGAGATGCGGGCACGGGAGATCATTGAATAATTGATAGAACAATTAAATATAAGCCAACCAAATGGATGCAATCATTTCCATTATTTCATGTACAGAAAAAAAAACAAAAAACACTAAAAGTAAAATTAAGATTTTATTGACAGCATCCAAGCAAAGAATGTGTTTGATGTTTGTTATAAAAGATGCCTACATCATGTTGATTATGCAGATAATAATGTTTACCTTTATGTATGGCACAGGATTGCTAAGAAGTCCTAGTTTTGGTGCAATGAACAAATATAAAATGTGCTGCTGTAGCAATTAGCTTCACTAATATTACTCTCCTCATTGTACGCAGCATTTTCCACTTACCCAAAATTGAACAGTATTTTTAATAGATTGTGACAGCAGAGAACAGAAAAATAGAAAAAAAAAAGTTATAAAGGGAGCAAAAAAAAGAACAGTTGGGACATCCAAAAAGCAGTATTACACACTGATGTAGAGAAACCCTCACGACAATATCTAGCTGTTTGAGTGACGTTCATTGTTAAGTGATATTCTGAATAATAACCCTTGCTGTTATCTATAGTGGCTACTGAAGAAAGATTGGAACGTACTGAAAGACCAATTGTGTTCAACACTCTGCTGCTGAGGTTTCATTTGGACTGCTATGTTTTTAATTTTATTAACAGCACATTCATACAACAAACCGAGGCAAACAAGGCACAGTTTAATGTCGAAAAGGAATGCAGTTTAAAATAAATAAGGAAACTAAATAAAGGTTTCCTTTCCATAGTCAAATCTGACTTACACACTGTTACCAAGAGCTGGGTACAGCACTCAGTTAGTACTAAGAAAACAGTAAAATTTGCACTCCAAGTCATAAGATGCTTGAATGTAAGTGTAGTATTATTAGGGCTTCTGTTTTTCGGGTTTTATTAATTGTATTTTTTGGTGTTTATTTTTAGCTGTTTTCGAGTTTTATATAAATCGTTTTTTTCGGGGCCTTCGTTTTTTATATACTGTATAAAATTAGTGTTATCGGTTACTTTCCAAAATGCTTGAGCATTTTTTTGTGTCAAAATATGTATAGTAATTTGACAGTACTTGCACACTTAAGTTGTACCTTCTTTCCTTTTCTGTCTTCCACAACAAAATCCCTATGGTCATGGGCACATACATGTACTTCTGGGGTTTTTGTGTGTAGGTTTTTTTGTACATTTCGCCACAATTCTGTTTTAAATCCTCCGTATCTTAACTGTAATACAGCTTTAAATTCCGCTAACAAGCCTCCATCCTGATTGTAATCTCGTTTTAAATTTCGCAAGCGGAGTCTCCAATAGAAATGTAGGAATATGCTGTCACTCAGTAGTTGGGGCGGGTTTAAAGTATTCAGAACAAATCAATGATAGATACAAGTCAGGAAGGTGGGACATTGCCCAGCAGCACTGTGAAATGTATTCATTATTATTTTTGTAGTAGGTTTTATTTTATTTTTTTTATGGGAAAAAGGGTAAAGTAAACGTGAATAGATTAACCATTTCCACAGTTTTTCCGGTGTTTTCCGTTGTTTATCGGCTATCCACCGATTACATTTTTTTGCAAAACCGAAAATCAGAAGCCCTAAGTATAATAAATCCCAACCAATGCCTCCTAATTAAGCCATTTATTTAAATGTTGTGTGCATCATTTAAAACCATACACCTTACAACTGTTTCCTACATTTTTAGAAATTCTCTAGAGTACTTTCTAAACATAAACAGACGTAAAATAGTATGCAACCCGTTTTGAGTAGTTTTTTTATTTAATGTGTAAAGAAGGGTGCTCCGGTTAGAAGCCGACACTTATTTTACAATACAAACTGAATGTTTGCTGTAATTACAGTAGTTCACATTCATTTCTATAATAACTAACTTCAACAGCACAAATTTTAAATAACCATATACAACCATCAAATATATATAGCTTTGTAAACACTGAAATACTGCAAGGACGTCACAGCTGTTTGCATTGTTTTATTTTGCTTCCTTATTCTCAGATACTGAGCTTATTAGCAATTGTTATTACCACTTTAACGATGGGCATGAATGCAGAAATGTCACTGAAATTGCTGCTGCTAACAATTTGAGTGTGGACTGCAAGTGCTTGTTGGTAGTTTCGACCCTCAACGCAGCGTCCAATCTCGTGCAGTCCCCCGAGGATGTTAGGAGTAAGCTATGGGGGAAAGAGAAAGGGTAGACAAAGATGAAAGTGTGACTGAAATGTATAAATCCATTATGCATTACAAAAAAAAAAAAAAAAAAAAAACAGAAACTGTGTCTCAAAGGTGCTCAGCAAGAATGAGACCTGTATCATCCAATTAAAAAAAGAACAGCTATTTCTGTAAACTTCACCATTTTAGAAAATTGATTATATTTTAATAAAAATGTTTAATAATAGTTCACGGGGCATTTGCCGGGATTATAGGGTAGGACACAGAAGGCAGAACGAGCTGTTAGGTGAGACAGCAGCGGGCAGAGAGAGCCCATTTCAGCTCTCCGATTTAGATGCTAGCTCTGACTTCTGAACAGGCTGCGGCCTGGACAGAAAAGAGACCCTGATCGGGAGCCGTCCCACGGAGGAGAGGGCTTGGTCTTGAAGGCTGTGGCCCGAGGATCTGAAAAGCATAAGAAAGCTCTGACGCAGCAGAGTCGCCTCGCAGGGCGAGAAAATAGGTCTTGGTGCTGTTGAGACCTGAAAGGAAGTGATAGTATAGGGTTCCCTGACCGATAACGTGCTGCCCTCGAATAAAGCGAGGCGCAGCCTCCGAAGCCGGGAGCAGAGGGGCATCCCGCAGGGAACCTATAAAGAAAAGGAGTAGATGGGTTAGTCGGGACTCGAGCACGGAGAGATTAAAGCGGGCCACATCCGGGAAGGTTAAATGTAGGATAGAGCCTCGATGTGATGAGGTGAGATAAGCAGATGAGCTGCGAAAGGAAAGTGTGGCCAGGGGTCCCCTCTGACTCACGTGGTGAGAACCTCCCTTTAATGAAGGTCAAGGAAGCGTAGCATGACCTGAGGTCAGGGAAGTGAAGCTCACTTACCCCCCAAAGAATGGACCCCGGCTCCCGCAGAGAACCTCACCGTGAGACAAACAACAGAACACTGGCCAATGCATAACATAAATTCAAGGAAGAAATGAACATACAAGAAACAGAGGTTAGAAAGGGTTAGCGCGTGGTGGTTTATTTACCTCTGGTAGCCCTGATGAAAAGGTAGTCCCTACTACGGGCATGCTAGCTATTTTCTGGTGGGCTGTGGCGATGTCGGAGGGCATGCGCGAATATATGTGTCTACTGCTAATGAAGACCAGCGCCCCATATTTTTTATTAAATACAGATTTATGTTGGCGCTGGCTGCTGAAGTGGCTGCGCTGATTCTAAATGAATGGGGTGTGTAGAATTGTGGCAAAAGGCCTGCTCTGGAGATGAGTGTGCTTGAATGTGATGAAAACCAATGTCGGCATATGATTGAGCGGGAGGAGTCGATGAACAGCGGCTCTGAAGTGAGAAAGGTCTTCTTGAAGGAAAGCAGCGGGGATCTGTAACCGTGTGCGGTGGACTGTCGTCAGTAGTGTGCAGTGGCCTGCTGTAGAGAGCAGAGATCTGCTGAAGTGAGTGAAAAGAAACTCATTGTGAGATACGAGCAAATTTAAGCTGCATGAAGCGCCTCCTTGGGATTGTAGGTGGCTGTTGCACAATTGTCTGCTTCCCGGAATTTTGATAGGACATTGATGTGGTCTTTGCGTGTTAGGGCGATTTAGATGGTGCCGAAGATGAGGCTGGTTTTGGCAGAGATGTAGAATACCTTGCTCGGAGGCCGCTGCAAAACGATTTGATCAGGAGCAGTCTATGAGTGTATTGTCCATTGCAAGACAGTAGGTTGCTTGACTGAAATGTTGACAATCGTTGAACACAGTATCCTTATCTGACTGGCAGCTAACATCGAATAAAATATTGACCTTCTGAAGTAAAACTAATCCTAATTTGAAAATATGTGACTTTCGCAGTGGAAGAGGAACAGCTAAAATATATAGAACTTATGATTAGAATAAACCGTTGGCTTTAGAAAGTGATTCAGGGTAGAATATATTTGGTTATGGTGGTTAATAATCCTTGTGATTGGAATGTTTATCCTAAATGCTCTGATACTGTATCATGGTTGCATTTGGACAGAGGGAGGTAGAATGGGCTGTGGGCGCGCAGACTCGGCAGCGTTGGCTCGCAGATCGCTGAAAATGTGGTTTAAAAGAGGTCTAAAATCAGTGGAATCTTATCTGCTGATAAGATGGCGGCAACTTTAGCGGAGAATTTTTTATGGCAAAGGTGCTTTTATTTTAGTACGGGCTGCATGTCCAGAAAACTAGTTTAACTTCATGTTTATAGCGGACTGCACATTAAAGAATAAATCAGAGTTTAATCCTCAACTGCAATATGCATAAATGTACAAAACAATTAAAAAACAAAGTATTGCTACAATATACACACACGCATAATACAAGGCAATTTAAATATCAAGTTCAATTGTAGCAGCCAGGCAGAATGTTGCAAACTTGACTCCTATGTTGAGAATGGGTTCTTTCAATGCGGCGGGTTTGTGCATTTGAGAGAGGAAGTTGATGAGAAGTAACTACCCTCCGCTGTACGAATTAAAACGGTGTGCTGCTTTTTTTTTTGTGAAAAATGAGAAAAGCAAGTCGGCAAAGTAAGAAAAATATTTACGATATATTTCAGAAGTGAAATGGAATGGGCCGCAGTCAGACGATAAACGGGCCTCGGGCTGAGTGTCCCTGCTTTATGATACTCATAGAAGCTCCACGATGTAGAATAAATATTGATCCAGCTCTTGACGGCGGTGTGGATGATATCTTTACCTTCAATTATTTATTTTCTGATGTTAGGAGAGAGAGAGAGAGAGAGATGCCTGATAGAAGGGGCTGTATAAATCACAGGCTGTTCGTCGGTACAGACAAGAGAGGAATGGCCTCGCTAAGCATTCTATATCTATGAAGACAATTTTGCATATTCTTTATATTTATTATGTAATTTAAAATATATTGAACACATTTAGGACTGTTAAGCATGTATATAAATAAGTTAACATAGGTTAGAGACCTGCAGTTTGATTTAAATGTCACAGATTCGGCGACTTAAACTTGCTCTCTGCAGTTGTGAAAGTGCAGCTGCAGGAGCTGGAGCTGCAGTACTGAGGCACAGAGCTCAGTGTCTCATGAAGCTGCCTGGTTACCACGGCAACTAACACTCACAGTAGTTGCCCCATGAGGGAGTTGCCGTAGTAACCATGTCCTGTGAAGCACCAGTGAAAAAGTTGCAGCACAGCAGTGTAGTTAGAGTTTAGGAGGTTGGCAGTTTGTTTTGTTTTGAAAGTGACATTATGGGAGTAGGCTTCACATAATACGTTAGAAAGCACGAAACTTGAATGAGAACAAAGCTGGGGTTCCTGCATTGAAATGAGAATTGAAACCAAATTAATGTCTTTACCCATTATGATTTTCAGCTGCTGAAAGTAGTAGTGAATTGCTAAAACAGGAACCCACGTGGGGAACAGACGCAAGCGAGTTGATTGGCGGATCTACTGTGGAGGCAGGAGTGAAAGGAGCAGAGGCTGCAATGGCGTCTGCAGCGAGACGAGAGAGATGCAGAATTGTGTGATTCTGTTATTGAATGACCAGGGGAGGAGGGACACTATTGTTCCTTTAACTCTGAACTGCTACAGAGGAGAAAATGCCTTTACAAGAATAACTGTGAATCTTGTGGATGTACTAGTCTTTAAAGAAAGGTCGCGCTGGAAGTGCGTCCAAGGAAGATTCTGTTTAGATCTGGCTGTGGAACGCGGGAGGGACATCTGCTTGTAGTTGCTTGCAGGCAGGCTTTTAAAAGTTTGGCGGAGAGCCGATCTTTATCAAGGAGACGCAGCGAAACTGCTGCAGCAAGAGAAAGAAAGAAAGCTAAAGGACGAGAAGAATCTTCAGAACAGGTAGGAAAATTCTCTAAATCATCTGAATCGGAAGAGAGAGCGAGAAGACGAAGTTTAGACAAAGAGACCGTTTAAGCACATTTTGACGGGGTCTGAGCGTTTGCTAGAAAAAGAAAAACACTAGACAAGGAAGGTGTGTGAGACTAGGGTTTAAATAAGAAATTGGTAATGATAGATGGCAAGTAAAAGCCCCGGCTCACGCCCCCGAATCTCACCAAAAGACTAATGTGTGCTGCCTTTTTTTTTTTTTTAAATCAACTTTCAACTGCATTCTGTACTTTTTTTCTTTAAAAAACACAAGACAAAAAGGTGAGTATCAAGAGAACGGATACTGGCAAAACACACATACCACTTGCTCTCTCAGCTTGTCGTAGAGGTATTCCAGCCGCTTGGAAGCATCATCAAGTTTTCTCTTCGTTTGCTAAAAAATAGACATTGTTTTAAACACATGTATTTCGTTTCAAAATAACACACTGGATGTCACAGATCTGATAGTACCCATTTCAGGAGCAGGGTTTTTTTTTTTAACCCCTTCTTACTTACCAAACAATAATTTGGACACTACAAAAAAGATGCATGCAGCTCAAAGAAATTTGTAAGTGCTGTATAACCATGGATACAGGAACCAAGAAAAGCTACTGACGCAAGTGACAGGGCAAAAGGAAGGGGAACAAAAGAGGGCCAAGGATTATAACTAATGGTCCTCTCTGCTTTAATATCTATAATGTTAGAAAAACAATGGTTTACGATGAAAACTAAAAAAGAAAGTGATAAACAACATTTGATCATAAATTCTGAGGTAAAACATGTAAGAGGCAAAGTGACTTCAGTTTTGGTTAATGTCTTCAGGTCAGTTCCACCTCAGTAGGGAACTTTTCCCCCCCTCCAAACTGGACAGAATTTCTTTATTATGGTTTTTTCTACACTGACACACAGGGAATGCACAATGCTTCTGCATTTTCTGGGTTTACACAATTTCATTTAGCATCATAAGCAAAGGCGATGACAGTGGGATAAAAAAAAATAAAAAAAAGTCAGCTCCACCCTGATAACCCTTTAAGGACCGGTATCCTGCTAACACGATCATACTGAAGTGGGCTTCTAGGACCTGGATTGTGTAAACACGATTATAAAAAAAAACAACCCAAAAAAACAAAAAAAAACCCACACTTTTTGATGACTTACAGGGCCACCGTACAACTGATGTTCACTTCCTGGTAGGTTTTTTTTTTTTTTCGTTTGACGCAACTGAGAGGGGCATTTAGTTTCTAAAGGGCGGAGAACGTTTTGTAGCGTCGAGAGAAAAGGCATTACAATCTGCTTCAGAGAAACTTGTAAGGAAGACATGGAAAAATGCTGTAAATCTGATGTATTTGACAAAGTTATATTTGAACAGTCAGTCTGTCTCGTGTTTTAATTTTTATATATATATTTTTTATAAATAGATCAAGAAACGAGAGGATATAAGCAGACACTATTTCATGAACTAAAGTTATCAGGTAAATGTTTTCCTTATTACTGAATAATGGAATGAATAACTTATTTTATTTATAAATATTTATTTTGAGAACATAAGAGAGAAGTGTACATTACTGCTTATAAAGACCCTGAGAATAAACATGTATTATGTCATTGCAATCACCCAGGTGAATCAATGTCTTGATATCTGCCCAAACATCAATATTTTTCAACAGAACTTTCAGGAAGTATTGCAAGGTCCCTCGGGTCATAGAAGAACACGTTTTTATACATATATCTCGAAGCAGAAAACATAGTAAAAAATACTTTACATTAAAAAAAAAAAAGTTGAAAAAAAAAGTTTGTATGGTTTCTGAAGTACTTTATAATGTTCCCCAGAATTTTTATTTACTGAAAAAATTATTGGTACTGAAAAGGTTAAATGCTAAATTATAAGAAAATGAGACCATCATGCAAACACACTGAGTGTCCCACAATCAAACCTGCACTGTGGGCGTTTGATTATTTTAGTCTCTGTGGTAAAGTCATCACAGAGGTGTTTCAAACAAAGTAAAAGATTTGACACCTTATCTGTGTTTACAGTTGATCTTTTTTGTTGTTGTTGTTGTTTGTTTTTAATTGAGCACTTTATTTATCTTGCCTTTTTGTTGGATTTATGTTTTTCCACTTCAAAATGAAGGTTTTCTTGTTAATTGAATTCCACCCATTCACATTTCTCACACTTGCTTAGTCCTGCTGGGGTTGACATACCGGGTCACCAGCAGCTAGGAGGCAGCGCTGCACCAGTCCATCAAAGGTTGTCTTCAACACCAGATGCTCTTGTGGAATCTCCTTCTTTTCAATCTTCTCTGCTGGTAGTTGATGAAGAGTCTAACCAATTACATAAGAGGAATAAAACAATTCAGCCTTAACAACACTTTATAAAAATCATTGCTGTCTTATTTAGATGCAGGATGTTGGCAGCATAAATGGAAATCCTCAAGATACCACAGTGGCATGACTTGACCCAAGATGGCCAAATTAATTATTTGATTTAATAGACAAGGACCATAAACACAAACAAGCAAAGTCTGCCTGGACCACCCCTATTATGTTTATCTAAAACAGATAAAACACAATTTCTTCACCTTACCTGGATATTGGCTTCTATAGGTGCACCTGGTGGCGCCTGAATAGTTTCCTGAGGTAGAGAGGACTGAGGTTGGAGTGCTTTCTGTTCCATAGAGAAGTTCATGACAGGCGCTGTGATGGGGGGTGGTGGGGTGTAGTTCTCATGAAGCTGTGCAAAAAGAAAGATATGACAAAATAACTTGCAACAGTCCTTTAATGATACATAGGAGGTGTAACATTGTAATCCTGAAGGGTAAAGATTTAGTGAAATAAATGTGATGAATGAGCATGCTAACACATTACATTAAAAAAAAAAAAAAGCTTCAAAACATGCCCAATGTGTGGCAAGAGTCTTCACGTCTGTCCAATATTTAACCATCTCCAGACACTGTACACACATGTGCTACACACCACATCACCTATCCACTTTGTTACTCATTCAGAAAAAAAAATATATATTTTACATTTCTGTATAGTACTTCACAGATAAAAAACAAAAAAAAGAAGTCTAAATAGCCAAAAATTGACACAAATTGGCTCTGGACCTCAGCCTCGGTGCACATGATGCGGCTGCTAAACACGTAACTGTACTCCATTAACCCATTTAGTGAAGACCAATTCTGTTAGGGAAGGGGAGATGAAAGAAGATGGTTTTAATAATGAACTAATCCGGTTCTAGTAAGGAGGACCTGCTGCTAATTCCATTCTTAGCTAAGGACCTTAAGAGCTGTTTTTAAGTCTTGATCTCCAGGTTCTTTCCAGGGACAATGGGCTCAAAATTCAGTGCGCAGATACTGCATATCAGAGAATCCTAGCTAAAGCATAGCTAAACAAATCCACTCTAACCATCTGCAACTGGGTTTCATCAACACTTATTTCAACAAACATAAATAGACAAGTAAAAGTCTGTCTAAAACTAATACTGGTAGGTAAATCCTGCACAGTAACAAATACACCAATCATTTCTGGGAAAACCATTTAGCTGACAAATACCCAAGAGTAAAAGCTGCCAAAAACTTAAAGCCATAAGTATGATGAAAAAGTTGTACTTCTATAGTACAGAATACTATAGAAGAAGAAACAACAACTGAGTAGTTGAATGAAAAGTGGATTCCGGTAAGTTGTTTAAGACCGAGACATCATAAATGAGGTGTTAGTATCATTGTAAAGTTTATTAAAATGATTTACAGTATGAAAATGAACTTCTTGTTATCTAAAGATACATGTAAAACACCTCTTATATATATATATATATATATATATATATATATATATATATATATATATATATATATATATATATATATATACACACACACACCCACACTCTGAGAACAGAATAAACATTTTTCCAGACAAATACTAAAATAAGTGACATACAGATAGACTAATATACGAACACGATCATATATCCCCAGAATATAATCAATAATTTACACTGAACAAAGTTAATACCAAGTTTCACCACAATTGGATAAGCTGTTTTCCAGAAATACGTGACATTCGTACTTACAACCGTCTCCACTATAACCGAGGCACTGGGGATTTCATCCCCTGGTGGGGGATATTAAAGAAAGCTCCCAAGTGGCATCCTCACTAATGTGTCAAATAGTAGGCTATGCTACTGCTTATAACTTAACTAATTCCTACTGCAATATCAGTATTGAGTGTGTTTCTGTGGGGTTCTGCTTGTTCCCAGTATTAAACAGATTAGTGCAACTGTAGTGCAAGAAGCCAAGCCTACGTCAAACACCGAATCAACAGTCGAGTCAAGATTTGAAAACAGGATTTGCCCAACTCCCTGGACAAAAGTGGGGTCAGAGAATAAAGCTGGCCCAAGCCAAGTCAAAAAAAGTGGTGCAGCACACAAGGCATCACATAATCCTTTCAGGTCTTGTCAGACTCCTTCCTACATACTACAAGTTAACTACTTACAGCAGTTGTACTGGGACACAAAAGATGAACCTGTGCCTTCCTTTAACTGGGATTCAATAGAAAAAACAGAGAATATAGAAATATAGTACTTTGATGATTGAATTGGATTAGAAGTACTAAATCCATCATTTTAGTCTCATGACAAAGATGATATTAAATGTAAAACGACACCAATTCACTAAAGTGATGATGCAAGTCCCCAAAAACTTGCAGTGAAAAAATTGCAGTGAATGGTTCCAAGAATCCCTGACTAATAGGATTTGTGGCTTAACCCTTCTGGACACACTACATCAACAGGGAGTCTGGTTAACTGCAACGTGAAATCAGACTGGACAGATAAGCTGGCAAAGTGGTGGTTAGAATTCCATCACACATTCTTTTTTATTTTTTTTTATTTATTTTTTTAAAGTGTTTTTTAGTTTCTCTTTGTACTTTTACTACATATGGTTGTTTCTAGATGGTGTAATACGCCTCTATTTTAAAGCAGAGCTTTTCTGAATACATTTTTATAAAGGCAAGCAACATTTTTTTTTAATTTGTTTTTTGCTTTTGATTTAACAATCCAAAATTAAAGTATGGTCAGCAAATACAAAATTAGTTTAGTGTTGTTACCTTTTTCTTCCTCGGCCCTCCTCGCACGTTGGGAGGATCATTCCATCCTTCTTGAGAGCCTGGAAATTAATGAAAAAGAAGGTCTAAAATATATTCATGCAGGGAACGAATTAGTTCCACAACTACCACAGTGTAAGCCCAAACAGCCCAAGCCACACGTGTGTATGTTTTCAGCCACTTTGCTGCATTAATGCATACAGATCTGGAAGGTCTGCTACTTTTTCAGTGAGGGAATAGGTTGGTATATAGATAGGCCTATTTTTCCATTTTACATGATCGCTTTGTATATTTTTTTTCTGCAAAATTATTGAGCCTCATAGCTTCTCCAATTGTGCAAGATTAGGAAATCAAGTAAGACAACATGAAAAAGGGCTTCATAAATAAATATCTAAAAACTTAATATATTAAAATGTCATGTTTGTACATACAATGATTGCTAATATGTTACTGTCTTTTTTGTATACACTATACATCATGTAAATTATTGATTTTTATTTTGTATCTATGAAATGATCTGACTTAAATCTAGATTTACATCGTGGATCACAGAAAACAAGCAGTGCTTACTTTGTGCCAAGCACTGCTAAACACCACAACAGTTATTCCCAACGTGAACGGTTGCATTTATGTGAATTACAAAGCAAACTACAAAACATTACAGCACCATTTCAAATGCAATCAAGCTGCTGACAAATAAGTTGCCAAAATCAAAGTCCTTGATGCAAAAGAGAATTATTGCAGCACATCCTGGTATTAATGTAAAAGGTTTATATGCAGAAATCCCATTGCCTGCATTGTCAAAATGTGACACATCTACATAAAGTAATAATATGAAACGTGTTTCTCAAAAACTACAGAAAATGCACCTGACATGTTTTTGCATACATTACACTGCCTAAAGAGAAGCATTCAGCAGCTGCTGCTTGAAAACAATATTTTCATTTGCTGAAACTTTAAAAACATTTCTAAATGATTAGATAATTTAACAGTATTCTTAAAATAAGAACCTGCATTTTTAACAGTTACATCCAAAAAGGTCATGTTAGGTATGTGCATTTTAACTGTTAGTTAAAATACAAGCTAATTATAAAAAATAAACAGTTTTCTCCACATTGGCAGACTTCAGGAGACTTTTGAAATATTTATAATTTTGTTTATACAAGTAGATGTGGTTGGATATAATAATCTTGCATAAGTAACTATTTCCCAGCTTAAGTTATTTATTTTGTTTTAAGATTAACAGCTCCCTTTAAGGAATAAAGGCACCTGCCAAATAAATAAATAAATAAATAAATAAATAAATAAATAACTTTGTTTGGCATCTTTTTAAATGATAAACCACATTTCTTTCATAAAATGCACAATGCCAAAAACATTTGTTATTGCCATGACATGACTCCACCACAATCACACACTATATCAGTTAGCACTTAATGTCTTTGCATATATGCTTTAGTGGTGTAATTTGCATTTAACTTTAGCTCATATAATGGCTTGGTTCTGAACTCCATTACATCGCCTAATCATTTTCATGTATGAGCACATATCAGCTATATATATATATATATAAAATGTATGAGGATTTAAAATGGATTCCAATAATAATAGCATTTGTATAAAATGTCTGTACATCTCTACTACTAATAATAAAAAAAAATAATAATAAAAAACATAGGGCTGAAGTTTTTATCATGCAGAAGCATTTTGTCCAAAATGTGGAGAAAGCTACAAGGGTTAGCAGAAAAATCTTTCGAAAGAAGTCAAGCCCTATATAAAAGAAAAAAATAGGGCTAGCTCTTTCTCAAAATGCTGTGACAATCTCTAAAGCCAAGTCCTAGCTCTGCTGTTATTCTGTCACCTTCATCATCACCACAACGATTTTCCAGCCAAGGAAAGTATCCTGAAAATCAAACAGGGAGATCTGAACAACAGCTCAAATATACACAACACTCACGATACTTAGGAAAACCTGCTACTCTTTCTTTATTACTGCTTTTTTTTTTAGCACTCAATAAATGCAAGCCATAAGATTTAATTAATCCCACTTCTGCTCTAATCACAAACAGTATATTTTTATTTGCTCTTAAGTAACATATTTTCATATTGTTTTTTCACTAAACTGGGCAATATACCCTTAATAAAAGAGCATTTTCAACACAACTTAAGGGACTGGGACACTTTTATAAGGGTATGCACCAATAGGTTTTTCACTTATGCCATCCTAGGAGTAACAATAGTGAACAAACTATAGGTTTACTTTTAAGTTAAATGTTTCTGGGATTACTATACATATTTGATAGCACTAGATTAAACAGTTCCCAAATCAATTAAACTACTGTAAAATACTAAAAACCATAAAATCACAATTTACTTGGAATAAGTTAATTTAATACAGTCAGAGCTTTAAAAAAAAGCTGGATCAAGGTAATTAGTATATTGAAAATAGAACTGGAATGGGCCTCTCTCCCATGCAGGATCTCAGGTTTTTATTTTTATTTTTTATGAAACAATGGTTTAATGTTGCCAACAGGTGGTTTTGTCAAGAGAAATTAATGGGGTGGAAATAAATCCAACAGGAAATAGGCACAGACCTCACTAACTTATTTTGCCAGTGTCTGTCTGGAACTTAAATGGAGACAAAATGTTTCAAACACCACCACATACTTCTAAAAGAAAACAAACAGCTGTGCTTTATTGCCAATATGGACAAGGGAAGCTTCAACCAAGCACACCATTGTGTGCTGTAATTAGCTGGAATTTAGGGCTTCTGTTTTTATTAATTTCATTCTTCATTGCTTATTTTTTGCTATTTTTGAGTTATATGTAAATCATTTTATTTTCGGGGCTTTCACTTTTTATATACCGTATGAATTTATTGTTTTTGGGGACTTTCGTTTTTTTCAGTGACAATACTTGCACACTTCATTTGTACCTTCTTTCCTTTGCTCTCTTCCACAACAAAATCCTTATGGTCACAGGTATATTCTTCTGGGGTTTTTGTGTGTTTAGGCATTTGTTTACATTTTGCCACAATTTGCAATTCTGTTTTAAATTCCACAAGCGTGTAAATACTCCCTATCTAACTGGAATATAGCTTTAAATCTCATGAGCAAGAACAATCCTCCTTCTCTTGTAATATCGTTTTAAACCCCGCAAGCGTGTTACAATTCTCCAACGGAAATGTAGGAATCTGCTGCCACACAGTAGTTGGGGTGAGTTTAAAGCACTGAAAATGAATCAATGCGAGATACAAGTCAGGAAGGAGGGACATTGCCCAACTGCACTGGGAAATTATTATTTTTTTGTAGGCATTTAATTAGTTTGTTTTAATGGGGAAAGGGGTCAAGTCAACATTAATTGAGTAACCATTTCCAGTGTTTTTCAGGTGTTTATTGGATATACAAACATTTTGTATCGGGGGTGTTTTTATCGGTTAAAACTGAAATTCACAAGCCCTAAACATACTGTATTCTACACTGTAGGCAAAGCATGCGTGTCCAAAACAACACAGGCAATGTTTCAAGCAAAAGGCCATGTTTGGCCTGGCTGGTGCAAAAAGCTGACCCTGTACTGCCCTTCAGAAAGGGCACATTAACTTATTACAGACTACTGAAATACTGGAAACAAATGTGCATGACTAAAGGATACTACTACCCCATTAAGAATTTAATCTCAGCTTTTCTGTTTCGCATATAGAAGGCACAGAGAGAACTGATTAAAACTCCTCAAATCTCTTTTCAATGACACCAGTGGCTCTGCAGTACCTGTGGGAGGGGGAGGAAAAGAAGCAGCAGCGAAGGTCTTGGCGGCAGGAGCTCCTGGGCCACCCTGGGGGTACCCTGGTCCCAGTGGGTAGGTGGTGGGAGGCTGTGAGGCTGGCATGGAGGTCGGAGTGCGAGCACCGCCTGGGAACATTGGTTGAAGACCAGCAGCCTGGGAGGATGGCGGGAGAGGACCAGAGGGCTGGTAAGAGGGAACAGAGGCAGACCTAAAGGTAGGCCCTGACATAGTGGGGCCAGGCATTGACGGTAGGCCACTGGGCTGTGTTGCAAGCGGCTCAGGTCCCGATAGATTGGAAGCCAGGAAGGGAGGATGGGTAGGAAAAGCTGCTTGTCCACCACTTGGAGGCCCTCCTGGCTGACGGAAAGGTTGAGGTTGAGGGAATGCTAGAAAAGAGATTTGGCAGCCATTAATAAAATTAAGCATGTGGCTGTACCCGTGCACACAAACAACCAAACTGTATGAGCTATATATAATGTATGGGTATTTTAAAATGGATGCCAATAACAATATTTGTATAACATGTCTGTACATCTCAGTACTAAAAAAAAAAAAAAAATGTAGGGCTATATCATGAAGTTTTTATCCTGCAAAAGCATTTTGCCCAAAACATGGAGAAAGCTACAAGGGTTAGCAGAAAAATCTATATTTTCATTGAAAGAACTCAAGCCCTATATAAAACAAAAAATAGGGCTAGCTCTTTCTCAAAATGCTGAGACAAATCTCTAAAGCCAAGTCCTAGCTCTGCTGTTATTCTGTTATACACAAAACAACCAAACTGTCTTAGAAAGACTTCTGCAACACACAATTTCTATATTAAACACACAGATATGTTCTCAAACACAAGCGTACAGTTTTAAAGAGATGGTTACCTGAAGCAGTGGCAGGGTGTTGAGGGTATGGTGGTCTGGAGAATATGCCTGCTGGAGGTCCATGGGAAATGGCTGGCATACCAGAACAAGGCACGGAGTCTGTCGATGTTGGCTGTGGAGTGAAAACTGGAGGCTGTCCTGAAGGTTGCATCTGAGGACGAAATGCAGGCTCGTATGGGCCCTACAAAAAAAATAAATAACCAACCTGTGGTTCAGGGTACATGCAAATTCCTGGCCCATAAAAAAAAAAAATCTAAACTTGAGCTACAGCATCTACACATTCCCACACCAATCTGCTACACAAACATCCACATTAACAAAACAAAAAAGCTCCAGCCCATTTTAACTACATTATATTTCCATCTATTCCAAAGATTATTAAACATGTTTTATTCAAAAATTAAACAACCACTGCAAAAATATAACCACATTTGCAATAAATTACAATGCTTTCCTTTTATGCTTGGTGCCACAAGACTGAGAATTGATATTACAGAGCTGGAATATTGCACTATTTTCTCCTAATGTGCAATACAGCCACCTTCTGGTGGCTTTTAGTCTCACACTGTAACTATTACACAGTCCTCCTCATACCTGCTGCTGGGTTCTGTGGCCCGGTTGATGGGCTGGAACTGCAGTAGAAGCAGGGAGGGCACCTCCCCTCACCTGGACTCTGTTGTAAGGGAAGGGAGGAGGTTGCTGACCTGCAACAGCCTCTCCCTGAGCATGAAACAGCCTGTCCCAAGAACTTGAAGATTAAAGTCAAAATAAAAAAATGAATAAAAAATAAAAGTATGTTAGAAGATAAGAACACTCTCTCAAAACAGTCATTTCAGGTTTGTATATAGTCATTTGTATTTACTAATAGTTATACAAACTTTTTTTTTTTTTTTTTAAAACAGGCCATGTAGGATGTTAATTATTATCTGCAAAATAAGGACCTACAGGGGTTTAACAAAAACATCTGCAATAACGCTGCCAATAGGGAGACATTCATGGGCAGCCAGACTAATCAATCTGATGTGCCCATTTACACAAAAAGTGCATGCTATATACTACTGGTGTTACAATATTTTTTGTGCCCTGCTGCTCCCTGTGATCATCTTACCTCAAACAGGTTCCTGATCTCACCTACCTGACTGCTGCTTGCAGGCAGATAGCTCATGGCTGCAGCAAGACTCCCCTGAGCTGCTAACAGGTTGGCATACTGAGTCAGTTTCTCTGCCAGGACAGTGCTCCGAGTCGCCACACTGCCACCACGAAGCTGTTCAATCGATTTGCGTAAAACCATCACCTTCTCTACCAGATCCTGCAAGTCAGACAACAGAAATGTACTTTCCACAGAGTTTCCATATATTTTAAACCATTTGCTCCTGTCTTAACTCATTTATTTTTTAAAGGAAAACATATATACATTTTACCAAAAAGACAACTAAACCACTAAGTAATTGAATCCAAGGTCTCCAAGTTATTGGTGAATACTTATTACTCAATGGTGAACCCAACCTACAGAATCTGTGTAGTACTAAATTCACAAAATAGAGAGCACAAAACAAAAGTCAGTTGCATCATGTCAGCCCATTAAAGGAACATGAAATAAACCCTCATCTTTCAGAGGACCCTTTTTAAGATTGAACTTAACATTGTTCTTTGTGGGCTTACTTCTAGAGCCAAAGGTGATGAGGTTTCATTTTTCAGTACCCAGCATTCAACCAGTTTCTCAACGTTCCCGGAGCAGATGTAACACAGACAGGCCCGAAGACACATCCTCTCTTCTCCTTCACGCTCCAGACGAGACCCCAGAATATCTAAGGAAATAAAATAAATATATATAAAACTGACAATTGGCATCAAACCTTTCAGGGATCCCATTATCAGCTGTTTCCTACATTTGCAGTCATGAAACTTCTAAAGATCTGGGTCTTTGATCATGCCATTGGGCAACACTTGGGCAGTTATGCAGAGGAAGGCCTTGGTTGAATCTTGTTCAAGGCACACATGAAGTCTGCTTGAGAGAAGCTAAAGACTAGGGGTGTTCACAGAACCAGTTCACCAATGCACTAACTTGGCAAAGTACACTTCCATGTGTCCCAATCCAATAATAATAATAACAATAATAACAATAATAATAATAATAATAATAATAATAATAACCCAAACAGCACTCTTACCACACAGCTCCAAGAATTCCTCAGGACGTGCATAAGTCAGGAGGGCAGCTAAGGCTTCCTTCCAGTTTTCTAAGTCACAATACTGTACAATATCTGTCCAGTTCCGGTTAACTATGGAGGACACAAGCTGAAGATCCACGTAATGTACATTAGTTAGTCTTTTATTCTAAACAATACAATACACATTTACAGACATTGATTCAAAGCGGTTTTATTTACCACTGAAATGCCGGTTTTCTTCTTTGCTAGATACCTCTGCAGGGTTTTCTTCAACAGCTCCTCTCCACCACTAATAGCCAGGATAATAGCATCAGCAAAGCGGGCATCGTTAAGACAGAGATCGACAGCTCCTTCAAAGTTACCTACTAGGAGTGCTTGGCTGATCAGACCATCGGTATCTGACAAATGAAAGAAAGAAAAAAAAAAATAAAGACACACTGGAGAAAACCACACCTCAAGCGGGTCATGAGGGATTCAGCCAGTACTGTGACAAGAAACAGATGTGCTACAGTGTATCAAATCACAGAAACCTTCAACAAGACACACTCATTTCCACTCAAATAATGTGCCGGGAGCTCTTGATCCTAGCCACTTAAGGCCATTCTGTACTCGCATGGCCAATCAGTACACTCAAATAAATTGTATAAGTGACTTGTGAAGGAGCTGGGTTTATAGCACCATTATAAAAATGTACCACATGATTTGGATCAGCTCTGGTTGTTAGCACCTCTAACAAGAAAAAATAATATTTTTAAAACACCAGTAGATACAAACAAACTTACTTGTGGTTGTAGAAATCTGAAATTTGGGCTTGTCATTGGGAAGATTGCTGAAGAAGTCAGACTGTGTTGAGGATGTGGGGGATGGTGAAGTATCTCCTGTGGCACTGGATTCGTCCGATCTCTGTGCATGGATAACTGATGTGTTAGTGGTCACACAGACCGCCACAATGTCAGACTATTAATGCACTTTGTCATATGAATTATGACATGGCATTTTTTTCTCCAAACCAGTGAAGAACTTGGATAATACATTGACATGATTCGCTGTAGTTTAAGAAGCCAAAAATACATACCTGAGCAGACAAAATTTGCATTTTTTCTGCAAGATCATTAGCATCAACCCCATGACCGTTAGGATGTAGACTTTTTCCTAAGCAAGAGGCAATCTAGGATGGAAAGGATATTTAATTGGAGACAAGTTGCTTTGTTTAATAAATAATTAAAGAAAAGGATATTGCATTCAAATGCCAGTTCACCATATATATCTTCAGTCCTGTTTTTTCTGTATCAGGAAACCTATGAGTGAAAACCCATGACTGACACGGCCACAACGGTTACCCAGGGTCTGAAGGGAATAAGTCACATTAATACATTTTCACATGATTTACCTTTTTCTCCAGTTCTTCTTTACTGTATCCCAGAAGTCTTAAAAATTTGCTGCGAGCATCATCTTCAAAGTTAACCTACAAGTAAAATGAACCACAATACAATGTAGCCATCAACTAAACAATACAGGCATCCAGCACTCATAACTGCAGACATCTTTCTGATCTGAGGCAGTCACTGAATTCATTCCTTGCTGGGGAGACAGTGAACCCTAGTGGTAAAAAATTATACTGGCAACCATGACCTCAGATCTCAGCTGACTCACTTTGACTTCATTGGGCCATCTTGGGCAACTCACTTTACAGTACCTGTTTCATACAACTATGTTTTTTTTTTTGTTCACTTTATAATATAACATAACATCACACAAAGGTGTAGGACAATACATTTATACCTTTAAGAAGCTCCAGATGTTCTTTTCAGAGTCTGTTGCTGCCTTCTGAATCTTGGCTTGGCAGTAGCTGGAGAAACTTCCAGTGTGCAGTGCTGACTGGAGCTCGCTGGAGCGCTGGAGGAACTCGGTTTCTGTGGTAACCTGGCTGATGAACACGTGACGTGGAATGGGCTGCGGTACTTGCTGTTGTGAAGGTTTGGGATTTTCAAAGGTTATCAGCTTCCCTCCAAACTAAATAGGAACAGGATCGGGGTAAGTTCTTAAGTGGCCAGATTAGTATAAACACCAATCGACTTTTCTGCATGTTAACACTGCAGTTAGTTGTGTGACGATTCATTCTGCATTTAGATCCACTGAATGTGATTTGCTCCACAATATCTCTCTATTTTGTGCAAGACAACTGAAGACAAAGTATTGATGTTAGTAAGTATTATTGCCCATCAACTGTACATGCTAAGCATATATTATTTGCTTACTTACTGCAAATGATGACCCCACAGGCCTCCTGATCCATTTAGGTGGCTTTTTAAGAGGAAGAATGACTTTCGTCTGGGCCACCTTGTGAGGAACCTGCAGAGGAGGGAGGGACTGCCCAGTTCCAAAAGGGTCCATGGCATCAAACGAGGAAGAGATCTGCACACATTAATTAAAACGACAGTATAGCAATGTGTGCAACCAACTATCAAATGGACAATGGAATATGGTATGAAAAAAAAATAAAAGAATCATACTCCACAAGGAAATTGCATGTGCATTGGCTATACAAGTTTAATTAAATACTTTAGAAACCATATCAACTTAAGAGCTGTAATTAATTCTTTCAAATTTTCAGAGATTAATTACTGACCATTTATTTTAAACTCCATAGCAGGCAGATGTTTATGGGTCTTGTTCATTCTTTTATCCAAAGCTGTCCCCTAGAAGATTTTTTTTTTTTGCCAAATGAACATATTACACTACTAGAAATGAGTCTCCTATTCACTACAATGAGTGATTTTAACCAATAGCCCTGCTTTGTGTGTCTGTTGGTAACAGAATAAAATAAAAATAAAAGCAGTACTATCATGAAATCTGAGACACTTACCCAAACAATTTGCAAATGAAACTATGCTCAAAAGGTTCAGGGAAGGTCATGGGAATCCAAATAATGTAAGCAGTCACAAAACATACTGTAGTCGAGGTTACTTAAATGTACGACATACTTAATACTTCACTTACTTCGGTCATTACAGTCAGCATTCTCATTTGTCAAAACTGGAACTGCTCACAGGTAATGACTTGTGTGCTGAAAAGGTACTGACAAAAATAGTCTGTGCAAAAGTTTACAGGGATGGAAAGAAGACTCCAATTGCATAGCAGTTTGATCCATTCCTGGTTTTAATAAAAGGTTTAACAAGACACATCTGAGCTTGTTACCTATACACTGTGGCTAATCAAGCACATATTAAAACCTAGGATGGGTGAAACTGCTTTGCAATAGGAGTCTTATTTCCATGGTTTATCACTAGCCCAAATCTATAAAGGGGAGCTTAAACCAAAGAGCTTATTTTTGTCCCAGGATGGAGGCATGCCATTGACTCAAACTTTTTTCTTTTCATTGAAAAATACAACAAAAAACAATCCTGTGAAGTGTACTTTATCAACATGGCCTTGTCCTTGAGCATCTAGGCTTCCTCCCATTACTGAGTAAATGCTTATCCGACCATCAAATGAAGCAGCAGAGAGAATGGCGGGATTCCTGGGACACCACTGGACATCGAAACACCACTGGCTGCTTGTTGGCAACTCGTAAATCACCTGGAAAAAAATGACATGATAGTCAACAATGGGACTTTAATCAAAAAAAGCAACTGACACAAAATAGCAATTAACTTCAGAAAATATGTTACACATGCTTAGAAAAAATGAATGATAAAACATTAAGCATCAACTGACCCACCTCTCCCGTTCCTGGGTTCCAGCACAAAATCCTGTTGTCTTTAGCACTACTGAGCAGCAGCTCTGGGTCAGCCTGGCTCCAGGAAATAGACAGAATGCCTCTGAAAGATACAAAACTAGAGTTTCATATGCTTTACTTTTCCCTGCTGAGCAGTGTTAAAGATTGGGGTTAAGCATTTTTTATGAGCATTGTTAGCCTTTTTGCAATGCATGTCATTGTTAATGATGTCAATGGGTCAAATACTTGCTCTTTACCTTGTGTGGTTCTCCAGAATTTTGAGAGGGGAAGAGGCAAACCGCAGGTCCCAAATCTGGATTACTGGCAGACGATCATCTTCTGATGCCAACACCAGCTGAGTGGCCACTTCAGGGTGCCACAACATCCCAGAGCAATGCATCTGCAGACAAGCATGGATAAAACTCAAACAAATTGGAAAGAACACCACTCAAATACAACAATCTTCTCTTTCTACCACCCCATGACATGGTTCAAGGCAAAGTAGTACCTCATACAGAGCTGTGTTCTTGTTGTCACCACATGGCACTGATTATGAGATGAAGCAACATAAAATCCAGAAAAGTAAACTGTAAACTTCTGATTATGAGATGAAGCAACATAAAATCCAGAAAAGTAAACTGTAAACTTCTGTTTCATCCATCATTTCTTGCCAGATTCTGGTGCCCACAGATAATGTCAAAACAATAGCACCATCACCTTTACAAAACTTAAATCAATACATATTATCATGGATTCTAATCCATGTATCAAGTGGACTTACTCTGTTGCTGTGATCACTGATTTTAATGATGGGTTCATTTTTTCTCAGGTCCCACACAACTGCCTTACCACTGGGGTGAGCTGAAGCAAGGATGTGCTGCACTTGCCTATTCCAGGCAACAACACTGACGTCTTCAAGAGGCTACAAAGGAGATAAAATAACCCTTATAAACATCATATGTTGGATTTACTATCTTGTCACACTTGAAGACCAGGCAAATAGAACACTGTATGCATATTCTCTCCTGAAATTATGTGACTTTAACCTCTACTGGCATATTTTTGTAAAATCTAATACAGAATCTAATGCCAAAAACTGTTCAGGCAAATTCGCTCTCCTGCTGAATTGTGGCAGGGCCTTTCTGTAAGCAGACACGGCTGTTTTGTATGCGATACATTTAAACCCTAGAAAAATCTGCCTATTTGTCTTTACTTAACAGGATAATGTAGTTTGGTTTGGACCCCACCGGGCTACTAGTGTACTGTTTACACGTTTAATCAGTCTCACATAAAATTCACCAAGCTCTAAAACAGCTTTTTTTTCCTATTTTCATAATATTTGCATACTATCATAATACATGTTTACATGGTGTAATTATTATTCTCAGACACCAAAATAACTGATTACATTACAAATTATCCGATTGATTTGGAACTTGACAACAGCACTGCACACTAACAGTGACTGGAAAAAAAAAAAAAAAAAGTACTTACTTGTGACTTTGCCCCTGGTGTCATTGGATTACTAAAGTTATTCAAGTCCCAGATATATATCTCTGAATCATTGGCTCCAGAGGCCAAAAGGTTACTCTGGAAAAAAAAGGGAAAAAACATATTAATGACAAGTTCTACAATAACTCTAACAATTACAAGTTAGTATTCTGTTTTCTCTTATGACATTGCACTGTCAACTCATTAAAAGCAGTTTATGCGAACAAATAAGGTTTTATAAAATAGGCTTAAGAAAAAACACTTTTTTGATTATGGTAAGAAAGGTTACAGTCTTTTGGGGGGTGGGGGGTATTAGACATGAGACAAACCAGGCAAAGAGCTCAGCTGTAGTCACACCTTAAAGGGGTTGAAGTCAAGGGTCCGGACAGGGCCTGTATGTTTCTCACATTGTCCTACAATGGCCTCTTTTTCTGAAGCCAGTATCTGTATTGGGTTGTAGAGAGTGACAGCACCATTGTCACCCCCACCCACAAGCATCCCTGAGGATCCTGCTGTGACTGCTCCGAAATTCACCCAGATCAGGCTGTGAAACCTATAGTGGAGAAATACAAATCACACATATTTAAAAAACAAAAACAAAAAAAAAAACAACACATGTATTAACTTCATTTTAAGACCTCCCTTTATTAAAAGCACAAAACAGAGTACTAATTTGATTGGCTTTTAAGCTGCCTGGATCCAGTGCATTAATTAAAAATACCACATTGACTAGTTTTCAGTGAAAATTGTACATTTGTTACACCGATAAGTCACTGATATTAGACAAAAAAAATGTTGTGGTGGTGGGTCTATCCTGATACACAAGGATAGTCAAACATATATTTACATATTTATATTGATGACACCAATGTAACAAACATCACATTTTCATATAATGGCCCACATTATTTTGTATATACATTTTTAAAGCTGCAGTAACAGACTGAAATATGAAAATATACATTGTGAGATTGTGGCATAAAGTACCCCCCCCCTCCCCCCTCCTTTTCAGTGCTTTCGCTGGTATCCAAATTCAGAAAGTGTTGGCTCTAAAAACAACTACTGACCTGTTTGTGGTTGAAAGGGAACCTCTTAACTTCATGTCTAGTGAAGGATCTGAGAAATCCAGTTCAAAAATCTCCAGGGCTGCACTTGTACTAAAAGATGCATCTAGCTGTTGGGCAGATGTACCTTGAAGAATGTAATATAAATTGAAATCCAACACAAAAAACACTTAACGTTTTATATTCATATACACACCAAGTCAATCTTGGTGATTGATGTTAACTAAACACTGTATCAAACCGAGTTTTCATTTTTATCTTTTTTAAAATACCTGTTGCTAAGTAGGTAGGATGCTGGGATGCAGGGCTCCATGCCTGATTGGCTGTCCTTTGAATTTCTTTTAGCTTCATTCCGGATGTTCTGAAAACAACGAATGTAAAAACGCTGATGCAACACAAGATTTATGGACGTAACACCAAATAAAAATAAAATTAAAAAAAAAAAACATATCCCCACTTTTGACTATGTGTTGACAAATGACATAAGAATTCCAACAACTGAAATACGTGTGGCTATACCTCTCTCATACAGTTTGGTCCTGTGTCACGGCTACCAGATTTTAGAATTTGGCTCGAGTGTGACCTTATCAACAAATAATCTCGTTTGTTATTTAACTACTTCTATTTACTGTAATACCTAGTACATGTCACCCCTCTACTAGCATGTACACAGTATTTCAATAAAACTATAGCCTACTACGACTCCATACACTACTTCAAGTTATACGCAGTATTATGGCATCAGAAATCGCCATGACTAGTGGTACACACAATCTCTTCCAGCTGGCAATCTGACTGTCGTGTCTCTGAATTCAGTTAGTTTAAACATACGTTTCTGGATTACTATTCTCTAGCTACCAGTACATAAATGCGAAATTCCAATAAAAATGTGCTGTATTCGAAGGTATACTTCAATTTTATATCTCACCCTCTCTTAACAGGAGTCCCCCAAGGGTCAGTCTTGGGTCCTCTCCTGTTCTCTCTCTACACCCGCTCCCTGGGCCCCCTCATCGCATCCTATGGTTTCTCATACCATTTCTATGCTGATGATGCTCAGATTTTCCTCTCCTTCCCCACCTCTGACTCCACCATCTCCTCCCGTATCTCTACCTGTCTGTCTGCTATTTCCTCCTGGATGCACTCGCATCACCTCAAACTCAACCTCTCTAAATCTGACCTCCTTTTCTTTCCCTCCTCCTCCCCTCCTCTGATCTCTCATCTCTGTTCCTCTTGAATCTTCCACACTCTCTCCCTCTTCCTCCGCTAAGAACCTCGGTGTCACCCTGGACCCCTGCCTCTCTTATTCCCAGCACATCTCCACTCTGGCACGCACTTGTCGATTCTTCCTGAGCAACATCCGAAGAATCCGACCCTTCCTCACCAACTACGCCACCCAGCTCCTGGTCCAGGCCTTGGTACTCTCCGCCTAGACTACTGCAACTCCCTCCTGGCTGGCCTCCCTGCATCCGCCACCCGTCCGCTCCAGCTCATCCAGAACTCCGCTGCCCGCCTGGTGTTCTCTCTGCCTCGCTTCTCCCACGCAACTCCACTACTCCGCCACTCCACTGGCTACCGATCACAGCTCGCATCCAGTTCAAGACTCTTGTACTAGCCTACAGATGCCTTGACCAGACTGCACCCAGCTACCTCCAGACCCTCATCTCTCCCTACACCCCCACTCGACCTCTCCGCTCCGCCTGCACTAGAAGACTGGCTCTACCTCCTCACGCCCCTGCCTCCAGAGCCGCTCCTTCTCCACCCTCGCCCGCAGTGGTGGAATGACCTACCTACAGATGTCAGGACCGCCCAGTCCCTGACCACATTCAGCGCCTCCTTAAGACTCACCTCTTCAGACAGCACCTGTAGAACTCCTCTGTTTCTCCCCTGGGACACTTTCACCCTTCCTTAAATGTGCTTTACTTGCTCTTATCTGCCCCTATTTTACTGCATTTAATCCTGTACTTCAGAGTACTGTAATCTGCCAAGTGTTTAATCTGTAGTATTTGGTATTTAATCATATCTTGATGTAACTATCACTGTCACTTTTATCTGCTGTATTATTGAATTGTATTTTGTCACACTTGTACTTGCTTGAACTAGTCATTGTATTTATCTTGCTCTTATTGTATTATTACTTGTACTGTAACACTTGAAATGTATTTGCTTACGATTGTAAGTCGCCCTGGATAAGGGCGTCTGCTAAGAAATAAATAATAATAATATATATATATATATATATATATATATATATATATATATATATATATATATATATATATATATATATATATATATATATATATATATATCGGCATTTTTATAAACTTATTCACATACACGTTCTGATCTTGTAATAAAGCATGTTTTGTCAGTGCCTTCACGACTTAAACTTCTTTTTAGAAAGTGTCTTTATTTAATACTCAGCGTACTAATAACTTAATTATGACTGCACAAAACAAAAAGATAACACATGTTGTTAAAGGCCTGAAACAGCTGCTTTGGACACATTGAGGCAGTGAATTATTAATATTTTTTGGGCATAATTCTTGAAATGAGAATTACTATTATTATCGTAAACAACTGCAGTAAAACACAAACTTATTTCTCAAAATATGTATATTAAAAAAAGTGTAAGTACCAGAGGCCTGATCACACTTGTTTTCCCTGTCATACGTCTCTGAATGTTATCGTTTGAATGTTCTTTTCTCAATTCACTATAACTCATTTTATAGTCAACAAAGTTTCTACCAATAATAAAAACTTACCGTTGTAGTCGGTGTACTCTGTATCTCCAATTCTGCTTATTTCATGCATACAAATGTTAATATTACAACCTTACACTCCCTGTTTGTGATGGGATGTGTAGTCTTTCAGCGCTACGGCGGCCGACGTGGCAAAAAACAATGATTCGAGCAGAATCACAGAGTGAGACAGACGAACTGCTGGAATCCGAAGAAGAGAGCAAAAAAAAAAGAGACGCTTGACATGTCTGGTAATAAGTAACTGATTGATAAGCATTTTGAGACCATTTTAAGCCATAATTTGCTAAATGTGCTTAATTTTGTTCTGGATGGAAAAACCGTTATACAATACAAGAGATTAACAACTCAGAAAGACCATTTGATTGCCTACATTTATTTAGTATTTTTTTTCTTAAAAATAAACAAATCAGCATGACATTGTAACTATTTATCAAAATAGCAAGTGTTCAGTTTATCAGTCCCTATTCTTTTTCGTTAAGTATTTCTAGTGATTGATGACTATTCTGTTGGATCATGATTTTCCTTGGATATATATAGAGCTATTTGCTGTTTTTTGAATTCTCTCTCTATATATGTATCCTATCATTTGATTGTTTCCTTTTGTCTCAAATGAACAGAAGACACTAAAGGATAGAAACCTGCAGAATTAGCCAAACAGAACTACAAACTATTACCAATCTGCAAAGGAGATGTGGCTTCTCAGCCCTGATTAATGTTTTAACCAACTGAATACATTTTCCAAATGATCGATCTATCTCATAGTATGACTCAGACACTTTGCAGTTCAAGTGTCTATAACCCATACATGTATTACCCAATAAAGCTAACTGATATTGGCTATTATAAATTATTTCATGTGATGCCAAACAAAAATCCCCAATTAATCAGCAAGATAGTTGTGGTCATTTGTCCAGATAATTAATCATCAAAAGATCCATTGTTTCTTCACAGCCACCCACAGATTACTGGTGCACTTGAATCTAAGAAACTTTCAACCCCTTAGTTGGGAACAATATGAACATATGAATTCATGAGATAAACAGAAGGGATGTGTAACATTAATTTATATGAATCAAAAAGCCTTTTAAATCAACTACAATTTTAGGATGTCACAGTACTGATTCCAGCTTGGAAAAAAAGAAAGAACAAAGGTGAACCAGAAGCTATTGGGGCTAATTTGGCCCTTTGGTTTATTTAGAAACACAAACAGCTCTTGGAAACTTTTATAGGCGTACCTCTTCCCCAACATTAATAAGGGGGGGTAAGGGTGGGGCATGTTATCCTTTATTGTGTCTTGTGTAAGTTTTATTTTGTAACTTGGCCCTTTTTGGAAAAAAAAATGTATGCAATATTGCTTAGGTGATTTGGAAATCCTCAAATTATTTTTTGGTGGCAATGATAAACAGCAGAGAAATCAAGAATCTACACATAATTACAGTAGCTCATGGTCCAAGTAACATTTTTATTAGAATTCTGGACTTGTGAATATAGACAACACAACAAAACTAAGCATCACAATTGCTCAGTTTAATATACCACTGCTAGATTTCATAATGTTTCTCTTCTTCAGGCTGTTTGTTGGGGTCACCGCCTCTTTCGAGATGTAGGTTATTATAGGGATACTGTTTGGGAGCCTGTAAAAGAAAAACATTTTAATTCTTAGCATGTTCACACATTTGCAAATTTAAATAGGTATATGTATGAAACACCAGTTATCTTAATGTACCAGAGTGATCCTAAATATTCTTCTTGTTTAGATTCACCGTAAATCATTTTTTGTTTCAGTCAGAAGTTTAAGGCACCCTGTGGTCTAAATAAGCTCTCAGAATAATTCGTATCCTTCAAGTGTTATACATCTGGTACACCATTAACCAGCCCCCTGAAACACTATTCCCCTAGTGGATTACTAGTAAAAAATACCACATTTGCTCTTTACTGGTATTTCTTAGTGATGTATTTCTTATGTCCATTAGCAGATGCCAAGTAAATGTAAACAGAAGAATATAGTTAGGATAACATTTAATGCTCATACTTTAAAAGTGCCATTCCGTACCAACGCTACTGTCTTAATTGTAAAGAAATCATAATTGTAGCACAGCGCTCTCAATATTAGTTTTTGAGGTTTTAATTTTGTACACTAATATTTTCACTCTGGATTAAAAGGATCAGTAAATGTATGCAATAATAAATCTTCATTTTAAGAAACAGTGATCTAAATATTTTTATTTAAAAAAGGAACACATTCTGATGCTCAAGGAAACAGTTGGAAATTGAGCCTAAACTGTGTCCTTAAGAAAATAATTTCCTTTCAAACTTACCACAGGCTGGTAGGCTGGGAATGTTTCCCCAAGCCAAAACATTAAGAGCATAACACCAACAAATCCAAACAAGTGTTTGCACATTGTATTCCAAGGGACCGGGCTGGGAGATGTATCCACTCGGTTCCTGATGAACATGTCGAAATCCCAGTGCATCTAGGAGGAAAGCCAACATTAACCTCAAACACATTAAGTAACCAGTTGTTTCTATAATCTACCTAGTTTACTAAAGAATATCAAACATTATGATTTTGTTTCCCATAGTAAATGTTCTTTTTTCAAGTTACCACAAGTCTACACTAAAACCATAAACCTTCAAGTCATTGTAAATGTAAAAAAAAAACAAGTACAGTTGTACTGAAGATACATTCAAATTTAACCATTATATATATATATAATGATATATATATATATATATATATATATATATATATATATATATATATATATATATATATATATATATATATATATATATATATATATATATATATATATATATATATATATATATATATATATATATATAGTTATATATGTGTGTGTGTGACACATTCATTAGGCAGCCAGTAATACAAATAGGAAAATTTAATGGTTAACACAAGGGTTGAAACTATTAAGATGCCATGCACTGAAATAAAAGAAGACGCTATTTCATACCGGCTCTCCCCAGTTCTTCCTCAGGTCTGGGTGGTCCCAGGAATACCAGGGGTCTCTCTCATGTTGTGACTTAGCTGGGAGCATTGGGTAGTCACCATAACTGTAGAATAATATGATTAACTATTTATTGTGGTTCATGATATAATTACAAATACCACTTTCAAACAAATATTAGGCAATACCAACACAGCATGTGGCAGCTCCTCCATCTAGGGGGTCATGGTGCCTGGTGTAAGTGGGTAAAGCCTTTCCAATATATACCTTAAACCTGTACTAGGTATAGTAATGACAATAGAGAGGCAGCAGCTGCACAAAATCGTTATTTTCTAAAGTAGTAGTCCTTCAGATGTATAGTTACAGTGTTCTATTACTAGCATCCCACAGCTCCATCTTTACAACATGTTTTTAATGGTTCTGGAAAGAACATACCCCCTTCCCTCATCAGGGTATGGTTCGTAATCCTCCACCCTCATATTATACTTCTTGGCAGCAGCTGCTCTTTCTTCAGGTGTCTTTGGATAAGGTCCTGGTAGCATATCCTTAGAAATTCCAGAGGCTGTAAAAGTTAAGATGACACAATACAGATGGTGTTTATTTTCTTGTACCAGGAATTGGACAGACGGATTAACACAAATAATAAACCACACATGTTTATAATACGAGACTGTTTACATAATGTCTATCTCCGTCTCGTACTTCTTCAAATGGGATTTTTATTTTTTCTTAATAGTTCTTTTTCAGCAGGATTAGTTTGGTAAAACATATATTGTTAAAATGAATTAGTTTTTTGTTACTGTTAAGCGTCCCAAGGTTAATGCTTGGCAGATACTGAGTAAGTAGTACTATGTGACCCCTTATTGGGTTTCAATACGTTTGCACAGCAAAACGTATTAACATTCTAACATAAATGATGTGACTGCAATTAAAAAACTGACCTGCCCTAGTCCCCGACATAAAGACTGTTACCCCCGTCCCTTTCCCCTTGAAAAGCGCCCCGACCCACCGGCCACCAAGCGCAGCCATATTGACTCTTCTCCCACAGTGACAGCCGGGTACGAAATACGCAATACGCGTGCGCCGAAGCCGTGGTGCGTGAAGCGCAGATGGTTCAAACACATTTCTGCTGTGAAATGATTGTATTTAGGCTGAGGGTAGCGCAGTACAATAGCATATGTATGTCATGGTGTTGCTATCCTTAGGAGTTTTTTTTTTCTTTTTAATTAAACTACAGTATATTAAGTGGTATTCTGACGCGTAGCAGTACAGTCAAACATTCACAAATACACTAAGCTATTTTTGAACCTAAGGACATTCACAATAATAATTAAAAAAGCAAAGCGTGTACCATCAATACAACATTAGAAATAAAAATGAGTTTATTTACAAACTACGTAAGCATAGCCTAGACGCCTTTGCAATGTGTATTTTATTACATGCAATTATTCCGTCGCAACTCTTGGTGTCACTATACTGTTACTAACTTGTGTTGCCCGACAACGCTGTTGTGCGTTTTCTTTAAACTTGTAGGTAATCTCTCGTCAGTTGGGTTTTGTGTGTTTACAGTGTTGGGTTGTTATTTATTGGCACTGCAGCGGTTTTGTAACATGTTCTGTACTGTCAGACAGAAATAGCTATTGGTATGGTTTACATAACTGTAACGTAACATCAGTGTAAAAAAACACACCCACTTGCCAGATTATAGAAACGGTTTCAGTTTAAAAGAATCATACCGTGTGCATGCATTTGCAGCAGCAACTGAGATGGCTGAAGGAGAACCATCGTGTACCGAGGAGGGCACCGAATTTTCAGAGGTCCGGTGTCCGGGTTGGAGCGAGTCTCAGCTCCGCAAGTACACTTTCCAGACCCGGCCAATACCCAGGCTCTCCCATACCGACCCCAGGGCTGAGATGCTTATAGACAATGAGGTATGTACGTGTACTGTTTTGGAAGTATGGTGTGTGCTACTTGTTGTTATGTTTAACACAATAACTATGTTATGACTGCATGTCTAGAAATCATTTGTCATTAATGAAAGCATATACAGTTTTCAGTGTCCTGCTGTTTACTTAATACAATATAAACTCTTTAGGCTTGTTTACGGAGTTTCGCTATACTTACCACACGTGACATGAGTAGCCCTCATTTTGATGCATAGCGTGCTGGATCGATGCATTTAACTGTGATTGAAAAGTGAAGAGTTTGTTATTCCTAATCCACAGTAATATTTAACGGGAGTTGATAATCGTTCACTGTTTGGAATACATTTTAAAGACCTGTTATTGATCAGTATTTAGACATCTGAATTTAGACAAGGCGAATTCTGTAGTTACCTTCAACGTCCTGTTAGAGGTTTGGGCAATGCATTAAAACTACCAACCTTTTAACTGAATGTCTCTCTATCCAAAGGAACATTTGATATTGGTTTATAATTCCTTAGTAAGGGAAATAAGAGACTCGTTGCATATCTGGTGGATCCATTCCAGTTTTTGCTATGATTTTCTTTTTTTTTTTTTTTTAAACCACGTTATAGACAGGTGTCCTATTATACTCAAAGGAAAACCTGGAAAGGAATAGACTACAGTTCAATGATATTCTTCCTGTGTTTTTTTTATTATTATTATAAACCCTATCAAGTCACCGTGGCCTGACAGATGAAGAATATACTTCTCCTCACAAGCGATTGACAAATGTATTTGAGCCCTGTGGTCCAAATGAGCCACCTTGTCACGAGCTGACTGTTCTTCATTTCCAGGTGCTTCCTGTCATGTATTCGATTGGAATTGTAGTTTGGATAAATACAATTAATCATGTCGTTTTTTTATGTTCACTCAAGGTGTTAGATTTGTGAGAGTTAAATGAGGAGATGTGTGATAAATGGGAGCAGTTAAATGTAGTGCCAGACAGGTGAAAAACACAGGTAGCAGAAATCTTTATCTTTGTATACATCATCCAGACAGGAATTCAGGTCTTCATAACATTGCTTGGCACACCAAGGGCCTGGTAAATAGTGGTGATATTTAAAATGGCTGCTGTTTAGATTAATTTAATGCATTCCATATATATATATATATATATATATATATATATATATATATATATATATATATATATATATATATATATGTAGTGTCAGACAGGAGATTGAGATGGAGGTTGAAGTTGATATGCCCTTTAGGAGAACAGGATTTATTTACATATGAAGTCAACACACTGAACAGCTCATGTGACACTACAAGCAACGGAGCACATACAACACAGTGTACGAAAACTTTGGTAGGATCTACAATATCGGAACTAATCTTTTCTGTTCAATAATAAACTAACATTGATGAAGAGATTGATCATGGCGGATAAACAGTTAGGGGGGGTATGTGAGGGACAGATACGTGACGGATTACTGTATTTTATTTGGTGATTCAACTATTGAAAGCTACTGAACTACTGTAATATGAACTATAAGTGATAGAAAATGTAACATTTTTAGACACGCACTTCTTCCCCAAAATAATTACTGGAGCCAACACACCCTTCACCCACACAACTGTTTGTTGTCTTCGGTGCTGTACAGCTATGGACAAAAGTTTTGCACCATGCACCTAACATTTTAGGATTGAGAGATTAATTTAAAAAAAAACAAAAAAAAAAACATAATTAACATAATTTAGATATTTTATTTAACATAATGTAATCAAAGAAACTACAAAATGATATTGTAAAAGTCAACCGGACACCATAATAGTAGTACAGTATTTCATGTTAGACTTCAAAATGTCACATTTTTCAATTTCTCATTTTTCTATATGGAAAACTACAAAGCAGTATGTAATTCAATATGCCAACATAACATTATTCAGCAGGTTTCATTTGAATTTATGAAACAAATTTAGTTAACTCTATGGGGTGATGCAAAACTTAAGAGCTGATATTTTTAGCATGAACTTAAACATCCTGATGAAATATATAATACAAATTGTTCAGAGGCTGTAAATGCCGAAAAGTCTCTGCTTTAATAGAAACGTGACATTATTAATAATAATAGTAATAATAATAATAATAATAATAATAAAACATTCCTACAATATGTCTTTACTATTTTCTTTTGCTGATTAAAATAGACAACACAATAGTTGTTTGGTAAAGTCTTTTGGGATTTTATATTAAAAATGAAATGTAATCGGAAAGTTATTCCATTAAATATATTTGATTTTCCATATTGTATTTAGATAATGGGACGTAATTTAATGCACTTTAATTTGCAATTATCTGCTCCCTATTTTAGTGCATTTAATACTGCACTTAACCCAATGTGTAGTATTTCACTACACTTTGTATTTCACTTGCCCTGATGTGTCTATCAACACTTAATTGCACTTGAACTGCCCCGATATCAAATTGTACTGTGTTTTGTATTTGCTCTTAATTGTACTATTGATATGTTTTTTTATACCACTGTAATTCGCCGTCTGTAAGTGCGTCTGCTAAGAAATACATAATAAAATAATATTAGTTGGCGTTTAACAGCAAATACCAATGTCGGATTAGTACTGCTATTGCCATAGCAGGTACTGCAGTAGTGTTTTTGGAGATAATAATGGGTTTAGCTGGAAGACATAACATACGTCTACCGCACTTCGAGTCCGTCATCATCATTTTTGTATTATTATTTTTTTCTGTGCTTTCTGTTTGTATTATTTGTGTGGAGGGTAGCATAGAGAAATATTTGGGTTGAGTCATTCTGCGTTTGCATTGCACTCTGCAGTGGTTGAAATAGTCACGTTAATTACGAGAAGAAAAAAAAATAGCTTATGCATTGCTCCAATTTTAATTTAATTTTTTTTGTACAGCGCGTATGTGACTCGAGTTTATAGACTTGGGGTCTATAAACCACACAGGTGGTGCAGCAGTTGTTTTTATTTTTTTTTGTATTCCTGTCCATAGCAATTGCAACAGTATTGTGGTATTTGCGTTATAGGTATATCTGGTGTGCAGTGATTTTATATATATATATATATATATATATATATATATATATATATATATATATATATATATATATATATATAAACCTGGCACAGACAAACTTTGTTATGTATTTTGTTTCCGCTTGCGCTGCGGTTTCGGTGTGAATTTGTAAAGCTAGTGCAGACCCACGTGGTCTGAAGAATACGCTGCCTCAGTCACGTAGCACAAGCCCTATGCTTGGCAAATGTGCAGTACATGACTAAAATGAACAGTCATCATCGTTAGTGTTATTTTAGATACTCTGATCGGCGCATTAACGCTCGTTTCATATATATATATATATAGATAGATAGATACTTTTTTTTTTTACTGTTTGAAAAAACTTTATTTAATAATTAAATAAAATACACAAAATCAATATTTATAAAACAGATATCACGAAATCAATTCAGATCCACCCAAGGTGAACAAAACAATACATAAAATAGGTGGCTGTGTGGTCCAGTGGTTAAAGAAATGGGCTTGTAACCAGGAGGTCCCCGGTTCAAATCCCACCTCAGCCACTGACTCATTGTGTGACCCTGAGCAAGTCACTTAACCTCCTTGTGCTCCGTCTTTCGGGTGAGACGTAATTGTAAGTGACTCTGCAGCCTATGCATAGTTCACACACCCTAGTCTCTGTAAGTCGCCTTGGATAAAGGCGTCTGCTAAATAAACTAATAATAATAATAAAATATTATGGACACATAAAAATTCACATCACAGATACTCCTCCAGATCACCATCCTTAACAGCACACAACACACTGTCTACACACCAGACTTCCTCAAACATTGCTATATTATGCATTGCTTTATAGGAATTAAAATCCAGTCTAACCCGTGTTAATACAAGCATTTTTATTCACACCGATATATATATATATATATATATATATATATATATATATATATATATATATATATATATATATATAGATATATATATATATATAGATATAGATATATATATATATATATATATATATATATATATATATATATATATATATAGATATATAGACATAGATAGATAGATAGATAGATATCTCGATATATATAGATAGAGAGAGAGATAAATAACCAACTATTGTTTGTTTTTGCCTGGTGATTTGTGAGTCATACACCTCATGTATCCTACATTCTTCTGTGTTACCTGTCTAAACGAGCTTTAATATGAATGAACCTTTTAGAATCTGAATTGAAAAATACTTCAGTTTACCTTCCTCAGCTTTTCCCTTGTGCGTTCTATTAGAATACCAGTAATACATTTGGGAAAGTAAAGTATATAAAAAAGGGTAATTTTAATTTAAAAGTTAATTTGAAAGCAGTGTAGCCAATTTTATTAGCCTTCTTTAACAGATACAAATAGTGTATCATTCTTCATTTGCAGTGGATTTAAGGGGATTAAGTTATGAGCAGACAAATGGGCTTAACATTTAACATTCATTTTCTCATTCTAGGAACCGGTTGTGTTAACAGACACCAACCTCGTCTATCCAGCACTCAAATGGGACACAGACTTCTTGCAAGAAAGCATAGGAGATGGAGACTTTTCAGTGTACATTGCCCAAACTCACAAGTTCCTGTACTATGATGAAAAAAAAATGGCAAACGTTGAAAACTTTACACCAAAGTCAAGGCGAGTGGAAATGAAATTCAGTGAATTTGTGGACAAGATGCACGAGACTGAAGAAACTGGTGGAGAGGAAAGGTACAAATATCAAGATTTGGTGGCGACTTGCAGTAAAACAGCAGGTGTTAAATTGGATAAAACATGGAAATGAAATTAAGTGTACAAGTGTCTTAGAAAAAGAAAAAAAAATTGCTGTATTTTAAGAATTATAGTCTGACCTCCAGTACTTTCAAATAAATGTGTATTTCATGATATAGCTATGGGAAGATATTGTCTGTTTGTTTCATTCAGTCACTGACACTTCCTTTATTAGGACCACTCCATTTGCATATTAAACCTACGCTGAGTCTGTTGTCCGTGATGGTGTTCGAGGCTTATAAGATCCTCAATCGTCTTCCTTGACCAGAGTGCTGCATTTGAGACTGAAATCCACTGTCAATTTGACCCAGTTGTAGGTCGACAATTCCACAAGGCACTTTAGGCATCTTCTTGTATCTATCCCACTCCAGGCTGCAGATTGGTGTTAGATTGGTGTTTTGCAGAATATTTGGACACTACAGAGGTTTGGATTAGCCAGTCTACTGTAGAATAATAAATTACTTAGCCACTGGTTAACTTGCCTTTCCATGAGATGATAAATAATAGAATGTGCTGTAAACCAGTACCGGTGTCCTGGGGAAAAAGTGGATCGCCATCTAGAATTTAAAGGGGAGGTTCCATTGTTTCTAATGTTTACACCTACTAGTACTGCGTCTGGGGAATTAGTAGATTGCGCTCATTGAATAAGTTGATCAGATATATTAACTAATAAATCATTTAAAATTTACTTTGTAAGTGTCATTTATATGTCGGTTTGTTTAACAAACGTTATAGCAGCTCGAGATGTTATTGTTACATATTTAACGTGTAAGCAGTACTGTAAGGGTAGGTATGCGAGCGATTAGCAAAAAGTTAAAGCACGATTTTCAGTCATTGACAAAATTGAGCTCCATGCTGCGGTTACTAACTTGCAGGCCACGATGCACAGCAATCACTGATGCACTTGTATTATTATTATTTATTATGTGCTTTGTTCTTTCATTTATTTTTACAGACAGTACTCATTTTTATTTTCCAACCCAGGTACATAGGCTACATGACAAAACTCCTGTTCCTATTCAAAAAAAAAAAAAAGTTTACTAATTTAGCTATCATGTTTGTGTGATGTTGTCCCAAACTAGGATGTTAACGTTTCATCTTTGTAAACTGTGATAGTTAACGCTAGGCCTACTGACAAAATAATATTAGACCTTGCAATACTACAATAATACTGTAGTATGTCATTAGAATATATTACTAAAACATTTTAATTTCGATTAAAGATTGACAACGTTTTGACATGTAAAACCTTTTAATATACAGTAAATAAATCTACTGATTAACAGCAACATTTTTACAGGCAGAAAAAAATTGACAAGCATTTAACACTAGGTCTAGTATAAAGAGAGATGTAAGTTACAGTATAAATGAACACTTTGCATCACACATATATTTTACAGACCGAAAATAAATAAAGAAAGTGGTGTGTGAACACATTACTATACGATCTGGCAAATAAAATGACCAGATAGAAAATGTTGATTCATGTAGTTAACCTCCCCGTTAATCAATCGCAATCCACTTTTTCCCCGGTCTAATAATTCCTTATGACACCGGTATACAAATCAAGATGAATTTATTTCCAATTGTCTGTTTTATAGCTCTCAGTGGGCTTTGTATTAAACTAAAGGAAACTCTAGGACCCCTCAATTTGATATAATTCGCTACAGCACTGATCAGACTAAAAGCGTGGATGGAGTATGGAATTCAAAAATGTTTTAAACAACCAGACCGGATTGGCTTGCTACTCCAAAAATTAACATTGTGACAAATATGATTTCAGAAAAACAAAATTACTTGTAGTACTCAGTGCAAAGTTATCACAGGAGGAAATCTAGAATTAAGGAATCCACTATTAGACTAAGCAGAGAGCTAGCTGGGTTTATCTTGTATTCATTTTAACCTGCAGCAGTGTGATCTTCCCATCTCTTCATCCTTTTATGCGTACAGACAAAAAAAAAAAAACTTTTTAACTGTAAGTTGAGAGCCATAGTTCGGGTGTTTGTGGATCTGTGGAATGTGTTGAGGAAAATGAAAGTAAAGTTTTTGTTATTGTCATTGTCTTGGTGTTGCTGCTGCAAAAAAAGCAATTGTTTAATAGGCCACATCCTTGTCATTCCTACATACTTAAATGAATATACAGCAGTCGGTACAATACATTTATAAAGTAAACCATTGTGCGGATGGCTTATCAATTTCAACATGTCCTCATTCTGTACATCTCCTTCTACAAATATTTTCTGGCTCAGTTGGCCTACCTCATTTATTAGTTTCTTTAAGATTAGTTAAGATCAGCCAAAAAAGTTTCAGTCCAATCCAGACCTTTACACAATTTGTATATATCTGATTTTTTTTTTTTTTTTTAAGTTGTTGATGCAATGTTTTAAAAATAATATGAATAACTGACTTTCCAATAATTTCAGGTTATATTTACAGCAAACACTGAACGACACAGTAGGCCGGAAAATTGTGGTGGATTTTCTGGGATTTAACTGGAACTGGATTAACAAACAGCAAGCCAAACGGAACTGGGGACCGCTGACATCCAACCTGCTTCTCATTGGCATGGAAGGTACTGGGTCGATTCCATTATGGTGCTAAGCTTGCGGGTTTGCTTGGCATAGCAGAAAAGTACACTTCGGCAAGAAACTCTCCAAGTTATCTGGACAATTTGCTATTCACAGTAAAATCTAGTTGGGATTAGAGCAATTCAACAACAGGGCAGAGGTATTTCCACACAATTCAGAAACAAACTCACTAAATATTTTTTTTCTTTTTTTTAAATGTTATTTTTAAGGAGCACTACATTTAGCTGTTTTATTGATATTCATAATCATTTGTTTTTATTTTGTTAATACAAATGCTTTCCTATTTTTTTGTAAATTCTTTTTTGATAATTTAATTTATTCCATTTCTCTCGCAGGGAATGTGACCCCAGCACACTATGATGAACAACAGAACTTTTTTGCTCAAATAAAAGGTTACAAAAGATGTATACTCTTTCCACCAGATCAGTTTGAATGTCTCTATCCATTCCCAGTGCATCATCCATGTGATCGACAAAGTCAGGTGAGGGGCGGATCTCAGTTTGGTAGTTGCTGGCAATTGATGTTTCTACACTGACTGGACATAAATCGTGGAATGTAATTAAAATGAAAAAAATGCTCTAGTCTGTAATGTATGAGAATGTATTTGGTAATGTGATCTAAATCATGGTAAAGCAGAAGGATCTCATCTCGACATATCAGAGCAGTTTCTGGGTGTTCCTGGAATTGCAACATATGCAGAAAACCACAACTGTGTGGTCACCAGTGGGTCGAATCCAGCCCATATGCTACCGTAACAGAGTAACAACCAAAGGGTGTGTTACAATGCCCCAAATCGCAGAAACTTTTAACAATGGACAAGATGTATAGAGCTTCTATTAAGGCCACTGTCATTTTTTTGGATAGCCAGCCAGACTTAAACCCTGAAAGAAAGTCCAGAAGGCATATATGAAAGCTAAAGAACATATTACCAATGGAAAAATATAATGTCTATAGAGTATGACAAGGCCTAAGGACAATATATATGTTGATATCTGTTCTGATTAACTGGCCTTTTTACTAATCATTGTAATTTTTAGGTTGATTTTGAAAATCCTGACTATGAAAAGTTTCCTAATTTCAAACGTGTCGTGGGTTATGAAACAGTGGTGGGTCCAGGAGATGTGCTTTACATCCCGATGTACTGGTAAGGGGCATTTATTAATATTATTTACAAGTCACCTGGTGTCATCCCCACATCTGCAGTAAAATTACCAAAAGATGTTTTCAACAAAAAAACTGAAATCTTAAGACTGTGCCTGCTGTGCTGCATTGCACTGAACAGCTGATCTTAATTGACCTATCTACCTCTTGAAATTAATATAATTAAATCCTTTAACTGTATTAACTTGTGAATGGATGTGAATTACAACCCAAGGGCACCCCAATACCTTCACTTTGTGCCAGATTTTGTGCCATTATTTGTCTGGGATTTGTATTATATCATCTCCTTGCAGCCTTAATGACTTACTTCGATGCAATCATTTCCCGAACATAAATTATTGCTAAATTAATGTGTTTTTAGCTTTAAATATTGTTTGACATTTTGTTTTACCTTAATGTGAGTCCCAGCTTGCTTGTGGTCAAATATTGTAATTGTAGATTTTTTTTTTTTTTAAATGGTTTCATCTGAGTGAAACTAAAACTGGTCTGGCGATGGTCATTTTAACATTGTGTCTGTTAGTTATTTTAAATGCTTTGAAACGGTAACATACACTATGGCTTCCTGTTGGTAGCATCTGGTACTGTAGGTATCAGTTGAAACTAAATATTCCCCAAAATACAAAGGACTAGAGTGTTATAAGGCAGTACCAGGTGATCAGTCTTGCACTGTAGATAATACTGGCTTAGATGTCAGATCTCCAGAGAGTGTCATTAATAAATGCATTTAATCCCCCAAAAATTCATTAAGCATCAGTGGGGAATTTACAGATAATAACAGTGTGATGGAAAGGAGCAAATTTAGCTCAGTACGAGGGATAGCAGAGGCTGATAATTAACACTCTTCAGCAAATTAACAGGCTCTGTGTGAAAGGCAGTAATTTGCAGCATGTTGCTGCTGCAAATAGATAAGGAGCTGTTCCAGCCTAAGCCGTTTTTACTCTAATGGATCAGAACCCTTACTGATTCAACGTACCTGTTACACTCCAGATTCTTTTTATTGTCATAATTAAACCCCTTTATCCTGGATACAGCTGAAGTTACTTTATGCCTTGTAAATAAGGAACCATAGAAAGGGAATCAGAAATCCTACAAACAAAATGCAAAGGTCTTCAAGTTCTGTTTTTAAGGTGATTTTCAGAGTTTGTTGTGAATGACGTGGCTAACTCATATCTGTTTATCCTTCGGACCTTGCTAAGAATGTGTTATTGCTTTTTGGTTTGGAGTCAGATCATTCATATTCTGTTTTTGCTGTTTTAGGTGGCATCACATTGAATCCTTACTAAATGGAGGCATTACTATCACAGTTAACTTTTGGTACAAGGTAGGACCATTCTCTCAACCTAGAAACTGGAGCAATGGATTGCCCTTTTAGAAATAGATTTTGATCAGAAACATTCATGTCCATCGAAGTCCATTTGCTGTACTAAATGTCAAAATGTCACTGCCACTGAGAGGTGTTTCATAAGTGGAGATTAAAAAGAATAACTTTGCTAGACCAGCCAGGCATTAAATAAGTGGGCTGCAACAGCAGTATCTCTTGTACAGGACATATTCGTTATGAAGGGACTTATTGATCTGCTTCAGCAGAATTGTCAGGAAAGATGGAATCGGACTGCTAGTTATATATTTGGCACTATTCTGGCAGCTTGATGGGCCTCCAAGTTCATATGAGTTGGTGTAATCACTTTCTCTAACTCCTCCTACCCCCAACAGGGAGCACCCACCCCAAAGAGGATAGAGTACCCTCTGAAAGCTCATCAAAAGGTGGCTATCATGAGGAATATAGAGAAGATGCTGGGAGAAGCTCTTGGGGAGCCACAAGAGGTATTTATGGTGAATGTTTCAGGATGCTTATTTTTATGACCATCATCATACTTATCTTTTGAAGGTTTTTAAAAACAAATCTTTTTACAAAACCATTTTGTCACAAAACATTCAGAAACTGTCAGGCTTTACTTATGGTGGCGTTTCTTCCTTTTCCACAGGTGGGTCCTTTACTAAACATGATGGTCAAAGGGCGGTACGACCAGGCCTTCAGTTAGTGCTTACTGGAGGACACTTTGACAATGTGTAGCTGCTGGAGGGAATGCAGCCAGCATCACATGTGTGCGCAAACTGTAAGCTAGTTCTGCACGACAGCACTCAAACACCTACTGTAGGAAAGCTTCTTCCACTTTGCTTTGTCCATCTGCCAGTGATGTTACTGTGGATCCAACCCATATCTCTATCTACGCAAAAACAAAATAGCTGTCATCAAGGAGATTTCATAGATTGATGTACTCCAGTGTGGAAACTTATAGTTGCCTGGTAACCAATGTTGCTGAACTTGGAATTGGACTGGTGGCCTATGGGATTGTCTCAAAGCAGTTGCTTTGTGCAGAAGCTCAGCTTGTTGTGGGAAATCAATTAGTAAAGTAATACGTTTGTTTTTTATGAGGCATACATTTTAATATAGGTTACCTGATGCATAATTAGCCATACAACATAGACCTAAGGAAAGAACGGTTGTTTCTACATTTGGTTTTTGGAGCTGGTGTGACAGAAACCTATTTTCAGGCTCTGTTTTATTCATTAGCTAGGTATACAAGCACTTCAAGCCAAGTTAAACACTTGGCAGATGTTGCAACAATTGCCTCAAAGACCAAAAATAAATCCAGGGTCACGTTGTGGGGAAGAGAACTGTGGTTGGTAGGTTAATATGATTTAGATACCATACCAAATCCTGTTAGTTTTTATCAGTTTTTCAGACATGCTCAAAGTAAATTCTTGCAGAGATTTTTCATCTATATGTGAATCTGGTTTAATTATTTAGACACTTTTAAAATCTGCTATGTCTTTTTGAGCCCACAAAAACCTTGCAGTGTATATATTTGCTGAGACAGCTTCATTTTGTATTGCAACTTTGTGTATGATCTAGACTTTCTTTGCTTAGCATTGTTACCCTCACTTACCTGTACTTCTCAACACCCTACAAGCACTAAAGCTTAAACAAGCACTTAAATAATCACTTGTGTACATGATGTATTTCTGACAACATAGACAACTTTTTTTAAAAGTAGACCTGTGTGAGGATATCAGACTTAGAAACAGTATCCTCTTTTAACGAGAAAAAAGCTTCCAAACCAAATACAGGATAAATATGGTTTAATACAAATTACTGTGCATTTTGTTAGATACTATCAGTTCCGTTATTGGCAGCATTTCCAGTTTAAGACTGAATTGCATGCAAAACCTCAGTTGGTTTGAACAGCTGTCGGTTCTATTCTTCTCTACAGCATGATCTCTGTGGGAAGTTTTCCAATCAGTATGTACTATGGTGATCATAGATTTAGAAGTGGTGAACACACCAGCCATAACTCAAATCCACATTTCAAGCACTTGCCAGTTGGATTGGTATATAACACTGGGCATGAGAGTAGTGTCTGTTCTGTCAACTCCTTGCCCCCTCTCCTCTGCACGTATGACTGATTAGATTGACAGCCCTGCATGTTGGAAGTGTCCACAAAGAAGTTATTGCAAGATAATAACAGTGAGCTTCCCAGGCTTCTATGATTTGTTAATTTCCCATTAGAAATAACTTGACAGCCTAAAAGATGCAATTGAAAATTTATACAAAGTCACAATTGATATAAGCTCATTTGTATTGAAATGAGTCTTTTTGATCAATTTCATATACAATAATTGTCATAACTATATGATATATGATTTAAAAATAGTGCATGTATAATAAGTCTGGTGTTAGGTAGACTGCTGGGGCTGGCCAGGGAAGGTTTGATGAAATATTACAATATGTTTGAGTTAAACCAAGGTATGGGAATTGTACATATTTTAATTACATGTGTAACTGTGTCAAATACAGTATTTGAGGAGTTAACAAAACAGCATTTACGTGTTCGAAGATTGAAAGAACATACTGCTAACTTTTCTTTGTTTGTTTTTAATATCTAAGATGTGTACAATCGCTGATTAATAAATATTTGTTTGTTTGTTTTTGTTACTTGGTGTTTTTGTAACTTTGATACCCTGTCATAATGCATATTGCTAATGACCTGACGAGAGATGATAGTTGATTTTTAATAAAAACTCTGTTCTGTTGTTTCTTAGTCACTATATAGGATCACTTAAAATATGACGTGAATGCGAGTATTAAAGTTACAGTTTAGTTTTAAGACTCATATTTGATATAATTGAAGCCTAGCAAGTTTTCATGTTGTAATTTCAATTTTGAAACCAATCAGAATTAATAATAAAATGTAAAACTTGCAGAATTTGCTTATAAACTCAAGTGTCACTGGCCTATTCAACTGTTAACATTCTATTCTCATTTGTATACTGTATATACATATTAGTCTCTTGTCATCCTTGCAGTGCCCATAAACTGCTTCTATTTGAATGTTTCCATGGCTACCAAAGTAAATTAGCCAATTACAGTCATTGTAATATACTCCCTTTTAAGTGTCTCCAAGCCGAAAGGGAGGTAATTAAACTTCCAAGCAAGAAAACAGGATGATGTAAGGGACGCCTCCAGGTTGAAATGCAAAATAAGCGTCTAACCAAAAATTCATTTAGTACCACTCCATCCCTTAAACAACGACCGACATAATACAGATACCATATTAATTGAAACGCATGTTCTCAGCCTTGCCTTTTAAGGTTGTCCAATGTCAAGAAATCCCATGTCTCCTCTTAGTAAAGCAATACAGTAAGACGATTATTATTATTATTATTATTTTTATTATTATTATTATTATTATTATTATGTATTATTATTATTAAAACACCAAAAATGCAGTATGGACTTTTCTCTAAAGTGGTTTTTGCAAAAAAAAGGACAAGAAAACAAATAATGAAGTGTTTAGGTGTCTGTGATTGTCAAGTTAATGTTTAGGAAACCTGACCCATTCTAATTGATTTTTGGGTATGTTGACTCAATTTATCCCTGCATAATGTTTTGATACTGCACAAAATTTTACTGGTTTTGCCATTTTAAACTTGTGAAAAAGCATATAGATTATTATTTTTTTTTATTTCTTTACCCCACATAAACCTGTTTAACAGGAGGTTGGTTGGAAATTTAAACAAACATTTTCATTTAGAATTGTAGTGTGATACACATTTTTAATATCACTGTTTGCACATATTTTCACATTTTTTAAAAATGTTGGTCAAACCAAAAAATTTCCATCATATCAACAAGTGATTTGATGGACAACGACACCTGTCCCTCCTGCCAGTTCTTTTGTCAATTCAACGCTTGTCTTCTTTCTATTCCTTAATGATATTATCTTCAAGTATTGCTCATCCTTGTTAGACAGCTTTCTGGGTCTTCCAGTTGTTGATGTTCATAATGCATCGGAGTAGAAAAATGGAACATGTCTAAGACTTTTGCACAGCAGTGTACAATCAGCATGTTTGAGCCCTTCTCAGGCTTAGTCGGCTCAGTTCCTTAAATGAATTGTTATGACAAATGCCGATTCAGTAAGAGGATACTGCACAGGTCATTCAACGGTCATCTTTTCTTGTTTTTTACTTGTGTGGTTTGATTTGAGAATGATGCTGGAATTATTATTGTCTGCGTTGTAAAACACAGACCTTGTTTTTTTTATTTTTTTTATTTTTTATAAAACGCTGCTTAAAGTTTTTGAAACTCTTATCTTCATGCTGTATTGTGCACTGATTGCAAGTGTTAAACATGTTTGAATTTATTTTACATATAGTTCTAAATACAATGTTTCAACTGATTTGAATGCTTTATAGAAATATAATTCCATTAGTGATCTGCTGGTGTTGCAATGGAAAAATGCATTATTTGTGTGTGAGATGGTTCAGATTTTAGGGAGTTGAATATGTAAAAAAATCTAATAAAAAAAGCATAACTAAAAAGCTTAATTACTAAACAAAAAAACAAGAGTTTATTTTTTGTGACTGCTTTATTACTATACTAGACTAACCTGTGGATCACCTCTTTAAAAGTTACAGTTAAGTCATACCTAAGAAAAAGGAACATCCTTTTTTTCATCTCCATTTCTAGGGGTAACATTATTTGGTGTTTAACTACAATTAGAATTGGTTGCTACTTCAAATTACAGTTATTTCTCATAGACTGATTAGCACCAATCTTGGTTGCCCAAGATGGGGAAATTGGAAAATACAATGACTTCAGAGAGACCTTAATAAGAGCCAGTGTCACCATAGCCAAGTCCACACACCTGTGCACGGAGGTTAGGAATGTAACTGCCAAAAACAGCAGTGTAGAAGAGAAGTGTGCAAATTAAAATTTGAGCCAGTCTCTATGTTTCGTGTCTGCAGCTGGGTACTGGTGTTCTGTTAAACATGTGTCTATGTATCTCCTGCTAACAGTTTCTCCTTAGTTTTCTAGTACACAGGTGGAGGATTTGATATGGCATTCTGTTCTTACTATGCTCCCACAGACTGAACTGCATGCAAAACCTTAGTTGGTTTGAACAGCTGTCGGTTCCATTCTTCTCTACAGCATGATCTCTATGGGAAGTTTTCCAACCACTATGTACTATGATGATCGTAGATTTAGAAGTGGGGAACACACCAGACATAACTCAAACCCACTTTCCCATTTGGAATGACTTGAAATTGAATATTAAAGATGCTCATACATACAAAGTCATAATTGACATATCATAATACTGCTATCATTTAAATTAGTAAAATAGGATCCTCCTGGCATTTACATATTTGTTACAGTTTGAAATAGACTAAAGAGACTTGTGTACTGCACAAAGTGCACAAAGAGGCCTATTTAGTCATCTAAACAGTGGCAGTGTTTAGATCTGCCACAGCTGAGGTCAGTGGGATTATATTATACTTGTCAGCTGCACTATACTGATTAAATTATTCTCTTAAGCGAGACCAGTTTTGCTATGTATTTAAAAAGAAAAAAAAAAGCCTCTTAATCGGCACTCCTATGGCATTGATGAGAAAATATTCAAAGTTCCAGCGTATGTCACTGACTTTCTTGGGGGACGAGTCTCTCTATAAACCAGACATACAATCAAAATCACTTACAAAGCACTTGCCTTTAAAAAAGTGTAGAGTGGGTCTTCCTAAGCCCCGTTCACTTCAATCTTTCCAAATACCTGAAACTTTGGGATAAATCCTCCTCCAGGTCTCACATACTTAAGGATGTTTAATGTCTCATAGTTTTCCTCTTAAGTTTGAAATAATACACTTTAGTAAAAGGAATAATGTGTCTTGTTATAGAAATGCTACCAACAGTTCCTAACCTTTTATTCCTAACATTTTACTTCATGACTAGCAACTATAGCTTACATATTTGTTTATTTGTCACCTGTTTTTTTATTTTATTTTGGCTGTGCCAAAATGAGCCATGCTACACTATAACTACCTGTTTTCTTGTAGTTCAAATGACCTGCAGAATAACTCCTCATAATGCCTTTTCATAAAAGATGATCTAGAAGTCAATTAATTTCACCACAGCAGTTAAATTGGTAAATAGGGTCTGTTTTACATTTGTATTTTTATTTTTCTAATGGCCTGTTAGATTAAAATGACATGAAGAGTCTGCAGATGGTATTGAAAAACACAGCCCTTACCAGGTTTTAGCTAACTTTTCCATTAGTGCGTTCAGTTCATAGTACTGCAGTTGAGGGGGAAGTAATGGACACACGTTAAAATAAAGATATTGAGAATTTTATTGTACATCACTTCAAACACACAGACATTATAAGCAGGCAAGGTATAAGCAGGCAACGGTTTTGACAACTGTCTAAAAGAAATTAGCCTGTGCACATGTTTTACTGGACAGTGCAGAGGAAAAAAAAAAATTGTCTGCAATACAAGAAAACCTGATAGAAAAAGCAATGTGGTGTTTTATTAGTTTTATACCACTCAAGTCATTTTCATATCCTTTCACTTGACACAGCACATCTCAGAAAGCCATTTGGTCATTACTCATTATTTGTAAGATAGTATTTAAATAAAATAATAATAATAAAAAAAAAAAAAAAACATGGAACAATGTAGTTTTACAGACACGTTTTTGACAGGCTTTTTAGTACGTTGTATGGTTTACAGTGTTTAAATACAGCACATTGCTTTATGGTTTACAATACCTATAAGGTTATTTTATAACTGATAGAGTAAATGATTGTGAATGCTAACATGTCAAGACTATCAAAACTCTCACGTAAAATATGCTGTGAATGTAATGCAAATTAATTAGTTACACTAAACAGACAGCAAAAAAAAAAACCTAAACTAATTACTTCAACAGCAATAATAGAGCTTAAAAATCACAATGTGAAGAAAGCCTCCCACATTTTATTTACTGATATGACAGAGTTTCCTAACTGTATTCCACAAACCTCAGGTACAGGCAAAGCATTTCTGTATTGTGCTGCACGTGGTTATACATAGGGAGTGAGCATACGTGGAATCATTATTACATGGAGCTATATAGTCTTTTTGTATCATTTTTTAGTCTGTATCTGTTCTTCTCCCAGGACTGTAGTGGAGTACTGTACAAAGCTTCAATCTAAAGGTGAACCACGGCCACAATATGACAGAGACCACTTTAGGTTTGCTCTGGAAGAGAGGTCTGGAGATAGATGTGGAGCTTCCTCTACACCGAGCACTGGTTTTGCTGCAGAATGTTGTGGGATTTGCTCCCGTCATAAACCTCCAGATCTAACCAGAACTCTCTAGGTAATTTCTGCTTTGTATCTTTAATACATTTAAGTTACAATGCCCTGTAACCATTGTATGGCTAATTACGTTAGTTTGTTTAATAATTAATTTAAACACTTAATTAACTTGTATAATTAATACAGTTCAAATTAACGTGCGTTAATCAACTTGAATGAGTACTATATGACCATTACCATATTAGATCACCGACTAAACACAGACAATCTATTAGTTATCTGTTAAATAATCTGAATATTCATTCACGTTAATTAAGACCTCATCAATGTTATTTTATTTAATGACGTGTATAAGATCGAGGAATAACAATGAACACACAAAACACCCTCAACGATAACAAAGTAGGATAAAATATTGTAGCGGTTTATTAGATTATAATAATAAGGGTACAGAAAGGAAAATCATCACGAGGTAACAGTTCACATACATATCAATGCAGCATAAGTCAACACCTATTCTTTGAATGTATATGCTTCTCTAGATGTCGTTTTTCAATAATGCAATTAAACTACAGTACAAGTAGAATCCTATTGCTTTCCTAACATTCAGTATAGGTTCAACATCTCATTCTAACACAGTACACCAATCTGCGCGGATCTGCCAGCAGGTGATGACGTCACTCTGCAGACAGTTCCCTCAGCTCAATTTACACAGACAGTGGCAGACACAGTCTCGTTATGCTGTGGTTACGACTGGGAACAGAAGCTTGTATCCGAGCCGGGAATGGTTCGTTTCGACGCATAGATAAACTGACTCGCAGACGTCTCGTTTCCTATTAGCAGGAGTCCTGAACACGGAGCTTTTTTTTGACGTTCGTTTATTGCAGGGTACAGAATCTTCTTGCAGTCAAGAGGTATAAGCTAGCCTTAATGCTATCTTCTCTTATGAGCCATATGAGACTCAGAAACCAATTCAGAACCAATTCAAAGTTCTTGCTGCAAGTTGCCAGTTCTTATAGGATTTTCGCACAAAGACATATACACCTACAACAGTCTTCCGTTGTTTTTGGACTATGATTGACTCACTCTGCATGGGATGACTTCAACCACTGACTCATTGTGTGACCCTGAGCAAGTCACTTAACCTCCTTGTGCTCCGTCTTTCGGGTGAGACGTAATTGTAAGTGACCCTGCAGCTGATGCATAGTTCACACACCCTAGTCTCTGTAAGTAGATAAAGGCGTCTGCTAAATAAACAAATAATAATTATCTAATTTATGACTTCTTTCGGTTGTCTCCAACATTTGCTTCCTCAATAAATCCTTATCTCGGGCCCCAATTTAATTATTATCTTGTAGAGACCCTCGGTGTTAGGTTCCCCGATTCTCGGCTCATTAACCCCCCTCCTCCTTTGTGTAGGATGTTTCAGGAATTTCTCCAGCCAAAAGTCCACACGCTGTGCTGCATCCTGCTTGTTCAAGAATGAATCCAATAGATTAGTTCAGATATGTCCTTATATCAAAAATAGTTATTAGTTCCAGGCAATTGTGCCTACACCATCTGAGACAGAACAACAGTTTAAAGAGATATTTGTTTATGTTCCCTGCAAGAAAATGAGAGTGGCATGAGCAGCGGCACAGAACAGCTGGATGAAAGTTTGTAATTGCTAATCAATAAAGAAAGAACTGTATCCTTCAATAGAAATCTGATACACTTCTAATAAAATTGAGTGCAACCAAACTGAATTTGCATAATTACATTTTTAGCACATACGCCAGCCTTGACTGGAAGAAGGTAATTATGGAAGTTCAAAATGAAGCTTTGTGGGGTTTGAAGCTTGTTATGGTGTTCAATAATTTGACATTGTAGTTTCGGAAGAAGTTAGGATTTAAGATGTTTTTCCTTTCTAATTACCTGTTGTTATATATACATTTATACAGTTGGGTTTTTACGGGAGCAATCTAGGTAAAGTACCTTGCTCAAGGGTATAGCAACAATGTCCCCCACCTGGAATTGAACCAACGACCCTCTGGTCAAGAGTCCAGAGCCCTAACCACTACTCCACACTGCTGTCAAATTGACAATAAAGTCATTGGGAGGCAAACTATCTGCAGGTCGTTCTTGTAAATAATACTTTAAAGCTGTCAAACCACCATTGTGATCAATGTTAGTATAAAGAGATTCAACATCCAAAGTAACCAAAAAATAAGGTCATCTTGTATGAAGGTAAGGAGGGCACAAATGGCTGAATAAAAAAATCAACAAACTGCGAAGCTGGTTCAGCAATGGATCCATTGCCCGATATAATAGGTCTTCCAGGTGGATTTTGGAGATCTTTATGTACTTTAGGGAGCACATAAAAAGATGGAAGTCTGGGATGTTCACACCATAAGAAACCATATTCTTTCTCAGTGATCCATCTTGCATTTTTAGCATTTATCAACATTTCTTTAATTCCATTTTACATATTATCCAAAGGCTTTACGGAGAGTGTTTGATAGTATTCTGAATTGTCATACATTTCTTTATCCCATTGTGACAGAGATTGAATGATTCTTGGTGCTAGATCTCCCTCCCGACCTGTGAGGGTGCTGTGTAAAGGGAACAGAGGACCTTGGACTAAATGGCATGACAATTTATTCCTTGGGTTAGGTGGAAGTCGGCGATCTAGAAAAGGGGCGGAGCTACGGTACCCAAACTCAATGACCCGCGGATTGGAGGAGTGGATGCGCTCGTTAACCTAGGGGTCATGGGGAGGGTATATAGGGGTCGTAGTGTAAGCAATCTGGTCCTTGGTAAATGGTTAAATACAAACCTACAAGGAGCTGTGTTATTTGCTGAGAACCGTGAGTTTTTGTCTTGTGTGTTAGTGTTTGTTGTAACTGTCTGTTTGTCTTAAACTAGACTACCAATAACATGATCCGGAGCTGTAGCGCAAGCCAGCATCAACCTGGACATCACTTTCACCCCTGCATTCACGGAGAACTGTATTACACCACTAGCACCTATTCACTGTCACTAAAAACTGTGTTTGTGTTTTGTGTTTAGTGTTGGTGTACGTAAAACTGGACTTTTGGTTACGGGTCCAACCCGGGGATTACAATTACCGAGTGATACACGCTGCTCACTCACTTCTCAAGAATGCTTGCTTTCAGCTTCTCATCAGGAGCTGTCTTCAAACTGTTTTTCTAAAATACAAAGTAGTCTTTAGCGCCATCAGAGTTTTTATCAAAGCTACTTGGTCTTCGATTACTTACATTAAAATAAAAAAAATGAATCAGCATATTAAAAATTGATAATTGTTGGTATTTTTACTACTTAGAACTACCAATTGCCTTTTCACAATAATATTTATTTGCAAAAATGTATTTTACATATTGTTAGATGTACTAATCCCCCCATTGTAGTTAATGGAACACCGTCTGACCTTTTATTATTTTTCAAGTTTTGTTTGCTGTTTTTCGGAATGCCTCTGATTTTTAAATTCCTTTCTTTTGCAGGTTATCAAGTGAAGTACAGGAATTGAAGATTCATTCGTTTCAAAAGACGAAAGTTATATATATTTGTGCTGGCACATGAGTAGAAAATATTTTGACTTGTTAAAAATGCACTCTCATTAGTAAATATAGTACAAATGTACAGACAAGTTAATCCAGCATAGACTGTACACGTTGTTTAATTGTATCTTACATTACCAGCATTATTTATCGTTAAATTATCTGTTTAGATAGCGCATGACACATGTTCAACAGTCCTAACCCACTGCAGTGGCGTATTTCCTTTGAACACTGATACACTGCCCTGGATGATAATGACAAAATGGACATTGACTTTGTGCATGAAACCCAATGTGGCTGTTAATGAGCATTATACTCTTGCATGGCGCTGTGCAGAACTGCAGGGATGTGGTCTTCAGGGTTAATCATTTTAACCTTACAATGTAAACAGTTCATTATTCTAAATAAAACAGCATGTAAACGCTTTTTTTTTTTAACCTCAGATTAACTACAAATTACAGGAGAAGGATGGACTGGTGAATACTTGGTTATTTGGCATTAATTTATTTTTTCTTCATTTTTAAAAATTGATATTTTTTTGGTTTGAGTTTGTGAGTTGTGGTTTAACCAATAAAAACAAAACATTACATTGAAGGTATCTAAAAAAGCACTGAACAATGCATCATTAAAGTATCTTAAGGCTTAATCGTTCAATATTATTCTGTAGTTCTACTGTACATGTATACAGATTACTCTGGGAACTCTACGGTAATTTAAACAAAGGTGACATATTTGTACACCATTAGATTATTTTAATACCTTGGCAAGTCTCAGTGTAACCAATGTACCTTAGGTGGGAGGCTTTGGTTCAACTACACATCTCCCTCAATTATCAAGCTGGACATCTTCTTGAATGTCCCATTTGGATATGGAGAGAGCACTTCTGGCATCTGTTATACTGCATATGGAGAACATTTCCAGCAGAAGCTGTACCCGGTTGTCCTCCTCATTGGAAACTTCCTTGAAAACAAAAGATACAAAATGCAATGCTTGTAGTTGATTTTGTTTTAATCCTCTCATTTACCAGACTACCATTTATTAAGCTTCTAGTATCATCAATTTGCATATATAGTTAAACTAATACTCTCTATTACCTTTGCTGTAGCTCCCTCTGGCTGTGCTGAAGTGTAGTGCTTTTCATTTCTAAAGACAAATCTGTATTGGAATCACATTTGTTAGTTGATGAAACTTCAGCACGTGTCTTTGGAGTGACATGTTCTGTCCCAAATAATAATAAAATAAAATAAAATAAAATAAATGTAGTTTTAAAGAATGGATAGCTGATATTTTCCACCACAAATCTTCCATAAAATCATCCCCAAAAAACAAATAAATCCCAATGTGTTAAGCTCTTGTTCACATTGAAACATTTACTTCAGTTTTTGTAGCTATATGCAAGTCTTAGCATATTGACAGTGTTTTGGTATATTGTTACTAATGAATTGAGAGGAGTGTACATTTCTCAAGTATGTAGCCAGAGAAGATGCATTTCATAAAGATCCTCATACTCTTGTGTTTTACAGACTAAATATAAACTGGATTCTTAGAATGCTTATCTTTAACACGCTTTACTTGTTATGTCAGCGTGACGTTTTCTGTAATGCCTTATTAACTGTTTCTAGAGCAGCTTTGCAACACAGATTATGTTATTATTGCAGCCGTGCACTAGATGGTGCTTCTCTAAAGACACTGGCTGATCTAGCCTGGCTATGTGTGTCTATGGCAGGTAAATAGAGCAGAAGAGCACCTTGGGACCATACCGCATAAAGTGTTAAAAGGTTATGAAACACCATAATACAGCATTTTAGTAATTGCAATTAGAACCACCGAATGAAAGGCAAAGGGGCAGCCTAATTTGAAGCTGTTTTAAGCTACTTAGGATGGCAACATTTCTTTGTCATGCAGGGCAATATAGAAGCAGAAAAATGTCTGCTCACATTCTCGAAGAGGGTTTAAAACTAGGATTACTAAGTGATTTATTTTTATTAAATTACCAAAATGGACTTGTAACTACTCTGCCCACTGTTTGATGGTTTAATTACAGCTTACCTCATTAACTGGAAAAACAATTTTAATAGCTATACACTGTATCTTGTGCTAAACAAAACAGATTGCAGTGCCAGGGCCTTTTAAATGACTACATTTTGGTGCGACTGAGCTTTATGTGGTAAGAAAGAAAACATTTTTTTATGGCTTGGTATTTTGTAGAAACTTAACCCTAATGTTCCTTATCTCTGTTCCGGGCTTTAGTTAGTGCCACTGTTAGATTAAACTTTATCTCACATACTTTGACACTAGAAACAGAATATAAGTAATTAAATAAATACACAATAGTAGCATTATTATATCCTGGATTTAATAATATAAAGAACAAAATACATATATGAATCAGGCCATATTCCTGCATACAAATGCAGTTCTGACACTTAAATATTATTGAACAAAAACAGGTATTATTAATGTGAAGGTTTACAAGTCGCCACTGTATATTTGCAACTCAAAATACAAGAGAAGGAATATTGTACATAAAAAATGATTGTATTCACTGACTAACCATACAATCATGTAAAAATCCAATATGCATTTGAACAAATATTGCTTAGCTGTATGAGCTATTCCAGCTTAACTAGACCTTTTGTACCTGTATCTTACAATTAAGGCTCTCTGGAAAACCAGTAATGCTTGTTCCCTAGCTGTCAGTTCCAACAAATCCAGGGACATGAACCTTCAGCATTTCTACAAACATCTCAACATCAAAGTTTTCCTCCACACAGACCTGAGATCCAAGGTTCTCCAAAACACTAGTGAATGAGGAGCTTTATGTGCAAAGCATTGCATAATGAGAAAGGAACATCAGCTAATTAAAGTCTTACCCAATATCAGCATCAGGATGTGGGGTTGGATGAACTCATAGAGTGCCACTTGGATTATTTTGTTTAGTTCCATTGTATGTTCTTGGACAACAGAAGTAAAATGCATAAACTGACATATCAGATGTTGTAACATTGGAGTGGGTGGGGATTTAGAATAGGAGCAGACAGTTAGGTCCATTTACAGAGGAAAGGCAGCCATTGGGGCACACTTTGGATTAACTGCCATTAAAGCAGATTCTTTATTTAACAATCTTAAAGCAATGTAAGAAATAAATGGCAGTCAATTGGACCAACCCAATGTGTGAAGCACCCCAGCAATGTCAATCTATGTCTGGCCTACTTAACTGGATTCTGATGTTCCTTTGTTCACTGGATGGAATTTTGCATTATTCCAATTTTTCTGAAACTGTGAGCCAATACCTTGTGGCAATTTACTAACTGAACTCAACAGTATAAGTGTAAAATGAATCACCAATATTTTTTGAGATTGTATTAAATTTGGGTACCTGTGTTTTAAATTAAGGATTTATTCCTAGCATTTCTTACTAAAGCATACTAATCTAGGTCTTTAAAGGATTACATCAGGCAGTGGAATAAAGTACAATGAAATCGTTCTTTCGATTTTTAGCCTTAAAAATGTCTTTCTGGCCTATTCAATTAACTTCTGATGCACCTTTGTTCACTTTATGGAGTTCTGCATTAATCCTATCTTTCAGAAAACTTGAGCTGCTACTGCCTGTCAGATTGTTTATTTAAATTGCCTTTTATATGAGACTGGGTGGCACAACTTTACAAAACACAGTCCTTGTCTTTCACCACATCATTCCACATTTCAATATGTGACAAGTCTGGTGGCCTCAGTTCACATTCCCCTGGGGACTGTTCTGTTTTCCATTACAGAATAGAACAAAACAACTCTTTGTTAAAAAGGGAGGCTTTTTTTTTTTAACCAAAGTAAATGGAACTTTCAACATTATAAGGTTAGGGTATTTTAATAAAGCAGATGACAACTTTAAACTTGGCCATGATAAAATGGTTCACCGTTTTAAGATTCCAGACATCCAACAGCTGCCCCAATAATAAAAAAATAAAAATAATGTTTGTTCCAGAACATCTTGAAGTGCATGCATAAAGGCCTCCATGTAAATGGTTTGTCGAAGTTCATTCATTTGAGATATCAAATTACAGCTGTCAGTCATTTAGGAATACTGTACTAATAATAGCCTAATTAGCAGGGTATCAACATGCATTAAACCACTTCTGGTGGCAAATACAGTATATTACGTTGTAAATGTCTGATGATCATTATCCTCTCAATTGCCTTTAAGCTCTGCCTAACTGGAAATAACCCAACACACACTATTCTTTTTACATTTGACCTATACAATCAAATTATTTATATTGTTAATTTCAAAGGAAAGCTTTCTACTGAATGTATCTAATGATACTTTGGCATAGGTGGAGAATAAGGGGCCAAGCAACGTAGCTTGTGGAGAATAGGAGGCCAATGCAACGTTCTGTCTGTGTCGGTTGGTAATGGAACGTTCTGCCTGTGTCAGTTACTGCTTCCAAAAAACAATTAAATTAAAAAACGTCAGCAGATATGGCGACAGCACAGTGGTGTAGCTAGGGCGGTGGTTTTAGGGTTTGAACCCCCCCCAATGAATTATTGAACTACGTAGGACATTAAAATATCAGCCATGTGCAAAAATCTCAATCCATCACCACAAACTACAATAAAGCAAATCTTTTACACAATTCAACCAAAATACATTATTACAAATGTTAGTTAAACTGTATCACCATAAACATACAAATAACATCAAACAGCAACAACGGCGGTAACCTTTACAAAAACGTAAACGTAAACAAAAACGTAAAATAAGTGATACAAAAATACTTTCTATGCACTAGCTGGACTGTTTACATCGCAACAGCAGCCCATCGTCTCCCGGCCCGTGTTTAAAACGTATGATGTCAGTTCCCAAATACATTCCCACAGACAACCAACATGAGAAGAGAAGTGAATTGGTGGCTCCTCATGTCTAAAATAAGTAACCTACTTGTTAAATATCCACTGTACTACTGTACAGTATTTCCTTGTATTTTCTCCAATACAATCCCCCCAATAAATACAGCCCCATTGTATAGTTACTAGCTGGACCATCATATATATAACTTCAATTTAAAAATGGGATACATCATTTGGTACATTTCTGGCTACCATAGCTTTGCAGTTCACAAACAGGAAACAACAAGAAACAGATTCCACGGTTTTAAACAGACTTCTTAAAACTCATGAATATAAAATTATTATTATATCATTTCTAAAACCACGTAACCAGGCGATATGTCTTTGCATTGAATTACCCGACAAGGACACAGGACTGGAAATTGACTGTCTATTTTAAACTCTTGGCAACACTGCCTTATAAATTCTTCTCATTCAAATATTTATAACGGGCTGGATCGTCATACAGATAAGATAGATCCAGTATCATTTACGTGCTGTGTTTTGTGACATAATCTAATATGGAAAAAACACCACTGATAAGACTAGATTAGACTTTAGACTTAAATGTCATTGATTTGAGATTTGATTCTTGGATCATTTGCTCATTATGTATTATCTTACAGTTAGTGTTTTTTGATGTGCAAAGCCAAGGGCAGTCTAATTATATCAGTCACGGCTTTTCTTAATTGGAACTCTCTATTGATTAAGTGTTTATTTTATACTGCCTAATCTTGCATACGTATTACCCTGTTTCGACAGCCCCTTAATAGGTTCTAATTAACATGCAGCCAAGGTGAAGTAAAATACTGGTTCTAAATACAAAAAAACAAAACAAATTAGGCGTTTGCCTTTATATCTAACAGTACTTGCAATTCCTTGTCATAACAGATAGTGATCTTCCTGCTGTCCTACCTGGCTTGCTCTTGTATTATATAGACTGACTGTGCAGCTTTTACTCTCTTTAGATCTTATACAGATGTAACAGAATTTCCAGAAGCCATGTGCTAAAGATTACAATGGAATTTCTAGAAGTCACATTTTGCTGGCATATGCTAAAGAGTACCTTACAATGTGTCCAAATAATGTGTAGTTTCTGCAACCTTCCAATATCAATACATAGATCAAGTACTAGGTCTATTACTTAAGAATTCTGTAATTTTCTAATTCTAAATAAGATCAATACCAATTAAGTAATACATTATATCTAGAATGTACTATTACCAATACATTAATTAACACATTATAGATTATATGCATTACTATATATTAATGAACCTAATGTACCTTAAATCCAGATTTCATATGAGTTGACTGTAAACCTTGATTCCTTGAATCTAGCATGAATAATGAATATTCTAACAGTCAAACCTAAATGACACAAGCAACAATTTAAACATGTATAGACCACCTTTGCTTCTTTGCTAGCTGTCCAATTCAAGTGGCTTAGTCTTCAATAAGGGTTTATCAGTCACGGTCCAATTAGCAAATGATCTGCTACAGCAGAATTAGAAGTGTGATTTTTTTTTAACAGATGCCACTTTCTTTAGAACAAACAGTGGCTTATCAATTAGGTTGGCTAGACAAGTGAAAAGAGTAAAAGTTGGTATTCAGCAACTGCATACTCAGATCTCATTGACCTAGGCATCTGACGTGCACAAGCAGTTTTCACAACTTTCCATCTAGTCAACTTCATTGACAAAGTACTCAATACTGCTCAGGCTTGTCAGGCAGAATACTGGTTTTAGTGGGTCAGGAGGAAAAAATCTTTACAGAGCTGTTATGTGATATTCTTACTTGTCTGCTTTGTATCCCTGGCAATAGGCTGTGCCAAATGACTGTATAATATCCCAGGCTGAAGAAAGACAAAAACCTCCTATAAAAACTTGTGTTTAACACACAATATTTCTGTTAAAGCCCCTCAGAAGACTAAAAGCAATCCATACATTCAAACGGTACTGGATCTCAATGCATCTCAGAGCTTATAAAGATTTCCACTGGCCCTATAATCTTATTGTTTAAGTCTTTAGTTCTCTCTTTCCATGAATGGAAATGAATGACAAGTAAGATTTATTTGTTAGCTAAAAACACTAAAAGTTGCAGTCTATCCCTCTTTCTGGGCACTTTTTATTTGCCCTGTAGAGGGATTCCATCTTTGTGACAACATTAAAAAAGGACAAATCTGGCATTTTAACAGAGACTCTCACAATGGAGTCTAGCCAAGTAGCTTTATTGACAAAGATGGAGACTGCAACTTTCAGAAGCAGAGACCCAAAAGCACATTGCTGTTGTGGGCTACATGGCTACACTTTGATATATGGTCTAGTGATTTTTAATGACCCTGGAGTCACACAAGTTATAAAGAGGGGTCAGTAAACAAGAGCAGCAGGTTCCTAACCTCACGCAGACACCTTATTGTGGTAACCAGTGGTTCCCCGATGGCAAGTATCCGAGGTTTGGGTCCTGCAAGAGGGAGGGTGGGAAACAAAGGGCTTTGGCAGCACACTGCTTGCTAAGTGAGGCAGGGCTTCATAAGAGGAAAATAAAACAATGCAAAATCCTCATAGGGAGAATTCTCAAACTGATTAGTGGAGCCAGCGCCCTGCATGGGACTCTAATCCTTTTCCTTAGACACTGAATTACAACTCTGCTGGCATCCAGGTGGAAATCAACGGGTAGGCAAGTGGGACAAAAGATAAGAGACAGACACAGACATCCTGTAAAAGAATCATATGATCAGTACACTTTGAAAATATCAGTTTAGAATGTGTTTCCTGTAAAATGTGAAGAATAAATTAATACATTTCTGTTGTGCTATACTAGACCATAGCTTAAAGATGCAATTTATAACCTCTTATTGCTGTAAGCTTTATTTAACGTACAGAGTGATGTTGTGGCAAGCAGTTTTCAAAATGGGGGGAGCTTTTTGTCCATACAGCAAATGCAGAAGTTAAACAATGAGACGATTTAGTTTTATGTTTAAGATGTGATGCTGTGAAAATGTCATCGTTTTATTGAAAATAAAATAAAATAAATAAATCTAGAACACTATTCACACATTTCAATGTACAGTTTCCCCTTCCGTTCATAAATCAATCCCTCTTCACAGACATAATATGCCATTGTAAATCATCAATTGGGGGGAAATATTATCAATATTGATATCGTTGTTTACCGGTGTGTTTGGTTTACTTGGTTCTAAGTTTTTTTTTTTTAATTTAAATGTTGTTGTTTTTTTGCCATGGCATAAGATGGCATAACTTGATAAGAAATCCAAAGCACTACAGATACATAATTTGCTCAGTAACGGTAGCACATGCTTCGGGAATGTAACATAATATTTATTTTAAAGTGCAGTAACGTCTCCTTTTTCAAAGAACAACTGCAAAATGTGGCTACTTTTTGCTCTAAAATCTAAATTTGAAATATTTCATTTGTGATCGATGTTTTTAGTAAAATGCATATTATAAATCAGTGAGGTATATTACTAAAGTGCTCCCTCATTATTATAAAGCCATGTTTCCCAGTCTTCCATTTTGCCATTCCACTAGCACTTTCATTTTTCTTTATAAGTTGGAACACAAATAGCACACAACTATGGATCCAGACTACAGCATTTCCAATACTTATATTCACAAAGTGAGCTAGCACTGTAGCTCCTGTATGGTAATAATCAGTACCATTTTACAGTAACACACACATAGTGATCTGTGAACTCTTCTTACTTTGGCATATTTATTGAGAAAACAGAAACCAATTTTGAGCAGCAAATAAACAAAACGTTTTAGACATCTTTTGTTTTATATATGTATACATTTTATATTTCAGGTAGCTGCTGTATTCTGACTTGCATGGTCTTAGTTTTAGATGATAATCAGAAGCTACCAATGTGCAGAAAATTGGTTCCCGTGTTCAACATCACTGTGGTCACAGAGCATTATTATAACCTTGTATACTGGGAGAACACAGGTAGGCCTGGCATTTGTCATGCTTTGTGTTGTGTTAGGCTATTAAAGGCAAAAACAAGCACAATATCATAAGGTATTTATTAACATGTTTGGCCCCCTATATACCATAGGAATAAAATCATGGTCTCTCCCAGATCGATAAGCAGGAGAGGGAAACTGGTTTCCAATATCAATCTAACATAAAGGTGAACAGAAACTACATGCCAAGAAAAGAGACCCCAGTGACTGGTTGTTGAAAAAAAAAAACATTTGGTCTGGTTCTTTTAGTGAAGGAGATATTGTTAAGATTATTAATAATGAAAGGTAAATGACCTGCAGAAGTTGTATTTTGGAATTCACAGTAGGAAAATAACAAAATGGAGCAACATCTAGACATTTAAGAATGTAGTATGTTTGCTATAAATATGATTAACATAGAGCTGTTTTGTTTTGGAGAAATACAGTACCAAGAAAATTTCCACATAACCATATTTACCATGACCAGCAACTCCAAGTTTCTTTGTTTTCTTTCTTCAGTCAAAAGTGTGTGCACATGAATTGTTTTTCATCACAACACATACTGTTCTCTATTTACCTATATTAATTATATATTCATTCATTTCAACAAAAATATATTTCTATCATATTCAGGGCATTTGTATTAATCTCCTGAACTTCAATTTTGTGCCTAATACCTGTTGACTTGAAAAACTTCTGTTGACAACCAATTTTTTTTATTTTTTTTATTTTATTTTGATATTTATAACAAACAGATTTTGGAAAGTTGAAATGATTTTGTCCTCCTGCAGAAATAATACATTCCATGATGGACTGAGTTTTGTCATGGTATCTGACTTCATTTTATAATAATTTGTTGTAAGCACGAAAAGCAAAGGCAGCCTGTGTGAAGGGATTGCCATAAACACAATAAGAATGTGAAGTATAAATGTTGTTTTCCTGGAGTATCTTCACAGCGGTCCTGACAAATTTGACATCTTGCTAGAGTTCAGTCCCAGTACACTAACTTTGATTTATGAAACTTCAGTATAAACTTTGATCGCTTAATGTAGGCACAGAACAGAGTTTTACACAGTGACAGAACTCTAGTCTACACATTACAATTATATTGATAGATGAAACCTACAAAGTTAGTTTGGCATTGACATTTTATGTATAAATGTTGCTGTTATGTAAACAAGACAAGTAACTGAAAATAAATAGAAAAGCTATTTCTAGAAGAATAAAAATGAGTTGTACAGTGATAGAACAGGGCTGTGTGTGCTTGATGCACATAGGGGTTCACAAATCAATACAATAATTGTGTTGAAGCATCACTACATCAGACAGCTTAACAACATGCTGTGTAACATTTTACACAACTGTAGCCACATACTGTAACATTTCACACAAGGCTTGTGTGGAAGCCACATGTATTTGTGTTTTCTTTTGGTTACCCAACAATGACTGCGTTTTATTTTTAATACTAAATCATGTTTTCCCATTTAAAGCCCCATGTAGTTGCATTGTACATTCTTTAGCTAACGTGCTACATTTTTTTTGTCAGCAAACATTTTAATATACAACATTTTACCATGGTGCTGTTTTGTTATTTTTACCACAAAAAATAAATAAATAAAAATAATCCACAGAAAAACACATTTGAAGATTTTGAAAATCAGAAATGTTATAAGCTGGTTACACTACGGTGTACCAGCTGAAAGAAGTGTTTAAGGGATTTATAAATACCACAGATGTGCTTTAAAAAGGTCACATGTATTTTTTTAATTTTATTTTTGAAGGTCATATTCTGTAAGTACTACTGATCGTATTCAGAAAGCATCCCAAAATAATTTCAGGGCTGTTTCCATTGAACAAAAAGAAACCATTTTGCTGTCCCTAACCAAAAAGAAACTACTATTCAAGAGAAATTTTCAGAAATATCAATAGAAATTGTTTATCATACTAATAAAATAGATGATGGGTCTTTACATAAAATCTGACTCTTAATTAATGATAATTTGAAACTGACACCACAATTAGTCTTTCAGTATTAGAAATAGAACAATCACACACACACAAACACAAAATCAGATTTTCTGATTATTGTCATTACACAATGAGAGTCATTTATATCAACAGTTTGTGATATAACTATAAACCAAGCCCCCCACTGAATAACTGGTCAGTTTTGTAATAAGTTATTCTTCCAGGATGTTAAAGATTTCTTCCTGTTATAAAACGAATGTTGCTCAAACTTGTATCCAAACTGAACACTAGATGTCAGACTTGAGTTTCGATAGAACGTAGTTGTGAAACATTTTCTCTTGGTACCAGTTGCCAGTTAATATTAATTTTGCCTCTTAAATCTGTCCACAAAGAAAACATGAGAAACATATTCTATTAAATTGAATACATTCAAAACATAATTCAAAATAATACCGCCAGCCACTGCTGAAATCATTAATTTAATTGAGTAAAATAAGTAGTACATTAACAAATAAACTTTACAAAATGTTTTCAGTGAACATAAAATCCTCTCATTTTAAAATATGTTAGCAGAAGAACTATGGACAACACAAAGAAATATGTTTAAGTTAAGCAGTGTATTAAACTACACTTTGGTTCTTGTATACCTTCAGCTACTTGTTTTATATATATATATATATATATATATATATATATATATATATATATATATATATATATATATATATATATATACTGGACTCTCCTATATGCTCTGTCAGTAGTAAGCATGACTTCACATTTGTAACTTTGGCAGCCAGTTCAGTCCTGCTTCAAGTCTTCTTCTATGCCGTTACAAACACAGGAGATCTATTTTCCACTTCATGGCACTGTTTGCCCCCATCTGGCAGTGTGACGGAGAGCAGAAACTCAGGGTGTACCAACCAGGATCTGAATATTAAAAAGGATGGGATTCCTGCTGTGCAAACGTGATATCCAGAAAGAATTTGTAATAGTTTAAACAGGTCTTAACAACCTACATTTGTGCTTACAATTTTTGAGCACACTGAAAAGGATGACCCAAATAACCAAGATTTATCCAGATTATACAGGCTTATAAATAACATGAAATATTCACTAAAATTGCATTAGATATGGCCAATTGTGAAAAAAAGGCATGATTCTTGTTGTAAATGTAATAGAGGCTTGCCGTAGTACTAGGAGTGAGGCTGAGCTTGCTACACTAATCCTATTGGTTCCTTAACCTACAGTATATAGTCCAGGCTCACCTTCCAATACTTGTTCTGCCAGCCTTTCTCCTTCACCTCTCCACCGCCTCCTTTGCACCTGTGTCTCCCTTCTGGGGGTTGGTGGTCCTCCATCACCCGGCCTTAGTGACCTCTGACTGACGTCGGAGGTCACATCTCAAACGAGGGCGGCTCCTATCGGTCCAGAAGGCGAGATCCTGGGCCATACAATCATCCCACACTACACTTTACATCTTACAGTGCTGAGCTTTGATCTTTGAATTGCAGTATTTCACCAATTAAATGTATTAATGTTATTTCTGTTCGTTTAACCAGGTATTTATATTTATATTGATGTTTATGTATATTTACATGTAGGTGTATATGCATATATAAATATGGCTTCTATTTTAATAATTAGCTACAACATTTTGACGTCCACTTTCTTGAGTTTGCATGGTAGCAATAGCTAGGTAGACTAATGTTGCTTAAGTTTATAAATAAACTGTGTTATGCAATAACACTTGCATATATATATATATATATATATATATATATATATATATATATATATATATATATATATATATATAACTGTGTTATATATATATGCAAGTCTAAGATGATTATGTATGTGAAAAGGAGAATTGCAAGAAGAAAACCCTAAGAGAATTTTAGATTTCCCTTATCTGTCCCTCTTACACTGCAGAAGGCACTAGCTGAAGTCTCTGTTTACCTCTTATTGTTTTACCTCTGAATTAGAATAGATGAAAAATAAATGACAGCACAAAAGAAAACTAAAGGACAGATATGTGGTGAATGTGAGTGTGAATTGTCTGACACCCTGTAGGCAACCTGAACTCCTAATAGTAAAGACAGGAGTGCTTTGTTTTACTGGTTTTGTTTTTAGCTGTTCCTAACCTGCCTGCTCTATGCTACCATTTTCTTACTAATTATTCAGAAAATATTCCAGACAGGAAACATAAAGGGTAAATCATTTAAACAGTTTACATGAATGGGGAGAGGCAGTGATTGTAATACGAAATGACTTACTCTCCAGTTACCATATCCACATAAAGAAAGGTGACAAAACCAAGTATCCCTTTGATAGTTTCCCTCTCTTCCTCATGCCAGGGTTAAGACATAGATTCCCCTCAGCAGGGAGATATATGGCAGGAATAATTGATTAAATCACATTATAGACAATCTCATTTCTCCACTGAGCTAATAACCCCCTTGCTTACCCCATGTATGAATAGCTCATTTAAACTGGACCATTGATTACAGTTATTTAAGATTACATTGCTTGGGCCTCTGTGGAGTTAACCTTACAGGTAATGCATGCCATCCATGTGAATATATTAAATAAGACAAGGATTCAAACCCATGGGACATGCAGCTAAGTCTTTAAGAGACTAATCCCCCTTGCCACATGTTATGTCCAGATGATTTTAAAATGAACGATTATTTTAATAGTAATGGTTCCCCAGTGGCTTAGGCCTTTTTTGTTGCATGGAACAGATCTTTGAAACACATTTGTTTTCCACAGGTCACTATCTAAAGCAGAACAGCTTCAACCCCTCCTCAACCCTCCCTCAAAAGGTATAATTTCTATTTAAAAATTCATAATAGATTATGTAAAATGCATTTATAAGGAATGTAGAGTAAGTTATAAACTACAGTAAGAACATTTACAAATGCTTTAAAAATACTTAAAATGTCATATTTTTTTGTGTGATTGCATCAATTGATAGACTACAAGTACTTTCCTGTGCACTGCATTTGGGAATACTTTGGGTTTGATATAATACGTTACAGCACAAAATATGCTGGAATGTTACTAAATTTGTGGCTTCTAGTTAAGTTTTCTTTTCCTATATACTTCTTTTTTTAAGGCTTTCTGTTACATGAAAAAAAAATATTCTAAAATGTATCTTAGAACATTACCAGTAGTTTTGTGCAGATTGTGTAAAAAAGTACAATTAATAGGCCAATACTGTGGGGCATGCATCTAATACATAGAGCCTAATTCTTGTTGCCGCTGTAGTTTTACATTGCACTTAAAGGGTTAAACATGTTGCAGACCACATCAATCTTCTGAGGCCCTCGTCACATTAGCATTGATCTACGGGGAAAATAAAGAGCACGCTTGTGTTATTATATACAGCAGAGCAATTTCTGTTTCAGTGATTGAGTGTACACGCAGAATTTGTGAAACATGGACACTCTAACATATTTTGTCTTCCTGTCAATAACGTGGCACTTGTCCAAATTATGGATCAATAGCAGCTGATCTTTTTATGTTAAGCCGTAATGAAGTTGGCTCTTTTTTATTGGAGATGTAATTTTGCTCCTGGCGATTAAATTTGTTTTTCTTGTTTTTAACTGACTAGGAAAGAACTTAATAAATAGTATTAGGGCAAGGTGCAGATAGGGTATGTACATTCTAGGATAATCTAGCAAAAGCTATAGTAAATAGTATGCTATCTGTTTTACTGTTTGTGTACACTTGTAGAATGCAACATTGTATTTAAAGCTGGCTATACGATTAACATTCATCTTAACTTGTAGTATACTATATCGTAGAATTGTGTACTATAGTAACATGTAGCATACTCCATTTGTAATAAGATGCTACAGCAGAAATACACTGCAGCGATTTTCATACACTGTTAGATGTTTTGATTTTCATAACCTTGGTACACATATTGTAATTATGTCAGTGATGGTGTTTAGATCTGTTTAAATAAATTGAATAGACCCTGCTGTCTTAATCCAGTTGTATTTCTCCAATACATTATCTTGTTCTTCAGGGCCCTATGAACAGGGGAAGAAAGGTACACTTCCACATCAGGTTTTCAGGCACATAAGAATTTCTACCTGTTTGGCTGCATTAGCAGCTTTGTTAGTATTTTATGGAAACCAGACTTGTGGGTTTGTCTTAGCATTCAGTGACCTTAGTATTACTCTTTAGCAGGTTTGTTATCTGTTTGTCTGAATAAGAAGAGTTAGAAAATATTGTGATAAAATAAATCCTACTGTTGGGTTGCTCACTGTGAACTAATATGCAGGAGTTGAACAAACAACTGCAAGTGTAGCAGAGGCATTTGTGTAAATGTGCTGTCCTCACCTGACTTATTAATACAGTAGTCTTCAGCTAAGAGAACACCCCTCGGGAAGCATGCAAAGTGTTCTCTAAGCCAAAGTGTACTCTAAAACGGAGTTGACCACCAGACACAATATGAATGAATCAATAAATAAATATGTATTACTTGTCATAAGTAAGAAAAAGCAATAGGCAAGTGTATGTTAATAAACTATAATAATAAAGTAACAGAGAAACTAACGTTAATAAACGAACTGTCAAACTAAATTAACACAGCATGTTAAAAAATGCAGCAGCAGCTCTAGATTAATTATGAATAAATGTACTGGAGCAATATTCAAGACACGTACAAAATTATTTAACAGAATGGTGAAGCAGCTCACCAGAACGGAAAACACCAAATTGCTCAGTAATTTGTGTGTGATTCAAGTTTTTTTCAAGAGCTCGAACAATTTCCAACTTTTTGTAGCAATTGAAACAGTAGCGCGCTTCACCGTTTGTTTACATGTCATTTTGGAGTGATGTTATCAAGTTACAAAACAGTACTGTATCAGTTATGAACAGTGTCAAAAAGGTGTTCTTTTAAGCGAAGTTCCTGTTCCTCTAGGCGGAGCATTTACAATGGTGAAAATCGGTTTCCTATACACGGAGACTACTGTAATAAAAGTGGAATCCCTGACATGCACTCTGATATATAGAAGATGGAAGTCAGTTTCAGACACGACAGGCAGCACAGCCTTGATGAAGGGCTTGTGGGAGGCTTTTTTAAGGACTCAGGAGTGATGACAATACGGACCATTCTGCAAAACAGTCTTTGCAGCAGATATCTACTCCCAACATTCCAACAGCATTCTCCCTGGGATTAAAATGTATTTATGGTGTCTCTATCTTTCTAGTGGTTTTTAAAAAGTACCAAATAACTGTGATAAAGACAAATGATGGGAATATAAGAATATCAGTACCATTATTAAATGTAATCAAGGAATGGTCATTTATCCCTCTAAAACAATTTAAATACCATGCAGTGTACTCACATCAAATGAGTGCCATCCTCCCTGCCATTAGTGGCATTACTCTATATGGCATACCTTTCTATGTGTTATGTTTATATATATATATTTAGAGTTGGAAAAAAGAATATACCTGGATTTTTAAACTTCTGTGAACTTTTTGACATTAGTCTGTGCTTTGTAGTCAGTAATGCATGGAGGTATCTTTACAAGACACACAGCAAATGTCTCTGGAGCAACTTTTTGCAGTGCCAAAAGGGCTCCTCACCTTCCTGCATCTCCAGGTCAGCTATCATTTGTCTTCTGTCATAGAGCACCTCTGAGCAATTCTTCATCTACACAAGACATTAGTGTCCAGTCAAAACACGGGAACAGTAATGTCAATTCCACTTCAGGGAATCCATAAATAAGGCCATATCACTGTAGGCTAACAGACATCCAAAACACAAAACAATTCAATCTGTACATGCACTTATTACTTTAATGAAAGTTTCAGTATATATATATATATATTTTTTTTTTTTGCAGAAAAATAAGCTTCAGGCAAATTGAGCAGGTTTAAAGTTACAGCATCCTTTTACATGGTAAAGCTTCTCTGTCTAGGCAGAGCTGTTGTACTGCATAGTGACAAATAGGCCTTTTTTGGGAGTTTTGAGAACAGTTTTTGCCAAATTCTAAGCAATGTTTAGTATAGTGGTCTGTAAGGAATGTGTCTAAGCTGATAAAAACTAAATGAACTGTCTGTAATGGATGTGACACCTACAGCCTCCCAATTTTGTAATACCTTATGAAATATTTTGTCCAGTAACACTGCCACGCACTCATAGTTTCTATTTTGAAAAGGAGTAATTCCAAGATTGAAGTACCATAATAAATGCAATAGAGCCCAGACAAGATGATATTAAAGAGCAAGTAGCGGGGTTCTGAAAAATATAGTGGTATACATCACCACGTGTTGCTACAGCTGTTTAAATAACGTACCTGTCATTTAGGACTGATGCTTAATATGACTTAAGCAATGTATACTGGCAGTAAAAACTACACCACAATTTACATTTGCAAAACTCCCAACATTGTTTTTAGTTTAGATTTATTTTAGTTAGATCTTTCAAAAATGTTTCTCTGAATATTTGAATAGGGTTTTAATAGGTTTACCTCCTGACCCCTATAAAGAAAAAAAAAAACTTAAACTACTAACAGGTGCATAAGACCAAAGGACACTTTAATGCTGACCTAGGTAACTGCTCTATAAAGCTGTCAGTAGACATTATTGCAGGCGGATTGGCGGGTTGTTTAAGCCTGTCATAAGGTATTACCACCTGAACCGTTATACATTTTTTTTTTACTTTGAATGTCTTGATATTAATAAATCAGGTTAGAATCTCCAGACTGTATAAGAATCGTTATTAATTAAATGGCTAAAGGTACATGACTAAAAGTGCATAACTGTTGTGAATAACAGCATGAAACAAAGCATAAGCATGTGCTTTTTGAGTTGTGAGTATTATTCGGTTTTGGGCATTGGTTTTTTAGTCCCTTAAGCCAGTCAGTATCTGTTCTTGTCAACCCCCATAGCAGTGGCTTGGTGGGAGGTTTCTATTGTGCCCTGTGTTACTGTAGAGTATTTTTCTTGAGCCAGCTGTCTAACTGCACCCACCAGGTCATTTGTGGGACATATTTGAGCGGAGGCCTCCAGCTGTATCTTGCACTGCCACCTGATATAGAGAGACACACACACACACACAAGAGACCAGATGGCCTACTGGAATAATGCAATGTCCTCTTAATGTAAGATGTTCCTACAGTAGTATTGTCCATGCGAGTAATTTATTGAGAACGAACAAGTAGATGAGATTGGAATTTGGCATTTTTGCTTGCACCAACATTAAGGACATATTTAACTGTATTGTTAGAAACTTATTTATTAAATTAGACAATAAAAAAAACAGATTTAGAACAGTCAAATGGTTCTCCACAAGAGTTTGTTTAAGCAGGAATAATTCTTGATGGCTGTCAGTTTTTGACTTTTTGAAAACCTGTATGTGTTTGAGTAGCAAGCTTGATTTGATGGTCCATTGTAGTGACTTGCTGGGACCAAGAGATAAGCTCTAGGCCATCATGAATCTACCTACTTCCTGGATCTGGTCTGTTCTTCCATTAGATTGACACCTAATAAACTCCCTGATTACATGTTCCTGTCCCTTATCTGACTCTCTCTTCGCTCTCCCCCTAACGCAATTATCAGATCACATTTCCAGCTTCTTTCATGCAAGGACACGCACCTGTGCTATAAAACTTTTTGTTTTACTTTTAAAATAGGGGGCTTTAATTAAAGAGACAGTATTCCCTGTTCCCTATTTTATGAGTTTACAAAGAGTTTACAATTGTTTAGAAAGCCAGTTTACAGCTATTTCAGTGTCTTAAATTAGTAGGGAAAGCATGGGGGGAGTAGGGTGCTCATGCTATATCTGCAATACTCAATAATGTTACAGTTCCCTGTTCTCACCCATGAGAATCTGGCCTTTTCCAATAATGAGGAATGGTGTATGGCTTGCTAGCTTGGAGGGTAGACATTGGCAAATGATACATTTCTTGTTGTTTACTTAATTAATTTTTAGCCTATAGTAGATGAGGTTCTGGTGGTCTCAGCCAAGTTTGCTGTGGATAGATGCCCATAATACCACCTTCACATTATTAATTGTTTCACAGACAAGAATAGAGCAAAACTAAAAAGATCTTCTTGAAAACATGGTCAGTTAAATACATATATTTTTTAAAACCTTTACAAATTAAGTACCGTATTACAATGTTGTATTATTGAAGGGTTAAAACATCCATTCAAACCAACCCAGGATTCATCAACGTCCTAGTCCTCTTAACTCTGTCTCAAAGTGTCAAGACTGTGAATTATGTGAATTATGACCCACTGTCAATGAACTGTTATGCATTAGTTGACTGTTTTGGGGGAAATACATACAAAAGTAACAAATAATATGCTGAATAGGCTTATAGCTGACCAGGTGTGGGAGACATTTAGCTTGTACTTCACAAGACTACAGATGACAAGTGCACGTTTGCTGCTGTTTATAATGTATTGCAGTTAAGCCTATTTTTAAAAGTTTTTTTAAGGTGAAACAGATACAACCTTTTTTTTTTGGCTTGCTTATTATTTACATATTTATATAACAGGTTTGATCTGGCTGAGACTACAAAGTCAAATCTCCATTGATGTTAAGCAAGTTTATAGCAAATGAATAAGACAACTTTTAATATGATGATGAATTTGTTAAAATTACACAAATAATTTGGTCATTGGTTATGGTTATCTTGTTAATGCACAATAATTAAGGGTATACATTAAAACAAATAAGCCTTTTATATATTTCATCCTTCTGTTTAAAGGTTTCCCTATACATATTAGTGAATGCTTGCCTATCTCCCATAACTGCACTTGTTTGTAAAGCAAGTGTGTATATTTCACCTCTCTTTGCTATTCAGATACTTGGAGGTTTAAACAATTTAAGATCAGTCTTCTAGCCACCAGAGAAGTATAACTAATGATGATATTAAGTGGGCTAACCAAGGAAGAAGTAACCTGGGATTTTATATTCTGCATGGATAAGCTTTTGATATGTTTAGATATGTTAAGAACAGTTTTGGAACATTTTTTGTCAGTTTATTCATGCAGTTGATAATTTGTCAGTTCTGCGTTTGCTCCGGGTCAAATTATTAACCTGCTTCAGACCTCTGTTCTGGACTTTCTTTATTTACAAGCTCTCTTTGTGCAAATTCAAGACTTGCACTGTTTCTCTTCTCGTGCCCAAACAAGGCTTTATAGAATGAATAACATCGAAACACAACCCCTCTCCAGCATCCTGCTTCATTAAACTGACATACTGGGCTTTGGCTGGACACTAATAACCTTCAAAACCATTATGATCTTCCTAATTACTCCATTTAGAACAGAAGGAAAAGCCAGGCCTTGAAACACATGGGCAGCTAGCATCAGGGTAAGCCTGCTGGCATTTGGCCCCATAAGCTGGGTGCCACACAAAAGAAATTGTGCCGTAGGTTACCCATCTCTGTTCAGTGTGTTCTTTTTATGAATTAAACTTTATGACAGTTGGGGCTGACAGTCCCTATTCACTGACTGAGAGAATGTGTGAATGCAGGCTTTAATTGGAGAGAGGCCCAAGCGAGTCACCTGACTCATCATTAAAAATGCTTTATAGTGGCCTCTTGTTTTAATACTCTGGTGGAAGGAGAAATTCTTTGTTTCTGTGGCCCTGTCCAGTACCCCCCCACAGAACTGCCCAGTGGGAGACTGATTAGGAGAAAGGTATTATCTGGGGTATCACAAGTTTAATTAGGTATTTAGGCAGGTTTTTTTTTTCAACATACCAGTAGGATCTTTTTAGAGCGATTTGATGTGGAAAATGTTTTTTTATATATTATTGAATTATACTTACCTGTTGGTTAAAAGATATTTTAAAATTAAGAAAAAGGGAATGTTTGTAAAGTTACTCTAGTCATAAGGAGGATCGACTTTGCACTTGAACACACAAGCAAGCAAAGTATCACTTGTGAGATTAGTGTGAGGCCTGGGCTCAAATACTGAAGCCCCTTTTAAGCCCACTGTTTTATATAGACAATTCAGCAAATTAATGTTAAGTGTAAAATAACTGAGTATCTTTGTCAATTGTAAAAAAACAAAACAAAAAAACACAGAGCAATTAAAATTCACAGGACTATATTGTATTAATGTGTAATTGTTTAAATGTTGTATTATTTGTGATGTCAGTGTACACATGTATATTGTTTTTACCATCAGGTCACTCTAGTAAAAAATGTTGTTAGTTGTTATGCATTTAAATTGTATCCATTAAGTTTGTTTGCAAAGTTGTCCATGAAGTTTTTGAATTTCTAAGAAATATAAATAACTCTTTTGAGTAACCAGTGAATATGATTCACTGTAACACTGTATATAACACACACATTTTTATTATGTGTGTTAGTAACTAGTGCATGTTAGTGATGACAACCAAGACATGTTAAATTATTATTTTCCAGAGATGACAAAGAAAAGAAGTGTCTTTATGAAGATACTGGAATGAAATTGGAATTTAAATACATTCTGTAATTCCAACAAAAGTTTATTATTTGAAATCAGTTCTTTAAAAGATGCAAAAAGCAGTGCACACTGTCTTTTACTAGAATTACCTTTGTTGTACTTTTTTCAATAGCGATTAGCACTCTACAGATTGAATATTTTTTATCCATTCTAGGAGCCCTGGTCTGTTGAACAAGACATGACTGTTGCCACGTTGGGAGTTTTAGTGTTTAATTAGATACTTTTTGTTTTCGCTTCAGCCACTTCGTAAACACTTTGTTTTCTATTCCCTAGAGCGTAGTAAGACATCTAGTCAGAAGGTTTGTATCAAAAGACAAGCTTGAAATGTCTATGATTTGTGCATAGTTCACTTATTTAAAAATGTATGTATGCAGTTACCACTTAGTTGTCTAAAACATTTTTCTATGAAACCAAACAAATTGAATGTCATCCTATTCAGCAAAAGTCAATTGAACGCAACCTGGATTATCTGAACAAAATACATATCACCAGAGGATATAGTATATATTCAGTGGAGTTTTACTGACATTCTACAACATACTAATGATTTGTAGTTAATATGATCCTATGAAAGTGTTCTGTTTACATGTCGGCCAAGCAAATCAGTTCAAAAATAAATGTACCATGGGATCATAGAGTGTGTTGGGATTTCATCTGAAATCCCTTGCAAATGTCCCCTGTGCTTTAGACTGATGAGAATTAGAAAAGGCAGGAGAATGTTGCTTTCCCTTTCTTTACTCCTTCGTAGGCCTGTTTGAATGGAATATGCATTGAACTTGTGTCCTCCAGCAAGCAAGGATCAGAGTTCAGAAGCCATGATTTCCATTACATGAGAGTAGATGTTAAAACTTCATGCTGATTTGAACTTGGCTCTCGCCAAGATAAGCACCAACTAAGACGTAGCTTCACAGTAAATTAATGTGATCCATATGTGTCTCCATCCATTTGCGCTTCCTTCCATATGATGATGTAGATATCCTTCTGTCTGGTGTTGATGGCTGAAGTGTAATGCTGGCTCCAGGGATCAGCTTATTGCCTCCCTAGCACATCAGCACACACAACGGCTGCAATACTGGCTCCGGGGATCAACCATAGTGCGGTCTCCCCAGCGCATCAGCATGACAACCGTCTGGATTGAGCTAAGTAGGGTACATCTCTGGGGTCTTCAAGTGGGCACCTTCCATCCTCTGTGTTTCGTCGACTAGCCCACGACACCTCAAGAGGGCTTGACGGTAATTCTAGCGTCCCAGAATCACCCCCCTCCGTCCCCCACTCAACTCAGCCCAGCTTACTTACCTGTACATCAGCGTTTCTTTCTTTCTATTGTGCTTGAGATCCCCAGCCAGAATCTTTCCGTCTCAACCACAGCCAATCAGAGAAGAGCTCATAATATGTACGCAAATCTCTGGTGCTTCGTATTTAGAACGAAAGCCTGATGGTTGTCAGCAGTAAATGAATACATCGGTTTGTGACGTTTACTGGATCCAGCTATGATTAAAACTTTATCTGCTTTCTTAACAAACAAAAAAGCCCAAAACAATCCAATCTGAACACCTTTCGTTGAATAGTTGTCTGTTTTATGGTACTAGCAGGATAATGGAGTATTATTGGTGGATAACCTGTGACTAGGGTTTAACTTTGACCCATATTTTATTCTGTGCACTTCTACACTTCCCATGAGCTGTATTAAGACATCTTTTTCCCCTGTAATCTTTTAATAACCATTGATATGTAACAGAAATAATCGCCCGTAGAGACACCTTGCTTTCATTTGGTTTTCTCATTCCATGCTTGCTAAATTAAATAATGTTAAAAAAATTAATGTAAATAATGTTTTAGATGATGGAGAGGATGACAAATAGTTCCCAAGCTATACAATGGCCAAAGGAATAGGTCACTCAAACCATGAAAACTTGATCCACCCAGTGCAGGCATGTTTTCTAAGAATTGAATGAATTTAAACAACTTCTGGGATTTTGCCCTAAAGCTAGCACAACAGCCCAATGTGTGTTTAGTACATGTCCTGGTCTGTAGATTAATGACATTAACGAAGCTCCCATTAGCATAGCGATGGGGGAGAACGAGGCGTCCATGCGGAAAGCCACATGACTTGAGCACTGATAAGAGAAAATGAAACACATCTCCATGGGCCAAGTGGGGCCAGGAAATGCCACTACAAATTAGCCGCAGGCCCAGTTTGTTGTTACTTCATTAGCCCAACAGCCCCCGGGAAAATAAAGAGGAAGGTTGTGACCCCTCTTGTGTCCAAACTGGAAGCCCAGAGGAGCTGCCTTCCAAACTTTGTTTTTGTGTTTGCAGACAGGTGGCTGGGTAGAGTCGGGCCTGGCACAAAACCAGCCATGACAGGGACTTGAATACGGCGTGCATTTGTTTAGTTCTGAAGCAGAAGTGCAGGTGGGGGGTGTGTTGGGGGGGGGGGGGGGCCATCAGGAACTGAGCCCCTGCTGTTTTCAAGAGCAGTCAGACTTTCTGAATATATTTTACATCAGACCATGACTTTGTTTCTTTATTTTGTGTCGGTTAACATAAAAGTATGCACATGTTTGTCTGCAAACCTGTTTAACCTGTAGGATCTGAATCACATCTGTGCAGTTATTGTAGCTCTCTATCTTTGCAGCACAGAAAACTTGGCTGTTGTTTATACTGTAGTGTGCACGGGGGTAGGGGTCTAGACATAAGCCTGATATATGCTTCTGCAAGGGAGCCTGCCTCTTTTGTACAGCGGTATCGGCGCTGTGCTTCAAAAGCGGGAGGTCCCGGGTTCGCATCCGACTTCCGTCTGTGCGAAGCCCCTGCTTGTGAGAACCAAGGTTCGCCACACTACTAACAACATGAATGCTTGTTTCATAAAACTCAACAGAGCGCCAAGTGTATTTTAATCATATGCACATTATCAAAATGCTTTCAACTAATTTTGTTGAATAAAATCTTCTTCTGTCGTAGGTCTCCTCTAACTTGGTAATCCAGGCTCAGCTGCGGCAGACTAATGCATTACGATTTAATTAAAGTGATGAGGATGCTTTATTATACTAGCTGACATGCACTGGCAGATATTGACCTGAAAAGCTGTTTCTTGATTGGCTATGGCAATGTCCAGTTCATTAGGTTTATAATACAGTATATTTCTAAAGTAATTTATTCAAAATATGAATGCATGTATACACGCTTGCCCTTCTGTGCCACAGCTGGACAGACTGTTGACAGCAATTGAGGTTTACAAATCTGTTACTTGAAGTTGTAATTATTGGATCAGTTCCAGTCATCTATAATTGATTGTCACAATACTGCTATTTATTGCAGCAGGACTCCTTCAGACAATGTACAGGATGTCCTGGCTCATAGTGATTTTATGTATCTTGTAGCAGGTGAGACGCTAATGTACAGAAATGTCACAGTAAACCATGCAATGGGCCAAGACTTTTGAAACACCTAGTATTACTGTTTTCTGGCCTTTTTGTTTTCAGTGTTTTGTTTGTTTAAAGCTGTCATTTGTGCCTCCCTTTAATTTACTGTAGCAGAGCTCTTCGGAGAAAGCAGCTTGAAGAATAATAAGGTCCTTGTTGTTAGTAATATGACTCGGATAGCAACCACTTATTTGCTGTCAGTGGCTTTATTAAAGTCTACAGTTTCAGACCCTAGACCCTGAGCTATTGTGTTCTCATCCTACACAGTCAGGGTTAACTCCTCAGCTTCCTGGAATTAATATAAAAGCCTGGACTGGACACTTTGTTTTTAGAAAGTCCAAATAAAAGCAACTTTAAAAAAGAACATTATGAAACAACATCATTAAAGACAATTGTTTATAGAAATAAAGACACTAGAATAAATACTATATGCTATTTTTTATACTCTACTACTACATAATCTGTGTTGATACAATTCAGGTGGTATTTGAAGCTGAAGTTTATATGAGCAGGCATGGCATTTCACATTTATTTTAGATGTGGTAAAATACTTTTGTGTTGGTGTGCTTCCTAAGGTGGTTATTGAATTCCACACACGTTTTTAGCATGGCATTTGATAAATAGTCATCCTCAGAATAACTTTATTCTGTTTGGTCAAGTGTGCACCTTAGTGATCAAAGAACACTGTACTGAAAGAGCCATACTTTAAACCTGTGTATTTCTCCATTGTAGCAGCAGCCACTTGAGAACTTTAGTGTTCTACTTACTGTACCATTACATCTTGCCTCGACCATTATACAGCTGACAAATACAGACATTGCTGGCACACTGAACCTTCCCTAATGGACTTTCTGCCTAGGGATATAAGGGATGCTGCCACTGTTCCCATTTGTTTTGTATTCTACTGTGCCTTGGATTAATTCTGTATGCCACTGTATGGTCTGTATAAACCAAATAATTTACAAATAAACAAATAAACAAACACAAACATATTTAATAGAATAATGACATGTTCTACTTGTTACAGTGACAGTTATTACAGTAACAGTAAGGGTATCAAATTTTAGAACTATTCTTAGCTTAGAACACTTCCCAGTAATACTACTTTAAAAAACAATACATTATGTGGAATTGTGACAAGCATAGGAAATGTCTCTGCATTTTATGATGAGATTTAATACATGTATTTTTTAACCTTCAAAGTATATTTACTAATTAAATCTGCAACTGTGCTACATCAACTCTTTACATTTTTCCCAATTTTACAGGGGCCACTACATGGGATAAATATGGGAAAGAACAAAGTTGTTTATCAGTTTCAATACAATTGTTCTAATACCTGGTGTACTTTCAATCCCGGCTTCCATTTAAAAGTAGAGCAGCTATAGCCAAAACGGTTCTATTAACCTTTTTAATGTTTGTGTACTATTTTGACACATTCATTTTCTGAATGTCCAACCGAGACCAGCATACAGGACCTCTAGTGTTAAACAACAAACTTGACAGCTTCTTTTCAGGTGGTAAATTTACCATCTAATATTTATCACTGAAGTGAAATGTAATCAGTAGCCACCAGCTTGTAAATCACACTAATAGTAAAGGGATCCTTTACAAGGTTCTTAAAGAAGGGGTATCTGCTAGTGAAAAAATACCCTGGGAAAGGACCTTACACACATACACTGGAGTATAACATGCCAGTAATACTGGCTTCTTGTTTGTGACACGCCGTGTCGGTATTGAGTACTTGTGTTTTTCTTTGTGCAGTTGTGCTCTATTAAAACAGTATTTTATTATTTGAAACTTTTTTTTTAAAATTTTTATGAAACAGTGCCAGGAAATATGTAGCTCCTAATACCACCTTTTTTTGTGTGTGCAAGCTGATTGAAGTTCTTCCTAAATTAGCAAAATGCATATTTATATCTCTACCTTTAACAAACACATAATTCAGCCTATATCCACTTCTATGCTGAAGACTGCTCTGTTCTGTGCACTTTGTCTGCATCAAGTCGAAGGAGAGAAGTTGTACGAAATTGTCTAGTGTATTGTACTGCTCAGCTCCCTGTGACATGTTGCGTAAAGGAAACAGCACATTACATTGGTCTTGTGTGAGAGAAATGGTAGTGTCTACAGGGGCATCATTTAGTTCAGTTAGTTCACACAGTGAAATGCAGCAGATACCTTGTGTGCAAGGATATGAGCATTATTTACATTACATCAGAACTACATGTGCATAAATAAATCATTATCAAATTATATTTTTAGTCAAAAAGATTAAGATTCCTTACAGATTACTGTTAATCATGCAAATATGCGCATGGGCGCATTTGTACAGATCTTCAAATTGAAATACATACCGTGTCTCTTATTTTCTGAAGAAAAAAGCACTCCTTTGTAATTTCTATACTGTAAATAAAATTGTTAAAGGGCCTTTCTAATTACCCTTATACTCCGGGTATGCACACTGCACTAAAGATTTATTGATATCTCCCAAACAAACTTTATTCATAGGTGTGGCAAAGTGTGTAAGTGTGTGCAGGTGAAGGTATTACAGCAGTGCAGAAGAAACAGACAGACAGCGATATCCAGGTGCAATTGTGTTTATTGATTGTAACTTGTCCAGACCCTGACGGCAAACAACAGTAAACAATAATGATGTAAAGTGATACAGCGGCGTGTTTCACTTTATTTATAATCCCCGGGTTTGACCTGCAACCAAAAGTCCCGTTCATTATACACCCACACTTAACGCAAAACACATACACAGGTACTTTAGAGAGTGAATTAGTGGTACAAATACAGTTCTCCGTGAAACAAGGGAAGTGCTGGTGTCCGGTTTTGGTGCTGGCCTTCGACTACAGCTCTGGATTGTGTTAGTAGTCTAAATAACAAACAAACAGTTTTTACATAAGACAATACAAACAAACACAACACTCACATTTTCACAGGTTCTCCTTTTAGGTTGTCTCTAACCATTTACAAAGGAACAGATGACTTTACTACGTCCCCTTTTTATACCATCACTCATGACCCCTTGGTTAACGAGCACATCCGATCCTCCAATCTGTGGATACCACACCGTTTCCCGTCCGGGTCATTGAGTTTGTGTGCCGTAGCCCCGCCCCCTTTCTAGATAGTCGACTTCCAACTAACCCTGGGAATAAACTATCATGCCATTTAGTCCAGGGTACTCTGTTCCCTTTACACAGCACCCTTGCAGGTCGGGAGGGAGATCTAACACCAAGAATCATTCAATCTCTGTCACAATAAGATACAAAAGAGCAGTGGTATAATATATATTTCTTTACCATTACTCATAAAACAAACACTTAGGAAACTAACAGTAAGTTAAGTCATTTATAAAAGCGTTCATCTTTTAAATGTTTTTTTATAACATAATCACAATGCACTGAAGTATCAGTGTAATTTGATAATACACAAAACAATATAAAAACATAAAGGAAAAATACTTTTACACCAGTTACCTTCTCAGGATTATTCACTCTCTTTTTTTTCTTGCTAGCAAAAACATTTTAAGTTCTTGAGACAAGAGTCACTTCTCTAATGTAGTTTCAGGAGCAGAAAGAGGGTCTAATGCCTCTTGTTTCCCATAGTGCTCACAGAAGAGCTATTGACTTCCTTAAATCTACAGCCAAGCTTTTACCATTTTGTTTTTACTCCTCCTATAAGACACTTGAAGTAGGGCACTAAAGAAAACAAGAAACTGTCTCCACTAGCTCTCAGCATTCTCCCCTGTGTACATCTTAATCAAACAACTCCACTTCCCCAAATACTTTAATTTAAAATGCTAGTAAATAAACACATGCTAAAGCTCAGCACATTAAGTTTTTTTTTTCCATCAATGTGGGATTTTTGGCAAGTGATATTTAGTTGTTTGAAAATGTGTAAAATATAACATTTTGCATGGATATTTGAAAAAAAAAAAGTACAGGATTTTTTTTTCCATTCTTTTTGTGGGTTTAATATTTTAATATTTCCCCTATGCATACACTGGTTTGGAATTAATATGATTAGTGTACAACTAAAACTGTTGCCCTCTTGTGTCTGTGATATTCATGGCCTATTTCAGAGCTGTTTCTTTTCCCCAGGGTTGTGGCCCTAGAACTGGTCTGTCCAATTTAATTTTAATTGTTACCGTTTTAACCAAGTGAGTGTCAAGTGTTGCAGGGGTGTCTCAGGGCTTCTAAAACCAAAGATTAACAACCACTGAAACCAGCAGATCACCAACAAAACAACAGAGCCAAAGGAATACAGCACCAGTGTGTTTAATGGTCTGTTTATGCCTGTTTGTCTTTGAGGGCAATTACTTTGAGATGGAATGTCTTGTTTTTAATTATATTCAGATGAGCAAAGTAACAGATTTACTAACTAAAGTCAATAAACTGTCATTCTTATACAGTTCTATACTGTACTGTGTGTACACTATTGATCCAATCTATTGCTTGGCTTTCACAGTGCCTTTGTTTTCAGGCACAGGTAATAAAGTCTGTATGCCTTAAGGGAGCTGTGAACAAACAAGTAAGAGAATCCTCTTGCACATCCACAGCCAAATGTTATTTACTTTTGTTATGGGAAGTCCTGTTAACAAATACATACTCCCCTTTACTGCATCTTTATAGTCATTCCTTTCATAGACAAAGTGTTGGATCAAGGTCATCTATGAGAAGGATGAGAGTGATGAGCCTTCAAAGGGAGCTGAATGAGTCCAGACAGACAGAAGAGTTTTTACTGACGCTAAAAGCCCTTATCAAGTGGCACTATTCCTGGAGTAAGATGGGGAGTCACTTATCAGCCTGGAACCTGGACGTCTACAATGGAGCTCACAGGTGAGAAGCCACAGTGAGCTGCCCCCTCTGGATCACAGAACAAGGGTTAATGAGAAGGAAATGCTTATATATTTTCCCTTAATGCCTTATGTGGGACAGGGTTCGAAGTAGCTTCCTTTATGGAGTAACTATGTCAGAAATACAAATCAAGTGGAAATGATTATTCCCTTGGCTGTTTAATGACTAAATGAACTATCTTTGGTGAGACGCGTGTGTGGTTGGCCCTTTCTTGGAATAAATACAGTACTCTATGCTTGTTCATGTTAATAAATACTGTACATCCGCATTTTATAATATTGTGTTTTTAAATTGGTAGAATACCAAAACAATTATGTCCAAATATATATAATTTTTACCACGGTTAAACAAGCCAGTTATATATCTTGTTTTTGTTTAAAATCAGACCTGTTTGAAAAGTCAATGCAAAGACTACTTCTCTCCAGTTGAGGACCACGTTTCCCTTTGCAGGGCTGAAGGCTGTTGAACCGTGTTAAAGCTCACCCTTTCAGTATTCCCCAGGGCCTCTATTGTTTGAGTATGGAATGGATGCATATGATTACATATATTTAAATTGCCCTTGGCTTCTGTGTTATAGTTGACACAGAACAGAATATACATACAGTTGAATATATCCATTTCACTCCTTTAGCCTACACTCTAGAAAACCTTGAATTAGCTGTTTTTTTGAAAAATGTGCAGAGAATAGTTTAAATACACTGGACAGCTTGTACATTTACAGAGGGTTGTTTTTTTTGATGGAAATATTTTAAAATGTTCTGCATTGAATGTTTACCTGCTCAGACTGATTGTGAATGTGACATAATATGTGTGTATTATGTCTATTTAGCCCACACTGAAAATACCATACTAAATCAAATATCATAAGAGTAGAATAAAATTAGATTTGGGGATCAAGGCAGTCATAGAGATTTCTTCATGATCAGGTAAGAATTGTGCCACCCCCTCTTTCTCTCACTCTATCCAAGATTCCTCCTGGGATCTTAAAGTATCTAGCCATTATCCGATGAGTACAAGGTGTATTAGTTTGCACAGTCCCTACTGGAGATAGAGGAGGGAGAAAAGTGCCCTCTCTGCAAAGTGGATTGGAGACAATTTTCCTGCTGCCAGGTGGCCTACCTGGAAGGCCGGGGCCCAAGCCAGCTGCATGTCATTCCTGTCAAACCTGGCCAGGGTCTGTCAATTAAGGAAACACAGGGCAATCTGTGGCCGCTGAAAGAGATCCCTTCACCCTGCTCTGTGGCTGAGAGATGGGCCTTTGTTCACAGGCATGTCTCACATACTTTTAGAGGCCAGATAAGTGAGTGCTCCATGAAAACCTGCATTATATTCTGGCCACTGTGGGGGCAGAGCACATTTAGGTAAGCGCAGTCGGTGAAAAGGTAATATTGCTCCCCCTCATTACGGGGTCAGCAATAAAAACCACAGGTTAGGTGGTCTCGAAGCCTGCCTAGGAACATTCACTGAATGATGCTGTTTTTGTCCTCCTTGACCCCCTCCTCCCATCCCCTTTGCAGCGTTGTAGAAATAAGCTGGGAAGCTAGAGGGCGGCTTTGGCTGTTTCCTGAAATCGGATTAACAGCTACTCTACACTTGGAAATCTCTAGGAAAAGGGGCTTTTTTTTACTGAGGGCCCCAGACCACCCAGTGTCAGGTAAACAGGTACATTGAGGTGGGCTTTGAAAGAGAGAGAGAGAGAGAGAAAGGGAGACTGGGTAAAGATCACAATCCCTGCAAGCTGCACTGTGGTACTGAATTATAATCTGTATCTCTGTGTCTAGGAGGACAAGGGTTTAAGTAGAATTGAATGCCTGGAATTCCACCTTATGTGCCTTAAAGGTATCAAGTTTGTCACCTGACCTACAGTGTATAGAGTAAAGGAGATTGCTGGTGTTTGGGGTCCAAGCGAGTAAAATCCAGTTTAAAATCAGAGATTATTTAATCAGGAATTACTAACTATTTTTGGGTGTTTCAATATGCAGCTTTTTTCCTCACATCGTACCATATGAATTCCAAAACTGGTAATAAAAGTTTAAACATTCATTTTAAATTTTTTTTTTTTACAGTTTTGCTGGCACTTTTGAAAGCTTAATAAAAGCACTTTGTGATCATATTTTGTTAAAAACGGTGTGAAAAACATCTTGGATTTGTTTGTTTGTGTATTTATTTGTTTGTATCCAATTAAAGCACATATTATTCGTATGGTGTTAATTAACCATGTGACTATAGAATAAGTGTACATCAACAGAGAAATAGAAAAATTGGGTTAATTTTTAAAAGAAGTATGTGTTATAATAATTATAAACAAACACAGTCAATTAAAGTCAATCTCATCTTTTCTTTAACATATAAATATACATTATACATATTCTTTTTTGTGGAAATATTTGTTTAAATGTATTACTACTTTTATTTTTAGTAATATTACAGATGAGAAATTGAACGATATTTCAGGAGTAAAAATATTCAGCACTGTTTACAAACTTCTAGATAAGACAAGTCAAAGCCACATTTTCAAAAGCTTAAAATTAACAAGAAATCAATCAGAACAATAACTGATCTGCTCCTTCCCACAACTCAATTGTTTCTTGCTATTTTTATGTCAATGCAATTGTTTTCTTTATTTCCCGAAAATGTGCCTTTTCACTTGATTTACAATAGGATAAAGGTAGTTTGTGTTATCATGTTGTAATATCAACAAGAACATGTGCAGTAATTTCAAGGTGTAAAAAAACAAAAACAAAACAACATACAAAAACTAATTTAATGAATATAACATATAGTAGTTAAAAAAATAGAAAATACAATTTTTTGTTTAGATAATTACTTTGATATTACTCTATATTTGGCAGCTAATCCGTATTGAAACCTATGTATTGTCCTTCAAATGAAGCCAAGCTCCTGGAAATGAGAAGACGCAGCTGTTTCATCTCAAGCCTCTTCTGTGTACTGTTTTCACTTAGTATACTGTGCAGAGCACTTACTAGGGCTGATTCAGGAGAAATAACAGGTGATGAAAGCAATTTTACAAAAATGGTGTTCCTTTGTAATGATACATATTATGTGAAATGCTGAAGCTGTGTTGACGGCTAGTAGACTTTTGAAATTGCTTGTTGTTTTGGTGGTATGCACTTATCAAAGAACTACAGTGAGTTTTTTTTGTCTTTTCTTTTTTTAACCAAGTAGTCTACCATTGTTTTCTTCCATAACAAGATTTACATTAGAAAAACAGCAGTAGCACACACAATAATGTTACAAGCCAATAATAATAAGACGTGTGTTAAAGCTACTTTAAATACAATTGTTTTGAAATTCTTAGTTGTCATCTGATTACATTATATTATACCATATTAAAAGAGTTATACACTGTAATATAAAACGTTTAAATATCAACTTATATCATCTCATAGAAACAAATAGAAACATATTTCAGTGTTATTTTAGACCAGGGATACGCAGTTATTTTAGTGAAGGTCCAACATTCTTGGTTACAGCAAGGTCAAGGTCCGGAGCACATTGTAACTCTGACTCCCATCCCCATACTAACAAACAAACACAGATAGCTTTTACACATGTTGTTGGTTTAAAGGAGTTTTTGGGGGAATCAAAACTCTGTCTCATTTGAACTAGTCTGCCTTCTTTACTGACTTGTTACTGCATGAGTTCTTTCCCCGCCATAACCATATAATTGTATAACTACTTTATTCTTATGTGTCTGTGTTAGCAGAGCCAAACATTGTGTTTCACAATTGCAAAAACAAAACAAATTGTAGAAAACAAAACTGAAGCACAAGAAGAAAACAACTGAACTGAAGAATGTTTTCTCTTTCAAGTGAATTAACAAAAAACACCTTACAAATAATAAACAAATACAGTAATTTTACATTCAGTACATTTATAATCAGCTAATACTCACAGTAAGTGGAAGAAGTGGCAGGTCCTCAAGGGCCTTGAGTTACAGGTGGGATCAGCAAGAGCAATACAGAGATGCAAAGATTTGCATCAGTCAGAACAGAACGCTGATATTAATAATGTTCATGTAACAAATATTCGCACACATAATGTGATCTGCAGATACTTAAGACAGGAAACATGAATGTTTTTTTTAATCAGCTTGGAAAAGCTTCTTAACAAAATGGGCTTTGTAGCACCGGTGTAGTGTTAGAAAGTGGAACATTATCAGAATGTGGTACTCGCACCAAAACTTGACACATACAATGTCAGAAAGTGATAGGTTGTCACATTGAAAGTGGTACACTGTCAGATTTTGGTACTGTCAGATCAGGTGCAGTCAATTGCGATCTGATGGGTGTTTTCCTGTTGTCAAACAGAAGTACATTTACCGTTTATTATACATTATATTTTTGCAAACACTGGAAACAGACAATCAATTTCTATAAAAAGAAAAAAAAATTCATGACGAACACCACAAAATCAGAAGTCCACCGTAAAGTTGTGTCACAGGGGCTGAGATATTTATGACCTTGTATTTTTTGTTATAGTCGAGACTACACCACCTTAAGTTTCTCAAAACCTAAAGAAAATGTATTCAGGATTGTGATCTCTTTACTGGGGAGCAGAGCAAATACCAACATTGATGGGGTAGTTTAAGAGTTTTATTACAGGTATGGCCACGCAAAATATTCCAGCAAAAAAACTACAAATGACAAAAAGAAAGAGAGAGAGAGAGAGAGAGAGAGAGAGAGATTCTCTTATGAAAATAAGGGGAAAGGAAATCACTATAGTTAAAATACTAACAGCAAGCTAGTGCTAGCAATACCTATCAAAAATAATTAATTAAAAACAGCCCCAGTCCCTTCTTTCTTTAACCTGGGAATGCCGTTTTTGTTTCTCCTTCACTAAGTCCTTTTCGGTAATCCACAAATCTTTAGGTGCACAGGTTTAAAACCAGCAATGAGACAACTAAAAAAATAAAACAAAGATAAAAGGCCAGTGGAGCACTAACAAGTGAGCACATAAAATCATTCCATAATAACCCCCCGGTAACACAGCCACAGTTTAACCTAGCTACAGTAAAATATTTTAAAAGAAAACACACTTAACTTTTGCAAGGGAGTGGCAGGGTTAATCCAAGCCAGTCATGTAGCCTGTCTGCAGCACTAGAATCCCGGGTCAGTCTGCTCTTTCGTCCGCTGTGGTGCTGCAGGAGCTCAGCTGCCAATCCAGTACTTCACTGCAGGTAAAAGAATAAAAAATTAGGCTAGTGCTTGACCAGTCTGTGTCTCCCACGGTCAGGTTCTTGTCCCTCGTCTTGTCCCTGTTTTGCTCCAGTTCTTCCTCCTTCCTGGTTCCTTTCCCTTCCTGCAGTCTTTCTCTGTTTAGCCCTTTTTAAACTAAAACACTAGTCATCAATTATTAAGTTCAGGTGCAGGCTGTTCCACGATCAGTTGCAGGGCGTGTACAAAAAAAAATAACATACAAAAGTAAAATCCAAAAAATGTGATCTCACAAAAATTAAATAAGGTGAATACATATACAATCAGTGAATATGGAAATCCTTCATCGGCACACGGTCACCTGATCACAGCAGGGCATCTCTTGCTGTCCTATCATAATGTACTTTCGCTCAGTCTGCAGCTCTAGCTGCTTGGTTTCTTACTTTACCGTAAGCCGTAGTAAGACGTTCATGGTGACCCTGTACCCACTGTTTCATACCCCCACCCTGGGGTCTACTACCTACTCCTAGTGCCATATCTACTGGGAGGCGGGCATGGCGGCCGAATATTAAATAAAATGGCTGGTACCCTGTTGATGCATGTACTGAATTATTATAGGTATGTACCAGGTCTGGGAGATAATCTACCCACCTACTCTACTGCTCTGGTTCTAAAGTGCCTAAAAGATTCAATAGGGTCTGGTTAAAACATTCACACAGTCCATTGTCCTGGGGGTGGTAAGGAGTAGTTCGGCTCTTAATACAGCCTTAATACTGACACAAGGTGCCTATCAGTGCAGATTCAAAATTAGCTACTTGATCTGAATGAAATCGTTCAGGACACACAAAGGTTTGAATTACGTGAAGCCATAGGGCTTTATCAGTGGTGCGGGCAAACTGATCTTTAGTGGGCATTGCCCAGGCGAATCTTGCAAATAAATCAGTCATAACTAAAATGTTTTGATAGGAAATCAATAGCTGTCACTTCTAACAGGGCGCTGGTCTGCATTGGAACCAAGGCGGCCCTACTCTCCGGCCCGGAGGTACGCAAGGTGCAGCAAGCACATGCTTTAAGCCATTCCCAGGTCTCTTCTTCCATGTAGGGCCAGTAGAAGCTTCGTCGTAACACAGATAAGGTTTTCTCCAATCCTAAATGACCCAAGCGGACGTGGTACTTCTCCCATACCTCCTTAGTGTGGGCCTGCAGGGTTACAATTTGATCTCGACACTCACCAGTCCCTGGGTCCTGTGTCTTCCGGCAGAGAACTCCCTCCTTCAATTACAGGCACTTCCACTGCTGCAATATCTGTCTTGTCAGCAGCACTTCTCTGCTTCACTCAGTGGCTGTAGGGGGGCTGGCCCTGGAGGACGTACCTCTTACTGGCCTGCAGGATCGCATCCTCAACCTGCAGCTTGGTCCAGTGGTCTGGGTCCCAGCCCCAAACCTCTTGTGACTCATCCTCCTGGGCAGCGGTACATACTGCCAACCTGTGGGAAGATATGTGGTTTTCTGCTTCTACTTCATTACTCCTGGGTGGAGGCCTCCAACGGCATTAATGCTGACATGACCAGGCTGATATTTCAGTACACACTGGAAATTTGCCAACTGGGCTGTCTGCTGCTGTTCTGTATCTCCTAGCTTCGCTGATCTGGAGATGAACGAGAGGGTTATTGTCAGTATACACAACAAATTTGGCTCCCCATAGATAATCTTTGAACTTTTCTGTAACAGCCCATTTAAGTGCTAATAGCTCTAACTTAAATGAACTGTAGTTCTAATCGTTGCGCACTGTAGGATGCAAGCTCCGGCTTGCATATGCGATCACACATTCAGTCCCGTCCTGCTCCTGGGCAAGCACTGCCCCCAATCAACCCAAGCTGGCATCCGTGTACAGGACAAACGGTGTTATAAAGTTGGCATATGCTAAAACAGGTGCTTGTAAAAGGGCTTGTTTTAACTGTGTGAATGCCGTTTGGCATTCCGATGTCCAGTTTACTTGAATAGGCTTCCGGTTCCACCATGGTGTTGTGCCTTTTAAAAGAGCATGCAACGGCCTGGCTATCTTAGAGAACCTTGTAATAAACCGTCTGTAATAGCCAACAAAACCCAGAAAGGACTGTATTTGCTGTACAGTAGAAGGTGTATCCCAATTGTGCACTGCAGATCTTGAGGGTCCACTTCCATCTGCCATTTTTACCTCTGAGCTAATGTCCTTAACCTTAGGGACCCAAGGCGATCCCATAAAGAATGGGCGCTCCCATACACGATCAGTGAATAAATCAAAACTCATAAAGTGCACACAGTTATGAATAATAAAACTAATGTGAAACAATCAGTAATTAGTGTAATCAAAAATAATGTAATAGTGCATTCATTACCCTGCAACAGTTGCACAAGTAAAAAATAAAATGTACAAGACCCAATGTATTGCATATGATAAATATTTGACTACTATTTTCTTTATGGTGGAAAAATATGATAAATTACATTAACAACAATGTAAAAGACTGGAAAACAGCATAACATACCAGATTTGAATGGGCACTTCCCTGCTTTCTTAGCGGAAGTTGTTGAGGCATGCGCCAGCAAGCGCAGTGCGCTGTGTACCACTTTTTACAGCATAGCTGAAAATAACACTACATCGGTACTTATCATAGTTTTCTTGGTCTTTGTGAAGTGTAATTTTCTGAACTCGTACCATAAGGTATGAAAATTGTATCTTAATTGTGTATTTTCAAAAAAATTACAAATGACGGTTGTTTTATTAGCCATAGAGAAGGGATATGAGCTGCTAATACTGTTGACTTGTACATTTTGTATCTGCTACTTACTATCATAGCGAACCTACTCTACCCTCATGTACCACACTCTCACAAGAACCATGTTCTCTGAAAAATTATTATTATTTGTTTATTTAGCAGACACCTTTATCCAAGGCAACTTACAGAGACTAGGGTGTGTGAACTATGCATCAGCTGCAGTCACTTACAACTACATCTCACCCAAAAGACAGAGCACAAGGAGGTTAAGTGACTTGCTCAGGGTCACACAATGAGTCAGTGGCTAAGGTGGGATTTGAACTGGGGACCTTCTAGTTACAAGCCCTTTTCTTTAACCACTGGACCACACAGCCTCCTTAAATTCACAGCATTTCCAATGTGAATGTAAGTAAAAACACATAGATTGACATGACTTGGCGGTCTGGTCAAAATGTACTTGCGGTCCGGATTCGGACCTGAGTCTGCCTATTGAGTACCCCTATTTTAGACTATACACACAGATGTAACCAAAATAAACAGTGTAAAGTAAATAAATACTAAAATGTGTTTATAATCTTTTGCATAAGATATTTTTGTGTAAATATACACACAGATATGTAACAGAGGTACTACCCAAAATGAATGACCATACTTAATTAATATTTACTTTTACCACTTTTTTCCCCAATTTTTGTATTACTAACTATCTAGTGTGTAAGCATGCATTTTTCTTTCTCCAAGTGTATTACATATGTTATGCACGGTACAATATATAAAATGGAAATTGATCATCCTGTATTTGTATCAAAGCCTGCATTGTTCAGTATTTCGTTTTTTTAAAGAAAACTTTCGGTGAATGCTCTTGGAAATTCCAGTTTTTGGCAACTTCTTAGCAGGCACGCTGTCTGCAAGTCACCAAGGCTTTGTTAGCATTGCTAGTTCAGTCCTGTAGCCTTTCAAGCCATCCATTTTGTCTAACTCAGTGGGGTAGAAAGCAAAAGAGCCTTTACTGGAGTCATGTGGGCATACTGGCATTATACACCATTCAGTATTAGATATGGGGAGTCATATAAACAGAGCAGAGGGCTGTGAGGCTGCTCTGAGAAGTTTTGATAATTGGGAGTTCTGTAAGTGCCTAAATCCTCAGCGGAGGATTTAACCTTTTTTTTCCTATTGTGTATTTTGAAAAGCTGAGAAGACCTCACAGCAGAGGCGACAAATCCTTTGACATAAACCATTCTGCAAAAGTTAGGAAAAACTAAAGTCCTAAGGAAGAAATCCGGCTAATTGCCTCCTACATTTGAAGTTTTTGTACAAGGTGTTTTACAAATGAAACTCAAGCAGCGTAGCCATCAGCTGAAAACATAAGGCAAATACCAGGGCAGATTTATCAGTTATTGCCCATACTAGGTAATCAGGCATGTCATTAATCAATTATATTTAATAATCAAACTCCAGGCACTCACAAAATGTCAGCTATCAAGCTTGTATCTTTATTATTAAAAAAATCATTTTTATCGAAACTGTAGAACAAGAGAATTCATGCTCATGCAGACAAGTCGCGGCCACTGGCCTTCATCAGAGCAATACAAACATTTAAAAAACACACACACCTAATGGATGAATGGGAACGTGAAATACACGTCTCATAAGTCCACGGTGGTAAACCAGTCACCTTGTTGGATGGACTGGAGAATGTGACGATGAGTCAGAATTTGGAACCTCCTTTCCTTTAGGAATCTTAGGTCTAAGATGGGGCGGAAACCGCCGTCCTTCCTGGGTACTACGAAATATCTGGAGTAGAACCCCTCTCCACAGGAGGTGGGGTCTACGAGACAGATGGCTCACTTGCACAGTAAGGCTGCCACTTCCTCTTTGAGTACCGGGACCTGAAGGGGGTCCGACACGAAGTATGCAAGACTCCTCAGAGGGGAAGGTCCCAAACGGAACTGCAACGCGTAACCGTTGTGTACGGTAGCAAGCACCCAGGTATCTGAGATGCCGAGCATGCCAATATTGCAGCTGTTGTATGGTAAAGGGTGTCTGAGGCTGCAGGCCCTCAGGGCTTCTGCTGAGGCTGGGGCGGAGCTCTCTGAGACGGCTGCCTAAAGCGACGGCCCTGGAATTGCCTCCTGGAACGCTGTTGCGAGGACAATCAGGTCTGTAGGCTGTGCCTCAGGTCATCCAGCGGGGCCGTGGGTACTGGGACCGTTCTTGTGATGGTCCTCGCCTGAGGGGCTTGCCAATGATGCCTCGCGTTGCCGGAGGGAGCGCTGTAGGATCTCCTCCACAGCTGGACCAAATGTATGCACAAGGGATATCGGCAAGACTAAGAGCACCGCCATATCAGCATCAGGTACTCTAGCTTGCGACAGCCATAGCTGTCTGCGAGCTACCACCAGGCTTGCCAGACTTCGGTCTAGGGCTTGCCCTTGAAGGCCAGACATCTGGAGCAGTGTACTAGATATGAGGCGGAGCTCCGTGGCCACCGGCATCGTTTTTGTAATTTTTTAGGTAATTTCTTTATCCATGAGAGTAACATCTTGCTTTCTGTTATGGATCTATTGGCTATCTATTGGATTGTTTTGGAAAAACAGCGTTTCAATAAGAGACTGAAATAGACTGCTTGTTATAATTAATTGATGGATGTTGTTGTAAGGCACTTAAATGTTCTAAGGCACTTAAATGTCTGTCCGGTGTGTGTGTGTTTTTTAATGTTTGTACTCCACTGACGAAGGCCAGTACATGGCCGCAACGCATCTGCATGAGCATGAATTCTCTTTTTCTAAAGTTCTATAAAAATGATTTTTTAGTAATAAAGATACACGCTTGATAGTTGACATTTGGTGAGTGCTTGGTATTTGATTATTTAATTTTGAACATTTATTTGAGCCTTTAGCACCCCGTGAATACAGAACATTGCTGCACATGCTTTTTTGAGCATGCTCCTATTTCTTTAATTAATCAATCATATGCAAACAGTGGTTTGGTCACCCCACCAAATAGATTTCACAGGGAAGCCTGCAAAACAGTTATTATATGCAAGGCTTTGTTGATACAAAATTGCACTTGGGAACACTGATATTTCAGATGCATGAATGTGTAAACCCCCTTGTGTTTAATGCATGAACTGAGTGAGTAAACTAGTTCCTATGAAGCTTTATATGTTAATACGACGCAGATAGGGAAAAGAATACAGATGTAGAGCAATCTCGAGATCAGTAGTTTTATGAGAAGCTAGTTAGACCAGGCATCTGGTGTATTTTGGAACTTTTCTTATTTGTCCCCTTTGGTTTTGATGTGCCTGCGTTAATGCGGCACACATATGAGATTAATTTAAGAATGATTCCATATTTACCACAAAATCTGTGACCATAGAAAGGGGAACTGACAGTCAGACTAAGCACTTTGATCAGATCCCAAAGAAATCGAGGAACATGCATGGCACTGTTAACTGAAACCCTGCTTTTCACTTCTAGAGCCCTGCTTTAATTTACATGGAATGTAAAATTAGAAATCAAAGAATTTTACTGGCTAATTTTACAATTGCTGATGTTGATTTTTAAACACCTTTCTGATAGAAGGGGAGGCAAACTTTGCACTTGCTTTAAAACATAAAATGTATCACATTTAAATGCAACATTTTCTTAACATGAGTTATACAAATCATTGAATTATTAAAGGAATTATGCTATTTTAACACTATCTCTTGTAAAATCTGAATTATCTGTACTTGTTATAGGAAATCTGTATAGCTTTAACAAGCTCAAATAGAAATAGATTTAAGAGTTGCTGTTTTTTTTATAATGTTGTTATTCTGTATCTCTAGGCTTTTTCTGCTGTCCAATTAGAAATCGTATGAATTTTGTATTTCCCTCAAGCAAGTGCATCCTTGTGAATATACAGTTGGCTAGTGTGTGTTTTCGTTTCTGGTTGCCTATCTTCAGCTGTCCCAACTGTGTATGTGTACACTGTGTAAAATCGAGACAGGCTAAAGCACTAGGGTGTGACACTGACTATGTCAGCCCCTTGCACTCACGGGGTTCAGAGGCAAACGGTGCCAGCAGTGCTATCCTTGTAAGTCTTCAAGGCAGGAACAGGGCTTTAGGTAGACTTGTCTAACCTTCTCTCAATGTGTTTTAACATCAGACCTGAGGGTCCACATAGCATATTTTATTTTGAACAGTTCTGTACAGGGTCTGAATTAGAGCTACACTTTTGAAATGTATTTCAATACATTTTGTAATTAGTTTTAGTATTAATATAATGCGTCACTACAAGCCTGTTTTTCTTCCCATTGGGGTTTAACAGTTCCACTTTAATTTCCTGAGCTCAAAATGCATCTTGGAAAGTATGACAAGTCTAAAATAACTGTAGCTGGTGCTAGTAAAAGGGTTATTTTTTACCAACTTGAAAAAAAAATGCTGCAGCAAACTTAAAATCTATTTTTATCTAATGTTGAATTCATCTCAGTAAAGTGTTTCTGTGTATCAGTATATCTGCACACTAATTTTTTGTTTCCTGATCTGTAACAGAGCTTGAAGATGCTTGAAGAATTGAACCTTTCACTGCCGCATGTAGTAGAAGCATGACTGTTTGTATCGCAGGGTGACATAGGGGCACGCTGATTTCAAGGGGGGGAGGAAGCTACATCTAAAACTACATTCAAGGAATGTAAACAAATTGCTTAATAGGGTGTGCTTTCTGAAGCAGTAGCATGCTTAAAATTCAACTGAGGTAGGCCAGTAGTTAACATCAAGAATACCAATATGAACGGGGATATATATATATATATATATATATATATATATATATATATATATATATATATATATATATATATATATATAATTTTTTATTTTATTCAGATGGTAAAAAATAACCGACTTTCCAAGATGCATTTTGAGCTCAAGAAATTAAAGTGGAACTGTTTAACCCCCAATGGGAAGAAACAAAAATAAAATAAAAACAAATTAAAAACAGCAAATTCAGCTCTTCAAGGAGAATCAGGATCCAACAACATATTCATCAATCACTAGAAATACTTAATGAAGAAAAATAATTGGTAAACTCTAAACTCACTATTTTAATAATTAGCTACAACATTTTGGCTTCAGCATTCTTCAGATAGTATTGTAGAAATAGCTATATATGCACCTCCTTTCAAACCTATATAAATAAATAAAAAATGGGGATGTACACAAAAGGTTTAAATGATTAAATAATTTATTCCAGAATTTATTCAGCTGTGTAGAAAGAAAATAAGATGAAGAAGGGCTTTTGTTATTCATTTTTGTACACATTTGTGTAAACTGCAGTTATACCTCCTTCCAAATATATATATATATATATATATATATATATATATATATATATATATATATATATATATATATATACACACAGGGAATCTGGTAGGAAAACTTTGCTCTCTATTGGCTTGTCAGGCTGGTTTCCTTACTCTTGAGTGACAGGCAGCTGCAGGGGAAAAAAAAGCAAGCTTGAAGCAGAGGCTACCGTTTAAGCATTTTCATGGTGGATTTGAAATCAGATTATATACGGGTTCGCTCAATTGACTTAATGGATTTTAAGAGACTAGATCCTATTAATGAAGTGGACGCCCCGAGGCACTGCTCCGACCAGTGGCAGGCTAATCTGGCATGCAAATTAAATCCTGCCTCAATCTGCCAGCCTGTTTAATGTGATCCATTACACACTTTTACTTGTTTATAGCTAATATTGTAACAGAAATAGGCTTATAAGCGCCCAGGCCTACAGAATAGAAAAATAATTACTTAGGAAGATGAGGTTTGTTTGGGGCTGTGCTTTTCCAGTCTCCCTGCATAGTGGTTCACATTCCAGAGGAGGGAGCAGTGCCATTTCTTTTCTTTGACTCTCACAGCTTGTGAGCCTTAGTGTTGCTGTTAGAGTCAGGGATTTACTAAGGGTTATGGGATAGCGAGCATGCTCATGTTTAATCTGAGGTTCAATGTCTGCTCTTCAGTAGAATTTGTATATATATTGAATAATTATTAACGCTATTCTATCTATTTTTTTTAATTATCTACAGTATTTGTTGGTCTCTCTGTCAATTCATTGTATTATATGTTTCAGGCTGAGATAACCCAGCGGACCACTTAAGGAGGGGTGGAAGTAATAAACAATGAGGCCGTTGGAGGGGCAAGAATTACAGCATAATGCTAAACTTTATTTTTGTATTTCAGACCAACCAATGTTCCTTAAAGCCTCTATCACACAACCATGTTTAAATATATAGAATTCAATAAATACTTTATATTGTTCTATTGAGCAATCAGAAGCTATAATATATATATATATATATATATATATATATATATATATATATATATATATATATATATATATATATATATATATATATATAAGCAACAAAAAGTCAAAAATAAGTGTTTTGATATGTGTTTATATTTATTTATTGGGGAGCACCATTGCGTTGAGTGAGACTTGCTCATGCTGTAAACTGGAACATAAAATTCCTTGAGGGGAAAATTTGTACTACAATCACAACATCTTGGTGGTTTTGGGCTTGTATCCATTTCTGTAGGACTCTTCATGCCTGATTAACTCAGAGCTGGCCTGTAAGTATCAAGGGGAAGGAGGTCAGCGAAAGGGTAGGTTCCCCCTCTTGAAATATTTCGGTCAGTGCATTGGCTTTGAGCATTGAAAGTGCTGTGCATTACCTTCTGTACTCTAGATGCACAAGTTCAATTCCCAGCAAGGGAATTCAAACTCGTGATGAGAATGTGGCGATTTTCCAGGCCGGATGACATGAGATTCCAACTGGTGTCTGACATTTTTTCTCTTTACCTGGAAAACATTAAAAAAAAAAATATATATATATATATATATATATATATATATATATATATATATATATATATATATATATATATATATATATATATATATATATATACTGTATAGCTGTAACTATAACTACAGATGCAGCCCAGTTTGTCAACAAACATACATCTTCTGATCTGAAAATATTAAAAAGCATAACAAAAGAACAGAGAAAACACAGAATTCCTAAAGGACCTGGACTGATACAGTGTTAATAAGGAGAACAAAATGAGAGAGCAAAATGCCCAACAAGGTACACACATCTCTTTTTATGAAAGTTGAAAACACCTGTTAATTTTATAAACCAAGAATCAAACAACTGGATTTTCTCCTTCTAATAATGTAAACACTTTGAAAATATGACCCATTGTATCTTTTTTAAACAGAGTTTCGTGGATATTTACATGTTACGGAGCAACAGATACTGTACTGATTTTGGTAAATATGTGTTAACTTTTAATGATCCTAATAGGAATTAATATTGAACACTTATTGTAATACGACAATAAACTTACACATATGGTATTTTCTCATATGTAATTATGTTTATTTTCATATTAAATTCCCTTTCCTCCCCCATCCTTGTAGTATTTCCAGTGCAGCCCACTGGGGGGCGGGGTCAACCAGAAATTTCTATGGGTGGCACTGGTTATTTGGTTCCCTAGTAACCTTTCAAAATTTTACTATGAGAATAAAAGCTGATCCAGAGCCATATGGTAAGTTAGTGTGCTTCACTGTGCTCTGAAATAGACTGTGTTTGCAACATGCTTCCCCTTTAACACCTCTGTGTCCATTCAGGAATCCAGGTGCTTACCTGTGGAGGACATTGACTTCTTAATGCTTAGGCAATGGTAGACTTCACTTAAAATTAATAGCCTAGTTCCATCAGGATTTGGCATGGTTTGTAGTAAATGCTCAACAGATGCCCTAAAGAAATCCGGTGACTGTATCATCTCCTTTCTCTTAAGAAGGTATTCCCCCTGGATGGATAACGGTGAAGCACAGTAAGGATTGTTGATGTAGTGATAGCCAGTGCTGCACAAAGCTGCTTATTAGACAGATCAATAGGTTCCATGAATACTATGCCACAGTCGAATTCAGCTTCAAGGAAAAACAAAACAAGAACTAAATATTTGCTGTTTATACATCAACCCTTTGGAAAATATATAAATAAATAAATAAACCTGTTACCAAAACAGGTACGCACCTCATTTCAAGCACAATTAACTTGAAATGGAGTGCTACAGGATCAATAGTCCCCAGTTGATCCAAAGGGGACTGTCACTCTATGGAAATGGCACACATATGGTAATACCTCTGGCTTAACAACAACTTAGAGGATTTACTGTTGCTGTTTTCAGACCAACATGAATAACAAACAGTGGGCCACCCCCTGGGAGCCATCTTCTTTAATTCCAGCTTCAATTAATCTTTAAGGGGGAGGACACCATTTAAAATAAATGTAGGGGGTATGTGGTTTGATGGCAAAAAGATGAGCTGTGTGAAAATATTTTTTTCGATTCTATTTAAATCCGTTTTTTGTTGTGTTTTTTATTATGATGATTACTTATTTCTTAGCAGACGCCCTTATCCAGGGCGACTTACAATTGTTACATTATTTTTACATACAATTACCTATTTGTACAGCTGGGTTTTTACTGGAGCAATCTAGGTAAAGTACCTTGCTCAAGGGTACAGCAGCAGTGTCCCCTACCAGGGATTGAACCCACGACCTTCCGGTCAAGAGTCCAGAGCCCTAACCACTACTCCACACTGCTATGTACCTATGTGTTAATTTATACTAAAAAAAAACAAAAAAGAAAAAAAAGAAAAAAGTAGATCTTAAAATGAAGGAAAAGGGATATAATTTGTGTTTATTTATATGCTCACCTGATATACAGTAGCTTCCATATATGCTTCATGTTCTCATCTGCTTGTGGCTCAGGGCTCCATGCCTTACTGTTGGTGTCCTTAGCTGAATGCCAACCTTTGCCTAGCCATGTTAGACATAATCTTTAGGTCTGAACAGTAGCACTGGTGGGCCGGCAAATCTGATTATCAGGCAATGATACTGTTGTTGTTGAAGAGTGCTTTTTTTTTTGCCATTTCGCAATTTAGGGAGTAAAAAAACTAGCAATAGCCTTACTCATACAACATGTTATGTAGATAGTTATTTATTGCAATATACGATTCATCATTTGAAATGTGTAATTCTCACCTGTCAGACAAAATGGTACCGGATCACACAGAATGAATCATGAAAACTTGTGCCAAATCTTCAGTAGGTTTTAAAAAGTTAGAAAACTGTGGAAATTGTGGTGGGGATATTATTGGCAAAAACCTATTGCTGGTATCCTCCATATGGTTCTTGTGTTTTGTATGTGGTGGCACCAGTACTAAGTTTGCACATTAGCTGCTTTTTATTCAGTTTAGATAAGAAAATGCTTTTTGGGTGATTCCAATAACCATAGATATTGATGACATTTCTGAAACAGTTCTCTTTCCATTGTTGTTCTAGAGAAATAGAGCAGCACCTTCCAGGTACTGTATGAAAGTCTGTGTTTAGATCAGGCATTGCTATGCCAGTTATCTTTGGAGTCCTTTTGTTTGGCCCTATATACATTGCTCTTATGTTTTCCTCATTTGACTCTGAGTGAAGCAGGGTAATGTTAGTAAAGAAATGAATAAATGAAAACAGCACGGTTCTGAGCCTTGTCCCTAAGCCTCTGCCTTTATCATGCAAATAACAAGAGTAAATGGAAAGGGGGCTCAATTCCCAAGCCAGTACTTGAGTGAAATTCAACTTTCCTGGATCTCAGGTCCACAATGAAGAATTTATTTGGAGAACTCAGTTCTAATTTAAAAGGAATGGCAGTTGAAGGAGGCACCAGGGACAGTGTCTCATCGTCTCCACTTACCTTTCGCACTTAAAGCAAGAGAGAGGCTGAAAAACCTCAGCTGGTTCATTTTAATGTGGAAGGCCTCTTCCAGCTGCCTACAGCCTAACTGCTACTGCCCTATGCTTTTAAATAATAATAATATAAAAATGTAAAAATTAAGAAAAAAAACAGACACAGGCCGTTTCAGCTGCAATTTACTCACCAAAAATCATCAGGTTTTGGGATTTGCCAGAAGCCCTTTCTTTTCATATATGTGAGTGAAAGAAATCAACTAGTGAGGCGCTAACTTGAAATTGACAGCTGTTATCGTCTGATGCGATTTGCCATCTGGTACATACGTATGCAAAGCAGGAGGGGTTAATTTTCTGTGATGAATTTCAGTTACACTGCCACTGCAATGCTACTGTGATCATCAAAGTGTTACTTAAGGTGAAATCTCAGTAAATATGAATACCGATCATTGCACTGTATCTCAGTAAATACGAATACCGATCATTGCACTGTATCTCAAATGTAAATTTACTGAAGTCAGTTTCTTATAAACCGTTTTTGTTTCAGACTGTATTATTTTTTTTTCCATTTTTTTTATAGAATATTATTTTTAAAAATCTGGAGTTGCTCTCTGGACAGTTTTAAGCAGCTACATTAAAACAATAGTTCATTGCAGAGCATATGAATGCCCCACATGGTGAAGGATTTGAATAAAATATTAAATCAATAAGATATTCAAACAGGTATTTTTTATTTGCTCACCCAACAGAAGCGTTGTCAATTGGTTCTTGGAAATTGAATATATCCCTGATTTCTGAATTGGGCTTTGTAATTATACAGTAAAGCATACTGTAAGTAATATTGTTACTCTAATATGGAAAAATACAACTGTTCATTTAAGCTAATGCTTTGCATTAGTAACAATTTAATAAAAAGATCACCTGCATAGACGAACAAGCTGAAATATTCTCTATATATTTTCCCACCTGCATATGACCACTTGTCCCTAATGCCCCTGTGTGACAGGGTATGCCTGCCCCTATGTTTATTTGTGGTATTTTTGTATTATTATTATTATTGTTATTATTTAAATGTATTGTGTGAAGAATTGTATTATTGTTATTTTGTTTGGCAGGGAAGGAGTTAAAAACCTCCCCTGCCAGAAATACTCGTGTAGAATGTGGCTGTCTCAAATTGGCTAATTGTTTGAGGACAGCCACACCAATATAAACAGCAGCTGTGCACTGGAAGGTTGGTTGTTCAGAGAACTGAGAGGGAGAAAGGAATGTATATAAGGGCAACAGTGTGGAGTAGTGGTTAGGGCTCTGGACTCTTGACCGGAGAGTTGTGGATTCAATCCCAGTTGGGGGACACTGTTGCTGTACCCTTGAGCAAGGTACTTTACCGAGATTGCTCCCGTAAAAACCCATATAAATGGGTAATTGTATGTAAAAAAACATATATATATTGTGATATCTGTATAATGTGATATCTTATAACAATTGTAAGTCGCCCTGGATAAGGGTGTCTGCTAAGAAAGAAATAATAACGTATCTAAAAGACAATCGCTACGTGTACTGGAGCTGAACCAGCACGGTAGTTTTATGTGTTTGTTTGGCCATTTTGTTTATTATTTAAAGTTTATTTTGTTGAATAAACATGATCGCATCTGCGTCTCACCCCGTAGTACTTGTGCCATGTGTATTTCCTGGTCACCCACTCAGCCACCCTGTCACACCCTGTATAAATAAGTTTGATTTTTTTTTTGCAATGATCTACAAGCATCATCACACCTTAGACCAAATCATACAGGAAGATACTTATTATTATTTTAAAAAACAGCATTTAAAAATAACAGAGACGCCATAACCTTGCTGATACATCATATATCAGTCCTGCTGCCAAAAAAGTGCCCTGTATTATCGGAGTCTGAATACCTGCCGGCCTCATTATCTCAAGAAAACTCGGGAGTAAAAGGTGGTGGAAAGGCATGCAAGCCAGTATGTTGTTATATTGCTATGAGTTATTCAGGATTAATGACATCATGTTCTTTTATGAAGGCAGAAATGAGTCCTCTCTAACATGATTTCATTAAAACTGGTACATGAAATGTTGAATCTAGAAATGTTGTTTTCATAAACAAAGTCCTTCTTAATTAACCCTTTCAGTATTTCGACAGTGTCAAGTAGCAAGCAACCTGTAACTAATGATTTTTTAAATTTTTAAATTTTTTTACTGAATGACTAAATCTATGTGTACTGTATGTCTATACTCGGCTATCAATATTCTTTGAAAACAGAACAATGGGACACACGCTGTATATTGGTAGCCTCTAGAGATGATGGGCAACTCTATCGAAATTAATAGGCTTCCTGCAGCTAAATATGCACTGGTGTAAAATAATGCTTTAGGTTGACGAATCATTTGATAGACAGGGCAGAAGAATCAGAACAGAAGGCATTTCTTGTATGAGTTGGACATATTGGTACGCGGGGTCCTATTAAACAGCTTTCTTGTGTTTTGTAAATTCTGATGACTTGCAAAAAAGATTGTAGAAACTTGCTAGATTTTGAATGATCTTGCTAAGGAAGTTTTTCTTTTAAAACTTGTATAACAACAACTTGTTAAAATCATCAACCCCCCAAAATACTGGTAATTTGATCCCAAATATTCATTTATCACAGCCATCTCCACTCATATATGCCGAATTGTCCAAATCTTCAATCTTTTGACATGTGCAAAACTCCCACATGATTGCATGTTCCATATTAGATCTGTGTTTCCTGTTGTGCTTAAATATGTTATCATGTACCATTTTACAAATACAGCTTAATGTTTAACCTATTCACACAGATCATGACTACCTTATTAATAAATTTTTGTGTGTGTGTAAGCAACTAATAACAAATTATAGTTCTTAATAAATAAAACAATTCTGAATCAAATGAGTCCATATGGACTCCATATGGACTCATAGATGCTACAAGGGTTAACGTTCAGAAAAAGACAAACAAATATATCCACAAATAGATGCTTTAGGTGATCTGAGTTTTTTTTTTTTTTAACACCAGCTCATTTAGAATTCTGTGGAATGTTTCACAAAATGGTACAACATACAAAGAGCACGGCAGGGGGTAAATTAGAGCTCCGAGATGAATTATCATACAATTAAAAATCCCAGGCTGGGCCAAAAATAAAACACAATTTTTTTACCATGCAAAATAGTTTTCAAATATCTTTTTTTGGAGAAATTTGACACATTGATAGGACTTAACAGTTTATTTTCTACTTTTCTTCTTTTCAGAAGCCAAAATATGCAATTTAATTTGCTTTTCTATTTTCAGTGATTAAGGTGCCAGATTGGTACTTCAATCTAAAAAGGTCCATTTGCCTTTGTCACCATATGGGCTCAAAAAGGGAATCAGCATCTAGCCGATGAACTCAAGTATGTCAACAAAATGTTATGAACTGACATTATGCCTATATAATTTTATACCATTTGTTGCCATCTGTTTAACAGGCTCTTAAAATATACACTGCTTGCACCTAATACAAATTGCGGTCTTGTTCTTTGAGTTTTAGTTGTTAGACAAAACTAAAATATTATGTTCTTTTTATTTTAAGCATTCTACTTCTTCCTTTGGTGTTGACGAATTGATAACAATTTGTGAATACATTAGTAAATGTTGTTAATTAACCTTCTTACTGAGCATTATGCATGCTTAATGCAATTTGTTACAGTTGAAGACATTGCCTGGATATGGCTGTTGTTGTAGCATCTTCTTAACTGTGTGTCATTTTTTAATCCAGAAATCACAAGTATTTCTGGTTCACTTAAGAAAAGCAGTAATGATAATCATTGACCAGCTAATAACATCATTAGCTGTTTACTTTACATAACATTAAAAGGCACACAATAATCAGGGCTTCTGTCTTTTTCTATCAAGGTAAAACTTTTATGAAACTAAGGGGTTACTTTGGTTACCTCATACCCAGCCAGGATAAGGTGTTTTTTTTTAAAAGAATTTACAGCACCAGAGAATTCACCTGGACTGATTTCATCCAAGATGATTATCCAGTGCTGTAAAATTATCTAAAACATCCAGGGTATAGGCTGATCAAATCAACCCCTTAGTCAAGTTGACAGATGTTGTAGGGTTTCCTTTATGTTTTGTGTGTAAGCTTTACCCCTTGGTGATTATGTGTTATTACTGTACAAACACAGTGGGATACCTGCATTATGACCACTAAAGAACGGAGTAAGAGGTCTTAAAGCAGTGAGTTTGTCATAATAGCAGGAGATCTTCAAATTGTCTCCAAATTGAAAGGACCTTATATTTTAGTAATATTAACAAAACACATACAAAATTGGCATTTTTTTTAGTAAGGGTAAATCTGTTTCTTCCTTTTTAAGAACCACTATTTTACTACCTGATCCACATTAGAACCAGCAATCACTTCTATGACATCTGTCCATTGATATGGTCTTTTAAAATGAAATTCTTATGGTCTTGCCTAGATTAGAGGATCATTTACTGTAAGTTCACTGCTTCTGAGAGCAGAGTTAGATATGTTCAGTATCTACAATAACCAAATGCAGATGAATATGATGACATTTGTAAGACACTTTATAAAATGTGTTAAAATCTATCTATCTATCTATCTATCTATCTATCTATCTATCTATCTATCTATCTATCTATCTATCTATCTATCTATATATATATATATGCAGAACAGTCAGTTGCTATTGGTCTAACCCCTTGATCCTTAAAAAAGTATCTTAATTATAACATCCCTGTTGTAATAAATTAGCCTTTAGGAATTAGACAGCATTGGAGGCAGAGACTGCTCTGAGCTGGTCAATAATCTATTACCAGAGATCAGCGCCAGCATAGTGACAAATGCCTATCAGAGAAATGAGTGTGTAAAGGTCAATGTTGGTCTTGTGACCTCAGCCACTCTCTTACTAAGTCATCTCCAAAAACAATATGCCATCTGATACCTCGAGCTGGTACCTGCATATTCCGGCATTAGCATGAGAGTTGACAAGGAAGCCTCTTTTTCTAATAACTAAACCATAGTCAGTTTGCTCTCAATAGAAATCGGTTCAATAAGATCTTTGTTTCTGTGTTTCTTTATTGCTCAGTCTAACTGACTGCCATCTTGCTTTTCAAGCCTGTATGATTTTGCTAATGGCATGTGATATTGTGATCTTTTGTGTGATTATGTTCACTTTACCTCCTTCAGAGTAAAATACTGAAATAGAAAAAAGATTGTATTTTAAATACCAATAAACACTGGTTTCAGCTATTTGGGGTGATATTAATAATCACCTTATATTGGAAATTTCCCTTCTGCTAAATATGAATAAATTCATGAAGCTATTTGTATTCATTTTCCTTGCTTGAAAACTAAGACAAACTTAATGTAAAGTTTCACTGGTGGGTGTGTTGTCCATTCAAGGAGAAAATGTAAAGATTTGGTACCTTCTGGTTGCCCAGCAGGTACTATTAGCAGGATGCAACAGCACGTTTTCTTGATACAGGTTTCCCCGGAGCTAAAGTGGAGAAATTCCAATCTCCACTATTTTAGAGGATGCAGCTAATATTGAACAGTCTGTTGTTCTTCTGTTAATACCAATTTGAAAGCAGTTTATCTTTAAATAACCAGAATTAAACAAGATAAATCTAAAATATATGTACGATTATTAGAGTAAATGTCAGACAGCAAAGCAAACAAAAAAGATCATGTAATATGAACTCAGTAGGCTAGTTAAATTATGCATACAATCAATTATTATTATTATTATTATTATTATTATTATTATTATTATTATTATTATTATTATTATTATTATTATTATTATTATTATTATTTATTGTTTTTTTCTTTTATTTGCAAAACCCCTGGCATTAATCAAATGGTATATTTTGCTTGACCCTTTGCCTCCAATATTTCAATGTATTCCTGCACTGATAACATATAAAAAGTCTGCTAGGCACCTGTAAATAATATAAACCTATATCTTCTTGCTGCTGCTTTTTTTCGTTGCTGCTTTATATTATTTTTCTATGTATATTTTAAAGCGAATCAGTCAAATTGAAATGTTTGCTAGAAATGTTATATTTGATATATTATGTATAGTATAAACAATATCTAAATATTTTTCCCCTGTAATGTTTCTGTTTAGATATGTTTTACTTTCAATACATTACAATAACTCAAACACTTAGATTCAGTGAACACATTCAAATAAAGGACTACTACAAATACAGTATTTCATTGATACTAGCTGGCAATGGGGTACAGCAGCTTTAAACATGTAAATAAGAAGCTTAATGCATGATGAACAGGTCTCTTTAGATATAACATCGAGTTATTCTGCCAACACCCAATTCCAACCAATTTATGCCACTAATATTAATTCACAGTCACTGAAGCATTGCCTCTGTCTCGCTCTTTTCTCAGTTTTTCTTTAAACATTTCCCTTTTCCCAGGCAGCATCTCCCCACTCTCTCCCTTCCCGCCAGTTTGATAAACAGCACTCAACATGTCAAAATATTTATCAGCTGGGCTTTTGCTCGCTCAACAAATCATTCCCCATTCACTGCTGGCCTAAGAGCTCCAAACTTTCAAACCCTTAACCTTGCTACACAGTGAGCCCCTTCTACAGTGCCTTGTGATGCTTGAAAAAAGAAGAAGAAAAGTTTATAAATTGTACTGCCTTTGCTTATCTCGGTTTCATTGACTACAGACTGGTTTAGCTCTATTTAGTTCTGTAATTGTACGGCCCGCAAAACCAATTTCTTTTTTCATGCTGTTTACACTATATGCATTTTACAATTTTGTTTTCCAATGTGCTCTTCAGACTGAAATGATAACAACAGAAATCAGTATGCTTTGTTTGTCCAATTGTCAAATTACTTACTCCCAACATTTGTGAGACAGAAGGATTAAGAAGTACAATTTTTGGCATCCTTTGTTGAGCTTAATTTCTTTGTTAAAAACATAATTGCTTATCATTTCAAGCAGGATCTGGAGAAAATCTGGGAACAGCCACATTAGAAAAAATAGATTCATCATAGAAAGATGAAATATCTACAAAAAGGGGGACATTTCAAAGGAGGATCTGTTGTATAGTGTCATGTCTAAAAAAAGAGTCAAGTTACAAAAGTTAAACCATTGGAAGTCTGGTAAACAAAAGCTATAAAGGGAAACTGACTTGAAATTTAAGGTGGTTCGACATTTAGAAAAGTACTCAAGTACTTGAGCAAGGTACTTTACCTAGATTGCTCCAGTAAAAAAAACAAAACAACAACTGTATAAATGGGTAATTGTATGTAAAAATAATGATAAAACTATTGTTGTAGTATATAAGGCAAAAGCAAATTGTGTAGTCAATTCACACTGCATCCAAAATATTGCACAAGTTTCTCCAGGAGATCATGACCGCTTTGACTTTATTTGTCTGACAAAGCATTCTCTTTTGTCCTTAGTGGTATACAAATTGAGTTTTAAAAGTGGCAATGCAAAGCTCAAGACTGAAACAAGATTGAACAATAAAAAATACATTTCCTTTGTGCATGATTCCATGTAGAAATGGACAGACGTTGTATTTAATGTAGAGTACTTTTAGATGTGAGTTGTGTTTGAAGAAGATCAAGCCTTCTTTGGTGCTGGTGCCTTGCTTTGCATCCCCTCTGTTTTGATTAGAAGGAAATTGACTGCACCTGAGTGACATGGCAAAGGCCCCCTGTGGGACTGTGATCCATGCACAAACTCCCTTTTAATAGACTTACACCTCATTTGGCCTCTAAAGCCCATTGAATGGTCCCAAAGGATGGGTGGAATGTGGCCCATTGGAGGCCACTGCTGGCATTTGCTGTAAACTAGCTTGGATGAAAGGGGGACTTGATTAGACTCTTATGTGCAGCCAGAAGCGACTTAAAGGAACAATGAAGCCCCCCAAAATAATAGGGCATCCCATCCAACCTCGATAGAAACAATGGTTGTCACTATCAGGGTGGTTCTCCAAAATGTGAGGCATTCACAGAAAGGGACTTGCACTCAAATTTGCACATTATTAGAAAATGTATCAGTCTGTGCACATTTTTGCAGAAGAATTACTGATTAGATTTAGTTTGAGTAAACGGTACTTCAGTGAAGCTTTCTTTGTATTATATCACATGGAACCTGCAATAAAATAATAATAAAAAAAAAACTTTATAGAACAATATTCTAAAATAATATTCTTTTTATTCCTCAACATTTTGATAAACATGTTCAGTTAAAATTCATTACAGTGATGATACCTGATATTGGTGGTGGTCATGGCCAGATTCTATGTATCTGTGTACTATCTGTGTCTATGAGTGAGGGGAGGCCAATGGCATGAGGGCTTGGTGGATGATACCTTAATGTGCTCATATTCCACATCCATGTCCTTGAGCCAACCCTCTCTCTTTGTATTGTACACACATTCTTATCATTTACTTTTGTATTTATTGGTTTATTTATTTTATATATTCTTTATTTTGCACCTCACCTTGTGTGAAAGTGCTTTACAGATGAGCATATATAAGAAATACTCATTACTTGACCAATCAATAATATACACAGCAATCACAAAAGTCTGGCCTCTTAATGAAATAAAAAAGTAATCTAATAAAAATCGCCATTACAAACCTGTGATTAGTCACAGTGTGTACGTTGTTTTATGAGCTATCTTGTGCTTGTATCACTGAAGAAAAAGTATATAAATATCCATAAATGCCAGCCGTGCAACATTTTGCTTTTATAAAGAAGAAACCTGAAATTCCTGATGGTTTTACATTCACAAATGTGAACTTTAATTAGAAAAGTAACAATTTGCATCCCCTTCCGAATAAAAAGTCTGGAAGCTCATTAATTACCTTTCTATAGCTGCTTTTGAAAAATAGGTCATTGAAATGGGGCAGGAGACACTGTAAGAAAAAATGAAAAATCACCAGCATGCAATCCTTTTTGAAAAAGGTGTGAAAGACATATTTTGTTTAAGAAATATTGGTATAAATTTACATGAAACCGTGATTATCCTTGCCCTTCACTGGAAAATAGACAAGTGCAATGCAATATTCCAGCTTAACCTGTAAGAGTGGGTGGGTGAGGCAGTCATTAACTGCAAGCTAACCCATTTAGAAGAGACTGTTACTCATCTGAGCATTGCCTACTTAGAGTAATATGGAGATGACCTTCTAAGTAAAGGTTTGAATGTGCTGGTTTGCAAATAGCAATGAATACCAACTGCTCAGGTGTAGCTATAAAGTTATGCATCATAGTGTCATATTTAAATTGTGCTCTGTAACCTTGTAGTACCTAAAGTGCCATATGTTATGCTTTTGGTTTGGTGACATTGCTCTAGGCACATCAATCATAGAAACATTTACCGGTAGGTCATTTTAGACATTGATATGACTGTTTGAAGGGGTCCAGGAAAAATCTTAGCTACGTATATACTGTATATATATATATATATATATATATATAATACACTGCTGTGCAAAAGTCTTAGACACATTCTGGAGTTACAATATATATTGATGGTATGGGCATCAACAATTTACTCAAAGCCTCCACTAGTGTTCTCCACTATTATAACAGCTTTGACTGTTATTAATACAGCTTAGTTTGGGTGAGAAGAAACCAAGCTTGTCATTTAGCAATCTTTAATGCACATTGATCAGAATCTTCAAAAACGTGTGATCCCAACAATGCGAAGTAAACTATACATGAGCAGCTAATATGAAGTGTTGTAGTAGCTAATCCATCACATTTACCCAGTGGTTCTAAACAGGGGGGGCATGAGAAGTCTCCAAAAGAAAAAAAAAAAGTAAAACATTTTTTTTTATTTAAAATGAATATGTGGCATGACGTTCTGTAGATGGCGCAGGTTGTTTCTATGGTAGTATAACCCCCCCACCTCACCACCCCAAAATGTACAAAATGTCTAAGACTTTTGCACAACAGTATATATATATATATATATATATATATATATATATATATATATATATATATATATATATATATATATATATATATATATATATATAAGTTTTAGCTCTCATGTAAACGACCAAAGGTTTTTTTTGCTTTTTTTTGCTGCTGTTTGCTACAATAAAGGATCAGCATGCTGCATGTGCTGACAGCTGCAAACATGCAGTAGATTGTCTAGGCTGTATTCCGAGTGTCCCCTTTAATATTTTATGATTTCGGGGCAGCTTGCAGCAACCATCCCCTCTCCTGCAGGACAGCTGGGGAACATGCAGTTGCTATGGTGATCTTTCATCCCTCGCTCATTGCATAAATGCTCCCCAGAGAGCTATTTTTAGACTGAATCAGACTTTCTTAAGGATAAACTGATAACATTTAAATTCAGCTACGTCTTTTTGTCAGTTTCCTTAATCCAATGGAACCTCTGACCTGCAATGGTTGGGGTTAGGGTTCAGTTAAGTCAAAATCATAGCTCTTTACCATTACTAACAATATCTTGATTTTAGTCACCAACATTTGCATTTGAGGACCATCCAAGAAGAAGAGTTTGGAGTGGAGAGTCTGGGAATTCAGTGTAACAAGAGCCCTTTGTCAGCTAGTGTTAGAGTGTTTTGGCAAATTTGAAGACGTACCAGTAAAATAGTTATGCATCATTACCGTTGTGCCTTACATTTTCAACTGTCTATAACGCTCTTCCTGCTTCTTTTTATGAGCTAACAATTGTTAATATATTAACGGGAAGCGTGAACTTCACCCTGTACTGATGGAAAATACTGAACGTGTGTCAGATCATTGCCTCGAGGTGGGATTTGTTCATTGCCTCGAGGTGGGATTTGTTCATTATGTAATCTAGGTAGACAGGCTAAGAATGAAGCAAATTGGGAGTTTTTATAACTCATTGAAAACCAAAGAAAATTAAAAGGTGAAAATGAGAAGTCCATGGAAGAAGTGTCTGGGTTAATATATATTTGTTTAGTTGAATAGAATGAGATGCTAAGGTTAGAAGAACAGAATTGGTAGAAAATGGGTAGCAGACAAAAAGGAAGGCATTATTAAGAACACGCCAGAGCCTGGACAAAGGCACCAGAGACAGTCACACTGCCCTTTCTTTTTTCACAATAATGTAAGAATGCTGCCCTCATTTACAGGTGCGGAAAGTCAAAACGCAACACAACATACAAGCAGAACATTATTGGGGAGGCAGTGTCTGAGAAGGTTAAGCCATGTTGTTTGTAATTGCACTAGTAATTCAGTATGCTGGGGTGCCTGTTTTCTGAAATGAATAATATATTTAAAAAGCTACTCTGTTACAGGTTATGGTATCATATGAGTAATAATAAAAAAAATACCAATTTATCTTGGTTGGTGAATAAATGGTGTGGTCTGAAGACAGTATCTATTTTTTTGGTTTGCAAATTTTGAAAATCTCTCCCCCTTGTTTATTAATATTCCAAAGCTGTTATTCTAGTTCCAAAGCGATCTTATAGAAGTGTTTAAGGTGAAAGTTCACTGAAGTGAAATTTAAGCAGAAAAGCTGACTAATGGCCTGAAGGAATATGTTTGTTTGTTATGACTAGGTTGAATTAAGATTGATTTTCTGAGGAATATAGTGAGGCTCTGGGGAGGCAGTAACAAAGGTCTCACAGCTTTGAAAGACCCAATGTATTTATTATTCCTGTAAATATTGTTACGGGCACACAAACTTAAAGATGCAGTACTGTCTGTAAAGCCCATGCATGCTCGGTATAATAACTATTACATGTGTATGTGATAATCCTATACAAGATACATTTTGTGATAGAGAAACATGCTGTTTTAAATGTGTTGAGCAAATTGGTTGAGCTTGAGGTTTTTAAATAAAGAACCAGGCAATTATTTTTTCTAATTCATGATATCTAATTAATGCTCCAGGGCAATGTATGTGGTGTTAAATCTATGTTCACTTATTAATTGTAGTCTTTGCAACAATCATTTCTCAAAGGTTCACTTAAATGTGTTGGTGCAAACATGATTGTGGAAATAAATTATGGAAGCACATTGTACATGCTTACTGCAATTTGTTATGTATGAGTTTCTCTAGTTAGGCTGGCTGTGTTACCTTTCTACTGGAGTTTACTGCTGACTCACCAAGAGTAATCTGACAGAATAGCAAGGTAATCCTATAGGTTTTTTTTTCATCAGTTGAGCAGCCACATCATTATTTAAATAAAGAAAAAGGGAGATTATTTTGTGGATGAATTAGATATCTGTGTGGGGGCAAAAAAAATCTATTCGCTCTTAACCACCATTTTACGGAACTGTAGCAATACTCAGCAAAACCCTCATAAAGGTACATTTTTAGTTGTTGTAGTATACTTTAATACAGACATTTAACTACATATAATTCATATAGTTATAATGGAATCAATTGAAAACAACTACCAAAAGAACTGAGTATAATGATCTTAGAGAGTTACTCCAATCAGTGGAAGAACTTCCCAGGGGTTTTAATTGTGCGCTGGTCATTTATACATACCATCAAATATAGTGAAACAACTGAAAGAACATCAATAGCACCTACCAGACAGTGACAGAACCCCGGCCAAATCAGTGACAGTAAAATGTCAGAGGTTTTAGGTAGTTTGTATATAATGGCATAACTAGTGTTATCATTTCTGTGAGTAATACCACAAAGGGTCATTGACACATGAAAACCCAATGCTCTTGGGAACAGAATTAGTTTCCACAAAGGAAAGATATGCTGTTGTGTGCTACAAAACCACATTACCCAATTCATCAGCTAATTGCAGCATTAATCAACAATGAATTGACAGATACACTATTCAATTCTTGCAACATGAACAAATATGATGAGCCTTGTAGAATTTATAGGATTTGCATGTGTGCTTCCCGATAAACCCATGAACAATCTGCCATCTTTGTCAATAAAATGAAAACTGATTCAAGCTAAACTAAAGCACTTAATTAAGCTTAAATATAACATGATATATATATATATATATATATATATATATATATATATATATATATATATATATATATATATATATATATATATATATATCAGATTTGGGCTTATTATGCTTTTGTGTTTTTTACTGTGAGGTTGATATTTTTGTTTCTTATAACTTATAACTCTTTGAACAGATGCAGAATAATGAGTAATTATTACAGCATTATTTGTATCAGTGACCGCAGTAAGTCTCATGTCAGACAGAAGAGCAGCTGAAAGTAGAGTGCTGACTGAATGGCATGCAATTAAAATCCATGGAGCTTTTTCTTCAAGGCTTGTGTCATCTTCAATATCTGATAACTTCTAAGATGCTAAAAATGGGAGGTGGTTAATTATGTTTGCATTGAATATAAACTTCAACCTAAATGGCACACACAGAAAGAGATTAATTACAACTGGCAGCAGACACTGTGAATCAGTATTTTTTATGAAGTATGAAACAAAACTGCTTAAAGAGTTTCATAAAATAGAATACTTGAGAAAATAAAGACCGCTTTTATTGGTTGCCAGCAGGCCCATATACATTAATTTGCATATTCTTTTAGAAAACAAAAAAGCACAAACAAAATCTCAACGCGTTTCGACAAAGAGTCTTAATCATGAGTAGACTTAATTTGATACAGAGGAACACCCCTTTTTTATATACACTGAATTTTCCACAGGTGATGAATCACCTTTACGTTGCAAACCTTCTACTGACAATTAGAACAATTAAAAACAACTGAAAATAATAATAAGTAATTAGGTACAGAAACAAAAACAAAAGGCAAAAGATCATATTTTTTTTAAAATCTTATTTTAAACACTCAAACTGTATGTCAACACAAAACGTTTTTATACCACTGGATATTCTTTTACTAAGTTACTTTTTTCTTTTTTCTTTTTACTCTGCAACTTGAATAATGAACAGAGGTATATATACATACAAACATACATTCTACAAAAAAGACCCATAGTTAAAGCCATGTGGTGCAACAGAATTCTAAAAATATATCATAAAAGTTTCCCTTCTCAAGAGTCGTTTGTCAACTGAGCCACCTCTAAAACCAATTTTGACTGTATTCAAAGCCCAAAATACCAGATCAGATATGGAATGTTGTTTTTTATTAAAATGTACAGCTAAAGGATAGTTGGTATCATTTCTCCATATAGTACTTTTGTGTTCATTAATATGGGTCTTCAAGGGCCGAGTTGTTTTACCGACATACATCAATGAACAAGGGCACTGTATGACATAGACAACATTTAGAGAAGAACACATAGTAAAATCTCTCAATATAATGCATTTACCTGTGTTGTATTTATCTGTTTCGTGTACTGCATGAACTACAACATCTTTAATGTTTTTATTACGTCTAAGTGCAAAAATTGGACGAACTTGAAAAATGGTGTGTAACTGTAAAACATGCCTGTGTCTCTGAATAATATGTCTGATTTTATTCGATAAACTTAATTCGATAAAGTATTTGAGACAACAAAGTAAGTTTTTTTTCTTTTGTTTTGTTCTGTAGTAAATGTTCTCTATGTGCATACAGTGCCCTCTATAAAGCTTTTTTGACAATTCCTTTTCCTTAACCCCTCTTCATGAACCCTGCCTGCATTTCCTTCGCTTTAACGATGTATTCTTCCTTACTCTAGCAAAGGCGTCGGAGTATTTTAATGTCCAAGAAATGGATCTCTGTCTTGCTATGCTCAAGGGTGAATTTCAAATGAGAACTGAAATTCCTTAAGTTTTATTTCAGTCTCTTTCCATATCCAAAACACATCATCAGTATACCTGTACTGGATTAATATTTTAGAAAATAAACCATTTTTGTTTGAATTCAACACAAACTGATTCTCAAAATTACCAACATATACATGCAGCAGTGTAGAGTAGTGGTTAGGGCTCTGGACTCTTGACCGGAGGGTTGTGGGTTGAATTCCCAGTGGGGGACACTGCTGCTGTACCCTTGAGCAAGGTACTTTACCAGTAAAAACCCAACTGTATAAATGGGTAAGTGTATGTAAAAATAATGTGATATCTTGTAAGTCGCACTGGATAAGGGCGTCTGCTAAGAAATTAATAATAATAATACATTTGCAACATCAGGGGCCACTGTACAACCCATAGCTGTTCCTTTGATTTGTAGATAAAAACAAATCCTCAAAATAAATGGTTCTTTAACGCTAAATCTGCCATGGGGTATTTATTAAATGTTTATGCATTTTTGGTAAACTGTACTATGTATTTTTGGTAACTGGAATAACCAAATTAGTTATCTGTGTAAACTGTCCTGTTCGCCTCAATATAACCGCGTATGTAAAAAAGTCAGAAGAGGCTTTTTCAATTTAGATTCACCCCTTCCAAAAAACGAAGGAATGCGCGATCAACAAGAGGACTGTATCCCCGACATCATCAGTCTCTGCTGTGCCACAGGCTGCTGGTAGAGGGGACACGGCAATTTCGTATGAGGAGAAATGGCAACGCAAATTCCAGGTTAAGTGGAAAGAGTTTTCGTGGCTTGGGTACAATGAGGACGACAACAAAATGTTCTGCAACATGTGTCAAAGCTATCCTACATTGGCAGAGACTGGAGGTCCTTTCTTGATCGGAACCGAACATTTTGGAAAATAAAATGTCCAAAAACACCATGCCTCCAAACATCATCATGAGTGTGCAAGAGCAAAGGAAATTTCATTGAGAGTGTCCAGTGCTAAGCCCGAAACCATCCCCGACCATCTTATAAAAATGGACAAGGAGCTATTGGCTTGAGTCACTAAACTTTTTAATACAGCGTACTTCGTGGCAAAATTGAGTGTATATAAAAAAGGTGTGTTCCTCTGTATCAAATTAAGTCTACTCATGATTTAGTCGAAACGCATGAGATTTTGTTTGTACTTTTTGTTTTCTGAAAAAATATGTGGAGAAAAGCTAAAATAAAAAATAAGAATAATGGAAATAATTTGTTAAAATAAATTATTTTTGTGAAGAGTCTTTTTCACTCGAGTTAATAAAATAGAATACATCATATGTTATACCGTTATATAATTATAATAATATATATTTCACCACTCCCACTCCTTGACTGTCTATTTCAGTCCTGAGCCATTGGTCTATTGGCTAAAGTAAATGGCTAAGAACTGATGACACCCTGTGTTCATATCACATCTCAGGCACTGACTCACTGTGAGGCGTTGAGCAAATCACTTGACCTCTGCATTAACCTAAATGTGAAATCTAGTGGCAAGCAGGACCCCATAGTGAGCAAGACGTTGCACCATTGGGAAATCCATTTCTACACAATCGATCTGTCCTAGCTTGAATGCTATACATACCAGAGGACTTGGCATGCCACATTCTGAATGTAGAAAACTGGGACCCATTGAATATTATATATAGTGTAAAACTCAAAGTTTAAATCAGCTAATGCTTGACATTAAAGAGGCAGTAATAAGGTAAAACAATCTGTGAAATAAATGGAATGAACTGATTTTATTTAAGATCCCACAAGTTCACATCATTTTTGAACCCTATCCACTTTACTTTCCTGTTCGGTTACTACAGTACGTATGACTCTGAAGGCCTTTGTGCTAAAGCATGACACATATGCCTGTAATGGCCTTTGACACATTTTGAACCTTCCTGCTAGAAACCAGAGCACACGCCTGAGAATTTCGATATTAGATTAAATAACTTGAACTGTATTTACCTATAAAATGTGTAAGTAATGTTCTTGCTCAATTTCATCAGTAATTAGTATTCCTCTTAAGGGACCAATGAAAAAAAAAGTCAATCTGAAGAGGAAGGAGAGATGATAATAAGGAATTGAAAAGGCCACTGTATGGGCAAGGTACAGTAGTATTAAAGACAAATAACAGTAGTACAAAGACAAAGGGGTGCGGGGGTCTAGACTTTACCTACATTTCTTTATATAAAAAAGTGTCATGATCAAGCTGCTGCATTTTAATGGTTCTGATTTGAAAACTGGATCTTTTGGCCCTCCAAGTCTTCAGTTCTGACTTGTAATCCATGTTGCTGAATAATACAATTTCTGTACTGTGTAATATTATTTTTAGATGTCTAAACAGATGCACTTAAATATTAGGACTGTTAGAGAAATACATTATAATGTAAACTGTACAGCTGGTGGAGAGATAATATAAGGTGGCAGTCTTGGGTATTAGAAAATCACAATCAAATCTTTAGAAATTGCTTTGAATTCTGGATTTCCCAGGTTACGTGGTGGTGACTGATTGCCTTTTGCAGTTTGTCAGAAAATCCTGTTTTGCCATCCTCTTGTCTGCTGGAAAGGCTGGAAAAGTCCCTGCAGTTGTAACCTCGCTTTAACACCTCCTCTCTCTAATGAAACATGTGCAGTATGAAGGATAAAATTGTTGATCTTTCAGCGAGCGGGGAGGGACGATATGAGCGGCAGTCCCCACTGGAGCGTGAGACCAGCAGGCTCAGATTAGAGGACATTTGTTCCACAATATTGCTGCCTCCTGCTTTCCAAGACTGGCTCGCACAGAAGGTGTAGGCCGAGATTTGGGTGCCGGCCAAGCCTTTCTGTGGCTCCTCGTTCTCGCTGCTTGTGCCGAGCCTGACTCCCCACTGCTCCTTCGTGAGGTTTTATTGCACCCCGCCTGATGGAACAAATGCTAAATTTCAGAAAATAAACTTATCTCATTTGGATGACAACACATTCCCTCAGGTTACAACGTTGCACCATTTTGAAACCAGGCAGGGTCAATTGTTCATTTCCAGCCTGGGGAGGGCTGCTCTTAGCAGAAAGAAATGGCTGCCTCTCTTTGCAGATTTATTCTGGATGAACATAGTGTATTGTACTGTAGTTGCTTGTATGGCTATTATGCATTTTTTTTGGTGTTTGAAAGGTGCTCTTAATGTCATAGTTGAATTGGGCCATTCACAGGTCATCTTTAAACTGGTATTTGTATTTCTTCAAAACACAGAATCTAATTATTTTGTATTAATTAATAACATTGTTGAAACAATTGCATCTCAGATGACCAGATTTTGAAATTGTAAAACAGGAATACATTGCACACATTACAACTCTCATGACACTATTTTTTTTTATTTCAAATTGGTACATCAATGTTATTTTTAAATCTGAACTGCATTTCATGCCTCTAAATAAAAATAATTAATTTTCAGAGGGTGCCAATGTCACTATAATGAAGCCAAGGCCAAAGCGTTGGACTTCATGTCATTTTGTTTAGATTTCATATACGAAGTCATTACATTGACCACATGCAGAAACAACACATTTTATTATTATTTGTTTATTTAGCTGACGCCTTTATCCAAGGCGACTTACAGAGACCAGGGTGTGTGAACTATGCATCAGCTGCAGAGTCACTTACAATTACATCTCACCCAAAAAACAGAGCACAAGTGACTTGCTCAGGGTCACACAATGAGTCAGTGGTTGAGGTGGGATTTTGAACCGGGGACATTCTGGTTCCAAGTCATTTTCTTTAACCACTGGACCACACAGCCTCCTCTTAGCTTTGTCTTAACATTTATTTCATTTTTTATATTCTTATTTTTCCAATCTTTTAAACCACATTGATGCAAAAGGTTATTTGATACAATACGAAATTGTATTTTGTTATTGCTTCTTCTCTTTATTTTATCCCTTTTCTTCTCATATTTGACCAAGATATCCAATAACATCTATTAAACAGTAGAAAAATGGCATTCTTTACTTTTCTTTTTTGTGTGACAACTAACTAAAGTAAAACAGCAGACAACATAAAATAAATGTTTTTAGTGTTTGTAAGCAATTTGCAAATAAATAAACTGCGTATTTTGGTTAATTTAAACCTCATGCAACCTCAAGAACCCTCGTGCCTATTGAAGGCAAAGAAGGATCTACCACATTCAAGCGGTAGAACCTGGAGAATGTATACAGCCTTTCTATCCCTTGTTCTGTCTCAGTGCCCACATTGGGCAGAGGAAGTTCAATCTCCTACCCTCCTCTAAAGAAAACAGGTGGATGGAAAGACTCCAGTTCCACAGATTGGCTCATGTGGTAGGCTGTGATCACCTTAGGGAGGAAAACAGGGTTTGTACGCAGTGACACCCTGTTGCCAGCGTCCCAAATCCGCATACAGGAGCTGTGCACAGACAGTGCCTGTAACTCACTGACCTGCTTTGCGGAGGTGATAGAGGAAGGCTGTCTTCATAGACAGATGCTTCAACTCTATGGAGTGTATGGGCTCAAACGGGCCCTTCATGAGAGCATCCAGTACAACATCAAGGCTCCATTCGGGGAGAACGTCCCTCCTGGGAGGGCATAACCACCCAATACCTTTCAGGAAACGGGATGATAAGTTTTGCACACCCGGAGATACTGAATCTATGTGGGCATGGCCGCTAAATACACCTTCAAGGTAGAATGGACCTACCAGTATCAAGCAGTTCCTGCAGAAACTGCAAGATAACTGGCATTGGGCAAGAAACTGGGTCATGACTTCTAGTCAGACACCAATTCAGAAAATACTTCCACTTATAGGCGTACAGCGACCTAGTAGAGTCTTCCCTAGCATTCTGCAAAGTATCCACAACTGTGTCTGACAGCCCTACGACTGTCCAGCAGTCCCATTCAGTGTCCAGACCCATAACTGGAACCTGCCCGGGATCTCCGAATACCGTGCACCCCACCTATCTAGTATCAAGTGATCCGCGTGCACCGAATACCATGTGCAGCGCGTGCACCGAGCGCTTCGTGCGTTGAATTCTACGTGCACAGAGGCACTATGTGCATCGGGTGCACCGAGCACCGTGTGTACCAAGTGCACCGAGTACAGGGCGCACCGATTGTCCCTAGTACTGCGTGCACCGAACACCGAGTCGTTATGCGCACCGAGTGCACCAAGCACTGTGCGCACCGATTGCACTGAGCATGGCGTGCACTCAGTGCACCAAGCACCGTATATACGGGGACGCTATGCGCACCACATGCACCGGGCGCCAGCGTGAAACGCAGCGCCTTGTACCGAGTAGCGCATGCACCGGAGCGCTACGCGCACTGAGTGCTCCGGGCAAGTATCTCCTTCAACAGCTTTTTGAAGAGACCCTTTTGGTTAGTGAGAGAGTCTTGCAGAGCAGGTTTAGATACAGAATCCCATCACCAAACAGATCAGTCTGCTGCTCAGAGGAAGTGTGGAAGGCAGGAAACCATCATAATGCTGAATGCAGGGTACTATTAATGTGGCGGGACTGAAAACCAACTTTAGGGGTTACATACAGTACAATGTGAGAATGAATTATCTATAAAATCAGTGATCTATCACTCCTGTTGGTGTGTGATAATATAAACCAACCCTACTGTACATCAAAGAGGAACTATGCCATATGCCTTAATGATCCAAGCTGATTTTTTGATGATAGTTTGGTGATTTATTAAGAGCTCCGAAAAGATCAGATGGGTTGACAGAAATAGAGTGATGGCCATTGTATATTGAGAGATTAGGAACAGTGGAGGCAAATGCAGGGCCAAGCATCATTATTAGATAAAGATATTTAACCCTGACCTGGAAAGGTATCTTTTAGTAGCCCTGTGAGGGTAACTTGGTCCCTCAGTACAAGACCTTTGTAGACAAAGACTGACGATTGTGTCAAATGAGATGCATATTTTGTGACCTTGGATCCAGATGACTGTAGAGATGACTGCATATCTCCCATGTGGATAAAGCTGAGATTCAAACTCATTATCCAGATGCAAAAAAAAAAAAATATGGACGGCCTTGTCAAGATGGCTTAATAATTACAAGTAAAACATGGAACTTGTAATAGTGTGCATTATTGTGTGTTTATTTTCCAGAGCAACATTTTCAACACAGTAACATACATGCCAACAGTCCCTATATGGTCGGGACAGTCCCAATTTCCTAGTCGGACTGCGTATATAGGAAGAAAGTCCCGATATCTATCCTTGGAAATTCTTCACAGCTCTAGGGCATTCTCTCTTTAGTGGCTGCTGACTCTCATGCACTGCACTGTGTGGTAGGGATTGTGTTCACATGACCAGATCTTAGTTTATTGACATATGTCATATCTAGTCATATTGGAGAAGCGTATTGGTTCCTCACTGCTGCTGCAATATGATTTGATGTGTGTCATTATTAGAGCCAATAGAACGTGAAGGACTGGAGTTAGCTACACCAATGCTTTTCAAACAACAGTAATAGCTTGTTTAACAGTGACTGGAGTAAAACATATGAATTTATTCTGTGCAGTAGAGTTAGTGAAAACCACACATTCTGCTCTTTATGCGACTGACAAATCTGCAGATTACTAACTTATACAAAGGTAAGAATGTTTCATTATGTCTATTTTTACTATCACGATGGTCATGTGGTGTTTAGTTGGGGGGGCGGGAGTCTATTACTTATATGTGTTTTTATGCATATGACTCAATTCCCCCTCACCCCCCACCCCCCTCTTTGATGTCCCGCAGAACAGTTTCAAATGTTGTCAAGTATGCAGTAATGCTAAAAAAAAAGTCCTTTGTTGGTAGGAAAATTAAATAATGTATGCTGAGTCAATGTCACATTAACTTTAAACAGAACATTATGATTCATGACCTAATCATTTCAATTTTAGTAGTTGAACCAATTACACAGTTATTAATAGCAACGTCGGAGCTGAGATTCAAGTGCAGTTGAGGACTGGTTAGGAAATCTATGCTTCTAAATTCTGGAAACACTCTTGATTATGGAAGACTAGGAGAAAAAAGATTAAAAAAAAACAGTTTCAGCCATAGATTGAAAATGTATTGTACAATGTCAAGGAGGCTTTGCTGTGATATTCTGTAGAATATATTGTCAGTGAGATATTTTTGACCACTGGTAATTACAATAATCAATGATTAATTATATCACAATTGTTTTCCACTTAAGTAAATTGGCACTTTGACTTTTTTCAAATTAAAACCTTCCATTAGTGCATTAAGTAAATATATAGAAAAGTATCTGATTTACATAGATATGAGCTACAAAATACAGAAATAACAAAAAAGAATCTTGAGGTAAACATGGTCTCTGTGAAGCATACACAGTGTTTCTGTGTCACTTCTCAGTCCTTCCTCATTCATTTTCAAATTAACCTCCTAATAGACTCATCTGTCCACAGAGAACCTATTAACTAAAGATCTGTTTTCATCTAGCCGAGAGAAAAGGAGGGAGAGAGACCCTGCCGAAGAGACATGCACACCCGCAAAATGAACAACATCACAAAACAAAAACACGAATAAAAAAGGCAACAGAGGATTTTCATTATATATAGTTAATTATCTCCAGTGCCTTTGCTGTCCCCTTTCCAAGGCAAAGAATTAGAAACCCTTAATTGCTTTATCACCCAGTCCTTTGATTCCCAACAATCAGGCCGATTCCATTTAATTTAACTGCCACAAGATGAGAAGAAAATTGATGCTCCCACCTGCCTTGGAGCACAGATGAAGGGAGAGAGAGGTGAAAAAAGAGTCCAAAATGTAGTGTCTGTAAATTAATGAAAATCAACAGCATTTGTTCACAATTGGAAATTATGTTGCCCTGAGGTATTTGGAAGAAGCGGTGCTGGGAGGCTGAACGACTATGTGAAACTCATTTCAATGCAGCATTAAAAAAGCTGACCCAGAAAGATAAATGGAAGAGCCAAGGGATTTGGGCCTGCGTTGATTTCGGATCAATTAACGTTTTTTATACGAGTGTAAGAAACCTGCAGTGTTTTTTGCATGTCAGCACATACGATTAAAAGGAATTTATTAATTACAGGCATGTTACTTCATTAGGATAATAGAATTAACACCCTGTGTCTATAGATATGTTTTACATTTTCAGAGTCTATTGGGAAATAATTATCTTCTGATAATTTAATAGCCTTTTCTTTTAACTAGTTTTTTCATTTGAGCTGGCACGTGTAATAATCATATATTCATTATCCCTTAACAGAGTCCCTTCTTCAGAAAAGATTCAATGTATCCATAAATTCGAAGAATTACAATATGTTTCAATATTAATAACACAGATAAAGTTCTACATTATTAGATGTTCGGAGAATTTAAACATATTTTAAGCAATATATATATATATATATATTTTTTTTTTTTTTTTGATTGCGTAGTTAAAGTATTATAAATGTTGTAAAAATGTAACCAATGAATCCGTAAAATAATAATATATATATATATATATATATATATATATATATATATATATATATATATATATATATATATATATATATATATATATATATTATCTAGTATAACTTTTTTTCATTCATTGTGAGCAATAATATTGAGCTGTTATAGCTTTCACATATGTATTCTATAGAATAATGTCAAATAACCGGACTGATGGGGATGTATGCAGTCAGATTAGCCAAATTTTTGGGTTAATTGACCCACACCCTGGAAGTAACAAGGACAGTAAAAACTATTGCAAACTCCAAGTTTTACCTGCTTTAATTGATTATTTCTTACATTGTGATACCTATTTCAATACCTCACAATATTTGTGACAGAATCAAAAGTGTTTCCTTAAAATAAAATGGTTTATTAACATTATATTTGTTCTATTTTTAACAAACAGCAAAGTTCAGCAAAACAAGCAAGTATATTTAAGCTGCATAATGAGGTCCAAATATTACTTATCAGAAAGTGATCAGAGAGTGAAATATGAAATACGTGCATCAAACTGACAGCCCTTTAACATTTTGAGTAAACAACTGATTTTTATGAAAATGTGATACAGTAGACTCTCACTGCTCCAGATGCCACTATTTATTTATTTATTTTTTTAATCAATTTAGTGTGTCCAATTATAATTTTTCATAATCTTCTCCCAGTTTGGAAGGCCCAATTGCTTTCCTCCTCAACGCAGCAATTCCCTGAAGATTCAGTGGGCATCCTCCAATCCTACGAACTCGAGAGTGGATGTCAGAGAGCTACCGACCTCTGGAGGACAAAGGACAGCCCTGCAGGTGTCTACCCTGAACACACTGGGCGCCTGGCGAGCAGGGTTCGATGCAGAGCAATGAGGAGAAACAGTCCCTGTCGGTTTTACCTCCCTAACCCATGGGAATTCCTGGGCCAATGCAACGCTCCCTTCAGAGTCCCCAGCGAAGACAGGCCTACTTTACACAGCCAGGACACAAACCTGCGCAGTATAACTCACCCTGCTAACTGCGCGGCTGCGATGCTGCTAGTCTTAATTTGACCTTTAATCTGTACCAGCTCTTTAATAATGAAACTTTCAAGCCTATATAGAATTAACTCATTTTGCTTCATAAAATCTAATGAAACCTGCTGAATAGTGTTAGGTTAATATATTGACTTACATACAGCTTTGTTTCTTTGATTACATGATGTTAAATAAAATATCTAAATTATGTTTATATAGTTTTTCTTTATTATGTCTCAATCCTAAAATTCTAAGTGATGTAAAACTTTTTTTGCCATAGCTGTACTAACATTTTTATTAATTTGATTAAAGTTTGTAAAGCTGATAGTTTAAAACTGTTTACAAGGCCTACTGTAAAATAACTCCCAAGGCCAACTAAAGGTTTCTGTTTTCTGCACACTGATGCAGTGAGATGAAGTTTATTTCTAAGATAAACTCTTCTGCACAATTGCAGTCTTTAGATTTTCCAAACTTCACTCTCACACTCCTGTGGGTTAATAAGGTGTAATTTAAATCTGAAATCCCTGACAGTACATTTTCTGATCGTATGGCTTGTAGGTTCTGCATGGCTGTATGGATCAAAGACTGGTTATCTCTGATATTGAGCTGTTCTAACCTCTGTCCACTCTGATTAAATGAAGAGTGCTGGGTCAGTTAAGAACTGAGACACTTTAACAAGCAAAAATGCAAAGAGAAGTAGAAAAATAAGTATATCAAGCACAATAGTGTCCAAACTGTGGCATTGTCTGCTTGAGTTTATTTTATTTGAAACAGGAGGCCAAGTTGATTTTTAAGATGAATGCATATAATGTTCATTGCTGATACCCCCCTTTTACCATCCTACATCTACCTAATGGTATTCGTTTAAAACAGAATGATATGCATTATTTTTTCTGCTTTTACAAATGATTATAATGACTTTGGATTATTGCAAGTATCCAATAGGAGTTTCTTTGAAAATGGGCCTCAACACAGGCTACCTAAGCTACAGGGCTTTTGGAGCCCTTGGCAATCACACTTTTAGCTATCTCACTTTCATATTTTTACTGATAGCCCTGAATTACATCATTACGTTTTGGTTTGTTTTGATCTCCCCTGCCCATTATCATCATCAGTTGCTGAAATATTTTCTTTCTATCTATGTGAGCTGCAACATGTGTAACCCTGTATTAATACCACCAAGGTGAGTAACAGGTGTTGGTGGGACTCTCAGTATCGTGAAAATATTTTTTATATATAATATAATATTTTATATTATAATATTTTTTCTGTTTTTGATGCCAACATTTTGCATTTTGATCATGTCATTATAGCCTTGAACCTCTCTTCCCCTCTCACCACTTGCTGTCATCATGGTTACAACCCCCTTTCCCCCTTCAGATATGATGTAAGAATTGAATTCACCCTTATTTAAAATGTATATTTTTTATATAAATTCCACATGTAAATATTGGTACCACTCCCTGCTATAACAGGGAGGGTTACACCATACGGCATCTTAAAAAGGTCAGGTTCCCAACAAGCGAAATATCAGCCTCATTCAAAACACGGCAGCATTTTTATTCATATCACTCACAGGATCTAACAAATCAATTTGAAATCTGTTAGAATACTAATTAGAAACCAAGATTCATACATCTAGTAAGTTGTGGTAGTTATCACGGATCAGGATAGATGCTGAAGAATACCGCTTTGTGGTTCAGTGTTTTATGGAAAAGATTTGGTTTCTTTCAGTGTATTTATATTAAAACGAGTGACCAGTTAAAAGTTTTAGGATATTCCAGCAATTTTAATAAAATTACAAAACTGCTTTATGATTTTCATCTGTTTCACTTTTACAAATGATTAGCATTTGAACGTCTCTTTACTAAAATTGTCAAAAATTAAACCTGCTTATGCTAATTAACAAGGCACTCACTCTTAACTAGTACCAGAAGAGGGCCTGTTTTAACAGAGGAGTAATGATAACCAGAAGCAATATTAGTTCTATATTTGTAATCTTTTCTTTTGCTTAGTGTGGTAGGTTTGTTATTTTAGCAGCTTGGAGTTGGGAAAAGCAAAATGAGACAGACTAAAGCCAAATACATGTCACTGATCCATTTAAATTTCTTCTGAACTTGTTTGATACAATTTATGTATTTATTTTTTGCTGGTGTTTGCTAGTTCTTGATTAAAATGTTGACTTTTTACTCTGAATTAACCAGATTAATGTAATTGAATGTAAAAGCCCAGAGCTCAGCACTACACATGATCAGGGGAGATGGATTAAGAGAGAAGGCTTTCAAATTGAATACAGTTCTCTCTCTTCAGGCTGTTAATTGCACCGTTTACCACTACCTGAGTCGCTGACCACTGCTATTTAGTCTAGCTAATGATGATGCACAGTCCGAGCCTTCCAGAGATAATTAAAAAACATTCACCCCCTCTGATTTTGCATTAACTGTTGGTGAATTGACAGACATGCACACTCCAAAAATATTGAAATTTCTAGCAGGCAGTGTCTATGCAGCAGACTCAAAGCTCTTCAATCAGATTCATAACATATTTGTTAGAACTTTGTATCCGTGGTCTTCCTCTCAAAATGAACTCCTGAGCCCTGGAACTGCACAATTTTATATATATATATATATATATATATATATATATATATATATATATATATATATATATATATATATATATATATATATTTTTTTTTTTTTTGTTAAAATGTTTTAATTAATTGGAAGGGGCTTTATAATAAGGCAACTTTGCCACCGTATACCTTCATTACCTCAGTGGAAATAATGCATTTGGTGATAAGGGCTTTCTGGTTAAAAAATATGAATGACGTTTCATCATTATAAATGTACAGTATTGCCAAACATAGAAAATGCAAAGAATACAGTTTTCGGAATATAACATGAGCTCTTTCAGATAAATTTCTCTGTGTTATATTGTATACAGGTTGCACATAATATACAAGGTGCATAGTACTCTGGGTATAATATTTTATACTGTATATTATACTATAGTGTGTATTATACAACATATGCAACCCAAGGCAGCTCAGTTATATGCATTAAACACGTTTTTGGGGATATTTATGTGATTACTGAATTCATCTTTTTTTTTTAATTTAAATGTATATATTTGATGTTAGGCCAAGTGTTTATGTCAGGCCTAGTTTTTATCTCACTGTATATTTCTGTAAAAACACATCTATGGGGATTCACACTGTATAAGCATGAGTCTGATTTTAAAGGAAGATTTATTACATGATATGTAATTAAATATTTATTACACGTCTGTTATAAACAGCATTGTGTTTGCTTATTCTTTTCACATATTCACAATGAGGCATAATAACACCAGAACCTAATTTGCTTCTGTCAGTGTGAACTTTCTTCTTGTTGGTTATGACATCATTTTAAACCCCTTTGATTGTATTATGGACTTGCAATACACCCCAAGGCACCATTATAAGTGTCATGATCATTTAGTGGCAGGATTACACTACTCAGCTTTCTCCGTACCGTGTTCAAAAAGCATTTTGAAAAAATAAATGAACGAATACAGCGAGTGCTGAATTTTCACCAAACCTGCTTCCACTGACATAAATAGGACCTAACATAAATTACAATGCTGCTACCATGTCTCATATTTTTGCAATAGACTTTCTAGAGTCTATTGCAAACAGCAGCACAGTAGTTTGTGAGGCTGACACTGTTTTACTATTCCATACACATGGCTGCAGGCTAAGTGACATCAAGGCTCATTATTTCCATCACATGCCACATTTGTAACCTGTTAGCGAGTAAATTGTGATAAAATAGGCTGATGCCCCTTCTGGGCTGCACTTGCATGAGCTGGACTTTCTTCCCACATATCAGTACAGTGCTGATTTAGGGAGGGTTAATTGGCTTGCTTTTTACTGTGATTTCATTGTAGCTTCTGCCACGGATACAGTATCGTGTTTTGCAGCCTGACATGGCGTAGATATTGTATATAGTAAAAATGGTTCAGTGCACTGTGATGGAGCCAAATGTGAGACATGACATTTTTATTTGTAGAAAATGGTCCATCAAAAGTATTTAGCCTTATCACAAGTAAACATTGCTAAAATAAGCAGATGTGGGGAATTTAATTAACTTACATTTTTACCAGAAGTGACTTGTTGACCTGGTGGTTCTCTTCATAGCATTAGTCACAGATAGAGATGCCCATGACATAGATAAGGTGGCCCTTGTCACACCCCTAGTGAATTAAAGTGAATATTACAATAAACTAATGAATAATACATGCCATTCAAGCACTGTGCGTTTATTAAAGGAGGGAAAACAGACTTGTTTATTGAGAGACCTACCCTCATTTTTAGTGAATTATTTGTAAATAAAGTGAAACCTAATGTGGAACTGTTGAGACTAGCTTATTTATTCCCCTTGTTCTTCTTTGATGCTTGAGAGGGTGTCCTCCCCCCCATCCCAAGCAAGGAATGTACTGTACCATTATACACTTCATATGTACACTGTTGTAAATATGTTAACTAATCTTTCAAAAGGTTTACATTAAATTTAGAGCACATCAAAAACGTGTTTCCCCTTTCTACCAGCATGGGGCAAAACAATTAAGTTTCAGTACTATATAGGACCTGAATTTTTTGTGTTCTTGTTTTTGAGGACCACACAAAATACCCTAATACATCTCTCACCTTAAAGTAGCATATTTATTTTGAGCTGATTCACATTTTGTCATTGAAACATCATTCAAACAAGGTGATAGTGTAGCTGGTAAAGGAATGCTGGATGTCAATCGTATATAAAAACATGCCTTTCCTGACGTGGCACGCAAACCAGAAAGGTGCATAGTGTACATATAAAGCCGGTGTAAAACAGTACTATTTGTAATACTGAAGATAGGGACATTTTTTAGATTTCACACAAATCATATGCTTAAGTGAATAATTATGTAGAAAGAATACAATTATGTTTGATAGCTGAAGATTCAAGTTTCCATTCAAATCTTTCCATTCACCGTTTGCACCTGGATGTCTCATTAAAGTGATGAATTACCCACAAACATAAACCAGTGAAAAACAGGGCCCTAACTATAAACTACCAGTAATTGTAAAATTGTTATTAATCATATTACACTAATACCAATTACATAAAAAATACAATCTATAAAGCCATTTCAAACTTTTCATTGGGTCAGAATTGCATTGGAAATACAGAATGACATTTTATCAGTAGTTTGATTAATTCTAGCAGGAGATATATACCAATGGGGAGTTACAGTTTGTTGAAATAGTATGTTCTGTGTTTTGAGCAAGAAGTGACTCTGCGCTCTACTCTTGTTTCAGAGACCTGAGTTGATTGCTCTCACTAGTTCATGATAGGAAAACAGGAAGCTCAGAAAAAGGGGTAGACCAGTTCAAGTTCAATCTGTTTTTCTCTGTAAGAAGGGCTTCATGCACCCCTACAGCAACCCCTACTGGAACGGGCTATAGCTGTGCTTTAACAGGCAAGGTTGCACTTAAACTGTATTCATTTTTACACAAAAACCTAAAATTGCTTCACCAAACATACAGCACCCTGAACTATGGTGAAATTGATATTCACTAAAACTGTTTTTTTGTAGTAGTAGTAGTAGGTGCTTTATATTATGTCAGGAACATTTTAAATGTATTCAAAACACATCAGAAAGTTTCAGTATTAGGTGTCATGTACTTTAAATGCTTTCCCTTTTAAACATGTTTAACTTGTATGTATATTATGTTTTATATGCCCTCCATGTGGAATAATTATGGATTATTATTTATCTAATAGAACAGCACTTCAATGATAGAAACATATTTAAGATGCTATGCTGCTTTATATATATTACACTTTCTGAACATCGGAAAAGAAAAACCTACATTAAAATCAACACAATTTCTGATTCTTTTTCTGAGATTTCCTGTATCTGTAAATTAAATTGTTCATGATTATTCTTCAAATATCTTAAAACACATTATGCACATGTTTTCCAAAAACTGAATAACTTTTAAAACAATTTGATAATCCCTACTATTATTTAAACTGGTATTAAATAGTTAACTATATGAACTGACATTGTTATATGAGATATAAAAACACTTTTTAGAATTGACACAAGATTTTATATTTAAATAAAAAAAACTAAGAGATATGAAGAGACACAAGAAGTTAAAAAAAAGAAAAGCAGTGGAGAAAAAAAAAAAACAGTTCTCAATTTATGCTGCAGCCAGTCCTGAGATATGCTGAAATAATTAAGGAGAAAAAAATCTCTCGCTTGTGCAAACTTACAATTGCCAAAAAAATAATCGGTCTCTAACAAAGGAAAGACCCCCATGGCGTCTGGGTCTACAGTTTCTGTCATATATATTCCTTGGAGGTTTCAGATGACAAAACGCAAAAAGTTGTTTTGTCCCTCTTCCTGTCACATTACACCCCTTAACCGGAGTTTTTTTCATGTTGTCTCGCTGTCTGTGCTGTCAGCCCATAGCCTGGCACCTGCTCTCATGTTCCTAATTAGTCTCATTTAATTAATTATATTCTGCCGCACATCTCCTTATCTCGCTCTCTCGCTTCTTTTTTTCCATTAACTTTAAACTGGAAAGTGTCTGCTTTCTTTGGCTTAAAATCTAAATTCAAGGGGCTGTATTACTTTACAGGCACTATAATAGCCCACAGGATGCAAACAACTGAAGTGTTAACAGTTCAAGAAACATGAAATAACTTCTAACTTTTAAATCTTATTTCATCTTTTTATTACATCAGCCGCATGCAGTCGAGGCATTGGATATATATGTTTTGTATTCCTTATTGTTTTTGGGTCCAGTACTGAATGGGACTGTCTGAAACACAGTCCCATTCAGCATGATGTGTTACATCAATGTTACATCTACAGAGAATGAACAACAAAGATTATCAACCCATGCAAACCTTATAATCCACAGCTCACAGTTCAAACTTTAAATCTTAATGACATATTTTACCATTATATCCTCTGATTTGTAAGGACACAAAGCTTGCAAAATTTGTGAGCTGCTTAGTCACATTTGGAAGATCAGTTCATAACCCTCAACAAATCGGTGCGTGTCTTAAAGTAAACCAGAACGCAGGCTAAAAAAACTAACATAAAGCAGGATACAGTCTTTTGAGGACTGTTAGTAAGATTTATAATCTCATTTCATACCTGAAAGAGAGGGATTAACACGTCACTATTCCAGCATGCATTTTTACTCGTTTTGACACTTGGCTTAAAGTTTTGTGAAATTGCAAAAGCTTATTTAAACGGCTTGACATGTAGAACTCTGCAGAGAAATACTTTTTTTTCATTTTATGTTACAACAAAGACATTCATATTAAAAGTGTATTAGTCAAGTGCATTTTTCATGGTAGCCATTACCCACTATTTAATGCAGAATGTACGCAGAGACAACATGTTGATAGCAGCAGAGAGCAGTATACAGCATTACTTAGATTAATTAAAAAGGCATTTACAAAAATGAAAAACTTAAAAATAAGAAAGCATGCCTGTATATTATACTGACAATAATAATACAAAAACACACTGTGGTCTATTTCGATGATTAAACGAATACTGACTCTTTCAGTCCAACTCAAACCTTGTTCCAGTCGGGTATATATGTACTTGTTTAAACACTGTGGTTAAATTAAACAGTTACAGACCTGGTTTGAACACAGTTCTGGACTGTTCAAGTCTACAGTTAAGAACATGGATGGAATAAGGAGAGACACTAGTGAATACCACGGGCTTAGATCATAACAATCATTATACTGCACAGTACGTTAGGGAAATGGCTATATATATATGGTTCATTTATATAATATGTCTAACTCCTGCAAACAAGATGTTGCACTTCAATAAGTTTTATACCTGGTACGTAATAATAATAATAATAATAATAATAATAATAATAATAATAATAATAATAATAATAATAATATTTGTAACCATTATTATATTTTGTGTAAAACTCATGGATATGTGTTGCGAATGTTTGGCATTTAGCAACGTTTTTTATGCTTGCTTTTGTATGATACACCTTTAATAGGTGATAACCTATTGGCATATTACTGTACTATATCCAGTACTTCTGGCTTCCCCTGTGATATTTCCAAGTGTTGGCAAAAGACTAAAAGAAATCGCTGTGTATTCAACAGAATTAATTTCAATTTTAATAATGTTTGGCGTAATTAGGCTGGAGTCCTAGGTTTTAGGATGGCCTGGACGAACTTGGAAATTACTTTAGATATTTCATCCCTAGTTGCATAGCTGGATGCTTATCAGATAGTGTTCGCGAGTGTCTATCCTGTGGGAGCTTGGGAAACTCCGGCCTGCACCCTCCCAGCAGGAGTAGCTGTGGAGCGAAGCAAGGATACAGGGATGAGCGGTGAGAGGAAACACAAACAAGACAAAATCAACCAAAAATGAATACAAATCTAAAAATGCACATCTGTGTCTCTGAGTGCTATTTGTGTCCGATCATCTGAATGGGATATCTTGGATAGTTTATAGTACGAAAAACATCAGCCAATTTTTTTTTTGTTTCCACAACCACCTCTGTAAAGTGCAGAGCCCTATTCCTTTAACAGTTTTTGTAGTTTGCTTGTTCATGACATACACTTAGATTGGCATGCTAGCAATGTCTATCAGGCTCATTTTCAGCTTAGTAAACACTGAGCTTTGTGATACTCCCTTGGGTGCAGTATAGTGGACTAGAGAGGTGCCAGGCTTTAGGTCAGAGTAAATTTAAAAAGCTCAGTTAAAGTTTAGATAGCCGTGCCTAGACTATCGTTCATTATTTACAGAGAGGATGGTTAGTTGTCCATTCCATGCTGCCTTTACCACTGTATAACAGGACGACTAGTAAGTAAGTAAGCAAGTAAGTAAGCACTTTGCAGAACTGTATAATGAAACAGATATGAACTAATTACCATTTAAACAATAGTTCAATATGTACAGTATGACTGGTTTTCCCACCTTAAGTGCGGGTCTGTGAAACCAGTCTAATATCTATAAAATAATCAAATACAATAAATACGGAAATGATTTAAAAATAATAATTATAAATAATGTACAAAAAATAATTAACAGAATGGCATTTATCGGTGTGTATTCTCCATCATTGTTTTATGAACATCTGTAGCTCATTCTTTCTGAATCGCATAGGGAGCTGTGTATTAAATTTTTATTGCACAGTCATTTCCCTTTGATTGCATCCCTCTGCTGTAGAGCCCAAAAATCAACAGTCACAATACAGGCAAGCCATAAAATTATAATGAATGAATTAATATGAGATATATCTGCAATTTAACACTTGAGGAGTCTCATGTTACACAAACAGAGCGAGCGTTAAGTAGATGTTCAAACAGTAGAATCTAATTTCTGAACTTCAGCTGCTGAAAACCACGAGCATCCACAGCTACTGTAATTTTGTGCATCCTTTATCAAAACGTCTATTTATTTTAATGCTGGTTATGTTTTACTCTGCATGGCACTATTTCATTTTGATGGAATGTTTTTAAACTCGAGTTTACTGGCTTTATTGCACTGCAGAGAGATACATTTTAAAAACAGTTTTGTTGTTCCTGCCATTTTGGAATTGAAAACAATTCATTACAAATGGTATGCTATGGATCACATATTAGAACTAACTAGCTTGAAATAAAGGACAGAAATGTTTTTGTCCCATAAAGCTGTCTAAAATAATGGCTGCATGGACTGGTTCAGATTTGGAAAATAATGCTTTCTTATTTATATCGGACCATAAAGTTATGGATGAAATTCATGTCACAGGGTATTGGAATAGAGGGGCATAGTTCAGATGGACTGGTGGAGTTTATTATGGTTTTATGTAGTGAAGGGATACCCTGCTGTTTCAAACTAAGCTCTGGTACATAGCAGCTCCACTAACGTACAAATGAATTCATAAGACTATCTAAGTGGAAACAGCTTCAGATTTCATTACTGGGTCGAGGAGGGAATGCCTGCCAATGGTACATGCATTGCAGCTGACTGATCATTCTCTTACATCAACTCCACTCCCCAGCTAAAGAAAGGTTGGATAAATAATTCACACTTGAATCAACCACAACCACAAAAGAAAAGATCAAACTTTTGGCAGCGCTGCTGGAACTGCAGCCTGATTGTATTTCCCGCTAAATAGCTTTGCATTGACCATATGGACATCATAATTACCAGTGGGTGAAGCAGCAGCCCCTTGATCTCCAGCCCAAAATCACACGCTAATTAGATTTCATAGAGATATGATGGTTTCTTCCCCAATACTGTAAATGTCATTCCCTCCTTTTTCGAATGGAATTAGAGGTGTCTCATCATTTTGCCCTAGAATGAAACTCAACAATGCCCCCCCACCTTCCCACTTTTCTAAAAAACAAAAACATTTGTAGGTAGTGCCACCATTTTGTGATATTGTCCCAAAAGTATGCCATATGTATTAATAACTTTTGACAGACCATATACTAAGATACCGGAGGGTTGTGGGTTCAATTCCAGGTGGGGGACACTGCTGCTGTACCCTTGAGCAAGGTACTTTACCTAGATTGCTCCAGTAAAAACCCAATTGTATGTAAAAAAATAATGTAATTGTATGTAAAAATAATGTGATATCTTGTAACAATTGTAAGTCACCCTGGATAAGGGTGTCTGCTAAGAAATAAATAAATTAATAATAATAATAATAATAATAATAATAATAATAATAATAATAATAATAATAATAATAATAATAATAATAATAATAATAATTTTATCTAAAAAAATTGTATAGTACACAGTTTTTTTTTTTTTTTTGGTATAGTATGTACCTGTAACAATCCCTAAACGTGAGCAACATGCTCCTAAACATGTCCTTAAATTAGACAACTCCCTCCTATTGAATGAAGGCTTGATGCACATTCACAAGGATTTATTTGGAAGTCTTGCAGGCATGGATATACTGAACATCATTGACACGATTATTGTACTATATGAGTCTAGTGGCTCCGAAAAAAATGTAGCATCAAAACAAGTATGCTCTATTCTAATAATCATATGAAGCTTCAGAAACATGGTATTGCAATAGATCTAAGTAACATTGCACTAGGCTCTATTTCAATAGAAGAGTGGTACATGTGGTTTGTATTGAGAAATATATCAATGCCGGTGAAGTTTACAGTTGAATCAAACAATTTTAATAGCTACACTACCCCTTTTCATAATTTTTTTATTACTATTTTAGAGGTTATGGGGCCTTTTAAACCAAGAAGCTTTTCAGAAAACCATACTACCACTTTCAAATTTTTATACCGTAAGTCGTTTGCTTTTTTAAAAAAAATGGAAAAGCGCATTTAAAAATGTTGCACCATAAGAGATTTTAGCACAGTTTGCTTAACAGTTCCTCATTGGTCCCCACTGTCAAGAAAAGTGTTCATGTTTATGTTCATTTTTTTTACATCCACTTTCCACTAAAGTTGTGATACAGACTACTTCTTTATTGTATATCGTTTTGTAAGTGGGAACGCGCATCATATGTCACTATACGTTAAAAGGTCAGTAGCGTGCTGTTAAACTAACCCTTTACAGCAAATTAAAAGTGGCTCAGTGACACATTAAAAGACGCAAATAAATATATTCAAATTATTCCTTGTAAAAATTAATATTTTCGAAAGGTGAATGGGTTTCATTCTATTAACCTCCGAACAGTGTTAAAGGATCTGTTTATGGAAGGGATATGACAAGAAGTCAAGTTGACGAGCCCGGAGTCAGACAGTTAAATGCCCCTTGCTGCTCTGGATAATTAATAAATAAAGTACCAGGGGAGCCCTGCCATGCCTTCCTGTATGACAGGGCTGTCTCCAGTGCGCTAAAGCATTAAATGACCAATTTCTGTCAGACTAACTTCCAGAGCGCTCTCTCTCTCTTGCAAAGTGAGCTACTTTGCGCTCTTTGCACTGAGTTTTTCAGCGACTGATGGCTCTAGTTCATTTCTGCTGAATTAATTGGTCCCTGAATGAATTCTGTTGACAGGGCAATTCATCATGTGTTTGGCCTGACAGTGACTGGGTGTTGGGAGGGGGGAAGAGGAGTGGGGGGTTAGTACGGAAGGAGGGAGGGGGTTGGTGAGTCTGCCTTTTTCTTCCTTCCAGTTTTCTGGTTTCGGACCTCAACAGGGAGGATGAGCCTCTGTCAAGCTCGGAAGGGATTTATTCTGAAATTTCAGGGTTCCGTGGGTTGCAAAGAAATAAAACCCATTGACAGCTAGGAATGATTAGACATGGGCTTTTGTCTGATTTAAAAGATCTCTCCTTGATTGGGCAGTCAGGTCAGCTCTTCTCCTTTTAGACACTGGGACTTCCACCCCTTCTGTGTGGTGCATGACATAATCACATAGTGAGGCATAATACATTAGTGTTTAATTGCATCATATGTCACACAATAGTGATAAGAAATAATTATTTACTGGCCAAAAGAAAATGAGTTTTGGCAGAGAATGGCATTAGTCTGGTTTGGCTGTGATGACCCGTCCAATCAAATGTTTTGGCTTGGTTTTGTAATCACCTGTGATAATAACTAATAGCTATTTGTTCCAATTGGGATCTTGCTGCACGCTTGAAGCCCATTTCATTCAAGCAGAGCTCTTATTATGTTCAATCAATCAGAGTTCAGTCATTAGGAACCTCCTTCCAACTTCTGTAAGTGTCTCCTGGATGGTCACACACAGCAAGAGTCAAAAATTACCTAATAATTACAGTTCAGTCATGATAACAAGCAACACTGTTCCAGCAACACAGTACAAATAGAGGAGAACTTACACAGTGACGAAACACTGCAGATTATAAACAGTTATGTCCAATTACTGTAAATTATTAGACATTATTAGAATTTTCTTCCTCTTGAACAACATAAGTCCATATATAAAGCATATCCATTCCTCCATACATACATAGGTAAATACACATGTAAAGCATAATTATTTTCTTACTGCATACATTGTGTTTTTTTCAATTTTTCTGCAATAAATTAACATACTTTTTATAACAAAAAACAAATAAATAAAAAAACCTATTAAGGTTATAAATAGCAGTTGGCTGTAACTGGATTAGCCTTAAAGGTACAGTAACAGTAAAACTTAAAGCTTTGCTAATATGAAGGGAACCATATTATGTCAAATAAAATATGTGAACAGTTGCAAACACCATGGTGCAAATTAACCCTTGGCTGTTTATTTGTTTTTTTTCATCATCATCATTCCCCCTATAAATGTATAATACTGCAAAATCTGTATTTACACATGTACAAACTCTTGCCTCCTGGGTTCTGTAGTTCAGCAACATCCACTGCTAAGGTTGTCAGGTGATAAGAGGTAATTGCCTAGAGGGGGGAACAGAGGCCACTCGTTGATCTCCAGTCCTTAGGAGACGATTTAAACATAGGAATTTTGAACTGGCACGAAGACAGGGGTAAAGTGGGTGCACTTTATATATAAAAACATTTCTCACTGGAAAAAAAATCTTTATGATCATCAATTAAAATTAAGCATATTAAACATTTTGCTTGCTTTTTTTATCAGTGCCCCCTCAAATTCCTTCATCTTACTGGAGTCATTAGCCCAACTATTAACTTGTTTAAGTTTCTTACAATTTTACCACAACAAAAAACAAAAGAGAAACACTTAATGTGTATCATAGCTTTGCATGATGCTCCAATATCAAAATGCTGTTTAGTGGTGCAGTTTTCTCCTGTTGAGGTTAAAGTGAGAATAATTGGGTGTCATTCTGTGACAAAAAAAACATAGCATTATATATGCCAGTGTTGTAAAAATAAAAGGGCTACATCAAATAAAGCATTGCGGAATATAAATCCAAATTATATTTAGTAGAGAGGTGAACAAAGGATAATTAAGATTATATTAAGGAATGTCATCCTCAGTAGTTTGGTGTTGTGTAAAATTCAACATCTCATTCCCATTACCATGAAAACAGCAATCTATTATTTCTCACATTAATTATTGCACAGCTGTGAGCTTTCTGATTTGACAAGTAGCTTCACATGTATGATTTTTTGTATATATTTAGACAAGCTGTAAGTTACTTTTTCAAATTTTTTTCTAACAAATTGCACATTTTCTTGTGGACGGAATAGCTAAAAAAAAATCGAAATGGACTGAAATGTCTTCCTTTTTTTAACAACTATTTGGGTTACTTAGAGGTATAAGCTATTTAAAAGAACCCCCTTTCTAAGCAAAGTGAAAGCCCTGAGTTTGAATTGCATAATTAAAACACTCACTAATGAGGTATTGTTGACTGACAGGACAGAAATGCCCTTTCTCCTTCAGACCATCAAATATGACAACTGGATGATAGTGAGCAGAAGTATACTTGACAAGCTTTTACTTGACAGCCAGCTCTGCTTGTGTGTATTGTGTGTACCACTCAACCAACATATCTTACGGTTTCTGTTGGTTAGAAAATATCTGCTGATCAAAGAAAGTAAAAGAAAAGTTGAGTGTCCTGTAAATATGCCAAAAATTATATATATATATATATATATATATATATATATTTTAGCTCAAAGAGCCAGCTGTATATATATATACAGTACTGTGCAAAATTTTTAGGCAGGTGTGAAAAAATGCTGTAAAGTAAGAATGCTTTCAAAAATAGACATGTTAATAGATTATATTTATCAATTAACTAAATGCAAAGTGAGTGAACAGAAGAAAAATCTAAATCAAATCCATATTTGGTGTGACAACCCTTTGCCTTCAAAACAGCATCAATTCTTCTAGGTACACTTGCACAAAGTCAGGGATTTTGTAGGCATATAGTCAGGTGTATGATTAAACAATTATACCAAACAGGTGCTAATGATCATCAATTCAATATGTAGGTTGAAACACAATCATCAACTGAAACAGAAACAGCTGTGTAGGAGGAATAAAACTGGGTGAGGAACAGCCAAACTCAGCTAACAAGGTGAGGTTGCTGAAGACACAAGGTAGTTATACTGCATCAGCAAGGTCTCTCCCTGGCAGAAATTTCAAGGCAGACAGGGGTTTCCAGATGTGCTGTCCAAGCTCTTTTGAAGAAGCACAAAGAAACGGGCAACGTTGAGGACCGTAGACGCAGTGGTCGGCCAAGGAAACTTACTGCAGCAGATGAAAGACACATCATGCTTACTTCCCTTCATGAATCGGAAGATGTCCAGCAGTGCCATCAGCTCAGAACTGGCAGAAAACAGTGGGACCCTGGTACACCCATCTACTGTCCGGAGAAGTCTGGTCAGAAGTGGCCTTCATGGAAGACTTAGGCCAAAAGCCATACCTCCGACGTGGAAACAAGGCCAAGCGACTCAACTATGCACGAAAACACAGGAACTGGCGTGCAAAAATGGCAGCAGGTGCTCTGGACTGACGAGTCAAAATTTGAAATATTTGGCTGTAGCAGAAGGCAGTTTGTTCGCGAAGGGCTGGAGAGCGTACACGAATGAGTGTCTGCAGGCAACAGTGAAGCATGGTGGAGGTTCCTTGCAAGTTTGGGGCTGCATTTCTGCAAATGGAGTTGGGGATTTGGTCAGAATTAATGGTCTCCTCAATGCTGAGAAGTACAGGCAGATACTTATCCATCATGCAATACCATCAGGGAGGCATCTGATTGGCCCCAAATTTATTCTGCAACATGACAACGACCCCAAACATACAGCGAAAGTCATTAAGAACTATCTTCAGCGTAAAGAAGAACAAGGAGTCCTGGAAGTGATGGTATGGCCCCACAGAGCCCTGATCTCAACATCATCGAGTCTGTCTGGGATTACATGAAGAGAGAGAAGCAACTGAGGCTGCCTAAATCCACAGAAGAACTGTGGTTAGTTCTCCAAGATGTTTGGGCCAACCTACCTGCCGAGTTCCTTCAAAAACTGTGTGCAAGTGTACCTAGAAGAATTGATGCTTGATGCTGTTTTGAAGGCAAAGGGTGGTCACACCAAATATGGATTTGATTTAGATTTTTCTTCTGTTCACTCACTTTGCATTTAGTTAATTGATAAATATAATCTATTAACATGTCTATTTTTGAAAGCATTCTTACTTTACAGCATTTTTTCACACCTGCCTAAAACTTTTGCACAGTACTGTATATATATATATATATATATATATATATATATATATATATATATATATATATATATATAAACCTCTTTGTTCCAATTACTTGCCTCCTTTTGGACAAACCCATTGCTGTCTCATTTTAAATGTGTAGTATATTATTCAATGCTATGAAGTTGTTGATTGCTGGTTGTATTTAGCATACTCTTAATTCTAGTGAAAATTCTGTAGTTTTGCACTTTAGATGAAATACTGTTTGGATGCAAAATTGCTTATTAATTTGCATTTTGTGTGTAAGTGTAGACATCTTTTATTGGCAACCAGTTTTCAAAAAAAGCCAGTGTTACATACTAAAAAAGGCATTTTTCCCCCTTCAATATTAGTATAAATAGGGGGTAGTTTGTGTTATTTTTCTGCAGTATACATGCTAAATGGAGAATGCCATATTATACTGAAGGTGTTCTAAACCCCATCTACTACTGCTATAAACCCTTTTATTAATATATATATATATATATATATATATATATAATTTGATTTCTGTTTAGTAATATCTATTTTGTGTAAAACAAGATATGACATCTCATTTATACTCAGACAGTAGTGGCAAACCAGTTCATTAAAAAAGTGCATAAAGTTCAAGCACACGTGTCGTTAAACACAATAAACTATACTATTGCCTGTTGAAGCTTCCTCTGAATGATCCTTCAAAAGATGTAAGATAGAAAGATTCAATTTATCACACAGGAAACCAATGTAACTTATTAACCTTTTGTCATTTCTTTTAAACACTGCTAAGATGTACTATATTAATTATGACCACTTTTGACAAGCTGTAACCAGTGACACATGACAGGAAAAATAGGGAGTAATTATTGTTCCAACTAAAAGATACAAGAGAGGGACTGACAGAAAACATTCAGAATTCCTAAGGGCCGCTGGATTCGCTTCAGGAATCGGGATCTCAGAGGAAGAAGATTGGTTTGGACTGCAGAATCTTAATGCCCACCTGTCTCAGCCTTACAGGTCTTGTTAAAAAGATCTGATCTACTCAATCCAGCTTAATGTACAGTAGGTTTGGGGATGGACTCTCAATTGCATTACCCTTCCAGTTAAAACCCTTATTAATGTATGCATAGATGTATCTTATTTATTTATTAAACTAATTTAAGTTTTTTTTTTTTCCTCTCTTCACCTGAAATTTGACCCAAACAAGTATTGGTTTATATCTGAAACTATAAATTCACATTCACTGGCTACATTTTGTAATAAGTAATTATATTTAATATTTGTTTAACATACTACAGTACAGATACAAGTTAACTTCACCAGCTTTTTACAGTCACTCAGACAGTTGATAACATTCTGCTTTTCCATCCGCCCTCTGATATTACCCCTGCTATTAGTTTTTAGCAATGTTTTTACCAGTTTTATAGCATTTTTCAATTAATACTGATAGATTATTGCAAACTTTTATGTGCAATAATAATTAAAAAAAATAAAATAAAAAATAGGTCTTGAGTATACTTTATACTGCACACACAGCATCCAGACTGAAAGTAGTCATGACAAAGGGAGACCCAAATACTCACTAACTTGAAAATGGATCTGGCTATCTTAGCTGTTCTGGCAGAATGCTTGTCTTTGGACTTTGGGGTCATTAAATCTCTCCTTCGCTCTTATTGCTAATAAACATTTTGATAGACTTTACCAATTCAACATCCAGTACACATGAATCTTGACATTATAGCAAAACTTTGTTAAAAGTAAAATGCACATTGCTGAAATCACCTGTGCAAATTGCATAAAGTGCCAACCCAGATCCCTGAGTGCTTCCTGAGAAGAACCACCCGCACCACAAAACTGCAGAAACAGCTAGCACTGCAACAGAAGGCATACAATAACAAGAAGCTCAATGTACTCGTTACAACAGTCTCCAGAGAAAAGAGCAGCTGATTGACAACCCCCCGCTTTAAATCTGTGCCTTCCTCCATTTGAAAAGTTAACTAAAAAGATGTAATTCATGCACATATTCATGCACAGATGTTCAAAATGACCAATAATTGCAATTATAGACCCAAATACAATATCTGTAATACCATTATACAGTTTACCGTAATGTTCAGATTATATTGTGCACTCTTTTACAAATTTTAGAAGAATCTCTATATAAAATGCATATAGTGTTCTACACAGTGTACAAGGATAATATACCTGAGGTGCATGATATACACAAAGTGGTCATATACTCAGGAAGTAACTCAAAGCAGCCTGCTAATACAGATTAAACATAGGGAACCCAATAAAGAGAATACACCTATTCAAGTTACAGAACTAGATAACAAACAATCCAAATATGCTTTATTTGTTTATTGGGTAAAAGTGACAAGTCAACTTCAAATATGCATTACCATTATTTAATACTATTTTTGACATCATATGCCACTTCTGAATAATCATCCTTGCATTAAATAAAATGTACTATTTGTTCTGACTCATCCCTGCAAGCAATGGCTTTCTGAAGTCTGAACCTTATGGGTTAGTGGATTTATTTTACCCCAGTTTTTGACCTTGTTATGCACATAGGTAAATATTTCACCAGTGATCTAAAATATTGGATTATATTTTCCATCTAATTTTGAAAGGCTTCTTTGGTATTTTGCTGTTTTTGTTCATTTGAAGTGTGCTGCAAAATACCTTTTATAATGCTGCAAAATACCTTTTAGGAGGCTGTGTGGTCCGGTGGTTAAAGAAAAGGCTTGTAACCAGGAGGTCCCCAGTTCAAATCCCGACTCAGCCTCTGACTCACTGTGTGACCCTGAGCAAGTCACTTAACCTCCTTGTGCTCCGTCTTTCGGGTGAGATGTTGTTATAAGTGACTGCAGCTGATGCATTGTTCACACACCCTAGTCTCTGTAAGTCATCTTGGATAAAGGCTTCTGCTAAATAAACAAATAATAATAATAATAATTATAATTACATATGCCAGTCTAGCCCCTTGCAAAATTGTTAGGTTTACAGGAAACTTGACTTTTGTGTTATTTAACAACAACAAAAATAATAATAATAATAATAATAATAATAATAATAATAATAATAATAATTATTATTATTATTATTATTATTAAGAGCATTCGCAATGGAACTCTTCTAATTTAAATGATTTAATATATATATATATATATATATATATATATATATATATATATATATATATATATATATATATATATACACACACACACACACACACACACACACAAAATACAGACTATACTGTACAAGTTTAAACATGAATAAAATGTCCTGCATTTTATATAAACTTCAGATGAGCTGTAAAACTGAGGTCCTATTGTAAGTGACTCTGCAGCAGTTGTTGATGAATAGTTCACCCCCTAGTCTCTGTAAGTCGCTTTGGACTTTAAGCGTCTGCTAAATGACAAATTAATAATATAAACTCAGATGGTATCTTGCTGTACATTATTGCACTTTGATAAAATATAATTTTACAATGGTGAGGTACTTTCCAAGAAAGATATTAAAATGAAAAGCCATCACCATTTATTGTTGTTGCGGCCTTATTTTGGAAGATTTCTGATTCTGAACTAGCCTCCTGTCTTAATTTTACCTGTATAATGTGTGTATGGTAGATTACAATTGGCAAATGGTACTTTTTAAGAATTTGTAAAAAAAAAAAAAACAGAATGAGTTACAAGTTAAAAAAAAAAAAAAAACATTTCTGGAAGCTCACTGCTCCATGAATGTGGCCCTCAGAGTCTTAGGGTAGCATGGAGAATGACAGGTGCATTTTGTAATGCCTTGCTGATGAGAACCAATCAGCTGATCCCTTTCTGGTGGTTTTTTTTTTTTCTTTTTTTTTTTGTCATCTGGCATGCTCAAGTAAAGATGAGCTTGATTGACAGATGCATACAGGTTCACAGTTTATTGGTTTCTGCAAAAGAGCCAGATATGCCAATTTAGACAGGGTAGTGACAAAAAAAGTTTCCATCTAAATGGAATAATTTTACTACTGGGAATTCTCTGCTGGGGGAAGAACGAAGGCAAGTGTTTTTTTTTTATATTTTAACAAGGGCTGAATGACAAACATATACGACAGTTAGAGGCTGACAGAACATCAGCTTTTGATGCTTCACAGGGGAGCTATGAAATAAACAACAGGCAGAGAAATTGAATTACAACTGAATAAGAGAGTCTGCTGTGGAAGGAATGGGATTGGGGCAGTCAGTGGTGTGACACAGAAGGAATAAGTCTGCTTTTAAACCATATGCATTATTAAACTTCACAGACTGTAGTGCTGCACATTTCTCCATTCTGTAATAGGCAAACTGTCTTAAGGAACAGTAAAGCAACAAACCTGTTTTTACAATAAAAAACTAAACTGAATTAATTTCAACTTCTGTTGGGAATCATATGATATTTCTACCATCAAAAGTTAAGATCTAATCAATTGCTTAATAGTTACACTTATTGAGGAATGCCGGTGGATGCTGTGTTTACAAGGTCTGACAGTAATTGATTCATCTTGTCACACCTTAAAGAGGTGCTGTCAGTGTGTAGGCTTTGAATCTGACATAATACATTAAACAAATTAAATAAATAAATAAATAAATAAAGATTTTCTTAGAAAAACTATTAAACATAGCTTACTATTGATATGTATTTATTTGAAGAACAACTTTAAAAAATGAATTGAGAATTATTAATGTATTTATGTAAAGTTAAACTATTGTTATAAAAGTTGTAACAAACAAGTCAGGCATGCTTTTGATTCTTGCTTGTAACCAGTGTTGTAAAATTATCACTATTTACATATTTAAGGTCAAATCCCATTGATCTGAAACCAGGGGTTAACATGAACACAAAAAGATCAAATTAAAAAATAATAATTTAAAAAAAAAAAACTAAAAACAATGGAGTTATTATTCATTACATACCACAAGAGGAGTAAAACCTCTCCGAATCCACATGCAATTTGTGTACCTTCTATTTTTCGGAGTTACAGCAATTCTCCTTTTAAGATTAGATTGAACTAGTTGCTACATTTAACTCAATTTGATGTTGGGGTGTACCACGTAGAATGAGATTTTGACCACAAAAGTCACAAACATTCCTTATAAACGCTACACCATTTTTGCGACCTATTATGACTATTATGAGAAGAGGTTAAGGTTAAACCATCTGAATCAACCGTTTAGATTTTTCTTGGAATTAGAATAGTCACTTAAGTTCAGAAGTATACTGAAGAAACTATAATTAGGGGACTATGTTGCTTCTTCGGTTCTGAAAGTTGCAGTGCACAGTTAAAGGGTCATTGTAAAGATAACTTGACTGTTAAAATCCTCGACTGGTAGCCTAATACATAGGAATACTGTAGTTATTTCAGGACACAATGTACATTTCAGCATTCTGTTCATATAAGTACAACCCATGGAAAAGAAAGTATGTTTAAACCTTAAACAGCTGAATTTGGGGAATTAATTTACTAATACCAAGCACCACGCCTGCGTAGTAATACAGCAAAAAGTGTAACACTGTGATTCGACCAGTCAATGCGTGACTTGATTTAAAACAAGTTCTTTACTCTAGTGTTGAATATGAAAAGATTCTTGTTGTGACATCATTGTGTCTGATCTTTCATAGGAATTATTACAACAGATCAGCTGTGTATAGCTTGGCACTGCAGAAGTTCTGTGTATGAACATAAACACTCAGGAGGATAGTTTGTGAATCAGTTGAATGTAGAGAGATACAGTCCAGTGAATAGGAACCTTTAAACCAGCAGCCAACTAGTAGAAGGGCCTTTAAGCATTAGTTACAAACCATTCTGAATATTAACAACAGAAATGCTTGAGCTTCATTTTACAAACTAAACACAAAACAAGGGCTAATTGTCCAATAATAAGAAGCACATGCAAAATTGAAACAGGGACTATAATCGCAGGGAAATTGTCCTCACCTTTATAAATCTAATATGGCCAGTTTTCCCAAAGTGGATAATTGGAACCAAGGTATTTGTAGCCTGGGACTGTATGAGTATCTTGTAGTGGTATCATCATCTCGAATTAAAGCAGTCATTTAACAAGTAAATTCATCAAAGCAAAACAAACTCACAACCACTGTGAATCCAGCTCCCATCTCAGTCATTCATTCATATTAAATGTTTTAACAAAACAATTAATATAAGTTGGTAAAAAATATTACTTTAGTGAATTATAAAATGCAATGACGTACAATGACAAAAATAACTGCAGCAATACATATCGTCTGGACACTCTCCTGACCGAAAACACTGATGACAGGAAAGGTTGGTAAAAAAGCAGCATTGTCTTTAAATCTCTCTGAAGATATATACCTGAAGATGTCTACTTAGTAGCAAGACCATTCTGGAAGTAATTTAATTCCAAATGTATTGTGTAACCCAAGCCTTTAGTTTGTGACACGCCTTTTGTTGCATATATATATATATATATATATATATATATATATATGTGTGTGTGTTTGTGGACCAAATAACCCCCCTGAGAATTAAAACGTAATTCCTTACTTAGGGATTTAAAGGATTGTGGACCTCAATACTGTATATCTGCCTTACACTGCACAAAGATACTACATTAATGCATTGCTATGTGTGCCACAATAAGGAGCATGAGGCTTTAGTCTGCAAATGAAATGCCAAGATAGTGCCTGTCAAGGTAAATCAAATGTTGTTTCACATAAAATATATTTAAAAAGAAATGCCACAATGTATAATTACATATGTAAAATCACTAATATTTATGCATATGAATCTGAGATACAGTACAAACCATAAAGTTATGCAGTGCATTATGGGCTAGATTCTGAAATCTATGAAATCATCATGAACCCAATAAAGTTTCCCAACTAGCAATAAACAACTCAATTAACAATAAACATTTAAAGAAGGCGTTTGAAGGTAATCTGAGGGTGTTTCTTGTTTGTTTGTAATGTTTTTATTTTTCAGTAAATTTCTTTGTCAATCCAGACAAATGTATTTAAATTACATTTCCGCTGTTATTTTCTTGCATCTATTTTATCATGGTTTCAATTTACATGAATCACTGCATAACAAAATGCTACTGTTTTTATGAATCCTGAGCACTATGTTAACATGTTACTGTAGTCTCAGTGTGAAGCTTTTGATTTCTCTTTGAATGTATTTTAATGTATATTGTTGTATATCTACTGAATAATGTCAAATGTTGATGCATTTATTGTAACAAAGCCAGGTAAACTAATAAATTACTCAGACAAAAGCAAATGGTAAAATCAATTGCTTACACCTGTTTCATTTATCCACATTTTATTTTTACAAAGATAATACTATCAGTGCTTTTTGATTAATGTCAGCAGAAATTCCTAGACCTAGATTTTACATAATGATAGTGCCATACCTATCACCATATTATTATAATGTTTCATAATTGCCTGGGATAATGCCAGACTACTGTATGTGCTAATCATGTAGCTGTGTTTGATCCATCATTTAATCTTCTTGTTGATTCTTTATACGATTCAGACTGCTTAATAAAAACCTGATGAAAAACTGCTGTACATGAAAACATATAAAAGCATGTTTTTATAATTGTGTGGCCATTTACTGTAGCATGAGAAATGCGGTATAAAACATGCTTTTGACCTTATTTAATGTATCTGTGTTCTGTATGTAGTAATCCATTCCAATACCGTATAACTGATGTGTGTATAATAAGTTACTATACATACAAATCAAGACAATGTATGTTGTGGATGCTGTATTAGTTTCTTGAATACAAGCAATACCCCGTTACTTGCATGTTCCAGTGCCTGATCCAATTTGGAGTTCATTGTGTCAGAGACATTCAGAAGAGGAGGAAAAACAGCTGGGATTGGTATATGTATATTAGGTAACCTTGGAACCCTCAGAATGGACAGCTATTGGGTACTGCTAGTGTTAATTATCTCTACAATTACATGGAGGAGTCATGACTCTGAGTTGACATACAAAAATTTATTTATCATGTGCACAAAAAATCTGACCAGAAAATGGAACAATGATTGAAGCCATGTGGCTTTAGGTATAGACCATCAAAAATGCTTGTTAGATCTGTGACATGTCCCTTGTGTCATCTTTACAAGAGACCCAGTCCCTCTTTTATCGGCTGTGCAGTCTTATTTTTTCTGTCTCCTTTTTTTGTTAAAGGTGGTACGATAAAGTACCAAACTGTTGCATCATAGTTCAATGAGAAATACAGCAGTTTATATTCAGATCCCAAATGCAATGTGATTGTGAACCATTTCTGCTTTCAGAGCAAGGGGGTGCAATGCATCGTTGCACAATCTGACTTTTTTTTCTGTTCGTCATTCGTTTGGAGGGTTTATAGGGTCATCTGATTCAGATATAATGTCAACCAAAAAAAAAAAAATACAAAAAAATACATGAGAAGCTTTTAATGTAGCCTTTGTCCAGGAAGTTAGTCATTTGTCATTTTTATTCCATTGGGTATGCAAGTGTGAAAAGCATGCAAACGACCACAATGAAATAGGTTGGGGGATGCTGTCACTATAACTTTTAATGGTCACAAAAATAAGCTTCTTTTACTGAAATGCAAATCCCAAGGCTCTCTTGACACCTCAGTTAAAACATGGTAACACTTCACAATGAGTGTGGAATGGATAGCACGATCAGACAAGAGTTGTGACAACAGTCTTTCGAATCAGATAATAGAAATACTTTTATCAGTATTTTTGCTGTGTTATGTTCATGTTAGCAATCCGAAACTGCTTTTTCACAGTTTAAAAAAAAGGGAAATATGTGACTTGGCAGAGCCCAGCAAAAGAAGACGTTAAAGAAAGCCATTTTCTTAATTTGCATAGTGATTTTAGAAAAGGTTTTGTAAAAAAAAGAAAAAAATGTAAAAGAAAAAAATGTTGAAGCAACCCCTTACAGGTAATGATGGACTGCATCTTGAAACCCTTGAACTGTCAGTTCACAAGGTTCAAAGTTCATGATGTGCTTCATTTTTTTAATTTAATTTTTTCAACGAGCACAACGAGACTTCAGACACACAAATGATGTAATGTTTTTGTTGAAATATCTACAGATGGGACCAGTAAATTAGAACGATACTGCAATGGTCAAGATGTAGGTGATCTTATATACAGAGAAGAATTGTCTTCACATTATACACAAATCATTCTACAAAGCAGCAATTTGTTGCAAATAACATAACATTAAATAATTGCTAGAATTCACCTTTTTGTTTACATTTCCAGTCTACAGAGTTTAAATATGTATAATGATGATCTTTGTCTCTGAATAATATTACCACATACATTTTCAGTGTTGACTAGTTTGTTTTTACTATAATACTGCTTTTACAATGCATACACATACTGTAAATAAAATATTAACAAGAACTAAGTCTTTGGCAAATGTGGTAAGAAGTACATTCACTTTACAGTTTTGTTAGGAGCAGTATGTGCGGACAATTCCTTCATACTGAGAGAGTAGTTTTTATGTTAGAGTTGCTGTTGTTTTCTTCTTGACTACATTCTTAACTGGTAAAGACTATTTTTAGTTACTTACTACTCCTCTGAAGTAGAATACTGTTTTAAAGAATGCATTTCTACTAGAAAATAGAGCTGTAAGGCAAACAAATCTTCTGTTTTCCTAAATGGTGTAAAATGTTCTGTGATTTTCAGTACAAATTGTTGACCAAACGTCACTGGTAGATCAAGGTATCAGTTTGATTTAGAAAGAAATGCACCAATATGTCTCCATATACAGTGTAACTTAAAATTGTATTTAAAAAGTAGTAGGAAAAAAACTGTGCAGTCCTCTTTACATACCTTGAGTGTTTATCATCGGTATGGCTTGAAGCCTATGGCCTGAATGTATTTGAATAAAAGTAGTTATGTTTGTCACAACTGCCTAGGCTTCAAAGAGAATATGGTTGTCCACAACTGTGTCTCTCAAGTTCAACTATCAGCTATGGATGTCTTCACAAAAAAAAACAAAAAAAACATTTACATGTTTACCTTTTATAAGTGCAAATTGTTACAATTATTTTTTTAAAGAATGTTTTTTTTTTTTTATTTCCCCCATTTCTAATATATGCCCAAACAAAAGTAGAAATTTGGACTAAGGCTTTGAAGCAACTGCATATGGCAGGTAGTGTCACAGAAGCTTCAGGACAGGCCTGTGTAAAAAAAAAAAAAAAAGTTTGACTTCTTAGCTATCTACAGTCATGCACAGAGCATGTTTCTAAAAATGTAACCAAAATAATGGCATAGGTTTGGAATTTGTAAACTTGTCATAGCTTCCTAAGTGCCAGCTCTGATCAATTGACAAAATGAAGCTTCACACACATTTGTTTTGTTGTTGTAATAAAGGTTGTCCATACTGCCCCTCTGCAGAAAAGGTAGTTACTGCAAGTGAACTCTGAGTGTTTATATCATATACCATCATACCTTAAGATAATAGTGCAAAAATAAGTACAAAACAAAGATCAGGTATTGCATGGACTCTCTTCAAGATCATTTGCCTTGGTTTAAAAAAAAAAGAAAAAAAGAACTGATCCCTAATGTTCATACAGACCTTCATAATAATAATAATAATAATAATAATAATAATAATAATAATAATAATAATAATAATAATAATAATAATAATAATAATTAAAAAAAAACTTAATTTAAGAATATTTATTTACTTATTTAATTTCTGTTTGGTAGAAGACCAAGATGTGTCATGTTTTTTTTTTAATTTTTTTATTTTTACATCTGATTGTGTATCACAGGAAACATGTCCAATTAATCTTCTCATTGCATCGTCAAGCATATATGTATATATTTTTTTCCAAGAATGTTTTTTAATGCATTGACAAAGGGAGTGGAACACCAAAGCTGCAGCCTACTCTATTGCAATCTTCTTGAATGCTTCATACCATCCTATCGTTCACCATTAACAAGGAAGAGTAAGTGTTCACTTTTTCCATGCATCTGGGAAAAGAAAATGCTTCTTCAGAGTCAACTATACTGCTTTCAAATGCTGGTCCTTTTGGGAGAAGAGGAGGGAGCAGTCAAGTACAGGAATGTATTGATCCAAGAAGAACAAATAAACAAAAAAATAAACACTTGTCAGTCTTTACTTCTTCCTTTCCGTACACCATGTTTTGTCTTTTTTTTTAATTCTTCCACAGCCTCTTGAAATTTTAAAATCTTGTAGATTGAAGCATAGGACTTGGTGTATACAGTTGAAAAGGTCAATTAGTGTGTCTGTGTGTGTGTGTACGTGTGTGAAATTGTAAGGTGTCCATCCTTCACACTGTATGTAAGAGAGAGTTGGATGGTTTGGATTCGCCTTTCATCCCTTTGACTTTAATGCCGATCAGACTGGTACAATATGGAGGCCATACCCATCGTCTTGCAGTTTCATTTGGTTTCTGTGGTAACTAGTGGCGGTCATAGGCAGTGGCAACAGTGGGAGGTGCGGAGCCCCTAGATGCGGCACTATAATAATAAGGGGAACCTGAAAGTTAACACAGGAGAAGAATACTGGTTGAAAAAAAATACAAAAAATCATATCTGTTTTCTTATATTAACATAGTAAAAGAAACAAACATTGTGATCTAATTACAAATGCAATAAAGATTTTTAAAAATCTAAAATCTAATATTTTAAAAACAATATTGAATCCCTAAAATTAGCATTCCTACAAATATAGGCAATTGACAACTTGTGTACAGCATCATAAAATAAATAGATTTCTAAAAAAATAACGAAGACTAATTTGCAAAATATTAAAATAGGTAAATAAAGATTAAGTTTAATGTGTATATTACTGAAACAATAAACCACATGTTACAATATAAAATTATATTTCCATGCAAAAAGTAATACTCACTTAATAATGCAGGGTTGCTAAACCGCCAGGCTTCATTGTAGGGTGTGTACTGTGGATGGGAATAGGGGTTCCCAGAAAATTCACTCCCTTAAAAAGAAATGATTAATTAGGATGATTTGTTTTTTTTTATATTTCACTACATAGCATTTTAAGAATTACGTTATTTATAGCTCAACACAGAGAAAGACACAAATCAGGAAACTCATTTTTACTCACTTACTGTTAACTTGCTAGTACCCATATAAACTCCTAGAACATTAGTCAGTCTGTTCTATAGAATTTTTTTGTTTGTTTTGTTTTGTTTTTTTGTGCTGCAGAATTCCAGGTTCAGGAAGTAACTCAGACCGTGGCAGTGAGAAATGCTGTGGGTACAACACGTTTCTTTCTTTTATGAGACAATAAAGGCAAGATTTTATATGAAGCTGGTGAAGAATGGCTTTTGGTTTAACAGTGTTTGGGGCCTGTCACTAAATCTAGCCGGCCTAGGCCCGATGAATGGGAAAGCGCACAAAACGTATAGCCTTAGGATTAAAAGGATTTCAGGGCTTCATGTTACAGTGTGTCTGTGATGAAAATGAATCTTTGATAAAAACATATTTGATGTACTTGAAAAGAACTGTTCACCAACAGAATGAACTCTGTCACAGAATGAATTACAAAACTGAAACAAATATTAGAAAGCAGCAATATTAGGCTTAATGCACGTGGAGGCTGTTTATTAAATAGTGAAATATGTTTGTTTTTTTATCACAAATAAACAGTACAGCATCCAAACTGTTATGTTTAAGTTACTAATTTATAATGGATTATAATACCATTAGCACATGCTTACTCTAAATAATAAAGACCAACAATGTATTATTGTTGTGCCAAAAAAATATGTCACCCTCATGCTTTGTACGTATGGGTAACTACTGTACATTTGACAATACTATGGTGTATTATATTTTGAAGGTGCTCTAAAAGAAAATGCAACAACAGTTTTTGGTCTGAAGAAATGGCATAGAGATAGTACCTCTATCTCTGCTTGTGGTCGACAGTGAAACTCTAGCCATGTCCCTAGGAGAGATAGTGATTTAAATATTTACAGGCCTCTCTTGCCTGTTTTGTGACCCTTAACTGTTTGCTGTGAACCTGAATTGCAGGTTAAGTAGAGGGGAAAGAGATACGCTCTGTAACACTGGGGCTTGAGGACGGCTGAAAACAATGTTTATCGACGACTTGTGAAAGTGCGCACACAAGGGGATAATGAGCTTTGGAACTGAAGTGTAACTGAAAGGAACTGTCCTATCTCCTTCCCACTGATCAGTTATCGAGCACGTTTAATTTCTTCCTCCACATCAGGTTGTCTCTTAACTGCGCTCACTTTCTAACAAGGTCAATGCTGCATGCCTAGGCATGCAGATTCATTTGGTAATCATTATCCTAAATGTGTTTATTGTTGGGTCAAAAGAATACAATTCAGCATGGTATCATGGCAAGGAATAATTTTACTAACGAAAACAGCTCACAGGAAACCAGTGTGTGAAAGAAAGTTCTTGCTATTTTTATCCTATTCATTTATTTTAATATATAAAAAATATGAAGGCAATTGCATTTTCTATGTTTTGTGGGCTATCTACAGTATCTGGTTGTCCAGTTTGCATTTTAAAGGTTTCTCTAGGCCTCAGTCACTGAAAAGAAGGCAAGACAAAAAGTAAGAGAACGAGAACAAGATAAAGCCTGCATTGACCTGTTCACTTGCAAGAAAGTCTGCAACAATTAATATTTTTGTAAAAAGTAGAAAGAAATACATCACATTACAAATAGTCTGTTTGTGATTGTGTGTGTGGTTAGGGGGTATTGTGATTCATATAAAAAAGTAACCTACCAGGGACCATTCCAGCAAGTGTAGAGGTGGGGTAGCTGCCCTGTCCAGTCGGTGGTACATGGGGGGGATAGCCAGGAAGGGTGGTACCTGCCATGTCACGACCTAGAAAACACAACACAAAACACAACCTTTATAAAACTTGAATGCAACAGGCAGGTTTAACCACAAGCCATTGTTTTCCTTTTATATTGCAGTATTATTATATCTTGCATCTACGTTTTGTGTTAGCACATTCACATTCACTTAATTCCCCAGGATTTCCAGTGATTATCCCCAGGATTTACAGTATGTATCTTAAAACAACAAGTACCATATCTGCTATGTGTAAGATATAGATAGGATAAGCTACAGACAATGGGGGTAGTGTCACATACTGACTTTTTATTTCTTTTGTAAATCTGTTATAGCTACTTCTTAATAGAATAGGAAAGCTAAAAACCCTGTACAAATTATTTTAAATACAGTACAGTGAAAGCTATAGTACCAGATTTGGATGTGTTTACTACACTATTGTATTGGTTAATACATTTATATATACACACACATCAAAGTGGTCTCAAGTCTGTGTGCTATATATACGCTTGAAAGGATTCTGCATAAGGTGTATTTATTTGTACATTTAATGGTTGACAGCAAAGTCCCCGGTAATAATGGGCTTGACAGATTGTTTTTCAAAAATATATTACAGTATGTTATATGGGGCATAAAATGAATGAGAAATAAAAATTGCCTTTGGCGTTCAACAGTAAAGAAGTACGAAATGAGATTTTAAGGGAAAAAACAGCAAGAGACAAATGTGCAGTCGCTGTGATGGTCAGTGATTCACCTGGCTCTATAAAACTGTCACACCAACAGTGAAGACTTTGCCTTACACTAGGGATTAGCTAGCCTTCAACACTTGGCCAGGCATAATCACCTGTATCAAAGCACGCTTAGCGCCGTGATACTGCATTACACTACAGTCAGGCAGCAGAGGTGACAACCTATGCTTTAACAATAGGCATTGGCAATATTGGTGTCAAAATAGGGTCACATTATTACATACTCAGAAAATAGTGAATTTTAATGGAGAAAAAAAGATTTAAATGAAGATTTAAAACAAACTACTTTCAATATTTTTTTTGTATTTGTTTTTGTTAAAGGATAGTTACCCTATTATACAAAAATGGGGTTCTGCCACTTTACAAGTGAAATTCCTTAAGCTTATTTCAGCCAAAATCACAGTAAAAAAAAAAAAAAAGGTTAAGTTAACCCCAATGTCCTCAAATATCCTATTCACCTGACATGACAGAATATAGATGTACACCAGGTCCTTTGTGACTCTGGTCCCACTAAAACTTGAGCATCATATTGAGCTGAGCACAATGGTTCCACATTCAGCAACGTAATTGGTTGTGACAGGTGACTGTCCTACCCAGGCACCAGGGTGATTGTGCTGCCGCACGTAGTTTGAGCCGAGCCAAAGCTCCTCTAGCTCCTGAACTTCAGAAGCCCGCAAATGATACATTGTTAGCATGAGGGGCACTGGGGGTCGGGGGAAAATCATTTACCAATTGAACATTAATGAGGGAGACAGCAGTCAAAGTTGCTCTTGTTTACATAATACAACCATGAATATTTTAACAAGCCCTAGTGGGGTGCCTAGCAACATCAAGGCCTACTTTCTGCCATATAAAATAGCATGGCACCAGCCTCCTCCTGAAAATGACTCCCATAAAAAATTAAAACTTTAACAATTACCATAATTGCACAACAAAGTAATTGTCAGTTACTCCAGTAGTAAGACAGCTATTCTCTTCGTGCCAAACGTTTTAATAAACCACAGTTGGCAACAGAAACTTTGATTTATTAACGCAACCAAAGAAATTTCAGGTAATATAGGCTCAGTGAAAAACAAGGCCTAGTTAAGGCAAGCTATTCTAAGATCTGAATATGGGTGTTGTAATGATATTTAATCACTGCCAGTTTCATGATGTGAACGGTGAATACATTGATTTGCTATGTTTATACGCAACAGTGCTATTGTCTTCTGGAAAACACATTCCAAACTACAGAAAATAGGTGATTTTCTCCCTGGTAAAGCATCGTTTAACAACTCAGACATCAGAAAACTCAGTTGTTAGTTGTTCATAGGTTGTCATTTTGGTGGTTACCACATGTAAAGTAAGTAGATAAATAAAATGGCTAAAACACAGGGGAACTATGATATGTGATGTTCGTTGTTTCAAAGGAATCACTAGTTCAGCACAGTATGTTCTTTTGAAGCAATTTCCCCCCCACACCTATTTGGCGTACTGTGTATTTAGTAGTGGTGTACCTGCTATTAAAGGTTGGCTTGCATACTGCCCGTAGCTGGGGCTGTGGTGGGTATATGCACTGTAGCAAGGGGTGGTGGCGTCTATTGACACGGTGTGCTGGAAATGCTGGAACTCCGCTAGACCTGAGCCTGCCAGGGAGGAGGGTGAAAGGAGCCAGCGACGCCAGTGTGGCTCCTGCTTTACACAGATGGAGGATGAATGGGACTCTGCCGGATGGAAAAAAAAAAAAAAAGACACACATACACACACGAAAAAAGAAAAGAAAAAGAAATAATGAGTGATGAGAATGGCCATAAAAATGTGTAAACAAAAGGGAAAATGGAATGTGGAACTGCGTGTCACTGACTGCGGTGTGTGTATTTTGTTTTAGAAACCATATCTCTGTTTTTAGATCGCATGGAAATTATGCTAAACACGTGTTTAAAAATTTAACAAAAAAAAGCACATTTCAGTTTTTCAGAAATTTGGGGTTGTTATTGGATTTTAACACTTGGTTGTATCTTTGATGTAGAAATAAATAAATAATTGTTTACTTAAACAGTTGAAAATAGTACAATTGGGGGATGATCACAAAATGTTAACCTCTGAGCCTGCAGAGATTCTGTGGCCCTGTGAGAATTTACACCAGTGAAGAATTCTATAGCTTTGTGCCTTGTAATAGAAGAGAGAAAGAATGCTCCAAAACATTCCAGTAAAAGTAGCAATTTGTTAGGAGGGGGGTATGCAGAAGGTGGCTCAAAAGTGTATGTGACTGACTGACAGTTTGGTAGAAAAAGACACTGCAGCTGCAGTACACACAGCACACAGAAAGGCACAGAATCAGAAAGGTGACACATTAATGGACAGGGGGCTCTAGCTGAAACAGAGAGTGCGGTTGGGACTAATCTTTGCATAATGGATGACGAGTCCTTGTTTTTATTAAAGGCTTGTGGCAGTTTGTCTTCCTGTGTTGTGCCAGAGTAATCTCCTAAAACCCATTCCTTTTTTTTCTCAAGCAACCTGTCTATGTAAATGGTAATCTCTGGTTAAGCAGACTAGATTACTGCTGTGGCATTACGCCAAGCCGTGCCCAGCCCCTGGATTTCATCCTGGTCTTCACAGATAGAATTTCAGGCAAAAAGCCTTGACTGAAGCCTTTCTTTACAAGGGTTAGGCCATCCTCCATGGGTTAAAAGTCTTTGCATTCTTTTGCTGATATTGTCAAAACATTAATGGCAAGCTATCCTCACATATTGTAGACACACAAAAAGCACATAATACTTTTTTTGGTGGGGGGGCTGCTATTGTACACATAAAAGGCTTTTTGCCAAGTTTTCCATGAACAGGTACTGAGGGAATACTTTCTTAGTATGCAGGTAGGTTGCTGAATAAAAGAAGTGAATTCTTTCCAGACATCAGATAAATCTGTACAGAAATCAAGCAACATGCCGTAGCTAAGTATATATTGATGCATACATTTATTTATTTATTTATTTAAACAACAAGTACTAGATCAGACAAACTATTGTTTTTCAAATGTCCAAAAGCAAACAGCCCCAGCTGAAACCCGTCTTTTTTTTTTTACTATGTTTTATGCTAATTCGTAGAGAGTTAATTTTTCTGTTTACAAAAAAATGTCACTTTAGCCTGAACAATAAAGGCTACATTTATAGATACAGTTTATGAAGCAAGCTTGCTGCACAAGGACTTGGTAAACATGACAACAAGCAGTGAATAGTCCAACCCTTACACTTCAGATTTACAAGCTCAACATATTTTATTTCACTATGGGTTTTGACTTAGAAACCTAAGCAATCAATGTAAGCACTGTTGCTGGCGCAACGTGTCCTCTTTATATTCTTTTCTCTTTGCTGGGCTTGTTCGCAAGACTCTCTGGACTCCATGATAGCCTCATTAGCTGCTTCCTAACTATTGTTGTTTTACAACAGATTTGTGTGTAGAGATTCCTCATTAAGACAAGGGCTTCTTTGTATGGGATGCTTAGTGACGACCCTCTTAGACTTAACGCCAGGAAATCGAGCAACTTTACTGGCCTCTTTCCCACACAAATCAATTGAATTTTTTACAGCATTGTTTATCAACAAAATATTATTCTCTTACTATTAAGAGGTCAGAAAAATAAAACATGTGGTTTGCAAAATAAACTCCTACGAGTTGATAAGTACAACTGTTTTAAAAAATAGTCAAACTCATTGTAAAATCAATTTTAATATTCAAATGAATTTGCTTAAACTAAAAATTATGCATGCTTATTGTTTACCATTTTTTATGTTCTCACCTTTTACTGTTTATACTTAATATCCAAAGCCAAAGCTGTAATGAGTATTGTTCTTTCTAATGGCCACAATAAAAAAAGAAACAGTTTGTTCACGGTTAGAGACTAGTGTTTACACACACTGGTTGTCTAACAGACAAGGGCAACATAGAACACTGACCCCCGTGTTGTGTTCTAGACCAGTGAACTTTGAAACTAATACAAATGGTGTTTCTTATTGTCCTGGGGACAAGCCACCCTTAAAAAAGAAAACTGTCAATCCATGATTATTCCAATGGAAGATAAACACAGGCCCAGGAGGTAGCATTCCCACTGGTACCGCTTAGCTGTGAAAATTCTCACAACTCTCTTTCACAATATCTGTTCTAATCCCACTGCGGTATGTATTCACCAAGCACACATTCACGCCATCAAATAACCTTCAGTGTGCTTTAACCTCATTACAAGAAAGGGTAAAATATTACATTTTCATGGAACATATGACAGGGACACCTTCATGTTCACATGAAAAAAAAAAAAATCTTTGAGAGAGCGACCTCCAGTTCTAAATCTAGGATGTGGCAATTTATCACCAGCCAAAAACCTGTATACCTTAATTAATTACAACTAAGTAAAGAATGTTTGGAGAGCCAAATTGCTTCAGTTCCCTGTACACTTAGTGAAAGTCATTCATTATCAAATCGGTGCTCAAAGGTTACTATTGTGCTATTGTGCTATTGTGATGATGAAATAAACATTAATTTCTGTGCTGTGATTGTGGGCCTCCAGCATACTGATACCAAGGCATTAGACCACACACCAGAAACAGCAGGTTAGGTGGCTGATCATTGGTCAGAGGAATGATAAGACGCACTTGGAAAATTAATTGTACAAACAGGTTATGCTGAAGATGGGCCGCAAAGCAGCCATTTCTGATGATATTTTTGTCACACTTTAACTGTGATTAATGCTTTCCACTCAACATGTATATGTCTTCCCAGTCCTTTTCTGGTTTTTGAATACCATTCCAAAAGCCTTGTGTATTGAACAGCGTTAATATGTAAAAAAATCCATTCCATTCCTCAAAGAGTTAAAAAACGCGCCAGCCTCCTGCAGAATCATCTCAAGTTCTCAATATGGGAACAAGGGGTGCCCATTGAGACTGTGCCATCCCGCTGGCACCAGGAAGTTTCAGATTAATAGGCTCAGCAGGCAACATGCTTCAAAAATTTTTACTGCTGATTCATTCTTCTGTATCTATAGAATGCCACTTGACACCCCCTGTATTAGGCTTTGTTTGCTTTGCAGCTGATGCTTCAAATTGAGCCCAAATTAGCAGCTAAATTAAAACTTTTTGCTTTTAAACCCACATTATAAATAATAAAAGATAGGAAAGTCTTGAAATGAACCACCTTGTTCTTTTCTTTTGTCCCGATGGTCCAACATAGATTTCACTACCTTAGTACAGGCTGAGGAAGACATAGTCGTATTATCACAAAACCTTAATACTGCTTACCTGAACAACGCGATTAGAATGCTCTTTTGAAATGTCTAAACATTATTTAAACGTCATTATCTGAGTCAGTGTACTGAACAAGCTTTATAACTCATGTCTCATTGCATTGTCTGTTTTAGACAAAGATTTGCACCAGAGGCTTTTAATATAAGATAAAAAAAGAAGCAATGACATTCATAGCTATCACAGTAAATAAAACTAAAACCTCAGTATTTTCCTTTTGGGAATCCTACCACCTTAACAGAATGACCACTTTATAGAAACATGACTACATAGATGCATTAAAATATTCATTTAAAAGGAGACAGCTGCTTCCTGGTGAATTTCAATGATGCTCACAATGCTATAAATCCTTTTCTTATTTGAATAGGCTGCCTACTTTACAGATACTTTTAGCAGTAATAGGATAAACAGAGGACACAAAAGATTTCTCTTTTTAGCTTTGCAGTTCCTTTAAAATTCCAATCTCCTCTGGTAATGAAGAGTTCATGAATCATCCCTCTTTAATAGATTATGCAAATTCCAGGACATAAAATCAACAAGATCAATAACTCCAGGCATTTTAATTGGCACCAGAAAACATTTTAAGAATGAACATAATCTTCAGCTCTTTCCCCTGTAAAGGCGCTATTAATTAAAAATTGGATCCATGCCTAAATGCAAAAGATAATTTAGCACCTTTCTTTCCTTGGCTTCAGTTCCTAAAACTTGGGTTTATCATATTCCAGTAAACCATACAGTCCTGCTATTAACCAAACCTCAAATGGTGTACCTGATTAAAATACATTGCAAATTAAGTTATTAGTGTGAACAGTCACTAGGGGAAAATCAAGGGTAACATTTTAAGTGCCAGTGACCACAAATAAAAGAAAGCAGGCCCACGTTTATTTAAAGATCGAATAAATGTATTTAAAAAAAAGCAATGCAGATTTAAAACTGTTGAGGAAAATTATTAAACAGTTGGACGCTTTTTAATTTTGCTTTACTGTGTTTAGATATAGAACCACTTGATAAAAACACATGTTTAGGCCATTAAAACTATTTTTAAAAATCACAGAGCTGGTTTAAATGCAATAATAGAAAAAAACATTTCCTTTTTTTTGTTTATAGGGTTTTATTCACATATTCACAAATTTCAATTACATATATATATATATAAAAAAAATATAAACACAGGGCCGTGTTGGAATTCCTTCATGGGAAGGTAAATGGCTATGTGCTAGATCGGCAGATGACCTTTATTTAACCCCTTTAAAAAGAAATACTTCCTCTTTAAACCTCCCAGGTGCAAATAAAGCCACCTGCCAGGAAGGACCCCTCCAGACTAGGCTTGCTTTCATTCAACTACCTGAGCACAAAGGACAAAACACACACCTTTCTTCTCATGAGGCCTAACTTGCTGGAGAAACCAGCCGCCCACATATTAATGAGAAAGAAGCCTTTCTTTGTCACGTAGCACTGCTTGGTATCATTTCAGAAGGGGGACTGTAATTTTCAATCATTCTGTCTTCCCCCACACAGAACTCATTGGCTTTGATGGCTCCTGCATAATTATGTGAATTTTAATAAAACCCCACGATATTAATCTCAGGCCGACAGTTGGCTATCAGTAAACTTAACCGTCTTCTTCTAGGTAATAACAGCGGCAACTATGAAACAATGTTTTAATTAGAAAGGTTGTCATTAACTATGTCAGACAAAAAAAAAAATGCAGATATTGCTGGCAGTGAAACCAGATCGCTATTAGTTGCTTAATAGGGAAAATCCAATGACTAATGAAAAAAAAATGAAGCTAAGCCTTCATTTACTTTAAATTGCTTAAAACCATACTCCTTTTTACCATTTCCTCCTTACCAATGTTGCCTGGCATTTATAGGTAGCGATCAGTAATGGTGACTTGATAAACTGTCTAGCTGCAATTACAGCTTCTGATGTCTGTTGCAAACAGCTGTTATTAAAGAGGGAAGCCTTGCATTCTTCATCAGTTTCAAAACTTTATCTGGGTATATTTTTTATGCATTGTTAATTTATTTTACAGATACAGTTTATAGGGTGGAAGCAGCAGCTTTGCAATATAGCACAAGTATCTTACCTGTCACTACTTGGTAGCTTTGTGACACATTAGAGCCAATGTCTTGGTTGGCGCTTGCTGATAAACTGGGCTTTACGTCATCAAGCCCAGGGTTCAGTGCTGGTAGAGAATACTCGTTAGCCTGCAAAGAAGAAAAAGAGTTATATTATTCAACAAAATAGCTGGAATAATTTAAAAAAATGTTTTATTGATACAAATTATAATTTATAGTATAATGACAAAATAACCAGGACAACGTGACAATAGTCAGTAGTTAAATATATAATACATGTGTTTGTTGGGTTTTCTTTAAAAAATAATCAAGTCAAAAGAAAAAACAGGATTTCATAATGAACAGAAAGACAAGGTGTCAGCTGTCTCTTTGTGCTTCAGTGCAGCTATACCCCTGACCAGCCAAGGGTGGAAACATTGAAGCTTTGTTACAGAGGCATAGTGTGTGGCGTTTATAGCAGGACATATGCATGAGCCATTTTAAGTAAAAATAAATAAATAAATAAATCGAAGACAGCTAAGGGCTTATAAAAAATAAAAAATAAAGTTAAATTAAACTTTGGAGAGTGTAGTATTGTATTAAAATATAATTTGATTGGGAAATTAGACTTCAATCATTGAGGATGCATTCATAATAATAATTATTATTGATATTAGTAGTGACAATAGTATTGCTTTTATTTTACTATATTTAAAAATGTCACCAGCAAAATTAAGTAGACCTTAAATGCAGGTGAATGGTCATCTAATTTATATATATATATATATATATATATATATATATATATATATATATATATATATATATATATATATATATATATATATATAACGTCAATGACATATGAACCATGTATACTTTGCTCGATGACGCTGTAGAGACAAGGTTGGCCGACACTCAAAAAATCTCTTCTTCTTTTAGACTTGACTGCTAATATTATGCATCAGATTCTGCTTACATTTTTTCTATAATTAATAAAAAGTTTTTTAAAAAAAATGTAAGAGGAATCTGATACATAATATTAGCGAAGAAGAGATTTTTGAGTGTGCGACCAAGCGGCATCAAGCCAAGTATACATGGTTTATATGTCATTGCTGTTAACAATTGTTATATATGTTATATGTTATATATTAAGCATTTTAACTCTAGCCTCTAAATTATTCTTTCAGTATGCAATGAAGCAAGCTCAGTATATTTGTGGTGTCTCTGCCTACCCCAGAAGTGTGTTTGAGCAGCTCAGTCGACTGAGATCCCAGAGGGAATGCCTGTGACCCCAGCCTTGTCTGCTTCTATCACAGATAAACTCTAATTGTCTGCTACAACTGTTCACTGGCACAATTGCGGATGTTTTCCTCTATCTTAAAGGCTTCAGATGCATAATAGCTATGTTATCATCCAGATAAAAAAAGCTGGAGATTTGAGAGGGATGGCCAAATGGCCAGCAGAAGTGTGGGAGGGGTTGAATCCATTGAGTTTTGCATTTTTAGAATGGGTTTTTAATGCCTGTCTTTAGAAACCAGACACAGGCTAATGGGCCTGCCTTTTCAAGAGTTAAAAAAGAGAAAAGAATCCATGAAAGGGAAAGTGGTCTGATTAATATTACATTAAATTAAAACTGATTATTCTATACTGGTCTAGGCCCTTTTTTCCACACGCCTACCCTTTTCCCCTCTCCTTTTTTTTAATACCCTCACTGCCGCTCTTTGTGATTGCAAGTCATTTCCAATTCATTTTGGTATTGATCTTCCAGTAGAAATCAGTTTTGTAATTAGCTGCAAATTAGGTCTTCTACTAGGGGTGAGGGCTGTCCCCCTGATTTATCACCAGCGTAATTCGCCACGATTGGAGAGAAATTAAAATGAACTCAATTAAGCGACTGCTTTTGCTTTATAGGCCCTGCTAGGAGTTTCAAGGGAAAAATGAATAGTCTCTTGTTGTTTAACAGTATAATGGAAGTAAATAAAGGTTGTCCATTGTAATAAACCCAGTGCCTACGATAAAAATTTGTACATATAGGGCTTATTTTTGTGTTTATGATTTTGTTGCCTTGACAGTGACTCTAATTCTTTCCATTATGATGAATAGCTTGCACAGCTTTTCCTTCTAACTTCAAAGGGGAAAACAATCAAGATGGTAGTTGATAAAACTCAAAAGGTCACTCTTTATTTATATTTATAGATAATATAATATAAAGAACATACCTGCCAACCAAGATACAATACTTGTTTCAAGCCAAATGACGATGTTGTGTGTATATATATATATATGGTTCTTGTTTGTTTAGTAAACAGTAGACATGAGTTTATTTATTGCATATAGACACATTAAATTACTGCTTTAAGGAGCTCAACTAGAGATTTTATGTTGTTCATTATTTAATTTGTATCACCTTCACTGATTTGTGTATTTTCGTTGCCCCTGGTTTTTGGTTGCCATCTTTTGAATCAAACAGATACTGACCTGGTCAGGTTTCATGTGTTCAGTGGCTGGGAAGACGTCAGGGTATGAAGGCCGTTCAAAGACCCGGTCCAAAGCCTCAAGCTGTTGCTGAGTAAAGGCATCTGCCCTCAGGTGCTTCCGTAAACTGTCCACACTACCGTGAGATTCACTGTTTGGGCCAGAACCATCTGTACCATCTACAAGGAGAAAAAGTGACATTTTTTTTATACGACTTTCTCATTCACGTAGCTCTCTCCCGGAAGCTGTAGGTTTCCTTTTTTTATTACGTCTGAGTATCTGCGTGGCTTTGTGAGGAAGCTTTTAAAGAACCCCATCTTCAGTCAGAGGATACTTTAAATAAATTCTAATCATTCTTAGAAAATGCTGAACCATGTGTGTCAGTTTTACACACTGCATTAGGAACCACTGGGAATTACCGCAGTATTAGTACCTTCATGATGTGATAGGTCTGTGGTAATTGATGGATTACTATCAGCACAAATTTATACTTGTTGTACAGTGCAGGTGTCTTAGTTAAATATGCATTTTGTTCAGCTGGTTTACATTAGGCCATGCCATATAAAGTTATTTTTTTAAAGACAAGATTGCCTATAAAATCTCATTTTGCTTTGTTTATTTAGGTGATGCATTTCATTTTGAAAACTAGAGGTCGGCATCAGTGTAATAGCATTTTTACAGTCAACAGAAACCAGATAATCATTTCATGATAACCAGTTCAGAAAACTTTGACCCGATTACCCTTATATTTCAAGGGGGATACCTTCTCTCTCTCTTTGTTGCTTGTGTAAGACACCTTAAACCTCTTAAAAACCTTCAGCTCCAATTGAACTGCAACAGCAGTGGCTACAGCCTCACCGCTCTGCCGTTTATTCAGGAGGGCTTCAGCTCCCTTACAAATCTGTCATTCTAAATTTGCAGCAGATTATGTTCTCTCTTCAGCGAGAGAGCAGTGATATATGATATGCAAGGCTCCTATTGATTGCCTGATCTGGTGGCAGGAGGCAGACGAAATGAACTTGAAATGAACATCATGCCTCAACTCATTGTGCGTATAATACTCTACTTAATCCCACATTTTTCTCTGCTATGGAATTCAATTGATCAATCATGTTTCACTGATAGTACCATTTCAGGGTGTTATTGCCATTCCATTTTGCAGCTTGACCTTTTTCAATGGCCAGAGGATGAGCCACAGTCTCACGGAGAACAAAATATACACAGAAATGTATTGCATATATGTGGCTATACTGGATGTATACACGTGTGTGTTTATATAGATAGATAGATAGATAGTTAGATAGATAGATAGATAGATAGATAGATAGATAGATAGATAGATATCCTGTTAAAAATATTTACATTTTTCAACTTATTTTCCTGTTGTGTGGGTATATTATATATCTTTTCACATCCCAGGGGCCGGACCACATATCTCCAAGCAGGCATTTTTCATGGACAGCCCCCTCGGGGGCCTTTCACACCACTGCCAGTTGTTGCTGTATCAAACTCACTTGTTCTCTTCGGTACTGAAGCAAATAGAGTCATTAATTACTTTCTATCAGCTGGCCTGAGTACAAAATGCGATCGATAACCCAGCATTTGTCATTCACTACAGTGGAGCATGCTTCCCATACGCAAAATAATAAACCTTACAGACTTTCCTCACAGCAGCTGCAACTCGGCAGCAGTGTGAACTAAAAAGCAATTATACAGTTAATTTCTAACGCTTTGTTCTTTAAAGTGTGGATACATTTACCCTTCTGAGAAGTGCATGCTTTATACTAAATAAAAACAATCTTGCCGTTTCATAAAAAAATATATACAGTATATATATTATTTCCACTTATTTTCATCCTGCAAAATTTCTGCAACATCTGTGTTGATATTTTTTACTTCGTATGAGAAGTTCCTTAAACATGTGTCAAAATGAAAATATAGCTGGATGCTTTCAGTATGTCTGAAAGTGAATTGCAAAGTTAAGGATAACATTATAAAAAAAAAAAATTAAAAAATCTATGATCCTTATATGGCCTGCTACTTTTCTTATGGTGCTATAGAACCTTAAAAATACCATTCTCCTAAGACTCCAAGCCCAAGCAGTTAGTAGAGCTTTTCCAGATTAGCTGTGATGTAATATTAATTAAGTTTAATCAGGAAAACTCTGGGGCTATATCCGTAAAGGCCTCCCTCTGTGAGGTTTTGTCGGTATTTTATTGATCATTGTCATACTTGAGTCTATTCATTTTGACATCTCTCAGTATTAACACTCCAGTAACGAGGGACCAGACCATCAGATTAGATAACCAGCTCTATAAAACAGGCTCCTCTCTACGGGTGTGACACCTAGGGGTCGCGACCCATAGCAGGAGGTGGGCCCGAGCCATTGTGTGCTCCAGAAGACTCAGCGTTTACCTGCATTAGTGAGCAGACAAATTGCGGAAAGAGAGCACATCATTGAAATATTAACGAGACAGGAGTGTGTGAAGACACTGCTTGTGTTTTGTGTCCCCTTTGGTTAAAGTCTGAAGACAATTGGTTGCTCGGATACATTTTACAACTGTGGATTGTTTATTTACAACTATCTTCTGTTTCTATCTGTATTACGACAAGGAAAACACATGTCCTGCTTTTATCTCATCATGATCCTGATAAGAATCCTTATCAGCAAAAGTGAAGGTTTTTGTAAGCCTAATTTAACTGCTTTAATTACACATCTTGGATGGCTCAAATCAGGTGTCACGTCTTGTTCACAGTGGGGTCTTGCCTCAATCCAGTTTTACAGCTAAGTGGGACTGAGGCACAGGGAAGTGACTGTTCCAGGGTCACACAGCTACTCAGTTCTGGTTTAAAGCAGGATTTCAACATTAGCCTACATTTGTGTTTGTGGTCTCATGAGGTCTCATACAATCTCTAATAATATTACTATATTAGTAGAGGTTCATTATATCCAAAACTATATTTCTTTTGGGATTTATAATTATATACAAGTTATATAATTGGGTTCTGATGTAGAATTTGCAATTGAGTTTCAAAATAAACTCAGATTACAGGTAACCCAAATAATTCAAGGGAGCAAGGTAGATCCTCTGTGTCCGTTTCCTGTACTTGCACTTACAAACATGCACTTACATTTAAATTATTATTTTTTACAGAGATGAATAGTTCCAATTGCATCTGTTATTATCTCACACTGTCTACTTTAAAAGGTTGGTACTGTATCCTGTTCCCCTGTTATTTAAAAAATATAATGTATTAAGACTTTTGCTTCATAACAGTAGGAATACACTTATGTGCTCAGCTAGTTCAGGTCAATCACCCAGGGAAAAAAGGCACAGCTTCCCTAACTATGCATGTTTTGAGAAAATGCTTGCATTTACAAAGCCTATGGTGCGGAAAGGCAGTACAGCAAACAACGGTATCCAAAGAAATAGCAGTGAAAACAGGTCCATTCATTTTGTGTGCTGTTTTGTGCACATTTAAGAGGTTTATTAATTTAATTTTACAGCACACAAGCTGGGCTGTCTTTGTTTCTTTTATTCGTCTAGGTCACAAGCGTGATCCTAGCACGTGAGTTTCCCTTCATTTAGCACTGCTGCCTTGGTGATGCTGTGTTCGGGTACACAATTAATGCATCCTTGTTGTTTTTTTTTTTGTTCGTTTTTTTTTGCTGGTAATGCACCGCTCCATTAATTCTCAGCATCAGTGTCCGTAATTGACTTTTTTCCTGACATGATTTCTCTCTTTGTGTGAAATCCTTCCTGTTTTTCTTTAAGCGCTTCAAGGATCCAATGATATCACTTACAGCCAATCAAAATGCTTATTGACCTGTCCTCTTGAATACTAAAACACCTCTAGGCAGGAGCGCACATGCATTGAAACAAACATTTTCTTTTCTCCTTTTTTTTAATTACTTATGTTTCTAGCAAATGTTGGGCCTTTCAAACCTAGCTTGGGTTGCCTTCAATCTTTAAGTTTCGTTTTCAAAGAGAAATGGACACTTCTTTAAAACAGGTTGGATTAAGAACATTGATACTATTAATGTATTTGCTTACGATTGTAAGTCGCCCTGGATAAGGGTGTCTGCTAAGAAATAAATAATAATAAATAATAATAATAATAACACTACTGAACATATCTCTCGGTGAATGTAATAAATAGATTACGCGGATACTGCTCTTTACTGTTTACAGTTCAGGTACAGCTTTAGGATGGGGGTTGGGCGTTCACTACTAGGAAGACAATTTATGAACAAACCTGTGATTGTGTTTGCTGCTTGGTTAGCTAATTTGGGCATTGTTTGGGTTATCTTGTGTGGACCATAAAAACATCTTTAAAGGGGATATATGTTTAAGCTATATTTACCTAGGTGAGTACACATCCTGTAACTTGTGATTTAGACATGAGCTGTTGTTTTGTGGCAGCCTGTCTGTCTATCTGTCTTCCTGCATATCATTATAACAATTCAAAGATCAGGTAGATAAGAGCATTAGATAGATTAAAGATTTTGTTTTAGCTGGTTAGCTACGAGAGCCAGATGTTATCATAGGTTTCCATTCTACTTGTCATCAGGAAGAATAACATTGATACTATTAAAGAAAGGGTATCCACTTCCATGGCCCTGTAATTTTGAATCCCAGCCCACACGCATCAAGCATGATTCTGCCACAAAACAAATGGTAACCTGATTTGACTATTATATCCTATCTGTTGATTTGGTGTTATCCTGCAACGACATCCTGCCTCATATGCCAATCCCATTGCCGTGGCAAGACCTTTAATATTTTTACATTTTATTTGTTACAACATGCCTCCAGCCACATACTTTGGCCAGTAAAGATACATTGGAAGCATTCTAGAACCTGCAAGTAAAAGAACTGAGAAACCCAGGTCATTACAATCCACAAACACATTCACATTAATCTTCAATATAATGAAGAACACAATCAGATCATCATTGTTTATAACGAACAATATAGTCACATTAACTTTTAAACATAGTCCAACATGTACCAAGATGAATTAATGATCATAACCTTTTTTCACTATATATATATATATATATATATATATATATATATATATATATATATATATATATATACATTTTTCAATACACAGGCACGTTCCTCCACATATATGTGGTTTTGAAAGCTTAAAATGAAACCACCAAAATGAGCATTATTAAAGATACGCTTCTTGGAAAAAAACACTGCTTATATTATGTGATATAATGACTAACCACACCAATGCACAAGTTACAGCCAACACAAGTATAATGCCAAATGTTTTAGCAGATCAGTAGGAGCACAAGTTAAAAAAAAAAACAATGCAGTATTTTGAAAAAGGGAATCGTCTCTTGCTTTTTGCTGTGTTAAGATAACGGATAAGAAAAGGACTTCTTTTTATCTTTATAACGCAACATGCAGATTTCTGTTTCCCTTTCACCCCAAGAAACTGCTTTGAAACAGGCATTCATAACTACGGTACACCACACAGAAGCCATCTTCACAAGTGGCTCAACGTATAGCTCTTAAACACCTAGTAATTTTAGAGGTTGTCAAAAGCCAGCATTATGGATTGCTTCTTAGTGACATCAAAAGAGGAAGGGGTTTTATAACACACTCTTTGACTTCTACCATTGTATTCATAGTTCTGCCTTGTTTAAATGTTGGCAAGGAGTGCGTGCCATTTCTGCCTTCAATTTCAGCTATGCCCTTGAATGACCCTTAACTGAACCTGTAATTTGCCTGTAGACCTTTTGACCTGCTGACAGGCACATCTTGAAATTGGGTAACCTGCCCTGAGCCTGCAAAAAAACATTTCCAGGATTTTCTTTTTGAAAACAATCAACAGTCCGGCAATAACTGTTTGTTCTCATTTGGCTGAGCTCCTGCAAATAAATAAGTGGACTGGCCAAAAAAATGTCTCACCTAAGCTTCATTTTCCCGGGCTAGTTATGCATCAGTCGGGTGATCGCATGCTATTTTACATAATGAGATACACAAAGCAATCTGGATATGGATTCAGGGCCTACAAAGGAAGCAATAAGTTGAGGCACATACTCGGCTGCTGAAGTAATTGGTTTATATATCTGCAAGCAGTGATACCAATCTTTACACAGATAGAACTGAAGTCTGGTCTTCTCCTCTAGGCTATTTCTTTTGTCTTTTCAATAACTTGCACATCCGAGGCTGAGGGAAAGGGGGGGAGATGTTAATTTGCGAATTAATAGCTTTTCTCAGCGGAATTGCAAATTCTCTTAAATGTCACTTTGTACAGCGTGCGGGGGGCTATCCACCAAAGAAACAATCATGGGAACTACCCGCACCCCTTCCTTCTTACTGCCAACGCTACCAATAGCCAGCAAGTGTAACATGCTACTTTTAATTTGCAATAACACATGACAATGGCAGATTAATGGCTCTTATGACACCTGTGTCCCTGAAGCGCCTCTTCCGAAGACCTGGTGTACATAACGTGTGTCACACTGCATTATCTCAACATCCTTCTTTTAATGGGGATCTTTCTTTGAGGGCACTGCTGACTGAGAAGTTAGGAGATGCAGAATACCAGATTGCAGCTTTGGAATTGAGCCATAGCAGGGTTAAAACCAACGTATTTTTGGGCTATTTGGACTACAAATCTACCATTTGCCTGACCAATTTTTTTCTCTCTTATTAAATCGCCTGCATTGTTTTTCCTATAAATGTTATTAGTATCTAATCAAGCTGAGATATACAGTACTAAACCCAACAAGTCTCAGGTAGCCTAAGGCTACTGTGCTACTATGAAATTTAAACCATGTATTAACTGTCGTACAGACTCCCTGATGTCTCAGTGTGAAATAAGGACTACGTTTAAATAACAAATAGCTTTCTAGACGATTGGCAGGGGTTCAAATAACCAGTCCTCAAGTCTTCATTAGGGCCTGATTATTAAAATTGAAGACGCTTAGAGGAATGCTGGGGCTTGACTGAGCACCACTATAATGTGTACTTCCTATTTTTTCATTAAGAATCATTGCTCTAATGTAGAAAGAAAAATGTTGTTTTACTTGTTAACTGAAGTTCCCTTATTGCTGCAAGAGATATATGTGTCTGTTTGCAAAATGAATTACAAAATCCCTGGTATTTGTGTGTAATAGTTTATTACATTAAATGCAAGGCTTTCTTAAAACCCATAGAAGAAGGTCCATGTGGGTTTGCAGAACAAGATCCATATAGGTTAATATGCTAAAACCATCATACCGGAAAACTGCAAATGTATTTTTTCAATTAACTACTATAATATATATATATATATATATATATATATATATATATATATATATATATATATATATATATATATATTATAAAAACCCACAGTAGTTTGGCATTTCAAGACCCAAGAGAGATCTGGAGATACAAGATGTGGTGTTTCTCTTGAGGCGCACATCCAGAAACAGAATCTGCTTTCCTACTGGGAAGCAATGTGTTCTACTTGTATACACAGGGAAAACAATATTCACGGGTTATTATGAGATTTAATTTATTATTATTATTATTATTATTATTATTATTATTATTATTAATAATAATAATAATAATAATAATAATAATAATAATAATAATAATAATAATAATAACTGGTAAATGTATTATAATGATTAGCATGCTGACTTCTGTTAAAAGGATTAGTATTAATTGCTAATTGAATCATGGTAGTTTCTGCAGAGCTCAAGATTTAACAATATTAAAATACAATATATGACAATATCCATATAATAAGGGGACAGAGATAGATTTCATTCTTTGTACTTTATGTATGCCGTAAACAAAGTGTTTACTAACAGAATTCCACTATGGTTGTGGCTTTATAAGAACAAACTGATCTCTATAGTGTACCACATGGGAATCATTAGTTTGTCTTTAAGACAGCAATACTGCATCTACAAACTGGTATTTTAAACAGGCATGAACTCCCTTCTCTATGTGGGAGAAGCAAGTGTTAAGTAAACAGACTAGTGACCATGTATAAATCCCTTCCCTTTCAGCAGCACGTTAATAGGAACGCAGCCCAGACACTTGAATCAAGGGAAATTGCACATTAAGCTGATAATTCAAAACAGAGATGCTGTGGAAATATATGGTCTGTCATCAGGCAGACCTCCAAAACAAAAGCCCAACACTTTCTGAAACAATCCCTTCTTCTCTACTAATGCCAGCGCCTTCCCTCCCCTGAGTCAATCTCAATCAAAATACAGGTTGAGTTACTCTGACCCGGGGAATGACTGGCATTTGACAAGGTACATCCTAATCTACCCTGCCATTCAACTTCTGAACAGTGGATTTCCCTTTGGGATTTGGGAGCTAAATCAGTAATAAATAAATAAATAAATAAATAAATAAATAAATAAATAAATCAATCTAGTATAGAAATTCAAACACAGACTGTTTCTATAACGTGAAGTCATTTGGCATTAGTTACTTCAGTGTTGTCTAAAAAAATCCTGTAAAATGGCCAGTTATGCCTATATATAGTTTTGTTCCAAGTAATTTATCGCAACCTGTTATATACTCTCTTATCTTTACCCTCTGTGATTGTCCAAGCAAAGCAAATGTTTGAGAACCCAACTTACAGTATACTATTTTCCTCCCCGATTGGCAGCCCACTACAGAGAAGAGGAAGAACGGAGAAATAAGGCTGCCTGCATTGATAAATGGCGGTTTTATAAATAATGTCCAACCAGATCAGTCCCTCAAACTCCTTTGGTGTTACTCCACCTGCTCGATTTCTCACATGGGAGATGTTTATTCAATAACATTAAAAAGCCTATTGCTTGCAGAACCGATAATCCATAAGCCCTCAGGCTGCCTGCATCCACTCACTCACTCAAAAAAAAATCATTCTTCTTGAGCCGCTGAGTTGAAATGTCTTCCACATCAGCAGCACTTTCTCCCGCTGACCTGGGTGGTTGGCTACATCATCTTGACATGTAATTATCCTAACTCTTCTTAATCATTTCAGCCTAGATTAATTGTACAAGACAACACTGACAAAAGTGGAGGTCAAGACTTGAAATAAAAAAGGAACTCTCTTCCTTAGCCTTCAGTGTTTGCTGCTTTGAATTGACTAAGGAGCCAGGCAATGATAATGATCTCTGCAGCTCTTTCAGCTAACTTTTCTTTGGCTCCAATTGTTTTTAGAACACACAACAGTCCTAACCTTTTTCACAATGAATGAATGCCTTGCCTAAAAGTAAACTCAGGATCTCTCTATGAATTCCACTCTTTGCAGTAATAAAGGTTTAAGGGCCTAATTGGTCCTTTTTTTGTCTTTTTTGTCTTTAACACACAATAGTGTAAGCATTCTTGTCTAGTTAGTCAAATACGCTACTGTGATAGTATTCCTTTTTTAAATGTTGACTAAAAATCATTGGCTTCTTGTTAACTTGATGCATGATCATTATTTTGCTGCATAAACACATTTCACCATTCGCAAATGGATTAACTCTGACTAATGATTGTCATAAAAATAAAAGAATCTTGATTCTTTTCCACCCCAATTCTAAATGCCCAAAAGTCTAATTATATACGAATGTCAACTATAAATACTAGCGTGTGTGCGTCACTGTTCTAACAATAAACCAAGCATCAGTTAAAAAAGGTGTGCACCCCCAAATTAATTCTGAACTATAATACTTATCTTAAAGTCATTAAACTTTAAATCAAGACCTCTTGAATCTCCATGTAAGGGTGATATCTATGCATGGAACACCTTAAGCTCTGTTGCACATCCATTAAAATTATCCCTTTACTATGCCAAGCGAGGACAATGCTGCCTAATAATTTACACTTATTTGTGTATCACGTTGCATGAAATCAAGACGCAGTGTTTTAAAATTAAAAAGGTAAAGCTAAATTTATCTGTGGGTCAACGGAAAGGCCCAGCGCCAAGACTTCAGGAAATCTAAGCTGCTTAAACAAGTAGATGAGAGGCACGTGAGTCCTTTAGCTAGAAATGCTAACCTACAGGTGACAAGGTGACAAGGCATGAAACAAATAAGTCTTAATATCCCCTTTCCTCTTACCATCGTCTCGTTTCCTCTTTTCGCCATTCGACCGCGGAATACCCAGAATGCCGTTGATAGAGTAAGATCCAACTGGATCATTTGAAGCACTGGATACCGGCGGGGAGGCTGTGCTTGGTACTGAGAAAGGGGAAAATCTTATTTAAAATAATTGAAAAGGGATTCTTACTTTAAGGAGAATAAACTGTTATATAAGTTTTGAAACGAGACTTTCTACCTTTGTGATCGCTCTTCATACATAACATGCTAAATAAATCACTTTTTGTTTTTTTCAGGGTTGAAGCAGTTAGCTTTGGACATAACCTTTTAGACCTCATAAAAATGACTTTTGTTCCCTCAAATAGATATTGGTTGGCATCTTTTGAACAGTGGCATATTTAAAGTCTCTTTGCTGAGTTCAGAATTAAAACTCGGCCTGTATTCAATTTTGCTTGCAGAGTTAGAAATCTCAAACCAATATATATATAGATATATATATATATATATATATATATATATATATATATATTTTTTTTCTGGCTTACCTATGGTGTGGCCTGGTGTTGAGAGTGGTGTCCCTGTTCCATCTGGGGAAGAGTGGAAAGGCTGTTGAACTTTGGTCCGAATAATCCTGCATGATATAAATCCGAGTAAATTATTAAAACAGAATCTCTTTGAACAGCTGTTTAAAATGACTTGAGAACACCAATATATTTGCCCAAAATTTAATTTTCAGACAAACAAAGAAACAACTGCAGCAGGACGTGTTGGACGTGGATCAAACAGAAATCACAAGTTGGACAAGTCAAGCATGACAGTCTATTTCTTAATGTGGGTAAGGATTGGATTTGTACACATTCTTTATAAATACATTAGGATGGAATTTCTTTGTGCACTTGGCCATGGATTTATGCTTTTTTTATGAGGAAAGAGTTAAGTTGAATATGACAGTGTGAAATCCTTAGCTAAACCTGTCCTAAAAAACTATTTTGCTATATCCGACTTTTAATTCCAAATTTAAAAAGGTTCACTGCACCTTTAAGGTAAGATATGGATACAATGTGGCTTGAATGATCTTGCAAACAAACCATGAAATCACATCAATTCACCTCAATGATCAGCTTCAGTGACTCTACCTGGCCCAGGACTAATGATCTTTCCCTCCTCCCCACTACCTCTCTCCCTCTCTCTTTCTGTAGCATCCACAGGAGCACCCAACTCTCTTGGTTTTGATCTTCCCAAATCAAACACCTCTGTATAACTGAACAGCCCCAAGTGCCAATGCAGATGAGATTCTATTGATCGGGGCTTGGGGATAAAAAGTTGGGGATTAGTCACTGGCAAACAGATGCAAATGGAAAGCTATAAATTATATGTGACAGGAAAGCAATAGTACCTTATTGCTGTGCACAAGCTTACTCCAGCATAAGATTCATTTAATCTGTTTGGCACTTTAAAAAGACGCTAGCTGCCACAATAATTTTTAAACTTTAAAACAATTAATAATGAAAGATGAAGTACCCATTTTCTAGAGTTCAAATTTAAACTGAAACATAAACCGTAACATTCGAAACCTTTTTGTATAAAAATTGAAAAAAATAGTCTCATGTTTTTCAATAGAATTTACTGTCATGCCTATAAATGCAAATCATATACATGTGTTCATTTGACTTGCGGAATAGTAAAATACTTTTATAATATAGTTTGAAATGATGAACTTCCCCACTAGTGTCAGGGCAACTAAGAGTTAATGACCAAAATAGTCTATAAACATCAAACCTCCATTGATTTCAATGACTTAGGCAGCTTCCAATTTCCCTCAATGCTCTGTCCTTGGGGCAAGGCGACAAAAGCTACAAGCCTTTTCTAGAAAACACATATCAATATTTTATTTGGATTTTTAACTTCACTTCATAACAATTGTTTGACCCCTTGACTCGTGTGAGCCACATAAATGCAGGGCCTTTATTTGGAATCCATGTTCCTGGTATTGAATAAGCAATTTGGAAGGGTGAATTAATGACTTCAGCTGTTGCTGAAAATTCCCTGAAGAAATATTAAAATTGCTTTGAGTCTGAATCGATACCATTGAAAGCCATTGAGGACCTTGTTTTTTTTTAATGTCTACAAGCAGGTATTTGATGGCAATTCCTTGTAGCAGCTCAGACACAAAGTACATCTCTGTGTAATCTTTAATAATTCATGCAAGAAAAAAGTGTTTAAAGCTAAACATCCTTTTTTGTCAACAGACCTGAGGTCAGTTTCCCTAGAACATAAACCTTGAGGTGGCGTGTCTCTTTTCTTATGTCTAATTTATGTTGTAGATTCAAACCTGTTTGCACTGTAATGCTGTACCTGCTTGTTAATAAAAATCAGCCTGAGAGCGACTAGATTCACTCTGTTGGTCTACACTGACACAGAAGTGACATTTAATGGATGTGAAGAAAACATTCTATTTTATGTACACTGCATTAAATGTAATGCTATTTTTTTATTTTATATTAACAGTACTTTCTATATTTAACTTAAAAATAGGACATTTCTGTAAAGTGATTTGTATTGCTTATTTTATATTTTTTTTTATATTTATGAATGTGTGAATTTAAATGTCTGCAGTTTTTACAGCTGATAAATTAAGGGTGGTGTGAAATTTCAGATTACCGAAGGACCAAACAATGTTTTTGTTTTTTTTAATTTTGGATCAATTTTAGTTATCTTTTTTTTTTTTACTCACACTATAATTCACTCATAATTATCTTCAATTAAATGCAGAATTTTGAACTAAAAGCTTAACACAAAAAGTGAGAATCACAGCTAACTATTCTGTAGGCAATTAAAAAAAACAGATTCTTGAAGTTCCTCTAGTAATAGAAATAAATTCCATTGTATTTGCATTTTAATTTCCCACATAAACAAAGGCCTATAGAGTGCTCCATTTCTAAATCACTTGGTTGAATATAATTAGAAATGAAAAGTTTATAGGGGTCTTTTAATACAATTAATGCACATTTAGAAATGATCACATACATGTGTTGGAACCTGCTCAAATTGCCCTTTTTTAAGCAACCACAAGGCATGAAATGAATTTTTTCAACCTTTCTTTTTTTTTTGTTTTGCTGTCTTGTGTGAGGCTGCCCTTGCTCTCCAATCAGCTCATTAAAATGTAATGCTTATGCCAGCTCTATGGAAGAGTGCCTCCTAAGCAAAGTTCATTACTTGTGCTCCTGGGTAGGGGGTTTACTCTCAGTCTTGCTCTCTTCCCCTTCTCCCTTCTCTCCTTCTTGAATACCTCCTCTTAAACTTGGCTCACCCGTGTATCTTTCCAGCGAAGACAAAAGGAGGCTGGTGAGGGTTTGTTATTAACACTGGCTTTTAAAAATCTGGTTATGATGTAATTCAGCCAGGAAAGGTGTCAGAGCTCTACAAGGTGACCAAAGCCAAGCATTTTGCTCTACGTGGAGTAAACAGATTAGAAGGATGTGTATCTGTGGTTTTGCTTGATCTATCCATGCATTTACTTGTATTATTAAATGACATCTACAGTGAGGAAAATGCTTTTGTCAACGAAAATGTCTTTTTAGCATAAAGCTCCCATCCGATTATACAAAACCAAATTATCCGATACTTCAGCACAATTCGATTATACAAAACACTCAATTATCGGAACATAAAAAGCATGTTGAGAATACTTTGATTAATTGACTTCAGTATACAAGCACACAAGTGAAACTTTCTTTGTTTCATTTTGTTGCAATAGGTTTAACATTTAAAGCATATAGAACATCTTAAATTAAGAGGTCATTATTGATAGCTAAAGAGCTTCTGCATTGTTGCTATTATGGTTTCATTTCCTTTAAATATTATAGGCTACACGAAAATTTGAGTGACATCAGCTTTAGATATTGGGTTGCAATTATGAACTGCCAGTGCTGTTTAACTTTTTAGAAGAATATTTTCTATGCTGCATATCTCGTTGAACATTTGATTTTAAAATCATATTATGCATATATATTTAACATTACTCCAAGGTAATAAAGTCACGACTACCCCCTTTGTTTTATTAGATAGATGTGTACTTTCATTCCACTCTCCAAAGAGGAATCTTATGAAGTGCTACTGTAACACTGTCTAATCCAATATTTTTTTTCTTCCAAATCCATAATATAAATATAAAAAATTTATTTTAATATCCAGCAAAAACGTGTTTCCATTGAAAGTGTATTTCCAGTCAAAATAAAAGTCAGTTGGGTTCACAATAAGTGTCAATAAGACTAATAGTGAACAAGGTTCAATAGTTATGAATGATACCTGCATGTAATACTGTTATTATTTCGTAGGCAGTCCGATTGCCACGCTGTTATCTAATGGATTTTGCTTCAGATGTGGTCTGAGCTCATTTGGAAACATAACTATCAGTTCACAATGAAGAAACTTCCTTTTCTAGCACATTAGCCCTAATATTGAACTATTGTGCTGTCTATTTCCCATTGCCAGTGGATCTGGTTACAGAGTATTGATCGGTTTTCATCCAGACAGATGTGATTGTGGTGCTCTCAGCTTTAGATCTACCTCTGTAAGGGCTGATTGTTGAGTGAGTTGGTATTGAATTGCACTATATAGACCACCCTCGGTGAACAGGGGGTATTTAAAAAAAAATCTAAGTTTTTTAATAGACTTTTTAAATACGTATTACAGATACAAGTTTGTATTGAAAACAGATAATGGCATAGTGCTCACATTGAATTGATTTAAAAACTCATAATAGTTTAACAATTTTTAAAAACAACCGGACTGGGAATTACTGTGTTTGATTCATTTACAAAGATATTAGATAAAATATCATATTTAAAAGGGCATCTTCAGTCTACATTTATATTGCTTTCAATTACACGCTTCATTTAATAAAAGTCTACATATTTTCAATTAGGTTCCCAATTCTTTGATAGTAGTTTATATTTCATCAGCCGGTCCATATATTTGTTTTTGGCTATCAGTCGATTGTTAACCCTATTACTTCTTTTGAATAATTCCAAAGCTGAGTACATGTATTTACTTAAAAAAAAAAATAAATAATAATAACTCATGGAACTCGTCCTTTGGGGTAGCTTGATTTCAGTGTACTGTACATACCCATATTCATCTACATTTGAATTCACTTGCTATTTGATGCCTGTAAAAGTATCTAAATACCTTGTTTTGTATTATATTATTCAAGTTTAAAAAAAAACGCGAATTCCAATATGCGCTTGACTGTTAAATAGAATTAATTTACTTCTCTGTGTATTCGATGGGTTAGTAAAAAAAATAAATAAAAATAAACTTCCAACCAACCTATTTAATTGGGGCTCTTAAAATGTGATTATTTTAGTTGTTTTATGATAATATACTTGCACTAATATCATACACTCTGGTGTGCACTGGAACACTGTCGGTTTCCGTAGGGATCACAGAAGTATTTTTCCCCGCTGTTAATGATTATTTGAACGCATTGCCGAGCGGAATGAAAACATGTTTTACAATTTGATTGATTACACATCGGATGCAGTACACATTGCCACAAATGGCATTCCTGTTTTCTAAATATATATGACATTAGTATTAGTATTGTTAGGTCGTAGCGAATACATATTTTTTACCTGTTGATGGATGACACACTGGGGACAGTGTCATTGTCACAGACGCCTTCTGCCAGCAGCCTGTCTCTGATCTCCCACGCGAACATGGTGGGATTCTGGCGTTTGTAATCTGCGATTTTATCCACAACTTTGGGGGTCGCCACTTTAGGTTTAGAACCCCCAATAACTCCGGGTTTAATGCTGCCTGTCTCATAGTACCTGCAATAATAATAATAATAATAATAATAATAATAATAATAATAATAATAATAATAATAATAATAATAATAATACCTTTTACATATGAGTTCAACCGTAAGAAACATTGCAATGTATAACAATATATCACATTTTTGTTGCTTTCATTTCACGCGGATAGCACCGTTATTGAGTTTAAAAGTCACTATTTGCATTTTTTTTCCCCAGTCTGTAAACCCCACAGATTTCACAGAAACAACATAACAAAAGCATTACAGCACAACGCATTTCATACATTAACATGTCCCAAAGGTTTATTCATTTTTTATCATTTATTTATTTATTTATTTTTTTGGCAGAAGATTAAAACCTTGATTTTTTCGGTTTTCTGATTATTTCTCAAGGGTGGCGGCTGCTGTATTCCCGGAAGGGACAAACTTTCTGTAAGTTTTCAAAATAAAAATAAAAAAACGAATAACAAAATGATTGGTGAAAAATCACCGTTCTGAAAATATAAAGATGCTTCTTTCTTTCTGAAATGAGATTAATAAATAACACTCCCATTTTGGGACATACGTGCATTTATGTGCATTTAACAAACCCAATGGGGAAACGCTGCAAGAATAGTCTGTGCTACTATGTTGGACATTGGTATGTTTAACTGTAATCTGTCACAAACAACAACGAATTATGAAACATTTAAAAACCACTTATATTGTAATAATAATAATAATAATAATAATAATAATAATAATAATAATAATAATAATAATAATATATGCAACAGTACAGTAACAGAAAGACATGCTACCAATTCAAGTCGCCCTGGATAAGGGCGTCTGTTAATAAATAATAATAATAATAATAATAATAATAATAATAATAATAATAATAATAATAATAATAATAATAATAATAATAAAACATTTTTTAAAAAACACTTTTGATTAAAAACATTTCCTAAGCATTAGTATTCTTCAGAGAATGAGGGAAATAAGTTTAAAAAAAAGATATACCTTCTGAAATCCTTTTGATAGCTGAAAAAATATTTCAAAAACTTTCATACTAACGCACATTAAGGAATCTCAGTACAGCACTGAATTTTGATTGCTGCTGTTAGGTCTATTTATATTTGCATTTGTACCACAATGAGCTACTCGATATATGTGCTCGTATGGAATTTTAATTTAATTTTACGCATTTGTGTTTTTGTCAGCTTACTGGCAAAAATGATCAGTAGGTGATTAAAAATGTCCCTTCCCCTTCCCCGTATCATTAATAAAATAACCAGGATTAACAACACCAAGCAATCCTCTTTCATTTCAGGGATTTCAAGATGGGTGTGCTCTTTAGGTGTTACATGTTTTTGTTATATTTTTCACTTTACATTGGATGGACTAGATAAGGGGACGGTGCTCCTTAAGTGAATTTGGACTTACCTGCTGCGCAGTACGCGCGCGGGATAATTTTATTATTGTTTTATGGTGGTTTCGTTCAAACCGTCGACCTCATCATGTGTAAAACATAAATAAAATGTTGCCAAGCATAAACAAGAATTCCTAGTCTTGTGTTTTAATAGGATTTATCAAGAAAAAAATACATGTTTGTCAACTTTTTTTTTTGGGTGACACCAGACTGCTAACATAATTCCAATGCAAACGTGGATAGATTTTTTAAAGGGGCACTAGAATTTCATAAAAGGGAATTTACTATAGTAGAAAAGCGGTGTAGTGGCACAGTTATTGTTAATTTATATTTTAAAAACGGGAAGGAATTTGGCTGCTTACCTGCCAAGGATCTTGCTAACGCAGCCATGGCTGACCCTTAGTTGCCTGGAGATGTCACAAGGTCTCACTCCCTGGTGGGCGAGCTCGACAATTCTCTGCCTCACCACATCAGGTAGGGGTCTGCCATTCACAAACACCCCTCCCAGCTGGTTTACACCCCCGTGCCCTATATGGGAAACAACAACATAAAAAACACATAACATTACATACATGAGGAGACCGTGCATATAGTTAGGAAACAAATACACGAAAATAAGATAATAAAAGTAAATTATCAGAGAGCGGGCAAATGTAACGATTTGAGAATGAGCAGATTAAAGGATTAATGAACAACCAACAGTGTGCCGGAAATGATATCTCTGTTTAATCACAATATAACAACATGATCATAATATAGGCTGGATTTATCGGCCTACACACGCTCTCGGTGCTTCTGTTTCACTTATAAAACAAATGACATACATCTAATACAATACCATTAATTACAGCAATGCAATTCCTTATGTATTTGAGAAACTAATTCTATTTTCCTTTTTTTTTTTTAAAACACATAAAGTGAGCATTTCACAAATACAAATCGGTTGCTTTACAAATGTATTTTAATTCTGCTCGTTTTCATCACCTACCTCCGAATGGAGCTCGCTTTTCACTTTAATTAAACCACGTCCCTATTCCCTAGCTGCAATATCAATACAATTTAGTTGTCTTGTTTTTCTATAATCTCAGAAGTCCACCCTTAAATATAATTCCAAAAACACATAATTGCTTATTTAACACTGAATAATGGTAAAAGCAACATTCGTCATTTTAGACGGCCAACACAGAAACATATAGCCTAATACTTTTTTTTTTTATCTAACACATTTAACCACTATAAGAAGAAAATGTATATGTTTAAACACACCAGTATCTCAAAACACAGTTGAATTCCTGTGTCCTGAATCCATTATTAATGCCGTTATAGTTTCAGATACATGTTAGTGTTAGAAACGCATGTGCATCATCTGTAGATTAACACCCTGTGCATTATCACAATAAACATGTGGAATTTAAAGTGATATTCTCAATATAGTATGGCTTTTTCATGTGTTCCCTCTAAAATTCAACTGTGTGTACATTTGAACATTTTCACATTGTGTTTATTTTTGAGACCCGTCTTTTTACCTGAAATTTCAAGGCCTAAATCAATTTAATATAGTCACAACAATTCCCCTTTCTTTTTCCCATTTCATAATTAGAGAATTATTTTCTACGCCATTATTTTAATTACAGTTGTACTCATCTAACTAAAATCATTTTGCATTCATTTTATAGATAGAATATAATTAGATTAGATATTTCCTCTTCAGCCCAGCACATGTTGTTGGTATAAAGTTACATGCTGTTTAATTTCCCCAGCACATTTATCATAAATAATTAAAGAGAGGTTTGATAACTCATATTACAGATTATTTAAAGGTGGTAAATGCAAAAAGATTACACATACATTATTTAAAAATCCTCGGTAGTCAGATGTCTTTTTAATGAAAATATTTCCACTGTGGGTTGATTCGCATTATATTTATACGGTCTATTTTCTTATATCACCGTTGCATTATTTAAAATATTCAAAATGCCGTCATTTATATAAAATTGTTATTTCGCGCAACATTTTTGACCGATCTTTTCAAGGAGCCTTTCTTATTGATTACATTGCATGGCACACAAAACTTGTTAAACCACATCACCTAACTTAGTGCTGTAATTTGTATAATTCTTCAGACACTTACTTATCTTATAAGTGTTGTTGACATATGAAATAGGCCTACGTGATAAATAGATACTTTGCAAACGTCTTCTATTAGTATTTTTTATTATTATATACTGGAAGTTATACATTAGTGCCAAAAATTATGTTCTTTATTTGTTTCTATAATCATTTACATTTTACGACTTATATATTTGCTACATAACACGGAACTATGTTCTATCAATACACAAACACACACACACACACACACACACACACACACACACACACACACACACACACACACACACCTGTAAACAGATCTAACGTTCACGGCTTTTTTAATTAAAATATCCTATTCACAAAGTCAAACGCCGACCTTTAGCATATTAAACACATCAGTAATATTCCATATAGATATAGGATTTGTTCTTTACATTCGGTTTGTGGGAACGTATGTATGCTGTAGATTTCGCCTGAGTAACTGCATGCATTTTTCCCCCCAACACACATTTTAAAAATCAAATCAACATGATTTCACAATACGTACGGCAACATCAAAATGTATTTCACAAATGTATTCCTCCTTGTCAAAGCGATAAGTACAGTATAGAAAAAACAGCATGCAGGTGCATGCAGGGTTTACAGTAATAACTCTTTGTGTACTTACGGTGCATCGATGAGAACGGGTCTGCTTTGCAGTGAATATCCATAGGATAGCAGAGAAAAGAAAGATAATCAACTGAAGCCGCCGTTTCGCCTTGATAATGCAGCTTAAAACTCAAGGAAACGAAAAAATGCTACTAGATAAGAACAAAAACAAGCAGTCTGTGTCCGAATTCAATGCATCGGTAGGTAACTTCTGAAAAAAAAAGAGGAAGAAAAAAGAAAAAGAAAAAACGGCCAAGTTGCGCTCTTGCGTATTTCAGTCGAGTCCTTGCACCGAAGAGATTAGGAAGGTTTGTCAGGTGAAGAACATGACCGATACTTTAAATAACAAATCTGGAAATTATTGGATGATTTCAAAGCACATGCTGACGAGACAAGAAGCTAGGTTCTGCTCAGTGAGTCTCGCTGCGTCTTCTTTTAAAACTGCAGTAGAAATTCCTCCTTATGATATCGCTGGGTCTGACGGCAGGTCTTGGGTTTGATCAGATATGTGTATAAAGATGACAGGGAAAACATGGACACATTGAAAGTGTCTTAGTGTCTTGTGGTCTTTTTTTCTGAAGGTGGGATGTGCTTGCAAGAAGCTTTGGCTTGAGAATGAAGCCCCTCTCCCCGTGTCTCTGTTTCTAAAAGCTGCAACCCCCAGATCTCCCTTGCCTAGAGATGGATGCCTTGTCAGACAAAGGCTATAGATTCCAACACTTTGTGATTCGCCAACGCAAAAAACTGGAGCCCAAATGAGGAGGTCCCTTCATCTGACACTTCGAAAGGGGAGGGAAACAAACAGGGGGAAATCATTTAGAGTTTGGGATAACAAATAAATAAATAAATTTAAAAAATAAACGGAATTAAAAGGACAAGAGGACAGAAAAGCATATACATATTGACTGCTACTCTTTATTTAGACTTACGTAAGAGGTTTCATTCTCTGTCAAAAACACTAAAGAAACAACTCAATAAAATACAACTATTTGAAGCTGTAAATCACTTTATACACAGCATCTGTGCTAAAAAAACAAACAATGTTTTGTTTATTTTATTGATCCAATTTAATACCCACACATAGACACAAGGAACTTGTGATAATTCAATTGGCTATATAATATATTTTAAATTTGGTATGTTATAAATAATGTTAAGTTTTAGCGGTGTTAAATATTATTTTTAAAACATGCGCACGTACACAGACACCCACACCGAGAGAGAGAGAGAGAGAGAGAGAGAGAGAGAGAGAGAGAGAGAGAGAGAGAGAGAGAGAGAGAGAAAGAAGAAGAAGAAGAAGAAGAAGAAGAAGAAGAAGAAGAAGAAGAAGAAGAAGAAGAATATATACCGTATATGCATGGAATATATGTAATATAAATAATTAGGCCTGAGTTGGTATGTTCTTTAACCTTGATTTTTAATAATGTTTGTGGAGAACATGATGTCTGGCTGGGATACTGTGTTGTGTTTGATATTCTTCTGTAGATGGCGCTCCTTGGTTTCATTTGTCTTAGATCTTCCTGATAACAGAGTTGGGTGGAAAAAAAAGTTTTGAGTAGTTTAACTTTAGACCAGAATAGTGGTTAAATACAGAAGCGAGATATTATCCGTCTTCAGTAGTCCTTCATAAAAAAAAAATAACATGAAAAAATATGTTTCTATTATATTGTGTTTACTTAAAACAGGAAAATAAAAAAAAAAACAAAAAAAAAAACTTTCAAGTCACTAATTCTGTCAGCAAATCACTTGTATCAAAATTACTTTCTGTCATTACCCTCAGAATTCAGAATGGGACTTCTTTCCTCAAGTATTCTTTAAGTTTCCCATGAATATGTTAAGTACAAATTTCGCACGTATAAAGTCATTATGTATAAACCGGAATAAAAAACATCGCACACGTTGAGGGAAAACAGATTGCATTTGTAATTGTAGTAACGCATTTTCTGAACTGTTTCTTTTGTATTTGAATTGTACAATGACCTAATACATTATAAGAAAAAAAAGAATTTATAGGCCTACATTCATGAGACTGAAAACGAGAACAAGAGAAAGTGGTACTGTGTTATTCTACTTGTTTTAGTGTGTTTGTGACGGAATACATACCATTTAGGCTACAGATCACAACAAAGTTTCGTGATTTTATGAATTAACACCTGAAACAAAGGGAAGATGTTTAGTAGTGAGGCCTACAAGCTTCGTCTTGTTCACATTAAACGTTTTATTTTTAACACGATTTTAAACCCTCTGAATTGTAAATTTCCAACCAGCAGCAGTTTTACTAACAATCATTAACATCAAAGTCAAATCATTTTTCACCAAACGTCAAGCCAGTAGTTCATTAAATAAAAATAAAAATGAACTTTTTTTTCGGTTTCTGTTAATAGATAGCATTGCATATGTATAATAACATTATGTGTAGACTACTAATTTCGTCTGCAGTTTAAACAAGATGATGATTAAGATTTACAAAATATCATTATAGTTATTCTTATTTTAGCAACGTAGGACTAGCCGGTAATAACTCGCACAAATAACACAATGTTATATTAAATGTAAGCAATATTTTGAATGTTATTTAAACATAGCTGTGTCAATCCTTTAAAGACAGGTTGTCTGTTTCCCAATCTTGGATACTGCAGGTTTTCATTAACCTTTTTTAAAAGGAAGTCCCTTCTTGAATTTACACTTCAAAAAGCTTATCCGCCCCTTGGAGGAAATTAAAGAAAAATAAACGTTTTGTGTTTTAAGAGATACTGATCTGTGGATGTGGATCATTAGCTTCCCAATACAGGTGATCAATTCAATAAACCAACTGGTCATTTAAAAAACTTTAATCGCGCACCTTAAATATGTTTTTTTTTTCTTTAACTTTCTCAAGTTGTCTTCCTGTCATTTTAACATACGAAAACGTAAATGTTGCAAAATAATAACATTAATGAATCACAAACAGCATAAAGTACGCCTGATTTGTAAATACCACTATTAAGGCTTGATGAAAAGCCTTTGCATTGTACTCCAAAATACTTCAAAGAGTTGTCCCTTATTAAGAGAATTCGTGGGTTCTTATCTACATTTTAAGGCATTATTTTATAACACATTTCAAAATATCATTGTCTCCTTATGTTCCTGCAGCACTTTATTGCTCATTTAAAGTACCGGTCAAAGTAAAAAGCATGTTTGTGTATGTATGTATGTATGTATGTATGTATGTATGTATGTATGTATGCATGTATATTTACAAGTGTATGTTTGAAACGTACATGGGTTAGATTCATATTAAGACAGTGTAAAAAAGATTCATATTAAGACCGTGTATAAAGAACCGTGTGGGTCTCTCTTAAAGAAGGAGGCCAGTCTCAGTTCTGTGCCTTCTGGCCAGGTTTGGGGATGATTTTTCTTTTTGTTACTGTTTTTGGAGGGAGCTTCTGGTACAATATGTAGCACCATGGGCTGCAATTTCACACTCCAGAGCACATTTCCCCTTAAGCTACATTCCTTTTTTCTATAAGACCCCCTGAATTCTTTTTTTTTACCCTTCTGCACTGTGATATTTGTCCCTACCAAGGCAAAAAAAAAAAAAGTTATATCCAATCTGGTCACGCTAAAGCTGGATGATAGGGGGTTTTGCCTTCTTTTTTGTTTTGCATTTGCCTGTTTTGAATGTTAATGGCACACGTGTAACACTCTCTATTCTGGGTTCGACATCTAACCTCTCTTCTTTATAACGGACCAGCTTTACAAATCCGACACAAGGCAAGGATTCTTTAAACGCACTTCATACGAATATCAATAATGGGGTCCTAGATTGCAAGCTCTGATGTTTGACCTGACTGTTATTTCAAATGACTTTCTTTGAATTTGCTTAGCCATTCCAATGTTATTATTATTATTATTATTATTATTATTATTATTATTATTATTATTATTATTATTATTATTATTATTATTAATAATAATGTAATTGATCCCGTAGGTGTTTAAATATGCTTTCCTATGGGAGGATAATGTCATACAAATCAAACTACTAATTAACTCCCCTTTATGAAGTTATACTTGTTTTATACTCAGCTGTACTTTCCAAAAAAGATTCAATAGATTAAATATAAGAACCGTATTTTTTTAAATTAATAGGTAAACAAATGTTAGTATCGGTCTGGTTTATTGCCTCCAGTTGCATATTGTTTAGGAAAAAAAAATCATGTAAATGCCCACATTGGAAAATGTTTAAGTGGCGTATTATATGATTTATAAAGGCTTAGCTATCAATACATTAATACATAATCTCTAACAACATTTGCCGTTGGCCATTTACGCACAGTAACCGCAATAAAACTTCTTTGCCATTTACACACAAACCATATCACATGTACTTATATTTACACCAACAACATGAAATCAATAAGAAAAACTCCAAGCATACGCATACAGTGCATGTGTATTATCAGGCAGATTATAGACCATGCATTATAAACAGAATACACTACTAGGCTACTGAAAAAAAAAAAAAAATTGAATCAGCTTCTCAAAATTAAAACAATTGTTAAACAAAGATAAGTGGCAATAGCTGTTGAAAGAATGGTTTATATATATATATATATATATATATATATATATATATATATATATATATATATATATATATATATATATATATATATATATATTTTAACACTCAACCTTTTAAAGACTAATGTATTCCGAACGTTAAGCATCAGGCCATCTTGATAAAGAAAATATCACTATCTGCGTAATTGTTGTTGGTTTGTATTTATAAAAGTGCTAATATGACAATACAGATGACCTACAAACGTAATGTGATACGTGTGGTACCTTAACGAGATAGCTTTTGAAACAAGTGCCAAAAATAAATCCTATATACAGGGCCTATCCTATAATATACATGTTTGATCAAAAAAAAATAGTCTGTGAGTGTCGAGAGCTGCTCAATTGTGTTTATCACAATGAATTAGAATGTGTTCTTAAAAATATTAAACATTTATATATAAAGGAGAGTTGACGCCTAATTAAAAGAGGTTTGTTAGAGTGACAGAAAGCCATTCATCTTTAGCCTCAGCTGTTAATGGCCTGTGGATTAGTGGAATGGGGAATGGAGACAGAAGGAGGGGAGAAAGGGAAAAAGAATGGAGCTCCTCAGTTCTGATGTGCTCAGGAACCAAAAAGCGACTCACTCGCTGCTTCCCCTGCTTCCAGCCTGTCACAGAGTATTGTCCAACACTAAGTTAGCCAAGTGAACAGTAATGAACTTCACAGGAGAAAGGGGAAATCCGTTTTTCTTCAATTTTCTGCAGTCTCTGGTTCCTGTCCCCATTCACCTTAATATTACAATGCCAACGTCACCAATCGATATGTTTTTTTTTTTTTTTTTTTTTTTTTCCTAGACCTGCCGCGTACTTCAGTTGGGAGCTGGCATCACTGGGTGTAAGTTGAACATCAAACCTTCTAGAACTCTGGAGAGATAATTCTCCGTAATTCTAAAATTGTTTTTCTCTAATTTTATATTTCTGATCTGTTTACCATAACGATATTATATGCTATAATCGCCTGCATGAGAAACCGTTTAGATGTGCATCTTAGAATCACTGCAAACTGAAAAGAGCATGCTCAGTTATTTTATTTTTTTTATTATAATGTACCGTTATATATATATATATATATATAGAGAGAGAGAGAGAGAGAGAGAGAGAGAGAGAGAGAGAGAGAGAGAGAGAGAGAGAGAGAGAGAAATACGTGTAATGTTTTTTTTACTATTTAATTTTTTATGAGCTAAGATTTGTTTGTTTGCAGGACAGCTGTAGTATGTATCAGTCAATGTTTTCTACCAATCAGTTATGGTAATGTGTAAATCAATACATTAAATAAAACGTCAAAGTCAAGGCCAAAAGGCCTACATAAGATTTTAAACAAAATCGTATACACGGCATGGTTATTTTACTAATTTAATTAATATTTGACTAGGCGGATTTTGAAATGACAGTACAACCCATTTGGGAAGAATATCTAATGATGTCAGCTATTTTGGAAACAATATATATAAACACAGACGAGCGTTTTGTAAATCAATCCTATATATCTCTGTTTTTGTCAGTATAGGATACACTGTCTTCAGGGTTTACTATTTAATGTATAATTTAATGCAATGCTTATACAGTTCATGCATAGTTATATTTGTATACATTTAAATTGGTTACATATGTATTCTAATAGCCTTTGTATACACTAATATTGTAACAGTCCAATTATTACTTATCAGTATTAACGTAAATTAAATAAGCAATGTATTACCTTTGCAAGTGCCTCAGGTCTTCAGAAACTCCAGCTGGCTACCAAAATAAATGTGTATAGCTTATAGAAAAAGCTTAACGTAGAGAGAAAAATATAGTAACCGAAGCTCAATGACAAAACCCAATACAAGTCCTAAAATTTCCAAGGATTCTGGACGTTTTCATTCCCAATTGGTCTCTATTTCCAAAAGAATAGACGGGGCATGTGTCAAACAAAACTAAAGGCATTTTTATATCGATCCGTTCACAACTCTGTTAAGCTGAAGTTACTGTGTAACAGCTTTCTAAAATAAAGTTTTTAAATGGTATGTTTAAGCGTTGTACTTCTGTGGAAAACACCAATCAGAAATCGCGTTGAAAAGCGTTAAATGTCTTTACTTTATACGAAAAACCTTTCTGAACGTTTCTATATAAAATGTCCAATGATGAAAATGTTTGCAGAATACTGAAAATAATTATAAACAACACATCTTTATTTAAAAAAATAAAAATAAATAATAATAATAATAATAATAATAATAATAATAATAATAATAATAATAATAATAATAATAATAATAAATAACGTAAATATATTTAAGTGGAGTAAATATAAAACGCTGAGCCGTATTCTATTAGCTGCGTCCTTAGATTGCTTATTCATAGTCTATAGGGCGAACAGATGGGCCATCAATTTAATTCTATCCTCGACACCATCAGAGATTGATTTTGTACTTGCTTTTAATTTTGCCATAATTAATTAGATCATTACAACTGTTTTTCATTGATCTCCCCATTTAAACCCAAAATGGAAAGGTGAATTAGTATGTAATCTATGTTTTCTAGTATACAAACCAATAAGGAAATAGGACAAGGGTTTTGTGACAGCACAGGTTTCTTTTGAAGACTGTACGTGCATTTCTCAGAGATCTGTTAAATAAATGCAAATAAACCAAACAATAACATGTCCACTTCTTGCCTTATAATGTTAAGTTAATAAATGTAATGTAACAAACGTACACAAGTATGACAGATATATATATATATATATATATATATATATATATATATATATATATATATATATATATATATATATATATATTAATCCCGTATATAATGGTGTCATCAAAATGTGAAAACAAGAATGATATCACTGATGTATGTTTGGGTACACATTTAACTGCTAATATTTAAAATGCATATATAATTGTTCAATAAAATGTTTCCATTTAATAACAAATCAAACGGTAGTATCGCAGTTATGAAAATGCCAAATACCTTTTTATATCTCGTATTAAGATCAAATCAAATTAAAAAAAATATATAGAAAATGATAGCACAATTGTAAAACCTGTTAGCCACATATACTATACGGCAGCAGTATGTAATACTAAACAGCAGTACACCCGGAGTTTATATAATTGCCATGATGGTGATTATTTCAAACAAATTTGGAAATAATTGTGAATTTAAAAACATATGCATGTGAATAACAAACAGTTAAACGTCATATATATATATATATATATATATATATATATATATATATATATATATATATATATATATATATATATATATATATATATATATGCGCAATGGTCTGTGTAATTTAAGCTTACGTTTTTATTAAAATTGAATTGAATTATAAATAATGACCCAATAACTAAACGCATCGGCCAAATATTAACGTTTGCTGTTCTTAATGAATGATTTGACTGTAGGAAATAAGAGTTAAAATAAAGGGGTAGAACGGAGTTATATTAAATCAATAGAACATTGCTTAATAATGCAGATTGATGGGGTGCTTACAGTTTGAAATTTCTTGAGCTGAATGCAGTAAACAATCACAGTATACGAAAACAAACTTGAAAACATGCTGGCCCCTAACTGCAATAAAACAGGTGATACATTTTTTTAGCTTTTCATTTAAATTAATATAGTTTCAACTTGTCATTCTGGGAAATACTCCTTCAAGTGGCTATTATTGAAGCCTTTGTGTTTTGCGACCATGAAGGTTTTGGAGTCCTTTGGTTGCCTTTTAATGTGCATAAGTATACGTACCTGTTGTAGGCATTGTGGCTATTTTTAGGGGGCGCATTTGAACAGGTCACCAGACTCACCTCTTGCAAAGTGAGCCCACGATCTTATCTCGAAACAGAAGCTATCACACCCCTCTCGACTGCAAATAAACACTTTGGCACAGTGTGTGAGAAGCAAGAGAGAGCAAGGGGGAGAAATAAAAAAAGATGATCCTTACCTGATCGACCAGCGCTGTGAGCCATGGCTTCTTCTTGTCTAATGGTCTGTCTCCCCGATGCAGCCCACTAGATCTGTCCGGCCTCCTGCGCTCTCTCCACGGCTGGGCGTCTTGCCTTTCCCCGCTGGCTCTCAAAATCTATGAGCAATCATCCAAAACTAAACTGTTAGACGACAACAAAAAGGGAAGCAAACCCTGCTCTAGTGAGCTGGGGATTGATACAAGAGAAAAACAGCAATCAAAGCAAATAAAGCGTTTCAAGTGGTGTATAAAAAGAAAGAATAAAACTCGCCTGATAGAAATAAAGAAGACTCTTTATATAGGTAGCTGGGTTTAGGTTGCTCTGTGTCCAGAAGACTTACTTTTTCGTTCATTTACAGCATCAAAAAGGTAGGATTTGTAAAAAAAAAAAAAGGAATATTCATTTACCTATTTAAAATAATAACAATAATAATAACGTTTGACAGATTTATACAAATCAATGTGTGTTTGTTTTTTAAGGTATTCTTCTTCAATAACTTCCTTGAAGTTAAAGCCAAAAAGTTCAACCTAAGGTTGGATATTACAGGGAGTTTGTTCACACAGGGAGCTGCCGATTGGTTGAACTCAGCAATGAACCTGCAGCCGAAGGGAGGAGGAGGATCTATGTCACCATAATGCACACCTAACATTATAACAATAATGTCGGATATATAATTTACTCAAATAATATGTGATAGAATTACCATGCAGGTTAGATGACAATATAATACCACAGCCACAAAATGAAATACGTTCCAAAGGTAGTCGAGTCAATAGAAGCGTAGCGTATATGCCTTCTCCATAAAACACACAGTGACCTACAGTAAGTCTTAAATGCAAATACAGAACTATGCAGCTAAAACATTTTAACCACGTTTCATCAGAAACATTAACATGATAACTGTATATTATTCAGCTTCCACTATAAAATTAAAGTCCAGCCTAAATGTTTGATTGTATTTTTAAAAAACCGGATACGTATATATTCAACGCAGTCAGGTAGACTATGTGATGAAAATGTTTCTACCCAAATGTTACTTAGCTATAAACCACAAAATATCAGAAGTTTAAGGCAGTTCATACACATTTTTATATAACTAGCTCATGTTCAATCTTTTACGCTCGGCTGGTCTCCAGTATGAAATATTTTCCTGATAGAGACCTGTTAGAACTTCATAAACTGCCACAATAGTCTTACACACAGATAAACAAACAGTGAGACGTGGATGTATGGTAGATAGCAAAACCATGAAAATATGTGTAATGCAGTAAGCACTCAATAGACAGCAGTTCATTGTATTTGATATACAAAGGTGAAATTTAATATGTCTAACGTATTAAATAACGAATAATATTAGAATTAGGTAGAGTTGAAAGCCATTGCCGGTGAGAAGAAACTATTCATACAGTTCAATTAAAAAGATAATTTAGGCACTTCATGATTTAGGGAAGTTTCCAGATATACGAACACAATGCTTTTCAGGCAGATTAAAGCTCAAATTTCACCACGACTTGCATACTAATGTTAGTTAACTTTTAACCACAGAGAGAATTGTTCTGAACGAAATGAAAATGTGTTCAGTGCAATACAAAGTCTATAAAACGTGACCCCCATTTTCCTTTGAATGCAAAACTAACGAGTGAAATATATTCAGATCCATATAGGTGGTCTAACATACGACTTTTACCATTGTTAGAATTCAGATCATAAAATATATATTGGGGACATCTACTATGTGCAGTTGTAAAACGCCTGTCTGCAGGTATTCAATTAGTTACAATTGAAAAGGGAAATACATAATTAAATAAATTACTCAGAAAAAGATTGCATTGAAAGGTGTTTTAATTCCTTATGGTGTTTCTTAGTTTTTGGTCCAGCAACGGAATTCTATAAAACAAGTTAGAAACCACTTGTGTCATGTACATGCAGGAGCAAGTTCTATGTTTACTTTAGAAGCTTGGATACACAATAAACTGTGGATTGTTTCAAACATTTTTAAGCAAATAACAAAAGAAAAAAGAAAACAAAAACTTTAAAGGAAAATTAAGTGGAAAATGATTTAAGGTTAGATTATTTTAATTAGAAAATACTTTGAACCTTCAGCGCCAGATCAGTCAGAATTTAAAGCTTTGCGAGTTTTTTGCCGCCCCGGGTCCAGCAAATTATTAACCCCAATTTACATCTCATTTGCAATTTAAACACATATCATCACAACTTGAATTTTAAGAAAAGTCTTATTATTCTAATTAATTCACGATATATCTATTTTACGTTCAGACAATTGGACTGTTTCTAAATGATGCACTTTATAGACTGCTGAAATTGTCGCACAAGAGACCATTTTGAATTTAAACGCTTATCTTTTCTGTGAACATTAGCCTACATCATTATGATGTTCTTTAAATAATATTTACTTGAAATCTGCTATAATCTGTTACACAACATACTGTTGTACAGTTTTTTTTCTTTTTACTTTTCATATATGTAATGGTATTACTGTATGTCTACGAAGAACATCTATTGAGCTGCCAGTTATTGAACACATAAACGCTTGTCATCATCACAATTAATACATATTTTGACCAGAAGGGGCAGTACAATTCAATATTGATTGACGCATATTATTTTTCTCCTTAAAAGTTCAGTTAATGCAAGTGGTGGGTGCGTTTCTGATTAGCTTGAAATATATTTTCCAATTAGTATATCTGTTCCTGTTTATGATTGGATCCAGGGCCGATCTACTTGAGGTGAATGTGTTATCTTCTGGACTAGCTAGCAAGCAACTATTACAACAAAAATACAATAACTATTTTTATTCAGCAAAACTTTAGGGCCAATCAAAAGCACTTTATTTACTAATCATTTAATAACACATTGTATTATTTATTAGCAAATGCACACATGTATACAGAATAATATAAACTCAGAATATTTCCCCATCATTCACACGTTTTATTCTGAAAAACTAAATATGAAAGCTTTTTTTTAATGATCTATAATACCCTTTTATATACAATTCTGCTGTTATTACTGTTAAAACAAATACCTAAAAAAAAAAAAAACCTTGACCCACGTTTCACTTTTCACGTTTCAAAGTGCACTGGAACCATCATATTTATTTTCGGAGATTTTTACACCTAGAATCTAAATAGCTTGTCAGCTGTGGTAGTCTTTAGCATGGACATGCAAGTTTGTAGGCTGTAGTGCTCTGTACTTTCTAGTTCATTAAGCCAAACTTGCTGTACAAAAAAACGAACTTAGTCCTGGCTGACTGCACCTGAAACAGTGCAAAATGTATGTATGTATGTATGTATGTATGTATGTATGTATGTGTGTATGTATGTATGTATGTATGTATGTGAATAATATTGTCGATTTTAAATATTATCAATTTAATAGTTTGAACCTTACTATTTTGTCTACCATTTCTTGTTTTCCTCTTGCCAGTACTATTTTATTTATATAAACATATAATACCTTGCGTGTATTTCACTTTATGAGATGCACCAAAAATGCTAAGTAAGAGTTAAAGGGTTAATTATGTGAATACCCGCACTTAAAGCACAAAGGAATTAGAAATAATTAAATACAAAGGCCACGTTCAGGCAATTCATAAAGTATGCAGATTTCTGAGTAATTATTAAATATGCCCCGCAGTAGATGATTAAAAATAGAATTATATTCCTATCTGGATTTCAGAATTTGTAATGTTGTAATGCAATGAGAGCAGACTGCCTCAAATAGCCTACCTGGCGAAACGACTAAGGACCTGCAAAGACGCTCTCCCCCATTAAACTTTCCAGCCTGTCAGTCAAAAGGTCTGCCGCCGCGGCAGCATTAAGCTTGCAATACCCCTTTTTAGAAATACATTGAAAACGTCCCTTTCTGGAATAAAGAAAGAACAATGGAAGGTAAAGCACGTGCTACATATCTTTAAATACATGTCGGGGAATCACAGCGATATGTTTAAAATGTAAACTTATAATTAGTGTGTTTGGAGAAAAAAAGTGCATTTGGGACTCCAAAAAGTGCAACATTTAACAATTTTACCTTTATTTTTTTAATTACCAAAACGTAGGCTATATTTAAGTATTGTAATAAAGTACATTATTATTATTATTATTATTATTATTATTATTATTATTATTATTATTATTATTATTATTATTATTATTATTATTATGTATCTATTTATTCATTTTCAAATCCACATCTACATTTCTTACAAATCCAAAAACGAGCAAATCATTGTGCATTTAACACAACCGATCATTTAGACATACCTTTTGATTGCGTTTTCTTTCTTGTCCTGTATTTAAATATTCAAAATGTTTGTTTTTTTTTAAATATCTTTATTTCTATTTCCAGATTTAGGCTACTTTTAAACTAAAATAAGAGTGATAATATTGCGTAGGCTGGGTAAACATACAGGTTATCCAAAATCAATAAATCCCACAAAATTTGTATTTGAAAGACAACGATTTACTTTTTATATAAACAAATAAAAAACAAGGTGACCATATGAAATCCATTTCTGAAAACATAGCTAGCCCATTTAAGTGCAAGAGCTGTTTGGTGAAATAAACTGAAACTCTCTGGAAAGTTTACAAGTTTTTTAACCTGACTCACCTTAAGATTAGCATTCATATTGATTTTGTTACAGTTCACTGAATATTGTTTAGATTTAAGTTCAATATCTACATTTTCTTTTAATATTTTCTTTTGTTTGGAAAAAAAATGTATTTTATTCTTATGCTTTTAGTTAGTTTCGCCAGTCCTTACCAAGAATTCAAAACGTATTGCAAAAGTGCAATATGTGGAAACAGATACAGCTTATTGCTTCTTCTCATATATGGGATAATATGTGTAACAATTTATTTTATTATACTAAATTATATTTTGCAATACATTCACATACTATATACGATTATACATATATTATACACCATATCTGTAATATATTGTAACATATGCATATTGAACCACAATGTTCCTATATATTTTGTTTCTGTAAGGGTTATTTGACATGAAATTACATGTATTGCAGTATTAAGTATTAAGATAGTACAAAGAAAAAAAGAGTTATTTCTTAATACTCCATGCATTGATTTCTATTGAACCTATTACTGCAAGAAACCTTTAATGATCTCAGTTGCTCATTCCTCATCACACACCACTAAGAGCTAGAGAAGAAAATCTTCAACTCCCAAACCTTGTATGTAACAGTCTAACACACATTATACTTGTTTTAATGGCTATAAGTGAGACATCTACAGGTTCAGGCTTAAAGTTCCATTGAAAAATCCATTGCTTTTCTATCAGTCATCTATCTCAAACCATGAACATTTATCATCACATCCATTCTCCCGGAAAACACAAATCAATTCACATTTTTTACAAATGATCATTTTTATCATAAGTCTCCAAGTTTGGAGTTACAATCTCATAAACTGTCTGTGCCACTTTAAAATTCGACAGACTTGAATTTAAATGATAGGTTTTTTTGGCAACTGTGGAAATATTAATTTGAAACTAACGTGTCTAATCTAAATAGGAGGACTACTGAAAAAAAAGTAATACAAATTGCAATTTCGCACAACAAACTAGTGTTTTACATTTTTATTTTAATATTTTGCCAATATTTAGACTATACATAATTCACATTGTGAGCATAATAAACATCTGCTTTAGATGTTCTCTGTCGATACATGGAGCACTACTTTTTTGGTCAATTTATTTAATATATACTACATTGCTTATAACTTAACAGATTGATAGAAATCACCCCCTGAAACTGAAACCAGTCACATCTTATAAATTTACTCATTCTTCGGTTGGATGGTCATAGATTTTTCTCAGATATCCTTAAGCTCTGAAAAAAGTAGTTCCTACAAAATGTATGTTAACTAGGCTATATAGCTGCTATACAATTTTAATGTTAAGTTTTATAGCTTTACCATGCTCTGCCGTTCTTGTGAATATTTTAATATTACATTTTTTACAAGTTACTCTTCCAGTTAGTAAGTTTTATAATCCTCCTCCATGAATTTTTTTGTATTCTTCCGCACTGTTAACCTCTATGGCGGAGTTTCAACTTTGGCATGTTCAGTCAACGAGGCTAAAAAAATTTTTTTCAGCAAAGCTCAAATTAAACAGCGCAATTTTTATTCGTCACTCAATATTTCTGTAGCAAAAAAAAAAAAAACTTTATTTATTGAGAAGCCATATTTGAATTGCTTTTATGAAAAAAGTATTTCCACATTTTGGGAATAAAATCAAGTGGTAAAGATATGTTAAATCAGATATCTAGTTCAGTATCAGGTGCAATGGCATTTGTGTGTAGTGTCTGGGCACCTTTTTTGGCCCTCATATATGATAATCATTTGAAAAGCTCTGAGTAGTTTAGATCTGAGGGCTGCACAGAAAATAACTTTTGTCACTAAATACATCTACCATTGGAATATGATTCCAGATTTTAGAACCCTATATAACCTTATTAGCCACACTCTTTTTATACCTTTTCACTTGGAATGCTTTTAACTTTTCTTCCTATTCATTGCTTACAGCATACATTCAATTTGTTTCTGAACCGTGGACATAGAAGAGTTGCTTGCTTTGCTAATTATAATATGTAATTCAGAATTTAAAATAAACACAAAAATATTGTGCTACATTACAAAATGTTATCCTCAAAACTGTGTTATCCTGTGTTATCCTTTATTAATAATGGTATTTTAACACATTTTACAGTGTGTGGTGTCACACAGATTATAGCACTAGTTTGTTTAATGTATATATCCTCTAATACTTGTATGTAATTATTTGAGGGACAAGTGGTGTATTCAATCTAATCTTAAATGGAAAACAAAATGCATATATGTTTTGCAAAAAAAAAGTGGTTTCGGGATCCAAGGGTGTGTTAGTGATGTTAATGTTGTGAAAAGTTGTTTTCTACTTTTGAAAAATGTGTGCTGAAACCATGGAACATTGTGACTAACATTGGTTTTAATTTAGGGCTCATGGGAGGTGAGAAACTAAAAACATTGGCTACACCTAAGTGTTATGACAAAGCTTGACCAATCCACCTCAGACCTGACCTGAACAACCAGCTACCTGTTTATTCCTGGACCTCTCCCAAGCCGATCATATCAGTTGTCCCAGATTGCGTGAATGTTCTATGATGTTGATTAATGTCCACTGAAACCACTCACTACACCCATTTCATTTGTGACTAAGCCAGATTCAATTCAAGAAAGTTTTTTAGTGACCAACTGAGCCACCCGCCTCTACATATTATTGATTATTTGCCAACGTGAAAAAGGTTTGTAAATAAATTGCAAAATACTGCAAAAAAGCACCCCTTTGAAGCAAAATTGTACATTACACAAGTTTACTGCAGCAGAAACCAAAATCAGTCAACACTGGAAAAGTGCATTCTTGTTATGGAGAGGTGCTAGAAACCAAAAGTAAATTCTATTACATTAGTGCTTGAAAAGCTCAATTAAAATAATTATTGAGGTTTCTTGTTATTTCCTTGTGAACATGAATCTGTAGTGCATAAGTGCACAGCTGGCACTGACGAGGAACAACATAGAAGATATATTAGCTAACTGAATTTGATGGCTAATTATAGTATAGACCAATTATATACACATAGAAATAGTGCCTCCTTTTAAGTGTTATAGCCTAAACTATAGACATGTGTTATATTACACCCTTTGCTAAAATGCATTAGTGAAAAGTAGAAGTGTAATGTACTGAAAGTAAAGACTGCATTTTAGGCTAGAGGCCAGAGTCCAATTTTGATCTACTTAATGTATTCTTAAAACATGTTTTAGTGCAGTTGTCATGGGAACACTGCTGAACATGGGTAATGTCCACCACTTGGTTTACATAAACAATAACCATTGATGCTTAACAAATGTTTAGAATATATTTATCATTCCAAACAAAAAACAATTTAAAACAAAATCAATGCAATCTTCTTGTTCTTTAACCACTGGATCATTCACCAGAATGCTTAGGTGTTAACTAATATGAAATTAAATGGATACTTTATACCATCTACCCTTTCCTGTTTCATTTCTTAGCAGAAGAATATTATTTTGTTCTCTGCCATTCTCTGTTGCTGTTTCATCCTAGATCATTTACAAGGCTTGCTAACTGTTGTTCTTTTTCAACCACTGGGCCCTGCTCTGATTCTTAAAAGCTGAATTTCTGAATTGAGCTGGTTTGAAAAATGACCACTGGGGGTGTATTTTGTACAGAAATGTTCTATTTACTCTCACATTTGCCACAGTTGCAGAGGCAGAAATGTAGCGGCTCAGAGTACTGATTTCTGGACCTCTGATTTGGCATGTAGGTCAGCTGAAATATTGATAAGGACATTGTGATAGGCAGCAGCCTCAAAGGGTTTCTAATGAGTGTGGGATATGAGAAATCAATGCATTGGCATGTCTGCAATCTCTTCTGAGAGCAGCAGATGATGCTTCTTTATGAACTTGTATTCCATTGCTGTTTGACCACTTCACTCCCTCATACATGAAGCATAATCTCCAATTGTGTGACACGTGTATGTAAGGGAAGACATTTTCCTGCCGGTGCCTAAAATCCCACCACGGTCTTTGGAGTCTCATATCAATGTCCCATATTGCTCCTGATGCCATTAAGGTATATCCAATAATTCGCCATTGGTAATACAAAGGCAATCTAAAGTTGATGGGGGGAAAAATTTGTAAAATAAATCTACTAAATCTACTACATTCATGTTTCTTAAAGTTAAGGGGACTATTCAATTGGTCTAAACAATGGAGAATCTAAATATTCACACCATTTAAAAATTTAAAATCTGCCATTTTACTTACTTCTATAAACAGAATACACTTAAAAGACTCTCACACTTTGTTAGAGATGTTATTTAATTTAATTAATTAATTTATTTATTTATTATTTTTTTACAAATTGTCCTTCTTTCAATGCTTTCAACAACAGCAGTGTTTAGATCTTTCTGCTAATTTTTACAATGTTAAATGCTTTTTCCAGGAACCAACTAAAATATTGTAAGATTATTAAAAAGTTTCATGTAAAGTTATAAAAAAGAAAATAAACAATGGAAAGGCAGCATGCAATGTACCTTTGCTGTTAGTACACAGAAACAAACAGTCCCAGGTCAGGCCACCTCCATTATTAATAACTGTCCAGTTTGTGGGTTCCAAGAGGACCACAACAATGCCACTTTCAAAATGGCAAGGTCAATCTTAAAGGATCTAGGGCAAGTAGTCAAACATGCAATGGCTTTGTGAAAAGAGTGTAATGAAATCCTGAATCCCCTTTTTAAATAATCTACTTTTTAATCCTTCTGAATGAGATGTCAAAGCCACCTTAATAAATGAACCGAATTCCAGTAATTGTAAGGTTGTGTGACACACCTTTTTTTTTTTCAAATCAAGCCTACGGTAACTAAAATAATAAAAGTAAAGTAAAAACAAAACTATCTTGTCCTGCAGTTCTTTAACAGTGCCAGAAACCAGCTTAAAAATGAGCAAAACCAGTTCATAAGTTCATAAGTGTGTGTGTGTCAATGATTAATGACAAATATTGCCCTAGGCATTAAAAACAAATTACCTGAAATATATCAGGTTTTACCATCACAACCTGACAATACAGCCAATACAGTTGCACTTAACTTGTTGCATGCACCCTTCTGTTGCTTTGACAGGATGATGCAGCAAACATTTGAATAACCAGTAACTGGTATCCTTTTTAGCTTTATGAATGTCCCTGCCCGCAAGCTGAGGTCCTCCGACTCGGGCCTGCTGTTATCCCCAAGCAAAAGTGCACCACACTTGGAGAACACTCCTTTAGCTTCATGGCTCTGACTGGAGCTCTCTCCCAGCTTTGGTGCGTGATGCTCCCAACACCGCTCGCTTTAAATCAACTTTCAGAACCCACATGTTCTCTCTTGCTTTCCATGCTCTTAAGCCCGATATCTGTTATTAGCTGTTGTGTCGTTGCTACTTTTTTTATGCATCCACAATGTTTTAGAATTTTCTTTTCACATCCTAGCCTTGTATTTAATGTATTATGCATTGTTTGTCACTGTATTTAATGTAACATGCATTAAAAAAAAAATACTGTATCTTGTAAAGCGCTTTGTGATGGTGGTCCATTATGAAAGGCGCTATACAAAATAAAGATTGATTAATTGATTGCGAATCTCTACCACCAATCACCTTGGGCCAAAACTGTCTCTTCAATCTTCTTCCCACACAGAAGGAAGAAGCAGAGTTGACATTTTCTCTCAAAGCAGCTAATTGATTTGAAAACATTGCTTGACTTGTTGCTGCACTCCGTGCTTGACATTTCTTAAAAGCCTGTTTCTGTTGAGGTCAGGACTAGGTGAAGTTAATTTAAAAAAAAAAAAACAGATCATAAATACACAATTGTATATATCATTTGAAATGAAATAATTATAGGTCTGTCTGTTGACTATATTTTGAAATACTTATATAATATATACCAGAGAGCTTCACTTAAAACATACATATATGTGGAATAATCAAGTAGCTGGACCTGGTTACAGAGGGAATATTTGCACACTGCCAGCACTAGTAAACACAAGCCGAAGGCAAGAGTTTGCGCTGGCCAAATGTAATCATTCCAGAGATTATGCTAATGTTGCTCGATTATCTCATTTATGCAATGCTTTGGATAATAAAGTTTACGACTACTTCTATCCATGTGGTTTTAGAAAAGACAGACTGTTGTGAGATCAGTTGCTGTGTAATAAATTAATGTCTATCTGTTCTCTGATTGGCTAAAATGATGTGTGTTGTATGAATTGCAGATACTCCAAAATTCTGGAAATAATTCTGTCATATTTCCTTCCTTGAACCCTCCTAAACACAAGATATGGAGAGTACAGTAATCTGAGGCTATTGCATACTAGAATCTGTATACAGTATATATTTCTCATTGTAATCTCTTTCTGTTTACTGATAGCTCTAAATGTAGAGCTGTGGCTGGGTATGAATGTCACAGACATGTTTGTTTATACTTCTTTCCTATATATGGCCATTTGAGTTTTTGTCTATAGCTGACATTCATAATAACCTAACCTGCACTGTAATGCTAACACAAAGTGTGCACTTCAGAGAAATACTGTCTTTCAAGTCAGAACATGCCAAACTGCTTAGGCAAAAATAAATAAACAGATAGTATTACATGAGTTCTTCTGATTGGAGAAAATATACATTTCCATAATATTTCCATCCATACCTGTGATTTGGGTATATTTCATGATGGAACAGTGAGATTTATTGTTTAGCAATGACATGTGATACGCCATCTTATTTAAAAATATCACATGAATTTAAGAAGTACAATGTAGACTGCCTGCTGTCTTAGATTATGTTGTGAGTTTATGTTAAAAGCATAGGATAGTTACTGTACACATGTTCTGCTCCTTATGAACAAACTGTATTGAATAAATACATTGATATGTACAAAAAGTATAGTTCTGTTTTTGTAAATTAATACTTTGAGGAACATTTGCAATTGTCTATATATATGACAAAAACATATTTGGACAGGTGTTAAAAGTATGCAGCAAGCAGATGTACCAGGAACTTGTCCTGTCAAGATACAAAATAGTTACTGAAAGCACAAACCCATAGAATGCAAATTTTAAAAAAAAAGAAAAACGTGTTTAAACAAAATAAATGCCAGCACTCAGAAAAGACATTACATTCCAATTCCAATCACATTAGGTATTTATACAGTTCTTAACGCGTTTTGATTAAAACAGATACATAAAGACACTTAAAATGTTGTCACCACGGATTTGGAAGCCAGATGTACATATAGGATACTAGAAAAATAAATACTGTAAATAAGAATAAAAGAAGACATTCATTCAAAATAAAACGTATACACATTCCATCAATAAAAACCTTTGTACCTAATAGTGTGCAGTACCTTCTTCAATAGAAAGTTCCAACCTCGGCCTAATCTTTGTATCTGTGTGTACGTTAGCCCTGGGGCTGCCTCAGGGTACTTAGACCCAGCTGCCACCTTTTCGACCAGACAGGAAACAGCTTCAACAAACATGTCAGCAATATGGGAAAGACTGCTTTTTTCACTGGGCCTGTGGCATGCACTTGCCTTTGTTTGCCTTCGGCGTCTTGTAGAGTCTTTAATCTGATCTATGCTTACATATAGTTAATGGCACCGACAGTTACATTTGGTGCTTCTGTCTTTGCCATTAGCACATTAGCTCCCAGGCCATTTACCCATTGAAAAAATATTTAGCTCTCAGAACAAATCAATTTTTAAAACTTTATGTAAAAAAAAAAAAAAATTACATTTTACAGATATTTACATTTTATTCATTTTTTAAACCTGTTTTGTGTGGTATAGCTTTTTATTCAATTGTATACATAAATCTATTTAAAACAAAGCTGCAACAATTTAAAACGATATAATGTGGTAAAAAAAAACTGAAATTCAAATGTCTGTAAAATATAATGTCTGTAAAATATAAAATTAAGCTTTTTTTACTTAAAATTTTTTTTAAAAATTGAATTGTTCTCAAAGCTATATATTTTTTCAATGGGTAAACTCAGAAAAGGCCTGCGAGCTACTGTGTTAATGGCAAAGACAGAAGTACCAAATACAACTGTCAGTACCATTAAACTATATGTAAGCATAGATCATATTATATTACATATATGTAAGCAGGTGCTTATAAATTTAAATTATATCTGACCAAAACTCATTTTAAGACACATTTCTACATAATATTTGAACAGTGGATAATATTTATTTTTCAATGGCAGTTGAACTGACCCTTCAGATGGATGCTTGGCAGTCATACCTAAAATACATGATACCAATATGGTGAAGCCCCATCCATTATGGGTTAACAAAGACTAGCATCAGAGATTACACACATCTCCATTGCACATCTCGTTTTGCAATTGAGGTCCTATGGTATGAATAACCAGGCTGTGGGCAAGGCAACCATACTTTATAGCACTGCTGGAAAATAAATGATCCCTGATACCTCAGGAGACCTGTCAACATCTTGCAGACTCCATACCCAGACGTGCCCAAAATCGCTGTAGGGGGTCCCACCTTTCAGCTTATGATGATCAGTTGTGGAAGCATAGGGTATATTAAATTAGATGAATTAGCTATGGTATCAACAATAACAACATCATATTTACATTTATATAGTGTTGTCGATGGCCATCCCAAGGCACTGTACAATGACAGCAATTAAAATATAATATGACAATAACAATAAAACAATGGTGGAAATCGACAGCAGAATATATTAGGAAAAAGAAATAAATAATACATTAATTAACTAAAATGAGCTAAGCTGAGAGGGTGATAGAGTAGGTAAACTAAATACAACACAAAGCTTAGGTGATTAAGAAGAAGTCTGTTAAATAAGCGGGTTCAAGACCATTTATTGTGCAATACTTGGTGACACTGGCAACCACTGTAAGGAGGCTAGGACAGGGATAACATGCTGAGACATTTTGGATCACAACCCTGACTGCATTATTTTGTATACATTGATAGGCTAACAGGCACAGTTAAAATGCACAAAAATGAAAACCCACTCCATGCTGTTTAAGGATATAGCCCAGTGGAAGCATATACAGTACTGTGCAAAAGTTTTAGGCAGGTGTGAAAAAATGCTGTAAAGTAAGAATGCTTTCAAAAATAGACATGTTAATAGTTTATATTTATCAATTAACAAAATGCAAAGTGAGTGAACAGAAGAAAAATCTACATCAAATCAATATTTGGTGTGACCACCCTTTGCCTTCAAAACAGCATCAATTCTTCTAGGTACACTTGCACACAGTTTTTGAAGGAACTCGGCAGGTAGGTTGGCCCAAACATCTTGGAGAACTAACCACAGTTCTTCTGTGGATTTAGGCAGCCTCAGTTGCTTCTCTCTCTTCATGTAATCCCAGACAGACTCGATGATGTTCAGATCAGGGCTCTGTGGGGCCATACCATCACTTCCAGGACTCCTTGTTCTTCTTTACGCTGAAGATAGTTCTTAATGACTTTCGCTGTATGTTTGGGGTCGTTGTCATGCTGCAGAATAAATTTGGGGCCAATCAGATGCCTCCCTGATGGTATTGCATGATGGATAAGTATCTGCCAGTACTTCTCAGCATTGAGGAGACCATTAATTCTGACCAAATCCCCAACTCCATTTGCAGAAATGCAGCCCCAAACTTGCAAGGAACCTCTACCGTGCTTCACTGTTGCCTGCAGACACTCATTTGTGTACCGCTCTCCAGCCCTTCGGCGAACAAACTGCCTTCTGCTACAGCCAAATATTTCAAATTTTGACTCATCAGTCCAGAGCACCTGCTGCCATTTTTCTGCACCCCAGTTCCTGTGTTTTCGTGCATAGTTGAGTCGCTTGGCCTTGTTTCCACGTCGGAGGTATGGCTTTTTGGCCGCAAGTCTTCTATGAAGGCCACTTCTGACCAGACTTCTCCGGACAGTAGATGGGTGTACCAGGGTCCCACTGTTTTCTGCCAGATCTGAGCTGATGGCACTGCTGGACATCTTCCGATTGCGAAGGGAAGTAAGCATGATGTGTCTTTCATCTGCTACAGTAAGTTTCCTTGGCCGACCACTGCGCCTCACGGTCCTCAACGTTGCCCGTTTCTTTGTGCTTCTTCAAAAGAGCTTGGACAGCACATCTGGAAACCCCTGTCTGCCTTGAAATTTCTGCCTGGGAGAGACCTTGCTGATGCAGTATAACTACCTTGTGTCTTCTTGCTGTGCTCAGTCTTGCCATGGTGTATGACTTTTGACAGTAAACTGTCTTCAGCAACCTCACCTTGTTAGCTGAGTTTGGCTGTTCCTCACCCAGTTTTATTCCTCCTACACAGCTGTTTCTGTTTCAGTTAATGATTGTGTTTCAACCTACATATTGAATTGATGATCATTAGCACCTGTTTGGTATAATTGTTTAATCATACACCTGACTATATGTCTACAAAATCCCTGACTTTGTGCAAGTGTACCTAGAAGAATTGATGCTGTTTTGAAGGCAAAGGGTGGTCACACCAAATATGGATTTGATTTAGATTTTTCTTCTGTTCACTCACTTTGCATTTAGTTAATTGATCAATATAATCTATTAACATGTCTATTTTTGAAAGCATTCTTACTTTACAGCATTTTTTCACACCTGCCTAAAACTTTTGCACAGTACTGTACATGCTAATCTGTAATTGACCAATTATAGATCCTTGAGGAATTATTTAAAAACTTTTTGAAAGATGGCAGCATGTTTTTCATTTGGTCGGGCAGGATCAAAGCAGTTCATTTCTAATAAACCAGAATATGCTTCCGGGTGATTTTAATTCTATAATCAACAGCAATATAATGACATAATGTGCTGTTAAAGTCAATCTTCTTTTAGACTTTAGACTTTAGAAAGAAGTGGATAAACCAAAATCAAAATTAAGTTCAGTTCAATAAAATAAGAGTTTTCCTTGAAAAAACATAAAGCTTAATATACAGTACAAACAAATGTGCTGATACCACATAATTGCACAGTTCAAGTTAAGTTGCAGTATTGAAATGTGTGTTACTCTTTTGCAGATTAGGTGGAAAAACCCAACTCTTAGGGGTTATGTGGAAGGTTTTATTTTGCAGGGGAACCATTTTGTTTTTTTGGTAATAACAAAAACAAAATCTATACAGCAAAATAACTACATTAATAATTCTTTGTAGAAGAATTGTTGTGCAGAATCTAATATTCTTGCAACCCTACAACTGTGAATGTTATGATCCTACCCGAGCCAGCTTTTCATATTTAAAGTGAGTAAAGGTTTAATTACCAAATGATGACAGTGTCATATGGTGCCATGATGGCGCGGGGTGTCTAATGAATGCAGAAGAGCAAAGGATATGAGAGAGACACTGAGTGACAGTGGGAAGCAAGAAAGCAAAAAAAAAAAAAAAATGCCGGAGACAGTAAAACATCTGTAATTTGCAATTCGCTGGTGTTCAATGGTTGCTCATGGATTAAAGATTAAAAACTATTGTCTGGCAGATGGGAGAGGGAAGAGGGGGGAGATTTCTAAGCAGCACATTTACATTCGTATATCAGCACTGTTAGGGTAATCACAGAGACAAAATAAACTGTCTCCATTACACACTCAGGGCAATGCATCCATTACCAGTTTTCCAGAAGCACAAACATTAAACAAGGACTTTCCATTTTTTAAACGTATTTGAATTCATGGGGACAGCTTGTAGATTGCAACAGCTTTGTACATTGCACTCGCTATCTATCCAGATATCATGAGAGGACAGTTCGGAGCTCTGGTCCTAGATTTGTCTACTGCAGACTTAATTGCACTACAATATTGCTATACACCACAATATTTCATTAAAGCGATTCCAGTTAGTATGCCACAAAAGGATGTACATGCTTAACGTTGCATGAAACCTAAGAAAATGACATCATATTCATACTTATTTTAGACTGTGTGCTTTTTGTCATTAACATTCAGTTCAATGTCTGTTGTTAAACACCATGCAACGTAAATGCAGTTAACATTTTTTAAAAAGGACCCTTTAGGGATTAAACTTACTGTACTTTTCTGTTGTCAAGTGTCTGTAAAGAGAATTTGAATCTTTTTTTTTGGTTTTCATTACAAAGGTGCAAAAGTGTTATTTGTATTTGCTATTCTAGAAAATGCTTTAAGCCAGGAAAATATAAATGTAATATTTGTTCTGGAAGTCACATAATTGCACAATATTTCAGTACAATTTAAAAATGAATTCCCTTAGCTTCTGTTGAAATAAACTGTTGACAATGCTTTTTTTTTTAATTCTGTTATAAATAAAATATTGTGTTGGATCCTTCAGATTTACCTTTTCACTGGTTGTAATTTATATACAGTGTATAATGTCTGTTGGTTGTTATGGACTGTATGTATTATTAGCAAGAGTTTGGGCAATAATAAATGCACTGTAAATTATGACTAAAACCACTCTTTCACTTAATTTCCTTTACAATTCATACAGAACTGACTGCACCCTTCATAAATTCTAAATATGTATTCTTATATGATTGTGGGTGTCTGTCATACAGAACTGTGTTAAATGGACAATCTTTATACCATGTTTTACAATACTTTCCTGCACTACCCTTTATTATATTTTGTACCGTTAAAGCGTATAGCATTAAATGGTAAAAAAAGAAGCACAATACACCATAACAAGGAATTCTTTTTTATATAACATTGCTTCACTGTGAAAAAGCAGGAAGGTATCGGCAACACTAAAATATGCTTCCATAACACAGTGAGCAATCTAAACAGTGTGCAATCTCAATGTGACAGTTTATTTCATTGACATACATTCTGATGAAAGATGGAAACCAATAAAAGCTCTGAATAATTGACAAGGCCATTTGGACTGAATGTCAACTTGAAGTGTTTTTTGCTTGCAAGAGCATTTACTGCTGTTGCCTCTACCATGCTGTGGTGTAATGAGCTTGCAATAGCAAACAATAGAGGGAATTTACAAACCACTCTGTAGCATGAAAGCGCATTACAAGGTATTTCCACCAACCCATTGATTCCTGTTTAATATAAATAGGCCATGGTGCCCAGAAATTCACACAAATACACATAACACTACAGAAATGCAGCATTGAAAAGCATATGCTTAGTTATAGTTATATAGCACTAAAAGTTTTGTACATTGCAAAGGTTAGCTATAGTGTCATTTGAAAACAACTGGACAATAAAATTTTGCTTACCCTTTTCCAGTGTGAATCCTATGAAAAGCCTGGAACTCTGGAGAATTGTGGAAGCTATAGTCCCTTATCGAAGACTTGGATGCATTGATATACCTATAATGTAAAGGAAATTAACAGACAATATTTTAATAATGGACCATTTTACCTAAAAATCAAATAGTTATTTATGAACTACTGGTATGTAAAGCACTGACTGGTTATAATCTATAGAATGTAACCCATGAGTTGTTTTTGAAACCCTCGGATATCCGTTACCCAGATACCTGTCCCCATGATATATATATATATATATATATATATATATATATATATATATATATATATATATATATATATATATATAAAAATATTAATTCACTTACCCGTCACACTTGATTTCTGACTCCCTCACCAGTTTTCTGATACAAAGCTCATCTCTTCAATGTTACAATTTATTTTAAAAAAAAAATTCTCTCAGCATGCCAAATCAGTCTGTTTTTATTGTACAGTTACAGCGCCTCCTCCAGTTTCAACTGACAAAAATGCAGCCAAAACAAAGCGAAGAGACAAACTACGGTAATGCAACAGTTGGATATTATTTTAATTCGGGAAACTTTTCTTTTTTTAATCTTTTGCTAAATTGCATTACATTTTACGTTGTACGCAGTTCTGTGCATGGGTAACATTTTGATTTAATTTTGCTGTTGGATCATTAACAGGGAATTTTACATACTGCTACAATATGTACCAGTTTTAAAAGTATGTACTGTATTACAGTCTACGTGTCATCTCTTTTGGCAAGTGATATTTTCAGAATTATATAATGCTGAATTAAAATACTTCTGTTGAAAATATAGTACTGTACCAACAAAACCAATACAGTACATCTAAATGGAAGCCTACTTATTTTAAAACACAGTCCTTTCAGATATGTATTTTTGATATTGTATTTTTTTGTGTTCCCTAAAAAACAGACAAGGGTTGGAATAGGCCAAAATGAAATAATCAGATATACATCACACGTGTTTAACCGTCACTGAAGTCAAAATTTTACAGGGTCGGATATGTGAGTGCTGACTGTATAATTCAAGTTGTAAATCTTTTTATACAGACTGTTCACCACCTTTTCCTAATATACTGTATACATTGTTGATACATTGAACATGTATTCATATTTATTTTGAGTACTTTACTTATAAAAGTTACCCCATCATTACCACATATATTTTTTAATTGCCAGTCAAAAATTTGAGTATATCTTGGATAACAACTGTGACCTCATGGTGGCCATCTGCTGACTAACTGGGCTAATAAAACACATGACTTTATAAGGTTATTATTTATGATGATGACTGGGATTTTAGGAGGGCTTAATTAAATCTGCCATCAGTTTTTGGTGGTTGTAAACGTTTGTGAATTACAGGAATCATCTGTAACAAGCTGTTTAGGGCGGACATTGAAAATGAACAGCAGTGCTCTAGGCAACTTCACTTCTATACCTGGAGTCTGAAAACACCTTCTGATTCAAGTGACTGTCAGTCTACTCACATGAGTAGTTCATTTCCAAACAGCATAATTGTTGTTGAACGCATTTATTAGTGAAAGGATACCTAACTAAGTGTTAAATCTGCCACAACAAAGCCAGGAGTTATGCAAGGGATTGTGATTTGGAGTATGTCACAGGTGTCATTACTCTCACAAGCAGGAACGTAAGTTTAAGTGTAAAAGGTTGTAATGTGTTAAAGCAGTTTACCGTAACAAAACTCAGAGAAAGTTACCTTTAAATGGACATTTGGTGACATATCTATCCATGTATCTATCTATGTATCTATCTATCTACCATATATATATATATATATATATATACAGTATATATATATATATATATATATATATATATATATATACAGTATATATATATATATATATATATATATATATATATATATATATATATATAGCCAGTGGTTGAACATTCTGGCCTGTGATTGGTTGAAACCCCATCATAGGAGGAAAATAGATTGAACTATTGCCCTAACATCCTCAGGAACACCCTCCATCTCCACTTCAACAACGGGATAAAATGGCTGAATGAAAAAACTGCGACGTAACAGAAAATGATTTACAAAACATACTACAAAAGAAAGAAAAAAACTTATGGTATGAATTTCAAAAACATTTTCTGTTGTTTATTTATGTTGTTTAGTTATTTACTTATGCTGTATCATCTATATTTAAACAAAGTACTGTAGAGCCAAAAATATATGCGACCTAAATATTTGGCGAATCACACCCATAAAACCTATTTTGCTCCAGAAATGTTGGTGTCCTGTTTCACTGGTAGTCATATATTACTTCATTATATGTACAACACTAAGATATTCGTGCCAAAAATGTTTAAATTTTTTTATATGCGAAAAACACATAATAAAAGGCTCACAGAAATGTATGGCTTTACAGTATATAAAGTCATATTTACCATTCAACCTTGCCTCTCTTATTATTTTGACTGACTCATATATTAAATATGTACTGCAGCTCATAGTGGAAAATTAAATGCCCCTCAAGAAGACTATTGTTACCTCCAGGGTGCAGTGCCTTTAGTCTGTGGCTTTAGGCATTATAGCCCCCTGTCGGTAACTATAGTCTTCCCGAGGGTCAATCATTTTCCACTATAGCCCTCCTCTCCAGTCCATATTTACGATAGATAGATAGATAGACAGATAGATAGATAGATAGATAGATAGATAGATAGATAGATAGATAGATAGATAGATAGATAGATAGATGTCTACAAGATTTAGTACAGAGTATTCTAGCATTCCTACCCCCAACTACAATAATATAGATCTGTGTGCAACAGCATGCAGACATGCATTTTGTTGTTACAATTCTTTGATATTGAGAGAAATATATGAATGCTTGAAAATATGAAACATATATTCTAAACCTGAATCCTAAAACAATTGTAATTCTTAAAAGCGATTCCCTTTTGAATCATATTTGTCAGTGACAAGTGTACCTGCGGTGTCTTTACTCAAGCTGGCTCCATCAAGTGAAGGTGCTGCATGTTAGCCTCGTGACTTTGTACACATGGATAGCTCTAACAACATTCCTCATTAACTGACAAGCAGACAGAAGCCTTGCAGAATGTATATCATTTCACAGGGATAATCCCCGCCAGATTGCTCAGATATCAGAAGTGACATCACAAAGCCAACAAAAATTAACATCCCTAATCGTCTGCCAGGCTAAACGTTATTCATCCTGATCCTAATTAGCCATGCCTGCTCTTTACCTCATGGTGCATCTAAGTTTCGGCCAGAAAAAAAGGACTGTTCTTAACAACTCATGACCACAAGGATTATGGTTAGAAACACACTTGCAATATACAGTGCTGCACACCTTTCATATAAACTGCAAATGATGCCCCCACCCCCACAAAAAACAAAACTATATCTAGATCCATCTATCAATCTATATATAAGCATAACAACGTGTTGCTAGTCTCTTTGATTCCTGTATCCACTCTTTGTCCAGCAGACACTAGGACTCCACCTGAAGCCTTGAACTCCCATTACTGTAGATAGATCATTAAAATAGACCCCCATATGAACTACGCTCATGGTGGAAAAATGCATGTGATTGGACATTATTTTAACGTACACGTAAATTAATTTTAAAGATGCTATTTCAAGTTGAAAGCATATATATGTTACCTAGGTTTATAGTAAATAGCTCTGGCTAAGCGGAAGAACATTGTTATTACAGGATTACAACAAATTAAGTGATTTACAGTAGATGCCGCTTATTAACAACCTCTCGGTTCCCAGCAAAAAGTTATCATTAACCCAGTTGCCATTAAGCGAAAAGCCCCCGTTTTCAAGTGTATTTATATGTAACAACGATATATACTGTAGTTGTACAAATATGGCACTGAAATGCATTTGTTTTAAATGTTACAATGTTAAAAAATGAACATGAGAAACACGAAATACCCAAACATAGAACTGTTTACTTCACGCATGTGTAAAACAAAAAAAAGGGAGTAGGCTTATACAAATACTACACAACAATGTACTACAATTGTACAAATGAATGAATGAAGCAAACATAAAAAATATGTGCTGTACTAGTTACAATCAATTCTAAAGCACACTATTTTAAAATAAGAAATTGTCCAACGTTGTCTGCTTTTTACAATGAACCACCTCCCGCTGTAAATTGGCGCTCTGTAGCACTGGCAACTAGTAATAAAGTTGTCAATAAGCGGCGTGCAGTTGCAAATATAAGAATTCCATTAACAATTAACATTAAAGTCTATGGGACGGGATTGGTTCCTGGGAAAATTTGTTAATAACCAAAAGTTGTCTTTATCAGGGTTGCTAATAACAGGCATGTACTGTATATTCTAAACACAAGTTCTAAAACAGGTATTTATCCACAGAAAATGTAAGGCTATATTCTGGGAATGCAGCAATGGGTGATTCCATTTTGCATCTTCTTTCCCAAACAGTAAGAAACTCTTTAACATAACTGAAAATGAAGTGAGGAAAGATCAATGGGAGGAGAGGGGAAGCTTGGCAGATTTAATTAATGGCTGCATATTAAAATGTTTGTTTACAGAAATGAACAGCTACAAGAGGTCTGATGTTAATTAATTTAAAGCGAACTTCCCCCAATCCCCACAATGTGTCGACAACAGCAGAGGTAGTTTCATGGCAGGTAGGCCTACGTCTCATTGGATTTTGATCAACTGCTTTGAGGTGTGTTGGAAGGAGAGAGGTATGCTACGCAAATTGGGGTGAATGTTAACATGATTGCATATTAAGAAATCTAATTAGTATTCACAGTACTGCAAAAAGAAGAACAGACTTACATAATAATATTATAATTTGCATAACGCATGAGGTTTTCCAAGCAGTGTATTATTCCCAACCTTTGATAGCTGGATGGTGTTTATAGTGACTCTGGTTATTACATATGTAAAGTGCTTTAGTAAGAAACCATTCAATCATCATAGAAAGAAAAATGCACGATAATTTAAAAAAAAAGGCTTACAATTCAAAATTGCAGGACCTTTTGCAATAAAAAAGTAAAGTACAAATATTATGTTGAGGCTAGCAGGTTCATTTCTTTTTTAAACAGACAGAACACTATTGGGATATATTTCCGACTGTGAATAGCATGCATTTGTCATACTCTGCAGCTTTGTAGAAGTTTATTGTTTCTGAAATTGTTTACAAACAACAAATGAGAAATACAGAGGAAGTCTTTTTACGGTTGGGTGTCCAAAAAATGATTTTTTTTTTAGCAATTTGCTTTATCCATAGGGATTAACCTAAAAAAAAACACACATTTGTGATCATAGAGTGATCTCTGGGGGTCCTGCTAGGACAATGATGTATCTAAGCCTCTCCAGAGGTCAGTTGGACTCTGTCCAGAAAATCACCTACAATCAATAGTGTTGGTAAACCAGGCACAACACAGCAGACATGCAGTCTCAACCTATAAACACATACTGAGAGAACCATTCGGACCATTGCACAGCTAAAACTGCAAGAGAGCTGCTACAGACACACAGCCATAATGAGAAAAATACTGTAAGTAGAGAAACAGTACCGGTAGTTGACAAAATCCCATGTCAAAAAAGGGAGAACAATATGACATGAGCATTTATAAAGATTAGAATCAGAAATAGTGTCGTTGAGGCTAAGAATGAAACTGTTAAAGGACGTGAATAATTATTTTGCTTCATAAAGTCTATTTTCAGCTTACAATTATTATTATTATTTATTTCTTAGCAGACGCCCTTAACCAGGGCAACTTACAATTGTTACAAGATATCACATTATTTTTTCATACAATTACCCATGTACACAGTTGGGTTGGTCCACTGGTTAAAGAAAAGGGTTTGTAACCAGGAGGTCCCCGGTTCAAATCCCCCCTCAGCCACTGACTCATTGTGTGACCCTGACCAAGTCACTTGTGCTCCGTCTTTCGGGTGAGAAGTAACTGTAAGTGACTCTGCAGCTAATGCATAGTTCACACACCCTAGTCTCTGTAAGTCGCCTTGGATAAAGGCGTCTGCTAAATAAATAAATAATAATAATAATAATATTACTGGAGCAATCTAGGTGAAGTACCTTGCTCAAGGGTACAGCAGCAGTGTCCCCCACCTGGGACTGAACCCACTACCCTCCGGTCAAGAGTCCAGAGCCCTAACCACTACTCCACACTGCTGACAATGGTGAAGGACTGTGATGTGGAGGCACCTTTGAATGAATCACTAGTGTGGTTAACTAGAATCACTAGTATGTTTTTTTTCCCTCCCTAAAATTAATCCTAATTTCACTTGTTTCACTTGAAATTTTCACTTAATTGACACACATGCTTTCTTACTTGTGCATTACACTTCTTTTGCTTACAAAAAAAACACATTTGGAAATTCCTATACAATCAATCTTACATCCTAAAGTATTCCAATGTTAGGTTATTGGCTTTTGTAGCTTCTCTGGTTTCAGAATTTCCAGATCATATTTTTGCAAACCTAAATACAAGGTGATGCTGAATGAGTTTAACGGTTTCATCTCGTTACCCACTCAGATATAAGATAAATAATTATACAATTAAATGTTTGCTTTAAATAATAAAGAAAAATCATCAAGATTTTTTTTTGTTGTATGTGTAACACTATTTTAAAACACTATTTAGATGATGCTTCACAAAAATGTATAACTACAGAAAAAAAGAAAAATAGAGCTCACTTTATAAAGGAGAAAAGTCAACCAAAGCAAACTGGTGTTGTGGACATGTTCCTGAGTAAAATGCAACATGGCCCTGTATGTTGAGAAAAAGGCTTTTTTTTTAATATCAACATCTTCAACATTAATATTTCTTTGTTTCTGCAGCATGTAAGCAGCCTTGCCCTCACATTGATGCTTATTAGATTATGTAAAATGTATTGTTAAGGCATGGTATAGTATTATTAAAATGGGGTAACATCATTTAAATTCGTAAAAAGTTACATTTGGGGTTGTGGGGTCTGCCCCACTACAACCCCATGCTGGTTAAAAAGGAAAGGAAAAGAAAATGTGAACACTTTTATACATTATCAAATTATTTATTTATTTGGTATTTTTAAAGTTGCAAGTGAAAATTGTTATATTTATATATATATATATATATATATATATATATATATATATATATATATATATATATATATATAAAGCACTCATCTTTTGGAAATGTTGTTGTTTCATCAATTTCCAATTACAATTTTCGAACAAGTAAAAATTTTTAATTTTTAAACGTTTTTTCGCAGTACCGGTACAGTACCTTATTTTTTGGAACGACATGACCAGGTAACATTTATCCATGACTAGTTTAAAGATATTAATTCTCAGGTGAATGTTTTTTTTTTTAATAATGACTTTTAGCATTTCTTTGAAGAAACTTGGAGCTTAAACAATAACAACAGCAGCACCACTGTATCTGATTTAAGTGGGTTTTGAAGAATTGGCATAGTCACTTGAGCAACACTTCACATCCCTCACAAACAAATGAAGCCCCAGAGCTTCAAAGTGAGATTGATACCTCCTCTGAACTTCAAAATATTCTGAATATTGAGAGAGGTGCTTCCTCCAGTGGGAGCCAGACAGCGCTTCTCCCCATTCTCCAGCAAGGAAAAAAAATCACGCTGTGGGTTTTTCAAGTTCATCAATATTCACTCATTCATCTCAAATCTTGGCAGGTGAAATTCTATATTGTATTGTTGGATGGATGGCCCTGGGTTCTCTCTTCTCGCAGTAAGGATGTCTGAAATTGAACTCAAAATTAAAATAGAACAATCCCCAATTTTTATGGACTTCAGGCACAGTGATACATTTTACTTAGCGACTGAAAAGTTTTCAATTTGCTATCCGGGTCTTTAACAGAACCCAGCCATTAAATAGGTCAAGGATGGCTGTATCCAGTGTATTGAGAACACAGTCACCAAGTCTCATTCTTTCTGAGTGAAGCAGACATGTGTTAGATTGCAAAATTTGGAATAAAGAAGAAATAAAATGACCCCCAATATTAAATAAGAAACAAATAAGAAATTAACTGAAAAAAATGATCTTGTTTGTGTGCTTAGCTTTGCATTAAATATTTGAACAGTATTTTTACTTCGCTGTAAATATAAATTAATATAGTAAGTTTCACTTACACATACAATAGTTAACTGATCATCGTTTCAACAATAATTTATTCAGGTTTTAGGTTATGACAACATTTTATAATGTATTCTGCTGGAAATTGCCACAGAGATGAGGATATCAAAACTTCCACAGAGTTTAAAAATCAATGATCCCAATAAATATACTGATCATATTACTGTGGGCTGAATTGGTCATTCTCTTTCCATATGACCTTGTTTCACATGGGTCACAAAATCTACAAAATTCGTTGACACACTGAAGCCGTGAAACACCAATATCTGTCTGTGTCAGTTTCTGGTATACTTGTCAAGATTCGCTCCTATATCAAGGTAAAGAAGGAATACATACTTCTCAACCTAATTTTATTACATCGAAAGGGTTCACAGCAAACCCAACACAGCGGGCAAATGGCTTTTTCTTTCATGATTAGTTAACTTTTGGATTTTTACCCTTTGTTAGGGTCACTAACTTCTGAGAGGCTCAAATAAGGACATTTACAGCAGAGCAGTACCTGGGTCAGCATTTTACTAATAATACAAGGTCCCTGTGGTAATGTATCCCAACAGCATCATGTCCCTAATTTAAGAGATTCTAGTAATTTATGAATACTAGAACCATAGCTTATTAAGTTATTAAGCATAGTTATTGTTAATAGTTGTACAGCAAAACTGGCACAGCAGAAACTGAGGGCCTTATTCAAAATACAAAAAAGGGAACTAAGTTAAGCCCTTTCTGAGAAGTCTATTAACTAAATTGACTATGACTACTGTCTGTGTATTGTTAATTATCACAATCAAAGTGTTTGGTTTAAAACACTACTACTGTTTGGCTTTGAATTAAACAATATATTATAAGCGCATTAAAGGAAATGTTTGTCGTTTGTTTCTGTAGATTAATGAATCTAGAGAGTGCTTAATAGCAGCAGCTATCTGGGCCTTGCCGTCAAAAATGCTTTAAACAATAACAGTTTCAAGCTCAGCATGGTTTTAGCTAGAATTTCATTTTATATTTGAAGGATTTTAAACTTCCAGTATCCCATTTATTTAGTGAATTTGTCTTTATGGAAATAAGTGAGTACTGAAACATATCTAGATGAATGTTGTTGTATAGGCAGAGCGTGCCATAATTGTTTTCTATAATTGGCACAAAGCAAAACAGGTTGTGTACCATTAATCATGTGCCTGGTGATCCTATGAGTTGCTCATTTAAGTACTATTAGCCAGAAAAAGAAAAAAACATATACTTGACCGCTCTTAACCTCCAGGTTGTGAAAATCTATCTTGCCGTTTAGAAATGCAGATGCATTATCTCACTTAATTTGCGACACAAAAGCTGAATCCAGCAAGAAAACAAACAAACATAGAAAACAAACAGTATATGCTATTTTTAACCAAGGAAACAATAAGATATAGAATGCACGCTCATGACAATGTTTCACTACATAATTTTATGTAGAGCAATACACATCCACAGCATTGGTGTGGAATTCCTATATTAAATCAAAAAAGGTACTGAAGCTTCATTATCATTACTTGAGCACTTTTAATAGGCATAGCTGACAAACTCCATTCCCTCTAGAAAACCTATTTATAAGGCATTGCTTTTTTATACTAAAGAGAAACTGCAAAAAAAGTATCTCTCCTGCAATTGTAGAAGTACTATCAATGAAACAGCTTCACTGTAATTCTGCTGATGTAGTTTGTTTTTGTTTAGCTTCAAATCTGGATTTCTAAAGCATAATGTGAAAAGTCATAACATGCAAAAACAGATATTTAACTTGGTTTCTATATACCGTATTTTTAAAATTTGTATTCTTGTTGTAACAAATGTGTGTCCCATCCAAAAACAAAACAAAACAAAACAAATAATAATGAGGTTTAGGGTTATTGTTTCCCCCACCCTCTAAATGGTTTCCATTTTCTATTCTTTTTCTGGGGTGGGGTTAAAAATCAAGTGAAAATCAAACAGTGTTGTTGAAATCTTTTAACAGGCAATATGCTCATTTTGGGTTCCAAAACTATCCTCCTGAGTGGTTTGCATCTGACCTGTGACAGTTCACAGTAGAATTCATGGTTTCCCAGTAATATAATCAAATATGTTTTTACTGTTCCAGTTATTCTCAATATAATAACCCACTAGAAAATACATAATCTATAGATCAACCTGCCCACATTCATCTGACTTTAACTCAACTTGTTGAAAAATATAAATATTGCCCTTGTATATGAAGAGATAGCACTAGACCCAGACAAAGCGCTATTTTAATGATCTGACTGAAAGGTAAATCAATTATATAATTGTTACAAAAGAGCATTTTATTATAAAATGTTAATTAGCAGGGGTCCTGACCCCCCTTTTGGCATTCAGTATCCCCCATCTGAGGACCGGGGCATGTCCAGTGTTACTACTTAATGACGGTAACATTACACACTCACTGAACATTGTCGCGCTTTTGTCTTCATTCACATCAAAATGAAGTTCTCCGGGACGCATTTATCAATCATTGTGGGCTCCAGCTGTTCGCTAGTCTTTGGCCTGGCTTCAACAGCCGTGCTTACAAATTGTCTCTGAATAGCGTGGAGCAAGCCCCCCTTTTTGTCACTGTCTTCCGACAAATGTTTTTCCGCAGCTTTTCCCAGACACATCCTTCCCTACCTTCTGCTCCCAACTATTAAAAACAGGGTCATTTTGCATTCTTATGTGCAGCCGGGGTTTGGGAACCTAGTCTGTTTGCCTGCCTGCTTCCCTCAACTCTCAGAGCCTGCCAAGTACAATTACATGGATAGTTTTGTAGATTACATTAAAATCATTAGAATGAAAGATTCTGAGATTCTACACTAAGGGCTGGGAAGGTGATCTGGCATCTCCAAAGTTATCTGAGTAATTAGCTCAAATTGTGTTTAAATATGCTGCAGAAACAAAAAGTAGAACATGTATAATTTGACTGTTTTACCTTATTTTGTACTAATAAGTAACTTACCTGTTTTTTTAATATATATTAGGCAATCGTTTATGTAACAAACAGGTCTCAAAAGAGTTAATTAAAGAAAGTAATTACTTTTTACAACAGAACAAACTTTAAAATAACAATTTTACTAACATCATTGCTAATTTTTCCTTCACTCCCACTTGTATTTTAAAATATATATTTTTTATTCCTCTAAAATTCTTAGCGAGGAACTGCTGCCTCAGGAAAAAAAAAACATAAAAGTGGTACAGGAGATAAAAAAAAATGGAATTGTCATGGCAGAATAAATGAATGTACAGTTTTTCTTTTGTAACCATTTCAGAGGAAATAATTAAGATAGATGGGCAGATGAATTAACTGTCTTCCAAGGTCAAACGCTGATTGCCTTATTACTCTATTATTTCACTGTTGTGGAACTATTACCACTGACACTTTTTCATGATATTTTGTACATCCGCAAAAAAAAAAAAAAAAAAGAGATACAAATTGATTGTTTGGCGGCCAAATCAGTCATAGTCATCTTCGGCGGATGGATTAATGGGTTTGATGGCTGTTGCAGGTTCAGGCAGAAAGACTGGCTGAAAACAAGAGAAATTGGTTTGGACCCTTGGGAACTGAATCGATGTGAGTTGCATGAAAGCTGTGTGATGTTGTTTAGTGGAGGGGGTGGGTGGTGAAAAAAAGGTGGGTGGTGAAGTTTTCGAGTGCTTCTAAAAGAGTCCTTTTAAAATGGGAATATTTGTCTAAGGCAAAATGTTCTTGTTTTTGTCCAGTTTCTCAAACAAAACAATCTCTTTTTACCAGGTTGAATTGCCACCATCTCCCTTTGTCCATCTTCAATCGAATGAATAGATCTTCTATTTAAACTGAGGACTGGTTTACTTAGCATGTTTAACACTTAAGTGGCCTCTGCTGAGGATGTCTTCAGAGACTTCTTAGGAGACCACTTTACTTGTGTTTCGCCTTATAACAAATATTGGCATTTTTGTTCCTGAAATAATTTACAATGCCCACAAGCTAAACTAATATTGTAGTGTGCGGTGGAAAATAAAGGAAGGAGACACACACAATTTGCAGGTACTCGAATCCATGGTTTATTGGGACGATTATTCCCGGCCCCTGCGACTGGGCCACACCAAAAACAACAAACAGTGTTACACTTTCACAGCAGCTTGTCTCAGTCGGCTCTGCCTGCGCTGATTTGTGCACTTCCAGATATGATTTCATGTCCCCACCTCCCCAGACATCACCCTCCAATCCCAGCTGAGGCAAACTTACCGATTCCCTGCTAACAAAGGGTGCATTGTTAAATTCATCGGTGCGCTGCATCGCTGAGTCGGAAGTGACATCACTCATCGGTGCTGGGAATTTAACAACAGTTTGGTGAATCAGCATAGCTGATAATAATAATAGAAAGGTTTCTGCTGCGGCATGCAAGGCTGTGGTTGACCTGTGCGAGCTGAAAGCTTATTGAGACGAAGGTTTAGTTGTCTTTAACCGACTAATTAGGAGCTAGCTTGTTGTTACATTAAAATGTAGAAAGCAGCTATCCTGCAACTGTAAATATTTATAAATACGAATATATTAATGGATACACTTTCAAATACAGTTCACCCACTTTTCACAACTTTGTAACATATTTGTTTGAAGTATAAAAGGACAAATAACATACACAATAAAAAAAAAATAATAATCTGTTCTCTCTCTCATATCGAATTCTTGTACGTCACCAGCTCAGTTGGCTACTCTGAATAAGTTGTCAAATGTGATATAGTTTATCAATATGTTTATTAGCGCTAGTATATATTTATTAAAAATACACAACTCCATACCCATTTTCATAAGGTCTCTGAATCTACAATTACATTAATAACAGTATCTCCGTACTAGACAAACTTCCACAGATGGAGCGGCCATTTTAGTTTTGTTGCAGTTCACTGACTCTCAACCCCGGTGAATCCGCTGCTTCAGCGATGACGCACCACTGAATTTAACAACAGTTCATTGAGCAACTATTGGGGAATTTAACAACGGTTTGGTGAATCCGCTTTACATCGATGCATGCAGCGGTGAATTTAACAACGTACCCAAACACACACACAAACAAAAAGCAGGGTCCATAGACCAGTCTTGGGTATAATTTATTTTGCACAACTTGCAATTTATCTTTGGACCACACTCGAAAGTCAACAATAGACCGACAATTATCATCAGAAAAACACAGAAAACGAAAGGCTGAGATTGACAGCTATGAGACAGCGTCCTCCAGTAAAAAAAACGTAAGGGGAAAGAAAATTATGAACGCCAACAATATTTTATTTTCGATTTGACAGAGGCATTTGTTTGTGCTAATATTCCCCTGGAAAAAAAAATTGATAATCCCAAACTATGTGCATTTCTGAACAAACATGTAATAAATGCAGGAGCAATTCCTACAGCAGGTCAACTGAGAAGGGAATATCTACCCCAAATGGCTTAGTTGCACAAGATGAAAATTGTACAACTGGTAAAGATGTCTGACAGTGTATCTGTAGTTACTGACAAGTCTACAAATGCAAAAGACCAGTATGTTTTGCACATTTTGTTTGTTCTCCAAGGACTATCGAATACCTTCGAACTGAAAGTAATATTAGCCGATACAGTTAATCTGCACTCTGTGAATTACTCATCGGTGGCACAGGGCGTTGTGAAATAAACGCATTTGAAGTTAATTTTAATAATCTGACTGGATTTGTCTCTGATAATGCCAGTTACATGATCATGGCATACAATGACATTCTTTGAGGTTTACTGTCAAATTCAGTACATTTGACTTGCAATGCCCACATAATAGCCCTTGCCAGCAATATCTGGGCAAATAGTTTTCCAAAAGCAGACAAGCTGGTTGCAACCATTAAAAATATTATTTAAACATTGCCCAAGCAGAAAACTATGTTTTAAAGACCACCTGACAGAAGCAATCCAACAAGAAGGCTGTACTTTACCCATACAGTTGCCACCTGAGCCATGCATAACAAGATGGGGCACTTGGTATTCTGCTGCTGAATATCATTCCAAATACATCCCTTTTTACACAGGCTTCGTGGAAAAGGAAATGCACATTTCACCAAACACTGTAGTGTTAAAGGACCTCCAGAAATTGCTTAAAGATGTGCAAAGTTTAAAATCTCAATTCTCCCTAATTCCGACGCATGCCAATGGACTGGTGGATCTGATTTAGTGGTTTGAAAACCATGAAGTGAGAGTCCATCAAACATATAATAAAGTTTTAAGAATTAATAAATACATACCGAGCAATGGCACAAGAGGTACACAGCACAGACGCTGCAATAAACAAACTATGTGTAAAAACCTTCCATGACGTTTCTGAAAAACGGACTAATTACTACAACCCGGATCAATGCAAAAAGAAACCATGTTTTTTTCAACCATCTTTCTGATGGCAGTAATCGACCCACAACAAGTGTGTAGTTTGGATCTGGAAGCCCTCCCATGATATTCTATTCCAGGATTTGATGCTGACTGTAAATCAGAAATGGACAAATACCTACCATATGCAAAAGAAAACGGCAGTAGAATGACTTTGAATGAATTTTGGATTAAAGCTGAAGAATTATTTCCCAATTTAACACGAAAGGCTAAAATATATCTGTCAGTTGTTACCAATTCTGTAGATGCTGAAAGAAGTTTCTTCTTATGGCCAAGTTTTTACAGAACAATGTCAATCAATGAAAGATGGCAAAGATGGCTTTTTTTCAAAATTAAATAAGACGTTTACATTACCCTGCCAGTCATAGCGGGCTTGCAGTCTGGACATACAAGGAAAGAGTTTGTGTTTGGAATCTTTATCAAGGCAGGATTCAGGGCTTACAATGATACGATTTATGATTGCCATTTAATAATACAAAGCAAATATTAATCACTGTAATGCTATTAAAACTGTATGCTAGTAATCTTAATTTTATTAAAACTATTACATTAAAATGGACATCTAAATTCCTTTTTGTCTAAAATTTTGACACTCGCTCACACTGTCATTGTTTTCTAAAATTTACTGCGCAACAAGCATGCAAGTTAAGTAATGAAAGCTTGTCAATTAGTGGCGGACGTGGCAAATTTGCCATGACAACGGCACCAGACTTTCCACGATACGGTGGAAGGGGTGGCCGCAGAACAAAATATTGAGGGGGCTACACCCAACTTTGTGCGGGCATGCATAAAATATAATTTCCATGATGCCAGAAGCGGACTAGGATGAACAGCAAGAATTTAAACAGCAACCTTAAGGAAAGATTAGTTAAGGAGTCATTAGTTAAATAATAATAATAGTAAACTGTAAAAAAAATATTCAATGTTAGGTTATGGAATGTACTGACGCGAATGGGAGTGGATGTGCATACAGAGTGTGTGACTAAACTAAAGTTTATTGATTGAAGGTACTTTACATACAAAGTGTAAACTTAGAAGGAGAAGGGTTATTACCAGATAAAGTGCAGTGATTATTTGTTCCTGTATTATAGCGTGTTGTCTATAAATATCGCTTGTTAGGGGACACAAATACCCTGTAGATAGTGGAGACCTTTCAACCATGCAGATCTGCAACTAGCATTTGTAATGAAGGACAGCTGACCAGGTCTGCCAACTAGTTTTACAAAAACCTGTTCTTCTTCCTGAAAGAAACCATAATAAAAATTAAAAAATTAAAAAGCATGGTCCCAGGACTGAATTTATCACTGCTGTGCACTAAGTTCTGTGCAGCTGGATGTCTTTGAGATCGGTGCAGTTTATGTCATTTACAATGTCTTTGATGATCTCACACACGCAATCCACAGTGGAAAAGGCGCTGTGATTTGCCACCAGAAACGCTAGTTTTAAGTGGTCATTTTTGTTTTAGTAACTGTGAACAAGCAGCTTTCTAATAAATTCAATATTTCCTTTTTAGGGGTTAGTAAATATAACTTGAATATTATTATTATATTTAGGATTGTTGTTTTTCTGTGTTTTTCCCCTGATGTTTTCTTCCCCTTTAAGAATTTGATTGATCCCTGCAAGCCATTTAGTTGTAAAATGGGTTTAATGCATGTGTTTTATTGCATGCAGAATGAAGAAGCTGCATGCAAACGAGGGTGTAACATTTTAGTAAGCGATTAATCTATTATTTAAAAAAGAATAAATGCAGGACACACTATTACAATCACTATTCTTAATTTTAACGTTCTTCATTCTGCGTTTAATGAGAAAGTAAAGACTCTGACAATTTAAAAACCTTATTTAGTTGTTTCACATTAAAATCCCATAAATTAAAGTGATTTTCCTTGCAAAACGTAATTAAAAACAGCCACATTTTGCGGAAAAACCACCCAGTTGGCAGCACTGAAGCTGACATCCGACTAGCCAGACCTAATGCTCTCGCGGGCCCTGTTCTACAGGATTCTATAATACATTGGTATTATAAAGGTGTCCCAATGGTACATTTAGAATGTTTCCATAAGGGAACTCGGGCTGTCACATTGAAACAAGTTTTGCATTTTCAAAGCTTGAATTGTTTTTCACCAATTCCCCATTCTTGCAATTACTTCATAATTACTTGAAATTCTCCCTTCAATTGAATACGTGTCTTTAAAAATGAGCCAAGCATACAGTATAGCTCACATTTTTTAAAGGTGTTGTGCCTGATCTTAGCATGCCTTAGTGTATAATGCATTCAGATATCTCTTCCCAGACATAAGCCACAAGCTGCTTCTCATAAATGATATTCAAATGATTAACTCCACTTTCCCATCATTCGCACAAACTTTGCTCCCTTGGATCTTAAATTGCATTCTCATGCAAAGGTAGACCCCAGAATCTATAAAAAGTTTAAAATAGGGCTGGATTTAGAAGATATCAGCTTAAACAACTTAAAATAGTGTAGATGTTTTAATCCCAAATCACTCCAATATAGCAAATCACTGATGTGATAAATGTAATAAAAAGTCTCCTGCTTTGAAATCCGCGTGTGTTTCAAAATGTAGTACAGATTTTATTTTGTACCAATACACTTTTTCTATGTTGCTAAATCATTTTGGGAGAGGTTGGCTGGGATTTTTAATAATACTGCCCATGATGTTTAACCAAGGAGTAATTTATATAAAACATGCATTTGTATTGTTCTTCTCCTTCATAGATTTGGGACCTGATTGCATCCGTCTGTCTGTCACACTATATGGTGAACATGATAACTGCCTTGATTTTGCACCAAACTTTTATCACACACTCCTAGCTTCCGATATACAGGTAGTGAACAAAAAAATGGAAACACCAATGTAAAGTCACTTAATAGGACGTTGGGCCACTATGGTATCCCGCTCTGTGGAGTTCTCAGCAGACCTTTTTTGATGAAACTGCTGCTCGCGCCCCAGGTTGAAATTTGCAGTCAATTGATCTGCAGTTGCTCACCTGTTTTGCCTTGCACTTCGAATTAATGCACGGATATCACGATCCTGGAGTATGCGCTTCCACCCACTGTTGCCCTTTGCTGATGATGTCTTTCCCTCGGAGTTCCATGCCAACATCACCTTAGACACAGTTGCTCGTGAAACATCAGCAAGTTGAGCTGTCTTGGTCACTGAAGCGCCCCAACAATCACCCCTCTTTCAAAGTCACTGAGGTCTCCTCTTGCAGCCATGCTAGCCATAATTATAGGCAACCAGGCCTGTCAAGCATTTTTATATGTGACCCTAAGCATGCTGGGATGTTATTTGCTTAATTAACGCATGAGCAACACCTGTGTGGAAGCCCTTGCTTTCAATATACGGTGTCCCTCATTTACCCAGGTGTTTCCATTTTTTGTTCACTACCTGTACTTTTTAGTTAAAATTTGGATAATATTCAATAAACTCATTATTTTTAACCGTTCAGGTTCTGTGCAATTATTACTTGATTACGAGGACCCTCTGTATGTGCGTGTACTGCTTGATTACGAGGACCCTCTGTATGTGCGTGTACTGCTTGATTACGAGGACCCTCTGTATGTGCGTGTACTGCTTTTAAAAGAAGATAAGAATATTTAATATTGTTAGAATCAATGGAGATGTACTACAGCGTCGCTGTGAATATTAGCTAGACTTGCACTTTTCTGGATTATGAGTTATTTATTTCTCATGACCATAGGCTATATTATTATTTTAGGATCCTTTAGAGAACTAACGTAGCTCTAAAATGACCTTCTCTTGTTGAAATGTGGTGAGTTATATTTAACTTACCTTTCACAAACTTTCTAATGCACATACCAATTTTTATAATATCATTGTTTGAGCCTTGATTCACAAACACCCATCAACAGACCGTTATCTGACATTAGTATTGGTAGTAGTAGGGTCAAAGTTAGCACAAGAGCAGTCACAGTAGTATGAGTCATTGGTAGAATGGTACTGTTACCACAGCAAAACCCTTTTCATATTTTGATACAAATGATATTACAAGACATCTCTCAAATATAGCTTATCTGGCTGTCTATTCCAAATAAAACATAAATTCTTTTTTTTTTTCTTCTTTGTAATACTACTACATAAGCATATTGGAAGAAGGCCTCACGTAAATTTCACATAATACAACTTTTCCTGCTAACATTCTTAAAATAGAAAACGCTAATTTATTTAAGCGCCCATATTTATGTGGTGAAAGGCTGTCTGCAACTTGTTCTATTCCTTTTTCTTCTGGTAAGAACCCCCTGAAATTAATCAGCTTCCCACTGTAATTCTAAATATTTGCTGCATGTACTGATTGGGGTCAGTGCCTCATTCCTACATCAGGAAAACGAGGGCTCCCATAATGATTTATTACCAGCCCGATCGCACATATTATTATGAAATGAGTTTATTAGTTTTAAATCTACAAGTAATGTGGTGGTGTTTTAAAACCTTCATGCAATTTTCAGGGAATCAGGCATACGTGACGAGGGCCTGTATAAAACACTCAGTGTGAAGGCTTTATTGTACAACACCCATGTATGCTTAATCTGGCTGAAGGTCTCACTGCACCACAAATGTTACTCTGATCTAAAACAAAATAGAACAATGGAAGTAGTTCTGGTGTTATTTTATCTACCAAGTGAGGCGCCAATGTTCTAGGGATAAAAACATGAGTCGTCTAAACTCTGATGTACTGTTAAGGTTTTAAAGTGCAACAGAGGATTTTACATTTTCGATGTTTTATTGTGATAAAATAATTAAAGGCCATAAAATTAACCAGTTGAAGTGCTTGAAGTTACTTGAAGGGTATTGTATGCTATGAATCCACACTGCATTGCGTACCTTATTAGAAAGCATTATAATGTATTCAATTTTCATTTTATAAATATGTATTTTTAAAGACTACTTCACACAAGTACTGTGCAGAAACATATTGTTGGACCAATAACCATGTTTCTTGATGATTTATTTTGGACCAATATGAATACTTTCTTTTTCTTTACTAGATTCAGTAAACTTATTTACACAAGGGAAGTTTCATTTGGGGCTTTGTAAGATTCATTATAAATGTACAACATATGCGTTTACAACAGCAAATAAAATAAATCAATTTGAAATGCGTCCTTGCCTTAACTTGTTATAGCTTGCCTTATGTTCTGACTGCTGTGCTGCAGGTTCCCATCATGTTGGGCAGCAGGAGTGTGTTCAATAAGCAAAGCGCCCCAGGGTGTCGCGTGGCTTTTCATCTTGAACAATGCGCACGTTGAGAGTGCTTCCTAATGGTAGCGAGTCAAGCTCTGAGCTGCCTTGCCGGAGGTTCAAAATGGCCGACCTGTATTATCAGTGTGGTGGCTGCAAATGGATTTTAACAAATATGGACTTGTTTGGTAAGTAATATTTTTGTAGTCATTTTGCCTTTTTAAAACTGGTTATGGTATTTTAAAAGAAAACTGTCTCCCTCCTCAAGATGCTAAACCAACAAAAAAAAGGCAGTAACTTTATAAAAAATAACAACAGAAATTGCAATATCTTGCCTGCCATTTTGAAACTGCTAGCTCCTAACAGACTATAACAACTAACTGCTTATTGAATGCACCCCTGGGCTCTCACGTTGCACACAAAATTATGTTTCAGTTAGATAGAAACATGGAAAGCTGCAGTGAAAAGTCAGGAGCAACATTTTTCTTTCATTCCTAAAACCTGTGTGGACGCATTTCATCAAAATGAGTTCGCCTTCTCATGAAACCAGCCTCATTAGGAGCAGTACTGTGCATTCGTTTACATAAACTGAAAACGCAAGGGGTGTGCAAAGATTGAACAAAAGTGCATAGTTAACCAGGAGAGCAGGTAAGATAAATACAAATGTAATTAAACACCCCCTTTAAGTACTAGTACTATGTTAAAAATTCACCGATAAAAACTGTATCGATAATCATTAGGAGGGAAGTAAGAAAGAAAAGAGATATTCTTCACAGCATTTTAGTAAAAAAAAATGCAAGTGTGTTCAATGTATGTCTTTCAACCACGAGACATCTGGTGATAACCATTCATTCCAAAACATGAAAAATAGCTCTGATTGAGGCCTTATATTGCAATTCTGTATTGCCAATATTAAAAATCAATCAATCAATCAATCAATAAATATATAAAAAAATAGCCCACTTGAATTGTGTAAGACCTACAGAACCAGGATTGATTGGTCACACTGGTCCCCATAGTTAAGGCATGAGTGTCCGTCTGGTTCACAGAGGAATCAAAGATTTACAAAATTAGGGAGGGGTTAAATGAATCCTATGGTTTGATTTGTTGTAGGGGGTTGTTTTGGGCTTGAGGGAGAATTTAGAACTGAACGCCATTGGTGGCTGGGCCTCAACCTCAGCCATTGAGGGGTGGAGATAGGTGAGGATAAATTACATTAGAACTGAACGCCATTGGTGGCTGGGCCTCAACCTCAGCCATTGAGGGGTGGAGATAGGTGAGGATAAATTGCAGAACCAAGCAAGAGTAGTTACAAATGGAATGGAACAGGCTGTGAAAAGGACCAACAGAAGCCTATTACAGTAGCTCTGGTCTGTGATAGAGTAGGGGACCAGGCTTCTGTAAGTTCCTTCTTGACGGTAGTTCGTAATAAAATAATCCTGGGTGTGCTCCATGGTGGTGTATCTAGGACGTTCTCCACAATGTCTGTGTCTAATTTTGGCCTGTAATTTGACAATATCTATTACAATGTTCCCTCCTGTATATATCTCATTAGATGCCCTCACTGGAATATGAATTGCTCATGTTTCTGTGTCTACCATTGCCTCAAAATTAATTACTTATATCTCTGAGACACTTTCTTACACAAACTTGACAAATTGTGCCAAATACCTCCTTGGGGAATTTTGATGGGTTTCTTGTGGTCCATAATTACCTTTTAAATGTGTGCTATTTATATTTTGGTATGTAGAGGCTAGATTTTTATTTTTTATTTTTTATTACTTGATTTAGGGACTTTGGTCCATATTTTTAAAGCGTTTACTCCAGTCTTTAATTAACACATGTTATTTTCACAAAACTAAAACCATACCACAAATTTATATATTTACATGATTTTTCAAAAAATAGGAATTCATTAAAGAATGGAGGAAACACTTTGAAAATAAGGCCGTTTGTGTGGTGTAACAAATAAAATACATATTTTTACCTTCACTCTTATAATGGTGACATTCAAACAAAGCTGTGTCATCGGGGATGTTTTGTGAAGAAAATAAAAACACAACATTTTAGGTCTCTACCCTTATAAAAAAAATGCTTTACTTTTCAACGGTATACTGCAATACATATGGGGGGGATTTTCAAAAAACAGTGTTACTGTATCGAACTCGCAGTATAGTAACGACAGCTTTAGTAGCAAGTGATTTTCATAGAAATTTGTTAATAAAATCAATCAGTCAATGCTTTGAAATTGAGTCGATGAGGTCATTAATGAATGCATTTCTCGTTAAAAAGCTTAATTGTCGCAGGTCACGTACATCACTTCCTGTCTCAACAATAATCAAAATGCATGTTAACGAGATCAAGAAAAATGAATGGATGCATAATTCGCTGTTATGGAAACTACTAGCGTACAGGGAGGCGTCTCTCCCACCAGCGAGCAGCAGCCAAATGGAAATAAAAAATAATGGGAATATCTATTTTGTGTATAATTTGTGAACTTTAGAAACTTCAAATGCTGATTTACGAGTATCTGGCGTGTGGGTAAAAATCGAATAG